>OZ017738.1:395695124-397132756 GCA_963969285.1 Odontomyia ornata
TTTGCATTGGGAACTCCTTTGTCATACCACTAAGAAGTCAAATAAAAATAAAGTATCATTATTCTTCAGAATGTTGGTGGGTTAAACTGCTTTAAAAATGTAGCAGTTAATCCAGTCTCAATACCTAAAAATAAATCACCATAAAATATCTTGCACTATAAATAACCTTTAATTGCTGAGAAAAACGATAAATTAATCATTGTTTTTCGCTGAGCACTAGCCGAGGCGAAAACAAAACCAATTGCTTTGGAAAACAACATTACCGAATATTTTGGCTGGCAAAGCGTGGAAATTCCACCGTTCAGCGTGCACCTTGCGTTACACCTGTCAAGTCATAGATACTTTAGTATCTTTTGCCAAAGTACTCGATCAGCATTGTTTCCATTAATTCGTGCTGGAATTTGTTTTCTTTCTTCTCCATCGCCGTAAATCCACGCACCATGAATATTATCGCTCGTTAATCTCCCATGTAGCCACGGCCAACGAGGTGATTATGGTGTTATTTATGTAAATTGATTAATCGCTCAACAAATTTTTAATTCAAACTTTTCACCTGAGCCCAAACGAGACACAATGCATTGACGCTGACTTTGTTTTTAATTAGCTGCATACAATTGCAACTGTTTAACAATTTTATGAATGAATATTATCGTTGATAAGTAAATACAACACACTAATGAGTATCTTTATTTTCAGTGGCTCATTGAAAATCATTAAATGAGACGTACAGACTTTAGTACGCGTGGTGGATGTTTTAGCTATTCATGCTTTGCAAAAGAAATGAGAAGGGAATTTGAACTTTCCCTTTCAACCAGTGAATACTTGTAGATTGGCAACAAAAGAAAACCAACGCATCCGTTAGACGTTTTGATATCAACTAATTTATTCAAATATAAACGCAATTGATTATTATTATGGTCTAGTTTAATTCAATTGATATTGGATTTGATAGGGTATTCAATCGATGAAGATCACGTAACAATACTGCGCTCGTTTTTTTTTCAAAGCACAATAAAGCCGCGGAAGTATTTACTTGCATGCGATTTATTTTCTGGGAATGTTTTTTTTTTCACCTTAGCTTCCAATCTAAAGCAATTCGAACTATAATTGTAATTGCAACTATCATGGTCCCATCAAGCACCTGATGAGAACTCCAACGCCAAGTTGAGCTCATATGTGAATGCCAAATTACTTCTTCGGATCAAGGAGGCCCGATGGTATTATGTTCAATTGAAGTTATAATTAAATGAAAGGTTTGGAATCCCTAATTACAGTCTAAGGCCATTTCGATTAAAAAGTTCTCGAGTAGCTTATACTAATAAATATATTTGTTAAAGTATGAAAGCTTAGTAAAAATTTGGGTTTCATAGAAACTGAATGCGAAGTATGTCAATGTGATTTAGAGAGGAAAATTTTTCATTTAACATTGAAGTAAAAACTATAAGTAATTCTTTTTGAAAATGAAAGTACTTAGTTACTTGCTCACTTCAAGTATGCAATTAAATCGAATCAGTGATAAATAGCGACATTTTCATACTGTTACATGTACAAATAATTCTGCGAGCTACTGTCGCAATTGTTTTCACAACAATGAAGAACACGAATTCACTCGAAACCCCGAGAACCCAACAAGCATGATCAACATCTGCAAGTGACGTCACTCCATTCATTAATTTTCTCGGTAGAACATTCGCCAATAAACGAGAAATGGGTGAATAGGTAGAGACCCTATATAAAGGCGAGCTGAATGAATGGGGGATCATCATTCATTCGACCGCGATAAGAACTGCGAAAGTGTGTAGGAAGTGTGTTTCGTAATAGTGAAGTGATTTAGAAGACAATTGCGATAAGAAATTTATGGACAAGTGTTAGATTTTATTTTAATAGTGAAAATTAAAATTAGTGAAAGTGTTAAACTGATTATTGTGCACTTTCTTGAATTAAATAAACTCTTAACTTAAATTAAAAGACATTGCGTTTTCACTTTCCCGGAACGTTAAAATTATAGGCCGCGAACCAATAACACGCGACAGTGGTGTCGAGAAGTGCGATTGAAATTTTGAAGTGAAAACGTTTAAACAATTTTAAAGTGCACAATTGTGAAAAGTAACTTAAAAAATAGCCGAAACAATAAAAAATGCCAGGAAATTTACATCTTAAAATTAATCAATTGAGCATATCGGAGCTCAAAGAGGAGTTGGAACAACGAAATCTGGCTACACAAGGTACAAAGGCCATACTGATTGCACGCTTGCGTGATGCGATCGAGTCGGAAGGCGTGAATCTGGATTTGGGTGAGCTCTCAGATGCAGAAAAAGGCGCAGAAGGTGGTGAAGCCGGAACACCAAAACCAAAGGAACCAGAAAATGCGCTGATGCAGATGTTGATGCTGATGCAGCAAGAGCAGCGACAACAGTCATCCAATTTAACAGCGAAGTTAAATGAGCAATCAGCGCAGCTAAATGAACAGACATCCAGTTTAGCTGCGAAGCTAAATGAACAATCAGCGCAGCTAAATGAACAATCAGCGAAGCTAGACCAACAAGCGTCCGAAATCAAGGTGGACATCGCACAGAAGCTGGAAAAACAGTCAACCGAAATAAAAGCGGAGCTCAGTAGTCTCAACAGCCAAATTAAATGCGTCGAGGAGAAGGTATACCAGGTCGAGGAGAGAATCAACCTTGAGATCAGCCAGGTCAACCATGAGATGGAAAAAGTGAAAAAGGATTTGGAAGCAGCGAAGGCAATAGTAACCGCCTCACCAGCCCCAATTATAACAGCAGCGCAAAGCTCATCTAGAAATGTGCAAGCACCAATATTCGATGGGCAAACGGTCTGGACTATTTACAAAACCCAGTTCGAAGCAGCCGCTCGCATAAATCACTGGAATGAACAGGAACGAGCAACTGCATTGATTCTTGCTCTAAGAGGCCCAGCTGCCGAGCTGTTGCAGACGATCCCCGTTGAATTGCACTCAAACCCGAATGCTATAATGAATGCGCTCGACATGCGTTATGGAGACGATCATCTAAAGCAGATTTATCGGTCACAGCTAAGGCATCGAATGCAGAAGTCTGGTGAAACCCTACAGCAGCTAGCCCAAGATATTGAGCGACTGGCACTTTTGGCTTATCCAGCCTACGACCCAGAACATCGAGATGATGCAGCGACAGAGGCATTCATCAGCGCACTAAAAGACCCGGAATTGCAACAAGCCGTGCGTTTAGCTCAAAAGCAAACGGTTAAGGACGCATTGGCTTATAGTCTGAACTTTGAGGCAGCGAAAAATGTGACTCGTACCACTGCCCGGGTTCGTGAGGTAGTGACAGACGAGTGCAGGTGTGAGCGCGTGGAAATTGAGCGAGACCGGCATGTAAATGGTGCGCCTAGATGCTGGAATTGCGGAGAGAAGGGGCACCTGCAAAGAGACTGCAAGAAGCGAAGAAAACCGAGCTATTGTCCAGGGTGTGCAGCTAGGAGGAGATCCAGACCGAGTCAGGAGCCCAGAATGGAAGCCCTTCAAACAGAGGGGTCGGGAAACATGTAAGAGCCAACTTCGTGGGGCAGAGGTTGGCTAGGAGGATCGACGTCTCCCTATAGCCAAACAAGGAGAAGTGAGCGCGCTGATCTCGGACATGGAAAAACAAGGCGTTATTGAACCTTCTGTCAGTCCATGGGCCGCGCCTGTAGTTCTAGTCAAGAAAAAGGATGGTAGCACTCGCTTTTGTGTCGACTATAGGCAGCTTAACGACGTCACTAAGAAAGATAGTTACCCACTCCCACGCATCGATGACATCATGGACACTTTAGCCGACGCAAAATGGTTTTCTACACTCGATCTCAAGAGTGGCTACTGGCAGGTAGAAATTGACAAGAAGGACCGAGAGAAGACCGCATTTTCAGTTGGGACCGGATTGTGGCAATTTGTTGTGATGCCGTTTGGGCTTTGCAATGCTCCAGCCACTTTCGAACGCTTGATGGAATATGTGCTACGTGGTCTAACCTGGAAAACCTGCTTGGTATACCTAGATGACATCATCGTCATCGGTAGAACGTTCGAAGAGCATGTGCGGAACTTAGAAGAGGTTTTCTCCCGATTACGACTGGCAAATTTGAAACTTAGTCCCGAGAAGTGTACTCTTTTCGCAGATGAAGTAAAATACCTGGGACACGTCGTATCAGCAGAAGGGGTCAAAACAGACCCTGAGAAAATTGAAGCCGTGAAAAGCTGGCCAACACCAAACAACAAGCGCCAACTACGAAGTTTTCTGGGTCTGGCGACCTACTATCGAAGATTCGTCAAAGACTTTGCCAAAATAGCTAAGTGTCTCCATCAGCTAACCGAGAAAAATCGTCCGTATGTCTGGAATGAACAATGCCAGACAGCCTTTGAGACCCTGAAGGAAAAGCTATGTGAATCACCCGTGCTGGCGTATCCGAAACCCGGAAAAATGTTTGTAGTTGACACCGATGCAAGCAACGGCGGTATTGGAGCTGTACTCTCCCAGCAGATCAATGGCGAAGAAAGAGTCCTCTCTTATTACAGTCGAGTTCTCTCAAAAAGTGAGAGGAATTACTGCGTGACCAGGAAGGAGCTATTGGCTATAATAGAGGCCACCAAGCAGTTCCACAAGTATCTATATGGCCAGAAATTTGTTCTTCGCACGGACCATGCATCACTGAGATGGTTGCTCAACTTCAAAAACCCCGAGGGACAAGTTGCGAGATGGATCGAAAGATTGCAGTCATACGACTACGAAATTGTTCATCGGAAGGGCGGAGTTCATGGAAATGCTGACGCCCTATCCCGCCGTCCATGTCCCGCTAACTGCAAGCATTGCCGACGGATTGAGGAAAAGGAACCGCTCGTTGATCTGCGATTGATAACGGCGGAATTCGATGAAGGTTGGTCATCGGAGGAGATTCGAAACGCCCAGTTAGCCGATGAAGACATCGGACCATTGCTCGTATGGAAGGAGACGACTGGGCGACCTGAGTGGAAAGACGTTTCAATGCATGGCGCAACCCTGAAAAGCTATTGGGCACAATGGAACTCTCTTCAGGTGGAGGGTGGCGTACTCAAGCGGAAATGGGAAACGGCGGATGGTAGCTCCTATAGGATGCAAACTATACTTCCCAAAAGCCGAATCCACGATGTGGTTAAGGAAATGCATGAAGGATCCTCGGGAGGCCACCTTGGTGTTAACAAGACCTTAGCGAAATTGCGGGAACGGTTCTACTGGCTCCACGCTCGAGAAGACGTAGAGGACTGGTGTCGCAGATGCACAATTTGCGCTTCCGTCAAAGGCCCAAAGCGACGACTGAGAGGACAAATGCAAACCTATAACGTAGGCGTGCCATTCGAAAGGATTGCTGTTGACATCGCAGGACCCTTTCCTGAATCCGATTGGGGAAATCGATATACGCTGGTTGTAGCCGATTATTTCAGCAAGTGGCCCGAGGTCTACCCCATTCCCAACCAGGAAGCAACTACCGTAGCTGAACAGCTAGTGTTAAATTGGGTCAGTAGGTACGGCGTACCCTGCGAATTACATTCGGATCAAGGCCGAAACTTTGAGTCACTAGTTTTTGGCGAAATGTGTGAGCTGCTCGGAATACGGAAAACGAGGACAACACCGCTGCATCCCCAATCCGATGGAATGGTCGAACGTTTCAACGGCACGCTCAATAAACACCTTGCCAAGATGGTTGACGAGAACCAAAGGGACTGGGACCGACATATCCCACTATTTTTGATGGCGTACAGAGCTGCCGAACATGCATCAACGGGCCAAGCCCCAGCCAAAGTCATTTTTGGAAAGACTATTCGTCTGCCAGCTGATATAAAGTTTGGAACACCCCCCGAGAAACCCCAAACGATCTCGGAGTACGCAAGTGATCTAAGACAACGGTTGAACCAGATACATCGGACAGTGCGAAAATACCTCGAATCGGCTACTGACCGCATGAAGACCAGGTATGATCTAAAGGCTAATTCTACTGGCTTCCAGCAGGATGACTTGGTGTGGCTATATAACCCGCAACGGCGAAAGGGTAGGTCTCCAAAGTTGCAACATAACTGGGAGGGACCATACCGAGTCACAAAGCGAATCAACGACGTCGTATACCGAATACAGGAACATCGTAAGCCGAGAGCTAAAATGAAAATCGTGCATCTGGACCGTCTTGCCCCATATTACACCCAGGGAGAATTGACTACAACTGGCGACACATCTTTTCGGGGCGAAAAGAACTGAGGTGGGGGCAGTGTTACATGTACAAATAATTCTGCGAGCTACTGTCGCAATTGTTTTCACAACAATGAAGAACACGAATTCACTCGAAACCCCGAGAACCCAACAAGCATGATCAACATCTGCAAGTGACGTCACTCCATTCATTAATTTTCTCGGTAGAACATTCGCCAATAAACGAGAAATGGGTGAATAGGTAGAGACCCTATATAAAGGCGAGCTGAATGAATGGGGGATCATCATTCATTCGACCGCGATAAGAACTGCGAAAGTGTGTAGGAAGTGTGTTTCGTAATAGTGAAGTGATTTAGAAGACAATTGCGATAAGAAATTTATGGACAAGTGTTAGATTTTATTTTAATAGTGAAAATTAAAATTAGTGAAAGTGTTAAACTGATTATTGTGCACTTTCTTGAATTAAATAAACTCTTAACTTAAATTAAAAGACATTGCGTTTTCACTTTCCCGGAACGTTAAAATTATAGGCCGCGAACCAATAACACGCGACAATACTTATTATCTTTAATTCAACATACTAGTCAAGGGCAATGTAAATGAAAATTTACCGAAAATTGGATAGGCAATCAAGCGGATACCCAAAAAGCTATTGGTTTGGTGGACTGAAAGGCGAAAACCAGTGGGAAAACTGAGGGAACGCTGGTCCGGCTTGTTTGGTGAAGGCAATTCATTGCTGCTTGGATTTCAAAATTGTAGGACGTGATCGATGGACGGAGACAGTTGAACGCGCTATTTACAGGAAGCGAAGACGCATTCTGGCACTCATCATCGAACCATTCATTTCTCTTGCGCCGGGCTTGATGTCCGATCATCTGTTCTGTCATGGTCTTTCTTAACAGCCACTTTCACGTCCATCCAGAACTTATTGCTTGTCTTTTGCTTTGCGTCTAATGCTTCATTTACACGCTTGCCGGATCTTGGCAAGCGTCCACAACCGCCAAGACTGTACAAAATATTACAAATGATTGGATGCCATTTCCACGATTGTTAGTGCGTTAGTGTGTTATGGAACAGCAAGCTGTGAGCATCAGGAGTTGTGTCGGCTATAACGTTAGGTTTAGCGTATTTGTATTATAGAAATTAAGAGAAGAAACACAGGCAAAAAGTTCGGTTAAGACGATGGTGGATGTTGAAAATACATTGAAACCGTAACAGTTAACTATCAAATTTGATTGTTTTTATCCTAGTTAATAGATGGGTTACAATGAATATTATTTTTATCATGCGATTTTCATTTATTATAAAGATTATATGAAAAATAAGTTCACTGAGAATTTTATATGAACCATCAGGAGAATCTCATAATTTCTGCCGAATGAACTACTCTTATTTTGAATTTTAATTGGGAAAAATTTTACCTATAGTTGCCAAGAAAGATACAGACTTCAGGGAAGCTATACCAATAAAATATCGTCTTGCAATAACACTGCGATTTTAAGAATCTGCACTTTTTATTCAAGGTTTCTACTCCGGTTATATCAAAAATCGTACGTGATGTTTGCCAAGCTCTGAATGAAGGATGAAGCTAAGGTAAGGTAGCAAAATAAAAAAAAATTTAAAATTTTGTTCGACATGATTTTTTATTAGTGTGTAAAGATATGATTTAAAAATTAGCGCTTATTGTAACAAAAACGCAAAACTAATTCAGTCCTTCGAGTTTTTTGAATGCAAAAAATTAACCATCGTTTCCGTCGTATTCTACTGTCAATAATACTTCAGAAAAATTTAAATGTCATTTTCTTCGTTATTTTCAATTGCTACCAATGACGCTTCTGTTGTGATATTGGGCTTTGACGAGGGTACAATTATTTCATTAGAAATGATATTTATGATTGAGCTTTCAATATTTGAAGGGTTTGGTTGATATAAAGTTTCAACATCGCCTTTTTCTTCTGCAATTTAGCGGCGATTGTGTTAGCTTAGAAGAGCTTCTACGAAATTTCGGGAAGAAGTGTTTTGAAGCTTCAACGTTAGTATATGTTGTCAAGAAGATGACTGGGATAATGGAAGTTGATGAAAAAATGCTGCAGGATCTGAAGACGATAATTTTATTGACGGAGACCCATAAATATTTAGATCGGATCAAAATGATGATTGTTGCGGTGATGTTTCCTCGTTTGAATGTAAACAATTCATAATGAGTTCATCAATTTGATACATAAGTATTTTTCTTCGTATTTTTGTCAGTTCTAGCAGCTTTTTTACTAAGATTAGATCGCATTCATCATCTTCGGTTGGTGGTGGAGTTTCTAATCGTCGACCCAAAGCATTTGATAACTTACCAATCGCAGCAGCCATTTCTTGCTCAGCCTGATTTGGCACAGGACGATGACGTTAACTTTTTTGTGTGGACGTTGGCGTAGATAAATATGTATTTTGTGATTCATCGTCTAGCAATGAAATATCGTTGTCTATCTCCCAATCTCCAGGTTCATTAGCAATTTCATTAGAACTTCGTTGTGACTGCTGAAAATGAAAACAAAAATTACGTTTATTTCACTTGAGTAAATTTTTAAAACTAAAATCTATAAATATATTGTGTACTTTTCAACATTGACATATTTAAGACGAGATCACTCAGTTATTTCATTATTTTACTCACTCATATAACCCTTTATAATTTCGGATGCCCTCTACAGCAGCAGGATGGATGACTATAGAAAAAGGATATAGACGCAAGTTTCCGCATTGCTTGGATTCTCTAGACGGCAAGCATGTAGCAATTGAAAGCCCAGCTCATAGTAAAATGAATATTTTAACTCTAAGAAAACGTTTAGCATCATTCTTTTGGCATTAGTGGATAGCCAATATAAATTTACATTCATGGATATAGGAAGTCAAGGCAGAATGAGTGATGCCAGTCTTTTTAAGAACTAATTATTATGGAAAAGAATTTGCAGGAACAAAATTGATTTTCCACCACGATGTCCACTGCCGGGGTCAGTTGTTAATGTGCCATATGCTTTCTTAGCCGATGGTGCTTTTACACTAAGTACGCATGCGATGAAGCCCTTTCCTGGAAGCCACGACTTAGGTTCACCGAAAAGGAACTTCAACGAAATGTTGTCTAGACCCCGGGTTGTAGTGGAAAATACATTTGGGATTGTATCCTCAATTTTTAGAATGTTTTGACGTCCTTTTAATTTAAACCCAGACACTGTGTCAAAAATTTCTATGACCTGTGCATTGCTACATAACTTTCTAAGAAAGAGTAAAACCTCTTCAAACAGATATACACCTAGACTCTCGTTTGACGTATACGATAATAATGGCACTCTAGTAACACCTGGGTCCTAGCGATGATATGATAATGAATATAATGCTTTCCAAAGTTTACTAACTTCCCCGCGAAGATCATCGCCGAATGCCTAACAAACCAGAGAAGATTTTACCTCATATTTTTAAAAATATTTCAGAAACCACCATAACGTAGATGCCGACCTATTATGTGTAAGAGCTTACGTATATCCGATTAAAATTTGTACTTTAATTATATTTACACCTAAACAATAATGATTATAATAAATGACTACTAAAAAAAATGCTGCTTTCGTTCATTTTACACTTAATTTTCTCGGAATAATTTCTTGGAGTGTCAAAAGAAAGTTATAGGAATTAATACTAGATATCGTACATGCATATTTGACATGCTAGATATGCGGGTCTGCACTATCCCTGACGATATTATTTAATATATTATTTAATTTTTAATAAATTTTCTGTTCATGCAAACCAGCATTGATTTTTTGTTTTTTTTCCAGAAGCTATCTATCAAGTTTAATCATAGCTGCACAAAAATGGCAAGTAAACACATGACGAGATAACTCGTAGTAAGCATCCTAAATCCTAATCGCGTACTTGGCAATCAACGTAAATTAGAAAATCTAACCGTTTATATATTGATCGTTTCGTTACAGCTATTTACCGGCATGAAGGATGATTCCATCAAATCGTAGGCAAATCAGATTAAAAATCTCGCAGTTTCGTACGAGGTGACCGATATACTCCTCAGGAGCTGCCACATCAGTCACCTCGGGGCAGCTCGACTGCGGGGTTCCAGATGACCACGAACCCATATATATATATGTTTCTTATAAATCAGATTAGCTGTTATATATCCTCAGCGCCTTGAAAGCGAAAGTACATTTTATTTTCTATTTATAAAGTAAGCAAGTAATTACCTACCTGCTCCAGAGAGAATGGAGTCTTGTTTTCTTTCGAAGTGCTTGGGGAGTGACGTCATCAAAATTTCCTTGTTTATTTTAAGCTCTTTCACTGTCTTCTTCCCTTCACTACTTAGATGACACCAAGCATCTGCCATTTTCCTTTTGTCTTTATGCATTGAATCTTTTGGGTTCTAAATGCAAGATTCATTTTGGTATGAGAAAGGCCAAAGTATCCTCATTTGACCAATTAGACATTTACGCAATCCTACGCTACAAAAACACGAACAATATCAATTCAGCACGAGTTCTACGCAATCATATGACACCGCACCATTCAGTACAACTTCTGAAGTGGAACTAAACACGCGGAAGCGTGTAAATACCTTTCAAACCCTTGACGCAAGTTTCCTTTGATCTGTCTCAAAAAACGACGCAAGATCATGCAAGATAAGGCATACACCCAAAGACATATAAAGTAATGGACGCGAAATGGGCTTATTTTCATCCATACGTGAGTGAAGTACTTTTACTACATACATGCCTTCCTCTCGCATGCGAATTGAAATCCCCCTGCCTTTCACGCCGCTAGAGAATCCACACATTCAAGTTGCTCTCTAGTTGCTCTCACGAAAATCCCACTCGTCTTCTACCTTAACCCCCGAATTGTCAACGAAATACCAACCATATGATTGAAAACATATGATTTGTGAACATTCAACATTGATGGGAAACGTCTAATCAAGTTGAAATTGAAATTGTACACAAAACAATTTTTGCAAGATAAACCGTGTTGAATCTAGTGCAAAAGCGATGCAAATGTGATAATTTAGCAAACTGGATAGTTTGTTACAGTTCGCGATTGTTTTTGTTTCGAAAAATGAAAAGTGAAGTGACGTGTGCGGGACTGTAAAAACAGCCCTAGGCAGCATTTCAGGGACGTATCTTTCGTAGGGTAAGTCATGTTCAATCTTTTATATCGTTCAAGTTAGAATACCCGCACGGAAAATTGATTTAGTTCAAGATGCGAAAATTAGTGGGAGACGTCACGTCAAATTTATTTGAAATTCGAATCAACAGCTAATAACGCGCCAAACTTCACGCTACATGATAAAGTGCTTCAATTCTCTCGATGCATTTCGTATCCTCTCTCTTACATCTATGCATACACCCCATTTACACGCTTGTGATTGTGAAACCTTGTCGAGAATTGGCAAGTGGGTAAATGGGCCTTGATAGGATGTGAGTCAGCTGATTGTCGAAGGTCTCCGTGAAATTTTTGGTGACAGATGCCGCTCGGAGCCTTTCGATGTCAAATTTTTGTAGCGGGCTAGTCTTCGCCGAATATGCCTTTGACATACGACATCCATAGGTTAGTTTGATCAAGTAATGATCTGAGTTACAATTGGCTCCTCGGTATGTACGGACGTCAAGAATGCTTGACGCCCAACGTTGTCGGATCATAACATGATCGGTCTGGTTTTGTATGTTGCCATCCCACTGAAGGGAGCAACTTACTCCCGAAATGTATACTTGTCGGAAAGAAAAGAAAAGAAAAAAAACAAAATAATAGCGTTTAAGTGGAAAAGATGAAAACACAGGATAGTCGGGAAGCGCTAAATATGGAAAAATACACAGAGTACTTCCAATTACGTTTCAGTCCTTGACTACCCCCTGTAGCGTTATCCAAAATAAAATGTTTTAGCACTTCTGCGCATTGATTTTCATTCGCCATTTGAAGATTGTTCTGAACTATTGTAGCTTTTCGGTCTGTTGTATAGATGATCAGATAATCGGCAAACGCTACCAATGATCTCGTTAGCGAGACGTTAAAATCAAAGCCGTTCAATAGCTTGCAAATGAATATTGAGAAGAACAGAGGCGCTTTAACTGTTCCCTGCTGTAGACCATTCAAGACCTTGAATTCGCGCTTTGTTGTCAGATTTCCATCAGTTGCAAGAAATGATTTCCCGTGTAATTTATTGCACATAATGGTGACAAGGTGTCTGGGAAACCTGTCCTGAAGGAGTTTAAAAACCAGTACATCTAACCACACCATATCGAAGGCTTACTTATCAATGAGACACGCTCCAACACATTCTCTGTTGTTTAGTTTCTAACAAATGTCTGAGATTGCTATTGCTATTACATGTATGGTCGAATGCCTAGCACGAAAACCAATTTGGCAATTCCGCATCAACTCATATTTCTCAATGTGGGCGTTTGATACTTTATTCAGTATCACTTCAAAAAAATTACTGATGTTAGGCAGGAAGCTGATTGGGGATAGCTTTTAGGGCATGAAGATTCTTTTCCTTTCTTCAAGATCAGAAATACCTTGGCGTTTTTCCACTCATTTGGGGAATATGAATTGCTTAATATATTATTGAACAATATGCAATAATTCCTGATAGCAACCTCAGGTGAATGTCGGAGAACAATATTGAGTTTTTTGTTATTTATCCTGCCAAATATGCAACACAAGTCTTCAAAGCTGACAAAATAATCAATAAGATGCATGCTCCGTATAAAGTCAGATGCCAATGCTTCATTAAAATAAAGAATTGATTCGCCATTCAGGCTTGCCGACCTCACTCCTGAAGTATGAATGGATTAAGTTCCGAACATTCTACAGGTGTAATTTCAACAAAGCCCACGAGGGATGATTGTAGTCCAAAAATCACACAATATTGTTAACGCGTGTGAGAAGAAGGCTTTTCAATCTTTTAACCTTGCGATGGTTGGTGTTTCATATTCTTCCATATTGTTTCAATGTTTGATGAACTACTTCCTCAATCGTTCTCAACGTCAGCTTTTCTAACTTCGACAAATAGAGATCTATTTCATCGTTAGTTAGATTCCTGTCATTAGGAACCATTGAGCAAGCGTTGTCATCATCAGAAGGTGGACATTGCTTTTAGTAATCTCGATTAAGCTCCTTTCGAAGATTTCCTCAGTCTATGATTTTTAAATTCAACGATAATTTTCAATTTTCAATGACAGCTCACTATAGAGCAAAAAATTATCGCATAGATTTGCATTAAATTGTTGTAAAAAGGGTGAAATGATCAATTTAAAGTTTAGCAAAGACAAGTACTTACGAAAACATTTTGAGTTCGCATAAGTAGGAAAATTAAAAATAATTCTGTCACCTCTAAGCATGTTGGTCGCCATCACCGGTGCGTATCTAATAAGAGTGATGGCCCGATAAGAATTAGTATACACAGCGAAACCACCTTCTTTTAACATTTTTCTTCTCTAATAATTTTTCAGCAAAAATGATTAAAATAAGCAACTTAATCATGTAACTTCAAAGAATTTCATAAGTAATTTGGTAATTTTCCTGTAAAACTGGAATGAGGAAGACATCGTTCCTTTGACGAATGATTTCCATCACGATTGTGTTATGGTCGCAATCGTAAAGAAGCACCTGCAGTTTCTGTTGAGGACTATTGAAGCTGAACTGAAGTCTTGTGTCAGCAATGCAGAGGTCCAAATAAGAATTTGTTCTAGGATATGTTGGGAGCTCTGACCCAGATAGATTGAACCTGTATTCAGTTTGATTTTCTGTTATTCACGATCTCAGGAATACATCTCTTGAATTATTGGTGGCGTTCAGCCATGATGTATGCTTGGCTTTCAGGTCACCATCAAGAATATAATAATTATGCAGTCTGTTCAATGCAAGTATTTCAAACAAGGAATTGAGCTCCTCCTTGAACTTGAAAACATTTCGACCAGTTGCATAGGCAGAGATAACGAAGAGGTTATCCCCACCTGGGAATGAGATTTTGATAACGCACAACTCAAGAGATTCAAAGCTTTTGAATTCGACTTTATTAATATTTTGGAAAAAATAAGGTCTTCTGACCAATATTCCGGTGCCACCTCTCCCATCACCTATTACCCTATCGTTTCTTATGAATTCAAAATCCTTGAATGTCATGGAGTGCCATGAATTGAGGCGGGTTTCAGTTAGAAGCATGATGTCAGGCTTTTGCTTAACATGGAACTCCAAGAGACAGTCACGTCGATGTATGGTAACAATGGAGTTGATGTTGATCGAGATGAGACGAATCCTATCCATGGAAATATGACTGGATGCCAACTTATTTATAGGCATTTGAAAGTGCTAAACGCTGAAAAATAGAGTTAATTTTGGAATCTTGTTTATCAATTCTCTCGGATAAGGAATTTAATTGCTGATACATTTTAAGAAGTAGCTCATTATTGCCACTTACATTATTTATTTTATTTACATTGTCTGCTGGTCCTCTCGCAGCAAGTGCCAATGACACCCCGGGCTTGACGAAGTTGGTAGGCATCGCAGTGCCGGGGGCATCCTCGATATGATGCTGGATGACTAAAGACACCGCAATTCACACAATATCATTTTTCTTTTGGTTCCGCCTGAGCCAATTTGCACTCGCCGGGAGCATGGATATCGTTGCACTTTACACATCTATATTTCATGGTGCAATTGGCAGCCAAATGGCCGAATCTTTGGCACTTATAACATTGTTTGACTTCTCTTTTCTGGAGGCGTCCCCATCTCACGACTCGGAAGTTCAAGCACCTTATTTTTTGAAGGGCACTTGGACTGCTTTTGCTCGAAATCTTGACTAAGTAATAAGGCAAAGTTTTTCATTCGACAATCGATTTCCTTATTGCGAAGTTTTCAACTGCAATAAATTCTGTTTCTGGTGCAACTTCTTGAAGTACCTGAAGGAGATCGATTGTGTTCTCTCCACAGTCCAGACAATTCAATAAAAAGGTCTGGTTTTTTCGCTTTTGGGGTTGTAAGTAAAGTACGGGGCCTCTCCAGGATTCGACGTAATTTTGGCTGCCTGAAAATCAACCAGTGACTTAGTTCTAATTGTCAATTTATCGGCATTCACTCTCTTGACCGCAAAATCGTTTATTTTATTTTTGTCTGCCAAAAGCCGAAACACATCTTTGCCTATTTGACCAACTGCATCGATTGGTGGGACTTTTTATTTGTTTTGATTAAGATTGACAGACGGACAAAACTTTTAGTTTCTTCTCCCTATTTCGAATTTTTAAATATTCGATAAATTCATTCTCAGGTTTAGTAAAACAATGTTCTGACTTGTTACTTGTATCCTCTTCAATGTTTATACAATCGTCTAGCCCGGCTAGCGCTGCATAATAGTTTGTACTAACGTTTGCTCCGCCTACGCTGAGGACATCTTCTTGATCAGGTTTCTGTTGCGGTTTCTTCGATTTCTTGTCTTCCATACGTTTTGACATTACTCCTCTTTCTTTCTTGATGGTTTCTTTTCCTTTATGGAGCGTTAATTTTTCCACAAGTTCTTCTCGCTACTGGATCCGAGGTCTGAGTTTTTTGTTTTCTCTCTCAAACTTCTCAGCCCTCTGGTTAGCTTTGATTAACTGCTCGATCTCGATGAATGATAAAATTTTCAGTTTTTCTTCATTGCTATCGAATCTTCGTTTGGGCTTATTTTCGCCCGTCATCGTTGGTGATGGACACGATTGTTCTAGTTGATGGCTGAAGCCATCGGGCTTCTCCATACGTTGCTTTTGCAGTGAGATAAGAGGGAATTTTCATAAACCGGCATTTCCCTTGAATGTATTTCTACTTTTTGGCACTTCTTCAGGAGAGAAATTTCAGGCATTCGATAAATGTTCGAATTATTCGACGGTGACGGTTTTCAATTCAAAAATTTAGTTTCAATTGACTTTTGTGAAAAACTAATTAAATATTAATTAATTTTTTATACGCAACGAAGGCTAGACGTAGAATATTTGTATCAAATTGGTTCACAGTGGGAGTTATAAAAGATTAGCTACGTAAAAACGCCTTTCAAATAGCCACAATAACATTTGCGGATACCGTTCCACGGACAAGCCCAAGTCTTCGTGAGACTGCATGTGAACAATCAAAAATACAACGTGAAACAAAAAAAAAACTTCCGTTGCAGCTCTAGATGCCACAAATCAATAATCTGCTCCAATAATACTATATTAACCATCAATAAATATCAAGTCCTTCATTTGAACTTGCTGAACATCATTTATTTGCTATTAATGTATAATCACGAAAAATGCTGAGTATTCCACTTAAAAATAAATGGAGATTCTTTTTTTAGGGTTTTGTAAAATAATTTTACAAAACCCTACTAAAATCGCGACCTGTCTGTCCGTCTGTCCATCCTGTGTATCACAGCAGTTTTTCTCGCAAAATACTTAAGCTAGAAACACCAAATTTTACATGTAGGTGTCAAGTGGTGCTCTCTTAAAAGTTCAATTACAAAAAGTTTTTTTGAGGTATTTAAGAGGGGTCTCCCCATACAGGGGAGTGGCCCCCGAAAAAAAAATTCATCAAAGGTATTCAATATGGGTATCATATAAAAGGTCTTAATGAGAACTTTTCCAAACAGGTCTTAAATTGACATTCTTTGCTTCAGGGGCGCACACGAAGGGGAAATACACGAAAAATTTGTGTCCCCCTCCCCCTCCTCGCACCTGTGATCCCAAAAATCTGAAAAAAAATCATAGAGCTAGATATTTATGAGTACAACAATAAATACCTTAGAAGTCAAAATTCACTCAACTTTGTTAATAATAGTATGATATTCAAATTTCACATTTTCCCCAATAAATCGCACACGTCCCCTTAAACTAAACAAAATTCGATATTTACGTAGTTACACATAAGGGCCTAATATGCTGCAAGTTTTATGAAAATCGAACCATATTCGCGGAAATTATATCCTTTTGAAATTTCTGCTATTACTACAACAATAATACACGGTTTTGGTATTTTATGGGCTTCTGTAACTTTGATTTGATCTTCTTAAATTTCCAAATAAAATTTATAACAATACATATTTTTTGGAATTCATGCTTGGAGTGATTTTTGTTAGTTTGGAACAAAATGGCGACCGTTGAAAATGGAGAAACAATGGATTTTCCTTAAAACGTGCACATTTCTTTGACATGTTTCTTGACTTTATTTGTTGCTGGTGACCGTATTTCGGTGATTATGCTAGGTACAAAACCCTTCTGACATGAGCGTAGGTCTGTTTGCCCAATTTGTTTTGAATTACAATCACGCTAAATTTTAAGTATTCGACTGAAAATAACCTTTCTTTTTTTATAAATATTGGCCGAAGTACCAATTTCTTTTAGTAATTAGCTTCTAAGTAAAATTAAGTTAAAGTGGTTGTTGTTGTATTAAAAATATTGTTTCATCATTTCAGTAAAAGGGAATTTGATTAAATCAATTACGTTTTTCAGGCAAGTGACCCAACAGAGGGGTTATTTTAGCATCTTCTGTAATTTCATCATCTCACTCAGGGATTTGATCGAACCCCTGATTGCATCATTTCCCTGCTAAATTTATAAATAGAAATTTATCGAAACAGATTTCAATTATGAAATAGAATAGTTCTAGAAACTCATCAAAATTTCGAAAAATGTTTTGAACAATACTCGTATATTTTCAATGTTTCTAATGTGGTTAGTTTACATTGTCCACATACTCGTATTACCCTTCAATGATTCAAGTACGTTGATGGCAGGTGGAAATTCTTTTTTATTATTATTGCAAGCCATCAATATACTTGTACCTCTGTGAACTCCTTCCTAAAATTCAATAATAGCTTGTTTAATTGAAAAACAATAAATTGCGCCATTTTTTCATCGAACTGAAACGATGTGCTTTCAATTTCTTTCGCCAAAAAGTTCAAGTTCAAAGCAAATTTTTTTCAGCTTCTCAGATTTCACCGCAATGATCAAATGCACGTTAAATGAAACAATAGAAATAATTTTTCTCCATCAACTAATTGACTATGGGCCGTTAGCGAAAGAAAAATTGAAAAATTACTTTCGTAAACAATTATGATCATGTTTACTTGGTGCGGGTTGCATACGCAATCATTGCGTTCGCCAGCATACGCATAACTTCGTTTGATCCATCTGATGGTTAAATACCGCCACACCACCTCGTCGTTATTTATTAAAGACTTTCACACGTAATCAATTGCATTACTCGAATTTTAATAACAATTCCAAGACATGCAATGACTAAATGTTTTGGCGCACGAACTGTCAATTTTTGCATAATAATAACAATAACAGCAACAACATTAGCGCACCCTTATTGTAAGTGAAATTCCATGAAAACTCTTACTTTAGACGGATCCGGAAGTGAAATGACCTTAGGCCTTGAAGTCGCGGATCGCACTAATAGATAGGCAGCTGCAGTTTTCAATGAAAATTAATTAAAAATTCAAAGATATACTATAATATTTGATTCTGTGTATTTTTCATTTCGATTGATTAATAAATATATTGGCATGCAACTAAACTTGATTTATGAGTGATGAAAAAAAAGTATTCAGTAAATGCATTTCAACTTTGAGTACGGTTTACTCGGACTTAGTGGGATGGAGCACTTTGACTCTTCTGATATCTGTGTGTTGCTGCACTCCCTGCTATTCACTAGATTTTGCTTTATTTAAATGGAGAAAACTAGCATTTCATTTAAAACTACGAAGTATTGGGCATATATTGTTTCATGATGATAAAAATTGAAGCACTGTTAGCGTGTGAGGCTCCTTATAATAGTTTTAGTGCTTTCTTGGGTATAAAGTCAATTCTAAGGTCCTTTCATATGTAAGTCCGTATTCTTCATATACCAAGCAAACACCAAAATGTTTCCGATTCCACCATTTTTCATAACATTACAGCGCCTTTCAGTTTGATTTATTCCTTACTATTAGAGGCCCAGTAATTAAAAGCCTTCGTCGAGGACTTGTAGGTGAACAAGGTGTTGAAAATTTGGTTGAAGTATTCTGAGATCCTCCTAGATGGCAGATAGAGGATGCCTTAACTGACTAGCTGGTGGGCATGTGGGAAATAAAATAGCACGCGCGGAGCAAAACCGGCTAAGTCGTAGCACTGACAGCGCTCCACTTAGTATTTACTTGTCATGGAACCAGGACAGCACCCTCTTATCTGATTGGATAAACGACAACTACTATTGCAACGTATGAATTACTATTCTTTTCAAACTTGGAATATTAGATAATTGAACAGACCAAGTGCCTTGCAACAACTTGTGGATGAAATAAAGAAATACAGAATCAACACCCTCGCAGTGAAGAGACCAGATGGCACGGTGAAGACCTATTTGATATGCAAACGCACACTATATTTCAAAGTGGAAAAATGCAAGAAAGCAATAAGTTTGGAGTGGCTTTCATTACGGATAGCTCTTTTAAACAAATTACCATTGAGTTCAAGCCCATTAACGACAAGATTTATGCAATTTATATCAAGACCAAAATCTTTAATGTCTGGCTGGTCAACTGTCACGCATAGTACATTCATATAGTATCCATCCGCGCGTGTTCTTTTACGCATTTCAGAAAATAGGAGTGCTGCCAGATCCTAATAAAAAACTAAAAGATTGCATAGAACGAACTTGTTTTTCTGCAAAGTTATTGATTTTTTGAGATCAGGTTATCCTGCAACCTTTCATAGAAGCACATGTTTATATTCTCGCCAATCTTCTTGTCAGCATTTACCTACCTACCTGCTACCGAAGATTTATGGTTTGCTTTTCGACTTGTGTTGAGATTTTTCGGAAGCTATATTAAGTGTGAATACTATGTGATTATACTAGGCTGTCACGTGTCCACAGAAGGCAAGAAGTAGGCAAAGACGAGTTTTACAGCAACCTGGAAAACATTGGTGATGCATTGCCGTCAAATGATATCAGAATTATTCTCGGTGACTTCAATGCAAAAATCGTCCAAGAAACAGCGCAAAGAAGAACAACCGGAGGGAATAGCCTCCATGCAGAGACCAGCGACAACGGACCATGCTTGATAGACTTCGCTTCTAGAAGATGCTTCACAGTAAACTCCGCACAACTCCGGCATCAAGACATCCATAATAGAACGTAGAAATCCCCAAATGATCGCACTTTCAACCAAATCAACCATGCTCTCATATAAAGAAAGGGCTGCCACCAGCATTCTCGACACACTTTTGTTGCGTATTCACCATTGGTCCCCATCTAGCTTGTCTCCGATTATTCGCCTCAGGACCCGTCGCTCAAAGGCGTTCAATATATTTGCGGATACTTGGGATGGGGTCCATGTTTCACACCCATAGCATAACACAGGTCTTATCACAGATTTGTGTACTTGGAGCTTTGTTTTCTTGTGTATGCAACTGGTCTTCAAGATCGTCAATACTGACGAGTATTGACGGGTATGTATTTTATTCACAGGCTATATTCTTCAACGTTTTTCCATTCTTTCGTTTCTGATTCTCGTTTTTTTAGCGCCTAAATACGCAAATTCGCTCATATTTTCGATATTGTATCCGCCAAGTGTAATGTTTTGTGTACTTAAGGTAGTTTTCCTCGGCCGCATTATGAGCTTTGTTTTATTTCATTGATTTGTAGCCATACTAGCTTTGCTTCACTGTCAACTTTCTGGAAGAGTTCTTTGGCAGCTCTTAATGACCGTGACAAAATGTTTCGTCCGCATAGGCTACTACTTGTCTCAATTTGTATAGTGATGTACCTTGTGTATCGACAGGTAGCTTTCTTATGACATACTCTAGAGCCAAATTGAATAGCAATGGGGTCAGCTCATCTCGCTGCTTCAGTCCGATATTTGTGACGAAGACATCGGTGAGTTGGTTATTGATGTGGATTCGGGAGGCCATAGACATCATTGTCATTTTGGCAACACGGACGAATATCGCTGGGTTGCCAAAGCAAACCACTTTTTGGTATAGTACGTTATAATCAAAACGGTTGTATGCTTGCTTAAAATCGACGAAAATTTGTGGTTCGTCTACGTTGAGCTCCCAGCATTTTTCAAGTTTCTGCTTGACAGTGAGCAATTGGTCTATAGTCGATCTACTTGCTCTAAAACTACCTTGATACTCCCCAACAATATTGTTGGCGTATGATTTAAGTTTATTTTCGAAGATCTTTGAAAATATTTTGTATGCCGTACAAAGAAGTGATATGCCTCTATAATTTTCCCACTGTAGCTTGACACCTTTTTTGTGGATAGGGAATATAATTGATTGGTACCACTCTTTCGGCAAATGATCTTGTTGCCAAATGTGCTGGATGATTTTATGCATAGCGTTCTGAAAAATGCTGCCACCATATTTAATGAGCTCCACTGAAATCTCATCGATGCCCGGCGTTTTATTATTTTTTTGGGCTTTGATGGTGGTGCAAACTTCAGCCAGATGCTCATGGAAGCTCTCCACAGACATCTATGGACTCCGATGTTCTGGAGCTATATGGAGGATTAGGGAGGTTCTTGAAATATGATGCCCGTCTTTCCTTAATCTTGGTTTCATCAGCGATGATATTGTCAATATCATCATGACAGAGCGTGGTCTTGGGCTGGTATACACATTTCAGGTTTTTCACTGCTTTGTATGCTTGTCTTGTGTTGTTGCTCGGTAGACTTACATCGATATTTCTCAATTGGCCTCACAATATATTCTTTTCTAAATTCTAATTATCCTAATTGTAACTCTTTTGAGATTTTTATAGTGTTCTCTCTTTGTCCTGGTTTTTCTACCTACGGATTCTTTGCACGACTGATCCATTTTGTCTAACGCATTCTGGCACTCATCATCGAACCAATCATTTCTCTTGCGCCGGGTTTGATTCCAATTGTGTGTTGCGCCACGGTCTTAACAGCCGCTTTGACTGCCATCCAGAGCTCGTTGCTGATAAGGTGGAAGCCAGCTCGTTGTCGAGTGTTTTCGTGAAATTTTTGGTCACAGACGCCGTTCGGAGCCCGTTCGACATGAAGTTTTTGTAGTGGGCTGATCTTCGCCTAATATGCCTTTGAAATACAGATAGTGTAATTTGATCAAGTAATGATCCGAGTTATAATTGGCTCCTCGTTATGTAGATGGTCGATCTGGTTTTATGTGTTGGTATTCCCTGATGTCCAGGTCATTTAATGAATGCGTTGATGTGGGAAGCAAGTGGAACGTATGACTAGATTTCCGCTATATGCAAAGTCAATCGGGCACTAGCCGTTGTTATATGTTTCATCTTGGAGACTATATCCTCAAGTTGTTCCCAGATGAGAAACCTCATTGCCAATCTAAGCGTTGAAATCACCCAGAATTATTTTTGTGTCGTTTGTAGACAATGAGTCAACTAGTCTTTCCCGGTGATCATAGAACGTTTTCTTCGTTTCCTCTTCCTTTCCTTCAGTCGGGGCATAAATATTTATCAGCAAATTTTTGAAGAATTTCACTTTTATACGGATCACACACAACCGTTCATTGACTGCCTTAAAATCAATAACGTGTGGTTTGAATTCCCTATCCACAATGAAGGCCACTCCGAATTCTCGTTTTCCAGTAGTCTTCCCACTTTTGAATATTGAATGCGGTATCATGACTTGAATGTCGTTTCCAGTTCAATTCGTTTCGTGGACTGTCAGTATTTTTAATTGATATTGACTGGCCTGTTTAAAAGGTCCTTAACAGCGCCAAGGTAATTGAGTAATCTGACATTTAAGGCTCCAATGCCATAGTCCTTTCTTAGTTTGCGAGGTTGTTGCCGTGAGTCCAATCCATTCCGAGGCCCATCAAGGTTCAAGATTTTTATTTTGTGATTTTTCATTTTATACATATATACAATTTATCAATAGCTTAACATAACAATATACATGCGGGTTGTGCCTTAGGGCTTTTCCCAGAGTTCAATAATAATTTACTTTAATTACATTATAATATTAATTTTTTGGCAATAGATAACTTTGAATTGTTGACACCCACAACCTTATTATACATTGATAGATAATAAAAGAAGTTAATAAAAATTATCTACTCTAACAACTAGTTTTAAAATTTTAAAATTGATTTCCTTAAAATTTAGTACATTATTTTCTTAAGACTACCTTAAAAACTAGTCATTCGCTGCGTCCATAGAGCGGTTGTCAGTTGATCTCCTAACAACTTCCGCTTTATGCTCCTTGGCTCGTACGATTCCCGCTGCCGCAAGCTTTCCTGCATACGATTTTATCGGCTCCATTCCTGTCTCCTGGTATAGCACCTCGTCAGGGTAAGACTATCCGCCATCCCGTCTGTATGGTCCTGAAGGCTGAAAGAATTTTAGCTCCACTAGTCCTATCTTGCCCCATTTAGTTTTCGGAGCTCCTGTCCATATCATCACTGCATATGTGATGATCGGACGAATCAAGGTTTTATAGGCCAAGACCTTGACTCGCTGTCGAATGTTTTCTGAATAGAGGTGAAAGAAGATAGTATGCATAAGTCACTTTTTTCGAAATATGATCAACGTGAGCACTGAATGTAGGTTTCCTGTCAAAAACTACCCTAAGTTCTTCGTTTGCCTAAAGCAGTGCACATCTTCCCATTCAACTTAACCCTGGAGTTACAGATGCCTCTTGCACGACGACCGAAGTTTTTGTGGGCGTCCTCGAACACAATTAATTCACTTTTCTTTGCATTTAACTTGATTCCCCATTTCCGGTAAAATGCAGTAAGAAACTCCAAATGTATTTGGAGCCGCATCCTAGCAAAGCACAAATTGTGCTCCGATGATCACACTAACAAGTCGTCAGTGAAGAGGTTTACCTGGATTCCGGGCTTATATTCATCTCTTACGATTGGAACGTCAGAGGTGAATAAGTTGAAAAGAAATGGGCTTAATATAGACCCTTGTGGGACCCCTGGGTCAAAACTAAATGGATCTGAACTAGCTCCACCAGCCACCGCAAAGGCAGTTCATCCCCTAATGAAGCTGCCTATAATTTTCACAATATGGGCCGGAATGTCAAGATTTGTCATTTTGTTGAGAAGTCCATTGATCCATACTGAGTCAAAGGCTTTCTCCACATTAATCAGGCAAACTACAACAAGCTTATTGTTGCGCCAGCTTCTCGTTATATCGGCTTGGAACACGGTCATAGCATTCACCGTGGAGTGAGCTTTTTTAAAGCCAAATTCTTGCCCTGGCAGAGAATTGTAGGATGCCTTCAAGTATTACCCTTTCCAGAAGCTTACCAATGTTTGAAAGTAACGAAATCAGACGAGTTTTGACTACGTCAGTACTGCCTGACTTTTTGGGTACTGCGAATATTTTTGCACTTTTCCATTGTTGAGCAAAGTAGCAAATGTTAATGCAGTTATTTAGAATGATCGTGAGGAGAACAAAGAAAACATGGGGAAGCCTTTTAAGCATATAATAGGAGATTTCATCAGCCCCTGCTGATTTCTAGGAATTTCGCTCCAGTGCCAACAAAGCGAGCCTCTCAAGGATGACAAACAGACCATGGCCAGTAGATGCGTCGGAAGGATTTGAATCAAAGAATTGAGTCAAGCACCATTGATCATTATCCCTGTCGAAATTTGCTGTGGTGCTGCTCACTAATGAAGTAACGGAAGAGTCCTCACTAATTTCTCTCCTTGAAGAACTTTCGCAAAATATTTTGCGATAATGTCAGCGATGGCTTTATCATCCATGAGCATGGATCCACCAAATGTGAGTACCCCGGGCAGCTTTTTTCTGCCCATTATCCTATTGATGTGTGGAGACATACAGGGACTTGGTTTGATACTTTCCAGGGCCTGCTCAAATTGCTCGTTAGCAAAAGCCGTGGTTCTCCTCGGGATCATTCGGTTTAAAGACGTAATCACTAGGTGTATATGTTCATACTCCCAGTTGACCATATTTAAATTGCGGTAGTACGTTCATGCGAGTAGCTTTCTAAGCCGACTACTTCTACGATGAAGCTCCAAGATGTCTTCTGGTAGATAAAAGTGATTCGTCGAGGATTTTTTAGTGGAGATCTTTGAGATGACCGTATCGAGGTTTGAATTTATACAAGCGACTCCCTCATCGATTTCAGGAATAGAAAGATTTTTCGATCTATTGATCGAAATTTCCTTCAATTTCCCATCAAGGTCAGCACTTACTGCTGCTCAATTGATTCACTTGTATGGAATGAAAAGTTGAGGATCTGAAGCCTCAAGTTTCACACCCTTTTTCTTTCTTAAGGTCAGCTCAGCCAAAAGATGGTCAGACTCGGCGTCAAGAACTCCACACTCGAAATTCCTCCAACGGTGGGAGAGATTTACCAGATTGGCAGACACAATCAAGAAGTCAATAAAAGATGAGCTTCGGCGGAAGGTAAGCTCTTTCGGGGCAATCAATATGGGATCCATATTTGATTGAACCCAGTTAGAAATAGCGGTTCCACAGACACTGGATGCGATATTTCCCTACGAGGGATGCTTCGCGTTAAAATCACCTCCCATAGAAATGGAATTTTTTGCACAGAGTAAGCACTGTTTCCAAGTCGTCAAAGAGTTCCCTCACCGAGTATCCATGTCAAACATAGATCCCCACGAACGCAAAGGTTCACCCTTACAGCATGGAGCTTATTATTTCTGCTTCAATACATTTCAGACTTGGAAGGCAGTGCCTTTGGACTTTCAGGTTATCTTCTGTGTCTTTCTTTGAGTCTTGTTTCAGACATAAATAAAAAGTCTGGTATATGGGCTTCCAAGTATTCTCGAACGAAATTCCTTTTATAGCGTGGCGCTAGTTAACATATGTTGAGGGTGGAGAGTTTAATGGAACTCAACACGACAACATACTATGAAGGCGAATTCCAAGTACGCAGCTTTTTCCTCACTAGGACTAGTGAATTTTTTTATAGTGGGGGATAAAAGAGTCCACTTTGTAAATGAGTGTGAACAAATCACACCCAATAAATTGTTGGCAGTCAGTGCTCAAAACCGTATTTTGGTCATTCTGTGACTGCTGGGGTTGCTGCATTGGTTCCTGTTTTTGTAACCGTATAGGCTGCGGTGCAGGCTGCTTTTTTGCACCTTGCAAAAGGCTATAGTACCGTATTTTTTTATAGAGGTGGTGATGAAATCCCTCCTTTCTTCTTTTTTCTGTAAGAGATTCTTTCTCCTGTCTTCAACGTTTTTTTCCTTTAGAACAACCTCTGAAACTCGCATTGCATTGCATTGCAGTTGACGCAGAAGATCTCCTCTTTTTTCTCGTCCTTCAAGATTGGACATTAAATGGACTTATGCTATTTGTCGCATTTAACGCATCTAACTTCGAGTCCGCAATTAGAAGCGACGTGGTCAAATCTTTGGTGGTTGAAGCACTGGGAAGTGCAATTTTTCTGCAGGCGCTCCCATTGTTTCTTCTGGTACAGTAGAAACTTGATGTCCATAGGTTTCTTCACTTCAAAGTCCGGTTTGAACTTGACTAAGAAGGATGAAAGTGTCCCTTTTTCCCTCCTAGAGATTATAGGGAAGAACCTTTTTGCTGAAAGGATATCTTCCCCGAGATCTTCCTTCAGCTCAGCCACGACATCATTCTCGTCGTATGAGCTGTGCACGCCTTTGAGAAGAAAGGCAATTTCCTCTCTCCTGGAAGGGTGTAGGTGTAGCAAGCCACCTTTGCACACTTTAGAAAATTAAAAAGGCTGGTGTGATATTCAGCCGTTTTAGGGTGGAGCGAAGTTCGTGAGAAGCTGTTCATCGTCACGTGGAACTCTGGCTCCTTTTCAGACGCTATCCCTGAAAGTCTTCAGGTCAAGCCTATAGCATAAGCCTATAGCACTCCTTTTTGGTAGCAGCTACGCTTGGCTGCCGAGGTTTCGATTTCCCTTTATTTTCCTCTAGGCCCAGCCATCCACCCGGCTTGGATATGGTCCCCGAGAAACTAGCGGAAGCTATTTGTGTCACTTTTTTGAGCTGGGGAAAATCCCACTTGCTCACTTCAAGGGTCTTTGATAGCTTTGATGTGGGCTCCTGCTTTGGAGACCCCATCAGCCTCTTTCTGGCTTCCGGCTTTACGATAGCCTCAACCTCATCACCACTGTCCGTGGAACTTCTCCCCTCATCCATCTCCATGTCACTGGAGACCTCCGGCACTTGCAGTTGGATCTTGCAACTAGCAAGCTAGTCGAGGATGAACCCCAAATTTCTCGCAGAAACGCTGCAAGTTTTTTTTCTCGCCTTCCGCGTGAAGCTAAATTTACCGGCGGAGACCTCCCTATAATCATTGCTTTCCCCCATACCCACAGATTCCAAGACAGAACTTGGAATACTGTCACGGAAAAAAGAAAGTAGAAACTGAGACCGTTATTATCTAGTAATTGAAAAATTTTAAAGCAAAACAATCGTATTATAAAGAAAAACAGTAACACTTAAAACAAAAAAGCCTTAATAATAATGTTTTCGTTTGTTTCCAACTTCAAATGCAACTCCTTTTCCTTCACTCTACTCCACTTGTGCTTGCACTACGCACCCTGCCACAGACACTTTAACTACTTTTCACTAATTCTATACAAATTTTTCCTCCGAAATTCCTCCAATGATCCGCAACCCCTGAAATTTTCACTCTCCTCCTAAATTCAGTATTCATATAAACCCTCCGTAAATCCTACGAATACATCCGAAAAACCTACGAAGAAAAACCTCCGAAAAACTCTTGCTGAGAAACTCTTGCTGATCGACCGAAAAACTCTTGCTGCTCGATCCGTGCTGCCTCGTCGACTGCTCGACTCAAACTCTATCATTGGTCTTTCCCTCCAAAAACCTCCGAAGAAAAACCTCCGAAAAAACTATGCTCTTGCTGCTTGATCCGTGCTGCCTCGACAACCCCTTGAATCAAACTCCTTCTTCCAAGGCCCATCTGCAGGTTTCAAAATATTTAAAGGTTTTCCAGGGACGGGGAGTTAGCCCGTCGCCCAACCTCCATTCCGGCGGCATGGTTATTACGTCGATATCAGGCGCGGAAGATTCGCCTTCACCCTTTTACGTCCTCATAAAGGAGGTGTAAGTAGGATTTAGTAGCAGTGCTGCAGATGTATTTACAGTTATTAGCGTTTCTCGGCATTTAATGTCACATTATTGGGGAACCAGTAAACCCAATGTGCAACCCCGAGAGCATTTACTACCATTTAATTGGGGGGTTTAGGATGAGAACTCGTGGAAGCTATGGGTTGAGAAAACTTAGTATTCGGAGGAATGATTAGTGGGAGTCGTATCGTAGCAGTATGAAAAATCTGCTTGGATAGAAGGCTCTGTTCGTTATTGTGGCCGTTGTGTTTTGTTTTTTCATCAATTTGTCAAATTTTTTGTCATGGTCTCATATTTAGTTTTGAGCTCAGTTCCAAGTTTTTGTCTCACGTCATTGTAGAATTGTAGAAAGTTTTCAGTTTGTCTAGTGTTAGTTAATTGTAAGTGTGAATGTAGCAGCTGTCGATTGATTTTGTTCTTTTTTATGTACAGTGCTCTTATTTCATTTTTAATGCGGAATATTTGTTGCACTACGTTGTGTGCTTGGTGCAGCAATTGTGTTTACCTTTATTACAGTTTTTGCAAATATTGGTGTTATGTTCATTTTTATACACTGTTTGCTAAACCATATGTTTGCTAAAGTTCGATGAAGTCTTAGGGTAAGGGTGTGGAATGATCGCAACATTTTTGCCTGACCGGCAGTGTTGTAGTCAATTGTTTTGTTTATTTGATATCCCCAGGCCAATTTTCTTTTTTCTTGAAAAGCCGTCAGGCCTTGTGTTTTTATGTGAGCAGACGGGTATCAATTCCTTTGACTCATTTTCAGTATCTAAAGGGTGTGTGGATGGAAATGCTTTTATATAAGCAGGTCAGGTACTAAATTAGGGCAGGTAGAGAGATATTACGTTTTTATTTGATGGATTGTTGGATGTCCGTTTGTTCTGGTTCCTCTCGCTTCCGTTTTAATCGGAGAGTGTGGTCTAGAACTGCGTTGGAATTTGTAATAAGTTGTTCATTAACATTATTATTTAAAACTCATTTTTAGCCGTCCAATGCATGCATAATACGCTCTCACAATCAGAATATAATATAAAAGAATGTAAAAAGGGCACTATTAGATCCTGAAACTACTAGAAATAAAGTCCCAAGGGTGGGCCGTTTCGAAATTTGAACAGGCGTTTGAACATCTTATGATGTTTGTTTACATTGTGGATGGAGTATCTTACACCCTCACTGCTAATCTCAAATAGTTTCAAATTTGATTTAATTTAAAAGTTTTATGTGTACTGATTACTTTCATTCCTTATTGTCATTTTCCTTATTATCATTTTTCTTTTTTTTGAATACATCAACATCAAATGTGTATAATTTATTTTAGTAACAAAAAAATTATTTGAGCTAATTATTTCTAGCTGGCTCAAATTTTATTCGAATTTGCATTTCAAAGTAGTGTAGTAATCGAGCAGTTAAAGGGTTAAAGAAAACTCAAGCATAAAATGTCCCAGATCAATTAAAACGATCGAACTGGTACGATTGCAGATTGAACTGGAACAATTTCAGATTGAACTAGAACAATTTGCGATCGAACTAGTACGATTTGAGATTGATCTGGTACGATGGAATGCTTTTGACAGCGGGAGTTGTCATTGAGTGAGAGGAAAGATTTGACAGATAACCCACGTTTGGGAATTAGTGCCCGATAGTGTTTAGTAGTTTTATTTTCGTGCCTGTGTTTAATTTGTTTAGCGCATGTCCATCACAAATGTGCCAAATTTTGCCCTTTTGCTGATGCAAGGAATTGTGCTGAGGATACGGCACAGGACGGACTTGCACACATGGGAGTTGAGCTTGTGACAAACTAAACGTTCTTCCCTGGCGGTTGACAGTTTTGAACCCGCACCGCGAGAGAGGTGATCTGACCCACGTGACTACAAGCAATCAGCGTATTCCGCGCTTCCGTGTTGCCATTGAAAGGCCAATAGCGCGATATTGGATTACGCGGGAATTCTAAACGGATCGGGAAACGTCGGTAGTAATAGTTGTGGCGGCAGTGGAACCGTTAGTGCCGGTGCTGGTGATAGTTCAAGTAATAATTTCCATGATTTAAATTACACTGACGCTCACATCTACTGCAACACTCAGTACAAGAACATAGTTGCCCATAATCTGAGCAGTTCGGACCCGATAACGCGCTACAGTCATCTCGATGAAGCTGACCCCAACAGTCTCCTTCTGAAGACCCATTACAGTGACTGCAATATCCATTCGAAACCTAGCCTGTACGGTACTGGCAGCAAGTCCCAGCATTTGGAGCAAAAATCAAACAATATCTTTTAAAATATTGCCAAAAGCCCATCGTTCCTGAATGCTAACAAAATCAAAGAACATTCGCGGAAGTTACGCAATTTCTCTCTCAAGGCGCGCAGTGGTATAGACAAGCGACACCCCAAGAGCCAGATCATAGTGAAATCCAACGCGGTCTCTGACAACTCCTTGCAGGCAAGTGACAAGTACTTGAGTCTCTATTTGGACGAGAAAACCGCCCAGTCCAAGTCCTTGCTAGCGAACGGTAACGTTAAAACATATCCCGCCTGCCGGCCACGTGTGAAGAGTGATTCGAAAGATGCACGCAGTAGTAGTAGTAGTAGAAGCAAGTACAGTAAAATAAACAACAGTTGTAATATCGGTCTTCTGAACGACTCACTGCAGAGTCAGGCGAAACAATCGCACCACACGAGTGGAAGCGGTCCTTTGAACGGTATTAAAAACAGTTTGACTGACATTCATCGCCGTAAAACTGAGTTTAATCGCCAATTGAGTGCCCCGATTGACTCGACTGCGTCTCCGCGACAACGCACCATCAGCAATAGTCCCACAAAAACACCGCATCACCAAAATTGCTCGTCGACAAAACAATCCGCTTCGTCATCGTATTGCTTCTCATATAATAATAGCTTAAATCGACCGAATAAGAAACAAAAAGGTCTCCGGCTGAATGGAAGCTTCATCTAAAAAGTCGATTATATGCACGATAAATGAAAGCATATTTACACTCAACCTACATTCAAAGAACAAGTTTATTCCATTCCGAAAACCAAACCATGCCTTCTAAAGGACGAAATTTCGCGCTTACATAAATCAACATATGGCCTATTGCCAAATATTCAGGAATCATGTAAATCTACATGCATGAATAAATATTTTTACAGGACCATCTGCATCGTCGTCGAGCGCTCGGAGGACCATGCGGGTGAGTACCCTTTTTGTTGCCTAAATTTTGCATATTGTTTGACTAGTTACTACTACATTTTATGTTAATCATTTGGTCCTTTTAACTGATTAGTATTTGGAAAATCAATTTTATTTTCTTAAATTGTGAGGAATAGTCATTAAGAAAAGTTAATAGGCTTTTAGAAGATATATTGAAATTTTTTTTAATCAATGAGTTTTAGATGACTTGTATCCCTTCTTATAAAATCAAATAACAAATTTCTAAACAATATAGCAGCTTAAATATAACGTATAATTTGTCACTAAATAACACTTATTTAGTTTTATTGAAATATCACTAAAAATTTAAACTTAAATTAGAAAATGTTGGTACATACAATTGCGATGAAATTTATTAGAAAATTGCTTTATCGTTCGTTACTACTCATACAATTGATTTATTTCCTTCTTTGAATAAATATTTGAGCACCAACGTTGATTCGAGATTCAATTTAATGATTAATATTAATATTTTTTTTAATATTTGAAAAATCAATATCGTTTGAAAGTTCGAAATATCTTTCTGTATTAAAAATTATCTAAATTACCTACAAATGTTATTGTATTGAAACAAATCGGAAATATTGCAGAAAATTCAAAAGAGCAATGGAAGACTTTTGCGATTTTGTTGTCAATTAATTGCATGTTATTGTTGTTATTTATAAATAATAACGCTAAATATTTTAAACCTAACTGATTTTTTTAAACAATTTCATAAGGGGCCTACAATGTTTAAAAATAGATCTTTTAATAATACAAATCATTATTATTTATCGGTAACTTTAGGATAAAATAGAATAAATTGGATTTAGAATATTTCTTTTTATTCCAAAATGTTTTCGGCGGTCTTTGTATTTTATAAGTACATGCATTTGAAATTTAAATGGCTTTTTCTTAATTTCTTTGTGAAAGTTTATAAGTTTTTGCATAATTTTCTTATTTGTTAAGAGAAAACATAATTCTTTGGTGAAGAAATGGAGATGCCTCATTAAAGGTGAAACCATCGGTCTTTCCTTTCCCAAATTCTGACCGGGTATAGGACCCGGTACGGTGGCAGGCTGCCCCCTAAAAACATGAGCCAGCCGCCGGGTACAGTTTAATCCTTTGTTTTCTCTTTGTTTCAGGTGATATCGCGGGTTGAGTGGCCCAAGCAGAGTGCCTCTTTATGGCATAGCGTTATGCAATCAAATTGTATATCTCTATGGCATAAATTGGTCACCGGGGTACTCCCCTTCTGATGGGAAAGTTCATGCAATTCAAGTTGTATGAGTTTTCCACTCACAAGAGGGATACCTGGCCACTGCAACAAAATATATATATGGATTTATTCCGGTTGGGTGGGTGCAAAGGGGCTCCATCACCACCCGGTTGCCCCTCTTTCATTTGTGGGCCATGAGCTTCGTCGGGTAATGACGAGGTTACCCCAAGTCCGCCTTTCTTTTCAGGTTCCACTTGTTCTCGTAACAAGTACTATCTCCCTCGGTGTAGTTATCTACACTTTTTGCGACTTCGGTCGCCTCTTGAACTACAACCAAATTCGTGAGTGCGAAATTTTTTGTAGTGGGTCCTCGTGCTGGGGAAATGAACCCACCCCACGACACCGCAATGCTAGCCTACCAGCGCATTCACGCGTCTCCAGACGAGGGCATTCTCGGCAGATATTGTCATCTTCTTCTGTCGAGGCAGCAGAACATCGCCGCAGTCCTTTACGGACATTTTTGAACCTTCCTAATACACTACAGTAGTTTGATTTATTTATAAAGTACAATTATATCTATACGAGTAATACATTTTTGATACGCACGCAATATATTTTTGGCTCTATAAATTTCATCTTTTTGTAGTTATTGATTAAATTATTTCATATTTAATTTTGTCATAGAATCAATATTACAGCGTTTACGTTAATAACTGTTCTTATTTTCTTTGCTGCGGGACGAGGTTTTTGTAATTTTTGATTTTGTTTTTATTTCTAATAAAATAAGATTTCTTATTTGAAAAGAGGAAGGATATTAAGTTAAACCAAAAAAAATTTAATCCCAAGTTAAGTTAAATTCAATATTTCAACAACTAAACTCTTCTTATAGCCTTTACGTAGTTGGATAATTATTTTTGTACCATGAAAATATAAGTAAAAGAAATTATTGAATATTCGTAAGGAGTATATAATGGATGCTGTGGGACGTCAACCTAATGCAGTATGTATTTTAAATGTATTTTTGATGTTTTTTTGTCGTCCATAGTAATTTGTTCTTTTATACTCTCGTACATTTTTAATAATTTAGGGTTTAGCAAAAAAAAGTTTTCCGACAGTCCGTCCTTTTGTCTGTCAGTTTGTAACAGCAAGTTTCCTCAGGAACTAGAGAAGCTAGAAGCATTAAATCTTGTAAACAGCTCAGAAATTTATGACCAACGAAAGCTTCATAATCGAAACAAGTTGGGTAAACAGACCTGAGCTCATGTCAGAAGGGTTTTGTACTCCTAAAAATATCAATGTTAATGACCGTATTTGAAAATTTCAAGAAGATCAAATCAAAACTGTAGTGACTGATTTGGTGGAAAGTCCATAAAATACCAAAATCATGTGTTATTGTTGTTGAAATTGGAGAATTTTCAAATGGCTATAACTTCCGTGTATATCATTCGATTTTCATCAAACTTAAAAAGTTTAAAGGCCTTCTGTGGGACCACTTAAATATCGAGTTTCGCTCAGTTTAGAGAATCTATACGATTTTATTGGGGAAAATGTGAAACTCGAAGATTATTATTAACAAAGTTGACCGAATATCGACTTCTAACGTATTTGTTGTGGTTGTACTCAAAAACCTCCACCTTGGATTTTTCGGATCACAGGTGTCCAATCGCGTGGGGCGGGGGACACAAATTTTTCGTGTATTTCCTCTCCCTGTACCCCCTTCGAAGCAAAAAATGTCAAATTAAGACCTGTTTTGAAAAGTTCTTATCAAGGCCTTTCATTTAATACGCATATCGGCTACCTCTGATGAAATTTTTTTTGGGGGCTTCTCCTTTATATGGGAGACCCCCCTTTAATATCTTATTTGGGGTACAACTTAATAACCGGAATTTGACGCTAGATGTCCGTACTAACAAATATCGTGAAAGCTCGAACTTTATATAGATATATATATATATATATATATATATATATATATATATATATATATATATATATATATATATATATATATATATATATATATATTGATTTTGAAGGTACATTTGACAGCTATCAAAATCAGTCAACAAAACAATTTTATCTTGTGTGCATCATTTTTATTTTTCACGATGAATAACTTCGAAAATTGGAGAAAAATACAGCAATTGCGGGAAGTTGGCTCATTTTTTGCTAAGAAAACGGAAAGTCATCGTTTGCTTGTAAAAGTTTATGGCAACGATGCTTTAGCAAAAACGCAGTGTTTTGAATGGTTTCAAAGCTTCAAAAGTTTCGATTTTGATATCAAAGACAGCCAAAAAAGTCTGAAGACAAAGAATTGGAGACGCTACTCGATGAGGATTTGTGTCAAACGCAAGACGAACTTGCCAAATCGTTGGGAGTGACTCAGCAAGCCATTTCGAAACGTTTGAAAGCCGCCGGATTCATTCAGAAGCAAGGTAATAGGGTCCTCTATGAGTTGAAGCCGAGAGACATTGAACGGCGCTTCTGTATGTGTGAGATGCTGCTTGAGCGCCATAAAAAGAAATCATTTTTGCATCGGATCGTGACTGGGGATGACAAATGGAGCAAGGCATCCGAAATTGGATAGATTCGTTTTTGGTCGCTAAGCCGTCACAATTTTTTTGGGATGGAATTCATAAATTGCCTGAAAGATGGGGAAATGTTGTAGCTTTCGATGGACAATACTTTGAATAAAATATATTGTAAGATTTTACTACAATAAAGCATCAAATTTCGCTGAAAGATTCCGGTTATTAAGTTGTACACCCAATACAAAATTTTTTTGTAGTTGAAATTTAAAGAGAGCACTGCCTTACACCTGCATACAAAATTTGAAGTTTCTAGCTTAAGTAGTTTGCGTGAAAAAGTGCTATGACTCACGGGCGAACGGACAGACAGGAGGCGATTTTGTTAGGGTTTTGTAAGGATTTTTGAGGGGTTTTCCCCATGTGACCTTTACATTTTTTTTCACCGAAGATAGTCGAGTAGCGTATCAAACTCATTCAATGTGTTCACTTCTCAAATTTATTTTAATGAGGCAATTGATGATGTACGAGTATATGTACACATTTTTTGAACGATTTTCAAAGTACAAGTATATTGGTTGTTAGGCCGCTAGTTATATTACTGCCCAATTGCAGCTTGTTAGCATATTGAGTTACATAGCAGTTTAATATTATCGACTAACACAGAACATCGATGTTTCCCTGCAAAACAAATGTTTTTCGACCTTTTTGATATACTAACTTTAGCAAGAATCAAGTATATTTACAACTGGTATTTGCAGGTTTAGATTGGTGCATCATTCCCATAAGCGTAATTGTGTTCATCGAAGAAGCCTTCTAAAAATCCAATGGCGAATTTTTAATATTATGAATTGTAAAATGAACTTTGCTTATGTTAATATGCATCCAAATTATTGTATTTAATTCGGAAATTTCAAAAGGCAAAGCTTGAAGCATTTGTATAATTGTGAATGAATGATTTTGCATATGTAATTATAATCATAAACCCCGTTTTATCAAATTGCTATTACCAAATTAAGTAATTAATGCTTGGAAACCAATTAAATTGATATATCATACTAAATGCAACTAATCCAACACGAGCGCTTATATTTCACTTTCAGTATTGCTAATCGATTTCTGAAGGCACTGTTTGCAGCTGATATTATACATTTGCATGAAATTTACAATACTGCAAACATTAAAGTGATTATTTTTTTATTTAACTTTGCAGTCGGGTATTTCGTAATAAAATTTTCTTGATCTACTGCATATCGAACATAACTGAAAATATTTTACTCTTTTCAATTTATTAGTGCATAGTTTTGATATTCAATCAATCGACTTATTACTACGAAAAGCTAAATTATTCAATCGTATCCAGGATGGCTCTCAAAATGTCACCATATATAGAAACTTGTCGGAAAATCTTCTTTCGTAAAAGTTGCGAAAGGAAAAACTTGAAATAGGATGATTGTCTTTAAGCCGAAAACATTATAAACAAGTTGGGTAGACAGGCCGACGCTCATGTCAGAAGGGTTTTGCACTCAACTTACAAAGTGCAACCGCCAGCAACGAATAAAATCAAGAAACATGTCAAAGATATTTGCTCGTTTAAAAGAAAATCCATTGTTTCTTCATTTTCAACTAACAAAAATCACTCAAATCATGAAATCCCAAACGGATTTATATCATCGATCTTATTTAAAAATTTTAAGAAGATCAAATCCAAACTGCAGTGTCTGGTTCGATGGAAAGTCCATAAAATACCAAAATAGTGTATTATTGTTGTTGTAATTGGAGAAATTTCAAATGGATATAATTTCCATGAAAATGTGTAAGGCTACCTAATTATTGAATTTTGTTGGGTTTAATGGCATTCATACGATTTTATTGGGAGAAAATATGAAATTCGAAGATCATACTAATATTGACAAAGTTGAACGAATTTTGACTTCTGAGGCATTTGTTATTGTTGTATTCTAATACATCTCCCTTCTTAATTTTTTTCAGATTTTTTACATCACAAGTGTCCAATCGCAAGGGAGGAAATACATATTTCGTGTATTTCTCCCCCTCTGCCCCATTGAAGCAAAAACTGTCAGTTTAAGAACTGTTTTGAAAAGTTCTCATAAAGACCTTTCATTTGATACTCATTCCGGCTACCTTTGATGATTTTTTTTTCCAGGGACCACTCCCCTGTACTGCAATCACCGATTCATGGCATCAGAATTTTTTTTTCGAACCATAGAATGGTCACAAAGCCCTTCTGCTAGGAGCTCTCTTCTGCCTCCTCGGCTTGTTTCACTTAGGAGTATTAATTGTAGGTACTCATCTTCAGTCATTCATTAAATTGAATGAAGTGTTAAAAGCATGAACCTTAAACGTTGAAGTTGGGGAAAAATAACTCAAAATTACTCAATCTTCGCATTTAAAATAGCCACTATTTTGTTTTACGATTGCTGACACCACTAGCTGAACGATTCTCAAAGATATTCATGATGCCTATCATTCCTGATCTCATGTATTCGTTGTTTTTATATTCATAAAGGCCTTCGTGATTTTTTTCAGATTTTTCGGATCAAAGGTGTCCAATCGCGAGGCGGGGTGGGTACGCTAAAATTTCGAACATTTCTGTCATGGGAGACTCGACTTCATGATTTTCAAGCCCTCCGGTCGACTTTTGCTCTTCAACTTCCCCTAGAATGAAATCACCGAGAAGGTTAATTTGAACGTCATCATTTACCTTCAGTTCTGGTGCACTTTTGAAGACGACATCCCGACTCGTATGAACTATTCGAGTCTCAGGATCAAAACAACGCAAACCTTTTTGCGTATCTGTGTATCCAATGAAAAACATTCTTTTCGATTTCGCATCCAACTTTTGCCACTTCTCCTTTGTGACATGCACCATCACCAGCGATCCGAATAATTGCATCGACGAAAGATCGATGGCTCCTTCTCTCCAGAATTGCTCCGGGACCTTGTTCCCGAGCGTGCGATTCGGTGAACAATTTGTAACGTACGCAGCCATATTAACCGCTTCAGCCCAAAGCGGCTTCTCCAAGCCCGCATCGAACAGCATGCACTTTGCACGTTCTATGAGCGTTCTGTTCATACGCTCGGCCACGCCGTTTTGTTGTGGTGTGTACACACAACTGGTCTGATGCACGATTTCACTGCGCTTGCATTCGGTTTCGAACTCGCCGAGATACTCTCTGCCATTATCGGAACGGAACATTTTAATTTGTAGTCCGGTTTGCGTCTCCACAAGCATCTTGAACTCAACGAAAATCCTCCCGATCTGACTCTTCTGTTTGGCAAAATACACGAAGACCTTTCGCGAAAAATCATCGATAAATGTTACGAAGTATTTTGCGCCCCCAACTGAAGGCGTATCCATCGGGCCGCAAACGTCGCTGTGAACTAATTCCAGTATTTGACTTGTCTTGATTTTGGCACCTTCTTTCTTGAATGGACGTCGGCTTTGTTTGCCTTGCGAACACGGAATACATTTCGCCAACGCTTGTTTATCGCCGTCAACTTTGATTCCATTCACAATTCCACTCAGTTTGATCAGCTCACCATGCGACAAATGACCCAATCTCCGATGCCACGTCATCAGATTGTCTTCGTCTTTGCCTGCTAACAGCCCACTAGCCTTCGACGAATTCGTGATCTTGTATGTACCATTTTTGGATGGTGTATTCAGTAACACACACCCGCACCGCTTCGAATGACACAACCACTGCTGTCGAAATGCACACTGTTCCCAGCTTTCACAATGCTCGATACTGACAACAAATTTGCCGCTATTCCAGGGACTAGCAATACGTTATTCACTGGAATTATGTGCTCCCCAAGATTTAGCTCGATGGAACCGGTGCCAACAACTTTCAAGCGGGTGTTGTCAGCCGTTGTTATGTCAGCGAATTCATTGCTACTGGTGAATTGCTTGAACATCTTCTTGTCCGATGTGAGATGAGAACTCGCACCCGAGTCAATGAACCACGCGTCCGTTGAACCAGTTGCCGTCATAGCATAGAAGGCTGGTTTGGCGCTTCCGCCTTTGCCTTCATCATTTTGTGTGTTGGTTTTGCACTGGAGGCTCTTGTGCCCTTTCTTACCACATGTGAAGCACTTGATCGAGCCGCTTCCCTTCTTCTTCTTCTTGCTTTTCGACTCACTCGTAGCTGGTTTGGATGCAGCTTTGAATGCGCCTGTGGCATTCCCTTCGCTGTTCAACACGCCTTTCGAATTCGCATACTCCAACAGACTTCTCTTTAGCGTTGCTGATGTTAATCGATGTCCACTTGAACCGTCACTTGTGAGGACATTGCTACCATCAAGTCCACCGATGAATGCTTCATATTCAGGCGTTAGACCATAAATTATAAGCCCGCACATTATTTCGTCATCGATCACAAAACCGGCTTCTTGTAAACGGCACATCGCGGCTGTATGTTCGCGCAGAAATGTCTCCATTGAGTCAAAGTTTGATAACCGCAACAATGTGAAGTCCCCGAGAACCTTTGCTTTGTTAAGCCAATTGTTATTACGGTACAATTCCGAATACTTTTTCCACAGATCCGCTGCCGTATTATGTTCACCAATTTTATCGTGTAGTTTTGGATCTATTAGCATCATTAATCTTGCTTTGGCTTGTTTGGATTTCTTCACACGGTCACTTACTGAAATCGCATCACGAATGATTGCCGCATTTTCTGCATATCGCGCACTTTTAACCACTGCTTGCAGTGTGGCATTGTCCAAATCAGCCGCCAATGCAGCCACTGCAACATCCACCGCCGCCGTTGCAGCGGGTGCCGTTAATTTACTGTCCGTCGCGTTTTCTTCCAGGAATCCATCGAGATCGTGCAACTCCAAAACAAGCCTGGCGTTCCGACGCCACGATAAATAATTATCTGAGCCTATCAGCTTCGCCACTTTCGTGAAATCACCTTTTTCGCTTTCCATAATGATGACCGAAAAACTCGTAATTTACGACGACAACAAATGTCGGTTTATTGCACTTTTTCTGGGCCACGGAAATTTTATCTTTTAAAATGTACGCCGCACCTTACTCTATTTATTCCACAAACCTGGGCCCATAACCTGTTGTTCTGGTTCGCAGCAAGTGGAATTTAAATAGGCTATTACAAGGAGCGATGAATAAAACACGGCTGGTTGCGGCGATGGACTGTAGAAGAAGAAAAACTAAGCAAGTTTATTCTCGTGTCAAACAATTTTGGTTCATTAGTTTATTAGTACATTGAGGTGGGTTTCATATTTCAACACAATGACATGCTACTTGACCACCAACGGTGGAAAAAAAATTTTCAAGGGTCACCTCCCTATATGGGGAGACACCCCTTAAAACCCTTCGAAAAAATTTTCCACCGCAAAACTTTCAAAAAGCCATCACTTCTGTCCTTTTCATAAAGTTTCATGGCTGTAGCTTCTATAGTTCCGGAAAAAATGTGCTGTGACATACATACGGGCAGGGAACGGATACAGGTCGTGATTGCAAAAGGGTTTTGTATTTTAGTAGAAAACCCTAATAAAAAAGAATATATTTCTCAATCGAAGTTCCTATTTTTATATCAATAATTTTTGTACAATCGTATGGGACTTTAGGGAGTTCTTACGTCAGAGAAAATCACTCGGATAATATCAGCTTTCCATGTCCATAATATTACAATAACAAAGCCGTTAATCATTCCTTTCTGAAAAGCTCCATTTCACTGAAATTTTACATACAACGTAGCTTGCATTACTTTATAATGAGATGTGCTATGATCCTTCTAGATCATTATTGCATGCACATTTAAGTAGTAGAACCTGTTTTGTGTGACTATACATTTTAATGTGGCCTCAGAAGTTGTAAACCCAATATAAACTCTTTCAGTAGAAATTACAGTAAAACTTTTAAAGCGAGAGCCAAAAGATTTAAAGCTTTTTCAAGTTATAAAGCTCTACCAATTTAAAGTCAAGATGAAAATAAGACCTTCTTTCCCATGTAATAAATGCAAAATAACTTGGAGTTTATGTAAACCCAATTTAAATTTTTTGTCTATTAATAGTATATTTTCAATACTTTTAACATTATTTAAAATCTTTTCCTTTTCTTTCATACCTTGGTATTCAAAAAGATAAAAGTAAGGAGTCTGGAACACCAAGAATAACAAGACAATTCAGTGGTTATGTTTAAGATTGGTAAAAATGGCTTCAATCTAACCATCATACCAGCCCCGTTCTAGCAAAACCTTGGCAGGCCTCGGAGTACGTTTGAAATTCACATTATTGAGTTGGTGGTGTAGAATACATTAAGGTAGACTCCCGATTAATGCTGGTCTGGTACTGTCAACATTTCAGCAGAATCAGACTCATAATTTTGTTTTGACCGCCTGTGGAAGCGATCCTGCCCGCGGATTTTAGAAAAATGGAGAAGGAGGAATATTGGTCAGTGATTCGATTCTTATTTTTGGAAAGGAAAATGCGCAACGAAATCAAAGTGCACTTGAATGCTACGCGCGGTGGCTCGTTTTCTGCAATGGTGACCGTAAATAATTAGTTTAACGAGTTTCAACATAGTCGTACGTTGGTTTTTGATGAGCCGCTTCCAGGTTCCCCGAAAAACGGCTACCACGGAGATAACGTGACAAAAATCTATGAGCTCGTATTGGAAGATCGCTGATTGAAAGTGTGCAAGATAGCTGAGACGGTAGACATCTCAAAAGACTACGTGGGTCATATCCTGCATGAAATTTTGGGCAATGAGAAAGCTGTCGGTGCGATCCGTGTCGCGTTTGCTCACTCCTGACAACAAACGTAACCTTGAGACCACCTAGAGTAGTGTTTGAGCCAGTTTACGCGAAATCCGAAGGAGTTTCTGCATCGTTTTGTGACCATCAACAAAACTTGGCTCTCTGGTATACACCAGAGGCCAAGGAGCCGTCGAACCAGTAAGCTTCGCCCGGTGAACGTGCTTGGAAGAAGGTGTCCTATTGACCGGAAAGGTGATGGCCACCATTTTCTGGGGTTCACAAGAAGTGATCTGTATCGACTATTTGGAGAAGGACAAAACGGTCACAATACTCTACTATGTCAAATTATTAGGCCAATTCTACAACAAATTACATATAACAGCGCCCATTTGGCGAAGAAGAAAATGCTCTTCCACCACGATAACGCATCGGTTCTCGCTTTTCCTATAGAAAGGGCCGAATCCACCGTATTCTCCAGATTTAACCCGGTGCGACTTCTTATTGTTTCCAAACTCGAAAAAGTCGCTCACGAGGTAGAATTTGAGTCGAATGAGGAGGTCATCGCCGCCACGGAGGCCTACTTTGCAGACCTCGAGAAATTGTATTTTTGAGATTTATAAAAGAAGTTGGAGTCATCACTGGGTCAAGAAACAAGTCACCACTTTTCCGAAAAATTTTATTTTTGTTTTGTAGGCGAAGTACTTATTGGACTGCCTTCGTAAGGTGTAATTGATTGAAAGCTAATGGTGAACTTAAGGCTAAGCGGGCTAGCGAAGTGCCGTTTGCTCCAATGTCAACTGCCAGTCAGAGGATAAGCGTGAAGCCCAATCGTTGGGGATCGGAAAAAAGAAGGAAGGACGAAGCTTCCACAGAAAAAGCTTTGACGAAAAAGGCTTTCCAAAAAGTGATAGCTTACGCAAACAGATTAAAAACTTCATCAAAAAACTGAAGAAGTATCGATCTAGCATTGAGAGCTTAAAATAAGCCATGATGAGACCAGAAAGGTAGGCACAGCTAGTGAAGTCTACAGATGGTAGATCGTATGCAGAACGTGCTACGTGAAATAAGAAGTTGAAATAGAAACTGTAACTAGACCAGTGTGGCCTCCACGTCAGGAGACCTACTCTTGAAGTTTCGAGCAAAGACTGAAAATGTGGAAATATTCTCAATAAAGTCAAAAAGCTCCTTGGAAAAAGGCAATAATAATTTTGCCCAAACCCATGGCATTTTTTGAGATATAGAACATTGAACATGTTACAGACTCGACCGAGGTAGGGATAAGGAACCCTCGGACAAAAAATGTAAAGTCGTAGTTAATCTGATGAATAAAGTTGTTCAAAAGCTTTTGAAGGTCAAGTGAAGAAAGAATCGGATCGGTAATCTACAGTTCAAGGGTCACCCCCTATATGGGCAGACTCCCCTTAAACAACTTAAAATATTTTGATTTTTTTTTTTGTGGCCTTCTAGTGGCCAATTGTACTAAGTTCTTGTACTAAACATGATGAAAAATAAAGAAGTCGAAATTTGAAACATAATTCTTTTAGCTGCCATTTTCACTAAAAATTTAATACTTTTGCCCTGTCTAGAGGGAAACTATGATTTGACTGAGATTTGGCAGATTAACTGATGAGACTCTATGATAGAAATATTTTAAAAAATTCATAGTTAAATGCATGCATTCAAAATGACGGCCCCCAAGGCAAGCGAAATTCGCTATTCTAGTAGCAACTGAAGTAATGACTATTTTTCATGGAAACTTTTTAAATGGCCTAACTTGTAAGTATTTATACAACAGACCATTTCAGGCGATTGTTAAAATATTTTTACAATACCCTATTAAAGCCACGATCTGATTTTCGTCCGTCTGTCTGTCCGTCCGTGCGTCACAGCAAGTTTTCTCGCAAACCACACAAGTTAGAGCGATGCAACATTCTACGTAGGTCAAAAGTGGTGCCCTCTCAAACTTTTGCAAGGAAATTCCACTCGAACAATAATACTAGCATATATGACAATTTTTTGGCTATCTTTTTGTAGTAAACAATTAAATTGCAAACGCTGCATCCTCATAAAGTTTATCACCAAGAATATGATAAACCTCATCAAATGATGAACAAAATGTTGACCCCAATTTCGAAATTAACTTCGCGCCTATGCGAGTTATTACAAAAGCAAAGGTAAAAGCTCGTGGCTTCATGAATTTGGTCTTTCACCGTCTCCTGTATATACCTCTATGCAATACCCTAAAAAAGAGTTGAAACCGTACAGACTCTTTATCTTGTAACGTCACGAAGAAAGACGACTTTCTCTCAGAGATTGATAGCAGTTTAGGGAGAGAGACATACAGGAAAGATATACTAAGTACATGGTCCTTGATTTGAGACTGTTTTTGAATTGAAAGCAACTTCTGCCTGACTGGATCCTTGAGGAATCGTAGCTGTTTTCAGTCTTACCTATACAAGTAACTTGTGGTCTTTTAACTGCATGTATTGTACAGGAGACTTATATTTTCTTATATTTTCCATCTTAAAAAATGAAACGAATAGTGTAGTTACCTCTACAGCAAAACTTAAAAGCTCTTCCGGAAAATTCTAATCGGAGAGATCCTAAGATAGGTTTACAAATGGAACCCTGTGATCAGGCCCAGACTGGCCCCATTTGGGGCCCTCAGCTAAAACCATTGTAAAGGGGCCCTCTACCGGGGGTCTTCGGGGTATGGAAAATTTTTAAAAATTAGGTGTTTGAAAATGCGTTTTTACGCTATTTTGACACTTATAAAAAAGAAGAAATTCAGCTAGGTTTTTGTACGAGTATTATGATTTTCGACTTTTGTTGACTATATTTAAGAAATTCACAGTATTCGTACCACTACACCACAAAACGCATGCTGTAGAACTGCCAATAATAACAACGGAGTTCAAAATAAAGTGCAGTATTTTATTCACACCAAAGTTTTAACGAACTATGTCCAAATTATTTGTGCAATAAAAATGATGAGAAACGGATTTTAAGGATTAGAAAAATAATGCAAAATTTTTTTAAAAAATCCTGTGTATTTAAGTTGTACTTAGTTTACAATGTAGTTATACTAGAATAGAAGGGGCTTAAATTAACTGAGATGATTCGACATTTTACTCCCTTAGCTCTAAAGTAACAGCTTCTTTGTAAACAACTCACCTGTTAAAGCATCTTCATCTATTATTTTATTTTTGTCCAAATCATAAAATAAGTCCCTCTCAACATTAATGAAAAGCAGACTGGACATAAGGTCTTCGCCTAAAGAGGACCGAAGTCGATTTTTGACTATTTTAAGTTTAGAAAAAACTCGTTCACATGTGACTTGGGTACAAGGTATGGTAAGAACAAATTTATATGCAATATACAGGTTGGTAAACAGTCCAGATTTAGTAAGTTCAAGCAATACAGAAAAAGCACATGTCAAGCACTGGAAACATTGTCTATTTTCGGAGCAGTAAATGTCAGCATTTTTTTCAGCTACTTCGGTTGGGTCCAAATCGTCTTCTTCGTTACTGCATCTGTGTCCGTAGTTCCCAGTGGACTCTGCCGCTATGAAGTTGCTGTATTGTTGTGCAAATTGTCGCAGCTCTATCAATAGCCGATTTCGTTCAATTTTAAACAGTTTTGAAACACTGTGCAGTGTTTCTGTGGGAAATATTTCGAGTTTCAAGATAGTGTCAAACTTCTTGGGGTCCAACCAAGAGCAATCCTGTAAAACCTCTTTGTTTGCGCAAAATCGTTCTTCAATACTCATCCTCGCACAGTCTAAAATATCAAAATATACAATCTTGTAATGTTGAACTGTGGATATAGAGTCAGCTTCATCTTTTGATTTTTCACCAGCCATCATTTTTTTCTTTGACATTCTTTTTCTCTTGAAGTCGAACTCTAACTCGACCTCAATGTTATGTTCGTCTAGCTTGAGATTAACTGCACTTGCATAAGTTGTTGTTTTCGCGTGCAATACTTCAAAATGCGCATCATTCCTTTTGTCCTGAACTTGCTGGAGCAGTGTTTGTACTAAGTTCCAAGCTAAAGCATAGTCAACGGTTTTACTTTGCAAGTACTTAGAAACAGGGGAAGTGACCAAAAACGAATCTAGTAAAACAAACGACATAAATAAGTTTTCAAATTTGCACCATTGACTTATCAAGTTTCTTGCTGTGAATCGAGATTTGCTGTCAAAACTTCCATCAGAGATTTCTTTAAAAACAGAAATAAAATTAAATAATTTAGCTGAATTTACACTATATTCACTGATTAAAAATCCTTCATCAACAATTGATGAAAGAGCCTTATGTTTGCTCCACCACCTCGTTGCCCCTATTTGTTGCAATCTGTACAACTTATCATGCACAGTATGTTTTCTTTTGGTTTCCTTTTCCCAGACGGCCATTCTCTTGTGCGATGAGCTTAGAAATACCGCAGATTCTTCCACTAACCCAAACAAGTTCTCAGCTTGTAATAACTTCACTGTTGAGTCAGCTACAACTAGGTTCAAGACGTGTGCCATACAGTGAGTATAAATAAGGTATTCATTTTCTTTTCTTAAATGGGCTTGTAGCCCTTCGGTAAATACTATTCGATCTTTCATGTTGTTGGCTCCATCAAACGAACAAGCAATAATATTTGACATAACAATGCCATACTCAGATAATTTTAATTTGATAAGCTCATACAACGCAAGTCCACTTGAGTCATTAACAACTGCAATCTCTAAAAGTCTTTCATACACTTTTCCTTGACCGACATAACGGACACATATTGCCAATTGGTCCATGACAGCTATATCTTGGGTACTGTCCACCATTACGCTGTAGATGATGCTATCCTAGAGGTCTTTCAAAATAATGTTTCGACCCATCGAGCTAATTATCTTGATTAACTTGTTAATGAAAGTCTTTGATAAAAAAGTCAACATTGATCCTCGTCCAATGGGCTTTTTAGATTGCTTTCCTGTGACTTCTCTTTTGTCCTTTATTTTTATTCTATTTTTAGGGTTTTGTACTAAAATAAAAAACTCTATTGCAATCACGACCTGTGTCCGTCTGTCCGTCTGTCCGTCTGTCCGTCCGTCCGTCCGTCCGTCCGTCTGTATGTCACAGCACTTTTTCTCCGAAACTATAAGGGCTACAGCCATGAAACTTTGTAGAAAGGTCAGAAGTGGTGACCTCTTGAAAGTTCAAGGGTGTAAAAATTTTTCAAAGGCGTTTAAGGGGGGTCTCCCCATATAAGGGGGTGACCCCTCAAAAAAAAATTTTCACCATCGGTAGTCGAGTAGGGTGTCATTGGAAAGGTCTCAATGAGGTCTTTTCAAAACAAGTCTTAAAATTGTCTTATAAGTACCGAGGGGGGCAGGGGAAGGGGAAATGTACGAACTTTTCGCGTACCCCCCCCTCGCGATTGGACACCTTCCATCCAAAAATCTGAAAAAAATCATGAATGTAGGCCTTAATGAGTACAACAACAACAAATACATGAGAAGTCGAAATTCACTCAACTTTGTTAGTAATAGTATGATTTATCGATTTTGTGTTTTCTTGAATAAAATCTAAACGGTACCCTTAAACTCAATAAAGTTTAGCGAAAAGATGACTATTTATAAGATTGATCTTTTCGGAAAGCTTCATAAAGATCGAATAGTATTTACCGAAGTTATAGCGATTGGAATTTTCGTGTATTACTATGGAGCAATATGCCCTGTATTACTATGGAAACATATTGCTATGGAGCCATATGCGCTTTTTACCGACCAAGACACTACAGCTTTGCTAGAATTTGCATGAAAATTTCAGGAGTGATAGGTATCATGAAGATGAGTACATACAATTGAAACAAGTCGAAGAGGCAGGAGAGAGCTCCTAGCAAAAGGGCTTTGTAACCATTCTAGGATTCGCAAAAATAGGCCATGAATCGATGATTACAGTACAGAGGAGTGGCCCCTGAAAAAAAATTTCATGAAAGGTAGCCGATATAAGTATCAACTGAAAGTTCTCTATGAGAGCTTTTCAAAACAGTTCTTAAACTGACAGTTTTTGCTTCAGTGGGAGCACAGGGGGGGGGGGGGGAAATACATGAAAAATGTGTTTCCTCCCTCGCGAATGGACACCAGTGATCTAAAAAATCTGAAAAAAATATCAAAGGAGATATTTATGGGTATAACTATAACAAATACCTCAGAAGTCAAAATTCGTTCAACTTTGTTAATAATAGTATGATCCTCGAATTTCACATTTTCTCCAATTAAATCGTCTTTGACATGTTTCTTGATTTTATTCGTTGCTGGTTACTGCATTTTGTAAGTTGAGTACAAAACCCTTCTGACATGAGCATAGGTCTGTCTACCCAACTTGTTTTTGCTGTCTTCGATACATTTTTTTACATGGCTTCGCAAAATTACATCATAATTAGCCACCAACATGACCAGCTCAAGGAAATTACCATGATTTTGTAAAGAATCGAGAGCGTAGGCTGCTTTTGCTTTGTCACCTCTGTAGGCAATGCCTTGTCTTTCTATAAACAAAACTATATCTATCAAACGTTGGATAACCAATCTTCTAGTTTGAGTTTCACTTTCTTGCTGTTTAGTTTGATTGGTATTCAGGAGAGTTGAAATATCATAGCCCTTTTGACTTTGAAAAGCTGCTTTCGCAGCAAGTTCATGATGGGTAGAATTTTCGTGTATTTCTACTGATTTATACACATTTTTTGAAGAAACATCATAACCAATAATAAAGGTAGAGTCTCTGTGTCCTTTATCTCCAAAAGCCATACAGCACGAACAGTCCACTTTATTCAGCTGAATTGAATATGATAACCATTTTCGATGTATTTTTTCGCCACTTGGCAAATGTCGATAATCAAGTTTAGAAGGCTCAAATGGCAATTTTGTACCTTTTCCTTCTACAACTTGAATAGGATATTTTTCCATGAAAGCTTTTTTAATCGTGATTGGGTCACTTTCGTTTGGACAAATGAAACATCCAAGTTTTTGCTTAGCTACATTACAGGTCTTCTGATTTTCTTCATCATCTTCTAAATCAGAGTTGGAGTTTGATTCACTAACAAGAGACGATGGATGATGGTCTATGTGTGGCTGATTGCAAGCAGGCGCCTCACCCTTCTCAACTGTACAAGAAGAGGTTGATGCAGTTGCAGACTGATTTGAAGGCGGTAAATTGCACTCTTCAACCACTGGAAATAAAACATCGCACTGTAGCTGCGATATACAAAATGACAGAGAATATAATTATGAACACTGTTTTAAGGTAATAAAACCATGCAATAAAACCAAAACAAAAAAAATTTTTTTGTAGTTATAAAAAGCATAATGTGGAGAAACAATGTTTTCCCTAGGGAATCCCCTTAACAATACTGTGGCTGAAATTAATTATGATTTTCAAATTCATAACTAATTATAGTTGCAATATCATTAAGTTAAAATATTGCTTGTAATAATTATACTTTGACCAATGATGAATAAGCCGGCAAACTATCCACATTTTACATAAAGTATCTCCTTATGACGTAGGCCTTAACACATTTCATTGTAAATCTCTCCCCAATGTGAGAAAAGTTTTAATACAGTTTATTTTGTTTAAATTATAACGATTAATTAGCCCTATTAGTGAAAACATTTGAAGTAAAAAACGCAAAACTAATATTGTTGAGTTCTTAGTACGTGCCGTAAAAATGTAGAATAAAGTGCTGAGTACATTACTTCTTTTCCGTTCCTTTCCGTTCCGTTACGAAAAGCACTGCCCATATTTTCGAGCTTTATTTATCAAATCTATCTCATGAGAACATAAAAATTTTACTTATGAGGTTATGCTCACTTTCTGATCCTTTCCGTTCCGTTACGCTCATTGCGTCCAGTTGTATAGGTTTCCCATATGCTCTACTTTGACAGGCTGACGGAACGGAACGGAAAGAACGCAATGTACTCGACGCTTTAATAGAAAAAAAATTTCAAATATTACAACCCATAACAAACATAACAATCTAAAATTTTGATGACCTTACCTACGGTTGTGTCATCGTTTCTCTCTGAGATAGAGCTTGATGGTTTTAACCACGTACACATCGAACTGGCGTACTGGAAAGCTTCTTGTTTCTTTTTCTTATTTTCCTCTTTTTTTGAAAACCACTCTTGTAAATTCTCTTCATTGTTTTTGTTCCGTTTGAAATATTAGTTCATCAAACAAAATAACAATGTACCGGAACTCAACACTCAACGTTTCAATATTTAACAAAATAAAACAGCGCTGTTAATTTAGCAAACCACATTACATAAAATCGACTTGCAGTGACTTGAAAACAATGGTGTGGGGTCGGGGTGGATGTTACTATATGTAAGAGAGGGGAGAGACGTTATCGCGCAGACGATGCATCACACCACAATACACTCCCACAGTACCCCCCACAACTCTTTTACCCTATGGTACCCACTTTTCAATTTTCCCACCCAATAGGGAAAGAAGCGTTGCGGCATTTATTTCCAATCGCTTTTTTGGAAGTAACGAAGGGTTTCTGTCTCTTTTCTGGTTTCTTATATTTTTTAGCATTGTATGTCCGCTAAAAGAAGCACTTCGCCAATATTACTTTTGAAGCGTTTTTCCGGCGTCCAAGTTGAGGTGAATGGGAAGCGCTTCTGTCTCGTTTCCGGGTTCATATATTAGGATTTTCCTTTCTCACTGCCACTGGAAGCACTACCAAATTTTCCTATTGGGCATGTTCGGTGGGGTTTATTTTCGTGTATTGCATAGAGAAGGAAATGAAAAGAAAATTGCAGAAGCAAGTGGTGGTTGTGAGCGTTCTGCGCATGTTATCCGCTTGTTTCTCCGTATGTTCTTCACATGTTCTTCGCATGTTCTTCGCATGTTGTTCGCATGATCTGGGTAAGCTGCGCAACGCGAATTGTGGAAGCATTGCCAGATGCATAGTCTGGTAATGAAAAAATGAATTCAAATTTTACAGAAAAGAACATAGGCATGTAGGTGAAAAATCCTCTACCATTTTTTTTTTCTAGGATAATTAAAAAGGGCAATAAAAGTAGGCAATAGTATGGGTGGCATCGTTCCTGTAATTTTAGGTAAATTTCTCGAGAGAAATTCAAAAAACGTACAAAAAAGTTTTATTATAGCTGTGACCGCACCGTTGAACCGATTTTGATGAAACTTTGCATTCTAGTAGGTCTCAGATTTCAAAATGGCGGCTGGTCTAATTTCGAAATTTACGCCAAACTTAACATTTAGATAGATGTTGTTAAGATCCAATAATTCTGTATTCCTGGTATCCATACAACAGTGGGTTGCAAAATGGCGGTGGTTCAAAAATACGATTTTTTCCGATTTTCATGGCCCCTTAGTGGCCAAGGTGCTCATCCGATTTCGACGATACTCAGTATTATACGTTCTTAGGTTATGTTCTCTAATCTTGCACAAAACTGTGAAAATCGGAAGATAAATAAGAAAGTCAAAAATTTTATTCGTAATTTTATTTTGAAGAAAATTTTGTGATATATATTCTGACCAAATCATTTCAAATTTGGTGCAATGGGCTAGCCTGAACGCTAGGTGGATTTTGTTAAGATCTCATTACACTGTAATAATTGCAGTCACCAGAGCAAACCAAATTTCTATATTTGATTGGTTCTTGGTATAAGTTGTTTGTTTCTTTTCAATGCAGAGGACTTCGCTAGGAGTGCGAAGTGAAGCCAGCACATGATAAACAATAAATGCTAAATGCCTGAGGACTGACTTGAGGGATATTTCGTCCTCATACTGTAAATGAATGACTTAGCTTAACAGTTGGCTGTTGGCTTGGATTTCAATATGTTAGTCTCTTATTTTCAACACAAAGATGAAATATCCTGCAGTTTATTTTAATCGAAATCATTTCTTGAGTAAAAAATCAAAAAAACATTTATACCAAAAGTTTCATCAATGGATATCAAACTATGCATTAAATTTTGATTAGATTTATTTATTTAAATAATTTGTTAAGGAAAAAACTAAACCGTTTCTTCTATAAACCGGTCTTTTGGCTGGAAAAAACTGCCTGGTTAAACAGAAGATGTGGAAAACCGAAGAACCGTTTTTTTCTTTTACCAAAACCGGTCGGCTCCCTATGCAGTGGATGCATCTGACTTTTTCCTTAGAATATTTTTTGCTCCTAGTAAATAATAAATTATTTTATTCAACCTTGACTGTTTAATGTTTATAGTACTCTCACCTTTTTCTATGGTAAGCATTTATCAAAATTTCTTTTCAGAACTACCTACTTAAGATTTTCCTGACTTACTTTATATTTTTATATGTATTTTCATATTTTAACTTCATATTTTATTTACTTGATATTTATCATCATTATATTGCTTTATGTACACTTTTTATTCTTATTTTCTCTGGCTTGTTATAGAACTTCCAAGCAACATGCCCCGAAAAAAAAGGCGCAACTATCTAAGCATAGTTCTCAAGCAAGATTAGCAAAAATAGCTCGTATTGGAGAATCTTCTTCTGAAAATTTAGCCAGAGAGATTACGCATCGCAATCGTGGGCCAGAGAATCTAGCGCCATCTGTTCGCAGAAACTCACAAGAACGCGCAAGGGAATGTAGCACCAAACAATCACTTCGTCTAGCAGAAGCGAGATCATCACAGCTATACGAACGAAAGTCAAGCGTCTTGCTAAAAATAGAGCTAGAAACTCGGAAGTATGGGCAAGGAAATGTAGTACCGAACATTTTCTTTATATTGCAGAACAAAATGTCAGATTATGACAGCAATACCAAAGATAATTGCATTAATCGAGCAGTTTCTCAAGCCAGCTGCACGAAAACCTTCCTATCCTCTACTTGTGATTTTTTGTGGCGGATTTAAAAGAAAATAATTAATAATTTGCATTCATAATCGGCCTTTGTAAAATTGATTTCTTTCCTATTATTATAATTATTAAATGTAATTCTATATCAATTAATTCTATATCCTTTTTCTTCACATTAAATGTAAACTTTACAATGTAGGAGCTCCTTACCCGTGCACTAAAATTTGGGATGAAATGGAATGTAAACGGGGTGAATGAGTGTCAAAGAAGTTTTGTGGTTAGGGAGTGGAGTTATATGTATATATTGTTATATGCGGACATAAAGTTTGGTAGCACTGAATATGCTATTTAGTGTATATGCTCTGTTGAATAGCACTGGCAATCGATGAGCTGTGCGAATGACAAGAGAAAAAGGAGACGGATTATAACGGATGATGTAATTTGGTTTTTGGTTTTGCAAGGGCGAGATAGAGTGTGTGGAGCTGTAGACAGAGATGAGCGGGACGAGCGTGGAAAGCAAGCAAGACAGGATTGCAGTGATTTGGTGGATACAAAAAAGTATATTGAAGAACTTCTAAAACATGTTAAAGCGATATGGTTTTGGTTAATGTGGTTTCGATCAGTGTAATAAAAGGCAGTTGTGTGAGTTTCGATTGTTTTCAAAAATCTATATACAACAAAATGTACTCTTGATATGTACGAAACTTTAATGATAATAAGATATACTCATTTTGGATACAACAATGGTGTCAGAAGTGGGATAAGTGTAGAGCTTTTAAAATAACTGATAAGTGATTAGACTGAGTGAAGTGAAAGTGACTAACTGTAAATTCTTACTTTGTTTGAGAATTTAAAATAAAAATGCCTACAATGAAATCGTTGTTTGAGCTCAATGTAACTGAGCTCAGGAAGCTTTGTTTGGGACGCGGTTTGTCCGTAAGTGGAACCGTGGCAACTTTGTTAGCGCGAGTGGAAAAATCCTCGAAAAAGGATGGCGTTGACGTGGAAAAATTCCGTTATGAGGTGGAACTCGAACTTGAGGAACATTTGGCTGAAACTTTGGATGTTCATGAAGGAACGACAGAACCGGAGGAGCCAGTGGTGGAGAAATGTTCCGAGGAGCCGAAACAACAGGAACAGAATGCCATATTGAATTTGCTGTTGCAAATTAAGCAACAAAGTGAACAGCAATCAGCCGAGCTTAAACAGCAATCAGCCGAGATTAAACAGCAGATGGAAGAGTAAAGCGAACAACAAAAACAACAACTTGAGCAGCACATGGCACAGTTGGAAGAGAAACTCCAAGCTCAAACTACGGCAGCATTACAACGAGTAGACGAATCAAACAACACGTTGCCAAAACAAATGAACGCGTTGCGATGGTTGAATAGAAATTGGAAAAGCTGCAACTTGACGTGGAACGGATTCGAGCTACGGGACAAACATCAATTACAGAAAGTGGTGCAAGAAGCCTGAAAGCTCCAACTTTTAAACTCAAACATCTTGGAGCATCTACAAAACACAGTTTGAAGCCGCAGCAGTAGCAAATCACTGGAACGAGAACGAACGAGCGACTGCATTAATTCTCGCACTCCGAGGGCCTGCAGCAGAAGTACTTCAGACTGTACCTGTAGAGTGACATCACGACTATGCTGCGTTGGTAAACGCCATGAGCATGCAATACGGGGATGACTACATGAAACAAGTCTACCGAACGCAGCTACGTGATCGCGCGCAGAAAATGGGTGAGACACTGCAACAACTCGCCCAGGAGATTGAAAGGCTTACCCTCCTGTCATATCCGACATCCGATCCGGAGCACTGCAATGAAACAGGAACGGAAACATTTATCAACGCTTTGCAGGACCGAGAGCTGCAGCAGAATCTCCGTTTGGCGGATAAACGAACTATTAAGGATGCGTTGACTTATAGTCTAACCTTCGAAGCAGCAAAATACGCTTCACGAAGCGCAGTCCGAGTACCTGAAGTCGTCGAAGAGTGCCAGTGTCAACGGCTGCGAAGTCCGAGGGAGCACGCGCCAGCTGGAAGTGAGGAGCATGGAGCCCCGAAATGCTGGAATTGCGGAAAAATCGGGCATCTGAAACGCGAGTGCCGCGAGGCGAGACGACCTCTATTTTGTTCTGGATGTACAGCTAAGAGGCAACGACTGGATCCCTCGGTAGCTGGCCAATCTGCTTCTTCATCTGAGGAAGCGGGAAACTCTTAAGAGCCAACTTTACGAGGTAGAGGTTGGCTTGGAGATTCGACGACCCCAGCATCACCATAGGCGTTTCCCGAGTGCATCGTGGCGAAAACGACTTGTGTCTTAGTGGAAAAATTGGAAAAGCTCGTTGTACAATCACCATCGACACTGGTGCAACACGATCAATCCAGAGACCAGATATGGTGGAAAATCTTCGATTGACCAATCGAAAGAATTTAAGGCTGCAAACAGCAACAGGACAATTCACAGCAGTATGTGGTGAAATTATGCAAGAGATACAATTGGGAGATTTAAAGTTCCAGCATGAATTCGTAGTAGCCGAAATAACTGATGAATGCATACTAGGAGTGGATTTCTTGCGGTTGCATGGTTTTGGATTGGATCTGGGGCAGCGACTCCTAATATGGCGAAATGTATAGATTCCAATTGACATCTCGGAAACAGAAACCCCAAAATTAAGAGTTGTTGTGAATAATGACTTTAACGTTTCAAAGTCATCTGAGAGAGTTATATGGGCCAAAATAGATGGTGATTCTGGGGACCATCGATTCTTTCTCGTTGAGCCAACAAAAACACCAGCGCTAAGGAACCTGATGCTAGCGCGAAGCTTAGTAAGAGTTGACAAAAATAAATGCGTACCTGTAAGAGCGCTTAATGTTTCGGATTGCACGATCAGTATCAAAGAAGGTCATACTCTTGGAAGCTGCGAACCCATTTCATCTGTAACATGTTAAGAAATAACTGAGAAACAACAGTGCAAGGAGAAGCCAGTGATCTACAAACTCAGCAAATGGTACAGTCTACCCTCAGGAAAAGTGAGCTAACAGCAGAACAACTGGCGAAGACAGAAATAATGATTAAAAAATACAATACCGTATTTTCCATCGAAGAGGGAGACCATAGCAGGACGAACATGGTAACCCACCGAATCAACACTGAAGACTCAAAACCAATCCGACAACCTCCTAGGCCCTTACCATTGGATAAAAGAAATGAGGCAAATGACATGATAAAAGCGATGAAGAAACAGGGCATCATTGAACCATCTAATAGCCCATGGACCTCACCAGTTGTTCTTGTCAAAAAGAAGGATGGAAGTACCCGGTTCTGTGTAGACTACCGACGGCTGAACGATGTAACCAAGAAAGACAGTTATCCTCTCCCACGAATCGATGACATTCTCGATACATTGACAGACGCAAGATGGTTTTCAACTTTAGATCTCGAGAGTGGTTACTGGCAAGTTGAGATCGAAAAAGGCGATCGGGAGAAAACAGCATTTTCCGCCCGCCCCGGATTATGGCAGTTCAATGTCATGCCATTTGGCCTTTGCAACGCTCCAGCCACTTTCGAACGTCTGATGGAATGTGTACTGCGAGCACTCAGCTGGAAGACATGTTTAGTGTACCTGGACGATGTCATTGTCTTCAGCAAAACCTTCGACGAGCACATCAAGAGCTTAGAGGAGGTATTCTCATGATTACAAGCAGCGAATCTGAAGCTGAGTGCCAAGAAATGTACCCTTTTCGCGAAGGAAGTGAAATACCTTGGTCATATTGTGTCGGCTGACACAATATGACCAAGGTATGGACTGCACAATGTCAACGAGCCTTCGAGACATTAAAGCGAGAGTTATGCGATGCTCCTGTACTGGCATATCCAAATCCAGAGAAGATGTTCATCATCGATACAGACGCCAGCAACATGGGAATAAGGGCAGTCTTGTCACAACGAGACGGTGAGACAGAGAAAGTCATCGCGTACTATAGCCGTGTCCTCTCAAAAAGTGAAAGAAACTATTGTGTCACAAGGAGAGAACTATTGGCGGTGGTTGAGGCAACAAAACACTTCCACAAGTACTTATATGGCCGGAAATTTGTCTTACGAACTGATCACGCTGCGCTACGATGGTTGCTGAGCTTTTAGGACCCTGAGGGTCAAGTAGCACGATGGAAAGAGAGGCTACAAGACTATGATTTCGAAACTGTCCATCGTAAAGGGAACATGCACAAAAATGCTGATGCTCTCTTTCGTCGACCATGTAGACTGGAGTGCGGACACTGCCAAAGGCTGGAAGGGAAGAACGTGAATGAACGAGTAAAATTGATTGCAGTATCACCAAGCCAAAGATGGTCGCCATTGCAATTGTTCGCTGAGCAGATGTTGGACCCCGATCTCCGAGACATCATCGCTTGGAAGGAGATTCATCATCGACCAGAGCGAGAAAGCATTTCTGGTAGGAATGAAGTTGTTAAACGATATTGGACCATTTGGGACTCATTGCACCTAGACGGAGGCATGCTCAAGCAAAAGTGGGAGTCGACCGATGGAACATCACATCGTATGCAGATCATTGTTCCCCGTAACAAAGCCCAGGAAGTGCTACAAGAAATACATGAGGGACCATCAGGAGGCCATTTAGGAATGAATAAGACCCTGCAGGAGATACGTGAACGATTCTATTGGGCAAATGTTCGAGAGATGTGGAAGATTGGTGTAGAAAATGTTCGGTATGTGCAGCCACCAAAGGGCCGAGGAAGAAATATAGAGGGGAGATGAAGTTGTACAATGTGGGACTACCATTCGAACGAATTGCTGTCGACATAGCGGGACCGTTTCCAGAGTCTGAACAGGGAAATCGATACATTCTAGTTGTTGGTGATTACTTCAGTAAATGGCTGGAAGTCTACGCAATTCCTAACCAGGAAGCATCAACCGTTGCGGAGCAGCTAGTATCCAATTGGGTCAGCAGATTTGGAGTACCACAAGAGCTTCATTCCAATCAAGGGCGAAATTTCGAGTCCCAGCTCTTTGCCGAAATGTGTCAGATACTTGGCATCAAGAAAACGAGAACAACACCTCTTCACCTGCTATCCGATGGAATGGTTGAAAGATTTAATAAGACATTGATCGAGCACTTGGCGAAGGTAGTGGCTGACAATCAACGGGATTGGGATAAAAAGATACCACTATTTTTAATGGCCTATCGAGCAGCACCGCATACTACCACCCAAGAGTCGCCAGCAAAAGTAATATTTGGGCAACAGATCAGGCTGCCAGCGGATGTGAAATTCGGGATACCACCGGAAGAAGTTATAACGGTATCAAACTATATTGCTGAACTGCGACAATGCTTGGAAAAGGTGCATGAAGATGTCCGAAGTCATATCCGGCTGAACAGGAATCAAATGAAAGCACGATACGACCTGAGAGCAAACTCAAGAGGATTCACACAGGGCGATCTGGTACGGTTCTACAATCCCCACCGGAAGAAAGGCTTGTGCCCAAAACTGCAACTAAACTGGGAGGGGCCGTACCGGATCATAGATCGAATCAACGACATTGTGTACCGGATAAAGCACGATCGGAAACCCAGATCAAAAATGAGAGTGGTTCATTTGGAACGATTATCTCGCTATTATGGGGCGAATCCACCAGCGCCAGGCAGCGAAGTTGTTCGGGACAAACAAAACTAAGGAGAGGATAGTGTTATATGCGGACATAAAGTTTGGTAGCACTGAATATGCTATTTAGTGTCTATGCTCTGTTGAATAGCACTGGCAATCGATGAGCTGTGCGAATGACAAGAGAAAAAGGAGACGGATTATAACGGATGATTTAATTTGGTTTTTGGTTTTGCAAGTGCGAGATAGAGTGTGTGGAGCTGTAGACAGAGATGAGCGGGACGAGCGTGGAAAGCAAGCAAGACAGGATTGCAGTGATTTGGTGGATACAAAAAAGTATGTTGAAGAACTTCTAAAACGTGTTAAAGCGAGATGGTTTTGGGTAATGTGATTTCGATCAGTGTAATAAAAGGCAGTTGTGTGAGTTTCGATTGTTTTCAAAAATCTATATGCAACAAAATGTACTCTTGATATGTACGAAACTTTAATGATAATAAGATATACTCATTTTGGATACAACAATATATAGAATCTTCTATTGAAGCCACGCTACGCCATCGTGTTTATTTATGTCGATCCGATAATTTAGACTTTTGATCGGCTACATTGCGAGTTAACGTCTACGCTTAATTTCTAACCTCTGTGGCTAGAAAATCTGCACCCGGTGCAAATCGGATACATTATCGCGGCAAATGAAGGCGAAGGAAAATTACAACCCATTTGCATCGGAAGCGTCTTGAAAAGCTATGCAACGTTGACCACTGATTAAGGCACTTCTTACCTACGTGAGCTCCAAGCATCGTCATCATGCCCAACTAGTTTAAAAAGGTTCAAAACCAATGCTCTCTCTGTCAAAAAGGAGCTCGGTTCGAAAACCAATCCGGAATTGAATTCGGGAGTTCATTGCAAGCTGTGTCATCGTACATCTAGCTGCTGGAAGTAATTTTCACCTTGGTGGAATTCAAAGGGGAATCAAGCTGCAGGAGTCGATCGGGTATGTGTCCGTGTTAGTTACAGTCAACTGCAAGGTGCAGCCTGGAAGGTATTTAAACCAAAAAGAATTTTCAATCTATATGGCCCAAATTTCTAAACTTCTTGGACAAGTCTAAGATTCTGATCTCCTTACAAAAACCCAAACACTCATACGAAGTGAGAAGTAGCGTGAAAGCTCGTGGCTTACGCATCAAGTCCAGTGATAAATTATTAAAAATTAATTAAAACTTAGTTCAGTCATTGAGTAAAAAATAATATTTATATGCATCTGACTGCAACAAATTAGTAACGCTTAATTTGGAGTCAAAGATAATTACCCTATGATTTGACATACATATCATAGGAGTACTTCTTGTGTTTGTATATTTGTTACATAACGTAAATGTCGGCATCTCACACGTTGACCACAAAACCCTTCTGACAGGAATATACTCCTGTTTACTCGACTTGTTTCTCTTATAAATTACATAAATTAATGTGAATAACAAATACCTACATACTAATGGCTACTCTGCGAGACTCAATTCCCTATTTCTCGCACCTTAGTATTGTACATGTGTATATGCTTTTGCATTTTATTGTGATTTTTATTACTTTTACATTGTGAATATACTGAACTGCATATTTCTCAATATTTTAACGCTTATTCCTATCATTCTACTCTTAAACTTCCCAGAATCATATTAACCACATAATCATCTTTCTCTATCATAATTCAAGTTGATTACATTACACCTTAATGACCCTGTTCATTGTTGTCGAATGCATAACACCCTCAAATTAATTACACCGCAGAATTCTATTGTCTTTTCATTTACCTGTTCTGTTTTTGCGATGCGTAACAAAGTCATCAGGTGAACTCTTTCGCTTAAGATTTAGGTCTCATTGTCATATAATATTCTGGCACAATTGTGTGAATTACTGAACTGAGATGAGAAGCGTCATCACCTGTTGGGGCTATGTTTACGTTGCACTTAAGAAATTACACAAACATACATATGTTAATGTGTCTATTATTAAATGAAAATGCATGAGATATTCATCATGATTGTGACATTCAATTGCATTACCACTTCCTTTGTATAAAGAGTGAATGTAAAAGTTTAGTTCGGGAAAATTGAAGAAATTAATTAGAGTTTAACTGGATTTAGATTAATTTCATGGATTAAAGTTTAGTTGTAGGTATTTGGTTATAACATGTTTATTTTATATAGAGTGTTGTATGCATAATATTTTGCGTGTAGTGTTTTTAATCTAGTTAAAGATTATAATAAAACGAAGCCGTATAGTAGTATTTACATTTTAACACTTTTAAACAAAAAAAAATTATATGTTTGTTGAGTGGCTTATCGCTTAGCCTGTATTAAACAAGTTGGGTAAACAGACCTGCACTCATGTCAGAACGGTTTTGTACATAGCCTACAGTATGCAGATATGTAGAATGATTTAGTTCAAGAAAAAAGTTCATAGCACGCACAAAAAATATATTCTTGCTTTAAAGGAACTCCAATTTAACCAGCCGATATTCCAGTCAACGGAACCTTAAATATATTTTTGTTATTCATCTTATCTGAAAATTTGGAGAGGATCCAATCAAAAGTGTAGTGTCTGGTTCAATGGAAAGGACATGTAGTAGAAAAATGGTATATTGTAGTAATCGAGCAGTCAGACAAGCAAGCTGCTCGAAAACCTTCCTAGCTCCTATTCAAAAATTTTACGGCAGATTTAGAAAAATATTTAATTATTTCCATTCATAATCGTAATTTGTAAAATAGATTTCTTTCTTATTAGCTTATCAAATGAAATTTTATATCAATTTTCCTTTATATTTAATTTAAGTGTTTCCCTTTAATTTTGCTCGTCATGAGATTTAACGTTTATTACTATTTTAAATCCTCTGAACGCTGATTTAGTACAGCCCAACGGTGTATTACATCACGGAGTGTAAGCGAACCCGGCTGAGCTGGCAGCTGATGCGAGTTAGCGGTACACAGAAAAAGAAAAAGGAAGTTTTGCGACGGATGGGGGAGTGGATTTGCAACCGCGACACGGAATGACGCGGAGAACGGCGGCGAAAAGAAAAAAGGAAATCGCTTGAATATGTGAAACTTTAGTTGCATTGGCGTGTTTTTCGAGTTTTCAATCCACGAATTAATAAATAAGATTTGACGTTACGTTGTGTTTCTAGTGTTAGAAAGAAAATTTTCAAAGTGCTAATTAAAAATCCATTGACGGGGTGTTACTGATGAAGAAACCGTAACGACAAGTTTGGGTTTGATGTGAATGTGAGTTGATCGAAAATGTTCTGATGTTTGGACGTTAAAAATAATTTAAAATGAACACGTACATACATTTATTAAGGATTTCAACACACCGGAGCAAAAATCTGACGGCGGACTAGTAATTTCAAGTAAGCGGCAACAAAATTATAGTGAAGATCCATATAAAGAAGCCTTTTGGAGTTGCGTTGCGTAACAGGAGTGCAATTAAGGACGCTGAGTACAATGCAAACGAGAATAATATTAAGAATTGCGACTTTAGTTGTGAGTTATAGATCCTACGCGTGATGGAATAGGTGATCGTGCTATTGCTGCTCTACGCAGGGAGACAAAAATAAAAAGAATCGTTTATATTACCAGGAATCCACGATGTCTCTTGCGCGATTGGGTGAATCTAGGCAAATCAGAAACCACATTTTTCAAGGAAGTCCACTTTTGCCGTCAAAAGCTGTTGCTGTTGATATGTTCCCGCATACACCATTTTTCCAACTGATTATACTGTTTGAGCGTATTGATGATGATTAAAAACGTGATGACTTGATAAATAGTGATGTTAAAAATGATGATAATAGTGGGGAGACTGTGTTAATTACTGAACTTGATGAAGTTAAAGATGAATCCTTTGTCGCTGGTGACACAGACGAATGAAAAAATAACTGAGGATCCGGATAGCTTTGACCATGCCGTGAATGAAGTAGCACGGCAATCAATAGCCGAAAACAGATACGTTCCAAAAATGTAAGAATTGGTGTAAGCCCAATGAGAAAAATTTCTGAGAAAGAAAAAATAGCGAAATCCTGGAACTTCTGAATGAAATCGCTTCATTGAATGTAATTTCATTATTCAGAGGTGGTCAGAGTGGTATGAATAAATTAACATTTTTGGCTGCCCATCAGAATGAAAAAGCGAATTAAGTAAGCGATGCAAATAAAAAGGAAATCGAGTAAGCCTCTTTTTTTTTCTTATGCTCAGCTACATAACATCCAGATGTGTTCAATTTGTGAATGCTTTTAATTCAACTCAGCGGTCAAAAATACAATTTGGCGACATTTTAGTTGACGATTTTCTATTATCGATGATGTGACCTGCCTAGACTGAAACATTTGTAACTTTTTCATTGATCATTTTGATAAAAGACGTTGGCTGCTGCTGAAGATTCCAGTGAGAAAAAATCAACAAAAAATATATTATCTTCAATTACTGGAGCAAGTGAAAAACCGCAGTAGATACTTCATTAACAAAACAAGGAGTTAAATGTTTTTCTTTTTGGCCAAAAAGCATACGTAGCATTTTATAAATTATAAAATTTACATTTTTCAACACTGCAGCAAATTTAAGAACAACTTCAATTAAATTAAATTAAAAATTGAATTTCACTTTAACATAATTTAATGTTAGGTCAGATCGCATGTCGAAAAAGTTGTAAATCCTCCTGTGTTGATATTAGCTGCATTGAAAGAAGATGAATATAATAAATTACTAAGTCGTCCCTTCGGTGTTTTTACTTCATTCAGCTCCTCCTATACCATGGGGGCTCTTGCCGGGTAGAGTGGCCTTTTATGGTATAGAGTTATGTGATTCCATCACATTCTATAACATAAATTGACCACGTCTATATTTCTCATTTGATGAAAAAATTCATGCGAGTTATGTTTGTATGAGTTTTCCACTGAAATGGGAAATATATGGCCACGTCTACGTTTGGATCTTGATCCGGTTGGGAGGGTGCGAGGGGGCACCACCTCCACCTGGATGCCCCACTCCTATTTGTGGGCCATAAGAATTGTCGGTAATGACGAAGTCTCTGTAAATCCGTCCGTTCTTGACCGGCACAATTTGTTCTTTGAACAAACATAGCAACCCTTAATAGGTTACCTGAGCCTTGAAACCAGTCGATCGGCATTCGACCCTTTCTAATTCGTGAATGCGAAATATTTTTGTAGTGAGTCCTTGTGCAAGGGGGGAAAGAACCCGCCCCACGACACACGCTAGCTACCAGTGCATTTACGCGTCCCCAGACAAGGCCAATCTCGGCGGATCTTAACATCCTCTTCCGCTGAGGCAGCAGACCATCACTGCAGGCCCACAAGAACAATATTTTCTGCCTACTTCACAACAATATGATTGTTCTGATCGGAGAAAATTCAAACGGCTCTAGCTTCTGTAAATTTTATTGAAACTTACGGAATATAAGGATCTTTTGAAAACTACTTAAATGGCTAATTTTATCCTATTTAATTATAATAATACAATTCTACTAACGAAAAAGCGAAATTTATTAAAGTTCAACGAATTTCAACCTCTATGTTATTTGCTATCTGATGTGCCTACATGATTTTTAGGGCATTGTGAAATAGATCTTATATAAACCTACTAGTTTTGCATCCTGTCGATCCGTTCGTCTATCTATCTATCCGTCTGCCCGTGTACCCGTGCGTTACAGGAAGTTTCTTCAGAAACCATAGAAGTAATAAAGCTCAAGCTTTGTATCAAGGTCAGAAGTGGTGGTCAAATGAAAGGGATCTCGACTTTAAGAATCTGAAAAAGTGATTTTTTGCATCAGGGTGTCAAGGAGGAGCCAAAATCTTCAAACCATATTTGTGTCCCCTACCCTGGTGATTGGACACCTTCAAGACGGAAAACCAGAAAAACATCACTATATTAGGCCTTTATGAATACAAGAGCATCAAATACCTTAGGAATCAAAATTCACTCAACTCTGTTAATAATATTATGATTCGTAAACTTTACTTTCCTCCCAAAAATCGTAACTATTGTGAATCGTTATTTTATGTGTGCCGTTCCTTTGACAGTCAGTCTTGTATCGGTCTTTCCCGATGTAACATGTCTATTGTGTTCAATACAAATATGTATCAATTAACGTGTCTATTATTATCGTCTCATCATACCAACTAGTCACTTTCATCACCCAGTCACAATAAGTTGGCGACGAGGATTAAAACGTTTGCAACTGCCAGTGAAAACTAGTGTGACACAGTAAAACAGTAAGATTCCGCCGCGTAGCCGCCACGTTTTCAGCCGCCATTATTTTCGTGTCGTTTCCGAGACAGCTCCAGCTGGGAAAATGGATCAACAACAATTCGAACAAATTCTTTCAGTCTTCGCTGCCGCATTGGGGACAAGTTGATCCGGTTCAGCTCCCCAAGTCTCACCATTCGAATCATATGACGCCAAGAAGGAAAGATTTACTTCTTATTTAGAACGTTTTGACAATTACTGTAGTCGCAAAAATGTGGATTCCCCTATCACCATGTCTCAATGGTTGTGTGCATCAATTGGCTTTACGCATTATAACAACTTAGCTGCATTATTGGGTCCTGAGAAACCCATGAAAGATATTCCATTTGTTGAGCTAACCAAACTTTTCAAAAATATGTTGTCACCGCCTGTCTCAACTGTAGTCGCTCAGCATTATTTCCTAAATGTTACTCAGGAGTCAACACAATCAATCTCAGAATTCGTTGCATCCCTGAAGGAGAAATCAAAAGATTGTAATTTTTATGTTGAATGTAAATGCAAATCAGTGATTTCCATTGCTGACACCTTTTTATGTGCCCAATTTGTTAGAGGAGTAAAAGACAACTGGATTCGAGAACAGCTCTTACAACACTATGCGTTCAAAAATTTCGATGAGCTGCTCAACAAAGCCACAGCATTGGAAGCATCACGTTTTGAAAGCAACCAGTTTACCAAAATCCCAGATAATTTCACCAATCTCAGTAGTGACACAAACAATGTCTCAAGGGTCAACAGGTCACATAGGAAATCACAACCCAACCAAAGTCGAAATACAAGTCCTAGTTCACACCAACGCTCACAGTCCCAACACATGACACGGGTTGACTATCGTTCTTTGGGCGTTGATGGACTCTGTCTCAAATGTGGTAGGGCAAACCACAAGGCAAATCAATCCAAAATCGACCGCAACGCGCTTGAATGCACTTCCTGCAAGAAAATTGGTCATGTGTCCAAGGCCTGTATCACCACCATTCTTCGAAATTCAAAGACACATGCCATCGCAACACAGTCTTCTCAGAATGATCAAAACTCTGACTCAGAATATGGTATTGGTCACATTCACTGCACTGAAGACTTATACGAGCTCAGCCCTGGTTCTGATAAATTTACCGTCAACGTGTTTCTCAATGGCAAGCCACAGGCATTTGAAGTCGATTCAGGAGCCAAATTCTCACTTCTATCAGAGACAGCATTCAAACGTCTTGGTCTCAATGGTACACTACAACCAACACAGGTATCATTCCGCTCTTACTCAGCTAATATAATAAAGCCCTTAGGGAAAGTCTCACTGTCGGTAAAATATAAAAATAGAGAAATTGATGCGGACCTATTCATTGTTCCTGCAGGATTTGATGCACTTCTGGGTCGAATATGGATTCACACTCTCGGAATTGATCTCAAAGAAATCGATAAAGAACGGCTCACTTCGGATCATGTAGTTACAATCAACGCTGTCACTCCTCTTTAAGACATACTCAGACAATACGCAATTATTTTCGAAGAACGCATAGGTTGTGTGCCGAACCTAGAAATAAAACTTCAGCTCAGGGAAGGAGTAAAACCCATCTTTATTAGGGAACGTGATGTCCCTTTTGCACTGCGCCAGCGAGTTGAGGAAGAACTTGCAACTCTTGAGTCACAAGGTATTATTACTCCAGTATCCTCAAGCGACTGGGGATCACCACTCGCCGTAATACCTAAACCTGATGGAGGGGTTCGTTTATGTGTTGATTACAAATGTGGAGTCAACGCAAAATTAGTCTCAGCTAATCATCCAATTCGTCGCATTGATGAAGTCTTGCAGAGCCTCAGAAATTCAAAGTACTTCTGCAAACTCGACCTGTACAAGGCATATTTACACTTCAAAGTGGATGCGGAAGGACAGAAAATCCAAACAATCACAACACACAAGCGCACATTTCAAATGAATCGTCTCAGTTTTGGTATCAAAACAGCACCATCTGAATTCAATAGAATACTCTCACAAATTCTCAATGGCCTATCAAACGTTGAAGCATATTTTGATGACATTATCTGCCATGGCTCATCAATGGAAGAATGTACAAGAAACCTGATTACTTGTTTAGAACGACTCAAGGAAAACGATCTCCATCTAAATAAAAATAAGTGTTCCTTCTTCAAAGAAAGTATCAGCTATCTTGGTCACATAGTCCTAAAAATGTAGAGGAATTAAGACGATTCTTGGGTATGGTGACATATTATGCAAAATTCATTCCTGATTTCTCCACAAAATCTTTTCATCTACGACGCCTACTCAAAAAAGATGGAAAATTCGTTTGGTCAGCCTCCACTGAAGCTGCTTTCTTAAACCTAAAGTCGGAGTTGTGTAGCGAAAGGGTATTAACACCTTTTGATCCAGCCAAACCCTTGATCCTCACAACAGACGCCAGGCCGACCGGTACTGCAGCTGTTTTGAGTCATCAAGTGGAAGGTCATGAAAAGCCTATTGCTTATGCCTCTCGAGCTTTGACCCAAGCTGAATGCAATTACAGTCAACTTGATAGAGAAGCCTTGGCTAGCATTTACGCAGCCACACACTTCTACAACTATGTTTATGCCAGAAACTTTACCCTTGTCACCGATAACGAGCCGCTGTCTCGTATCTTTCATCCACATCGAGCATTACCTCAGATGACATCTGCCCGTCTTTTACGCTATGCCTCCTTTCTAAGTGGATTGGACTTCACGGTACGCTGTAAAAAAGGAAAAGACAACGAGAACGTAGATTGTCTTTCTCGGGCTCCAATTCCCCAACTGCTCAGAACATCTGAAACATCAATGAATGAAGAAGTCAATGCGTTGTATGCTGAAACTATACTTCAAATCTCCAGCTCAGCTAGAACTTCAGAAACTATTATTGAAGAAACAGCCAAAGATGAAAACCTTCAAACCCTGATGACCAGCCTCAGAACCAGTCAAAGAGATGAACCATTCACCATCTTTAACGGTATGCTTTTTAGATTGGACCGCCTAGTCATACCAAAATCTCTACAACGCCAAATCCTGGAAGAACTGCATGCCTCACACTTGGGCATTACAAAAATGAAACAACTCTCCAGACGATTTGTATATTGGGAACGTTTAGACAAGGACATCGAGCAAATTGTTAAAACCTGTGAATCCTGTGCCCAAGTCCGGCACAATCCACAGAAAGCCGCTATTCATCAAGGGACCCACCAGAAGACAACTGGGAGAGGGTACATATTGACTATGCAGGCCCCCTTGACAACCATTATTTCTTAATGTGTGTCGATGCAAAATCCAAGTGGGCTGAAGTTCGAATACTCAAAGAAGCAACATCATCAGCATCTACTATCACACTCCTAGAAACCATATTCTCTGGGCATGGCTACCCATCTGTCCTAGTATCAGATAATGCTGCCATATTTAAAAGTGAAGAGTTCCAGACACACGGTAAAGAAAGGGGAATGTTTCAGAAGTTTATTGCGCCAGGTCACCCACCAACTAATGGCCTTGCAGAAAGAAATATACAAACCCTGAAAAGAAGTTTGAAAGCTGCAGCTGAAGACTCATCACCTATAGCCACAAAAGTACAAAATATCCTTTTTCGATACCGTGCCACTCCATTAGCCTCCGGACGGTCACCAGCAGAACTTTACCTGAAAAGGAAAATTAGAATACGCCTTGATGCTCTCCTGCCTAACAGAAAAGCAGTAATGCCAACGAGCCGAAGCAGCTGCCACATCCGCTCATTCCAAATGAGAGAGAGAGTTCAGGCAAGAATGCACCTGAACAATCAAGATAGCTGGCAATTTGAGACTGTCGAACAAAAACTGGGTCAGTACCATTATATCATTGACTTAGACTCAGGCCGAACTATAAAAAGGCACATCGACCAACTAATTTCAACAATGGTCCCGAAGAAACAAGTCACCTTTTCATCTCAGCAAAGACCAGCCCCAAGGCCAGGTGTTCCATATCGACACATGCCAGCTGATAAGTTACCACCTATGGAAACACAGCCTACGCCATTGACTGCGCCAGGTGTCAATCAGCCAGAAACACTTACTGGCACTCCTGACCAACAGACACCAGCAGACGGGAACACAAACAACCCGACGGTACCACCACGCAGATCTGCTCGTCAACGATGTCCTCCAAACTTCTTGAAAGACTATGTCACCGAATAATAGAATTAAAATTATATTTCCATATGTTTTAATTAAGTGAGGGAGACTATTGTGAATCGTTATTTTTTATGTGCCATTCCTTTGACAGTCAGTCTCGTATCGGTCTTTCCCGATGTAACATGTCTATTGTGTTCAATACAAATATGTATCAATTAACGTGTGTATTATTATCGTCTCATCATACCAACTAGTCACTTTTATCACTCAGTCACAATAGTAACGGTGCCCTTAAGCTTCTATAAAATCCTTGTGCCTACGAAATTTCATAGAAATTTAATCATAATCAAGTGAATTATAGCCGTTTCAATTGTACGGTGGAATTGTAATAACAATAATACGTGCTGATGGTTTATAAAGTACATATTTCAAATCGACTCAGATGTTCTTAATTTTTTTGGGGGGTTTTCGTGAAAATATACATAAGTAATTGTCTTTAACTTGAACATGTTCAATTGTCTTAGCATTCAGAAAAATTATTTAATGTACTTATGAAAGAAACTCTGTATTTTTGAGATAAATTTGAATAATTTCTTATAATTTATTGTTCATGGGTTGATGCCATCAGAAAACTTGTTGCTAACCCTAGGATGGCTACAAAGTCCTTCTGGTAGGAGCACTCTCCTACTAACTCAACTTATTTCACCTCTAAATTATAGGTACTCATCTTTAGCCATTCGATCAAGCGTTAATACCGAGTACGTTAAATGTTGAAGTTGGGGAAAAATAAAACAAATTTATTCAATCCTCTCATATAAAACAGTCGCCATTTTGTTTTGCAATTTCTAATGTCACTAGTTGAACAATTCCTCAAAGATATTCATGATACCTCGAAGATTCTACATCTAGCATTTGTTGCTTATGGACGTGTTTTTAATCGCTCCTGTCAATAATTTTCAAAAATTAAATAATTTTTGCAAAAGTCAGTTGAAATTAATTTTTTTAATTGAAAATCAACACCGTGGAATTAATCGAACAACTATCGAATCCCTGAAGTTTCACTTCTGAAGAAGTCTCAAAAAGCGGAAAGACATTCAAGGGCAGTCCAAGTTTATGAACATTCCCTCTAATCTCGCTGCAAAAGCAATGAGATGGAGGAGCCCAATCGCTTCAACCATCAAATAGAACCATCGTGTCCATCACCAACGCTGACGAGCGAGAAAAAATTGAAAAAGATAAACCGAAAATATTATCAGTCGACGAAATCGAGCAACTAGTCAAAACTAACGACAAAGTGGAGAAGTATTAGGGAAAAAAATGAGGAACTCAGACTTAGGATCCAGTCACTAGAAGAGCTAGTTGGAAAATTAACGTTCAACAAAGAAAAATAAACCACCAAGAAAGAAAAAGAAGTAAAGACAAAAGCAACCGAAGAGAAAATATCACAGAAACCGCAACGGGAACCTGATCAAGAGAATGTTCCAGCGCAGGCGGAGCAAACGTCAGTACAAACTATTATACAGCACTAGCTGGGCTAGACGATTCCATGAATATTGAAGAGGATAAAGGCAACGAAAATTCTGAACATTGTTTTACTTAACCTGATAATAAATTCATTGAATATTTAAAAATAAAAAATAGAGTCAAAAACCAAAAGTTTTGTCTGCCAGTCCGTCTGGCAATATTTATCAAAAGAAAGAAAAAGTCCCACCAATTAATGTTTTTGGGCAAACTGGCAAAGATATGGTTCAGCTTTTGGCAGCCGAAAATAAATTAAAAGATTTTGAGATTAAAAGAGTGAATGCCGACAAACTGACGATTAAAATTAAGTCACTGGTTGACTTTCAGGCAGCAAAAAGTGCTTTGAACTCTGCAGAGATCCCGCACTTTACGTACACCCCTGAGAGCGAGAAAAACCAGACCTTATTGTTGAAGAGTCTGGACTGCGGAGAGAACAAAGCCGATCCAACGAGGGATGGTTTGTAGTCCAAAAGTTGCCGATAAATATTCTTAATGCATTTGAAAAGAATGCTTTTCAATGTTTATAACCTTGCAATGGTTGGCGTTTTATATCCTTCCATATTGATTCGATGTTTAATCGTGGGAACTTCTTTCTCAATAGTTTCCAACGTCAGCTTCTCTAATTACGACAAATAGAGATCTATATCATCGTCAGTTAGATTTCTATCATTAGGAATCATTGAGCAAGCATTGCCATCATCCTTCCTTCGGAAGTTTTCCCAATCCTTTGTTTTTTTTAATTCAACCAATGATTTTCATGTTGAATTGGAATGACGAAGACATCATCCCTTTGATGATTGATTTGCATTACGATTGCCTTATGTTTGCTATCGTAAGGAAGCACCTGCAGTTGGCTTTGAGGACTATTAAAGTTGAAATCGAATCTTGCATCAGCAATGCAGAGGCCCAAATATGAATTTTTCCTAGGGTATATTGGAAACACCGACCCATATATATTGCATCTGTATTCAATTTCTTCTTCTTCTTCTTATTCTTTTTAGCACTACAGCCCCTCGCTGGCCTTTGCTTCCTGCAAATAGCGCCCCCAACTGTCTTGGTCTATTGACCGCGTCCTCCAATTTTGAAATCCGAGCAGTGATGAACTGCCTTCGTCGACCGAGTCAGACTAGCGTTTCCTCGGTTTCCTCACTGGTCTTCGGCCTTCAGTTCTACCAACGAATACCTTTTTGGGTATCCGTTGCTCGTCCATACGATTTATGTGGCCAGCCCATTGCAGCTTCCGCAGTCTGACAATCGTTGAGACCACCGGTTTGTCAAAATTTTCATACAGCTCATGGTTGTATCGAATTCACCATTGGTCCCCATCTAGCTTCGCTCCAATTATTTACCTTAGGGCTCGCTCAAAGGCGTTCAATATATTTGCGGATGCTTGGGTTAGGGTCCATGTTTCACATCCATAGAATAACACAGGTCTTATCACAGATTTATATACTTGCAGCTTTGTTTTCCTGAGTATGTGGCTGGTCTTCTAGATTGTTAAAACTGAATAAAATGTTTTATTTGCAAGCTGTATTCTTCGGCGTATTTCGTCTCTTACATTACCCGTTTTCGTTATTTTGGTGCCTAGATACACAAATTGGCTTACATTTTCGATACTGTATTCACCAAGTGTGATATTTTGTGTGCTTGGGGTATTTTCCCTCGACTGTGTCATGAGCTTTGTTTTATTTTCATTGACTTGTAGCTCTACTAGTTTTACGGTCGAGTTTCAGGAAAAGTTCTTTGGCAGTTGTCGATGACCGTGACAAAATGTTTATATCGTCCGCACTTAAATAGTAATGTACCTCACGTATCGACAGGTAGCTCCCTTATGGCGCAGTCCAGAGCCGAATTGAATAGCAATAGGATTAGCCCATCTTCCTGCTATAGTCCGATATTTGTGTCAAAGGCATCGGTGAGTTGTTTATTGATGCGTACTTGGAAGGTCATTGATGTCATAGTCATTTTGGTAATACGAACTGATTTAGCTGGGATGCCAAAGCAAAGCATTAATTGGTACAGTACGTTACGATCAATACTGTTGTATGCTTGTTTAAAGCCAACGAAAATCGGGTCTACGTCTATGTTGAACTCCCAGCATTTTTCAAGTACCTGCTTGACAGTCAATAATTGGTCTATTGTCGATCTGCCTGCTCTAAAACCACCTGGATACTCCCCAATAATACTGTTGGCGTATGATCTGATTTTATTTTCTAAGATCAATTTGGCCCTCTGTTATTCACGATTTCAGGAATACTCCTCTTGAATTATAGTTGGCGTTCAGCCATGATGCATGCCGGGCATTCAGGTCACTGGCTAGAATATAATGACTATGCAGCCTGTTCAATTCGAGTATTTCAAACAAGGAATTGAGCTTTTCCTTGAACTTGATTACGTTTTGACCAGTTGCATAAGCAGAGATAACGAAGGGGTTATTCCCACCTCTAAGTGAAATTTTGAAACGAACACTTGAAGAAATTCAAATTTTTTGAGTTCGGTCTTATCAATATTTTGGAAACAATAGAGTCTTTTAACCAGCATCCCGGTGCCATCCCCCCTCATCACCTACGACCCTATCGTTTCTTACCAATTCAAAATCCTTGAATCTCATGGATTGCCATGAATTGAGGTGAGTTTTAGCTAGAAGCATGATGTCAGGTTTTTGCTTGATGATGAATCTCATGAGACAGTCGTGTCGATAAGGAGTGACAATGGGACGAGATGAGACGAAGCCTATCCATGGGAATGTGACTGGATGAGAAGTTATTTTGAGGCATTTGAAACATTCAAACCCAGAAAAACAAAGTCAATTATCAAATTTTGTTTATCGATTCGCTCCAATAAAGAATTAAGTTGCTGATTGAATTTCAAAAAGCTGCTCATTATTGCTACTTACACTTTTAGCATTATCTGTTAGTCCCCAGGCTTAACGATGTTGGAAGATATTACATTGTAGTGTACTTGCGTTTGTTTTGGGAAAAATTTTACTTTTGTATCTGCATATTGGGAGCATCTTCGATATGATGCTGGATGATCAAATACGCCGCAGTTAATGCAGTATAATTTTTCTTTAAGCTCCGTTTGTGTCGATTTGCTCACTGGGGGCATGAACATCTTTGCATATTACGCACCGATAGTGCATGGTGGAGTTGGCAGCCGAGTGGCCAAATTTTTGACACCGTTAAAACTGGTTAACTTCTCTTTTCTGGAGGCGTTCCAACCTCATCACTCTGAAATTTAAGTCCTTATTTGTTGGAGGGCACTTGGACTGCTTTTGTTTGAGATTTGTATCAGATAAAGTGGTCAATTCTTCTTTTCTACGGTCAATCTTCTTTTTGCAAAGGTTTTGACAGAAATTAGTTCAATTTCTGGTACAGCTTCGTTGAGCATCTGAAGAAAATCAATCATATCGTCTCCGCAGTTCAGACCCTTCTACAAAATGGTCTGACTTTTTTCCAATTTTTAGTGATAAAGTTGAAGTGTGGAACCTCTGTTCCTTTGCTTGACTTGAAATCAACCAGCGATTACGATTTAATAGTTGCTTTTTCTGCATTTACTCTTTTGATCTTGAAATTGCTCAGTTTATTTGTCTGAATACATTCATTTCCGGAACTTTTTGTGCCATATTGGTTTTTTCAGAGGAACCAGAAGAACTGCGAGTTGGTTTCTTCTCCTTATTTTTATTTTTTAAGTGCTGAATGAAATTCCTATCACTATCTACATTAGAATTACCTTCGATAATTTCTTCAACTTCCTTTTCTTCGGTTAATCCGTCCAGCGCTGCATAATAGTTTTGGTTATCGTTAGTGCCTCCAGCACTTAGGGTTTCTTCTGGACTCGTTTGTTTCGTAGTTTTCTTCACTTTTATTTTTTTATTTATTTAGTTTTGTGGTTGTGGGTCTTGCTTCTTCATCTTTTTCTTGAATAGATCTTTGAGGGACTGTAGCCGTAGCCTTAGTTTTTGATTTTTTTTTCGAAGTCGGATCACGTCTTTCTCGTTTTCGACTACTGGCAGTTTACGTCCGCCATCTTCAGAGTTTTCCTGATTATGTCTTCTTTTGTTGACGATCGCCGCTAATTTCATGTTGGGTGTTTCCGCGGGCTCCCCTAACAGTGGGAAGCCATCGGGTTCTTGCGTACCGGCATCTCAAATTTGTCTTTGGATTATTTACTTTTCTTGATTTATCGAACTGAAATAATATATGGTATGAATTTCTTGGGTCGATTGCTTAGACGATATAAGCTTTTTCGAATAAAAATTTACTTTGGATTGACGTTTAAAAATTAATTTAATTTTTTGAGAACTCTTGACCGAAGCGATGATAAACACGTTTGTTCGCAATTAATGCTAAACGTCGAACTACCATCTCAGGCCTAGACATGCAAAATGTCAAAAAATTCCCGTTGGTAGCACCAGCCGGAAAGGTAAATTTCTCGTATGTAGCGTGAGGTTTCGAAAAAGAATTTGGCTTGCCTACTACTGGACTTCTTACTGCAGTTTTTGTAGCACCACATGGGTATTTATTAACAAAAAGAATCTGCCGCCGTTTGTGTTTGGGGACCCTTCATAGAGGCGCAAATATTTTGCTAATTAAATTGAGTTGCACACGTATGGATCACATATTGAAAATCGGCGGGTAATAAATTGTTATAAACATATTTATACTGATTTCGCCCTTCTCACATTTGCTGTTTACACATTTCACAGTGGTTACCACATAAAGGTGATAACTTTTTGGCTTAAACAGCTCAAATAGTTAATTTCAAATGATTTCCATAGAAGTTTAATCAGCACTTGCATCGCCATTAATATATACATTTTCGATTCTTTTCTGAACCATCAGGGGCCGTTATTTTGAATTTTTATTGAAAACGGCTGTTAAAAATACTAAGCTGTAAATTTTCGAATTTTTTATTTGTCATCCGATTTGTATAATTAAATAAGCTTGCCTTAATAACTTATAATTTCAAGTTTTATCGGAATCTGTTGAGAAACTTGGCTGCTAGAGGGCTACAGAAATAAAAAAAAAGGTTTATGGCACCCCTCTGTATGGGGAGACCCCCTTAAACACTTTAAAATACTTTCTTACGCTGCAAATTACAAGAGGCACCACTTTTGACTTACGTAAAAAATTTCCTCATTCTAACTTATGTGGTTTGCGAGAAAACTTGTTGTGACGCACGAACAAACGGACGGACGGACAGACAGACAGGTCACGATTATATAATTTTTTAGGGTATTGTTAAAAATACTTTACAATATTTAAAAAATGGTCTGATTTATAAGTACTTTCAAGTTGTCATTTAAAACGTTTCCATGAAAAAAATTCATTATTTCAGTTGCTACTAAAATAGCGAATTGCGCTTGCCTTCTGACCTTTGGGGCCCGCCATTTTGAATGCATGTATTTGATTGTGGACTATTTTAAATCTTTGTGTGCTAGGACCTCATCAATCAAAGTGCCAAATCTCGTTCAAATCGGAATTTTAATCTAGACAGGGCAAAATAATTCAATTTTTAGTGGAAATGGCAGCTGGAAATATTACGTTTTAAATTATCGACTATTTTATTTTTCATTAGATTTTAATAATTTTCTGCATAATTCAAGAACAGAGTGCAGAGATCTATAATCTCAAGTTTTATCATAACCCGCTGCAAAATGTTACCGCTAGAGGGCCACAAAAACCAGAAAAAAATTTGCACATATATGATCACAAAAATATCAAATTTTGTAGATCTAAGTAATGTCTATCTTGAAACCAAGTTTCATATATGTCGGATCAAAATTGCGACTTTTAGAAGCCTTTGAAGTTTTGAGCTTCAACTGGCCGCCATTTTGTTTTTTGCCACCTGACCTCCAGTTTTCTTACGTAGTTCTTTAGATACTTATAATTTTTATCTAACTGCCGAATTTCATGAACATCTGTGGAAAGCTTCGACCACTATTACAACAACAAAATTTTGCACGTTTTTCGACCTTTGAGCGGCCGCCATTTTGTTTCAGCCGTACCGACTTTGGATTTTTTATTGTGAGATTTATCACATACATCAGTGAACCTTTGTACCAAGTTTCATCCAAATCGGAGCTATACTTTGGTCAGAACAGAAATCACAATTTTTCGTCTAAAATGGCCGCCATTTTGTTTTTGCCCGGCCGATATAGTTGGATCACAAAATTAACCGAGATATTAACCCCATACATCTTCCCTGAAAATTTGGTGAAAATCGGAGCAAAATTGCAACCTTTAACGTGGTCACAAATTTCGTTATATCCCATATATATATATATATATATATATATATATATATATATATATATATATATATATATATATATAAATATATATATATATATATATATATATATATATATATATATATATATATATATATATATATACTCGTATATATATATATATATATATATATATATATATATATATATATATATATATATATATATATATATATATATAAATATATATATGATACTCTCCGCAATAGGTAAGTTTCTCTCGAGAAATTTACCTAAAATTAAAATCAGGTTGTCACAGATTTAATAAGATTGTATATTGGTAATCGAATTCATTTTCGCCTTCACAAAATACTCCAACTGAAAATAGAAAGACAGCTTCCTTTTAGTTTCGTGTATTTTATTTATTTTCATTCTCGAAATCGATTTTCGACCGTAATCGTTCGGTCTTCTTCAGCGATTACGGTCGAAAATCGATTTCGAGAATAAAAATAAATAAAATACACAAAATTAAAAGGAAGCTGTCTTTCTATTTTCAATTGTATATTGGTTACGCCCAGATTTAATCTATCATCGGTAACTAGCCAATCAATATCACTAACTGCATGTTTCATTCTTTTCTCTTGTTTATATATATATATATATATATATATATATATATATATATATATATATATATATATATATATATATATATATATATATATATATATATATATATATATATGCTCAATAAATGTTTATGCATGTATTGTGTGTTTTGACAGCTCATCGTAAGAAAATGGAAAGGACGCATTGTGGTTCACGCTTAAGGCACTAAGTCTGTAAGAGTTCGGTGAAAGTAGTCACAATGAATAGACGTGTTTTTGTTTGTGTCAAGTATAATAATTAAACTGTTAAAATCTTTTAATTGGATAATTGAAAAAAAAAAAAAGAAATTCTAGCCTTTCCCGATTGGACGACGGGAAAACTTGTACATATATTGCATGGCTAGGAATTTTCCCTTTGTGATTAAGGACAACGATTTCATTTTTCTTGTGTGGCAGAAAATATTCACGTGTCATAAATTTTCAAATAGGAATTCGAGAACATTGTGAATAACTTTGAATCTGCTAAAATTGCGCCACAAACTGGAATTAGCAAAATCAAGACCCGAGAATGCAAGATTCTCACAAATAGATTTTTCAAGAAATTCATCGAGAAAGAACTTCAAGAAATAAAAACAGCTAAGAACTTGTATTCCTACAAACTCGCCGATTGAGGTCAGAAATGCAAAGTTCTTCAAAGCAAGACTTGGACAAAGCGATTAAACAGGACATAGAGCATTTAAAAAAGCAACGGGTGAATTAGGTTAGAAGCCATTAAACAACAATCAATTTTATATTAATAGTAAATTTACCTCTTATAATTTCTCCATACAAAATAGCTTTTCACCCTTAGCAAGTGGAAATCTTCATGGTTTCCACCCATTTTTATTAACAATATTGTGAATCGTTATTTTCGATGTGCCGTTCCTTTGACAGTCAGTCTCGTATCGGCCTTTCCCGATGTAACATGTCTATTGTCTTCAATACAAATATGTATCAATTAACGTGTGTATTATTATTGTCTCATCATACCAACTAGTCACTTTCATCACCCAGTCACAATAAGTTCGCGACGAGGATTAAACGTTTGCAACTGCCAGTGAAAACCAGTTTGACACAGTGAAACAGTTAGATTCCGCCGCATAGCCGCCACGTTTTCAGCCACCATTATTTTTGTGTCGTTTCCGAGACAGCTCCAGCTGGGAAACTGGATCAACAACAATTCGAACATTTTCTCTAAGTCTTCACTACCGCATTGGGGACAAGTGGATCCGGTTCAGCTCCCCAAGTCTCACCATTCGAATCATATGACGCCAAGAAGGAAAGATTTACTTCTTATTTAGAACCTTTTGACAATTACTGTAGTCTCAAAAATGTGGATTCCCCTATCACAATGTCTCAATTGTTGTGTGCATCAATTGGCTCTACGCATTATAACAACTTAGCTGCATTATTGGGTCCTGAGAAACCCATGAAAGATATTCCATTTGTTGAGCTAATCAAACTTTTCAAAAATATGTTGTCACCGCCTGTCTCAACTGTAGTCGCTCAGCATTATTTCCTAAATGTTACTCAGCAGCCAACACAATCAATCTCAAAATTCGTTGCATCCCTGAAGGAGAAATCGAAAGATTGTAATTTTTATGTTGAATGTAAATGCAAATCAGTGATTTCCATTGCTGACACCTTTTTATGTGCCCAATTTGTTAGAGGAGTATAAGACAACTGGATTCGAGAACAGCTTTTACAACGCTATGCGTTCAAAAATTTCGATGAGCTGCTCAACAAAGCCACAGCATTGGAAGCATCACGTTTTGAAAGCAACCAGTTTACCAAAATCCCAGGTAATTTCAACAATCTCAGTAGTGACACAAACAATGTCTCAAGGGTCAACAGGTCACATAGGAAACCACAACCCAACCAAAGTTGAAATACAAGTCCTAGTTCACACCAAGGCTCACAGTCCCAACACATGACACGGGTTGACTATCGTTCTTTGGGCGTTGATGGACTCTGTCTCAAATGTGGTAGGGCAAACCACAAGGCAAATCAATCCAAAATCGACCGCAACGCGCTTGAATGCACTTCCTGCAAGAAAATTGGTCATGTGTCCAAGGCCTGTATCACCACCATTCTTCGAAATTCAAAGACACATGCCATCGCAACACAGTCTTCTCAGAATGATCAAAACTCTGACTCAGAATATGGTATTGGTCACATTCACTGCACTGAAGACTTATACGAGCTCAGCCCTGGTTCTGATAAATTTACCGTCAACGTGTTTCTCAATGGCAAGCCACAGGCATTTGAAGTCGATTCAGGAGCCAAATTCTCACTTCTATCAGAGACAGCATTCAAACGTCTTGGTCTCAATGCTACACTACAACAAACACAGGTATCGTTCCGCTCTTTCTCAGCTCGTATAATAAAGCCCTTAGGGAAAGTCACACTGTCGGTAAAATATAAAAATAGAGAAATTGATACGGACCTATTCATTGTTCCTGCAGGATTTGATGCACTTCTGGGTCGAATATGGATTCGCACTCTCGGAATTGATCTCAAAGAAATCGATAAAGAACGGCTCACTTCGGATCATGTAGTTACAATAAACGCTGTCACTCCTCTTGAAGACATACTCAGACAATACGCAACTATTTTCGAAGAACGCATAGGTTTTGTGCCAAACCTAGAAATAAAACTTCAGCTCAGGGAAGGAGTAAAACCCATCTTTACTAGGGAATGCGATGTCCCTTTTGCACTGCGCAAGCGAGTTGAGGAGTTGAGTCACAAGGTATTATTACTCCAGTATCCTCAAGCGACTGGGGATCACCACTCGTCGTAATACCTAAACCTGATGGAGAGGTTCGTTTATGTGTTGATTACAAATGTGGAGTCAACGCAAAATTAGTCTCAGCTAATCATCCAATTCGTCGCATTGATGAAGTCTTGCAGAGCCTCAGAAATTCAAAGTACTTCTGCAAACTCGACCTGTACAAGGCATATTTACACTTCAAAGTGGATGTGGAAGGACAGAAAATCCAAACAATCACGACACACAAGGGCACATTTCAAATGAATCGTCTCAGTTTTGGTATCAAAACAGCACCATCTGAATTCAATAGAATACTCTCACAAATTCTCAATGGCCTATCAAACGTTGAAGCATATTTTGATGACATTATCTGCCATGGCTCATCAATGGAAGAATGCACAAGAAACCTGATTACTTGTTTAGAACGACTCAAGGAAAACGATCTCCATCTAAATTAAAAATAAGTGTTCCTTCTTCAAAGAAAGTATCAGCTATCTTGGTCACATAGTCTCATTTAATAAAGTTGAAATGTCACCTGTGAAAATTCAAGCCGTCTTCAACATGCCACGTCCTAAAAATGTAGAGGAATTAAGACGATTCTTGGGTACGGTGACATATTATGCAAAACTCATTCCTGATTTCTCCACAAAATCTTTTCATCTACGACGCCTACTCAAAAAAGATGGAAAATTCGTTTGGTCAGCCTCCACTGAAGCTGCTTTCTTAAACCTAAAGTTGGAGCTGTGTAGCGAAAGGGTATTAACACCTTTTGATCCAGCAAAACCCTTGATCTTCACAACTGACGCCAGCCCGACCGGTATTGCAGCTGTTTTGAGTCATCAAGTGGAAGGTCATGAAAAGCCTATTGCTTATGCCTCTCGAGCTTTGACCCAAGCTGAATGCAATTACAGTCAACTTGATAGAGAAGCCTTGGCTATCATTTACGCAGCCACACACTTCTACAACTATGTTTATGCCAGAAACTTTACCCTTGTCACCGATAACGAGCCGCTGTCTCGTATCTTTCATCCACATCGAGCATTACCTCAGATGACATCTGCCCGTCTTTTACGCTATGCCTCCTTTCTAAGTGGATTGGACTTCACGGTACGCTGTAAAAAAGGAAAAGACAACGAGAACGTAGATTGTCTTTCTCGGGCTCCAATTCCCCAACTGCTCAGAACATCTGAAACATCAATGAATGAAGAAGTCAATGCGTTGTATGCTGAAACTATACTTCAAATCTCCAGCTCAGCTATAACTTCAGAAACTATTATTGAAGAAACAGCCAAAGATGAAAACCTTCAAACCCTGATGACCAGCCTCAGAGCCAGTCAAAAAGATGAACCATTCACCATCTTTAACGGTATGCTTTTTAGATTGGACCGCCTAGTCATACCAAAATTTCTACAACGCCAAATCCTGGAAGAACTGCATGCCTCACACTTGGGCATTACAAAAATGAAACAACTCTCCAGACGATTTGTATATTGGGAACGTTTAGACAAGGACATCGAGCAAATTGTTAAAACCTGTGAATCCTGTGCCCAAGTCCGGCACAATCCACAGAAAGCCGCTATTCATCAAGGGACCCACCAGAAGACAACTGGGAGAGGGTACATATTGACTATGCAGGCCCCCTTGACAACCATTATTTCTTAATGTGTGTCGATGCAAAATCCAAGTGGGCTGAAGTTCGAATACTCAAAGAAGCACCATCATCAGCATCAACTGTCACACTCCTAGAAACCATATTCTCTGTGCATGGCTACGCATCTGTCCTAGTATCAGATAATGCTGCCATATTTAAAAGTGAAGAGTTCCAGACACACTGTAAAGAAAGGGGAATGTTTCAGAAGTTTATTGCGCCAGGTCACCCATCAACTAATGGCCTTGCAGAAAGAAATATACAAACCCTGAAAAGAAGTTTGAAAGCTGCAGCTGAAGACTCATCATCAATAGCCACAAAAGTACAAAATATCCTTTTTCGATACCGTGCCACTCCATTAGCCTCCGGACGGTCACCAGCAGAACTTTACCTGAAAAGGAAAATTAGAATACGCCTTGATGCTCTCCTGCCTAACAGAAAAGCAGTAATGCCAACGAGCCGAAGCAGCTGCCACATCCGCTCATTCCAAATGAGAGAGAGAGTTCAGGCAAGAATGCACCTGAACAATCAAGATAGCTGGCAATTTGAGACTGTCGAACAAAAACTGGGTCAGTACCATTATATCATTGACTTAGACTCAGGCCGAACTATAAAAAGGCACATCGACCAACTAATTTCAACAATGGTCCCGAAGAAACAAGTCACCTTTTCATCTCAGCAAAGACCAGCCCCAAGGCCAGGTGTTCCATATCGACACATGCCAGCTGATGAGTTACCACCAATGGAAACACAGCCTACGCCATTGACTGCGCCAGGTGTCAATCAGCCAGAAACACTTACTGGCACTCCTGACCAACAGACACCAGCAGACGGGAACACAAACAACCCGACGCTACCACCGCGCAGATCTGCTCGTCAACGATGTCCTCCAAACTTCTTGAAAGACTATGTCACCGAATAATACAGTTAAAATTATATTTCTATATGTGTTAATTAAGTGGGGGAGACTATTGTGAATCGTTATTTTCTGTGTGCCGTGCCTATGACAGTCAGTCTCGTATCGGCCTTTCCCGATGTAACATATCTATTGTGTTCAATACAAATATGTATCAATTAACGTGTGTATTATTATTGTCTCATCATACCAACTAGTCACTTTCATCACCCAGTCACAATAAACGATATTAGCCCTCTAACGGTAACACTTATTTTTGAACAATTCCCTACACGCAGGCACCGGATTAAGTCATTTTCGGACTCGTTCCGCAAAGTTATTGTTGACAAAATCCAAACATTTGACTTCATTCTCAATTTAATGAAGGAATAGAAACTAGGAGAACATTCGTTTACGCCTTCTATCAGACGTAACCCCATAGTTATCCTTAAAGGGTTGAGTGCTTTGTTCTCTATTTCCGAAATAAAAGATGATGTGCAATTCCGGAACTAAGTAATTTTGAGATAACAAATTTATCAACAGCATGGTTCTACCGTAAAGATGTAAAGTTAAATATATTCAAATTCAAGTTAAGTAACGACGATGATCTAAAGAAGCTTCTATTTTTTACTGCATCATAAAATAACTTGAGAAAAACCAAAGAGGAGTGATTTGACAGAATGCTACAGATGTCAATGTTTTGGGTACGTATCCTCAAATTGTGGATATGAAAAAAAGATGTGTTGCTTGTGGAAAGGAACACATAGATGATGTGTGCTCGCATAAGGGTATCAATGATGAGACTTTGAATAACACTGATACTCTTCCTGTGTATTGCGTGCTATGCTCCTCAACCGGTCATCCAGCTGACTTTTCTGGCTGTCCAGAAAGAGTAAAATTAAGAACAAAGTTGGCAGAAAAACGTGGTGCAAAAGCAAATCCAATGTCGTATAGTATTCCACCTAACAACATTCCAAGTTCCTCTTTTGCTTTATTCGAATGTCTTAAAATCAAATAATGAATCTGAAGACTGCCTTTCTGAATTAAATAATGAATCTTTCCTCAACTTTGGCATATCTCCTGTGGCCCTCATAAAAAAAATCGAAAGAATTTCTTGTTTCATACTGTCTTTTGACGCCGAAAGAACAACCTGAAGCCTTATTCAATTTTTTCAATAATCACGTTGTTAAACTTCGTGCACTTGCATTTACTACTTACTATAACTATTTAAAATTTTGTGTCCAGATAAAAGCTTGTTAATAACGTCACATATTCATTCATGCGCTTGGTGCAGCTTAGTAGATTTTCTTTAGCAACGAGCTATCTAGTCAACATTTTGGGCTAAAGTCGTTAATTTTGCTGGCCTGAAAGAAAAATCCGTTCTAAGTGTCATATTCAAATAAATTCCTTTCTTGTTGTTTTTTGCAAATTTGTAAATCGTCAATGAATTTTAAATATGTAAATTGGGTTGATTACAGTCAGTGGAACCTAGCGTTCAATAGCATAAGCACACAGAAATTCTTACTCTTGGCAGCACGCAATTTACGAAATTGAACTTCACCCGAAAGATAATGAATTTCGAAAATCTGGAACTGTCATTCATTTAAACGTCGTGCTTTCGTGTTTAGTAAAAGAGTAGGTGGGAAGGAATTTGATTGCACATTGAGGCTAGCTCTGAGATTTACGCAAAAATGGTAAGTAATCAATAAGTGAATGTCCTCATTATGTCCTGCAACTGATGTTCAAGTGGTGAGTGGGAAATTGCGCGCTTTCCACCCTAATTGAATGGCGAGTTGCACAAACCATTTGTGGACTTGGCAATTGTGATTTGTTTTGGTAATTGAAGCAATTAACATTTCCTGCCTTTGCAGTCGGTGAGCGAGTTCTTGAAAGGCTTGCCGTGCCACAACGAGCAGAATTTCTCTCTATTCAATACGGAAAACGGAATTCGGACGTCGCTCAAAAGGCCTTCAGTGTATTTGCCTACGGAAGACCTACCTTCGGAGCAAAGTAAGTGCAAGTGGGGACAGCCTGCAATGATGCATTTTCTCATGAACGTTCATTAAACTCATTTACTTGCAGTCATTGTGGCGGAGAAAAAGAACATCCTACTGAGATACCTGCACCAACAATGGGATAAAAAGATCGTAAGTCATTTCATCACTCTTTTCGCAATTGTTTAACCGAATGACTTCATTGACATCATTTTAGAATGCCCCCAAACGCAGAGAAAACTCGGAGGTCGGTGGCGATGCGTCAAGCCGGAAACGTCCTCGACTGGAACGGGAAGCGAACTAAGTGCGCGATGTCGGATGTCAATAGGTCTAGGGTGTAAACTTATTTTTGTATTCTAATAATTCTAATTAAGTCTTTCACAACTGCGAAACAAAGCCTGTAACATAAAACACTTCCGATCGAAGCTTCACATCTCTTCAGTTGCACTTTTTTTATACACTCGTTTGAATGTTCACTTTTTGTCGCGGAGAATTGACGGTTGTAAACATTTATTTTGTGTTTTGAAACACTTGGCGATTCTTCTACTTTTTTAATTTATTTTTCCTTTGATTTGAAGCTTCGCGTGCATGGAATTCATTTATTCTTTTTATTTGCGTCATTCAAAAAATGTCAGATTTAGTCTAAGAATTAATGCTGAAGTGAATAAAAATGCGTATCGAATTGAATTTGGATTTCCTTGTGTGAGTGGGCGGCAAATTGAAGTGCAATGATTTAAATGTAAACAACTGAAGAACCAAACCGGGAGATCCAGTCTTGCCGGTAAACACAACATGCTTGCAAATTTTTTGTGCGTTTTCTGCGAAGACACTTCCTGGTTGAATTTCGAATATCATTGATGAACACGCCGCATCATTGCATGAGGCATTCAGCTAGCAAATAACGTGAAGGGTTTTTTGTCATCTTGTGAAATGTGTACGCATTCAAGGTTAAGACTGGAGATTATTGTTATCGTTAAATGAAGATCAAGTTTAAATTTAGCTTTCAGTCATAGTTAAAAATATTGGAATTTAGGAACAAGTTTATCGTAGTTTTTTCAATTGTTGACATAATCGCTGGCGAGGAATGAGATGCATAATTTGATAGAAGTGCTGCGGGGGATAAATCACTGATGTGCATTCTTATGCACTTTTTCTAGAAATATGTATGACTAGCTAACATAACGGGTTGATTAGTACAGATGGCGGTTAATAGCTTCGATAATATCTTGTTATTTATCATTGTTTCCAATTCTAACGCTAGCAGACATAGTAGTTTATCGTGATGTTAATTTAATGCTGTCGACATTTGTTATAATTATTCACCACGAATCGGTTCAATTTTTTCTTTCACATATGTAGGAAGCTTCAAAAAATAAATCTCACTGGTGCAAGCTACGGGATGTTGAAACCAAATGAATTCAACCACCGAAAAAGACGACCAGTATTAAAATTTTGGAGAAAATATTTTGGATTCACATCCAAGGAGAATAAATGTCGCCGCGAATGCAGGTGTCCATCTCGTCGAGGAATGCCCGTTGCCATTTAACTGCAAACATATTCCATTGTGGATTCCAATTTCCAAACAATATACATATGTAGGTATACATATAGCAGCTCTCGAGGAAAATCTTGAGAACGTGGCGAGCATATAAATCCTAAAGTTAGTTACGTAGAGAAGGGCCTTATACTCAACCTATGATATGCAGACACCAACAAGGAATAAAGTCTAAGAAATACTTGTATGAGATGTGTTTGCGTTAGAGAAGAATCACTGTTACTTCATTTCCAGCGACTGCCATTTTGTTGCAATATTTCAAATATCGGCAACAAAATGGTAGTAAATACTCTCAGGATCGCACATTGGGTTTACTGGTTCCAAAGTGTTGGGGCATTAAATACCGAGAAATGCCTGCAAATGTTCTGCTACTAAATTCTAATTATACCTCCTTTGTGGTGATCGACAGTAACTTTTACTTTTTGTAAAAGGCTGGTGTAAGAGGGTAGATGCGAATCTTCTGCGCCTAGTAACGGAATCAAAAGTAATAAACACGCCTCCGGAATGGAGGTTGAGCGATAGGTTAACTTCCTGTCCCCGCAAAACCCTGCATTGTTTCGAAGTCAACAAAAGAGCCTCGAAATGGGTTGAACATATGGCAACGACCTCGTAACTGATAAGAGGACTATGGCATTGGATCCTGGAATGTTGGATGACTGAACTACTCTGACACTGTTAAATACCTCTTACATCAGGCCAGTCAATATAAATTAAACATACTGGCAATCCAGGAGACGAATTGGACTGGAAGTGATATTCAAGATTCGAGATGCACACAATATCCAAAGGTGAATAGCCTGCGGGAAAGCGAGAATTCGCAGTGGCCTTCATTGTGGATAGGAAGTTCAAATCACACGTTATCAATTTGAAGGCAGTGAATGAACGAATGTGTGCGATCTATATTTTTTTTCCACTCTCCCCTGTATAAAAACAGGAAACCACAGTGAAACCTGTGGCTATCCACAGATAAAAAAAACTGTGAATGGTCGGCCGGCGGGCACTCTGACAAGCGTTTGACGATCGTGTCCACTTATGGGACTAGTGTTGGTAAGTAAAATTCAGTAACTCATGCCTGATAGGTACTACTGTCTCTCAGGGGGTAGGTAGTTGAAATAGATGGATGGGGAATTGTTAGTATAAATACTCATAAGGATTATTACCAGGAAGGTACCCCATGACCTTCTTTGAGATAAGATGGTTTACAAGAATGAAAAAATTAATAGTACTGGCCATCATAAAGATGGACCGATCAGGTCTTACATTTAATTATATTTTATTTAAAAAAAGTTTATGATAGAGTATCAAATCGTCTGGAACCATTTGACACATTACTTCGTGCCAGGTCTCGTTTTGTTACGCCCTGGGGCGCCTTCAAACTGGGGAGTCCCTTTCCTAGCGGGAGGAGAGAGGGGAAGAGGAAATGCCAGAAGAGCGATCCCCCAGCGCCCCCGGCTACTGTGAGTCTCTTGTATATTTTAGGACTACCAAGCATAATGTGCCACGTGGTTCCATTTGTCAACCGATTCAAGCATCACTGCAACTATATTATCCGGGGTGAGCTCTCCCGTCTCCCTGTAGAGTTCCCTTCGCAGCCTGATCCATTTGGTACACGCAAAAAATGTTTGACAGGCATTGCCCTCCCCACCTGGGCAAAACCGACAATCGGGAGACCGTGACTTACCGATCTTGTGCAGGTAAGACTGAAAACACCCATGCCCGCTCAAAAGCTGGGTCAGATAGAAGTCAGTCTCACCATGCCTTCGATTTAGCCACGGTCTCACATCCGGGATGAGGCGCGCAGTCCACCTTCCCTTCGTACAATTGACCCAAGACTGCTGCCAATCGTTGAGCGAGCGCTGTCTCTCCTCGCGGACAATCATCTCCCTAGCATCCTCTTTTCAGCGCAGGTAAATAGCGCGGCGCTCTCTAGCAAGGAGGGCGACAGGTATCACGCCTGCAATAACTATCACCGCCGAGTCAGAGACTGTTGGATACGTAGATGCAATTCTCAGTGCTCGTCTTCTCTGTACCTGTGCCAAACGTTTTCGGTATACCTCTGCTCCGTACAGTAGCACTGACCCTACAGCACTCATCAAGAGGCGTCTTCTTGATGGGCTGGGTCCCCCTACTTTGGCCATAAGTCGACTCAGAGCCGATATTTCCGAAGAAGCCTTCTCAGCCTTTGTCCTGACTTGCTCAGAAAAACTCATCTTCGAGTCGATCAGTAGCCCCAGGTACTTCACCGCTGGCTTCGATTCGATTCGTAAGTCGCCAATACTGATCATGCTTACTCTAGGGACTCCCTTTTTGGTCAAGATGACCACTTCGGTTTTCTCCAGTGCTAAACTGAGCCCACGAGCAGTCATCAGTCCCTCACTCGGTGCATTAGCATACCTAGCCTAAGTTGCGCTTGTTCAACGGTGCGTCCAGCGACAAGAGCCGCAACATCATCCGCATAGCCGACCAAGCGCGGCTCATCTGGCATCTCAAGTCCCAGTAGCCCGTCGTAAGACACGTTCCACAGGTCCGGACCAAGGATAGATCCCTGGGCAACACCTGATGTAATTTCCATCCTTCGTTGGCCCTGTGTCGTGTCGTAGAGCAGGCTTCGGTCCTTTAGGTACTCCGTCAAAAGCCGCATTAGATATTCGGGAACTTGAAAAGAGTTTTCCAGCGTATCCAGAATATCCACCCATCTAGCGGAGTTGAAGGCATTCCTGACGTCGAGTGTCACCAACAGGACAATCCGTCGCTTGGTGCGACTATATGCCTCTGCCCTTTGGACCGCGTTCACCAACTCTGCAATCGCATCAATGGTAGAACGTCCTGCTCTAAAGCCGTACGGCCTAGGGGATAGGTCCCCAGCAGCACGAATCGCGTCAGTGAGTCTTCCCTTGATGAGTTTCTCTAGCACTTTCCCAGCCGTGTCTACCATGCATAACGGGCGATATGCAGACGTCGATTCGGGATTTCCCTTCCCCTTGCTGATCAGCACGAGCCTCGCCACCTTCCATTGTACCGGGAAAACCCCGTCCCGTAGGCAAGCGTTGAATGTACTGAGCAGCAAGTCAGGACAATGGTGATAGACGAGCCGCAACACCTCAGCCGGAACACCGTCTGGACCTGGAACCTCCCTCGTTTTCAATGAGAGGACTGCCTCCTCCAGTTCCACCTGTGTGAAGAGTGGGCATTCGACTGCTGTTTCACCATGGACAGCGTCAACACGGACGAGATGGGCTTGAAGAGTCCCCGCACTATCACGTCCATCTTTTCCGCGTCATGTATACAAGGCTTCCGGAGGGCACCAAGCTTCCGCATGACCAGCTTGTAGCCACGGCCCCACGGATCCTTGGTCACACTGTCCACTAGGTCTTGCCAGCAGTGAGCCTTGCTACTGTTGATCAGTTTGCGAAGGCATTTCCTGGCCGACTTATATGCTGCCACCCAGTTGCATGCCTCGTCACCATTCCGCGCCCGTTGAGCCTCACGTCGAAGCTTGTGTCACACCCTTTGCTTTTCAGCGATTTCAGTTGACCGCCAGTACACTGGGGGCTTGCCGTGCCGGGGTCCTCGACGGGGCATAGAAGCGCAGCAAGCAGTCGTAATGATGCTCATAGTAGAGTTCACCACGTCTTGAGCTGCCAGTTCTTCCGTCCCCTCCGAGCTCCCTGCAGCGGCTGTTGTGAGCACCTCGATGAACCTCTCGACGTCCATCCTTCCGATGTTCCATCCAGTTGTAGAAGGCCGAGAGCACGGACGTCGGGAGACAGCATCACGGATCTCAAGCAGAATGCACTGATGATCACTGGCTGAGTAGTCCTCTAATACTTTCCAGTTGTGTATCCTCCGTACTAAGGACCCCGAGGCGAATGTCACATCCGGTATAGTTCCCTGACAGCCAATACGGCGGAAGGTCGGCGTATTTCTGGAGTTTAGAACGACGAGGGCCGTCCTGGCCACCATTTCCAGGATTCGTTTTCCGCGCGGATCCGTCTGAGGCATGCCCCATTCGATTGCTTTAGAGTTGAAGTCGCCCCCAACGAGCACTTTACCCTCTGCGTTCGACACAGCGCCCTCCGAAGTATTAAGCTTGGCTTGGAAGGATGATATCGATTCGTTTGGCGTTAGGTACACACTAAAGAAGGTGGTCCCTGCGCACCGAACCCACACGAAACCATCCCCCCGTCCACAACTCTCCGCTTGAAAGTCACTGTTCCGAACCCAGATGACCAGTTTCATCAGAATACCATAATGCAGGACTTTTATTATGGTGTTGCTCACTCAGCAGCAAGAAGTCGGCTTTCATGTCCCTCGCAAACTGCTCAAGCAGATTTTGGGCGGTTTAACTGCGGTGTAGGTTTAACTGCAGGATGCGGGTCATCGGAGTTCTGATTTTACCTTGGCTAGGGCTTCCTGGAACACCCGGTATTTTCCTGATCCCAAGACGTGTCCAAAATCAGGTTTTGGATCAACATCCTTGCAAAGAATACAGTTTACCTCCTTCGTAGACTCTTTTCTTTTCTGTCCCATTTCACCGCATTTGTAACATAGGGAACTCCTATCGGGTCCATTGCATACTTGTGTGGTGTGACCATAGTCAAGGCATTTGAAACATTGAAGAGGCGTTGCCCTTCGCCGTATCCTACAGACAACCCACCCTATTCGTACTTTGCCCTTGTTCAGGAATTGTTCGGCGTCCTTTTCGGTCAAGTCAACTATGGCCATGCGTTGTCCCCTGTTGTTTTCTGGTGTCAGTCTCCGTTTGATCCTTCCCACGCTAAGTAAATCCCTTTTGATGGCCTCTTCTACCTTTGTTTTGTCTTAATAAGGTATTCGGATGGTTTCACTAGTACAGGGTTTTCCAATAAGAGGTGTTATTGGGATATTAAAAGAAAAATGCCATTTTTTAATATAAAGGATCTGATGTTTATTTCATTATAAAGAGGAAGGTGTGCCGTTAATTGTGAATAATAACATCAGGCAAAAGACCACCACAACCACGCTTACAGGACCATATCCTTTTCATGAAATTTTCCATAACCAAATCGCAAAGTGGCTGCCCTATGTCCTTGAATTCCATCTTTGAGGTCTTGAATCGACGCTGGGCTGTTGGCGCTAACCTTTTCTTTCACGTGGCCCCAAAAGAGGAAGTCGCAAGGTGTTAAATCACAAGATGTCGGTGGCCAATTGTGATCACCTCTTCGAGAGATAACACGGTGCGAAAACTTTTCCCGTAGAAGATCAATGTTTTCGTTGCTTGTGTCTTGTTGTCAGTAAACATTGTCTAGATCAATACCATCCAATTCCGGCCATAAAAAATCATTAATCATCCCTCGATAGCGCAATCCATTCACCGTAACTATTGCTCCAGCCTCATTTTCGAAAAATTACGGTGCAGTGACTCCGCCGGACCATAAACCGCACCAAACAGGCACACGTTGAGGATAGAGATGCTTTTTAACAATAACTCTTGGGTTTTCTGAGCCCCGAGCTTGTTGACGAAGCCACCGAGGTGGAAATGGGTCTCATCACTCAAGATGATTTTTCGATAGAACTCCGGATCATTTTCATGCATTTCAAAGACTCAATCAGCAAAGACACGACGTTGTTGATGATTGACCGGCTTGAATTCTTGTGTTAACTGAACTTTATAAGCCTTAAGACCCAAATTTTTATGCAAAATACGGTGTAATGACGTTTGTGGAATGCCTAATTCCAAAGAAGGACGAGAAATAGACAACCCTGGGTTTTCTTCAACACTTTCCACTACACCAGCAATATTCTTGGTTGTTCTTGAGTGACATCCATGGATTTTATTCTTCACATCACTAAGTTGTCCCAACAGCTCGAATTTTTCGTCAATTTCTGTATTGCGGTCCGACAAGATGCTTCACGACGACCCAAAAATGTTCGAGTTTTACGAAACGTCTATATTGTTCCATTTTTATTAATGGCGTAGTTTTTAATTGTCAAATGTCAAAAAATGACAGCTTCAAAAGAGACATCTACCGAAAAAGCGGGCTATTTAAAATAACACCTCTTACTGGAAAACCCTTTATTTTTGTTTATAATCGTCGGAACTTCTCTGTTGGATACGTTTAGAATGGAGCTAACTTCTACCTTTTGCTTATACTTCACCCATTTGGGGCATAATTGGTCAGTAGCAAAATGTTCTTTAGTATTGCATAATAGACATTTTATGTCCTTGCAAGTCCCCTTGCATTCGGTTGAGCTGCATTTAAAGCATCTCGGCGTCTTGTCCTTGCAGATGGGAGTTTCTGCATTGTCTTGATCAAAATTTAAAGTATTCAACTTTGGCATTAGAGTCCGGGAGGAGACCGTTATCTTAACTTTGGTCCTGTTCAGTCTTGTGGCGTTGATTAGTTTAATATTTTCTAGAAGTAGCCCCCTCTTGTTTCAGGGTCCAATTTGACATCTCGAATTACCCCATACCTGCAGATGCTGCCTAGAATGAACCCATTAATATTTTTTTCTTTCAGTACTATGTTATCTGTCGCAACTTTGAGCCTAAGTTGATTTTGCTTAGTATTTGATACGTTGCATTTTACATCCTTATTGATCATTAAAAATCTCATGCGCATATTCCATAATAACTGGGTCCAATTCGTATTTGAACGATTTGCCCTGTGTTGGTGGGATTTAGCCTTTGTACATACATGAATATACAAAAATGAAGAAAACGCACTTTCCAGTGTTATGACAGTGGCCATCAGATGACGAATCGTGGAGACTCTCCACAGTGATAAGGAAGAAGTGCCATTAGAACGGTTTGACCCTGTGATTTGCAACGAATGTTTTTCGCCGCGGACAACTTCTCCGAGGGAAAAGTGCATTAACCACCGTCTAGTTGACCTTGAACTACAACCTGTGCTCCGTTAGTGAGAACTTATTTAAGGGCGGTTGGTGAGTGGAGCTGTCTCTTTTTTTGTTGGCGATCTAACATATGTGAATCCGAGGAGGAAGGAGAAGATGGCCCGAGCAGTGACCAGTACAATCATTTCGAGTGACCCAAGAATTGGATATTTTGTCAACGCGAGTTTACGACGCCGATTTGCCATCGAGAATTATTAAGCGGAACAAGAAGTGCGCTGTAAAAAGCGATTGCGGCACGGAATTCGAAAGTGCCTGAAAATTGTTGATACTTCTGGCGGGACTAACGCACAAGAAAAGGGAGCTCCTCAATTTAAACGAGTGTGGAATTTAAGTTAAGTATTCTTTGCCATAATTTTGTGTTCTTATAACAATTTTAGCGATAAGTTTTTTTAGTGAAGAAGTAAAAGAAAATAGGGAGTTATACTATATTTTCCTTCAATTTGAATACAGAAGATTGCGCGTGGCGCGAGTGGGTACAGGTGTTTTGTGTAAATAATTAGGAAATGATGAGTGAAACCAGGACCGGAACCCCCAGTCGAATTAACGATGGGGAGTAGTGATGGTCTACAGCAGGGAACAGTTACTGCACCTCTGCTCTTCTCAATATTCATTTGCAAGCTGTTGAACGGCTTTGATTTTAACGTTTCACCCACGCAGTTGTTGCTAACGTTTGCTGATGATCTGATCATATATACGGCAGAACGAAAAGCTACAATAGTTCAGAGCATTTTCCAAAAAATGTTTAATGATGTGCAGCTGTACATTGATAATTGGCGAATGAAAGTCAATGTGCAGAAGTGCGAAACAATTTTGTTTCGGCCAACGCAGCATTGGACCATTCAAGACGTCAAATGTAATGAGAAGGATTTCTACATTATGGCTGGTGAGGATAGTTCAGAACGGGTTCTATATATATCATGTGTTTGATCCCTTGCTGTTCTAGATCAGTATCTGTACTATACTGATTATGTCAAAATCATGCTCAATAAAGCACAAAAGGTAGTCATGGCCCTTCGATGACTCTTTCATTCCAGACACACTGATCAAAAGGACAAAGTGATTTGCTGCTTGACCCTGGTTAGGTCAGTTTTGACATATCGATGTCAGGTCTGATACAATCAGGGTGCTTGTACTATGGAAAGACTAAGAGTTTTTGCAAGGAAATGTTTTCGTGCTTGTACTGGCTTATACAGAAAGCCCAAGCTGGATTGGAAGCACTACATATCGAATATGAGAATTTATCAAACTGCAAAAGTGACGAGGATCGATATCTTCATATTGAGACTTCTTCGGAATCATATCGCAAGATCTGTAACTGTGAGTAGAAACCCCTAGATTTTACAGCCGTTCCACCCTACAGACGGGTATATTGAGACTTGTCTCGCTACTGCCTTCATGTATTTGGACATGAATCGGTACGTTTTTGATTTTGATGGTGTCTCAATCATATATCACATAGGTGGGTCACCGATAAGAAGATAAAATACCCTCCGAATTTGAGTTCACGAGACCAACAATTCCAATGTATTCATTTGCTAGATTCGTTGAGGCTAGTCGAGCTGGAACGGGGCGATCTGGGTATTGGTGGCAGAATGGCAGTGCCTAAGTTATTCATGGTTATTTTCTTTGTTTTATGTTTTTCATTCTATAATTTGAATTTCAGCTCAACATTGCTACATAGCACATCGTTCAATAAGTCCCGAGACTAACAATGAAAACAACATTTTTTTTCAAAAATCAGGGTGATACAATCTTTTCAACACCTTTCCAACATTTCTATACCATGTTTATAGAAGGATTAATTCTTTGCTTCAAAATAGGCTCCAGTTTCGGCTATGAGCTCCTCATTCAAGTCAAATTTTTTTCCATGGAGCATTTTTTTGAGATCAGCAAAGAGCCAGTAGTCGCTGGGGGCTAAATCTGGCGAATACGGGGGGTGAGGAAGTAAATCAAAGCCCAATTCGTTCAATCTCTGAATCGTCGACTCGTTGCTGTTTTTGTTCCACTGAAAGCAATTGCGGCATCCACTTGGAAAAAATCTTTTTCATGCTCAATTTTTCATGAAGGATTGTAAATATGCTTCCAGATGATATCTGTGTCATTTCTGCAATCTCACGGACCTTCACTTTGCGATTTTTCATTACAATGTTTAACACTTCACTCACATTTTCCTGTAAAGACTTCCAATGGCCTACCCGAACGCACCGTTTGTGTCCGTACGACCACGTTTAACTTCAGCATATCAACGACAAATCGTTGGTTTCGATAGAGAGGAGTCCGGGTAATGTTTTTCAAGCCATTGCTGGGCTCCACGGTGTTTTTACCCATTAAAAAACAATGTTTTATCAACACGCAAAACTCGCGTTTTACCATTTTTCAACCAAATTACAAAGTGACTTTACTCTAACCTCGATAACTCTGCTGTCTGTGATCCGATCGACGTGAAATTTTTACACGTTTCATGTAAAGGTTCGCATTCTATGGAAACGTGGCCAATTTGATACTACTAACACCATCTCTGGGTGAGTCTCGGGACTTATTGAACGATGTGTATAGTATTGTGGTTTGTTTGTGTTAAAAATTACGGATAGATTTCAATATTTACGAGTAGGATAGGATATGTCATGTTTATCATAGAAGGCTTAAAGATAAGTTTTACGTTTAGGTTAGGAAAATTGTGATAGCATTGTATCCGGGTAAGATAAAGTTTCCAATTGAATTTTCTAAGAATTGGCTTATAACATATTAGATGTAGGATAAATGTTCAACGTTGTATTGAAACTACAAATCATTTTTGATATATTGATTCGTTTTTTCTCCTTTTTCCAATTGAATCATAAAATATGTAATAATTTAAATTAATTTGAATTCGATATTATTTTTTTTTTATAGAATGCTTTTGATTGATAACGTATAAATTTAGAGAGCCATTTGAGCTAATAAGTTTTAGTAGTTTTATTGTTTGGAATTTGCTTTATATTCTTTGCAACTTGATAACGATTGGTTTTGAATAAAGCACTTTTGACTTGGATGCAACACTGACCAATCGATCAATTTATTGTCAACTAGGTCAAGTAAGTCTACTATGTATCTAGCAATTAAGTTACGTTTAGTTCCTGCCTTGCTCTTGTAATAATCGGTTTATTAAAATAATAAAATCACTGTTTATTCTCCTTCATGCAAAAGAATCTACAAAAGTCACGCGTCGCCAGGTGACACCCACCTAGGGTTACCAGGGGCCAAAATTGAATAGCCGGTTGCTTGCGGTAAAAAGTCCTGATTCCTGTAAAAAAGTCCAGCCTTCAGCTGATACTAAAACTAAGTGCATTATGAGTAAATTTTATCACCATTTATTTAACTCTTTGAACATTATATTTTCGCCCACTACTAACAGCATTCAGAGAGTTGGATTTTAAGGAAATTTCAATGTGGAATTTGGCACAAGTTATGCCATTGAAGTTATATTGTGTTAATAATATTGTTTTGATTAACTCAACTGACAATCTGTTCCTCTCCTTCGTCCACTGCGAAGTAATAAGTTAAAAAATTCGCTCCACATTTGTGTTGTGTGGCATAACACAATAAAATTATTGAGCAATTTTTAGCAATTCTGTAAAACAGCACGCATTGAAGAAAATCATCCACTGTATTGCTCTCAAAAAGCTTCTTGATCAGAACTGGGGGCTTTTCTGTTGTAAAAAGAATTCATTTTGAGAATCCTTTCGATTGCTGGAAAAATACTTAGCCACCTCGTTTTACTATGATACGGCAATTTTTGATAATTTATCTCAATATAGCTACATAACTATTTCAGAGTTTCTGTTCGTACAGTATACGAACGAAATCAACTGAGATATTTACTCAATATAATTTTCCTGAAAATTTGGTGAAAATCGGAGCAAAATTGCAACCTCTAGCGTGGTCACAAATTTCGTTATGTCCCATATATATATATATATATATATATATATATATATATATATATATATATATATATATATATATATATATATATATATACTGAGATGATGAGGTCTTATTATTTAATAAATATGAACCAATATTGATTAACACAGGCAAACCAGTAGTCTTATAATCGCTTTCCAATTCGCTTGTTTCGTTGATCGCTTCCAATTAAAAAGTGACTCGCTCGCAGCGGCTCACGTCTTTATATACCCAAACGAACATCATACTAGAATGTATGGTAAAATTCTACCTGGTCTAGTCACTGCTACTAAATTCCAGAGAGTTTGTACGAACGAGCGTATGAAATAATGCTCAACGTTAATTTAATGACACAATGACGTTTATTTAAACGATAACTGATGATGGCCGGTGCCATTCGTATTAATTGTTACGGAGCACGTTAGGTACGTCCGGACTCGATAAAATCTAGTTGAAGAGTGTTGGCTTGACAGCGATTCTGCAACACCGCTGCTGTGGTCAGTGACATCTGGCTGTCGTATGTCGTGACCCCTACAGTACTCTCCCTTTAGTGATATCGTCGTGGAAACAGATATCATGAACAAACTCACCAGATGGTATGGCCGCACGTGATAACATTTGTCGATGTCGCGGTATGCGGTTGCAGGTTAATGCTGCGGTGGTGGCTGTTGATCGGATGCGGGTTGGGGCGAAAACGGGATGTTACATTGTAAATGTCGCTGATCGGGCATGCGGCCTGGTGCGAGGTCGGGCATGCGAGGTTGTGCGAGGTCGGGCATGCGACACTGTGCGAGGTCGGGCATACGGCCTGGTGCGAGGTCGCGCATGCGAGGTTGTGCGAGGTCAGGCGTGCGGCCTGGTGTGAGGTCGGGCACGCGACACTGTGCAAGGTCGGGCATGCGGCCTGGTGCGAGGTTGGGCATGCGAGGTTGTGCGAGGTCGTCCATGCGAATGCAACTACGCTATCGGGCACGTGATTCGACATTGTCGGGTATTCAGTGCCGATGTAATTCCGCATGTCGCTCAACTTGGGGTCACCAATTTACAGACGTGCGTATAAAATAATACTCCACGTTAATTTAATGACACAATGAAGTTTATTTAACCTACAAACTGACTATAAAGGCAAATCAAAGATGGCCCGTGCTATTCCTATTAATTGTTACGGAGCACGTTAGGTACGTCCGGACTCGATCAAATCTAGTTGAAGAGTGTTGGCTTGACAGTGATTCTGCAACACTGCTGCTGTGGTCGGCGGCATCTGGTTGTCATATGTCGTGACCGCTACAAGCTCATTGAACAAACGCCATCTAGCGTCGAGTAGCAATCCTAGGTTTTACAAGGATTGTAGTCGATTTATTCAACTGTAGGTGTTTCTTATGAACACTTACAGATGGCATTGTCCAGAAAACCAATTAAAATTGTATGTTCGTAACAATAACATACCGCATACAAATTATACAAAACTAACGTGAATGCTGGAGAACGGCTGTCGTAGAAAGAAATGGAACGCACACACACACCATACCTACCTCCTACCTATATATTTTTGCACTGTTTAATGGCCTTGCGTTTTGGCAAATCTGATATAGTCGTGATGAAAATGGCGGCGATTTTAAAAACGGATGTCACAATCTTAATGTTATTTTGAATAATTTCAATACTTTCTACAATATACATTAAACCTTGTGAATTTATTTACATTTTGTCCTGCGATGCGGAATTTATTAATAGGTAAGGAAGTCAATTGCTCGCACTTTGGTCGGTTTGCGGCTAGCTACATTTGATCTCTAGGGGGGTAGATTAGACATGAGAAAGTGTAGTATTTAAAGATTTTGACTAATCTGTAGAGGATGTACTGCAATGGTCTACTACCTTAGTGAGCTATAGGATAACCGAGCTCAGCCGGATAAATCCGTTGGTTACCGAATTTTAAAAACTTAGACTGAACTCTGCGCGGGTTTTGCCCAAGACCGGATTTTTCGTTATGCCTCCTAGTCAATTACATTTAATATTTTACTGAATTATCATAAACTAAATAATTTTTTATCATTCAAAGTATACCGCCAAATTATGAAATTTATAAAAATTTACCACGACAAAAATATTGGACTAGAATGTTTTATGTCATTGTTTTCTGGCGTACGACTATTACTCCAGCTGCTGCTGCATACGAGCAGTGCATTCAGAAGTGAAATAGATCTATCGCACTTGTGTATTTTGATTTGTTCTTTTACGTTACGGTTACTTTCACAAGTTACGTTGATGAACATTACACATAGCAATGGCCTCTTCAATTAAAAAACGCTGTAAATTCACAGATCTACTAAAGGCAAAATACTCGTCATTTAGAGAAGGAAGAAACGAGCAAGAAGTCAAGTACACTATTTTTGATTCATTTATGTCCATCGGGTACAAAGGTGCTGCTGACATCGAAAAACATATACATGCCGAAAACACAAAAAGCAACAGCGAATAAGTGCATCAACAAGTAAGCTGGAAAATTTTGTTTGTAAGCAAGGTAATAAAGGCAGCGCAGTTGATGCCACACTCGCATTTCATGTGGTCAAACACCATCAATCATACAAAAGCATGGACTGCACTTCGTCCTTATTAAGGAAACTATTTTCTGATTACGAATTGGCCAGAAACTTAGCTTGTACGTGGACAAAATCTGAGGCAATTGTTACCAATGTCATTGCACCTTATGCTGTTGAAATGTTCCTACAGAGCCTACAAGATATTTCATTTTTGGGGATGTCGACAGATGCCAGCAATCATAACTCTGACAAAATATTTCCCGTCGTTGCTCAGTATTTTGATTGGAAGACCGTAAGTAAATTGCTGGAATTATCTGCATTGGAAAATGAAACTTCGATAACCATTGCTAATCATTTACTGACTACTCTGGAAAAGTATGATTTAAAAATTAGTGCGTCTCTTTCAGCGGTCGATATGCAAATGTGAATTTTGAGGAGTTGCAAGAAATCCATGTAACAATGTTATCTCTCATTTAAATCAGAACTTGGATCAGGAGATCGTTGTTGTTGGTTGTCCAGCTCATATTCTTCAGAATGCAATGCGTTATGCTACAGATCTGTTGGAATTCGATGTTGAATCTCTGGTGATGAAAATTTTTAATCACTTTTCGATGTACTACTGTGACCAAAAAATAAGGTGAAATTTAAATTTAAACTGCGCGCGTCAAAGGATTTGGAGAATTATTTTTTTTAAGGTTGGTAGTACTATCAGTGACATCTATGTCAAATTTGCATGACAAAATATTCATTAGTGTTTGAGATACGCGTCGTTTCCGGGATGGCCTTCAGTTCCGTCTTCGCTGCGGCTTGAATCTCCCCTATTGTATCAAAAGGGTGTCTCCAGAGCGGTCTTTTGAGCTTGCTGAACAGCCAAAAGTCGCACGGTGCCAGATCAGGTGAATACGGTGGTTTCGGAACGATATGGGTTGAGTTTTTGGCGAAATGATCACGAATTACGAGTGCAGTATGGGATGGTGCATTATCGTGGTGTAAAAACCAGGCATTGTCTTTCCACAATTCCGGCCTTTTTAGGTGGATAGCGTTACGCAAATGAAACATAATGCTCAAATAATATTCCTTTTAGACTGTTTGTCCCGGCGGAAGGAATTCATAATGCAAAACACCACGATAATCGAAGAAGAGGAGAGGTTGAGGGTCGCCCAGGATGCTCTTCGCCTTCGACACGTTCACAGCCGGCTTGGAACTCACTATACCACTTGTAAACATTTTTTTTAGACAAAACCTCATCACCAAAGGCTTTCTGCACCATCCTCAACGTATCCGCAGCAGGAAATTGATTCCGCAAACAGAATTAATACAAATTCAACAAATTTCGACGTCGCAAAAAACGAAAAACTTACTTTAAGCAGCTCACAAAACGACGTGTATCTCAAACACTAATGACTATTTTGACATGTAAATTTGACACAGATGTCACTGATAGTACTACCAACCTAAAAGAACAATAATTCTCCAAATCCTTCGACGCGCGCAGTTTAAATTCAAATGTCACCTTATTTTTTGGTCACGGTAGTACATCGAAAAGTGATTAAAAATTTTCATCATCAGAGATTCAACATCAAATGTCATCTTATTTTTTGGATAAAGTAGTATATATATATATATATATATATATATATATATATATATATATATATATAGATATATATAGATATATATACATATATATATATATATATATATATATATATATATATATATATATATATATATATATATATATATATATAGATATATATATACATATATATATATATATATATATATATATATACATATATATATATATATATATATATATATATATATATATATAATATATATATATATATATATATATATATATATATATATATATACATATATATATATATATATATATATATATATATATATATATATATATATATGTACATATATATCTATAGTAGTATATATATATATATATATATATATATATATATATATATATATATATATATATATATATAGATATATATAGATATATATACATATATATATATATATATATATATATATATATATATATATATATATATATATATATATATATATATATAGATATATATATACATATATATATATATATATATATATATATATACATATATATATATATATATATACATATATATATATATATATATATATATATATATATATATATATATATATATATATATACTACTTTATCCAAAAAATAAGATGACATTTGATGTTGAATCTCTGATGATGAAAATTTTTAATCACTTTTCGATGTACTACCGTGACCAAAAAATAAGGTGACATTTGAATTTAAACTGCGCGCGTCGAAGGGTTTGGAGAATTATTTTTTTTAGGTTGGTAGTACTATCAGTGACATCTGTGTCAAATTTACATGTCAAAATATTCATTAGTGTTTGAGATACGCGTCGTTTTGTGAGCTGCTTAAAGTAAGTTTTTCGTTTATTGCGACGTCGAAATTTGTTGAATTTGTATTAAATTTTGTTTGCGGAATCAATTTCCTGCTGTGGATACATTGAGGATGGTGCAGAAAGCCTTTGGTGATGAGGTTATGTCTAAAAAAAATGTTTACAAGTGGTATAGTGAGTATCAAGCCGGCTGTGAACGTGTCGAAGGCGAAGAGCATCCATGGCGACCCTCAACCTCTTCTCTTCTTCGATTATCGTGGTGTTTTGCATTATGAATTCCTTCCGCCGGGCCAAACAGTCTACAAGAAATATTATTTGAGCGTTATGTGTCATTTGCGTAACGCTATCCGCCTAAAAAGGCCGGAATTGTGGAAAGACAATGCTTGGTTTTTACACCACGATAATGCACCATCCCATACTGCACTCGTAATTCGTTATCATTTCGCCAAAAACTCAACCCATATCGTTCCGAAACCACCGTATTCACCTGATCTGGCACCGTGCGACTTTTGGCTGTTCAGCAAGCTCAAAAGACCGCTCTGGGGACACCCTTTTGATACAATAGAGGAGATTCAAGCCGCAGCGAAGACGGAACTGAAGGCCATCCCGGAAACGACGCGTATCTCAAACACTAATGAATATTGTGTCATGCAAATTTGACATAGATGTCACTGATAGTACTACCAACCTTAAAAAAAATAATTCTCCAAATCCTTTGACGCGCGCAGTTTAAATTTAAATTTCACCTTATTTTTTGGTCACAGTAGTACATCGAAAGTGATTAAAAATTTTCATCACCAGAGATTCAACATCGAATTCCAACAGATCTGTAGCATAACGCATTGCATTCTGAAGAGTATGAGCTGGACAACCAACAACAACGATCTCCTGATCCAAGTTCTGATTTAAATGAGAGATAACATTGTTACATGGATTTCTTGCAACTCCTCAAAATTCACATTTGCATATTGACCGCTGAAAGAGACGCACTAATTTTTAAATCGTACTTTTCCAGAGTAGTCAGTAAATGATTAGCAATGGTTATCGAAGTTTCATTTTCCAATGCAGATAATTCCAGCAATTTACTTACGGTCTTCCAATCAAAATACTGAGCAACGACGGGAAATATTTTGTCAGAGTTATGATTGCTGGCATCTGTCGACATCCCCAAAAATGAAATATCTTGTAGGCTCTGTAGGAACATTTCAACAGCATAAGGTGCAATGACATTGGTAACAATTGCCTCAGATTTTGTCCACGTACAAGCTAAGTTTCTGGCCAATTCGTAATCAGAAAATAGTTTCCTTAATAAGGACGAAGTGCAGTCCATGCTTTTGTATGATTGATGGTGTTTGACCACATGAAATGCGAGTGTGGCATCAACTGCGCTGCCTTTATTACCTTGCTTACAAACAAAATTTTCCAGCTTACTTGTTGATGCACTTATTCGCTGTTGCTTTTTGTGTTTTCGGCATGTATATGTTTTTCGATGTCAGCAGCACCTTTGTACCCGATGGACATAAATGAATCAAAAATAGTGTACTTGACTTCTTGCTCGTTTCTTCCTTCTCTAAATGACGAGTATTTTGCCTTTAGTAGATCTGTGAATTTACAGCGTTTTTTAATTGAAGAGGCCATTGCTATGTGTAATGTTCATCAACGTAACTTGTGAAAGTAACCGTAACGTAAAAGAACAAATCAAAATACACAAGTGCGATAGATCTATTTCACTTCTGAATGCACTGCTCGTATGCAGCAGCAGCTGGAGTAATAGTCGTACGCCAGAAAACAATGACATAAAACATTCTAGTCCAATATTTTTGTCGTGGTAAATTTTTATAAATTTCATAATTTGGCGGTATACTTTGAATGATAAAAAATTATTTAGTTTATGATAATTCAGTAAAATATTAAATGTAATTGACTAGGAGGCATAACGAAAAATCCGGTCTTGGGCAAAACCCGCGCAGAGTTCAGTCTAAGTTTTTAAAATTCGGTAACCAACGGATTTATCCGGCTGAGCTCGGTTATCCTATAGCTCACTAAGGTAGTAGACCATTGCAGTACATCCTCTACAGATTAGTCAAAATCTTTAAATACTACACTTTCTCATGTCTAATCTACCCCCCTAGAGATCAAATGTAGCTAGCCGCAAACCGACCAAAGTGCGAGCAATTGACTTCCTTACCTATTAATAAATTCCGCATCGCAGGACAAAATGTAAATAAATTCACAAGGTTTAATGTATATTGTAGAAAGTATTGAAATTATTCAAAATAACATTAAGATTGTGACATCCGTTTTTAAAATCGCCGCCATTTTCATCACGACTATATCAGATTTGCCAAAACGCAAGGCCATTAAACAGTGCAAAAATATATAGGTAGGAGGTAGGTATGGTGTGTGTGTGCGTTCCATTTCTTTCTACGACAGCCGTTCTCCAGCATTCACGTTAGTTTTGTATAATTTGTATGCGGTATGTTATTGTTACGAACATACAATTTTAATTGGTTTTCTGGACAATGCCATCTGTAAGTGTTCATAAGAAACACCTACAGTTGAATAAATCGACTACAATCCTTGTAAAACCTAGGATTGCTACTCGACGCTAGATGGCGTTTGTTCAATGAGCTTGTAGCGGTCACGACATATGACAACCAGATGCCGCCGACCACAGCAGCAGTGTTGCAGAATCACTGTCAAGCCAACACTCTTCAACTAGATTTGATCGAGTCCGGACGTACCTAACGTGCTCCGTAACAATTAATAGGAATAGCACGGGCCATCTTTGATTTGCCTTTATAGTCAGTTTGTAGGTTAAATAAACTTCATTGTGTCATTAAATTAACGTGGAGTATTATTTTATACGCACGTCTGTAAATTGGTGACCCCAAGTTGAGCGACATGCGGAATTACATCGGCATTGAATACCCGACAATGTCGAATCACGTGCCCGATAGCGTAGTTGCATTCGCATGGACGACCTCGCACAACCTCGCATGCCCGACCTCGCACCAGGCCGCATGCCCGACCTTGCACAGTGTCGCATGCCCGACCTCACACCAGGCCGCACGCCTGACCACGCACAACCTCGCATGCGTGACCTCGCACCAGGCCGCATGCCCGACCTTGCACAGTGTCGCATACCCGACTTCGCACCAGGCCACATGCCCGACCTCGCACAGTGTCGCATGCCCGACCTCATACCAGGCCGCATGCCCGACCTCGCACAACCTCGCATGCCCGACCTCGCACCAGGCCGCATGCCCGACCTCGCACCAGGCCGCATGCCCGACCTCGCACAACCTCGCATGCCCGACCTCGCACCAGGCTGCATGCCACATCAGCGACATTTACAATGTAACATCTCGTTTTCGCCCCAACCCGCATCCGATCAACAGCCACCACCGCAGCATCAACCTGCAACCGCATACCGCCACATCGACAACCGTTATCACGTGCGGCCATACCATCTGGTGAGTTTGTTCGTGATATCTGTTTCCACGACGATATCACTATAGGGGGAGTACTGTAGGGGTCACGACATACGACAGCCAGATGTCACTGACCACAGCAGCGGTGTTGCAGAATCGCTGTCAAGCCAACACTCTACAACTAGATTTTATCGAGTCCGGACGTACCTAACGTGCTCCGTAACAATTAATACGAATGGCACCGGCCATCTTTGATTCGCCTTTATAGTCAGTTATCGTTTAAATAAACGTCATTGTGTCATTAAATTAACGTTGAGCATTATTTCATACGCTCGTCCGTACAAACTCTCTGGAATTTTGTAGCAGTTACTAGACCAGGTAGAATTTTACCATACATTCTAGTATGATGTTCGTTTGGGTATATAAAGACGTGCGCCGCTGCGAGCGAGTCACTTTTTAATTGGAAGCGATCAACGAAACAAGTGAATTGGAAAGCAATTATAAGACTACCGGTTTGCCTGTGTTAATCAATATTGGTTCATATTTTTTAAATAATAAGATCTCATCATCTCAGTGTTGAGTCGCGAAGTTTCTGAGTGTGTCTCCATTCATCATCTTATCAAAATGGACATCAGAAAGTTTTTTGGTAAGTTATGTACTGCATTAATCTTGGACTTAGAGCTGGTGTTTTTATTTTATTTTTCTTAGCTAATAGCTTTGGTAACGGATATACTAGCTAGATAGTGACGTATAATAATCGTTAAGAATATCATTTTTAATTTTATCTCGCATATTTTTTATGTGGAAAGAAAGGATCGATTATGTGGAAGGGAAATATTAAGAAAAACTATTATTCTATTAAAAACGAGTTTATTGATTCTACGAATTAAACGTTAATTAAACAGTGGTTTCGTTTTCAGTAAATAATTATGAAAACGAAACATAAATTATATTTGTGGTTTAATTAAATACAAATTAAAACAGATCCTTGATATAAATAAGGCTAAAAAATACTTCCTGAGATAATTTTTATAAGTAATTGAACAAAACTGCTCTCTCGTAAAAATTTAATTAATTTTGTTTTGTTTTGCAGGAAGTTTGAAACGAAAAAAACTGATGGATCAAGTAGCGACAGCGATGAACAGGACAAAGTAACAACAATATCGCATGCGTCTTCAACGGTCACCATAACCACAACAGGTTATATTCAGCCGCAGGAACTACCAAGACCAAGTTCCTCTAGACATCTGGCTCTGGCGCTGAATCCTGATTCATTGATGGATAAGGATGACTGCAATGAAACCGATATCGGGCGATATGTTGGACGGGCATACATGTTATCAACCGAAAAGAAGAAGGAATTGATTGAAAACTGTTGGTCCCCTTCCGCGACCTATAACTTTACGAAAGATGCAAAACATTTCAAGAGAAAATTTAATTATTCTTGATTGGAAACATACTCTCCATGGTTGGTATATTCCAGGCGCCAAAAAGGAGCATTTTGTAAATATTGTACGTTGTTCCCACCCAATCCAAATTCATTTAGAGGCAAATTGGGATCATTTACATTTTACATTTTGTAAATATTGTACGTTGTTCCCACCCAATCCAAATTCATTTAGAGGCAAATTGGGATCATTTACTATAAGGTCCTTTTGTAACTTCAAAGATATTCACGAGCACTGCAAAACGCACATTGAAACCCACATCCGTAAGGAGGCATTGAAAGCTGCCAAATCTTTTCTCGAAGGTGTGCCTGTCGATGTGCAACTGAACAAATATACCCAGGGAATTATTGAAGAAAATTGCAAAATTATAAAATCTTTTATTTCCTGCATTACGTTTTGCGGGTCACACGACTTAGCACTGAGAGGTAAACGTTATGGTGAAGGTATTCTCGAGGATTTATACAGGCTGCGAATTGTCGCGGGAGATTTGATTTTAAAGAAACACATTGAACAAGGGAAAAACAATGCAAGCTACCGTTCAGTGGATATTCAAAATGAAATTATTGGTATTTGAGGAAGCGATATTAAGGCTGATATTATGAAAAAAGTGAAAGAAGCAGCAGCATATAGTGTGCTAGCAGACGAAACCGCTGATATTTCTGGCACTGAACAACTATCGATTGGGATGCGATATTTTGATGAAGAAACACAGGAAGTCCAAGAAATGTTTGTCGGATTTATTGAGCTAAAAGATTTGGATGCGAAATCGATTGCACATAGCATAAATGAGTTTTTGACAAAAGAAGATCTGAATATAAATAAATGCGCTGGTTTTGGTTTTGATGGTTGTTCAACGATGTTAGGAAAAGACGGAGGGGTACAAGCGATCTTACGCAAAAAGTACACCAAAGCCCTCTACTTTCATTGCTCGTCCCACAAACTGAAACTAGTTATCAATGATCTGAATTCACTTCATGAAATTAGAAATGCCATGGGAACCACCAAAGATACAATAAACTTTTTTCGGGAATCAGTTTTGAGGAGGAAGTTGATACCTAATATTTCCAGACTTTGCGAGACAAGATGGAGTGAGAAACACAAAACCATCAGAGTTTTTAAGGAAAATCGTCCAGTAATTCTGGAAGCCTTACAAACATTATCTCAGGAAGGAAATAGTGCCACTCGGAAAAGTGCCTTCCAACTGCATGCGGCTACTCCCAGAATTTCTTTCATTCTTGGGATTATGTTGGTAGCCAAATACTCGGCTTTGATGGTACTTGTTGTCAACGTACTCCAATCAGTAGCTTTGGACGTGGTCAAAGCCTCTGAACACGTTAAAAGGATTTTACTTTTAATTAAAAACCACCGTAAAATCCGGAAAATGTGACAGACGAAAAATTATAAAGGAAGCTACTGGTGTTGCGGAGAAAGTCGGACTGGAGGAGGACATTACATCAATGCCGCCAATCTAACAAATCTTACAGTTGTTGATGTCCTAAAAGAAACAAATTCCTTCTTTCCCGAAACGGAGAAAGCATTGAAAATGTATTTGATGCAACTAAATCTATCGAAAATAACTGTATCGATAGTGATATTATTATTTATGAAGATTCAATTTCGGATGGAAGTACTGATCTTGGTGTTGAAAATACAATGACTGTTTAAATTCAACGTTTGTTCTGGATCGCTCGTTTTTGTGAAATTAAGTTTATGTTAATGGCATCATTTTTTTGTACGATAATAAATAGTTTTAGAGATCCTCATGTGTTTTTTACAAATCATCACTATTTTCTGTTAGGGCTGATTCGTACTCGATTTAAATTTATCGAATTTCTTTTAGGGAAATATCATAATTTACAAGATTGTTCATGACGCATATTAGAGATCTGATACTGGTTTCTTACATTGGGTTTTTACACGAGGCTCCCTTTTGGCCTATATTCTAAGTTTATCTCCACTAGCACATGCGCCTCTTCGAATCGACCTAAAGGTTCCATTTTCTACTGGGGAAAGTTCTCGTCATTTTAGATTATTTCCGCATAGTAGCATAGATTTCGTGATTACTTCAAAAATATTATTTCTGTGAGTGTCCATGTAGCCAGTACAGCCGCCAATTGAACTTTGGTAGTTTTGTACCAGGGTAGTTTTACCTTAATTGACCATAGAATGGATTTTCTTGCTTCGGACTTTGAACAAGAGAAACGTTAAACATCACAATTGCAACCCAATATATCTGATGTCACTTAAGCTTCTAAGAAGTACTGATTGCATCACTGCCAACCATCCCTCAGGCCTGCGGCAATATGCTCATCAATAAAATCGTACGGATACCCTTAAATTCAATGAATTTCTTATTTTTACTAAGGCGATTCTGTACGTTTCAAGAAGTTGGGACAATATTTGCGGAGAGCCCTTTGATTTTGCATCTATTACAAATCAGCAATACACTATATATGCTTTTATCGACTGCAGTTTTGATTAGATCTCCTCAAATTTGCAGATTTTCTTGAACTCCACTTGTTGTCGACCTGATGGGTTGTACGATAATTCTTTTCCCTTCGAATAGATGACGTGAACTTCAAATTTCATGTAGTAGTGATTGCGTGGGTTATATTATTATAAACTTTTTGAAAGATTAGACTTTAGACTATCTTCAGTCAAACAATGAGCGTCATTAGTAAGCAACAAGTTGGTATGTTTTATTGTTTTACTTCCGCAAGTGCGAAAATGCGGTGCAAGCTCGAAAGAAGTTGTGTGAGGTTCATGGTGAGGACTGCCTTATTGAACGCCAGTGTCAGGGTTAGTTTGCTTGGTTTCGTCCTGGAAATTTCAATGTCCAAGTTGTGTCACATACTGGTCGTATACCCACTGCTGATAACGACAAAAAAAGCGTGAATCGAAATTAACCGACGCATGACAACTCGAGAGATAGCAAAGAAGCTCGACATATCGAATTCAACCGTTTAATTGCTCTTGCAACAGCTTGGTTACGTAAGCAAACGGAATGTTTGAGCTCCTCACGAATTAAAGGAAATCCACCTCACCAAACGCATTAACACATGCGATTCTTTGCTGAATCGTAGACAAAACGCCCCATTTCTAGGAAGAATCACAACGAGTGATGAAAAATGGACTGGTTACGATAACGTAGCCCGAAAACAATCATGGACCAAGCAAGATGAGGCCCTCAACCGACATCCAAAGCCAATGTTCACCAAAAGAAGATTATGCTTTCTGTGTGGTGAGATTACAAGGGTATAGTCTACTTTGAGCTGGTTCCAAGAAATCAAACTATTGATTCGAATATCTACTGTCGTCAACTATCGACATGGAATGAAGAAATCAAGAACAAAATGCCTTGGACTGGCCAATCACGATGGCGTGATATTCCATCATGATAACGCCAGACCCCTTACCATGGACCAAGCAAGATGAGGCCCTCAACCGACATCCAAAGCCAATGTTCACCAAAAGAAGATTATGCTTTCTGTGTGGTGAGATTACAAGGGTATAGTCTACTTTGAGCTGGTTCCAAGAAATCAAACTATTGATTCGAATATCTACTGTCGTCAACTATCGACATGGAATGAAGAAATCAAGAACAAAATGCCTTGGACTGGCCAATCACGATGGCGTGATATTCCATCATGATAACGCCAGAGCCCTTACCGCTTTGATAATCCGTCAAAAGCTAATGGAGATTGGTTGGGAACTGAAGCCACATCCACTCTATAGCCCTGACTTAGTACCACCAGACTATGACTTATTTTGCTCCCATCAAAACCATTTGAATGGTAAAACTTTCGATTCCGATCAGGCTGTTAAAAATGAGTTTGGCTAGTTCTTCGCTTCTAAAAACAAAGCTTCTTCGAAAATGGAATATTTCAACTTACCAAAAGATGGCAAAAGGACATCCAACAAAATGGTCAATATATCATTGATTAATTCTTGCTAATACAAATAAATTTAGTAAATTTTTTTGTTTAATGAATATCCGGTATACATAACAAAGCAAGGCCCGACGGTTTAAAAAAAAATTACTTTGAAAAACATGCAAAAAACGACATTCATTATTGAACAACCCAATAAAATATATCAACATTAACACAAAACCCCTTAAAACTCTACTACTTTGTTAGGATAATTGCATGATTAAAATAAAATTTGTCTTGACGTTCGCTTATGGCATTAATTTCTGACCTTCTTCAGATTGAAAACGCAAATTAAGTATAAAATAGTACTTTTTGACGTAAATTTAGGTAATGTTTGTAATCGTACAAACGAATCTGCATTTGATTATATGTACCGGAATTGGAAAAAAAATAATGAATTGCTAAACAAACCAGAATCTTTCCTTTTTAGAGCTAATGCAGAAAAACAAACTATTAAAACAAATCATTGGTTGATTTCAAATCAGCCAAAGAAGCGCTGAATTTTGAGTAGGTTCCACAGTTCATCTATACCCCAAAAAGTGAAAAAATCAAACCTTTTTGCTGAAGGGCCTGGACTGCGGAGAGGAAATGGTCGATCTTCTTCAGGTGCTCAAGGAAGTTTCACCAGAAAGGTTTTGATAGAAAAAATCTATCAAAACCTTTGCAACAAGAAGATCGACCGAAGAAAAGAAGAATTTACCACTTTATCTAGTAAAGGGTTATCCATTTCGTAGTAGGAAAGTATAACCCTGCCATTTGACATCTGTCAGAATTAAATGTCATCCCAAGCGTGTTTTTTTAGTTGAAGGTTTGCCATTTAGAAATATGGATCGTTTAACAGTCGAAGAACGCGTTAAAATTATTAAATTTCATTATAAAAATGCTGATTCTGCTGTATCAACATTTAGGGCTTTACGAGCCGATTACGGTCGATATAATCGACCTACACAGCGAGCACAGTGAGAAAATTTGAAGAGACTGGATCGGTTATTGATACTGCAAGGCCTGTGCATCATCGCAACATTCGTTCTGCTGAAAATATCGCTGTCGTTGCTCAAAGTGTGGCGGAAGACCCGAATTTGTCGATTTCTCGACGTGCTCAACATTTGGGCTTGTCTTACGGCTCATTGTGGCGGATTTTGCATTTAGATTTGCACCTCCGTCCGTACAAAATTCAACTCAATCAAGAACTTAAGCCTCAAGACCATACACAACGCAGAATGTATGTGAATTGAGTGATTGAACAACAAGCCATTTGTTGCGTAGTGAGCAACCTGGATCAGTGGTTGTGCACCACTGAATATTGGTCTAACTTCTTTGGTGAAGTGAACTTTATTGGTTTATGTGCAGGTGCAGTGCACTAAGTGCATGAATCCAAGTTGATGGAATGCCCAACAGAACCAAAGGTTGCTATTGGATCCAATCAATATTAAATTGATTGGATTTACGCGATTCAGGCAGGTGAGTCTCAATCAAAACTTGTATTGATTGAGATACGCTTCACTCACTTGTTGAGATTGATTTGTCTTTGAATCAATCAGTCTTAGCCCAACAGAAACCAAAGGCTGCTATTGGATCCAATCAATATTAAACTGATTGGATTTACGCGATTCAGGCAGGTGAGTCTCAATCAAAATTTGAATGGATTGAGACACGCGTCACTGACTTGTTAGGCGCAAAACGCACTGTCTTAAGTAATCACGCACTGTCCACAAGGCACACTGTTCAAATACTCCTCACTAACTAAAAGGCACACTGTTGAAATGAAAACTGCAGTGTTTGGTTGACGATCAACAACTGACTCGTTTAATTTTTGATTCAAATTTTGGTATGGTGACAAAATGCTGATTGCACAACTCTCATATTAAGACGGTCGTGCATGCAAAGACAAAAATTGCTGACGCTTGTGGATCAAAGACGAATATCAAGCGATACTTGATATTCTTTATCATGAACAAAACTGCTGATGATGCGTTTCAATGTAGAGTGGTGCATTACACTTGAAATAAAATACATTGTAATGACATGTTTGATTTTCCTACATTGTATTTGGACTAATACAATTAAGAGAAATAAATTTTGGATTTACGAATAATAAATTATGAAATATGATGAATGATTTTACCGGTGATGTATTTGTACATTCCTACCCCCCGTTGAGGGATTCCTCAACTGAGTGTTTAGACGTTAACGGTAAAGTCTGCATCCACGCGGTTTCTTGGTAATGGTGTCGGTTTTGAATTTTTGGAATCACTCGCCACTTCCAGCAGATGATTATGGTGAGTATAATGAGTAGAGTGAAGGTCGTATAGCCAATTGCTAAAGGATGGTGAAGCGGTTGCTGAATTTTGCTGGTTTGCTGATAATTGCTGTAGTGTTGCAAGATCACTGACATCGGCAGCATACGGAGTAGCATTGTGAACTCTGAAGTCTCCTTTAACCGGTAAATCTGAAGAGATATTTAAATTTGCAAATGATGTATAGGATAATTGACTGGTGGTATTGTAAACGCTATAGCTGTTCAGCTGCAGTTGGCTGTTCCTCAATGAGCACTCACATTGAAGTTCCAAAAGTCCAGCATATTCCAATGTAACTTGAAAGTGATTGGCACCGCAGACTGCATTGAGATTGGTTGGTTTCTTAACTGCGAATATCCAATGATTGACCCTTTGTAGTTTCACGCACGTGTATTCGTCAATACGTTTTATTAAGGGACATAAAGCTGATTTTGTTGAGCAGGTTCACTTCACATGCCAAGTAGCTGGATACGGATGTATGAATGATTTGTATGCTGGGACACAGGAGGTAGTTTGGTGGATTCTCAATGCAATTTCGGAGCATCTCGGATGTTACTAGTAGATATTTGTCCCTAAGATGGTTTATAGCCAACAACGAGATCCTTCGTTTGATGACAACCATAATATTGGTAATATTGCCCCACCCTCCTTAGTCATAAGCTGGCGACGCCCTTGCCTCTCGGTATTGGATCCTTTCTGTCTAAAAAAGCCAGATTTCCCTTCTTAAAGAACGGTAATGTGTGTGGCATGTGGACTAGGTCATTGGTTAGAAAATTTGGGAGTTCTTTTCTGCTCCTGAGATTCTCATATTTGAGATTTGAAGCGTAATTAATGTGAGTTCTTGGAAAAATCACATTTATCTCTATTGTTTTTTTTTGTTTGAGTGCTTAATTTCTAGCAATCCTGTAATTGAACAAATGAATTAATTGAAGGGAGAACTAATTACTTAAATTATTCCTTTAGTTGGCAATTCAATCCATAAGCCGTTGACATATTTTAGCCGTTTATCTTTTTGAAAAAGCATTCTAATTTCAGTTGATCGTGTTTTTATTAAACCCTCGAGCTGATGATTGGAAAGCAACTCAATGGTGGTTTGGTATTCATCTCATATTGGGGTAAAACCTATTGTTTATAAAACATCACGTTTCGAAATTAATGCCAAATAATTATTTATATTTCGATATCCTTCACAGCCTCAAGCAACAACTAGAATTCAGTTGAAATTACTGCATAGCCAACAAGTTACGTTGTTTATTTTTTGAACTCTTCGATTACTAATTTCAAATAGTTTGCAGCAAATATGTCAACAAAACTACAAATATTTCCTTGATTTCAAAATTATTTATTTAATATATCGTCCATTCAAAATATCGTAACTACAATATATCCTACTTTAATTTTCATTTGCGCTCTTTATGCATGTTTCGACTTCAATTCATGTCATTTGGCTTTATTCCAGGACATGAGTTGATTGAATTCATAATATGTGTTGAAAAATGTCGAAGGACAAATTATTTCTGTCAGTTATTCACCGCGTAACAACGGCACGTTACCCATTATTGATACATGCAAACTCTCATCCCTTAACTGACTGGGGGAATATTATATCATTTGGTCGTGAATATTTTTAATATTTCTGGATTGATGGGAAGGAGATTAGTGTATATTTTTGAAATCCCATTATCTTTTGATTGATTTAATTTAGAGATTTAACATTTCCGGTGAGTTCATCTGCATGTCGATGGACTGCAGAGAAGTAAAAAACATTTATGTAGGGGATGAAGTTTGCAGATTTAGATATATTGATGATATATCAATTTGATGACCTAAGGGTTTCAGAGTTCAAATACTAGAGCTGAAACCAATTTTTAATTGGCATTCCATTAGTTGTTGATATTTGAACGAGGTTTGCACAATTTGATTCGATTATTGTTTGCAGTATATAGAAAAACTGTTTTCAAGGGTTTTGTAAAATATCCTTTCCAACCCCTATTAGTTTCGCGACCTGTTTGTGTGTTTGTCCGCCCATGCGACACTGTAAGTTTTCTAAGAAATCTTTAAATTTGTAGAATAATTCAAAAGTATTGACCTCTTCTAAGCTTAGGTATAAAAACACTGTATAAGCTGTTTAAGGACGCCTCCTTATATAAGGGTAGACAATTCAAAAATTTTGTTTACCCAAGATAGCCAATATGGCTATCAAGTGAAAGGTCTTTATGAGAACTTTTCAAAACAGTTTTCAAACTGACACTTTTTGCTTCAACGAGGGAAGGGGGAAAGGAAATGTACAAAAAATGTGTGTTCCTTTATACGATTGGACAACTTTAATTCGAAAAATCTGAAAAAAATCATGAAAGTGGGTCTTTATGATTAACAGCTCAACAAATACCTCAAATGACGAAATTCGACCAACTTTGTTATTAGTACATAATATGAATTTGAATTTTTTGGCTATAAAATCCAAAGGATGCCCTTGAAGCCGCCATCAACTGGGACCCGAGTTTCTTCATAATAAAGTAAGTGTTGTCACGGATACTCTTTGCACTTTTCTATGCGGTCATTAAGACATCGCCCGAGATGAGGTTATAAATGTTAAAATAAAAATGTTGCTTAGACCTGGAATAAAATTGATAATTTAACGTTCGATATCCGTGCTTGACCCTAATATTAAATTATAATCGATACCTTAGTTTGATCCTAACATACAATTCTGTCTACATTGTTGCATTTATTCATAGATACTTTGTCAGTAAATTTATGTTCAATGTAACTTAAGATCCATTGTTGATAATAAACGTCCAACTCAAATTGTAATCCAATATGTATACTGTTTTGGATCTTGAGATAATTTAATTGCTTTTATGGGTCGGCACATTTCAATTTGTGTTTGTTAGAATAAGCATTTTTTATCTTGCTTGAGTCAGAGAACTAAATTTTATATTCATTGTTAATTCAATCACGAAGTGGACCACACCGTTTTCTTTCACTGCAGGCGTAATATAGGGGGAGTTGGCGAACAACCAAATCTCCGCAGTAGCAATTATATTGGTCTGTTTGTAGCGAACAATCCATCGGTGAAAATTTAAAGGAAAGTGAAAATTTAGTGAAGTGTAAATTGTGAAGGACATTTTGAAGTGAAAGAAATGGATTAGTTGTGAAGGACTTTGCACATAGAAGATACATCAGTGTAGCACTGAGGTATCAACCAAAAACAGATTAGGTTTAGTACTCGGTCGACGACAAGATAGCGGAAGGCATTGGGCTTGTCGCTATACAAACAAATGTTAAAGTAAAAATAAACAAGAATCAAATGATTACATTAAACAAAAACGATAGTTAAATAAAATTGAGTAAATAATTAGGGAAATAGGTTAAGAGTAGAATCTGAATGGATGGAGTCCATTGATAATTGATAATACACATAAAAAGCAGTAAGAAATATTTGAATATGTTAAGATTGCTATAGAGCATGGGTAGCTGTTGGAAATTGTTGAACCAAAGACACATTGGAGCATGAGCGCAGGAAATTAAGGATAAAATTCAAAGAATGATGGACAATTATGAACCTACCACCGTACAAATTTTGATGGAGATATGTAACTGCAAATATACCGTACCTGTACCCGAATTGAGATCGCAACCTTTTTTGAAATTGGCTTAAAAAGCAATAACTTCATTATCCTCAACTCCTCCACTTGATACACTTCGAGCTCCTAATCAGCAAAGTAACGACGACGCATTTTTAACCGCGAAAGAGGAAGCTGCAAAAAAACAGCGAGTAATACCAAAATAAAAACCAATTCACACAACAAGAAGGCACCCAGTCCCTCAATAATACTGACAATTGGAAAAGTTACGAGCAAGAAAGTGAAGAGTACTGGGAAGAGCAACAGGAACAAGCTAGACAGAATTCCCAAGCAGGTTCAAATAATTTCCCAAAACCTCCTAGACGCCTCGGACAGCATAAAGGGCATAAACTAATCGAAAACAGCTTTGAAACTACCAAAAAGGAGTGTGAAGATTTCATTTCATTTGACACTGAATCTATCACTCCTGAAGCAAAACAGACTAAAGATACCACTAATTTTGTGTTGGGTGACAAATTGGAGAGATATGTGATCGATTGTGGTGATGAAAATAAATCGTTTGCTACTCTTCGACAAATCTATCCAAATGAGGAAGAAGACGGATTATGGGATCTCTTTGAGAAATGCCAAGGTGATAGTGATTGGGCTGTAGATATTCTTTTGAAAGATGACTTCCGTGTTGAAGAACAAACCAAACTAAAGGATGATATTATGCGAATTTATCAGAAACACAATTAATCATTGCAACACCCGACCGTATTATGGATCTGATGGATAAAAAATGACGGATAGGTCACAATGCAACATCCTCATATTGGCAGAGGCAGATAAACTGTTATCACAAGATTTTGAAGGCATGTTGGATCATGCTGTAATGAAACTGCCAAAATATCCACAGATTCTTCTATTCCTGGCTATATTCCCGCTCAGTTTGAAAAATTTCATGGATAAACATTTAAGTGAACCACAAGAAATAAATTTGATGGAGGAATGAACACTAAAAGGTGTTGCACAATATTATGCATTTGTACAAGAACGACAAAAAGTGCATTGTCTTAATACGTTATTCTCTAAGTTGCAAATAAATCAATCGATAATATTTTGCGATTCAACGCAACCTGTGGAATTGCTGGCTAAGAAGATCATGAAACTTGGTTATTGTTGTTACTATATTTGTTATTAATTACGATTTTCCACGTATGGGTAAGACTTACTTGCATTGTATTGGCCGTTCAGGTCGTTCCGACATTTAGGTATTGCCATCTATCTAATCACATATGAGGATCGTCTGCATCGCATTGAAATGGAATTAGCCACCAAGATTAAACCAATTCCAAAGGTTAAACGAATTCCAAGTTTGCAAAGCGGTAACGGAAACGACATTAGCCATTCAGCAATCAACGAAGAAGGAACGATCTGAAAACAAAAAAAAACATTTGAAATATTACAATGAATATGTTACAGGGGGCTACCACAAAAACTACTCAATACTGAAAATGACTATTTGTTTTGGTGTGCGAATTAACGTTTCCAGATGACAATCCATCGGACAACCAACGACGGCGAAACCAAATGTAAGGAGGATGTGTACCCGATGAACACTAGTGGGGGGATCACTGATGAAAGCCAGCACCGCAATTGGACGTGGAATTACCCCGAAGGGAAATTAACGGCTCGCCGGTTGAAACCGAGCTGATGAGAAACCTGGAGACAAAGAACGGGTCTCTTTTTGGTGGACAAGGATCAACGGCTGAAGATTGAGTGCGATGAGCAACAAGAAAATACATCCAGGAGCTCAACGAAGGAAGAAATTACATCAGCGACAGGGACGTACTTTACCACAGTGACAGCGAAGTAATTAACATTAGCGACAGTGAAGATTGGTGGTAGAAATTCGTCAAGTAGCGAGCTGGAAGGAGAACTTTGCGACGCGAGTTAATTCGCTGGCCCCCAAACAGGAGAAGTAGACATAAGTTAAGGATTTGTAATTGTATCGAGCTTTTGGTAGATGACTAGAATTCATATCTTATTTTAACAAAGAAAACGTAAGGCAGGGTTTTGTAATTATATCGAGCTCTTGGTGGTTGACTAAAATTCGTATATTAATTTACGATTGGTGTTCTTTATTTGAAATCGTGCATTTTATTTAAAAATATTTATTCAGGAATGGATTGTACACCTGGCTCGGGAGTGTTTCAGATTTCGGGTTGGGTTATTAGAAGTTGTTTCCAGCTGTGTGAGGGGTATTTGGTGGCCATGTTTCTCGCTTAGCAGCTACTTGGGACTAAGGAACAAGCGAGTTGCGCCTCCTACGACCATGACCAACGAACGAGCCGGGTCCAAAGTCGCAAGCTGGAAGAACCCTCAAGCGGAGGGTAAAAGTGTCATTTAAGCTTCACAGCAATCAAGCCATAAGCAGCTAAGTTACAGACGATTGATTTTTTTACAAATAAAATGACAAAACACGTAGTACTGTGGAAATACACGTTTGCAAAGGACTTGGCAATACAGGTGTATAAACATGTTGATGAAAATTTTAGAAATTTTTTGCACCATTGAGTTCTTATCATGGCTACTCAAACAAGGAGATTAACACACTGAAAACAAAATTGCGGTGGGTCTCAAAACATAATAACCATATTTTGGGTTTTCGAGTGTTTGTCAAATTTTGATATTCAGGAAACCCTTCTGGCGGGAGCACTTTCATGCTGCTTCGATTTGTTTTTTTTTTTCAAGTGCAAAATGTTTCAAGTACTTCTGAACATAGCGCTTCATGCTGACACTGCAATATGTCAATACCAAATATTGTTACTTAGGGTCCCAAACCGGACATTTGACTTGTTACGTGTTAACTTCAGGGCTGCCTAGATTTGCTTGCTCGAAAACTACCATAAGCCATGCGGAAACATTTTAATAGAATACCCCCGCATGGGGATCGCCAAGTGAAAGGAATAATCTTGGAGGCTAGCATTTTATGGGGAATGCCACCCCCACGTACCCCAGGAAACGGAGGTCTCCGTGAGGTTCTTTCCTGGAGTGACAAGTAAACAAACCTGACTGAATATGGACCACGCTTTGGGCAATGAACTTGAATTTATGCTTTTTGCTAGCGGACATGATGGTTTGGACCCAGTTGCTTTGCACGATAAAGGTGAGGTAACATTCGTGCGTGAAAGGCTCTGATCCAACAATCATATCTTCTACGTTCCAGTAAAATCTTGGTAGGACTCGGAGTACGTTCGAAGTTCGCACCAATAAGTTAGTGATGTAAGTTCGGTTGAGACGGCTTCTTGATTGGCAATGGTCTGGCTCTGAGCACCTGTCCCCATAAGGACTTGTACCAACCCTCGCTTGGCGTCCCTGCTCTTCAAAGATACACACACGAATGGAGATAGCAGCTCCATGGGGAGCCCAAGTAAAATGGGCTCTACTCAACTAAAAAACATAAAAATAAATTAAGAAACTAGTTGGATATATAGAACTACGTTCATGTGAGATGGGTTATATACTTAATCTACGATATGCAGACATATAGAATGTTTAAATTCAAGAAAAACTATAATGGCATGCCCAAAAAATATATTCTTGCTTTAAAAGAAAAACCACTGTTACTCCATTTTAAGTGGCGCAAATTTTGTTGCAATATTGCTACAATCATTGACAAAGACGAATCTCAAATGCATTTTTGTTATTCATCTTATCCGAAAATTTAGAGCAAATGCAATCAAAAGTATAGTGTCTTGTTCGATAGAAAGCCCTCTTCTTCGTAGCACTACAGCCCCTCTCAGGGCTTTGCTTCCTGCAAATAGTGCCTTCAACTGTCTCCGTCCGTTGACCGTGTCCTAAAATTTCAAAATCCGAGCAGCGATGAACTGTTTTCATCGGCCGAGTCAGACCAGCGTTTCCTCGGTTTCCCCACTGGCCGCCGGCCTTCAGTTCTCCCAGTGAATACCTTCTTGGGTATCCGTTGTTCTTCCATACGATTCATGTGTTCAGCCCATTGCAGCTTCCACAGTCTTACAATCGTGTAAACCTCCGGCTCGTTAAAAATTTCATATAACTCATGGTTGTATCGAGTTCGCCATTGGTCCCCGTCTAGCTTCGTCCAATTATTTGCCTCAAAATCTGTCGCTCAAAGGGGTTCAGTATACTTGCGGATACTTAGGTTAGGGTCCTTGTTTCACACCCATAGCATAACACAGGTCTTATCACAGATTTGTATACTTGGAGCATTGTTTTCCTGTGTATGCAGCTGGTTTTCAAGATCGTCAATACTGAAAAAAAATATTTTAATTACGAGCTGTATTCTTCGGCGTATTTCGTCTCTTTCATTACAGGCTCTCATTATTTTGGCGTCTAAATGCACAAATTTGGTCACATTTTCGATACTGTATTCGCCAATTGTGATATTTTGTATATTTGAGCCATTTTTCTTCAACTACGTCATGAGCTTTGTTTGATTTTCATTGATTTGTAGCCCTACTAGTTTTGCTTTGCTATCGAGCTTCAAGAAAAGTTCTTGGACAGTTGTTAATGACCATGACAAAATGTTTCTGTCATCCACAAAGGCTACTACTTGGCTCAACTTGTATAGTAATGTACCTCATGTAGCTCCCGTATGACGTACTCCAGAGCCAAATTGAATAGCAATGGGGTCAGCCTATCTCCCTGTTTAAGTCCGATATTAGCGTCAAAGGCATCGGTGAGTTGATTATTGATGCCATTGTCATTGATGTCATTGTCATTTTGGTAATACGAACTAATTTAGCTGGGATGCCAAAGCAAAGCATTATTTGGTACAGTACGTTACGATCAATACTGTTGTATGCTTGCTTAAAGCCAACGAAAATCTGGTCTACGTCTATGTTGAACTCCCAGCATTTTTCAAGTACCTGCTTGACAGTCAATAATTGGTCTATTGTCGATCTACCTGCTCTAAAACCACCTTGATACTCCCCAATAATACTGTCGGCGTTTGATCCAATTTCATTTTTTAAGATCTTTGAAAATATTTTGTACGCCGTACAAAGTAGTGACATGCCTCCATAATTTTCGCACTGTAGTTTGTCAACTTTTTTTGTGGATAGGGAATATAATTGATTGGCCCCACTCTTTCGGCATATGTTCTTGTTGCCAAATGTGCTGGATGAGTTTGTGAATAGCTTTATGAACACTGCTGCCACCATATGTGATGAGTTCCACCGGAATCTCATCGACGCCTGGCGCTTTATTATTCTTTTGGGCTTTGATGGTGAAACAAACTTCATCCGAATTGGTGGAGCCAATAAAAGCTCTCCGCGGACATCTATAGGCTCCTATGCTCTGGAGTTATGCAGGGGATTAAGGAGGTTCTTGAAATATTATGCCCATCTTTCTTTAATCTTGGTTTCATCAGTAATGATATATTACAAGTATTTATTTCCTGATTGCTGTTTATTTCCCGATTTCTTGTGTCACATACTGGCAATATGTTGTTTCCTAATGAACGAACCGATTTTCAGTACTTCGTTTTAAAGCAAACGTTGGTATATCGATCGTGTTTTCCTTTTAAGACGAGATTTGTGATATAAATCATATAAAATTGAAAATTATGTATATTATTATATCGCCAATGAATAATTTTGCATTTTAATCATCATTACTGAATCTTCTGAAGGAACACTGTTTTGATGGTTTGGGCGATGTTTTCAAAACGTTTTGGAGTCCACCGGTAAAAAGTCAATTATAAGATGAACTAAAGCTTCCTCATGACGCAGCGCCAACATTTCGTTTTTGATGAAACTTTCAAGAATCAGTCATCCCTTGATGCTTTGATTCAACAAGCTCTTTAAATCCTCTGGGCCTAAAAAATCAAATTTGCTATAAATCAGTAGTTTATCTCCAGTTAGCTCAATATGCTGTTATTAAAACGTATCCATATCCGCGGATATTTGGGGTGAAATAGATATCCGTATCCGTCACTTTTTGACCGGATCTAAAACATATCTTTCATATGATAATTGAGTGAGACCACTTCATGAAAGTTTTAAAAATAAACTCTTTTGATTTGAAGTGGCATACTTTACCTTTATTTTTCGAAATTAAATATTTGAAGTGGATTATTCTAAAGTGAGCAATTAATTATTCGGACAATAAAGAATAGTTTAAATGAAAAAGCAATTCATATAAGTAAGCAAAAACAATCAAATGTCATAATAAATTAAAATTAAGAAAAGTAAAGCTTAACAGCTTTGTCTCCCATAAGCCTGTTACGATGAGGATCATAAATAGTTCCTGCTCCGCTTAAAAACTGCTCATTTGGAACACTCGTTGCTGGTGACGATATATAAATGTGGGCTATATGACTCAATCGTCCAAAGTTTTTATTATGAATCTGCCAATACTTTGTATTTTGATATCAAGTCGGCCTAGAAATTTTCTTTTTGATGTTCGGAGTTCCTTTCATCGCCGTCACTATCTAACATGTCAGCTGCGGAGTCGTCTAAAGTAATGCAGTGTTTTTTTCTCACTTTTTTTTCTACTACTAGAGGAATGATATCGGATATACATGTTGTGAGGCGCTCATTTGTTTTATGATACTCTTTTAGAGATTTTAATACTCTTATTCATTCTTGAACCAGAGTCTACTCCCCAGAATCGAGCTGATCTACTTTTTTATTCAGAGAATAAAGGGACAACGAACCCTTAATGCAACCAAGTTTTTCCAAGATATAATACGTAGAATTCTAGCGTGTTGGCCGATCTTGCAACGCTTTTAAAGCAGTTTGGTTGAGCCAGACTTGTATCTCCTCCAGTTTTTGTTTTGCTATTGTTGAGTGATTAAAACGTCCTGCGAATTTTTTGCATTTTGAGAGTAAAATGGAAACCGTTTCTTTTTTTTTCTTTTTTCTGTGACTGCCAGATGGAGTTTATGAGCAACATAGTCAATACGATTTAAATCGGCTAAAGTATAGGCTCGCTTCATATTGGTTCCTCCATCTCTTACCACACAGTTTACATTTTGTGTTGAGATTTCCCACTCCTCAAGCTTGGACTGAAAAATTTCCGCAACATAATCTCCTGTGTGGCGTTCTTGAAGGAGTTCCGCTTTTAAGGCAATATTTTTTCAGATGAAATCTTTTGCAATGCTGGGGCACGTTAAGGATAATAGTGAAACTCTGGAATAGGAACCTGATCAAATACCTGTTGTAAACGATACTTTCTCAATATCCTTTAACATATCTTTAATTTTGGATGAAACTTTACCATAAATTTTATTATATATAAGGTCAGTAAAATATTTCCTGCCTTTTAAAGCGCGATTTGGAGCAAGATGATCAATCGATCGCCGGGATCCCAACTGTTCCACGTTCTGAAATGATAAATCACATAAAGTTATCGTTTCAGCGATAAGATGATCTATTCTTATTGACTTGAGATTCACATGATACCACATCTTGATATTTTCTAAATATTGGTTGAAGTTTTTGGGTCTGAATTCCTGTTTTGCTGTTTGAAGAAATATTGGATGCTAGACGTGAAAGGTGTCGAGGACTCTTCTTGGCAATTTTTGCTTCTAACAATATCTCTTTTTTTTGGGTGCTTCCTCTGGAGATGGTTTCTCAATGAAGTTATACCTTTTCCCTTCCGAGAATAGCTTCCTTCGCAGATTATACATTTGGCGCATTCATCACTCATAAATTAAAAATATCTTCAAACATTACTGCTAAACTTTTTTTGACATTGTTGTTCAAGTACACACGCAATGTTTTTCAATGATAAGAAACAAAATGTACACCGCCTCGCGCTACACAAAACTAAACAAGTTGGGTAGACAGACCTATGCTAATGTCAGAAGGGTTTTGTACTCAACTTACAAAATGAAGTAACCAGCAACGAATAAAATCAAGAAACGCGTCATATTCGAGGATCATACTATTATTAATAAAGTTGAAAGAAAAATTGACCTCTCAGGTATTTGTTAAAGTTATACCCATAAATATCTCGCTTGATAATTTTTTCATATTTTTTAGATCACGGGTGTGCATTCGCGAGGGAGGAAACACATTTTTCATGTATCCCCCCCCCCCCCTGTGCCCCCACTGAAGCAAAAACGGTCAGTTTGTTTTGAAAAGCTCTCATAGAGAACTTTGATTTGATACCCTGTAATGTGACGCCTACGCCCGGGAATCGAAGTGATTCCGATCCCGAACCCTGGCAACCGGCCAGATATGTATGACTTCGAAGTGCAAGCAGACTTCATCTTTCGTGCGGATATCATTGCGCAGAAAATATTTTTTTTTCAAATATTTATATCTGTGGATATAAATATTTGAAAAATAATATTAATTAACCATCCGATACATTTCGAAGCATATCTATCTGGCAATGCCCCCCACAGTTGCCATCAAAACATCGAATAGATAGAAACGTGGAAACTGGGTGGAAGTGTCATTCGTCATATAACCTTCAAAGTGTCATTCTTGATATAACCTTCTATGTACCTGCTCTAGGACCTTCTCCCGAAGATCAACCTCAAAAGCGTGAGATTCGATTGTGGAAAAAAACGAGAAGCTGTACGTAAAGGTCGACACAAGAAGAAAGAATATATCAACTGCCTGGAAAATCGGATAGCGGTGCTAGAAAACCAAAATAAATCTCTTATTGAAGAGTTGAAAGCAGCCATTACGTTAAAAGCACTTGCAAAAATCGTTTGCCGAGTCACATGCCGCCTTGAAAGATATTGTTCGACGTCATCTTACCGACAAATCGCTGAATCGAATAGAAGAAGTCTTTGGATTTTTCAGCGATGCAAACTTGCTCGAGACGGCATTCAAGTCAGATTCACCGTATCGTGAATTAATGGGATCTCAATGATGCCATGGATAACGACGACTTATAATAGATTTAAATTATCCTCCATTCTATTCATATGCATGAGATATTGTGATTATGTTAAATTGGTTAAGAAGTCTGCAGTAGACTTATATAATGCTTGCCTTTGTTTCAAGATTAGAATTTAGTAAGGAAGTAAAAGTGGTTTCTTTTTTTTTCTTGTTTTTTCTCGTCAAATAGGGAAAATGGCATTCAAGTATTTAACATATAATTATTGTATGTAGTCATAATTAAGTCTAGATGATCTTCAAATTAGTTGTGTTGTTATTTATTAATCGTTGTTAATTTTTCAATTAGTTTTTAAAACTTGTATCATACACTTGAAGTTAACTATAGAAGATTAGGGAACGAATGGGTTCACACTAAGTTTTGTATACTCTATCACTCCCGAAGTATTATCACGTACTCAATTCTAATTGATATACATCTTATATTGCAAAATAGTGTTGTTAAGATTTCAGCATTGTAGCAGTATTTACCCAATATGAGGCCTTGTCATTAAAAGATCAAGAAACAAACAAAACAAATACTAATGTAAATCATATCAAATTTGTTTATAAATTGATATTTTTGTACGATATTGCCCCAATTTCCAAATCAATCATTTTCAGAAAGTATATCTTTGTTTAATTCTACAATAAAATATAAAAACTATATCCTGAGATGTTTGGACACATTTTCTTTACAGTTACTATGAAATGTTTCCATACACATTTATCTCCTGTTTCACGATCATATGCCTGAACATATTCAAATATTTAAACAAATACTATTCAACATTGGGTGAATACTGTTTCATTTAGAAACTGAAACTAAATTATCATAAAAAGGACCATTAATAATATAGTTTGGAAATTAATTCCAATAGGAAACAAATTATTAATATTAAAATTTACACTTTCGTATAGAGAAAATTTACACAAATAATTTTGATACATGAATTAAAGGAAAAAAAAATTTTCAATTGAATCGCTTAAACAAAAAAAAAAAAAAAATTTAAATAACGATTAATTGAGTCGCTGTTCTTTTAATCTAATAGACATTAATTATTGTTTTATTAAATATACTATACTTGAAGCATACCATTGCAACGTACAATTTGTAGTGTTTTAGTGCCGCTAGCAAATATATATATATATAATTATTGTTCTAAACTTTTGAGCGCCATGTAATATAAACAATTTCAAGTTTGTTTTGCAAATTTTACAAAGTTTTAAAAATACACAAACGTAGAGGCTATGTATTAAAAATATAGCAGAACAAATGAAGACTACATACAAAAAAAAGAAAAGCAACTCCAATTATTATTGTACATTTACCTAATACAAAAGTTTTTCACAAAACTTTTGTTAGTTTGCTTTGTATATATATACTTTTTCTTACGCCTTTTTATACTTTCCTAATCTACAAAAAAAAAAAAAAAATAAATCATTGAAAAAACAATACAACAAAACAAGATTTTAACCAACGTCCAAGTGATCAATATATAACTACTTTTCAAAGAGAATTAAAAAAAAAATATAAACGTAGATTTTCGAGCCAAATTGTAAATAGGAAGAAAAAAACAAAAGATGAGAAAAAACTAGAATGTAAGACAAATAAACTAGAATGAAGAAATTGATATGATTCAATAAACAAAAAAAACAAAAATTTTTCGTCGGGTTGAGTTAGAGTAGCATACTTTTCGGTACCGCGTCGGAAATTCGGGAACGCGAAATAAAAATTAGCTTTTGGCACTTTTGACTGGATAATGAAGAAATACGGAGTAACGTAGAATAGGTTTCCTCTCCGTATGGTTTTGTTTTTGTAACGCGTTTTGAAAACGGGCGTGTACAGGTGGCTGAAAATATGTAGATGAGCGTAACCCATTCGGAGACCCGCGACCGAAATCCTCTCCGAAATAGCTGGCCGACAAGCAACCACCGTGCGAATGGGTTACGGTGCACGGATTGGTTGACCGGTTGGTACCATCCGTTGGCACTACTCAGACTTAACGTCTAGAACCGATGAGAGGTCGGTTCCGCGTTCGGACGTAAAATGTTTAAAATCATTACAACCCATATCGGCTACCTTTCATGAAATTTTTTTCAGGGGCCACTCCTCTATTTTTTCGAATCCTAGAATGGTTACAAAGCCCTTTTGCTAAGAGCTCTCTCCTGCCTCTTCGGCTTGTTTCAATTGTATGTGCTCATCTTCATGATACCTATCATTCCTGAAATTTTCATGCAAATCCTAGCAAAGCTGTAATATCTAAGTCGGTAAAAAGCGCATATGGCTACATAGCCATATGTTTCCATAGTAATACAGGGCACATTGTGCCATAGTAATACAGGAAAATTCAACTCGCTATAACTTCGTTAAATACTATTCGATCTTTATGAAACTTTCAGAAAAGATCAATCTTATAAAAAGTCATCTGTTTGATTTTATTGAATTTAAGGGTACCGTTTAGATTTTATTCAAGAAAACATAAAATCGATAAATCATACTATTACTAACAAAGTTGAGTGAATTTCGACTTCTCATGTTTTTGTTGTTGTTGTACTCATAAAGGCCTACATTCAAGATTTTTTTCAGATTTTTCGGATCACAGGTGTCCAATCGCGAGGGGGGGGGGGGGTGTACGCGAAAAGTTCGTACATTTCCCCTTCCCTTGCCCCCTCGGTACTCATAAGGCAATTTTAAGACTTGTTTTGAAAAGATCTCATTGAGACCTTTCCCATGACATCCTACTCGACTACCAATGGTGAAAAATTTTTTTTGAGGGGTCACCTCCTTATATAGGGAGACCCCCCTTAAACCCCTTTGAAAAATTTTCCCACCCTTGAACTTTCAAGAAGTCGCCACTTCTGACCTTTCCACAAAGTTTCATGGCTGTAGCCTCTATAGTTTCGGAGAAAAAGTGCTGTGACATACAGACGGACGGACGGACGGACAGACGGACACAGGTCGTGATTGCAATAGGGTTTTGTATTTTAGTACAAAACCCTGAAAAGAAAAACACTGACTAAATATTTCCGACACTAATTCTACACTGTCCCATGCAGCACTATACTGTCAACAAAATGAAACACAATGCAACTCGATATACCTTTGTGATTCTTTTTCATTTTTGTTTCGTAGAATCATCGATGCAAAAGCACGTGCAAAGGCAAAAACTGCAAACAACCAAAAAACAATGAGATTCGTATCCGTATCCGCGGATCTAAAGACTTTTGATCCGTATCCGTAAATACTTATTTTTTGGAACCCGGCACATCTCTAGTCACCCGTACACATTTTCACGATGTGGACTTAAGTTGTTTATTTTGTTGGTTAAAAAAAAATAAAATTTTCAATTGTGGAGCATGTTGGCTTTTTATCGAGAAACATTTTGGATAAAAAAGTACTAAAAAAGTGCATAGGATTTGATCTAAAATGTTAAATCATTTAAAACAAATATTTGACTTTCTTGTTAAAACTAATAATTAGTTTACTTTTCTTGAAATTAAATGCTTATATTTAAACAATAAGTAGCTTAATTCCTTGGTTCAAATCGTTTTCTTATTTGAATTAAAAGGTATTTTAAGCTTCTTCTTCTTTGTAGCACTACAGCCCCTCTCGGGCCTTCGCTTAGAGATAGTTAGAGTATCTTATTTTCATGACCGTATTGATTTTTCCGGAAGTTGGTTTGGTCAGTACCATGCTCCCGTGTGCCTGCTCAGCTACGTTATGATCTGATTAAATCAGTACATATCACCACTGAGTGAACACTCATAGTCTGTCCGAAAAATCCCCTGAACTAAATCACGCTGCTACCAACGAAATTTGAACCTGGGACCTTCGGCTTATGCGCTTATGCTCTAACCACTATATTAATTATAAGCTGCAGAATTTCAATAGTAGTCGGCACACATTTTGAAACAACGTTTTCTTTGCTAAATCAAAGATTTTCCAAGACACGGCGAAACAAAATAGTGGCGTTTTAAAAATAAAATGAAATATTTAGCTTTATATACCACAGTAATTAGCAATTTGTCGTTTTGCTAAATACATGAAAAACTTTCAAGTCTTAAACTCTAATTACTGCGTTCATAATTAAAGATATCCCGAAATATATTTGTTTAATCTATACATCAAAAGAAAGACTCGAATATTAATTTCAATTTCATTTCCATAATAACTTTCCTGCCACCTGCTTTTTCAATTATTCATTCACTCATTTCCTTTTGAATAAAATTCATATTCACAATTACATTTTCATGTTAATATCCCTAGCGAGCCGGAGAAGTTTATCAAAATTTCTCCATTAATTGCTATTATTCATCCATTTGCTAAGAGACCGAGATGCCGCTCGCTGCCCTCAAATCAACTTACTTGTTGTTACTCGTGGTCAAATAAAGCATCTTGCACATCATTTATCCTTCAAGGCCTTCTAGAGCAACGACAAGACATTGGCATTATCATTATCATTTCAAGCGCCATAAAAGTGAATCATGAGCTAAGGCCGATGCCAGTCGAGAATCGAGAGAAGTCTCGAAGAATTGCAAAGGATGTAAATCGTGAGGAGTGGAGAGGCTGTCGTAAAAACACTTGCCACAAAGCAAATCCTTCATTTGAAGGAATCCTCGAACAAATTACTTTACTTTGCGTTGACCCACGCACTATAGTAATCGATAAACTCAATTGGATGCAACATTGGTTTCTTTAGTGACACGAGTTGCCATGGGTGCCGATTTGCGGTTTTGTTGCAATGATTTATGATAAGCTTAGCAAAATACATTTTATTGATAGTATTGATTCCCTGAAAATTAGTAAATTGAAATTATCAAATTTAAATTGAATATTGAAATTTTAAACAATTCCACTGTTTCCAATCGTAGTAGAATTGAATGTCACCCATTTTTAGGTCTTTGTAAAAAAATTTTTTACAAAGACCTGCTAGTTTCGCGACTTGTCTGTCCGTCCATCCGTCTGTCCGTGCGTCACAGCTGATTTCCTCAGAAACTGTAGAAGCTAGAATGCTCAAACTTTGTGAAAAGGTCAGAATTGATGGTCTCTCAAAAGCTAAGATCTTACCAAAATTTAAAAAAATTCGCCCCTAATAACGAATTGGACCTTAAAAAATTTTTTTAATCAAAGGTAGTCGAGTGGGGTGACAAATGAAAGGTCTTGATTAGAACTTTTAGAATCTGAAATAAAAAAACCAAAATATGAATTAGGGAGCCCAGGGGAAGGCAAAATGTACCAAAAATTTGTGTCCCCCCCCCCCCTCACGATTGGACACCTTTCAGCCAAAAAATCTGAAAATTATCACGAACGTGGACCTTTGTGAGGACAAGGGCAACAAATACCTTAGAAATCGAAATTCACTCAACTTTGTTAATAACAGTATGATTTGTAGATTTTACATTTTTGCCCATAAAATCAAAAAGGTACCTTTAAACTTCTTGAAATTTTGCAATTATATAGATTGATATAAGATATATACGATTACAAAATTTAAGTGAGATCGAATCATAATCAAGTGAGTTATAGCCATTTCAATTGTATAGAATTACAACAACAATAACACGTGTTTATGGTTGATATAGGGTTTTCCAATAAGGGAGTTATTTTGATATTAAAAGAAAAATGCCATTTTTTAATATGAATGATCGAATGTTTATTTCATTATAAAGAAAAAGATATGCCGTTAATAACATCAGGCAAATAACCACCACGACACGCTTACAGGACCATATCCTCTTCATGAAATTTTCCATAACCAAATCGCAAAGTGGCTGCCCTATGTCCTCGATAACCTCACCAGTTTCATCTTTGAGGTCTTGAATCGCTGTTGGCGAAAGCTTTCTTTTTCAATTGGCCCCAAAGAAAGAAGTCGCAAGGTGTTAAATCACAAGATCTATTCAAAATAACATCTCTTATTGGAAAACCATATATATATATTTAAAATTGACTTAGGCACCATCATTTTCTTTAAATTTTCATGAAAATTTAAGGACTAGTGTTTAACTTGAACATGTTCAATCGGCCAACCATTCAGAAAAATCATTTAAGCTAGATCAAAATGGCGGCTGCACTGTTCTTATGAAAAAAACTGTGCAACTTTTGCATAAATTCGAACAATTCCATATCCAGGTATTGGACGAATAATTCAAATTATCGATTCACGCCATTAGAAAAGTTGTTTCTAACCCTAGGATGTTTACAAAGACCTTCTAGTAGGAGCTCTCTCCTGTTTACTCAACTTGTTGTAATCAAATTTTCGTTAACATCTCAATCTATGTCTATAAAATCGGACTTCGCTAAGTCATGTTCCTGAATAATAAAAACGTATATGTAAATTATAAAAACATGCCTATTTATTACGCTTGTAGTCCGCGTGGCTTAGTGGTTAGAGCACTAAGCCTGTAAGCCAAAGGTCTCTGGTTCAAGTCTCGTTGGCGTCAACGAGATTTAGTTCAAGGGGTTCTTCGGACGGACTATAAGCCTGTTCAGTTACGAAACGTGCTGGTTTAAAATCAGAACGTATCGCAGCTGAGTGGACGGACAAACGGCCAAAGCGTGATAATGATCATATCACCTTGTGGAGTGCCAATACATTCGATCATGACAATGAGATACGCTAACTATCTCTAAGCGAAGGCCTGAAAGTGGGTAGGGAGGTCTTCATCAAAAAACTGGTAGCAAATCATAAGATCAGTGACGACAAGAACGTCAAATCATTACCTATTCTGAAGTGAGTGACCATTTACGGAAAATAATGAAGAAAAATGAAATTGAGCTTGTTACAAGGAGTTCGCAGTTTCCACTGAAGAATATGATCACACAATACAAGGCCACGAAAAGCAAACAAGAAAAGCGAGGAGTCTACAAAGTCAATTGTCAGCAGTGCGCGAAAGTGTACATTGGTCTACCAAACGCAGCGTGAAAGTCCGCTTCTACGAATATATCAGAGAGGCACATGTTACACCCAAAAGGAATTACCGTGCTCCGGCGGGGCTTACGGACCCGGTTACGTTCGTCCGGAGACGGGCGCCACTCGCTTGTCCACCATGGCACCAATAAGCCGCCAAGCAAGAGTACGGCTTGCCGGATTCCCTTTCTCGTGGCACGAAAAAGGACACCACCGCTTTCCGTGACGCAAAATATCGGACACAACAACGCGAGAATTATATGGCCCTACTGAACTCTATCAGGCAAATAAAAGTCACGAGAATTCGCCACACTCTACACACCTCCCCTGAACACTAACACTCGACTTTAAATTTTTTTTCCACGAATTCACACCTAAGCCACACCCGTTACAACCTGAAACTCAAATTCAAAGAAGAACTCCGAATTTAATTTTTGCTGGACTTTACCTTTAATAAATTTTTTAAAAGAAACTTCAGTTATACAAACTTATCTTTCTTTTCAAATTTCTTTATGCGAATAACCAAACTAAATTCACAATCGCAACCGAGCGGAAAAGAAGAAATCTTTAAGAAAAAAAACTTACTGGTCTACAAGGTATAAAGGGGCCCCTTCTTCACTGCTTTCGTCGACGGTTTTGAAATTGCTTTGCCACTTACTGTTTCGACTACTCCCTCAATGCTTTCCTTCGCGCTGATGTTTCGCAATGTCATAATCTGTACTCCGCCCAGTACGCACTTGCTACACTTGTAGTAATTGAAGAGGTCAGGAGTGTGAAGAGCGATTTATAAATGATCATCTTGATTTCCTCTATTCTGAATGCAAAGAAATGGTATCACAAGAGAAACGAAAAGATCTACGGAATATGTATGTCATCCTGAAACCCATACCAGATCGATTGCAGGATATGCTCAAACAAACGTTCCTCGATCATATCAAAAATGAGGGCATTGAAACAATATCTACGCTGAAAGGTGAAAATATTCACATTCAATTTGTCGCGAATATGTTGAAGGTGCATCAAAAATATCAAAAGTTGATAGCGGATGCTTTTGAGAATGACTCGCTATTTTTAAGTGCATTGGACACAGCATGCGCGAGTGTAGTAAATAACTGAATGCAACATTTTCCTTCTGCACTTCAGAGCAGGAAATGAACAAGTCTAGCGGGGAGTTGCTTCGAAAACGCAAGCACGGACGGATCGACGCGAGGATTGTCAAGCGGGACTCAGATTGTAAAGGTCGTGAACAGTAACCGGGGATTAGAGAAAAAGTTTTACTTGGCAAGCGTGAAAAACTGTTACTTGACTGTATATAAGAAAACGAACATATCTTTGCGGATCGAATTGGATGAAATGTAATCGTTGTTGTGGATGGAGTTATAACAAAGATCATGATAAGAATATGAAAAAATGGAATGATTTGTGCTCACACTATTCTTTCTACCAAAAACGGGGAGATATACTCGTAGCCCTTGCATGCAGACGAGCAATATTAGTGATTAAATTATTTGTTCAGTTCATGATAACAAACGAAATGTTGGTACTTTTGATCTAAAGTAAAAGATCAGATGTAAAAGTGTATAGATCGTGTATTCAAAAGCCGGTTGGAAAATTCATGAAAGAAAATGCACTTACAGTATTTGAAAGACTCCAACGTTTGCCTCGCGCATTGTACCTAGCATTTATGAGAAAAGTATTTCGAGATTGTGATTTGATTCATGTGTGGAATTAAATTATTGTTTACGAGCGATGTGATGGTGCTAAATTTAAGAAGGGAGTGAGATAGGAGATTTTCGTGGAGGGAGTCTATTACGGCTCACCATACCGAGCGGACCCCGGAGAGAACCGCAACGGGATACGGAGATTGAGTTACTACTTGTACGATTTTTCGAACAGATTTTCCGATGAAAGAAGTCATTCTCACGTTCTTGAAGAAAAAGCGGTTGGCCGTGTATGAAAAATGTTGGTATGGAGCTCGCTGTGGGTTTTGTGTTGCATCGTAGCTGGATGTACGTGTGTGATTGGAGCGTAGCTTTAAAATTTTGTTTTTCGTTCGTGTAGTGGCTAGCAATTATAGCTGGTGCGGATACGAAAAGGAAAACTTAAGCTTTATTCTTCGCGAAAGGGGAGTGCGGTTAGAAAATGCACTTGGTTCAGGCTAATAATTACGTGAACATGTGAGTTTATTGAGTGTGAAGATCTTGCGGGCAAAACAAAGAAAGTAGATGGATAAGACTACTTAGGCAGAGGGAGCGATCGCATTTGGACAAGCTAAATGCTTAGACTTCGAAGTAAAATGATTGCGTGTTAGGTGGGAAAGAGATAGAAGAGCAGAAGGAATCTGCTCTGTTACGATTAATGAGGTTTGCTAAAGAGACAAGTGCCGTGTAAGATTAAAAGAGTGAATTGTGATAGGTTGCAAACTTTTTGCAAATGAAAATTCGCCGAAGAAACGCCTTGATCGGGAATAAAATAGTATATTGTGTTTCTTGGGCACCTCGGCGTTAGTTTTTCTGGTGTTTCTATAATTCCAATTTATTGAGCCGCGAGGGCAGTGACAAAAGCGGGAACATGAAACCAAGCGGAAAGTGATTGAGAACGAGTGAAATTGTGGCGGGGTTTCGCCGTGACTATCGAATTAACAAAATACAAATGCGAATGTGAAAAGGAGAGTAATTTGGTTTCTTGAAATTGCATTGAATACAACTCCACGCTTTTACAATAAATCTTGAAGATAGTAGAGTGAAATTAGGCATTGACAGTGGCTAGCAAGACAGTGGTGGCCGTGCTGCAAGAGCGAGAAGTCTTTGCGTTCATCTTCGATTTTTTTTTTATCCTGTGAGTCATTGTTGATTATCTGCCGCTTTGCGGACAAAAAAAACCGATTTGGAGTGGACCAAGAGCAGCGACGAATGGAAAATTGTTCTGAGCAACTGGGTGACTACTGTCGTTGAAACATCCGGAAGTATATGGAAGAATTGAGATCCAAAGAAAAACGTTTTAATTTGTATGAACTTCATTACCACGTGCGCGTTTTAGCATTTACCGAAAAAAAAGTTGTATTACATTTCAGGGACATCTGCATCGTCGTCGAGCGCTCGGAGGACCATGCGGGTGAGTGCCCTTAATTTTGTTATATATATATATACTTTTGATTACATTTATTTTACGTCTACGTTTTTTTACATCTGTTTTTATCCATTTTTATATTTGAGTTTAAATTCTTTTTTTTCTAAATCAATCACTTCCGATATCCATTTAAATTTTTTTTTGCGTTAGATCTTTTTTTTTTGTGTTTACCGTTCGAATTTCCTAAAATAATTATTAAATTTTAGTTTTTTTTTGAAAAATACAAATTACTGAAAAATTGAAAATTTATGAGTTGATTGATTAAATAAAAAAAAAAAAATGAAGCATTAACGTACCCGAGGGTCTTTCCTTTCCTTTATTTCTAATCGGGTATAGGACCCGGTACGGTGGCAGGCTTCCACCCCAAAACATGAGCCAGCCGCCAGGTACAATCTAATTCCTTCTTTTGTTTCAGGTGACATCATGGGTTGAGTGGCCCAAGCAGAGTGCCTTTTTATGGCATAGATTTATGCAATTCAATTGTATAATTCTATGACATAAATTGGTCACCGGGGTACTCCCCTTCTGATGGGAAGGTTCATACAATTCAAGTTGTATGAGTTTTCCACTCAGAAGAGGAATACCTGGCCACTTCAACAAGTTATCAATGGATTTATTCCGGTTGGGTGGGTATGAAGGGGCTCCACCACCACCCGGTTGCCCCTCTTTCATTTGTGGGCCATGAACTTCGTTGGGTAACGACGAGGTCACCCCAAGTTCGCCTTTCTTCTCAGGTTTCACTTGTTCTTGTAACAAGTACATCTCCTTCGGTGAGGTTATCTACAACTTTGCGACTTTGGTCGCCTTTTTTGACCTGAAAGCAATTCGTGAATGCGAAATTTTTTGTAGTGGGTCCTCGTGCCGGGGAAACGAACCCGCCCCACGACACCGCAACGCTAGCCTGCCAGCGCATTCACGCGTCTCCGGACGAGGGCATTCTCGGCAGAAACCGACACCTTCCTCTGCCGAGGCAGCAGAACATCGCTGCAGTCCTTCACGGACGTATTGAAATTCTTTAATTCACTACACACTTGGTTTCAAAAATCCAGCCAACGCTCGTCTTCTGTATTATCCGCCGTCACTTTAATTTTTCACCTTGGAGTCGCTAATCCAAAGAGAGAGGATGTGCGTCTTACGTCACGCTCTTAATTAATCTCCCTCTAAGGGCCACTTTATCGCTCTTCGACCGAGTTCTTTGTCTCAGGTTCAGCCACCTCCTTGGAGTTGTTGTTCCTGTTCCCACGGACTGGTTCCACTCAAATTCAGCACTCTGGTGGCGGTCACTACAATCACGGCTGAATATTGTCTCTGACAGTTTGCAATGTCAGATTAAATTGTTTGTTATTAACTAGTGATGTCGCAATATAAAACTGCGTGAATTTAAGTAGTGCTTTTCTGGGTTTTATTTTACTTGATTTGACTAGTGCTAATGGTCAGACGACACTCCGTCAAGTATGCCAAGAGGAGAATATCCGGTAAAGTGAATATTTCGGCAAGTCATTTTATTATTTTCTTTTCGAAAAACGCGATCGCGTTTGCTGCTTTCTCATCCTTATCACCTACATTGTCTTCGTTATCGCTGCCGGAATTTCGATCAGCTTGGGATGTTGACTCGCCTCCTTAATCTTTAGCTGCAGGCAATCCTTAGTGATGATGCACAATATTGTAGTCGGTCGGTACATCTCCGCAACTTGTCTCATTTGTGCACCTTCGGTCTCTAAACGATGTTCAACCCTGGTGAACATTTGTTGAACGAAATTTTGGTAGTATTTGGATATGTGGCGATATACATCTCATTCAGGATGTGAATTTTGCTGGCCAATGGTTCAAGGCATTTCTTCCAAATTAAGTTATTGTTTGGTCAACGCCGGAACTAATGTTGCATATACTTTCCCAGCAACCTACCTCTCTACCAATATGAGTTATATTTATTTATTTTTTTTAAACATGACTGCAAGTACTCGTAACATACTTAAATTATTGCTACGGGTACAATCAAAAATTATTAACCAAAATCCTAAACGAGTGCGGCTTAGCATTGCTTTGTTTAATGAGTCACGCGACTTATATGGTAGTGTTCGGGATGTGCTAATGTTGATGCTTCTCTACTCCGTCCGTAACAAGCAGTCAGCGATCTCTAGAAATGACACGACAGACGTTCGCTCATCGATTGCGCGACACATTTGCGATGGACACAACATTCATTCGGAAGATCTAGATATGTTAGAGACTCCCTAGGTTATGCGACAAACATAGGAGCAGAGATTGAACTAGGCCATTGGAAATGGTCATTCTTTTCTTTTAAGTTTCTTGTTGTAAAAACAAAAATATAATTTCGACTTACTTTTAAATAAGACATTTGCAAAGCAATGAAATTGGTAAGCCAAAAAAATGGTAGCAATTAACCTTTTTAAAACTAATTACTTCAAGTACATTTGAAGGAAAAGTTGGGAAAGTAACCAGTATTATAACAATTACGATTAAACTCGGATATTTGAAAAGCAATGAAATGGTCAACACAAAATGCGATTAACCTTTTTAGTGCTAATAACTTTAAGTATACTTCAAGGATTATCTGTAAAAGTAATTAAAATTTTCGAACATAGATTAGCTAATTTTAGGACTAAATGTAAATCTTGTGGCTCTTTAACTTAAAAAAATAAATTGCATCCAGTAAGAAAGTGTCCCACCAAAGTGTGGACTACCAGGAGGAAAGAACTGGCATTGAATTTCTTCATTCAAAAGAAACTCTTGGCAATGTTTCGTAGCTTTTCTGAAAACTTCCTTCAATTGTTTTTCGCTGCCTTGAAAATTGGTTCTACTGTGGCTATAAATGATTACTGCAATACATGCCATTGCAGAGAGGTCGATCACTGCTTCAAGATGGAAGGCCTTAGTAGATACGCATAAAACACGGCAATGTAGGCTTTTGATGTTTTTGCTCCACGTCCATCGTTCCATTTTATCGTTATGGGCCCGGTATAGTCCAATCCAGTCTGGGAGAATGGTTTTTCCATTTGGAAACTAGGAGATGGTAGTTTTCCTATTAATTGATTTTCGGATCGTAAGGTAGATCTGAAGCATTCATGCAATATGTTTTTCACGAATGACTGCGCGTTGGTAATCCAGTACTGTTGACATATGGTTGCCAATACTAATTGTATTTCTCCATGCAGAACAACGAGCTTAGAGAAAGGATCTCGTGGTAGTATTGCTGGATATTTTGCGTTTTCGCTGAGTGGAAAACTTCTACCTACCCTGAGAGTTCTTCTACCTACCCTGAGAGTTCCCAGTGTATCAATGTGCGGAGTTAAGATTTTATCCTGGATTCTTTGATCTTTTTGCGGAGTACGCGCAGTTTTGATGCGAAGGTGTGCTGTTAAGAAAAGTGTATGTATTTCAGTTTAGCGTCTTGCCTCCCTTTGAGAGATAACGGCCCTAGCCGTTTGTTATTTGGATGAGATGCGTTGCGAATAAACCATTGTATATACGCCATCACCTTGAGTAACTTAGTTAGTGATTAGTATTCATCGAATAATTCTGGCTCCGGATTGGGCTCAGTGGCTGCTATACTAACTGAGCGTGCTTCGTTTCGTACGATTTCCTGTTCAATTACTGTTAGTGCTGGGCTGGTCACTATAAGAATATCTGTGCTTGTGAGCCATTCTGGCCCCTTCCACCAAAGGGATGAGTGCAGCAATTGTTCCGGACGTCTTCCTCCTAAAGCCAAGTCAACGGGATTTTTATCTGTAGTAACATGGTGCCACTTGTTCACTGTGGAAATATCATGAATGACGTTTACTCGATTTGCAACAAAAACATTCTATGTTGCTGTTGGCTTTTGGAGTCAAGTAAACACAATTTTCGAGTCAGACCAAAAGAAAGTTTATGCGCTAGTCTATGTACAGGCCTGTTTAACTGCTTCATGGTTTCTGCCAACAAGACTGCTCCGCACAGTTCAAGTCATGCAATGGAGGGTTTCGGAAAGGAAATTTTCTTTGTGGGAGCAACACGAGATTTTGCGGTCAGTAAACTGGTAGATACGCGTCCACCTTGTTCTGAGACATTGAAGTAAATAACGCATGTGAAAGCTAGTTTTGATGCGTCGCACAACCCATGCAGTTCTATGGTTGTGCTGTTTGTGAAACCAATCATCATCAAGTAATGAGAGCTGACTACGTGTTTCAAGCCAGTCTTTCGCTTCAAAAGGAGGAACCTCTTCACCCCAGTCTAGCTGCTGTTGTCATAAGTTTTGAATAGTGATTTTTCCAGTCATTATGCGGGGTTGCAGCCAGCCAAGTGGATTAAACAACTTGACCACTTCTGAGGCGATAGAGCGCTTTGTGGGCTTCTAGTTGTCTGTACTTTAAACTTTGAAAAAATACGTCCCGCGCTGGATGCCAATGCCACTAATATCTTGATCTCTTCGGATTGAGTGATTTCTAATGAGTTTTGGTTCTCTCGGTCGGACTCTGGGGCAGACTTTAAGAGTTAAGCGCGATTGAAACTTCCCTTTCAAATTGCTATTCTGAGCTCACTTTGTAAGTGTTATAGGGGGGCTAGGTCATTGGAGCTAGTTAGCAGACCGTAAACATAAAATTCACGAAGTATCATCTCAGAAGCCTCTGCGTGATTACCACGTTCATCGATTGCCAATTGTATGAGAGTGCAAATGGCTAAGAACAACGCTCAAGCGGTGCCATAAGTGACCGTCGTCAACCAAAAGTGACCGATTGGCTCATTTTTAGAGGTTCTTCATAGAACGCTTTGGCAATCGCGATCGCTTCCGTGAGCGTAAATATGCCGGTACATTTTTCCTATTTTGGGAGCGATGACGTATATATAGGTACGCCACCTGAATAATAGATGAAGCAGGTTAGTCTGGATAGTTGGACCAACCTGCACCACATCGGTTATAGATTTGCCACCTTTTGTTTTTTGAGATGCGTAGAAAACGACACGTTACATTCTTGTTGAGCCTGTTTCCTTAATAACTTCGTGGTGCTGAAGGTAGTAGCAGTCTGAGCTGTACACTAGGTACTCGTTCATAAAAGCCCGGTACTCTTTCAGTCGTTCAGGATGATCAGCAAGGTGCTGCTCTAACTGTCGAAATTTGATGTGTACTGTGCGTAGAGATTCCTTGAGATCGCTACTACGATCGAAGTTGTCTTTGAAAGGTAACATCATGGTATCTATCCAATCCAATCTCTATGTGTGTTCTGAACGAAGTGGTTTTCGGTTTGTACATCGATTAGAGATGATTCTGCTGTTTGTTGAAGTTCTTCAATTTCCCAGAATCGTCTTACCGCTTTACCCAGCTCTTCAGTTACTACAAACGTAATGGGATTAGCGTTGGTTTGCGAGCTGCCAGTCAATCCAAAGAGAACCCAACCTAGTTTCGTGTTTTGTGCACATGAGTTTTCTGGAAAGACACCATGTTCTAAGATGCTGCCATATACGAGTATGTCAGCTCTTAGCAATATATCGATGTGTGGAGATCGATTGTATTTGGGGTCCGCCAATTTCAACTTCTTGATGCGGGTGGGCAGAACTACGTTTATGCTGGTTGTAAGTAAGACTGCTGTGATTTTTGGGATGATGAGAGCTGATTGGTTGGTTTCCCACTTCCGACAGTTGCTGAGTCCTTGTGAGAATCCGGCTCGACGGACCAATGTTCTAGAATGAAATACAATGGCTTTGAACAAAAAGGCTGTGAAATAGTAATTGAAACGACTTGTCTTGATTGTAAATCACCGGCGCATTTATTGTTCTTTGGTATCTTTATATATGTTATACATGGTGTGTGGTAAACTCAGCAATTTTTTTCTGAGTTAGTTATGTTGCTGGTCTGCAGATTTCGGCCACTCACCCAAATACTGATTTCGCGGGCAATGTTCAAATGCACTGGTTTAATTATGTTGCAACTTCCAGTCATTCATCCCAGTGCTGACTTTGTGGCCAATGTTCTTAGCTGGAATCTGCTGATCAATATGGTCGTTGATCGATTGGTTTTGCTGATTGATTGGTGTTAACGTTGGGCGGTATCACAAGAGGACGCATATGAGGCTGCTTCAGGAATATTTCTAACACCATGTAACAAAATATTTTTCACTAAAAGTAGGTTCGATCAGTTCTATATATATATATATATATATATATATATATATATATATATATATATATATATATATATATATATATATATATATATGTATATATTTAAAAATAACATATTTATAAATTTTTATATTGTGTTCATAGAGACAAATCTTTCATCAATTTCTTTCTCTCTCACAACTGAAAGAGTAATGCATTTCTGTAATGAATTCGCCTAAAATATTGAACTGTTAAAACTCAAACCTCGGTCTTTTCATTTCTCTAGAGCCCTGAACAGGTATGGGACCCGCCACGTTGGCTGGAACCTCCACTCATAAGCTAGCCATCGGGTGAGCTTACCCCTGTTTCGTTGCTACAGGTGCTTTTGCAGGGTAGAGTAGCCTTCTACTTGAGTTTCCTATTTATATTAAGGCCTTATGTGATTCCATCATATTAAACTTTAACATAAGTCTGAAACATTCTTATTTTTCATTTAAAGGAAAAGTACATGCGAATTTTGCTTGCATGAATTTTTCATTTAAATAGAAAATATACGGCTACGTCTACAATAGACTTGATCCGGGTAGGGGTCGTGCGAGGCCCACTGCTTCCCCCTGGATGCTCTACTCTTATTTGGGGGTCGTAAATATCGAATTGTAACGACGAAATCCTCTCGTGTCCCGTGCGCAGTGATTAGGCTCGGTCTGTCGTTTTGCAATATTCGATCCCTTCGGTAGGTTACTTCTGCCTCGACACCATCGAACCGAGAGCTTTATCTTGTAATTCGTGAACGCGAAATTTTTCGTAGCGGGCCCTTGTGCTGGAAAAAAGAACCCACTCCACGATACCGCAATGCTAGGCTGCCAGCGCATACACTCGTCTTCAGACAAGACAATTAGTTGTATTTTCATGAAGACTCGAAGCAAATAAGAGTCCCTAGGATGATTTTAAATATTTATCAACCATCAACACGTGTTATTGTTGTTACTATTCAGTACAATTGAAATGGTGATAGCTCATTTGATTATGATTTGATTTCCATGAAATTCCCTAGGAACAAGAGTCTTATATTAACCTACATAGGTTTAACGGCCCCGTTTCATTTTGCGGGGGAAAATGTAAATTTACAAATCATACTATTATTAACAGAGCTGAGTCATTTTTGATTTCTCTGGTATTTGTTGCATAAAGGCCTACCTTCGTTATTTGCAAGTGGAGAGGACCAAATGTTGTTAGTACATTTTGCCACTCCTTGCACCCCTAATGCAAAAAATGACTTTTTTTCAGATTGCAACACTGGATTTGGATTAAAAAGGAGTCCTTTTAAAGTAAAAATATATATGTTGTGCATGTCATAAAAATCAACCAATGAATTAAATCATTCTACATATCCGCATTTTTTAGGCTAAGTACAAAACCCTTCTGACATGAGCGTAGTTTTGTCTGCATAACTTGTTTTCATTGTTACAGATGCGCTTGCAGGGATGCTTGGCTTTCCAAAATGGATATCGGCGAAGGCAGAATTTTTTGAATTTCGATCTTGTTGGGAGAGTTGCATGGGGGCACCGTCACCACCTTCATGCCCCACTCTTATTTTTGGGGCATGATAATCCTCAGAAATGACGAAATTGTCTCGAGTATGGCGCGCTGTTAACTGGTTATTCGACCTCGCCTTTTCTTTTTGTGATCCCTTTCGGAAGGATACTTTGGCGATTTTCACCTTTATCACCAGCTAATCGGTTTGACTTGTTGATGTCGGTCACCAAATAATTCTTAAGTGCGAAAATATTTTGTAGTGGGCCCTTGTGCTGTGGGAAAAGAACCCGTCCCACGACAACACAAAGCTAGTTTGCCAGCACATTTCCAGCGTTGCATTGATCCTGCTCGTTGAGGGAGCGAAATACCTCTGCAGTCCTTAAAGGACCTTTTTTCTCTAAAAACCCCTACACTTGATGGAGTAAATGAATTCCGCTCAAGCGCGTCTTTTTTTGTGGTTGAGAGGCGAATGCTATTTACGCACAGAGTGTGGAACTCCGATGCTCCCGATAAGGCGACTGGACTACCCACTAAACACCTCCTATGTCAACCCGAGAATCCAACCTGGAACCGTTTGACAAATTACTTCGGGCCAGGTCTCGTTTTGTTACGCCTTGAGGCGTCTTCAAGCAGAGGAGTGCCTCTTCTTGCGGGAGGGGAAAGGAGAAGAGGAAGTGCCAGACAAGTGATCCCCTAGCCCCATCGCCCCCGAATGTAGTGATTCCCTTATATCTTTTAGATCTGCCCGAACATAATGTGCCACGTGGTTCCATTTGTCAACCGATTCGAGCATCACCATGATTAAATTATCCGAGGTGAGCTCTCCCGTATCCCTGTAGAGAGCAAAAAATGTGTGGTAGGCATTGTGTTCCTCTTCTGTGCAAAACCGACAATAAGACTGAAAACACCCATGCGCGCTCAAAAGCTGCACCAAATAGAAGTCAGTCTCATCATCCCTTTTATTAAGCCACATTCCCACACCTGGGATGAGGTACGCAGTCCACCTTTCCTTCGTGCAATTCATCCAAGACTGCAGCCAATCGTTCAGTGAGCGCTGTCTCTCCTCACGTACCACAACCTCTCTCGCATAGTCGTTTTGATGTAGGTAAATAGCGCGGCGCTCTCTAGCAAGGAGGGCAACAGGTATGACATCTGCTATAACTCTCACTACAAAATCAGAGACTGTTAGATACGGAGATGCAATCCTCAGTGCTCCTCTTCTCTGCACCTGCACCAAGCGTTTTCGGTATACCTCCTTGCTGAGAGCGCCACCCCATATTTCAACTCCGTGCAGTAGCGCTGAGCTTATAGCACTCATCAAGAGGCGTCTTCTTGATGGGCTGGGTCCCCTTATGCTGACCATAAGCCGGCTCAGAGCCGATACTCCTGAAGCAGCCTTCTCAGCCGTTGCCCTGATTTTCTAAGAAAAACCCATCTTCGATTCGATCAGGAGCACCACTTACTTCACCGCTGGCCTCGATTCAATTAGTATGTCAACAATACTGATCATCCTTACTCTAGGGATTTTTTTTCTCTTAAGACGACCACTTCGGTTTTCTCAGTGCTAAACTGAACCCTCGAGCAGCCATCCAGTCTCTCACTAGGCACATTAGCATACCTAACCTAAGTTACGCTTGTTCAACGCTGTGTCCAACAACTAGAGCCGCATCATCATCCACATAGCCGATCAAGCGCGACTCATCTGACATTTTCAGCCTCAGTAGCCCATCGAAAGACACATTTTACAGGTCCGGACCAAGGAAAGATCCTTGGGCAACACCCGATATAACTTGCATCCTTCGTTGGCCCTGTGTCGTGTTGTAAAGCAGGCTTTGGTTCTTCAGGTAGTCCCTGAAAAGCCGCATTCGATATTCTGGAATATCTAGCATGCATAGTGGGCAGTATGCAGACGGCGATCCGCGATTTCCCTTCCCCGTGCTGATCAGCATGAGCCTCGCCACTTTCCATCGTACCGGGAAAACTCCGTCCCGTAGACAAGCGTTGAATGTGCTGAGCAGCAAGTTTGGATATTGGTGACAGGCAAGCTGCAACACCTCAGCTTCAATACCATCTAGTCCTGGAGCCTTCAATTCTGGCTGTGTGAAGAGTGGACACTCGACTACTGTTTTACCATGGACAGCATCAGCATGGACGGGATGGGCGGCGAAAGGTGCCCGCACTATCTGGTCCGTCTTTTCCGCATCATGTATGCAAGGTTTCCGTAGGGCACTAGGATTTCCGCATAACTAGCTTGTAGCCAAGGCCCTACAGATCCTTACTCAGATTGTTCACTAGGTCTAGTCAGTAGCGAGCCTTGCTGTTGTTAATCAATTTGTGAAGGCATTCCCTGGCCAACTTATATGCTGCTATCCGGTTGCATGCCTCGTCACGGTTCCGTTGAGCCTCACACCGAAGCTTTTGACACTCCTTTTATTTTTCAGCGATTTTAGTTGACCACCAGTGCACCGGGGGTTGCCGTGCCGGTGTTTTCGACGTTGCAAGTAGTCGTAATGATGCTCATAGTTGAGTTCAGCACTTTTTGAGCTACCAGTTCATCCATCCCCTGCAAATCTCCCTGCAGCGGTATGTGAGCACATTGACGAGCCTCTCGACGTCTATCTTATGATGTTCCATCCAACTGTAAAAAGCCGAGAGCATGAACGTTGGAAGATAACATCACTGATCTCAATCAGAATGCTCTGATGATCACTGGCTGAATAGTCCTCTAATACTCTCCAATTGCGTATCCTCCATACTAAGGACTCCGAGGTAAATATCACGCCCGGTATGGTTCCTTCACAGCCAATATGGTGGAAAGTTGGCATATTCCCGGTGTTTAGTACGACGAGCACGTTCCTGGTTTCCGTTTGTTAGGTTTGTTTTCACCGCAGATCTGTTTGAGGCATGCCCCATTCGATTGCTTTAACGTTGAAGTTTTCCCCAACGAGCAAGTTCCCGTCTGTGCTCGAGACAATGCTCTCCAAAGCATTAAGCTTGGCTTGAAAATATGATATCGATTCGTTCGGCGTTAGGTACATACTAAAGAAGGTGGTCCCTGAGAACCGAACCCACATAAAGTCATGCCCCCGTCCACAGCTCTCCGTCCGGAAATCACTCTTTTGAAACCAGATGGCGGCAGTACCAGTTTCACTAGGACACAATGAAGTTGAACTTTTATCCTGGTGTTGCTCACTCAGAAGCATAAAATCGGCTTTCATGTCCCTCTTAAACTGCTCAAGCAGATTTTGGGCGGTTGAACTGCGATGTAGGTTTAGCTGCAGGATGTGAGTCAACACAGTTCTGATTTTTTCTTGGCTAGGGCTTCTTGGAAAACCCGGCATTTTCCTGATCCCAAGACGTGTCCAAAATCTAGTCTTGGATCAGCACCCTTGCAAGGAATACAGTGTGCCTCCTTTGAAAGCTCTCTTCTTTTATGTCCCAGTCCACAACATTTGTAACATAATGAACTCCTATCGGGTCCTTTGCATACTTGTACAGTGTGACCATAGCCAAGGCATTTGAAACATTGAAGAAGCGCTGCTCTTCACCATAGCCTGCAGACAACCTACCCTATTCTTTCTTTGCCCTTATTCAGAAATTGTTTGGCACTCTTTTCGGTCAATTCAATTATGGCCATGCGTTGCCCCTATGATATTCTGGTGTCTGCCTCGCTTTGATCCTGCCCACGCTAGAGAACTCCATTTTGATGGCCTCTTCTACGTCGGGCAGATCCGTGACGCAGTAAATGTCACTTATTTCGATAGTTGCCATCGGCTCGAGTGAGGGTACAGTTGCGTTTTTTCCGAGGGCTTTCTTTACTGCGTCGCAGAATGCCTCCCTATTGTCTGTCTCTGCCCCAGATTCGACCAGTATGTGGCCCGACCGCGCTGGTCGTACTATTTTGATGGCAGTATAAGTGTCTTTGGGCCTTACGTGTCCCCTGATATTCCGCAGAACCTCCACGTAGGATAGACCATCTTGGGGTTTTATGAGCAGTTCTTGCTGCAGGGGTCTTCGTTGCGGCTTGTTTCTCTCCTGTTTCGTATCAGGCATTTTTTCTTGTTGGGCATCCGTGCGAACTTTGTTTTCTGGCACTCTTTGAAGGATTTTCTTTGCGGCTTTCTTCACTCCTTTTGTCACCACTGTTTGGAAGCCCTGATCTGGCATTCTGCGCCAATCAAGTGCCTCTTCCTTCCTTCTTCGATCCCAATCTCTTTCAATTTGGCTAGACGCCATTCATTTATTGATTTTTGATGGTGGAGTTATCTGTACGTGCCCTTAGGTCTAGCCCCCAGCACTTTTTTAGCCTTAAGGTCTTTTTCGGCTTTTAACCAGCTCCTGCGATAATAGCCTATGCGGTCTAGGAGCTCCTCTAGTTCAAGGAGCCCAATCTTGACTGCTTTGTTGATTTTTGACGAGTTGCATGCGGATTGAATTCTTTTTAAAATATCTCCCGCTTTTCAGAATAGCGTTTTTTCTTCATGTCGTTGGGCGTCAATTGTAATTTACGAACATCGTTCTTAGGAGAGATTATCGGCTTCCGTTTCCAAATACAGTACTTCCACCACATTTTTTATGGTGGCGACGAGATCAAACAACGTCGCTTCATTTATTGGATCCATCCTGTCCTTTCCTGCCGTAACCTCTTCGTGGACTTCAGGATGGTTCGTTGTTATATCGGGATTTACGACCCTTGCTACAGTTGCTTCGGTAGCGATCGCAGTAGTGACCATCGAGTTCTTGATGTTCTTCATATTTTCCTCGATCGTTCGAACATCTGATGCACGTCTTTGGGTGAGTTGGTCGATAGTGGAAAGCTTCAGCCAGAGTAGCCCTAATAAAATAGGGGTAGTAACGAAGTCGATAACATTTTGCGCCTAACGGGGGGTTGTAATGAAGTCAGTAATAGCCCAGTCATATTAGGGCTTTCACCTCGGAATGAAAGATAATAAGCTGCAAATTGGTATGAACCTTTGTTTTGTCATTCTAAATGTTGTCTCAAAAGTCTAAATCGTTATCGTGTTCGCGTCTCAAGATATTCAAGGTCAAAGGTCACAAAAATCGGTTTTTCGCGAATATCTGGCTTCCTATCGGTTAAATGAGATTTGCATTTATCATAAAAGTTGTAGGCTATAAAATTCCCTACAACTTTTGTTTAAACTTTTTTTTCATACGACCAACCGTTTTGAAGGTAGAGCGCGAAGAGTGCACATCGTACAGTCATATACGGCCTAATGCAAGGTCAAGCGTGAGTTATGGTTATCAGTACGTTATAAAGTCAATTATTTACTTGGAAATTATAATTATTAAACAATGCCTATTATTTATGTACTAACTATTAATTATTTATATTTAATTAAAGTAAGTAACTTGATTATTTATATATAATTATTCATATTTAACTATTTGACAAAACAAAGGTTCATACCAATTTGCAGCTTATTATCTTTCATTCCGAGGTTGACCCCTTTTTAGGGTTTTGTAAAATAATTTTACAAAACCCTACTAGTTTCGCGACCAGTCTGTCCGTCTGTCCGTCTGTCCGTCCGTCCGTCCGTGTGTCACAGCAGTTTTTCTCGGAAACTACTTAAGCTAGAAACATCAAATTTTGTGTGTAGGTGTAAAGTGGTGATCTCTTCAAAGTTCAACTACAAAAAAAATTTTATAAGGTATTTAAGGGGGGTCTCCCCATATAGGAGAGTGACCCCCCGAAAAAAAGTGTCCCCCCCCCTCGCGATTGGACACCTGTGATCCAAAAAATCTGAAAAAAATCAGGGATGTAGGCCTTGGTGAGTACAACAACAACAAATACGTGAGAAGTCACAATTCGCTCAACTTTGTTAGTAATAGTATGATTTATCGATTTTATGTTTTCTTGAATAAAATCTTAACGGTACCCTTAAATTCAATGAAATTCAGCACGTGGATGTCTATTTATAAGATTGATCTATCCTGAAAGTTTCATAAAGATTGAATCATATTTAGCGATGTTATAGCGGTTTGAATTTTCCTGTATTACTATGGAACAATATGCGCTGCATTTATTACTATGGCAACATATGGCTATGGAACAACATGCGCTTTTTACCGACTCACACACTACAGTTTTGCTAGGATTTGCATGAAAATTTCAGGAATGATAGGTGTCATGAATATCTTTGAGAATCGGTCCAGCTAGTGGTATCAGTAATCGTAAAACAAAATAGTGGCTGTTTTAAATGCGAAGATTGAATAATCTTGAGTTATTTTTTCCCAACTTCAACGTTTAAGGCGCATGCTTTGAACACTTAATTCAATTTAATGAATGACTGAAGATGAGTACCTACATTTAACGCTCCTAAGTGAAACAAGTCAAGGAGGTGGGAGAGAGCTCCTAGCAAAAGGGTTTTGTAACCATTCTAGGATTCGAAAAAATTGGCCATTAATCGATGATTTCAGTACAGGAGAGTGGCCCCTGAAAAAAAATTCATCAAACATAGCCGATATGAGTATGAAATGAAAGTTTTCATGGGAGCTTTTCAAAACAGTTGTTAAACTGTCAGTTTTTGCTTCAGTGGGGGAACAGGGGGGAAATACATGCAAAATGTGTTTTCTCCGTCGCGGATGGACATCTGAAATAATTATCAAGGGAGATATTTATGAGAATAACAATTCTAAAAACCTCAGAAGTCGAAATTCGTTCAACTTTGTTAATAATAGTATGATCTTCGTATTTCATATTTTCTCCAATAAAATCGTCTCTGGCATGTTTCTTGATTTGATTCGATCTGGTGACTGCATTTTGTAAGTTGAATACAAAACCCTTCTGACATGACCGTAGGTCTGTTTACCCAACTTGTTTTACCTAATATGACTGGGCTATACAACTTTTCAAAAACTTTGGTGAAAGTTGGAGCCGAATTGCGACCTCTAACGTGGTCAACAATCTCGTTATATACATACACACATATACAGATATATCCATATATATGCATATATATATACATATGTGTATATATATAGATATATATATATATATATATATATATATATATATATATATATATATATATATATATATATATATATATATCTATATATATATACACATATGTATATATATATGCATATATATGGATATATCTGTATATGTGTGTATGTATATAACGAGATTGTTGACCACGTTAGAGGTCGCAATTCGGCTCCAACTTTCACCAAAGTTTTTGAATAGTTGTATAGCCCAGTCATATTAGGTAAAAAAAGGGGTCAACCTCGGAATGAAAGATAATAAGCTGCAAATTGGTATGAACCTTTGTTTTGTCAAATAGTTAAATATGAATAATTATATATAAATAATCAAGTTACTTACTTTAATTAAATATAAATAATTAATAGTTAGTACATAAATAATAGGCATTGTTTAATAATTATAATTTCCAAGTAAATAATTGACTTTATAACGTACTGATAACCATAACTCACGCTTGACCTTGCATTAGGCCGTATATGACTGTACGATGTGCACTCTTCGCGCTCTACCTTCAAAACGGTTGGTCGTATGAAAAAAAAGTTTAAACAAAAGTTGTAGGGAATTTTATAGCCTACAACTTTTATGATAAATGCAAATCTCATTTAACCGATAGGAAGCCAGATATTCGCGAAAAACCGATTTTTGTGACCTTTGACCTTGAATATCTTGAGACGCGAACACGATAACGATTTAGACTTTTGAGACAACATTTAGAATGACAAAACAAAGGTTCATACCAATTTGCAGCTTATTATCTTTCATTCCGAGGTGAAAGCCCTAATATGACTGGGCTATAAGTCAGATCTACAATTTCAGCCAGTCGATAGTACCATAGCCGTGACAAGACCACTCGTTGGTTTGCCAGATTCCACTGGAAACGTGGTGCAGAGTTACTAACATTCAATTTATGCAGGGCTACACGCGTCAAAGAGCAGTTTGTGGAGCGTGCGATAAATTTCAAATTTGATATTTATTTTGCGTGACATAAATTATGCCCGCACGGCATTTCCGCACAAATCGAAAATTGTTTATGAAAATTCCATGAGTTATGCAAAGACCGCTGTCAGTGCCTAAAGTTTTTCTGTTAAGGAATTGATGGGATAATTAGGGCCTTATTATTTCTTAAATTGAGTTCCTGGTCGGATACTTAATTTATACTTACAATTTTTTCATATTTTTCACGAAATTTTACTTACAAAATATTTTTCCATATGCAACAAATTAATCTTAGTGCAAATTCTGTCCAGTGAAATATTTTTATAAAATTTTTCTAAATGAAGCATGTCTAATGAGGTCCCTAATAGGCCTACATTAGGCATGCCTAACTTTGGGAAAAGTGAGCAATTCCTAAACTCTTCCTAACTTTGAAAATATTAAGCTGGGCGTCCCTCTTGTTCTACACATTGTGCTAAATTGCGGAATTTCAGAACTAGCTAAAGTTAGGCATACCTAGCTAGGTCCCCATCAGGTATTAAACAGTGCCTAACTTAGGTGTGCCTCATTAGGGCCCCTTCAGGCCTGCATCAGGCTTGCCGCACTGTTTCCACATTACGCCCTAAATTGATTTCTAGTCGGGTTATTTCTATTGAAAGTTATTTAAGGTTTGTTATTGATAGAAAATCAGATTGACTACCTCTTCCGTCATACAAACGACTACATACAAATTTTCAAACGAACTATTCCAAATAATGAATTACCCTAAAAATTCACTTCCCCATTATTGTTTTGTTGCTCCATGGACAGCGATTCAAATGCCAAATAACAATATTTCAATGGCAACTCGTATCGTATTTTCCTCTGGCTTCGTGTCTAGTCCCCAAGTCGGCAATCGAGTCAATCGTTGTCGATGGCGTTAAGAACAAACTTTTTTTTCTGCCAACAAAATTAAGGACAGAAACTTGTAGTCGACGTCGTTCATGTCCATGCCATCATTTACAAGCTGAAAGCTTTAAGGCGCCTTCTCAATAAGAATTCCGTTAAGGTACAACGAAACGAAACATACACAACATCGCACAAAACAACTCTTATCCTTGAGGAATAGTACGGGGGTGTGTGATTCCTCCCCCTACTCATTCGTTACTTTACATTTATTCTGAGATGTTTTGAGCGCCAGTTCTTGAGTGTGAGGGATGAGTTCGAGTTGTGGAGATGAACTTTGGAAAGGGCGCAACTCCGTCATAAATGGCCACGTTTTGACCAAAAACAGAGTAGGAGAGTTTGTAGTGTTGATACGGAGTGCCTTAAATGCTTTGTACCAGACGTAATCGGTAGAAACTTGTTGCTTCCGAAATGCCTCCAAGAATACCCTAGTGAGCAAGAAGTGCTCTTGCTCTCATTCTTATGCACTGAGATTTTCCCCTAAAGTTCAGACACTTTGGTCATGAAGATAACAACGGGTGTCCTAGTTTCAAAACATTTTTTTTTGAATGTTTGGTCAGTTTTTATATTTTCAAATATCGCTTGAAATCTAGCATTATATAAACCAAGGTTCGTTTTAAGAAATAAGCATAGCCGTGCTGGAAAGTGATGTAACAAAATACGTTTTCAAATTACTTGTAAATCCTTTTATGTTCACAACCATCGTTATCGTTAGTAACAAAGTATATAGATATGCTAAGACTTTGTGAGGTTAATTGAACTCAATCCTTATACATTGCAACTCAAATTAGCGGAGCAATTTAGTATCCTGGAAGTAGTAAGGCGTCGTCAACACAATTCGTCTGAGGGCACCATCAACACAATTCGCAGTACTACTAGAGCTCAAGTGGCTTTCGAGTGACATCCTTTAGCGTTCTGTGCTTTCAACCTAGAGGACTTGGAACAACGTTGTGTGATGACAAGCGATTCGTTAGAGCTCTTAAGCTAGTATTGAGAAGCCGGGAGTCAAACCACGAGTGCGCATGACAGTAATTGTGCTTATCAGCAGGGTTATTGTTCTTGATACTCGTATGTTTAGTTTATCTATTTTGTTCAGGGTTACTATGCTTATGAAGAGATGAGATTTTAAATAGCCGTTACAATAATGAAATACGATTCTCCAATGAAATCCAACTCAAGAGTTCAAAATTGTAATCGATGAAAATGATTCTTTACATCATGAGATGAGAAAGAACAACATCATAATAAATGGTGTTGATAAAACAAACAATGGAATCGTCGATGAAATTTTGAAAAGTCGATGAGCCCCACATCAGCAACGCTCACCGAATTAGAAGCAGTAATACGGAAACACCTCCAATTATTGTGCGGTTCACCAGGGAAAAGATGAAACAAAATTTTATGCATGCGTACCGGCAATTTGTGAAGCAACGCGACGATGGTGATAGACAATCCATTGGAAATAATTTACGATGAAGATGTACTCGTATATACATTCCAGAATATAAAAATCTCTGAATGTAGAAAACCCTTAAAGGGAAATTTCAAGCGCTTAAAAATTCGCCAATTGAATATAAGGAGAATTAAAAAACATTTCGATGAAATCAATATTCTGATCCACGAGTTAAATATGAATTTTGACGTCATCATTCTTTCCAAAAGTCAACATCATAGCTATATAACTGAATTTGAACATATGAGAAGTCAAATTGTATTAAGCAAAAAATAATAAAAACGTGAAATTTATCAGTTCTATAGAAAAAACGTTCAAAAAGTGGAATTTTAAAGTGAAATCAGCTGTTTCTTGATTTGGTGAATTTGGTGTTAGAATTTCGGTATTTTCAAGAGTGAAAATCAAGGATGAGTACATTATCTTAGAGGAAATTCTACATTTAAAAATTCTGCATTAAATCGCTAGATTTTCAAATTATTCTTTGTTCGAGGAGAGGGGTTCTCCTGTAGAAAGAAGGTAATTTGGAAAATTTATAATAAATTTAGAAAATTTATAATAAATTTATAAAATTTAGAATAAACTTAATAACAATTTTTCCAACTAATTATTATTGATAATTTTCAAATTAATTTTATAAGGTGTATTAATACACCACTAATCTTATTACCTTGACGTCGGGTATTCTTTGTAGCATGGAGCAAGGCTTCCAGGTAGATGCAATATATACAGATTTCAGTAAAGCGTTCGATCGAGTGGACCATGAAATACTGGTGAATAAACTTCGCATTTTTGGCATCTACGGTTCACTGCTCAACTGGATTCAGTCATATTTGAAAGACCGCACACAATGCGTTAAGTTTCAAGGTCGGTTATCTCGTGAGTTCAATGTCACCTCCGGAGTACCTCAGGGCAGTCATCTTGGTCCACTCCTCTTCAATATTTTCATCGCTGATCTTTCTACAGTACTGTCTGATGTCTCGCACCTGTTTTACGCCGATGACCTCAAACTGTATCACTGTATACAATCCTTATCCGATGTATCTTTTCTTCAATCTAAGTTAGCAGCTCTCCTTCAGTGGTGCGATAGAAACCAACTTGCTCTTAATATAGAAAAATGCCAGATAATAAGTTTTGCAAGAAAAAAGAACGTTATCTTACATGATTATGATATTAATAACACACGTTTGAAAAGAGTCGAGAGAGTTGTCGACCTTGGCATAGTCTTAGATACTAAACTCCGCTTTAACCTCCATTATGATGAAATCCTGAGCAAGGCTTATAAAATGCTAGGTTTCATTAAACGTAGAGCAAAAGAGTTCAGAAATATCTGGGCTACTAAATCTCTGTACACCTCACTTGTCCGTCCACTTCTTGAATACGGCTGCACAGTCTGGGACCCCATATTCAACATTCATAGTCGCAGATTAAAGTCAGTGCAAAAACAGTTTTTGCTCTTCGCCCTTAGATCCTTGTATGATCCTACTTCTTTCCACAATCTTCCATCTTATGATGTTCGACTTCACATAATCAACCTGACTACACTGGCCTCTAGGAGAGTTGCATTGTCCGCTTGCTTGCCCTTTGATGTACTAAGAGGCAACATTCAAACTACATCCTTGTCAGACAAAATACACTTAAACGATCCTATAAGAGCCACAAGACACACACCAATGCTAACCGTGCGTATGCACCACACGAACTATGCTAGCAATGAGCCGATTAACAGATGCTGTAAAGCATTCAACAGGTTTAGCGTTCATTACTCCCCAACCATCTCCAAATCCTATTTTAAGAACCAAATCTAAAATGCCCTCAACGCCGCTATTTCATAAATGTTTAAATTAAGTTTGTATTTTTTGTATTGTATTTTTTGTAATTACGCCTTGCTTGGTGAAATAAATAAATAAATATTATTTCCCCTACGCGTAATAATTTGATATTGCAGACAATTTATAAAATAATAATCATTATCATAAGATTAAAATAGTAGTGATTGAATCATTTTCAACTATTATTGGTAAGAGTTCCTAAAATAATAGATAAGAAAAGTGTCGACGGTGGAGTGCAACAAATGTGGTAAATGCAAAAAGACCGCTAAGAATTCGGAACAAGGAATAGGGTGTGATGGAATATGTAATAAGTGGTTCCACATAAGCTGTATTAAAATGTCTGAAGAAAGATATCTAAAGATTACGGAGATTACTCAAGATGTTCTTTGGATGTGCTCCGCTTGTAAATCTTATAACAAAAAATTAAAAGATGATCGCCTCATGGAACAAATCAAGCAAACAGTCAACCAGCTAATTGAACTGAAGTATACCGTCAGTGCCTTAATGGAAAAAACACTCATGTAAATAAAATTACATATGCAGATGTGACCAATTTGGATATTGGTTTGCAGAAAGAAAAACGCACAAACACAACATCACAAAAAGGCATAATCATCAAGCCCAAAGCCCATTCAAGCTCCGATCAAACTCTTTTCGATTTCAAATCTAAAATTGGACCCTCTCAATGCAAGGTTCCACTCCAGCTAGTCCGTCCGATTCGAAATGGTGGAGCAATTATTAAGACTTCTTCGAATGAAAATTCATCTACGCTTCTCAATATTATTAAGGAAAATATGAAGGGATACGAAATAATGAAAACTAAGTCTCTTCAACCAAGATTGGTTATAAATGGATAAGAGAAGCAATTTACAAACGAGGAGCTACAAATTGAAATCCAAAGTCTGAACCCGAACATTTTAGATGAAGATAAAATGGAATTGGTTCATTCTAGAAGAATACGGAGCGGAAAATGGTTACATATTTTAGAGGTGAATGGAACAATCTTCAAGAAGATAGCGAATAGATATGTTAATATCGACTATGGATCATACTACATAAAGGAAGATTTTAACGTCACTAGGTGCTTGAAATGCCAAAAGTTCAATCACAAGACATCAAAATGTGAAGACTGTAGAGAGACTGTAAAAGCTCAGTTGAAAAATGTTGTAATTGTATGGAAAATGGTAAGAAAATTGGCCATGCACACCGGGCAGATTCGACGGAATGCCCAGAATTAAAACGTAGGATTTTGATTGCTAAGAGAAGCATTAACTAAGATGATTAATATGCCATTCAATAATATAAAGATATTTGAAGACACCCAAATTTTTATCCTCTATGCTAATATAAGAAGTTTAAGACAAAAACTGAACGAACTTAAAATTTATGTAAAGCAACATTCGAATAAAGATGTAATTATACTTAATGAAGTCTGGATATATCCCGAGGAAGTGGAGTACTACAAGATTCAGGGATACGATTCTGCATTTTTCTGCATGCCCGGAAGAGGTGGAGGAACAGCAATTTATATTAAAAAACTCTAAATTTCGTAACGAGGCGAGTAATACCGGATAAATACAATATGATAGTTATCGAACTAGTATGCCCTGGAAAGAAAATAAAAATTGGCACATTTTACAACTCCACCCGACTTAACGCGCAAGACCTGTGCTTGACATTAGATGAACTATATTCTATGGAAAATAATTTGATCACAGTTGCCGATATGAATATAGATCTAATGGTTGAATCTAACGAGTCAAGGATGTACAAAGACGTACTAGAAACGAATGGTGCCACTATTGTGAACCCACGTCAACCTACCCGACTAGCATCTAATACCTGCCTGGATCACATAATCACAAATGATAATCAAATTGCTGGGAAAATTGCTTATACTTATTTATTTATTTAAATTCCATTTAACAGATAAACATTATCTAATTACAAAATGGAACAAAACAAACAGAAAAGAAAATTAAAATGATAATCAAATTGCTGGGAAAATTGCTTATACTTATTTATTTATTTATTTATTTAAATTCCATTTAACAGATAAACATTATCTAATTACAAAATGGAACAAAACAAACAGAAAAGAAAATTAATGAAAATTAGAATTAAGTGTTAAAGTTAATATAAAAAAGAAATTCAATGGTACTTACAACAATAAATATGCGTGTAAAATTAAATTAAAGCACACAAAACAAGAAAATAAAGTCTAATATTTACTCCAGTTGAGCTTTAAGAATCAGGCTTCTTAACCTCAATTTAAAAACTAGGTATGAGTCGGAAAAAGACCAAGCTCAAGCCTATCATGATTCCTTACCATTCGTATAATAGGAGAGTGAAAATATAAAATTGTACGGGCATACGGTGGCACAAAAAAATTGTTTGCCCGAGAAGAACGCGATGATTGGCGAAGACGTAGGTCTGCAAGCAATGTTAATGAAATTTGATTGTGGCAGAGTTGATACAGAAAACACTGATCTAGATACATGCGACGGGATGACAGAGTAGGCAAACGTAGGAAGGATAAACGGCAGTCATAGGGTTGATATGGGATTTTGAATTTGTAAAACAAGACACGAGTAAATTTACGCTGGACATTCTCTAACGAGTCAATGAGGTAGGAGTGTCAGGGAGACCAAACTACAGAGCAATATTCGAAGATAGGACGGGCAAGACAGATAAACAAGCGGACAGGAGTAGATATATTGTTAAATTTATGCGCGTGCCCGAAAATAAGTCCCAATATTTTCGAGGCCCTAGTAGTCGCGATTAGAACGTGTGCATCAAAATTGAGCTTAAGATCAAAAGTAACGCCAAGCAGAGCTCACAGCAGCGAGTGGGACTTCGTTCAACATATAGGTAAAATTCAGCGGAGAACGATTTAGATTAAAAGTCATTTTATAGCATTTGGCAACATTAAGACAGAGGTAATTAGACGAACACCAGTTACTTAGTGCAATCAGGTCCATCTGAAGATATTGAGTGATAGCTCGAAAGACTTTAAAATCATCGGCATACAGTTGGCAATTGGAAGCGATACTCTAGAGGATTGGCCTAAACTTGATCATCGTGTTTTGAAAGTTGTTATTCAAGGCATTAAAATAAATAAAAAGCAAAAGCCTGCTTACAAAGTTTTCAAATACTTAAATAAGGACCTCTTTAGATCAAATCTTAAGGGTTCATTAATTAACCAAAAACCTTCAAACTTAGTGGAGCTCACGAACATCATAATGGAAGCTAAGGACACCTCGACTACGGAGAAAAAATAAGATGTCGTCAACATTCATGGATAACCAAAAAAGTTATTGAGACAAGTAAGAACAAGCGTAAGGCTTATATGAACTACAAACGGAACATGAATGATCAATAGCTCAGGTTTATATACATCGAAGCCAATAAAACATCTAAACGTGTTTTGAAAGAAGCAAAACTTTTCTTTTACTTCAAAAGACTAGATGCAGCGGCCGACAATGCGCATGAAATATGGGACATAATAAATGAAGTTAAAAGAAACTCACCGCGTAACTCTACGACCCAGGATTTCACCATAGAGAACTCATCTTCAGCAAATGCATTTGAAGCTGCAAGTAACCTCAATATCTTTTTTTCAACTGTAGGTGAAAAATCCAGCCAGCGCCAACAAGCAATTTTACTTCTACAATTACGTCGCTCTTTTCTCAGTCAAGCGTTTCATAAATACAGGAGTTGACAAGGGTGACTATGTTGCTGCTATTTTTGTGGATCTGAAAAAGGCGTTTGATACGGTGGATCATGAGCATTTACTTCGTAAACATTCACGGGAAACCAAATCAACTTTTAAGGAATTACTTAAATGGAAGATCGCAGAAAACAGTAGTCAATAATGTATTGAGCGTTTTGGCACCTATGAAGTCAGGCGTTCCCCAAGGCTCCATACTTGGCCCTGCCTTATTCTTGTTATACACTAACAATTTAAATACATGTGGACTAAAGGGACACTATGCACTATATGCTGATGACACAGTTCTACTTTACTCGGGATGCAAAAAAGATTACTTAGAGAATACCATTAATGAGGATCTAAGTACACATCATTCGTGGTAAGAGATAATAAGCTAGCGCTGAATACTTCTAAGACCAAATACATTTTTTTCAAACAGAAGAACAAGGAAGACATTAACATGGATATAAGAATTAATAGCGAAAAACTGGAGACAGTAGCGGAATTCAAATATCTTGGACTCATCATCGACCAACGGTTAACATGGCTGCCGCATATAAACAACTTAAGAAGACAATTAGCTCCTGTTATTGGATTACTGAGAAGATATGAAGGATTTCCAAGCAATATCAAGCAGATGGTGCTAAATTCATTCGTTCTGTCGAAACTACATTACGGAGTAGTAATCTGGAGCCAATCATCAAAGCAACCCCTTAATATCATCTCCAGGTTGCTTACCAAGGCTTATAAAAAAATGTTAAATCTACCAATACGTACACCAACCAGATTTGTGTACCAATCAGCGAAAGCATTAACATTAACTCAAATCGTTGAAGCAGAGAAATCCAAGATTATTTTTAAATGCTTGAATTCAAACTCGTCGTCACATATTCAATTTATGAAAGTATCGCAGAAAAATCACTACAATGCTAGGAACGCAAATCAATTCATACATTTTGCAAGAACGGATCGTCTAAAGAATGATGCTACGAATAATGCCTTGCGTATATACAACAATCTCCCAGATTCAGTTAAGGATGCAAACTCACTTATAGTTTTTAAACAAGTTGAGTAAACAGGAGAGTGCTCCTACCAGAAGGTCTTTGTAAACATCCTAGGGTTAGAAGCAAGTTTTCTAATGGCGTGAATCGACAACTTGAATTATTCATCCAATACTTAGATATGAAATTGTTCAAATTTATACAAAAGATGCACAGTTTCTTTCATAAGCATAGTGCAGCCGCCATTTTAATGTAGCTTAAATGATTTTTCTGAATGCTCGGCCGATTGAACATGTTCAAGTTAAACACTATTCCTTAAATTTTCATGAAAATTGAAAGAAAATAAAAGTACTTAAGTCAATTTTAAATATATATATAGGGTTTTCCAATAAGAGGTGTTATTTTGAATAGATCTTCTGATTTAACACCTTGCGACTTCTTCCTTTGGAGCCACGTGATAGAGAATAGCCCAGCGTCAATTCAAGACCTCAAAGATGAAATTCGTGAGGCTATCGAGGACATAGGGCAGCCACTTTGCGATTTGGTAATGGAAAATTTCATGAAGAGGATATGGTCCTGTAAGCGTGTCGTAGTGGTTTTTTGCCCAGTGTTAGTTATTGCTTTTAACGGCATATCTTCTTCTTTATAATGAATTAAACATCCGATCATTTATTTTAAAAAAATGGCTTTTTTCTTTTAATATTAAAATAACACCTCTTATTGGAAAGCCCTATATGAACCATAAACACGTGTTATCGTTGTTGTAATTCCATATAATTGAAATGGCTATAACTCACTTGATTATGATTCGATCTCAATTAAATTTTGTGAACATATATATCTTATGTCAGTCTATATAATTGCAAAATTTCAAGAAGTTTAAAGGTACCGTTTTGATTTTATGGGCGAAAATGTAAAATCTACAAATCATACTATTATTAACAAAGTTGAGCGAATTTCGATTTCTAAGGTATTTGTTGCCCTTGTACTCATAAAGGTCCACATTCGTGATAATTTTCAGATTTTTTGGCTGAAAGGTGTCCAATCGCGAGGGGGGGGGGGGGGGGACACAAATTTTGGGTACATTTTGCCTTCCCGTGGACCCCCTAATTCATGAAATGATTTTTTTATTTCAGATTCTAAAAGTTCTAATCAAGACCTTTCATTTGATACCCCACTCGACTACCTTTGATTAAAAAAAATTTTTAAAGGCCAATTCGTTATTAGGGGGGACCCCCCTTAAACATTTTTTAAATTTTTGTCAAGGCCTTAACTTTTGAGAGATCATCACTTTTGACCTTTTCACAAAGTTTGGGCATTCTAGCTTCTATAGTTTCTGAGGAAATCAACTGTGACACACGGACAGACGGACAGACGGACAGACGGACAGACGGACAGACAAGTTGTGAAACTAGTAGGTCTTTGTAAAAAAATTTTTTACAAAGACCTAAAAAAGGCTTAAAGAATATTTATTTAACAACGATTGAATCTCAGTGCAATAAATTTCTACATCGCATCTTAGGGCCTTTCTTGACCCTATCGTCGAGATTGAATGGCAGAAAGATATTATTATGGAGAATTTCAGTCCAATAAATTTCAACATAGCATCTAAGGGCACTTTAAACCCTATCGTCGAGATGCTTGAAATGACAGCTAACTTTATAACTCAGAGTGTTTTTTCCCATGGCGTATCACAAAGTTTTTTTTATCTCTGAGAGCTTATCACGAAATGGACAAGATGAGATTAATAGGATAAATTCACATAATTTGTGTGCCCCCTTATACCGATGGTCTAATAATTGTCTGGGTGGCACACCTGAAGAAACGACAAAATGTGAAGTGCGGGTCGCACGAGCGTTGTGCGACGAAGAAAGTGTGATGGAGAGAGTGGAAGGAAATGGAGTGTTTAAAAAAAAAAGTGTGATGGAGTAGTAATATATATAAAAAACACTTCAGTCCATACAGCCACAGAGCTGGATTCTGAAAATTTCATGGGAATACTGATAAATATTGAACTCACAAGGAACCATTTTAAGAATATATATGGTAAATACAGATCCCCTCCCCAAGTCTAGAGAGCTTCATTCAAAATTTAAAAGAAATAACCAATTCTAAAAACAAACACACCGATATTTTGGCAGGAGATATTAAAACTGATTTGTTAGAAGAATCTTATGTAGCGAATAGCTATCGAAACATGCTCGCCTAGATAGGCTTTGTTTCTTACATACATAAATAAACCAACGAGAGTAACCTCAAATACAAAATCTTGTATTGACTATATATTTGTGAGGCACATACAAAACAAACAAGAAAGTATTCCGATTATACTCCAAAACGCTATTACAGACCATTACTCAACAATATTATGTTTACCAATCCGTTACACATCTTCAACTATAAAGATAATGATCATATAAAAGTAATTACAGATCTGAATTTGATTCAGGAAAAGTTGAAAAAGGTCAATTAGAATAGAATCTTTAAGGAAATGGATGTTGCGGAAAACACAGCATTTAAATTTGTAGAAGAGCTACAGAACATAGTTAGGAGCTGCCAACGAATTAAATATATACGATGGTGCCTGAAGCCTTTAAAGCAATGGTTACATGAGGGCATTGTCAGGTCACTTATAATACGGGATAAATTAAAGAGAAAACTGAATAGTGAACCCTTTAACATTGCATTAGAACAGCATTATAAAAACTGCAGAAACAAATTAACTGCAATTATAAAAGAATCTAAAAATAATTGTTCTAAGATTAGGATGCTTAAAAAAGGTAGCTCAATTTAATCTGTATGGTCAACAATTAATGAAATATTAGTGAAACAATCCAATAATTTTATTAATAAAATATCAGCCAAACCAAAACTATAACATCCAGAAAAAAATACGCGGACTGCTCAACAATTTAACAAAATATTTACTCAAATAGGAGAAGAATCATCTGAATCATTTCAAGGTATTAAACATATTGATGGCTCTGTTAACAGAATCAATATACGGAATTCGTTTCATTTCCGATATAAACTACAAACGAAATAAAAGTAGCGATGAAAAAATTTAAAACGACTGCTCCAGGGAATGATAAATTCAATTTTAGTATAATAAAGTAGTTTTGGAGCCGCTTAAATACATATTCAACAAAAACATAAAAGAAGGAAACTTTCCGTTATCATTGAAAAAGGCAGTTGTGGTCCCAATATATAAAAGTGGCGAATCATCCAATTCATCAAACTACAGACCATTTTCTTTGCTGCCCACTATTTCGAAAGTCTAAAAGATCAACTGTACGGTTTTCTCGAGATGAGCGCACCAACCAGTGTGTGGCGGGTTCTCAACTGGGGTTACTGGAACCTTGCCCTTGGATAAGGGGCGGTGGTCGACGCCTGGTTCGACCCTGTCTGTAGAGACCGTGAGGTTAGGCCTATTCATGGCAGGTACTCACGTTAAACTTTCGACTTTATGTACGGTTTTCTCCCTCACCAGGGCGGAACTGATCTGTTAATTCAAAGAGGTGCAACTGCTATTGTTGGGTTGTCGTTTCCGATTCCAGTGAAGCCGCCGGGGACTGTTGTTCCCGGGGTCCCCAAATCACTTAGTAAAAATACCAGGGCAGGAACTTGACCCGAAACATAGTCGCTTTGTGATTGTTCTATAACAAGATCAATTCATTGCTGCGAAAATCAACCCTGGAGGTAAATTCAGGTACCACGGGCAGCTGATGAGTCTTTACCTTCGGTAATCAGCTGATTGGTTGCGGCCCTTCGGGGAGTATCGTGGTGGCTGATGTTTAAAAACAATGGTTGGTGTTGTCCTTATAGCGTCAGATATAACTGGGTCTCGGATCTACAGTTTGAGAGTTCCCTAAATGTAAACTGGTACCGAACTTGGGGGCGAATGAATGGCGCTTAAACCAATCGCAGTCTAATGGTGACCGTGAGGCTAGGCCTACAAAAGGCAGGTACTCACGTTAATCACACGACTCATGTACGGTTTTCTTCAGCCCAGGGCGGAACTGATCTGGTAATTCAAAGGGGTGCAACTGCTGTTGTTAGGTTATCGTCTGCGATTCCAGTGAAGCCGGTGGGGACCGACGTTTCCGGGGTACCCAAATCACTTAGTAGAAATATTAGGACAGGAACTTGATCCGAAATATAGTGGCTTTGTGATCGTTCGATAACAAGATCAACTCATTACCGCGAACCTCAACCCTGGAGGTATACTCAGGTACCACGGACAGCTGATGAGCTCCCATCTTCGGATGGTCAGCTGATTTGGTTGCGGCCCTTTGGGGAGTATTTTGGTGGCTATTGGTTGAAAACAAAGGTTGGCGTTGACCTTATAGCGTCAGATATAGCTGGGTCTCGGATCTACTGGTATGAAAGTTTAGAGTTCGCTCAATGTAAACTAGAACCGAACTTGGGGGCGGTGATTGGCGCTTAAGCCAACCGCAGTGTAATGGTGACCGTGAGGTCAGGCCTTAAAAGGCAGGTACTCACGTTAATCATATACGACTATTTGTGGTTTTCTAAATGAAAACAATATTTTATCATTGCAGCAGTTTGGTTTTAAACCAGGATCTAGGACAGAAACAGCTATCATTGAAGTTTGTAATTACCTTCATGAAGAAATTGACAAGAATAATAAGCCACTGGCTATTTTTATGGACCTAGCCAAAGCGTTCGACACAATTTCCCACAACATCTTAATCAGAAAGCCGAGAAACATAAGACTATATGGAAAAACGTTGAATCTACTTAGCGAATCGGGAACATTATATGAAGATTGGGAATATATGAAGTGATTGTGTAAAGAACAAACGTTTTGGTATTCTGCAGGGTACTGTTCTCTTATCTCATCTGTTCATAATCTATGTAATTGAATTGTGCAATGCAAGTATTATGAATGGAAAAATTGTAGCATTTGCTGATAACAAAGTTCTTCTTATTTCCTTGAAAAATGGGATAGAACATATACGAGTAAGATTGCAGAGCGAGAAATACAAGCAATTAAATCATGGTTGAATAGTAATACAACCAGTACAGCAGCTGAAGCAGGTATAATTCTCTACCGTGCAGACTATTTTGCAATACGCTTTAGTCGTTTGGGGTGGTACGTATGGATCCCATTTATCCAATCTGGAAACGACTCGTAAGTTAGTTATTAAAACTATATATAATCTGACAAGTCGATTTTCTTCTGAAGAGCTCTTCTATATACCAAAATGCATATTACACATACGAGCATTATATGTCAAGTGTAGTTTGATTTATCTATCTAAATCAGGAAATGTGAGCAGAATTAATCATGAAATTAGTACTAGGCATATCCACGATAGGCTAGAAATACCCAAAACTAGAAAATCGTTATCATAAAACAACCTCTTCTTTTCCAGCCCGTATATATTTAACAAACTACTTGTTGGCATTCGAAGCAGTTAAATTAAAATTTTGGCTTCAGGATCTTACGATTTCGACTTACTGTGATATATTTGATTTATTTGGGGTTAGATAAGTTTTTTATGTCTTCATTGTTTATCCAGCTTTTCTTTTCGCGATCATAACATATTGAAATGTTAAGCAATAGTATATATATATATATATATATATATATATATATATATATATATATATATATATATATATATATATATATATATATATATATATATATATATATATTAACTAGTACTTTTTGAAGCCCTATGGCTTCAAAAAGTACTAGTGGCATGTCCACACAATTCTGTGAGCTAATGTCGCATACAGCCAAAGCGTGATAATGATCATATCACCTTGGGGGATGCCGATAGATTCGATCATGACAATGAGATACTCTAACTATCTCTAAGCGAAGGCCCAAAAGGGGGTGTAGTGCTACGAAAAAAAAGATTTGAAGGCAGATTTGCAAAACCAGTCAACCAAAATAAAAGCGGAGCTTGGTATTCTAAACAACCAAATTAAGTGCGTCGAGGAAAAGGTGTACCAGGTCGAGGAGAACCATAAGATGGAAAAAATGAAGAGGAAATTGGAAGAAGCGGAGGCAGTAGTAACTACCTCACTAGCCCCGCTTATAACCGCAGCGCAAAGTACATCCAGACATATAGAAGCACTAATATTTGACGGGAAAACGTTCTAGAGTATCTACAAAGCCCAGTTTGAAGCTACCGCTAGGATAAATCACTGGAATGGGCAGGAATGAGCAACTGCATTAATTTTTGCCACCTGCCGAGCTTTTGCAGATTATCCCCATTGTATTGCTCTCAAACTCGGCTATAATAAATGTGCTTGATATGCGTTATAGAGATTTATCAGTCACAGCTACGGCATCGCATGCAGAAGTCTGGCGAAACCTTACTGCAGCTAGCCCAAGATATTGAGCAACTGGCACTTTTTGCTTACCCAGCTTATGACCCGGAACATCGAGATGACGCAGCCACAGAAGCACTCATCAGCGCACTAAAGGACCAGAAATTGCAATAAACTATGCGTTTAGCTCAAAAGTAAACGGTTAAGGATGCATTGGCTTATAGTCTGAACTTTAAGGCAGCGAAAAATGTGACTCGTACCACTGCGTACCACTGCCCGGGTTCGCGAGGTAGTGACAGACGAGTACAAGTGTGACCACGTGGGAAACAAACGAGAGCTGCAGGTAAATGGTGCTCCTAAATGCTGGAATTGCGGTGAGAAAGGGCACCTGCAAAAGACAGCAAGAAGCAAAGAAAACCGAGCTATTGTCCAGGGTGTGCCGCTAGGAGGAGATCCAGACCGAGTCAGGAGCCCAGAAAGGAAGCCCTTCAAACTGAGGGGGATCAACTTCGTGGGCAGAGGTTGACTAGGAGGATTGACGGTCCCAGCACCACCATCACTGTATCAAGATTACATCGGGGAGAAGCAGACTTATGCCTTCTGGGTCAAGTTGATCGAGAGCATTGCACCATAGCAATCGACACTGGTGCGACCCGATGGATTATCTGACCAGGTGTGGCAACAACTACTTCACAAGGGCAGGATTTTCTCACTACGGACAGTTACGGGAGGAACTGCGCCTGTCCACGGAGAGGTCAACCTCCAGATACAGTTGAGAGACCTTGCGTTCCGACATAATTTTCTGGTCCTGAACATTATGGATGACTGCATCCTCGGAATGGATTTTCTGTGACCACATGGAATCAAACGGGTATTGAAATCGCAGAATGTCAGCGCTCGAATTCCCAAGATGAATGTGCCAACACTGATGTACCAAAATCTTCCGAGAGCATTGTATGGGGCAAGCTTGATGGTGGTTCTGGAGACCACCGATCTTATTTGATAAAGCCAACGAAGATGTTGGCATTGCTTAGTTTAACTGTAGGATGAAGCCTTGTAAGATCTATAGGCAATGGATACGTGCCGGTTAGAGTCACTAGCACCGCAGACTCAACCACAAGCATCAAAGCGGGAGAAGTCATCGACAACTGCCAACTCGTTTCCACCATCACCTCTTTGGGAGCTACTCATGACCATCATTAGAAAAAGAGGCAAGACACAGACAAAGCCCGGGAATTCACCTCTGCAGTATTGAAGCAGGTCAAATTGCCAGTGCAGCTTTTCAAGTGAGCCTCTGATCTGGTCACCAAGTCCATGGACATCTTCTCAACAAGCCCGGATGATCAAGGCTAAACGAGTATGGTAACTCACGTCATAGATTTACAGGAAGCCAAGTCGATTTGACAAGCACCAAGACGTCTTCCTATAGCCAAACAAGGAGAAGCGAGTGCACTGATCTTGGAAATGTAAAAACATAGTATTATTGAGCGTTCTGTTTATCTGTGGGCCGCGCCAGTAGTTCTAGTAAAGAAAATGGATGGTAGCACTCGTTTTTATGTCGACTATAGACAACTTAACCATGTCACTAAGAAAGATGCTTACCCACTTCCACGCATCGATGACATCATGATTACTTCAGCCGACGCAAAATGGTTTTCTACACTCGATCTCAAGAGTAGCTACTGGCAGGTAGAAATCGACAAGAAGGACCGAGAGAAGACCGCATTTTCAGTTGGGACAGAATTGTAGCAATTTGTGCTGATGCCATTTGAGCTTTGCAAAGCTCCAGCCACCTTCAAACGCCTGATGGAATACTTGCTACGAGGCTTAACCCGGAAGACCTACTTGGAGTTCCTAGATGACATCATTGTTATCAGGAGAATGTTAGAAGAGCACGTGCGGAACTTAGAAGAGGTGTTCTCCCAATTGCAACTGGCGAATCTGAGACTTAGTCCCGACAAGTGTACCCTGTTAGCACCTGAAGTTAAAAATCTGGACACGTTGCATCGGCAGAAAGAGTCAAAATACTCGTAGACCCTGTGAAATTTGAAGCCATGAAAAGCTGACCAACACCAAACAACTAGCGCCAACTACGAAGTTTTCTCGGCCTGCCGTCTACTATCGAAGATTTGTCAAATACTTTACCAAAATAACTAAGTGTCTTCATCAGCCAACCGAGAAAAACTGTCCGTATGTCTGAAATAAACAGGCAGCCTTTAAGACCTTGAAAGAGAACCCGGAAAAATTTTTGTAGTTGACACAAATGCGAGCAAACGCGGAATTGGAGCTGTGCTCGCCCAGCAGATCGATGGCGAAGAAAGAGTCCTCTCGTATTACAGTCGAGTTCTTTCGAAAAGTGAGAGCAACTACTGCGTGACCAGGAAGGAGCTGTTGGCTATAATAGAGGCCACCAAGCAGCTCCACAAGTACCAATATGGCCAGAAATTTGTTCTTCGAACGGGTCATGCATCGTTAAGATGGCTGCTTAACTTCAAAAACCCCGAGGGGCAAGTTGCGAGATGGATCGAAAGATTGCATTCATATGACTACAAAATTTTTCATAGGAAGGGCGGAGTTCATGGAAATGCTGACGCCCTATCTCGTCGCCCATGTCCAGCTAACTGCAAGCATTAAGAGCGATATTGATTGTGAAGTGATAGACAGTTAAAGTAAAAATTGATGGACAAGTTTTGAAATAGTTAAATTAATAATTGAGCATTTTAAGTAAATAAACTCTTTTAACTTACTTTAAAAAGACAGTGATTTTCCATTTTCCCGGAACATTAAAATTATTGGCCGTGAACCATAACACGCGACAATATCAATTCATGACAGGATCTTCAAAAATACAGTGTCTGCACCAATTAATCAAATATTTCACCCCCAGCCTGATAATGCCAGGCAATCTATCATTACTCATCAAAACCAAACACTTTCAGATCGAATTAGAGCTCACAACATTCAGAGGAACATGTATCCCCAAAAACATCTTATTTACAATAAACCACCGCCTCCAAGGCCGCACCAACCGAAACCTCCCGTACCAATGGGTATAGACAAGATTATTCAAACTTGACAAATAGACTTTCAAAACTTACAAATTTCCAGCCAAACAAACATCCTAACGGCTCCTTGCAGTTCCCGCGGAAATCCCAGAAGCTTTTTAATATCGAAACCACAGAAGAGGACCAGAACGCCCAAGCTGATTGCAAAATACCGGAAGACACCTACATTGAGGCTCTGCCTGAAAATGAAGTTCATCAAGAATCTGCCGATTAAAATATTGACTTAAATTTTACGATGGGCATACCATACATAGAATATCACGCCAAGGATGGAAGAATACTTAAATTTTTGGTGGACACGGGGGCAAACATAAATTTTATTAGTTCTTCAGTATCGCAAGGGGCTAACCCTTTAAGTAGACCCTTTGTTATTAATTTTGCAGCAGGTGCTATCAAAATAAATTCAAAAGTCAGCGGAGATTATTTTCAGAAACGATGGAACTGACACCATACTTGATTTTTACGTTCTTCCTGGTCTCTCGTCCTTTGACGGCATAATTGGTGACAACACACTTAAATCATTAGAAGCTATTATCGACAGAATACATAATATTCTCTATTAAGCTATAGCATAAAAATTCCTTTGAAATCTAAATTCTCTAAACAGGTGAACACAGTCCCGAGTTAAATTCTAAGTTAAACGAAATACTCAAAGAATTTCCAATTATCTTCGGTCCAATATCTGACAGTGAAATGATCGAGACGAATGTCTGCGCTGAAATAAAAACAACTACTTCAGACCCAATTTATACCAAATCATACCCTTACCCCATTAATTTGCGCCCCAAAGTCGCAAAACATATCGCCAAAATGCTTGACGATGACATAATTCACAAATCAAAAAGTCCTTACAATTCACCACTTTGGGTGGTACCAAAAAAGGCTAGTTCGGGAAAAACAATATAGGGTTGTAATTGATTTTAAGAGATTAAACGCTGTCACCGTCTCTGATACTTATCCTATTTCAGATATCACTAACATATTGGCCAGCCTTGAAAGTTGTAAGTACTTCACGACCTTAGACCTCACGTCTAGTTTTTATAAAATTCGCATAAAGGAAAAAGACATGCCCAAGACAGCATTCTCGACGGCAAATGGAAATATGAGTTTACTTGGCTCCCATTCAGGCTTAAAAATGCACCCGCTACTTTCGAACAAGCAATAAATGACGTATTCAAGACTTTCATCGGCAAAATTTGTTTCCTGTATATCGATGACATTATCATCCTGGGTCAAAATGATGGCGAACAGCTAATGAATCTTCGTACTATACTAACGCAGTTAAAAAAGGCAAATTTCAAAGTGAACATCGAGAAATCTAAATTTCTTCAAACACAGGTAGAATTTCTGGGGTACATTGTATCAGAAGAAGGTATACTTCTTCTGATACAATGTACCCCAGAAGGATTTTGCTAGGGTAGCAAGGCCACTAACACAACTTACAAGTGGTGATAACGCCCAAATCAAGGCCGGCCAGTCCCAGAAAAAGAAAATAAGTCTAGGCGATTGTCAGGGCACTTGATAAACTTAGAACGTAGTTGTATGTGGCAAAGAAAGTAAAAATCGTCACGGACCACCAACCACTCACATTTGCCTCAAGCAATAGGAATTTCAACGCAAAGCTAAAAAGGTGGAAATCTCGTATAGAAGAGTTTAATTATGAACTGCTCTATAAACCAAGGAAACCAAATCTTTTAGCTGACGCTCTTTTCAGATTACCCTTAGAGGCCAACATGATTACCAACGACTCCCTGACGGCTCACAGTGCTAAGGAAGACAAAGTGACCTGATTGCATGCTGCGAAGCACCGATCAATGTTTTTAGGTGACAGCGTATATTTTCAGAGGGAAATAATTTTATTGCTCATGAAGAGCCTCACCCCAACCATCATCGATATTGCATCCGACTCTCTACTATTAATAAGGAAACCCTACTTCCTGTCTTATGACAGTATCTCAACCCAAATGTTATAAACGGAATCAAAGTTCCTGAGGCTTACATACAAAATTTGCAGGAACTTTCCCAGAACCAGTTCCAAAATTTCCGTATAACCCAACGTATAGTGGAAAATATTTCAAACGAGGATAACAAATTAAAAATCATACGCGAGATTCATCGCAGGGCTCATAGAAATAGTAAAGAAAATGGGGGGTAAATTTTGGAAAACTATTACTTCCCGGCCATGTCTCGGCTCACTAAATCTTGTATCACGGAGTGTGAAAACTGCAATACATGTAAATATGACCGTTATCCTCTTAAGCCTGAATCACAGGAAACACCAATTCCAAAAAACCCAACTGAAATCTTACATATGGACATATGTACTATTAACGGGGAAAAATTCTTAGCATGTGTGGACAAATTTAGCAAATTTGTAAAATATTTTCGAATTAAAAATAAATCAGCCCCCTATCGCCGCGACAAAATAGCCAGGTTGTTGCACTACTTCACTGTTCCCAGGATACTTGTTTCGGATAATGAAGGAAGCTTCACTAGTCCAACTGTCTTAAACTTCATTGAGGCATTCGACATCCAAACGTATTTAGATCCACCACAGAAAAGTGAAGTCAACGGTGCCATCTCTACCAACTCTACCATTTTAGAGATCATTAGATGCCTTAAAACAGAAATGCCAAATTTAGGTCTCAGAGAAATTGTAGAAATTTCGGTGGATCGCTATAACACATTCCATTCAGTGATAAAACCAAGACTGCAGACATTTTCTTTGGAAGATCACAACGTATTAATTATCAAATTTGACAGACTACAAGACCAAACTGCAAGAAAATATAAAAACAGAAATAATGCGGAACAGAAAATCCAATTAGAATCCCACAATAAAGATCGTGATAAACCCAAGGAGAACGAAGCAGGTGAGGTAGTGTTTAAACGCAATAAACAAATAAAAGCCAAAACTAAACCCCCCTCTATTAAAAAGAAAAACTCAACAAAGACAATCGCGTTGCTATGACAACATCTACCGGAAAACGAATTCATAAACCCACATTAAAAATATACCCCTCAAGCCTCTCAAGTCCTTAAAAATGCATTTTCTGTTTTTCAGAGTCATCTTCTGCACAGCAGACTCATTGGTCACTGTTCACGAGTATAAGGGACCGCTCATGACCATAGTATACTCAACTAGTACCCACACCTTTCATTTACCCTGTGTTGCACACTTTTTGAATTTTCTCAGGGGCACGTCAGCTGATCCGGGGCATGAGAGCTGATCCCATGTTCGGCACGCTCAAGAAACAAAGCAAAATGCAAATAAAATTTCCGACGCACGTGTTCTTTTACGCATTTCAGAACATGTGAGTGCTGCCACATCCTAAAAAAAAACTAAAAGATTGCATGGAACGAATTTGTTTTTCTGCAAAGCTATTGATTTTTTGAGATACAGTAATCCTGAAATCTCTCATCGAAACATATGTTTATATTCGCGCCAATCCTCGCATCAGCATTTACCTACCTACCTGCCACCGAAGATTTATGGCTCTCTGTTCGGCTTGTGTTCGAATTTTTCCGGAGGGTTGATGGAGTGTGGTTACTAGTTGGGTATACTATGCTCATGACCATGCACCAAGGTTATGGCAGAATTATCGACGGAAGTCTTAAAATTATTCATACTATCAATATCTCCACATACCATGATATCCTCAACACAGTACGGATAACCATACAACGAGATGTTAACAGGTCTAGCATACTCCTTCCACAACGACATCAATCCATGTCACAAATCAATGACCTATTGGACCAGTTAAGTTCAATAAATTGGTTAGGATCAGCTTGGAAGTGGATTGCGGGTAGCCCCGATGCTACAGATTGGGACAGTATGCTCAAGAGCCATAATAACTTAAATGACAATAACAACAAACCTGACAAAATCAACCAACACTTAACACATCTCTCGACTAAGTTAATTGACAATTATAAGAGAATAGTTTCGGACACTGATAACCATAAACATGATAAGTACGAGCAGTTACTGTTCAACCGATTAAATTTTCTAAAGGATGAAATTAAAGAAACTGTTTTGGCCTGTCAGCTTGCGAAGCGTGGTATTGTAAATTCAAACCTTTTGAACCATTTAGAACTTCAAGAAATTAAATCTCAAATCGAAACGTCACCGTATGAAATCGAGGTGCAGGCCATCGAATATGCTGTAATGATTTTACGTCTACGTGCGAACGCGGAACCGACCTCTCATCGGTTCTAGACGTTAAGTCTGAGTAGTGCCAACGGATGGTACCAACCGGTCAACCAATCCGTGCACCGTAACCCATTCACGGGGTGGCTGCTTGTCGGCCAGCTAGATCGGAGAGGATTTCGGTCGCGGGTCTCCGAATGGGTTACGCTCATTTACATATTTCAGCCACCTATACACGCCCGTTTTCAAACGCGTTACAAAACAAAACATACGGAGAGGAAACCTATTCTACGTTACTCCGTATTTCTTCCTATAACCAGTCAAAAGAACAAAATCTAATTTTTATTTCGCGTTCCCGAATTTCCGACGCGGTACCGAAAAGTATACTACGTTAACTCATCCCGACGAAAGCTACTCTAATAAAACGGCAAAACAACAAATGTACCGCGCGCAACGCGAAACCGACTTCAACGGATTTTCTCAAACCCTACCCTCGCGACGGCATACTTACCCTGCACCTCATTTCCCGCTGAAAAGCAGAACTACTAGAAAGGAAAGTCATTTTTTTTCGTTAGCAATTCATGTTGTTTTATTCATTTCAATATTATTTCAAATATATCCTACTATAGAAAGCGTCATTAATGTAATATATATGCTGTGTTAAACATTCAATTTTTAAATTAAATTTGTAATGTTAATAAAATAAGTACATCCATTTGTAGGTGTAAATGCTTTCGATGTTAATATAACATTCGCCTTATTAAACGATTTTTTTTTTCTTTCATTTGATTTTTATTTTTCCAAACGTCGCCTTTTGAATTGGAGCATTTAATGCCACAGGTACAAACTAGTTTCTAGTGAAATGTAAATCTAATTTTAGCTATGCAAAGTAAATTTAAATGAAGAATTGGATTTGCTGGGCAATATTTACAAGAAATTATTATAAGTATTCAATTACGTTTGTTAACTTTCTAAATTCGATAAAAAATCTTTGATTTGATGTAACGTCCAGCGAGGAATTATATATTCCTTTGCTTCAATTCGAGGTCAGCTTGAAAAAAATTTTTCTTCAATTGAACTGCGTATGATTTGTAGCTTAAAAATTGGTAGCGGAAAATTTTGTTGATCGTTAGGTAATTTATTTTAGCAGATATTTAATTATTCAAGTTATATTGACGAACATAAAATACCTTTTGGATATGCAGAATTAAACGCCGGCTGACGAATATTTTCGCGATTCCCGCAAATAAAATGCCTACTTTTTTGATCAAATTTTGTAATTTCTAAGAATCACTAAACAATTTTCAGTTTATTATTTTAAAAGAAAATCTTCTCTCGAAAGTATAGACTCCACAGATGCCTATAGTATACTACGCAGGTTCAATTGCTGAACCAACTATATAAAAAATATAAATTGTTTTAGGATACACTCTATACTTTTATTCTATCCAAGATAGTTAGATTGAATCTAACTCAATGTTTTATGCACACTTGAGTCATATTTCATATTCAAACATGCTATTCAATAACTTGCAAAATTTTTATTATTCTGAATAAGTTTTGGTACGAAAATATTTCATTTTACTTTCAGATGTTTCTTTTTTATCAATTTTGTGCTTTAATGTGCGTACTGCAATATTCTTGTTATGGTATTTTTTTGCATTTGAAATCAGGCGGGCAAATGGACTTTTCACATTTCAATGTCCAGGAATTTTCAAATTGGTACCAATTTTGAATTTAATTAATTTATACCTAAGGGCTTATGCCACCATGTTACTATGAAAGTGTTGTTAATTATTCTCACATCCCTAAAATTCCACAATATTTCAGAAATATTTTTATCATTTGCTTTTTTTTGAATTGTAAATCGTATAAACAAGTTGCACATGTTAAATAATTCTTCTCTTTCATACTAAAACAGATTTCGATGATGTTTTGTTTTCATCTTCACTTACAATTTTCGTACGTATAAAATGTACAAATGAAATTTTAGCGCTTAAAACAGAAACGTTAACCTTCACGAACTCCTTATGGCTTCTAAGTCCTTTTCTGCTATTTCACTTAAATAATTTACAAGTTGCAACAAATAATAATAGCAGCTTTCATAACCACTCATGTGTTGATTTTTAAAGATACACGGATTTACCCAATTATAAAAAAAAAGAATTATTTCGAATAGTTTTGACTTTACAAAATTACTTACAATAAGATTGAAAATGCTATGAAATAAATTTACATGATTCGTTACTGAAATGAATACATTTCTATCTTGTGAAATGGTAATAGTATCCATTATGGTGTAAAGCAAAAAGTATTCTAGAATGCTTTAGGCTCTCTGAATTTTTCATCAAAGATGATTATGATACGGCGAACATTTACAGAATAATCGGGGAAAATTTCTAAACTTTATAATGCAGAACCCTGGTTCTAATTAAGAAGCCACTTCTTCTCTATGTAATTTGCTTCCCCACAACAGGAAAAACTACCTTCAATAATATCTTGGACCGACCTACAATATCACAAAACAAAGCCATTCTCCTGAAGTTCTCAAATTTATTTGTTGCAGATGATTCACAGTACGTTGTAAAAGAAAGTTGTTCCAAAATGCAAAATGTTACGATTTGCAACAGGAATCAAATTCAACGACTGGACAAAAACGATTGCATCTCGCAAATCCTTGACGGATCGCATGCCTTTTGTACTTATCAGTACCATAAAAAACAAATTGTAGAAGTCATAGAGAATAATGCATTATACTCGTATGTTAGTAATTTTGCAGGTAAACTGCAGCTCCAAAATAAAACACAGCTCCTTAACGGATCCGTTATAGTAACCTTTCCAAATGAAACAATCCGTCTAAACGACATAACATATAAAAGTAGTAGCATCGAAACTTTACATCTCTTACCTGATATATTCCTAGAAAACCTTACCGATAAGGATGTCCAACTTGATCTCCATTATCTGCATAAATTACAATTAGGAAATTTTTTTCAACAAATAGTACAGTTTCAATCATTTCCGATATAGCCACCATATGTACAGTAATTAAAATTGCTTCAATATACAGTGACTCCCAAAAAGATCCGCACAAGTAAGAAATGTTCCTTCTTTTTCAATTTATGCTTCAATCCATGACACAAAAAGAAAAAGGAAATATTATTAATTGAACTAAACATCAGCTCGATAATTTCACTCAAAAAAATAGAAAATGTACCGCAAAATGAGAAGTAAAACGAAGGATTAAAAAAGAAGCACAAAAATATGACGCCCCACAAAGATCCGCACAACAAGAAAACTTGGGCAAACATGTGCGTTTTTATGTAAAAAGAGCACATTTGAGTGACCTCTTTATAGCATATCGCCTTCAGTGATAAAGTCATAAAAGATCAGGGCAGATCATATCTGATATTGATCATAAACCGCGTGTTGTTCGTAGCTTAAAAAAACGTAGTGCTTTTTAGATTAAAATGGGCAAATACACGTCTCCAGAGAAGATCCAGTTGGTGGTTTCTAACCATATGGAAGGTAAAAATTTGGCAGAAATATGTTCGAGCCTCAACATGAAACGTAGAACTGTTTACGACATTCTCCGGAGGTATAAAGAGGAAGGTAGAATAGACTTGAAGCATAGTCCTGGTCGCCCAAAGGTTCTAACGCCGCTTGAAGAACGCTATATCGTCCGGAAAATAAATAAAAATCCAAAACTGAGTGCTCCAAAAATTGTGAGTGAAGTGTTCGCAGAATTTAAGAAAAGGTTGGTCGTGAAACAGTTTGACGAGTTTTGAGAAATGCTCAATGCAATGGACGTGTTGCACGGAAGAAACCATTCATCAGCGAAGTGAATAGAAAAAAGCGTTTAAATTTCGCTAAAGAATTTATATTAAAGGAAGTCAATTATTGGGAGGATGTGATTTTTGCCAATGAAAGCAAATTCAATGTTTTTGGCTCGGATGGACTTGTTTTGGTCTGGCGCAAGCCCAATGAAGAATTGAGTCCAATTAACCTCAGGCCTACAGTGAAACACGGAGGTGGCAGTTTGATGGTTTGGGGATGCGTATCTACTCGTGGTGTTGGCGAATTGATATTTATAGATGATATCATGGATTTCCGTCGATATTTAGACATTGGCGAAAAAGCGCTGCTAAAATGGGCATTTTGGATTCGTTCAAATATTACGAAGACAATGATCCCAAACATAAGGCACGCATTGTTCAAGAATGGTAGCTGTATAATTGTCCAAAAGTGGTTCGTCCTCCTCCTCAGTCACCGGATTGTAATCCCATTGAAAATCTCTGGGATGAATTGAACCGTAGAGTTCATAGCCCGCTAATTTGTTCAAAAACGGAGCTCGAGAAATAGCTTCGCGAAGAATGGGTGAAAATGGATGTGGAATACCTGCGGAAAATCATCTCCAGTATGCCAAATCGATTAAAATGTGTCATTAAACAAAACGGACATTCAATAAAATACTAGCTTACTCAAATTTTTGTTTATTTTTACAATTTAGCTCTTGTGCGGATCTTTTTGAGGGATGATATTTTCTGTTTTTTCATGGAATTTCCTTTTTTTTGGTATATATTTAAAGTGAGAAACTATTTTATTTATGTGATCTGCAAGACTGTTATGTTCTGCTCTTAATAAAATGTTTAAAAAAATTTTCTCGTTTTCAATTGCCTTATAAAATGAGAAAGGAGGAAAATTTCTTACTTGTGCGGATCTTTTTGGGAGTCACTGTACCTTGTTTGGAAATCAAATCGTGTTAACGCGTAATCGCAAACTCAAATTTCTTACTCTTACCCAAACCTTGTAGAAATTGTCCTAAAAAAATTATAAATCTGTGGGACACCGATTTTTTAAAGGAGGGACGAGTTAACACACATTCCTTAACCCTATCACCTTTCCATGTTTACCGTACATTCTTTCTACATCTACATGTTTTCTATAAATCGCGTGCACGAGCATTTTTCTACATGTGCGGTGTCTTATTTCACTTGGTTAATGCGAACTCTGTTTTAGTTTCCCACATTTTGTAAATTCACGTGTTCTGTTGTCAGCAAAATTCTAGCATAAATTCAAATGTAACTTAGGATTAAGTCCCAGTTGTTCGAGGTTGAATAAAGCAATTAGTTCAAATTAAAGTCAGTGTTTTTTTTTAACGTGACTAACAAGAAATTCCATAAGTTTAATAGCCATCCAAATACCAAATTTTACTGAAAGGAAATTTTATAAAGTATCCATTATATCTATTCCCAATGTAAATAATTTAGAGCTAGTAAGATCATATATCAATATACTAAGTACAAATGATAAGGTGTTCCTATATAATGGAAAGAAAAATGAAGAGAACAAATTGAAACCTGTGGATTGTAGTGAATAATAAGTTTCAAATGTCCGTGAAGGACTGCAGCGATGGTCTGCTGCCTCGGCTGAAGAAGATGGAGATATGTGCCGAGAATGCCCTTGTCTGGGGAGGCGTGAATGCGCTGGCAGGCTAGCATTGCGGTGTCGTGGGGCGGGTTCATTCCCCCAGCACAAGGACCCACTACAAAAAATTTCGCACTCACGAATTTCTTGGGGTCGAAGAAAGACAAGGCAACCGAAGTCGCAAAAAGTGTAGGTAACTACACGAGGGACAACTGACTTGTTCAAGGAACAAGGGTAACAAGTAAAAAGAAGTGGAAGCAGGGTGAGCTCGTCCTTACCCGGAGAGGCTCATGGCCCACAAATGAGAGAAGGGCAACCAGGTGGTGATGGAGCCCCTGCGCACCCACCCAACCGGATTAATATCCATATTTGTTGCAGTGGCCAGGTATTCCTCTTCTGAGTGAAAAATTCATACAACTTAACTTGCATAAGCCTTCCCATCAGAAGAAAAGTACCCCGATGACCAATTTATGCCATAGAATTATAGAATTCGATTACATAACTCTATGCCATAAAGAGGCACTCTGCTTGGGCCACTCAACCCGTGACGTCATCTGAAACAAAGAAGATTATATTGTACCCGGCGGCTGGCTCATGTTTTATGAGGAAAGCCTGCCACCGTACCGGGTCCTATACTCGGTCCAAAGGAAGCAAAATAGAAAGACCGGGGTTCTAGCTTAATTCCACATTTTGGCCCCTTTATTATCTCATAAATATGTTTCTAATACAATTTTCTTTACAATTCTGACCTCAGTTTAGTTATTTGTAACAGCCTTACTGAAAGAACAATTTACATTTCCTTTGGTAAATCACTCTATAAAAACGTCTGCTCGAGTATGACCGATTTTTTTTTGTTTTATACAAATTCATTACTAACGGAACACGACTAATTCCTTCCTTTTTGGTTGTTCTTTTTCTATGCAAAAACAAAATCTTTGGTTCTGTTCGGAATTTATGTGTTAATTTACAAAATATAGGTTAATTATCCTCGATCAATTTAATTCATGTCTAAAGGTTGCTGTCAACACCTACTATACCTTCACGTTCATATATGGATCTCTTATTCCCTTTTCCCTTTTTGGAATCATTACATATGTTTTATATTTGTACAGATAATTTCAAGACATATTTTATCAAATTTCTAAAGCAAAAATGAAAAAAAAACATGCAGGAAAAAAATTTGAAAACAAAAGGGTACTTACCCAGACCTCCTCCTACGAGCGCTCGTGTCCGGGGCGGGCAAGGGCCTGCAAACTTGTATTATTTTTTCTTTTAAATTCACGAGCGAGTTATCATAATTTAACACCAACATTTAGACATAAACACTTATAAATTTAATTTGTAATTGTTTTATATCATTGCATTAAATTATTTTTAAAATTCAAGCTTAAGAATTTTTTTTTTCTTTTTTTCTATCTTAGAAAACTTGATCACTAACTTTCATTGTCTACTATTAAACTTTCCGAAAAAATGTTCTAAAAACCCCAATAACAGACATTCTCTCTACACCGTTTGATTTGCCATCTATAGTCGACTTAATATTGCCAACGTACACCATACGGTCAATGATTATTTCCTTCGCCGGTAATTTTTCGATTCTCCACTTGCTGCGCTTCACATTAACCAGGAATAACACGTGGGCCGCGATATGAATTTACAGTTAGAATCAAAACTAATGAATGACAATATATCTTAACACTTTTTCTCAGTATGAATGATTTTTCTTGAAAACCCGGATCAAATGTACTCTAAACAAAACGGCAGGTTGATCAACACGATCAACGACAAATACATCTAAGTGAGTGAATTAAGTGTAATTGCTTGAAGAATTGCGCGCAAACTGAAATCAACGTATACTGAACACTTCACATATGCGATCGGTTATTCATAACTAACTGAAACTTTATACTTTGGATCAACTTAAATGTTTGATATCTTATTCGATATTCAATATTTTCAAGAAACACGAAACAATTATTAAATTCACTGCCATTGTCGCAAAATGACTCCGATCCAATCCTCTAAGTCTTCCCGAGCTCTTTTTCGTACCACTCGCTACTCCTCTACACTTTTTCGCGCACAATCCCGTAAAAGTGCATTTTGACCTAGGGACATAGTCCCACCGTACGGAACATTCCCACGATTACGGTAACTCTAGGTGCTGTAATTTTTCACTGCACTCCAATCACTTCGCGATGTTCCCGGTCTCTATTTATTTATTTAGTATACAAGTTCCGCGATTATTTTCGCGTTTTTTTTGTTGTCCCCGTCCCGTTTTTTCGTCGTCGCGGTCGCCGTGGATTTCTCGCGCCACTCCTTCTCCTTCAAATCACCGACTCCAAGTTTTCTTGTCGCTGCCGCGTGGGAATTCAACTACCGGCGTCCACGCTGTGTGGCGGTTTTGAGCAGACTCTTCGAAATCTCTCGGCAACAGCACCAGCAGCACCAACCAGTTAACCTCCCGCTACCGCCACCGCTATCGCTCGTACCGTTCACTATCACAGCAGAGCATATATACTAACAAGCAACTGCACCAGCTGTTTTTCCGATTAGAAAGGGACGTAAAATAACATAAGAGAAATTATTTTGCATTTCTTTCTTTCCTTTCTAACAATTTGAGAGGAAAATAAATTTTACTCAATACATACACAAATCGATCTCTAATTTTCGCAATACATACACAAACCGGTTTTTACGTTAACTACCGTTAGATGCGAAATTTGTTCTATGTGAAATTGCTTGTTAGTAGATATGCTCTGATCACAGTCTCCTCTTAGCAATTCCTTTCTCGCTTCTCTTTCTCATAAACTCGTTATAAATCGCAACTCGCCGGTCTTGATGCAGCGTTTCGTAGAGGGCAAGTAAACTCGTTCCCGGCCTCAGCTTGCAGAAATTTCGTAAATGTATTTCACTTGCTGGCAGCTGGACATAAACAATATGCACTTTTGTTGCGGTTGATGATGAAGATAGTGATTGTGGATAAATTTCGGTTGTCCCTAACGTGGTCACGACAATGTTTGATTGTGGTTGCAAGTGAGACGAGGAATTGAATTGTGATGACATGGAGGCAGTGCTCATAGTTGCCATAATGATTGCACTGTCATTGGGAAATGGTGAGACGTTCATCGATAGTCTTCTGCCTTCTTGAATTTTCTTCTCTTTCATTCTATATCATTATCATTAAGACAAAATCATTCGGACTTAACGTACCTATGTTCGTTTTTTGTACAAATGAGGACTGTTTTTCTTTTAGTTCATAGCATTTTTGAAAAGAATTCACCATACAAGACCAACTTAATATTTTACTAATGCTGCTGTGTTGTTATAAACAATGAATTCATGAAATTCCTGATCTTGTTCCACGCGAATTGTATTAAGATATTTAATACTAAATGTAGGCTGAAAATAGAGAGCGAAAACGCGCGATGTACATTTGAATGAGAGAATGTTTAAATAAACTAAATCGTAATGGAAGGAGAGCTACGCAAAATAGAAGAAATGCTTTTTTCGCTAGTTGTTTACTAAAATAATACGCATTTGTATGTCTATTTACTTGATTTGGTACATATGTAAATATAAAGATTACTTTGCGGTTGTTTTCAACTTATTCCCTAAACTTACTAAGAGTGCATACTGCTGCATAATTTTTCACATTTTCCTTTTTATATTTGCCTTGTTATGTTAAATAACATGCATTTGATAATCACCATTAGAATTAAGTTAAAGTTCTTTTACTACTCTACTCTGACATTTTAAATTTACAGCGCAATCTCCATTCAGCTTATTAGTTAATAGTTCTGAATCCATTATTGATGAAAAAGGATATTTAAAAATTAAGTGCATCACACGATACCAACCATCCGGGGCTCTGTTTTCTTTTTCCAGAACGTGCTCAATTACTACAGAATGATATCTGCATAAGTAAAATTCTAGCCAATCCTCAAAAGTGTGCAATGAGAAAACACAGGACACACGTCTTTCGTACATTTTACCTCCTCCTGGATCCCCAGATGCATAAAATGACTGGTTTCATATATATGTACTAAGTTATATACCCACCTTGTTGTTGAAGAAATGCACTACATAAAGGGTTTTCCAATAAGTAGTGTTATTTTGAATAGCGCGAGTTACAAACTCTACACTACCTGAACCTTCCCTAATTACCACTAGATTCAACACCTGAACATCCTAGATATATTACATTTACAAATTACTCACATATATATATTCAATGTATATATTCAATACATATATTCAATTCATATTTTCAATTCATATTGCAACAAAGTATGTAATTGCTACAATGTCACCATACCCTATTATCAACATTGTTGCATATCAATATCGCGATCTAATTAATATCCCACTTCCTGTCATATAGGCACATCATCCCATATTTTGGATAAACAAACCAAACTTAATTAAATTCCTTATCTCATCCTCGACCAAAGTCCAAGTCAGCATATCTCACGATAGAGATCACCCACGATGAAGATCAATGATATAAAAGAAGATGATACAATTGATCTTCCTCTCAGTTCTAGTTCGAAGTTCACACTTATTCAAAGGAAAAACCTAAGTAGTGCATAAATTATTAAGTAACTATAAGTGAACAGTGTTAGATAATAAGTTAAATATTCAATAAAGTGTTCTATTTAAAAGTAACTTTAAAAGTGTTCTCATTTCAAGTTCCATGGAAGGAACTTCAACATTTTTTTTGAGAAACCTTATAAGTTAAAACATAACTGGCGCAATCGACCGTCTTAGGAGGGAGGAACCTCTTAGACATTAACAACGAACCAAAAAAATTAACATTTGTGAAGTGAAAAGTGCTCTTGAACTTAAATCAAGGAAAATTAAAAACACTTTCTCTAATACTCACAATATTAATAAAATTATTGGCGAACTTTCTCGAATAATAGAAAGAGCCAATCTTAATCAAAACCGGAAAAGCGGAAATATTAAATTAAAATAAATAAATTTTACTACATTGACATTCTTTTTGGAATAATAAAAAGAGTCAACATTATAATAAAGTAGAATAAAATTTTTGTGGAATAAAACAAAAATTAAAACCAACTGACTATTTTCTGGAATAATAGAAATAGTCAAGTTAATACAACACTGTCGAATCATTTTTAACTGAATAATCTAACACTGAAATAAGATCAAAATAATACTAACAACAATAACAGTAACCAAAATAACCAACAACATAATAATTCCAACGGGGATAATTATCGTGAGAACCGAGGTAATTATCGTCATCGAAGATATAGAAACAACTATAGAGGTAATAGGTATTACAGACAGGAACAGATGGAAGTGGACGGAAGTGGCCAAAATAGAAATCAGAATCCAGAACCAATGGATACAAATTTTCTAATACAAGCCTCGAAAGTCCTCTACCAATAATAAATTTAACCATTAATGACGAGATCGTTCCTACTCTAATAGATACTGGAGCATCTACTTCTAGTCTAGATATTAACTGTTTGAAAAATATCTCTCGAATATCTCTCACTAATCCTATTCCCATTTACGGACTCGGAGGTACCTTATTTGTAAATCAAAAACTTAAAACTGATATGCCTCTCGAATTTAAATTACCTCAATCTAATAAAATATTATGGAATCTAATGAACTTCCATAATAAATCATTTAAAGCTGTTATTGGCCAAAATATACTTCACCCCTTGAATGTTACCATACATTCTGGTGAAGGGTATTTTGAAATAAACAATGAAAAGTTGAATTTTCTTTACGCTGCACCTGCGGAAATAAATGTGCAATGTGAAATAGCACCAAGAAGCAATTCACTAAATAAATTATTTGAAGGATTAAATTACGAGGAGTCAAAAGCTTTGAGAAGTGTCCTTAAGGAATTTGAGGATTCATTCTACAAGGAAGGTGACAACTTAACTTGCACCACTAAGACAGAGCATGAGATTGTTACGAAAAGTAGCAAACCTTTGTACTCCAAAACGTATAGATTCCCTCAAGTACATGATGAGGAAGTTAAAACCCAAATAGCGGACATGCTGAAACAAGGAATAATTCGTCCTTCATCATCGCCCTACAATGCACCTATCTGGATTGTACCGAAGAAAACGGACAATTCTGGTAAAACTAAATGGCGTATTGTAATTGATTATCGCAAATTAAATGAAGAAACAATCGAAGATAAAATCCCGATACCCAATATAGACTCAATATTTGATAAATTAGGAAGAGCTCAATATTTCACAACTCTTGACCTAGCTAAGGGATTCCATCAAATTAAAGTCAACGAAAATGACCGACATAAAACTGCCTTCTCAACCCTACAAGGACATTACGAGTTCATTCGGATGCCTTTTGGATTGGAGAACGCCCCTGTTACGTTTCAGAGAATGATGAATGAAGTGTTACAACCTTATATAAACAGAATTTGCGTACTGCACCTAGACGACATTTTGATATTTGCGACATCACTCCAAGAAATGGAAGACAATACTAGGAAAATACTACAAACGCTAAAGAAACACGCACTAAAGATACAAATCGACAAATGCAAATTCTTTACGAAAGAAACAGATTATCTCGGACATATACTTACACCTGAAGGAATAAAACCAAATGCGGATAAAGTTAAAGTAATCCAAAATTTGAAAATTCCAAATACAACAAAAAGAATTAAATCATTCTTAGGTATAACCGGATACTATAGGAAGTTTATAAATAACTATGCGAAGATTGCATCTCCTCTTACTGATTCGTTAAAGAAAAGTAATAAAATCCATGTTGATGATCCAAAGTACATCGCGGCTTTCGAAAAACTAAAAAGTCTTTTGATTAACCATCCAATACTACATTATCCAAACTTTTCGCAGAAATTCACTCTTACAACGGATGCATCAGACACAGCTATAGGTGCTGTCCTATCACAACAAGGACATCCTGTTTCCTATGCAAGTAGAACACTCAACGAACATGAGCGGAACTACTCTGTAATAGAAAAGGAACTATTAGCAATCATTTAGGCATGTCAATACTTTAGGCCATATCTTTACGGAGTCAAGTTTGACATAAAAACTGACCACAGACCATTAGTCTGGTTGAACAACCTGAAAGAGCCAAATACTAAACTGCAAAGATGGAAAATTAAGCTCAACGAATATAATTTTAATATCGAGTACGTCAAAGGCAAGGAAAGTAATGTAGCCGATTTCTTAAGCAGAATAAACGCAGACAAAAATGAAATCAACATCAACGAGGAAATGGACATCGAAAGCAACATCGCAACTATACATTCAGGTAAAGAAGAACTCAATGATTTCATTCCAATTAAAAACGGTATCGTAAATATATATAGAACACAAGTTATAATTACGGATAAAAAGAAAAAGGAATTAGAACAAATTAAAAATAGACGAAAAATTTTTATTGACTTAAACGATATTCCAAATGAGAATACTTTGGTTGACATCCTTAGAAGATATATACCAGGTAAAGGTACAATCGGCATCTACAGTGACCTCAATGATCACGATTGCAACAAAGTCCAATTAGTCATCATTAAACTGTATTCAAATAACCAAGAATTAAAATTCATTAAATGTACCGACCATGTAATTGACGTCTTGACAGAAGAAGACTGTTTTACCAAAATTAAGAGTGTCCATGAAAAAAGCAACCATCGCGGAATTATCGTAAATTATGAAGAATCAAAAAATAAATATTATTACCAAGGACTGATACGACTTATAACCAAATAACCAAATAATTGTGACGTCTGTAACCTAGCAAAATACGATAGAAAACCTGTGAAACCTGAATTTCAGCTAACAGAGACGCCAACAGACATTAACCAAATAGTCCACATCGACATATTTTACATAGGCAAAAGACAATACCTTACAGCCATCGACAGATTCTCGAAACATTTATATACCAAAGAGACAATGGACAAGAACACTATAACGTTTATAGATTTGATAAAAGAACGGAACGCTATTCTAGGTAAACCCAAGAAAATCATTGCAGACAACGAATTCAATACAGTCAATATCAAAGACTTCCTACGTGAACAAGATATTGAAATTCATTTTACTTCACCAAAATCTCATACAGGAAATTCTGACATGAATCGATGTCACAACACTCTCCTAGAACAAATTAGAATCTTGACCATAACAAGCTCGAATCTCTCTATAACAGATAAGATTTTGAAAGCTACAGAATGCTACAACAATTCTATTCACTCAAGTACTAAATGCAAACCTATCGAAATACTTCAAGGCTTACACAATAAAATCAAAATTCATGAAGTGCTTAAGAACAAAAAATCAAAGTGGATAAAATACCACAATAAAAACAGAGAGCAACCACAAGAAATTTCCCATGACAACGTTTTCATTAAAAATTACGCGAACGAAAGACATAAAGAAGAACCGAAATACAGAAAGGTGACAATTATGAAAAACGATAATGACGACATAATTTCTTTCAAAAATAATAAACGCGGAGCAAAAATTCATCCTTCAAGAATTAAACGTTTCAAGAAGCATTATGACGAACAATACAAAACGACAGAAAACGAAACCAAAGATGAAACTACAGCAAACGATCTTACGAACGAACAAATAAACCAGGTAGAAGAAATCTTAACCAACGGAGAACCAACTGATGTCCTTATCTCAAAATTCAGTCTTAACATTACAAGAAAAGACATATGTACTCTAAGACAAGGAAACTGGCTCAATGATCAAATCATTAATTTTTACCTAAACTTAATTTCTGAACGAAGCCGAAATAACGCAGAATTTCCAAAAACATATTGTTTCAATACCTTCTTCATCCTTAGATACCTACAACAAGGTTATAGTAATTTCTAGATGGACAAGAAAAACTGATATATTTTCTTACAATCTACTATTATTACCAATCCACGTTAATGGTAACCATTGGTGTTTAGCTGTCATAGATCTCAAAGAAAACAATATTAAATATTATGACTCTCTCGGTAATACAAATACCCAACTTCTAAACTCTCTAGAAGAATACCTTAAAGAAGAATCTCTTGCTAAACGCAACTTACCTTTTGATACATCTATATTTATTAAAGAGAATGTTTTAGAAATGCCCGAACAGGAAAATCAATTTGATTGCGGAGTTTTTACCTGTATAATAGCCGAATTAATCTCAAGGAATAATAACTTAAACTTTAATCAAAGTCAAATTCCCCAACTTAGGACGAGAATGATCCTAGAAATTACTCAAGGAAAACTCCTCTCCTAAATTTCAGACATCATCCTCAAAGTTTGGAGTATGGATATTCCTCATCCTTATTCTTACTGCAATTTCAACAACAACATCAGAAATGACAATAGAAAAAATCGACTCCAATTCCAGAATAGTTCTAATTAAGAAAGACCCTGTCAGATTAATCAAAGATTTTATAAGAATTTATCATAAAATTGATCTAAAACAATACGAGTATGCCCTGAACGATATCTCTAAACAAATAGATTTGACACCTTATACGGGAGAACTAATAAAAACAATAAAAGGTGAACTAAAGCTTTTACATTTTGATACAATAGAGACATCTGACGATAAAAACTCTGAAAACAAACAAAAGAAACAAAAAGAGTCTTCCAAAAAACGGAAATCTAAACAAAACAAACAGGCCAAAAGGACAATTGAACAAAATATTACTCAGACAATGAACCCGTTAACAGAAACATGTAATTCGGAATTAGGTAAACAACCCGGATATATTCAAATATGCGAAAATCTAACAAGAAATAAAAGAGGTTTAATCAACCCTATAGGAACAATTTATAAATGGCTTTTTGAAATTATGGATAACGATGATTATGAAGAAATAATGGAACATCTGAAAATAATCGATTCAAATAATCACGCTGTAATACAAAGTATGAATAAACAATTACAAATAAATAATGCTTTTCAAAATAACTTAAATAAAATACTCATAAATATAAATACTACTAATAACTCAATTAAAAAGTTAACTGACGACATGAATAATGTTACGTACCACATAAACAAAATACTTATGGACATACAGTTAAATCATAACCTTGATTTAATCAAAGATGAATTGGAAAAAATAATTGATAATGTCAATTCTGCAAAATCCGGTATTATGTCGAGATCAATACTGACTCATGACGAAATTGATACTTACGGACTTTCTTTTCAAGAATTGCGAGATATATCGATTAGTGTCCTTATTAAAAATAGTACAATAGTATTTGTCGTCAATGTGCCTATACTTACTGAACCCTTATTATCATATCATGTAAGAAAAATACCTAACAGTAACTTTGAATCATTAGATATCAACATAAAAGAAGCTATCTATTACAAGAATAAGTATTTTGAATATAACAAGTATGTAAAATCATTAAATAACATATTGAACTGTAAAAACACAAAATGTATTGTAAAGTTGGATAATATAACTACAACAGAAGAAATTGAAAGAGGTCTAATTTTTATAACAAATGCAAATGAAATCTTAAAACAAACATGTAACGAAAAAATGTACACTCTTTTTGGATCTTATGTTGTAAGATTTAACAACTGTAAAGTAGAAATTAACAATCGAACATTTACCAATACTGTAAAAGATTTCCAGCAAATACTGATGTTAGAACCAATTAGAAACATATCTAACTATATATTCAAAATAGATTTAGACCAACTACAATTGGAAAATGTAAAGAATTATGATAAAATCAAAGAAACCAAATTCGAATATAAAAAGAACATTGTGACAGTGGGATCTGTATTAACACTTATTATAATTGTCATAACTATCACTTTCATTTTATACATGTATTGTAAAAATAGAAGAAATAACAAAAAAATTAAAATTGTAAATGCTGTAAAGGACATTGAATCCCAAAATAATAAACACGTTGAGGACAACGTTACCACAAAGGAGGGAGGAGTTACAAACCCTACACTACCTGAACCTTCCCTAATTACCACTAGATTCAACACCTGAACATCCTAGATATATTACATTTACAAATTACTCACATATATATATTCAAAGTATATATTCAATACATATATTCAATTCATATTTTCAATTCATATTGCAACAAAGTATGTAATTGCAACAATGTCACCATACCCTATTATCAACATTGTTGCATATCAATATCGCGATCTAATTAATATCCCACTTCCTGTCATATAGACACATCATCCCATATTTTGGATAAACAAACCAAACTTAATTAAATTCCTTATCTCATCCTCGACCAAAGTCCAAGTCAGCATATCTCACGATAGAGATCACCCACGATGAAGATCAATGATATAAAAGAAGATGATACAATTGATCTTCCTCTCAGTTCTAGTTCGAAGTTCACACTTATTCAAAGGAAAAACCTAAGTAGTGCATAAATTATTAAGTAACTATAAGTGAACAGTGTTAGATAATAAGTTAAATATTCAATAAAGTGTTCTATTTAAAAGTAACTTTAAAAGTGTTCTCATTTCAAGTTCCGTGGAAGGAACTACAACATTTGTTTTTTGAGAAACCTTATAAGTTAAAACATAACTCGCGCTATTTTGGTAGAGGTCACTTTTGAAGCTGTCATTTTTTGATGTTTGACAAGTGGAAACTACGCCATTGATAAAAATGGAACGATACATGCTTCAACAACGCACTGAAATTATTAAAATTCACTATTAAAATGATGAACATTTGGCAGAGACGGTTCGTAAAACTCTAATATTTTTGGGTCGTCGTGAAGCACCTCGTCGGACCGCAACACAGAAATTGGTGGAAAAATTCGAGTGGGACAACTTAGTGATGTGAGGAATAAAACTCGTGCACGTCACTCAAGAACAGCCGAGAATATTGCTGCTGTAGCCGAAAGTGTTGAAGAAAACCCAGGTTTGTCCATTCCTCGTCGTTCTTTGGAATTAAGCATTCCACAAACGTCATTACTCCGTATTTTGCATAAAGATTTGGGTCTTAAGGCTTATAAAGTTCAGTTAACACAAGAACTCAAGCCGGTCAATCATAAACAAAGTCGTGTCTTTTCTGATTGGGACCTTGAAATGCATGAAAATGATCTGGAGTTCCAACGAAAAATCATCTTGAGTGATGAGGCCCATTTGCACCACGGTGTCTTCGTCAATAAGCGAAATTGTCGCATCTGGGGCTCGGGAAACCCAAGAGTTATTGCTGAAAAGCCTCTGTATTTTCAACGTGTGACTGTTTGGTGCGATTTATGGTCCGGCGGAGTCATTGGAACTTACTTTTTCGAAAATGAAGCTGGAGCAACAGTTACGGGGAATGTTTTGCGCTATCGAGATATGATTAATGATTTTTTATGGCCGGAATTGGATGATATTGATCTGGACAACGTTTACTGACAACAAGACGGCGCTACGTGCCACACAAGCAACGAAACCATTGATATTTTACGGGAAAAGTTTCCGGACCGTGTTATCTCTCGAAGAGGTGATCACAATTGGCCACCGAGATCTTGTGATTTAACACCTTGCGACTTTTTTCTTTGAGGCCACGTGAAATAGAAGGTCTACGCCAAGAGCCCAGCGTCGATTCAATACCTCAGAGATGGAATTCGTGAGGCTATCGAGGATATAGGGTCGCCACTTTGCGATCTGGTTATGGAAAATTTCATGAAAAGGATATGGTCCTGTAAGTGTGGTCATTTGCCTGATGTTATTTTTCACTTTTAACCGTATACCTTTTTCTTTATAATGAAATAAACATTTGATCGTTTATATTTAAAAAATGGCATTTTTCTTTTAATATCAAAATAACACCTCTTATTGGAAAACCCTGTATAATTAAAATTATCCACAGATGTCATCATAAAATCATCTTAAGCTTTACGTAACGCCTAAACTTGCTTCTTGGATGAGTACTCAACTTACGTGAAGGTTGTAACGAAACAATTATTTGGTTAAAATTATCAATTAAGTTACAAATACTAAAAATATTTGATATTTTGTGCTTTGTTTGAAGTTTTACTTTAATCAGAACTGCTAGATGTTGGGTCCGGCTATACAAATTGCACTAGTATTGTATTTCAAAATAATTTCTCTCCACCAAAGAAAAAAATTATGTATGAATATAGCTGTACTACTTTTTCAATAACTTCTAAATTTCTTGATTTCCGTTAACTTTGTAGGAACGATAAGACTCTAGGATTTTCTTCAACGGTAACCCTGCCAGCTATACTTGCTGACGCGCATAGTATCCATCGTATTCAAAGCGAGAGAGGAAAACGAAAAGTGAAAATCCATCTATCTGACGACGACGGCGGCAGCAAGGAAAGTTGGGAAAATATTTTTGGGAGGGCTTTTTCCATCGGTAGCGGAAAAGATAACTTTCAGTCGACCGAAAGCGCTTTCACCATATGAACGTGTCGTGGAAAAACTCGCCTCTTTTCGCAAATCGGTTTCTTGTAACAATTATTTTATAATATATTTTGTAATAACACAAGTGAGTTTCGATTTGGTGTGGGTTTTCCCAAGGATTTTCACCGATTCGCCAAATGTTTTAGATTCCTTGTGAATTACGTGAAGATTGAGGCTTTTCCTTGGAATTGTGCTGTGTTGTGTGTGATAGCTAGTATCGGGATTGTGTGCTGTATCATTTTGGTGTAGTGGCGATAGAACGTGATACAACCTCATCTTCGGGCTACTCGAGATACGAGTCTTGCTGCTGGTTGCGTTCAAGGTTTCTCGTAAGGATAATGGCAAATGTCGAACAATGAGATATTGTTTCGGAGAAAATGGCAGAGTTACAGGTCAATCTGGCTGCTGCGAGTAGATTTCTGCTTCTTGCGCAAATATTCAGGGCCCAGCTAGATATCAATGAAAACACGAGCTTCCTTGGCGAGGGCAGAGGGAGGGCTGGCCGAAATCGTGACTACCGCTGTTAACGACAACGACGATGATGTTGTCGCCATCGTCGTTGTCGGTCGTCTTAAAGACCGACTATTTCGGGTTTGGGCGTGTTTTGAATTCTTCTCGTCTTTTGCGTAACTTGGAAAATTGCCTTAAACTTGAATATTTTCGAGAGCAACGGGAAGCCTTGAAGGAATCTCAATCAAATGTGCTAATGACGCGTTCTCGCACTCGTGCAACCCGCTAGCGATTGTCTCCGCATGCCGGTCGCAAATATTGTTCGCGGGGCACATGTCGTGCCTGTAAGTTATTATTGGTCTTTGTCGCGTTTTCGCTAAAATCTATCATACCACCTTTCACCGACAGGTGCCAAGATGTATGTTCTAGACTGGTTTGTGTTCATCGCCAAGAATCCAATTCTTTAGACTTGTAAATAAAATAATTTAAATTAGCGGCAAAGACGACCTCGTCTGCTTGAAGATTTCCTGGGCCAAGGAATTTCCTTGGCATCGACCCTTTGAATTTTGCTTGTATGACCAAGAAGCGAATAAAATTACTGCACAATGAAAAATAATTTAAATTAATTCCAGTTGAATGAGAAATAACATCTCCGAAATTGTGAAATTCAGTATGACCTTTGATATCCTTAAACCTTAACAATTCATTTTCCGCTCAGTTTACAAAAGGAAAATACGAGAGCCCGCTAAAATCACTTTAACGAGTCATTAGTACCTCCCCATTCTCAAACTGGAGGGTGCCTACCAAAGAAGTCGCAAATCGCGTTCACCATTCCAATCATCGTCGGTTCATTGTTTTATATTGTATCCTTAAATGTTCAGTGCGACAATTTTCCCTAGCAATTACGAAGCCCAAACAGCTTTTCCGGACAAATTGGAAACTCTCCCGTTTCCGTGTAATGAAAGGGAAAACTCAATTTAACCGAACCATCCATATGGAAATTAGCCACATAATAATGGCAACGACATTCGATAATGCTCTCGACTTTCTTCGTTGTCTCCTTCCAAGCCCATCGGCAACTTAGACCTCAAATGTCGCTTGATGAATTATTATTGTGGATAGGCGAATGACAGAAAGGAAGACAGTACATTCGATCATCCTTTGGGGTGGCTTCCTGAGGATGATTATTGGCATGGGATCGCCCACGATATATTATCCATACGCTTTGCATATCTTCTTGCATGTACATCCCATCGCTGTGAGCCACCCTTTCGACGAAGCTTTGATGTGATGCTCCACTCCTTTTTTGCTACTCGCCTGGCACTGTCGACTGGCTCAGCCTTATAAAGCATAAAATAGATGGTTATTGGAATTTAATTACTTGCCCTCGATTTTCTCAAATGCGACCAAGTTCATAATGAGATTCGGGAAGACAGTGGATAACCGGAACAGTGTCGCATATTTGCTTTGCTAATGACGAAATGTGGGTTTGACAAACAACAGTGTTACAGGATATTTCCTTAAAATTTGCCTGATCTCGGAGTACGGAGGGTTTCACTCACTAATTGGCACACTGTTGAAACGAATTGCTCCTATCACGAGGCCGAGGCAGTTGCTTGGTAAGTTGCCATTGTTGGCCAGGATGAGGAGGTAGAGTTCTTCATAGTAACCACTTGTAGTCCTCAGTTCAACGTGTTCCAGAAAAGTTCATCAATGAAAAGTGCAATCGTAAGCAATTCTCTGTGTATTGTATATGTTCAGGAGAGCCACTAGAAGTTAAGGAACAATTTCGTTTGCAGAGGCATTCCCTTCAGCTTTCTGGTTTAATAGTGTATTGGCAAAAAGCTCTCAACATAATTGAGCAGCAGACCTTAATTTTGCTTCAGTGAAGGCTCAGCAAAAGATATTTTCTTTTGATGCGATAATTTTCTGTTCGGGGAATTGAATCAATATCTGGCTCCTAATTTGAGATGCTATTGTAGTATCCCTCATGGTATTGTCCTTAATTAGACGACAGGTGCGGTAGTTTGTACATTGAAGGACTTTGCAACTGTCCTTTAATTTGGATGTAATTTATTTAATCTGATATTGTGATCTAAGATGAAGAAGAGAGAAAAGAGAAAACCAAATACTTTTAATTTATAAGAATAGCACGACCTCATTGTGTACTTTTGTATGGAAAAGAATAAAAACGAACGTGCTTTTGTTGATTTACTAATTAACTTTGATGTATGTCTTCACAGGTGGCCAAACATTATTTATTTAACATTGTTTGGGCTTTTAATAATCATCAAAATGGCAGTAATTATCACCTTTTGCAAGTATAGTGTTTTTGTCTTTGCTTCTTTTGTGTAGGATAGGTTATTTACCACTGCAGGTTGAATTTGTGGGGTAGAAGTTTCATTTTGAGGATAGTGACAGTTCCTTCTCAGTGGTGTATCCTTCTTTTCATTGAATTAAAAAAAATTATTGGATTATGAAAAATGCCCACAATCTTTTGTGTAAAGTATGTAAGTTGTCGACTTAACTGCCAACCCTTAGGAGAACCCAATTAGAAGCTTCTTTGCAATGCTGTCGTAGGTCAAATATCAAAAGCAGCGTTTTAGACATTTGACAGTAATTACGTTTATGTATTTCGAAATTGAATTGAGAACATGGTAACTTTTGAATTTAGAAAAAAAGCTGTTACTAAACCGACGCACAGTGGTTCGAATATATGGGTGCAGTGGACAAAAATCTAGTGTTGCTAGATTCTTTTAGGAGATGCCTTCTGATCAGGAATATACCTCATAATAAGGGACGGAAATTAATATCTTGCAAACTAAAGCCAAAAATATAGAAAAACGGATTCTTAAAAGTATTTTACTTCATGTGCACTCCTGAAAAGTATAATACAAATTTTAACTTTTTCCATATAATAAAAATATTGCCAACTACTTACAAGCAAAAAATATGTTACTCAAATTATTTTACATTAAAAAACGCAAAAAAAATGTTTTTCACTTAATGAAACTATGCAGTTATATATTTAATCTGAATGCGAATAGTCTTCTTCACAACGACTTTTGAAATCTAGGTTTTTTTGTGGCAGGGAGGTGAATGCTATTTATGCACAGAGTGTGGGACTCCCATGCGCGACTGGACTACCCACTAAACACCTCCCCTGTCAACCTGAGAACCCAGCCTGGAACCGTTTGACACATTACTTCGGGCCAGGTCTCGTTTTGTTACGCCGTGGGGCGCCTTCAAGCTGGGGAGTCCCTTTCCTAGCGGGATGGGAGAGGGGAAGAGGAAATGCCAGAAGAGCGATCCCCCAGCCCCAGCGCCCCCGGCTGCTGTGAGTCCCTTTTATATTTTAGGACTGCCCGAGCATGATATGCCACCTGGCTCCAGTTGTCAACTGATTCGAGCATCACCGCAACTATATTATCCGGGGTGAGCTCTCCCGTCTTCCTGTAGAGTTCCCTTCGCAGCCTGACCCATTTGGTGCACGCAAAAAATATGTGACAGGCATTGTCCTCCTCTCCTGGGCAAAACCGACAATCGGGGGACCGTGACTTACCGATCTTATGCAGGTAAGACTGAAAACACCCATGCCCACTCAAAAGCTGGGTCAGATAGAAGTCAGTCTCACCATGCCTTCGATTTTGCCACGGTCTCGCATCCGGGATGAGGCGCGCAGTCCACCTTCCCTTTGTGCAATCGACCCAAGACTACTGCCAATCGTTGAGCGATCGCTGTCTCTCCTCGCGGACAACCATCTCCCTCGCATTCTCATTTCGGCGCAGGTAAATAGCGCGGCGCTCTCTAGTCGTTTCGGCGCAGGTAAATAGCGAGGCACTCTCTAGATCTAGGTTTAAATGGTCTACATTCACATCAAGATAGTGATTCGGTAGCAATGAACGATCCTCTGATTCCTGGATATACTTCTAGATCCCTGCATCAACTTCGATTCTTTTGCTAGAGGTAATTTTCCGTGTAGATAAAATCCACGGCTCAGAAGTTAACAGCAGCATTTTGATTAGATCCATATTGCAGCTCCCTCTTGAAATTTTTCATGTGTGATGCAATCAATGCTTTCTTATTTCCTTATACCTTGCCTTTACGTCTTCAGGCAATTATCCAAATGGAAATGAAAATGCGGCTATTATATCAGTTCCATGTATTAAAACTTTGTGCACACTGCCAGGCATCTAATACCAGTTATATAAATTTATATTCTAATAATATTTTAAATCTTTCGATATTTATGGAATAGCCGCATGCCAACGCTCTAAGAATAACAGAAAAATTCATTTTCAGTTCCTTATTGACACCAGTGATTTTTGAACTTAGATCGGGGTTTGAAAAAAAGCGTCTTCCCGTGTTTCCGTCGTTTGTTGACCCATATCCTGGCTTTGGCCGGTGAATCAATAGACCCATTTTGTTTTTAAATTCGGATTGAATTCGTTTTTTGTTGTTCTCCACAATTTGTTTCAGATCATATTTTGGAGCTTGCCATTTTTCAACTGGCAGCCGGTAGGCTACATGTAGGAGACATTCAAAAAGCAGTGACGGGTTGACAAGCCAAAGTGATATTACTCTTCAGCAGGTGGACGGTTTTCTGTGTTCTTTCTTTTGGACTAGCCCCGCAAATTAAACACTTGGATGTCGAATTTATGTTAGACAAAATATTGCTAGCACTGCCATTTAACATTTTGAAGCATGTCAAAATTCACTTCACATTTTTTTTCCATAACAATTTCCTTAGACTTGAGTTGGCTAATATATGCACTTTGACGTTTAATAGAATACCTAGACGTTTTAATTAGCACGCCTGGAGTTTGAATCAAAACGCCTGACGTTTAAATTAAAACGACTTTCTTGATATTACGTCAATTAAAACACTTAAAGTGTTTTTTCCTCTATAAACCGTTTTAGGCCTTCTGATTTAAAAGCTTGTCGTCTTAATAAAATTTGGTAAGCGTTTTAAAATAAAACGTTTAAAGTGTTTTATTGAATTAAAACACCAAAATAGTTTTAATTAAAATACTTAGATGTTTTAATTGAAACGCTTTAATTGCTTTTACAATAAAATGTTTTGAGGCGCTCCAAAATAAAATGTTTAGTGTTTTAAAATGAAAACACACTAAAAGTGTTTTAAGTGAAATGCTTAGACATTTTGATCTAAAACGTTTGGGTTTGCTGTGGTAGCATCACTCAACATTTTATAATTTTTATGGATTTGCAGTAATGGGTGGATGATGGGCGTGGATTAAGCCACACTTCTTTTCCCGTATCCATATCTATCAATTTTAACAGCACCATAGCAATTAGAAACAAATATTCATCAGTGCTGTTTGCAATGGTAAACGTTTGCGTGTACTGGCTATGACCGGAACTGCCGTTGAAGCTCCATTTGCAAACCAGTTTTAATTTGTTGCTCTCTACCGAAATTACAATTTTCATTATGCTTTTAAATATACATTTAGAAGTTCTTCTAAATCTACACTGGCAGATTTATCATCTACGGTAATTTTAGTCGGCAGGAGGGAATTCCTGGTCAAAACCAATGAAAAAAGGCTTGGAAAGCAATCCTTGTGTAACCTATTTACCATAGATCTTCATAATTTATATGTTCAATCCAATAAGTCAAGGTCTAAATATAAAGCCAGTGCTTGATGAGGGCTTAAAGAGGACTTACGTTCATTGCACATGATTTTTCAGCCAGATCAGCGGCAAATCGCAACTATAGGATGTTCTACTAGCCACAAATTCATGCACCCGCCTTTTTTGGATTTTATTGATGTTTCGTCAAAAGATGTTTGTGGCTCTTCTCGTATGCCGCTTGATCCAGGCTGGGCTACATAATTTGAAGTGGAATAAGTATCTTCTAGTTTAATATTATGTTGGAGTCAAGAAGCGTAGTGCTCACAAAATTTTCGACGATTCCTAAAGACACTGTACAATTTTTTATTGAAGGAAAGGCACAATAGTCTGCTTATGTTTGAAAGTTCTCTTCGCTGATGCTCGTTTGATTCTTCAACGTGTGAAAGTGAACACAATTATCAGGGGAGGATCTTGAGAACAGGATAATTTTAGAGGAAAAACAATGAACTAACGCAAACCGTTTGTTAATAATCAATTTATTGTGCTCAAACACAATGACTCGGTTGATGGTTCGGATGCGACTGACTCTACTCGATTTCTTCCGTGCCCGGTGCTCTTCAATCGGTGTTGCCATGACAAGCGACTATCTTGACATTGAATCGTCTTGATTAATTACTCCGTGTCTAAATCCGCAGCATCATCGCGAAAATCGAGTTCAGGACTCATAGCGATCTACGGTTTTAATTTTTCACTCGTATACACCGAACAGAATTTCTATTGGTCGGGACGTGCGATTCCCACACCCTCGACGAGATATCTGTCGTTTTTTAAAACTCTCGAAATGATGTAAGGCCCACGATATTTGGGCTCTAACTTTCGAGACTCTCCCGTAGCAGCAGGTACGTTCTCAAGAACGATGAGATATCCTTCCTTGCAGATAAAAGATTTCTTGTGTTTTGCGGTGAACCTCAATCTCAATTTCTCGCGTTTGGTGCTAATTCGCTTTGCAGCCAATTGTCTTCGGTTAACCATACTGCGTTCCGTTAGAGCCACAACTAGCCGATTTGTGATGACGTCATGAAGGCGATAATCGAATATCAACTCAATCGCACTTAACTGAGTCACAGAGTGACATTGCGAATTCAGAGACCACTGAAGATTGCGCAATTGGAAATCCCAATTCTTATGATAAGTTGGTGCAGTTCTTAGAAATGATAAGATGGACTAATTTGCATGTTCGATTTGACCATTCGCTCGAGGTGTTCTGCCGGCAACCTTAATATGTTGAATCTCATTAGATGCGCTGAATTCAGCGAATTCTCGTGATATAAAAGCCCTGCCTCGATCACTAATTATACGCTTAGTTAGACCCAAGAACAATGTCAGATCCCTGAATGCGTCGATGATGGGCTTCGATTTCGTAGTTTTGACAGCTCTCAAAATTAAGTACTTACTGAACGAATCAGATATTCCAATGATGTGTAAATTACCTCGTCGACTGCGTGGAAAAGGAATGGGTGTCACCTCATCCGAATAGAGTTGACCCTCCGGTTTGCCTGCGATTCCTTTATTATAGCAGCACTCTAAGCATGCTGCGATGTACGACTTGATGTATTTTCGGAGATTGTTGAACCAAAAACCTTGCCGAACTCGATTAATGGTCTTCTCAAGACCGCAGTGGCTCATGCTTTTGAGGTACGTGCAGATGATTTTCCACCTGACTGCAGACGAAACGACGAATTTGAGATCTTGGTCGATCTTACGATATAACCGACCGTTTTTGAGCTGATAATCTGACTTGATCTGTTTGGATTGAGCGGACTCAATATCGCCTCTCAGAACTTCGATTAACTCCTTCAACTTCACGTCTTGTCGTTGTAGGAGAAGAAGCCAGTCTTCGTTTTCTTCCACTCGCATAATGTTCCCCGATGCTATCTCTGGCTCATTCAGTGGTTCGTTTGGAGTCCTGCTTAGAGCATCTGCGTGACTCATGCGTTCAGCCGATTGATGTATGATGCAGAAATCGTACTCCTGTAGCTTCAGAAAACATCCACCGATGTGTAGCAATGGCTAAGACGTTCTTGTGGTGCTGATTGCGGCGCAATCGGTAATTATCTCGAAATGCTTACCGAGCAAATAAATGCGGAATCTTTCCAACGACTCGTTGCATGAGAATCTCGGCAAGACCCAGTGTAATCGCGTCAGTGTGAATTTGATGTTACTTCATCGGATCATATGCACTGAGCACAGGATCGCAGCAAAGTGCTGATTTCAATTTTTTGAATGTGTCTCATTGTTTGGTAGACCAACAAAATTGTGAACAAAAGTGTAAGCGGCCTCGGTTTTAGAAAATGATTGCGATTGAATTTGCGGTAAACCCACTCAATCCCAGAAATCTTCGAACTTCTGTAACGTTGGTTGGTTCCGGAAACTCTTGAACTGCATTAGTCTTTTCAGCCCCTGGTTTTATTCCATCCTCATCAACTTGATGACCCAAAAACGTGGTTTGTTTAGACAAAAACGTACTCTTAGAGGGCCTTAGCGTCATACCGACATCTCGAAGCATAACCAAGAATTCACGGAGTTTGATTAAATCCTCGGCGATGATTTTCCTAGGCAGAATAACGATTTCCCATTTGTCGTACCAACTTGGTAATGACCTCATGAAAATAACTCGATGTATTGCACCGGCCGAAAGGCATCTGGTTGGATTCGTATTGGCCTGCATGCGTGACAAACGCAGTGTATTTCCTGCACTCTTCTGCGGTTGGTATTTGATAAAAGTTGGACATTAAAACGAGATTCGTGTAAAATAAATTACCAGCGATCGATGATAGCTGCTCCTCAACAGTTGGCATGAGAAACGGACGCTTTTCAGTGATAGCATTGAGCTCACGGAAATCAACACAGAGACGGTCCTCACCATTTTGTGTGCGAACGAGGACAATTGGTGACGAATATTTTGATAATGATGGACGTATGATATCGTTTATGAGCAGTTCGTTTGCTCTTTCTTGAACGCAGTTACACTTTGCGAACGGTATCCGGTATGGCTGGCGTTGGACAGGTTTTAAGGTCATGAACCTTATCGTCATTGTTACCAAGTTGCATTGACCTAACTGAGCTAGCGATTCAGAGAAGCATTCTCTATGCTCACTGATGAAACAATATTTACACATTTATTGTTTTATAAATTGAAAAAAACTAAAAGTCGGCATACTTTGACCCCGTTTTCGGGTTATTTTGGCAAATGAGCCAAAGTAACCTTTCAATTTGTTGCTTATGGAAAAATGCAATTATCTTCCTTTTTTTCTAAAATTGAAATTGCCGTAGATACAATTAATCAGCAGCATTTCACATGCTGTCTAAGTTTTAGAGAAAGCCCGGTACTCGTCGGTACATCGATTATTGTACGGCAGACTTAGAACAATGCCTAGGCGCTATAAAGTCAAAAATTCTGATACAAAAAGCTGCCTCAAAAAGGTAAAATATACCCAGGAGTACGATTAAAAATAAATTAATTAAAAGATATGGCAATAAACCTGGCAAACCAACTGTTTTTACGAAAGAAGAGGAAGACACGTTTGTGACACTTATAACAGCGCTATCTCAATGCGGATTTCCACGAACAGATTTTGATCTAAGAATGATTATTAAGGATTATCTTGAATCTCAGGGCCAAATTGTGACAACATCTTAATAAAACATTCCGGGAAAGGACTGGCTAAAATCCTTTCTTTTACGAAACAGGATATTATCTCGAACATTCTCCAATAACGTTAAACTAGTTCATAGTCAGGTTTCTGAAGCTGTCATTATTGAATTCATCGAAAATATTAACAAAGTAACAGAAAACATCTATAATTACGATGAAACTAATCTTTGCGACGATCCAGGAAAAAGAAAGGTCTTATGTAGAAGAGGAACAAAGTAACCAGAGACTATCGTAAATGCTACAAAAATTAGCTTTACTGTCATCTTTTGTGGGAACGCTGCTGGCAAAACAGTTCCACCATACGTTATATATAAAGCTGAAAATCTTTGGACAACTTGGACTTAAAATGGTCCAAACGGGAGCCGTTATAATAGGACAATAAGTGGATGGATGGATTGCGTCAGATTTGAAGACCGGTTTCTCCATCATCCGTTGCCTATACTGAAGAAAAAGGAAGGGCGAAAAGTTGTCATTGGCGACAACCTCGCATCGCATATCAACAAAACGGTCTTGTCCGAATGAGAAAACAACGAGATCTGATTTGTGTGTTTGCCTCCAAATGCTATTCACATTCTTCAGTCATTGGACGTTGCTTATTTTCGTCGTTTGAAGTGCAAATGGCGACAAATATTACTAAATTTGAAGAACAGCCAAATGGGAAGAAAACACCTAAAGATCAGTTTCCAAATCTGTTAAAAACAGCGTTAGATTCATCAACATCAACCAAACACGATTTAATTTCTGGTTTTAGAAAAACTGGCATTTTCCCGATAAACGAAGAAGAACCCTTCGCGAAGCTGCCGAGACAAGACCGCATTTTAGATCGAGAGCTTATTGCCAGCAGTTTCTTGAAAAAATTAGAACAGTCCCGACTCGATGCCATTTACCCAGAAAAGAAAGCTAAGGAAAAGAAACTCAATATAGCCCCTGAATTACCAATCTCTGCCTCTGATGTTGTTGAATCAGGCCCTTCTGGTGTTCACACAGTCAATAATAAGAAACAAGTTGGGTAAACAGACCTACGCTCATGTCAGAAGGGTTTCGTATTCAATTTACAAAATGCAGTCACCAGATCGAATCAAATCAAGAAACATGTCAAAGACGATTTTATTGGAGAAAATATGAAATGCCAAGATCATAATATTTTTAACAAAGTTCAATGAATTTCGACTTTTGAGGTTTTTGGTATTGTTATACTCATAAATATCTCCCTTGATAATTATTTCAGATGTCCATCCGCGACGGAGGAAACACATTTTTCATGTATTTCCCCCTGTACCCCCACTGTAGCAAAAACTGACAGTTTAACAACTGTTTTGAAAAGCTCCCATGAAAACTTTCATTTTATACTCATACTGGCTACGTTTGATGAATTTGTTTTCAGGGGCCACTCTCCTGTGCTGAAATCATCGATTCATGGCCTATTTTTTCGAATCCTAGAATGGTTACAAAACCCTTTTGCTAGGAGCTCTCTCCCACCTCCTTGACTTATTTCACTTATGAGCATTAATTGTAGGTACTCATCTTCAGTCATTCATTAAATTGAATCAAGTGTTCAAAGCATGCACCTTAAACGTTGAAGTTGGGAAAAAATAACTCAAAATTATTCAATCTTCGCATTTAAAACAGCCACTATCTTGTTTTACGATTACTGATACTACTAGCTGAACCGATTCTCAAAAATATACATGACACCTATCATTCCTGAAATTTTCATGCAAATCCTAGCAAAACTGTAGTGTCTGAGTCGGTAAAAAGCGCATGTTGTTCCATAGCCATATGTTGCCATAGTAATACATGCAGCGCATATTGTTCCATAGTAAAACAGGAAAATTCAAACCGCTATAACTTCGCTAAATATGATTCAATCTTTATGAAACTTTCAGGATAGATCAATCTTATGAATAGACATCTACGTACTGAATTTCATTGAATTTAAGGGTACCGTTAAGATTTTATTCAAGAAAACATAAAATCGATAAATCATACTATTACTAACAAAGTTGAGTGAATTGCGACTTCTCACGTATTTGTTGTTGTTGTACGCACCAAGACCTACATCCCTGATTTTTTTCAGATTTTTCGGATCACAGGTGTCCAATCGCGAGGGGGGGGGGGACACAAATTTTTCGTGTATTTCCCCTCCCTGTGCGCCCCTCGAAGCAAATTTTGCCAAACTAAGACCTGTTTTGAAAAGTTCTCATCAAGACCTTTCATTTGATATCCATATCGGCTACCTTCAATGAAATTTTTTTTCGGGGGGTCACTCTCCTATATGGGGAGACCCCCCTTAAATACCTTATAAAATTTTTTTTGTAGTTGAACTTTGAAGAGATCACCACTTCACACCTACACACAACATTTGATGTTTCTAGCTTAAGTAGTTTCCGAGAAAAACTGCTGTGACACACGGACGGACGGACGGACAGACGGACAGACGGACAGACTGGTCGCGAAACTAGTAGGGTTTTGTAAAATTATTTTACAAAACCCTAAAAAAAGAAAACAAGAATATAAAATATGAATAAACTATTGGAAGCTAGGGAGAATATTATGTAATATACTTTTAAAAGCGTTTAAGGAATGTGGCAGGGGACCCAGCTGGAGCTCATTGTAACGACGTGATACGCGTACTAAAAATGAATAAAAATATATATCAGTACGAGCAAATGGCACAATGAATTTGTCAGTTGAACGTGTTCTTGAGGTGGGACGTATATAAAGCCTTTTCCGAAGGTTGGATGAAAGAATACCGTGATATAATTTAAATAAGCAGCACTGGTCTAAGAATTCTCTCCTATTTTTGAGTGATGGAATGTTGAGGATCTGTAAGCGCTCATCGTAGGAGCTGTAAGGGAGGAGAGAACGTGTGAATTTACGCTGTACAGTTTCAACAGCATCAGATAGATTGGTATAGTGGGGAGACCATACTTGGGAGGCATACTCAAGGATTGACCGGGCTAGGAGTACAAATAGATGGACGCTGGTTGAAATGTTAAAAGACCATTTTGAAAATATAAGCAGTCTTTGCTGGAGTTAATAGAACGATAAATTTTTAAATCATCGGCGTGAAGAAGACAATTAGAGGACAGGCATTGGGGAAGACAATTAATAAAAATGTTGAAAAGCAAAGGGCCTAACATTGATCCTTGAGAAACACCAGATTTTGGGCTAAATGAGGTCGATGAAAAAAAAGTTATCCATGTAACGGTGCAGGAGTGATGGGATAAGAAAGATTAGATCAAAGAGAGGATTGAGTCGGAAATGCGGAACGATCGGAGTTTGTTAGCCAAAAGGCCGTGATCAACACTGTCATAGGCTTTAGCGAATTGGTGTATATGACATCAACTTGTTGGCTCTTGTCAAAAGCAAGAGTATTCGTAAGTTCTAACAAATTAGTTACGGTCGAACGACCTTTAGTGGAGCCATTTTGTTCATTTGCAAACAGGATACTGATGTCATCGTACCTTCTGTCATGCACAATTCGCTCATGGTGCTCGCCAAAACAAGACAGCAGAGAAATCTGACGATAGTTCGAGATTTCACTATGATTTCCGGACTTATGGATCGGAAAGATTTTAGCATGTTTCCAGACGTCGGGAAAGCAGGAGGAAGAAAGGCTGATATTGAAAATAATTGAAAGTGGGGTAGATAATGAAGAAGATAATGACTTAATGAACAGATTTGGTATTCCATCAGGACCCGGACCACCATTAATGTCAAAAGTGAGCAGAACATTTTCAATTTCCGATGGAGATGTCGCGATAGAATGCTCAATAGGGGAAGGAGAAGGACACAATGAGTATATAGTGGGGTTCGAAACCTAAAATGTGGAGGGAAAAAATTGAGCCAAAAGGTTACAGATAGCTTCCCGATCAGAAGCTTGGCAGTTATGCCATGAGAAGATATTAGATTTATGGGATGTTGTTTTCAGAGAATGTATGTATGTCGAAAAGGGCTTAGGACTATTAGATTGCAGTGATGTTTCAATCATATAATAATAAGATCGTATTGTAATCTTAACTGCTTTTTTGGCTTCTCTACGAAGCATTCGGTAGTTGGTGAGGTCAGTGTCAGAGTTGGAATAATGAAATTTTTGCGCACCGGGTCCTTCAAATAAAGAGCGTCTGAGACATCAGCGGAAAACCAGCTGGGGATGTTTTTCCGAGGGAAACGGCAGATAGGTACATGGTTTGTAATTATGCTACTGAGATTGTCATAAAAAGTTGATGAATTAACATCGAGCTTCTGTAGCATTGAATTCCAATCACTATTATCCAGCTCAAGCTGAATGGCTGCATAGTTGGCTTAGCGGAAATTAAATCTTAGGGAAAAAGGAGTGCGTTTGGACTGACGTGCGAGAAAAGATAAACGAACCTCAAGCGGAGGATGATGGGGATCAGGTTTTACATATTCGGAGTGGGATTTTGTGATTGAGGAGATAGAGGCAGGATTGGTAGTAAGGATGAAATCGAGAAGTTGATTGTTTGCGTTCGGGATCATATTTAATTGTGATAGGGAGCGAAGCGATAAAAAAGAAGAAATCAGAATAGCGAGATCATTGAAGGATGAGACGGTATGAGAGCCTGGGGCAAGGCATGTTAAAGTCACCACAGATTATAAAAGTGTATATAAGCTTGATGCTGTAGAAATACCAAGATAATTCAGAAGAAAAAAACGGTTGTGAATGCGGAAAGGAGCATTGCAAGCGATATACACGCAAAGCAATACTAAACTCACGGCTTGAGAGATATTGATGAAGACAGTGATGCATTCCACTGGAAGTGACGGGGAAAAGACAGAGCAGAGTTTACTATCTATAGCTTTATGAATAGCAGTAAGTACACAACCACCGTCAGATTTGCCTGAAACCAAACGATCTCTATAAGTTCGGTAGACATCATGTAGTGGAAAATTTCACTGGTGCCGATATCAGGAATCAGCCAGGTTTCTGTAAAGCAAATGAAATCATCGCATTTTGTCAACGTGTGAAGAAGATGCATTTGTAGGCTGCTTAAACAAAGGCAAAAGATTTCAACAATTAAAGATGAACAATTTTACTGTTGGGGCCATATAATTTGTAAGATCGGAGTTCCTAAATTAATAAAAAGGGCTGTTTTTCTGTTGCCGAAATAGATAATCATTAATATAATTTGATTATTTTTAGATAAAGTTTGACTCTTGTTATTCAATGTTGACTGAAACTGTAAATTAAACACTAATTAGTTGTAAGCGTCAGAAGTGGTGTTTTAAGTTAATGTTTAAAAAAGTTTTAAGAGTTTGAATTAAAGTTGATTTTCTATATACTGTTCTTCTGTTACTACTTCATTACTTAACCAAACCTTCCTACAACATTCTACCATACATTCAGCGTTGGTTACAGTGACACAAGCTATCGATTAGATGAATATTTCCACTGTCGGAATCTCATGAATAAAGTAACCCACCCCAAAAGACAGCATTTACCCAAACATAAAATAAAAAAAAAGGAGAATATTTGTAGACTATTTTCGAATTAAGCAATTACTTTTAATCATTGTACCCTGTATTAATCGAGTAGTCACACAAGCAAACCGCTCGGAAACCATCCTATCCCCCACTCAAAATTTTATGTGGCGGATTTAGGAAAAATATGTAATTATTTCTATTCGCAATCGTAATTTGTAAAATAATTTTTTCTTATTATTATTATAAAATTTCATATTATATCAGTTATCCTTGATATAAAGTTTAAATGTTTCCCTTCAATTATATTCGTTATGAGATTCAACTATGATTATTATTTCAAACCCCCGTCATTTTTCTTTACTTCGATCAAATTTAGTTTCTTTTAAAAAAATTCAAATCTGCCACATAAAATTTACAATGTAGGAACGTAATCTGCTACATCTAACCGGTGTACTCAATTGGGAATAGAATCGAAACGGGGTGGAGGAGTGCCAAAGGGAAGAAAGCCGGTGGTCTGTGAATGTAAACGATTTTGTGTCCGCCAAGTGGATTTCTCGGTTATTTAAGTGTTACTTCTTGTGAAAACATCTGAGAAGGCACGTCATTATTATTCATGGAGTTCGTATTGTGACCGTAAGTCGATCACGGAGATAAATTTACAGTGAAGTGCGTAGTGATGGACTATATCAAATTGCAAGGATAGAGGTTATATTTCGAAGTGATCGAGCTGCCACTAAATAACGGAGTTGCAGCATTTATTTCAACTTTGTGGTGCAAGTAGCTTTGATTTTTCAACGGGAACAGAAGTGGAAGCATTGCAAGATATTATCTACGCTTCATTTCCAACTTCTATTACTACAAAATCTACGCACTGTTCAAATCGGATACATTATCGGGGTAAATGAGTGCGTTTAGGAAATTATAATGCATTTACATTGAAAGCATCTTGAAAAGTCAACATAATTTACATGCAATGTAGACCACGGATTTTCATTATGCTCAACTATTTTTAAAAGATTTGAGTTCCAATGCTCTCTCGACATTTGAACTAAGTCAGTGTTCGAGATCATGAGGCACAAAATTTAGCAATTTTCAAAAATATTTCCATTTTCCATCCAGCTCCACACTCTTTCTGTCAAAAAAGAGCTCGGTTCTTAACCTAATCTGTGATCGGGTTCGGGAGTTCATTGCTATACACGGAATTCAGTTTTGGCTAAATGTCGATTGCAAGATCAATACATGAACGTAAGGATTTTGAATTGATGCAGCTGCTATGACTGCTGATAAAGATGTTGTATCATGTGCCGTCATCAATAAATCAAGTGAAGTGCAGAGTGATGGGGAGAGTGGATGGCTTGTAAACTGAAGTGGCATTTTGGAAGTATCGTTAACATTACCATCAATTCAGATTAATCACAAGTGTCAATTCGATATAATCCACGTGTGTTAGTTGGCAAACTTATGTATTTTGATTTGGATTGATTCCAATTATTTCATGGTCAATATGTGTAGACCGAGCGAAGAAGCTGTAAGCGATATTTTGCTTCAGTAAAGTGTTGTATTGATCAATCGCGAATCGATTTGTCGAAGTTTGGGGTGCATTTTCCGACGAAGAAAAGTTGGCCGAGACCCAGAAACGTTAACACAAACACCAGCGAATGCAACAGCTGTTTCTGCTGCTGGCGAACTCTCGTCCACGTGATTGCCACTGTCGAATATATCATCAGCGCAAATCCCACATCAAAGGCTTGAACGGCATTGGTGATTATGTGAAGAATTAGAAGCGAAGTGAAAGGTTTTTTCATAGGTTTGTCTGCTGCACGAGGTATTACTGCCAAATTAATTGTTTTAACTTCTTTCTTAAAAATAACTTGGGAGATAGCTAATATTTTTTTGTCCCTTACAAAAGTCTTCAAACGGTACTTCTATTTTTAATTGTTGTTGTAAAACAAGATCACAAAAACAAATGCGGGTTTCATTGAATCTAGGTTGACCACCGATTACAATATCCATTACGCTAGAACATTTACTTATTAAAATTTATTCCTTGAAGGTCATGAATATAAATTTAGGAGCATTTTTATTTTTGGCAAAAAAGAATACTTAGCTTTTCTAATCTGATAGAATTATCTTTTCAGCACGTTAAACTTATCACATACATATTTATGATAGAAAAATATTTATTTGTGATTTTGCTAGTTGCCTAATTATGTTTCCAAGGCAAATTCTTATCTTTACCAATTTTTCGTCGATAGAAGAATTATTGTTTTGGTACGTGTAGCTTATTATGAATTAAACTTTTTATAACTCGAAAGCAATGAATACAATGAAACGTGAAGTTATAAACTTCGGTCTATCCATTTTGTTTTACCGGACCGTGTATAGGACCCGGATGAAGGCAGGCTCCTCCTATATCATGGGCTAGCCATCGGGCGCGCTCTCCCGTTTTTCGTTGCTTAACAGCGGCTCTTGCCGGATAGAATGGCCTTCCGCTCGTGTGCCGTTTCGCGGCATAGATTTATGTGGATTGACCACATAATTCTACAACATAAATTGGTCACGTCTATATTTCTCAAATTATGTTTGTATGAGTTTTCCACTCAAATGGGGAATGTATGGCCACGTCTACATTTGGATCTTGGTCCGGTTGGGAGGGTGCAAGGGGGCACGACCTCCATCTGGATGCTCCACACTTTTTTGTGGGCCATAAGAATCGTCGGGTAACGACAAAGTCCTCCTAAGTCCGTCTGTCTTCCCTAGGTCCAGTTTGTCCTTTTTTGTCAGCAATTCCCATCCCTTAGTTGGTTATCTCTTTTTTAGGGTTTTGTAAAATAATTTTACAAAACCCTTCTAAAATCGCGTCCTGTCTGTCCGTTTGTCCGTCTGTCTGTCTGTCCGTCCGTCCGTCCGTCCGTCCGTCCGTGTGTCACAGCAGTTTTTCTCGGAAACTACTTAAGCTAGAAGCATTAAATTTTGTATACAGGTGTAAAGTGGTGATCTCTTCAAAGTTCAACTACTAAAAAATTTTATAAGGTATTTAAGGGGGGTCTCCCCATGTAGGGGAGTGACCCCCCGAAAAAAAAATTTCATTGAAGGTAGCCGATATGGGTATCAAATGAAAGGTCTTGATGAGAACCTTCCAAAACAGGTCTTAGTTTGGCAAAGTTTGCGTCGAGGGGCGCACAGGGAGGGGAAATACACGAAAATTTGTGTCCCCCCCCCCTCGCGATTGGACACCTTCCATCCGAAAAATCTGAAAAAAATCAAGAATGTAGGCCTTGATGAGTACAACAACAACAAATACGTGAGAAGTCGCAATTCACTCAACTTTGTTAATAATAGTATGATTTATCGATTTTATGTTTTCTTGAATAAAATCTTAACGGTACCCTTAAATTCAATGAAATTCAGTACACAGATGTCTATTTATAAGATTGAGCAACCCTGCAGGTTTCATAAAGATTGCATCATATTTAGCGAAGTTATAGTGGTTTGAATTTTCCTGTTTTACTATGGAACAATATGCGCTGCATGTATTACTATGGCAACATATGGCTATGGAACAACATGTGCTTTTTACCGACTCAGACACTACAGTTTTGCTAGGACTTGCATGAAAATTTCAGGAATGATAGGTGTCATGTATATCTTTGAGAATCGGTTCAGCTAGTGGTATCAGTAATCGTAAAACAAAATGGTGGCTGTTTTAAATGCGAAGATTGAATAATTTTGAGTCATTTTTTCCCAACTTTAACCTTCAAGGTGCATGCTTTGAACACTTGATTCAATTTAATGAATGACTGAAGATGAGTACCTACAATTGATACTCATAAGTGAAACAAGTCAAGGAGGTGGGAGAGAGCTCCTAGCAAAAGGGCTTTGTAACAACTCTAGGATTCGAAAAAATTGGCCATGAATCGATGATAACAGTACACGAGGGTGGCCCCTGAAAAAAAAATTCATCAAACGCAGCCGATAGGAGTATGAAATGAAAGTTTTCATGGGAGCTTTTCAAAACAGTTCTTAAACTGTCAGTTTCGGCTTCAGTGGGGCACAGGGGGGAAATACATGAAAAATGTGGTTTCCTCCCTCACGAATGGACATCTGAAATAATCATCAAGGGAGATATTTATGACCTCAAAAGTCTAAATTCGTTCAACTTTGTTAATAATAGTATGATCTTCGAATTTCATATTTTCTCCAATAAAATCGTCATTGACATGCTTCTTGACTTTATTCAATCTGGTGACTGCATTTTGTAAATTGAATACAAAACCCTTCTGACATGAGCGTAGGTCTGTTTACCCAACTTGTTTCGACTTCGGTCGACTCTTATTTGACCCCGGAATTGGTGGATGCGAATTCTTTTGTAGTGGGTCCTTGTGCTGGGAAAAGAACCCGCCCCAAGACACTGCAACGCTAGCCTGCCAGCGCATTCACGCGGCCCCAGATAAGGCATATCTGAGCGGATCCCAACATCCTCTTCCGCTGAGGCAACAGACCATCGCTGCAGTCCTGAACGGACAGTTTATCAACCTACTTTCACTACAATCCTTGAGTTTCTATAAAAAGTCGATGTAACACTTGTCATAAAATATCAAGCAAACTATAGCGCTTTATATGAAGATGCAGCAAAAAAAGGACAAATTAATCCCTTCTTACGGTTATCCGATTGCATTCTTTATAAAAGCCGCCTGGCAAGTGCCAGTAATACTCAAAGAAATGCGATGGATTAAACAAGGCCGAGCCTTTTTAACATCCTAGTATGTACCAATTTGATCTACAAATAAAGAAACTTTTACTGGGTTGAATTTTTTAACCCGCAAACCACTATTCGCGGGTTAAAAAATTGGTAAAGTGTTGCGTATGGTAATGTGTTCCACTGAACTGTGAATAAAGAAACAGCAAATAAAGAGACTTTACTGTACTCAATGGAACACATTGTGGACGACATCGGATACATGGGGTTTTAGAAGATATTAGCGCAAGTTTTGTACTTCAGTAAATTTTCAGTTTTATATTTCAAGTGATTGAAGGAAACATCTTTACCAACAATGATTAAAAAGAAGGTTGTGGGAAGTTTATTTGTGTATCCGGTTCTTCCGATACTGACATCCATTAACTTCAATGGCTTATATGCATATCTTTATGCTTCATACTTCTAGTGAAGTGATTAGAGTGCTCGCTGCATAGGCTGAAGGTTACTGGTTCGAATCCCGTTGGTGAGAATGAGATTTCTTTCTTCGGATGGACTACAAGCCCGTACAGTTATAATATGGAATGGTTTAAGATCAGAACACTGCGCAGCTGAGTTGAAGGATACGCAGCCGCAAAGAACTGACCATATCACCTTCTCCAGCGCCAATTTAAAAATAATAAGATACTATACTCTGAACGAAGGCCTGAAAGGGGCTATAGTTCTAAAGCAAAAAAAGCAAGCTTCCTGCTTTTAGCACAGAAGTGACATTGACCACACCGTAGCCTATTTCATAACATTGTGAATGAATAAGGTATATTTCCCGTTATGTTTTTAAGCAAAATTTTCTCTATACTATAAAAGTACTTATATTTTTTGTTCGGGAAGTCTACCAAGCTATCCGATTGCTGCTTGCTATTGGCAGTTGTTTTTCCAGACTAGCTCAGACCTTTTCGTTTTCTTCTTCTGTGTATTAATAACTAATCTGTATTAATTTCTTCCTTTAGTTTTTAGCGGAATCTTTTCTGTGAGCTCGCCTGTCATCATCTATGCCAATGGAAGATTGCATTAGTCCTTGTTGAATAGTTTAAACAATTTTCCCTCAGTTTATAGAATTTGTCATCCAGTTATATTTATTGAAGACATTCTTTGAATTACTAAATTTATCTTATCAATGGGATTAATTTAGCGCCTTTAGTCATTATCGAAAATAATTCAATAACTTTCTTCATGAGTAATCTCCCGAAATGCTCATTACATATTTTGAATTCTTGATGCTGAATCATGCGAACGATATGGTTGAAAATCTCATTACACTTTTCATTGACATCTACGATGGTGTCCTTGTTCTTGGTGCCTGTACACAACCGTAATGAAAAGTTGTGACACTTAGTGTATGCATCCACCCACTTTGGCTAGAATCATTGGCAACAACCGCCACGTATTCATACTTACGTATTATTATTATTTTCTCTGATCCTGCAGCTTTCTTCGTGTTTTTTCCTCATAGAAATTGTTTTTCCCTCATAGAAATTGTTTTTCCCACCACTTTGTTGCCATACTTCGAGCCAATTTCTATTAGCGGAAGTTGTGATTGCGTCAAGGCAAAAAATTTGGTATGCAATGAAAGAGTGTGTGTAGCGTTCAAGTATGTTGCAAATGGCGAAAAATAACTTAAAATTGTATATTCTGTCATGATTTGAACTGTTACCAGTTGGGAAATAGGATGCTGTATGCATGTTATTATTGCAAATAATTTTTTAAATTTCGTACGGTTTTTAGATTTTGTTATGCACTTAATATAAACTAGAAAACCTTCTTTGTAGTCACTTATTCTGACTTTTATAGCTTATGAGCAATTATAGTTCTTTCAAACGATCTTTCAATTAAGATACAATTAAGAAAAACGTTTTACCTGTAATACGTTCGAAAGTTTCTTGCTGGGTGCAATATTTATTCTTGAATGAGAGAACCAAGCATTACAGAATAAAGCAGAACTTCCCTTCTTGACTCGCCAACCCCAAGCCACTAACATCAACATTTCCGTACATTGAAATGTTTTCATGCTAAAAATAAAGAAAATGAAAATTGAAGAAAATTCGCTGCGTTTCATAGACTTGCTAGCTGTCGGGTGAGTTGGTCTGAACACTTTTCACGATACGGCGCCCCTCATATATGAACCTAATACACATACAAACTCACATCACAGAGATGAACGGGGTGGAATGTTTAGCATCAATTACGAGGTAGAGTGTGTTATTTTTCCCACTAGTTTCCCAATAGTACCGACATGAATGCTATTAAGGAACTCTTTTGGGGGAAAACTACCTTTACTTGCTTCGGCACTTTGGAAAATGGAAATTATGGAAAATTTCATAAAGTTTTGAAAGTTATATGTATACACTTGATTGCTATACTTTGAGGAAAGAATCTGCAGTTGGCAGTGATTTCGTAATATTCCCTATTTAGATTCTCTTGGAATGAGTCCAATATTGCAAAAAAAGAACTAAAAAAATAAAGAAAATAAGGTGAAAATATCGTGAATTTTTTTAAGAATGAATCTCTTGAAATTTTATCTTTGATGGTACACATTGTTTGGTTAAATTAAGATGCTTTTTTTTTCAAATTTATCACTAAATAAATAAAATTGACCTTGAAGGTAAAACGATAAAAAACGGGCTTTGTAAAAAATAACATGGTGAGTGAATAATTTATGAGTTTGCATCGAAACTTTCTCATTATATTTTTTATTTAGATTTTAATTATACCAATTTTATGTACGTGCGGAAACGCATTTCCGGTGAAACAGGAAGTGCTTAAATTTGTTTTTCTATAATTTTTAAATCACCTTAAGTGATTCATAACTGCTTATATCATTAGTCGTGAAGGTCATTTGAAAAGTCTCAATCTCCTCCAAATAAAATTTAAATGTTTTTCATGAACCTTATTGCGTAATGGATGATCTAGAAAGTAGCGTGTTATGTTAAGCGTGACACGACCAAACAAGTCCGGGTTCTGACTGCAACTGATTTATTCTCTTCAAATATAATACGAGTATATATACATTTACATGACATTCCTCCCGCCGTATGATAAGGCGATACATATTCAATTATGTTAAATGATCAATATTCATTTAAAACAAATAGCGAAATAAGAAATAAAATGTAATTCAGAAAATTTTGAAAGTACTAAATATTCAAGCTGAATGAATTCAATTATTAATCTTAAGAAAAACATTAAGTATGCAACAAATTTTCATTGGTAAGCACTGCTTCTGAAACGGTCTGGCTCTCTGCGAATACGGTTGCATCGTCTCAGTTCTGAGGGTAGTTCCATATTTTCCATCACAGTCTCTTGAGATCAGACGTGAGATGTCGGAGTACTGGTCGTAATAGGTTGTGTCTTTTCAACGATTATTGGTATATTTGGTGAGATCTGCAAGTCTGGAAGAGTGTCGTTTTTATCTACGTCTTCGTCTTCATTACGTTCGCGCATGTGGACGCAGTGTCGTCTTCTCTCCACACCGTCGGGAGTTAGTATACGATAGGAGTTTCCATGTATTCTCTCCGTAACTTTTGCTGGCTGCCATTTTTTTTTTCAAATTTTTTTCAAAGTCAAAGTCAAAAGCGCTTTATTTAATACCAATCGTTATACATTTTTAAAAGAACATAAAGCAAATTACAAACAATAAAACTATAAAAAACTTAATGGCCCGAATGGCTCTCTAAATTTATACGTTATCAGTTAAACACATTTAATGAAAAAATACACTTGCAAATTTAAATTAATTAAGATTATTAGATATTTTTTGATTCAATTGGAAAAAGGAGAAAAAACCAACCAGCATTATTCAAAAATTACTTATATTACTAACCCAACAATGAACTTATATCCTATACCTAATATGTTACACCCTAATTCTAAATAAGTTCAATCAAAAAAAAAAAAACGTTACCTTATATTGAAACCTATACCTACTTTAAAATACAAATAAACAACAACACTAAATGTAGCAATAATGAGATGAATCTAAAAAACTAAGTAACGAGAAAAAGCACAAAAACAGAAAATAAACACGAATAATTTAGACATTGTCATTCAGCCACCAATACCTAGATTGCTTCATCTCAGCTCGACCAGCCTCAACGAATCTAGCAAATGAGTATCTCCATTGGAATTGTTGGTCTCGTGAACTCAGATTCGGAGGATATTTTATCTTCTTATCAGTGGCCCGTCGATATATGTGATATATGATTGGGACGCCGTCAGAATCAAAAACATATCGATTCATGTCCAAATACACGAATGCTTCTGGAGGAACGAAGCCAGTTGTGAGGCAAGTCACAATATACCCGTCTGTAGGGTGGAACGGCTGTGAAATCCAAGAGTTTTCACTCACAGTTACAGATCTTGTGATATGATTCCGAAGAAGTTTCAATATGAAGATATCGACTCTTGTCACTTGAGTGGTTTGATAAATTTTTCTATTCGATATAAAGTGCTTCCAATCCATCTCAGGCTTTCTGTACAAACCAGTACATGCACGAAGACATTTCCTTTCGAAAACTCTTAATCTTTCCATTGTACTAGCACTCTGGTTGTACCAGATGTGGCATCCGTATGTCAAAACTAGCCTAACCAGGGTCTTGTAACAAATAACTTTGACTTTTTGATCAATGTATCTGGAATGAAAGAGTCGCCGAAGAGCCATGACTAATTTTAGTGCTTTACTGAGCATGATTTTGACATGTTCAGTATAGTACGGATACTGATCGAGATGAACACCGAGGTATCGAACACAGGATTTATGTGGAAGCCGTTCAAGACAACCCTCACCAGCCATGATATGGAAATCCTTCCAATTACGTTTCCGGTCTTGACTGGCCCCCTGCAGCGTTGTCCGAAACAAAATTATTTCGCACTTCTGCGCATTGATTTTCATTCGCCAATTGTCGGTGTAGAGCTGCACATCATTGAACATTTTTTGAAGGTTGTTCTGAACTATTGTAGCTTTTCGGTCTGCCGTATAGATGATCAGATCAGCAAACGCTATCAATGATCGCGTTGGCGAGACATTAAAATCAAGGCTGTTCAATAGCTTGCGAATGAATATTGAGGAAAGCAGGGGCGCAGTAACTGTTCCCTGCTGTAGATCATTCAAGAAATTGAATTCGCGAATTGTTGTCAGATTTCCATCAGTTACAACAAATGATTTCCCGTATAACATATTACACATCATGGCGACAAGGTGTCTGGGGAACCTGTCCTGAAGAAGTTTGAAAACTAGTCCATCTAACCACACCGTATTGAAGGCTATCTCCATATCAATGAGACATGCTCCAACACATTCTTTGTTGTTTAGTTTCCAACAGATGTCTGAGGTTACTTTCGTTATTGCATGTATGGCCGAATGCCTGGCACGAAAACCAAATTGGCGATTCGGCATCAACTCATTTTCCTCAATGTGGGCGTTTAATGCTCTGTTGAGTATCACTTCAAACACCTTGCTGATGTTAGGCAGCAAGCCGATTGGACGATAGCTTTTAGGGCATGAAGATTCTTTTCTTTTCTTCAAGATCGGAAATACCTTAGCCTTTTTCCATTCATTTGGGAAATATGAATTGTTCAACATGTTGTTGAACAATATGAAATAATTCCTAATAGCAACCTCGGGCAAATTTTGGAGAACTATATTTGGAATACCGTCAGTACCACATGATTTTTTGTTGTTTATTCTGCGAAATATGAAACACAAGTCTTCATAGCTGATAAAATAATCAATAAGATTCATGGTCGGTATGAGGTCAGATGTTAATGTTTCATCGAAATGAAGAATTGATTGGCCGTTCAGGCTTGATTTGAAGTCGGACACTTTTGCTTCAACGACCTCCGAAAATATTTCATTCCTTCTCTTTGAGTTCGGCAGATGAACCAATTCAAAATGTCTTCCAACCAGGGCAAGTTTCTGCAATGCATCACATATAATCTTGTTTCCATTTCTATCCGGAGTCGTACTATTAATGTCGATACCAACCCTATCGAGAAGATTTATCTTATCACTAGCGACTTCAAAATTCGATACCTTCACTCGAGACTTCTTGCGGAATAAGCTATTCACTTTCGTGAAAACGCCATCTGGGTCCTGTGGGCTAATACCCCTCAGTTTTTCCGCCCATTGATTGCTGACTTCGCTCCTGAAGTATGAACGGATTAAGTTCCGGACATTCTTCAGGTGTAATTTCAACAAAGCCAACGAGGGATGGTTGTAGTCCAAAAATCGTCGATAAATATTGTTGACGCGTGTGAGAAGAAGGCTTTTCAATCTTTTCAACCTTGCGATGGTTGGTGTTTCATATCCTTCCATATTGTTTCGATGTTTAATCTTGAGAACAACTTTCTCAATCGTTTCCAACGTCAGCTTCTCTAACTTCGACAAATAGAGATCTATTTCATCGTCAGTTAGATTTCTGTTATTAGGAACCATTGAGCAAGCGTTGCCATCATCAGAAGGAGGACATTGCTTCTGGTACTCTCGATTAAACTTCTTTTGAAACTTTTCCCAGTCTGTTTTTTTGAAATTCAACCGATGGTTTTCATGTTGAACTGGAATGAGGAAGAAATCATCCCTTTGATGATTGATTTCCATTACGATTGTGTTATGGTCGCTATCGTAAGGGAGCACCTGCAGTTTCCGTTGAGGACTATTAAATCTGAATTCAAGTCATGCGTCAGCAATGCAGAGGTCCAAATATGAATTTGTCCTAGGGTATGTTGGGAACTCCGACCCATATAGGTTGCACCTGTATTCAATTTGTTTCTCTGTTATCCATGATTTGAGGAATACACCTCTTGGATTATTGGTGGCGTTTAGCCATGATGTATGCTTGGCATTCAGGTCACCGGCAAAAATATAATAAATATGCAGCCTGTTCAATTCGAGTATTTCAAACAAGGAATTTAGTTCTTCCTTGAACTTGAGAACATTTTGACCAGTTGCATAGGCAGAGGTAACGAAGAGGTTATCCCCACCTGGCAGTGAAATTTTGATGACGGACACTTCAAGAAATTCAAAGTTTTTGAATTCGACTTTTTCAATATTTTGGAATCAATAGGGTCTTCTAACCAATATCCCGGTGCCACCTCCCCCATCACCTATTACCCTATCGTTTCTTATGAGTGCAAAATCTTTGAATTCCATGGAATGCCATGAATTGAGGTGGGTTTCAGTGAGAAGTATGATGTCAGGCTTTTGCTTGACAAATAATTCAAGGAGATAATCACGTCGATGTATGGCAACGATAGAGTTGACGTTGATCGATATGAGGCAAAGCCTATCCATGGGAATATGACTGGATGACAAGTGATTATTAGGCATTTGAAAGACCTAAGCGCTGAAAAGCAAAGTTAATTTTTGAATCTTGTTTGTCAATTCTCTCCGATAAAGAATTAAGTTGCTGGTAAATTTTGAGAAGCAGCTCATTATTGCCACTTACATTATTTATATTATTTCCAGCATTTTCTGCTGGTCCTCTAGCGGAGAGTGCAAATGATACTCCGGGCTTCACGAAGTTGGAAGGTATGATATTACGGTGTACTTGTGTTTACTTTGGAGCAAATTTAACTTTTGCATCTTGATATCGGGACATCCTCGATATGATGCTGGATGACCAAAAACACCGCAGTTAACGCAGTATAATATTTCTTTAGGCTCCGTCTGAGCCAATTTGCACTCACCGGGAGCATGAACGTCTTTGCATTTAACGCAACGATAGTGCATGGCACAATTGGCAGCCGAATGTCCAAATCTTTGAAACCGGTAACACTAGTTGACTTCTCTTTTCTGGAGGCGTTCCCACCTCACCACTCTGAAATTCAAGTACCTTATTTGTTGAATGGCACTTGGACTGCTCTTATTTGCAATTTGTACCAGGTAAAGTGGTAAATTCTTCCTTTCTATGGTCGACCTTCTTGTAGCAAAAGCTTTAACTGGTGCAGCCTCCTTGAGCAACTGAAGAAGATCGACCGTATCCTCTCCGCTGTCCAAACCCTTCAACAAGAAGGTCTGATTCTTTTCACTTTTTGGGGTATAGGTGAAGTGTGGAACCTCCCCAGAAATCAGCGCATCTTTGGCTGACTTGAAGTCAACCAGTGATTTCGTCCTTATAGTTAACTTTTCGGCATTAACTCTTTTGATTTCGAAATTGGCCAGTTTATTTTCGGCTGCCAATAGCCGAACCATATCTTTCCCGGTCTGTCCGAACGCGTTGATTGGCGGAACTTTTTCTGTCTTGTTGGAAGCTTTTTCAGAGGAACCAGCAGAATTGCGGGCTGGGTTTTCTCCTTATTTTTGTTCTTTAAATATTGAATAAAATTAAAGTCATTATCTTGATTAAAATTACCTCCGATGTTTTCTTCAGTTTCCATATCTTCGGTTGATCCCTCCAGCGCTGCAAAATAGTTTTGGCTCTCGTTGGTGCCACCAGCACTAAGAACTTCTTCTGGAATTGCTTGATTCGTACTTTTCTTCGGGTTTGTTACCTGTTGCAATTGATTTTGTGGCTGCGTCTTTTGAGGCTTCATCCCTTTCTTGAAGAGATCCTTGAGAGACTGTATCTCTTGCCTTAGTTCATCATTTTATTTCTGCAATTTGGCCATTTGTTGATTGCCCGCTCTTATTTGCAGCTTGCACCCTCCATCTGCGGAATTTTCTTCGTTATGTTTTCTTTTGGTGATTATCGCCAGTTTCGTATTCATCGTTTCCCCAGGTTGCCCCAACGGTGGGAAGCCGTCGGGCTCCTCCATACCAGCGGCGAAGTTTTCTTTGGTAATTTGTTTTTCGTTACCAATCGAAGTAAAAATATTCGATAGAAATTTCCTGAGTCGATTACTTCGACCATATAAGATTTTTTCCGATAAAAATTAACTTCGGACTAACGTTTTTAAAAAATTAATTTAATTTTTGACAACTTTTGACAGGAGCCTTTTTTCAAATTTTGTCTTGTAATAGATTTGTTGCCCTGGTTGGAATCCGCGTATCTTCTTACCTGCCTCAATCTCTTGTCTTAGGCTCTTGAACTGTAGTTCTTGTCTCTTGTCGGGCTTTAAGTTGTCGAAAATACCTTCCAGTCGTCTGCCAAACATCATCTCAGCTGGAGTTTTACCTGTTGCAGCATGTAGAGTATTCCTATATGTGGACAGAAACTCACGAAGACGCTGCTGCGTTGTCTTATTTTCATTTTTACTGGCTCTCGTTCTTGTTTTCAAAGTCTGAACAAGACGCCCATTGGTTCTGGGATAGTATGATGATGATTTAATGTGGTTTATGCACCGTGATTTACAAAAATGTTGAAATTTTTCGGATATAAATTGTGGCCCGTTATCCAATACAATGATTGACGTTAATCCAAACGTGGTAAAAATATCATCTAGCATATCACATTGATGTTTGGTTCTTGTTTGTTTGAAAGGTCGCATATCGACCCATTTTGAAAGAGCATCAACTACAACACGCTACTCTTAGTAATATATAGTCCAGCAAAGTCCACATGGTTTTGTTGCCATGGTCGTTCCGGTATAGTCCACGAAAACGCTGAAAGTTCAGTGTATTGCGGCCTTTGTTCCTTGCATGGCCTACATTTTTTTTACAAATGTGTCGATTTCGGCATTTATAAGTGGCTACCAGACATGAAAACGAGCTTTTGAACGCATAGCAACTATTCCCGGATGTCCGATGTGTAGACGTCTTAGCACGGGTTGGCGAAGTATATTGGGTATGATTAGTCTACCTTGCCAGGTAAGAATGTTGTCGGTTTTAGCGATCTTGTCAGTTTTAGTACGGTTTAAGCTCGTTCGTTACTTCTTGGCTACTCCAACATGATCGTACTAGCCATAATAATTTTCGTAGCACAGGATCATTTTTTTTTGCTTTCTGTAAAATCTTTTGTGATAGTTGTACATCGTCGTACTTACTACTTAGTTATTCCTCGGATATCTTATTAACCCTGCTCTTCCCTGCCTGTCCGTTTGTCAGTATTCATCCTCTTCTATATTCTATGTTGTAGTTATACAATCCGACGTAGAGCGCCCACCGAGTCAGTCGGCTATTGACCAGTTTCGGCAGATTCTGATTTTCGCTAAACAAATAATGTAACGGCTTATGGTCTGTGATTAGCGTGAACGTAGTACCTCGTAAAATTTTGCTTAAGCCCCGCGATCGATCGCAGAATATTTTTGCTCGGCGTTAGTAAGTTTGCGAGAAGCAAAGGCAAAACAGCTCCTCCCCCTTTTTCAAATGCGTCACATGCTACGTATAGTTGGCCTCACGTTAGGTTTTAAATGAATTATAATTTTATGATTTTTAATCTTACCGAGTGAGCTCTCAAAAGGCATTTCATTTTAATGAATTATTTTGGATAATTCACGATCAAGGTTACCGTTGTTGTATTTCTTTTGATGCTTGGATTCCTTCAGCGAGTACACCGCAGACGGAAAATGCATGCCGAACGCTTCATTCTACGGTGAACCAAATAGCAAAGATTCTGCGTTGTCCAACACGACTACCGGGAGAGTAGCTTTCGTTTTCCCCATAGGTCTCAATTTGAAGTTTCCGTATGCTTTCAGTGTGGGGTCCTTTGATAGTGGTGGTGATCCGATTCTCCTCCATAAATCTGTGTTTAAAATCGAGTGTGCTGCCCCTGGATCCTAATCCATCGTGCATTTAATGTTGTTGCTAATGACGTTTGTTCTTTTCCCCTTATTTACGTGGAATATTGAGTCGGATTCCATTTCGTCGTCAGAGCTGTGTATCTCGCTCATTTTAAAATTTTTTCTCTTCTGGAAGCTGTTCCGGTTTCTCGTATACTTTTTGTTGCTTTCAGTAGTTGTATTGTTCTCGCTTTCGTTTGTATTGGTATGTGTGTGTGTGCTTGTGTAACTTAATTGAGCTCGACCACGTTTGATGCAGCACGATCCAAAATGTCCTCGGATACCGCACTCTTCGTAAATATTATTTTCTGTGCGGCACTGTTTATGCGTTTTTGGCTTACCGCACTGTTGACACTGGTTACTTTGACGTTTTCTAACTATTTTACGTTTTGCCCAGTCTTGAACGCGTTACACCTTTTCACAACCAGTAGTGTCATAATCTTTTTCTGCTGCCTCTCGCGCTTGAACTACAGTAAACACTTCTGCAAATGTTACTTCCATTTCTAAGCCTTCACTGTTTTTTGATTTAAGGTCCGGCCAACGTTGTTTTTTAATTCTATTTTGAGTCACTTATGATGCAATTCCGTTAGAAAGTGATCACGCAATTGTCGCTCGAGCTTGTCGCCGTAGTAGGCGTAATCTCGGCTTAATTCTTTAAGCTGATTTTTGTACGACTCAAAAGTCTGATTGGAGCGTCGAATGCTGTTCCAGGAATTCGTCAACGCCTTAAATCGTATTGTACGTATTTGGAATAGACGTTAAAAATTTTTCTTTAATGGTGTCATATGTCTGCTTTTCAAATTCAGCTCGTGAAAAGTTTCTGGCTTTAGACTCGACAAAAATAACTCACATTTTGCGGCAATGTAGGTACTATTTGTTGAATTATCGGGGCCCGACATTCGACATTGTTCCTCAAAATAGTCCATAAATGAGGCGGCTTGTATGTCAGTGTCGAAGTTTTTGCATTTAAGTCCCATCATGATGCTCTGCAATTCGTATGCGGGATTGATTTCCGGAATGCTGCCGTCTCGTCGTCTTGAGGTGTTTTCAATCGTCAATCCCTGTATTAATGATTGGAAGGCTTCCATAACTGTATTAAATTGTTCTGGGTTCATCGTAAACCGTTTATTTCATTTCAAATACATTGCACTGGTAATATACGTAATTATTTTTTTTCTCGCATCCTCGTCGCCAATGTTATGTTAAGCGTGATACGGTCAAACAAGTCCGAGTTCTGATTGCAACTGATTTATTCTCTTCAAATATAACACAAGTACATATATGTACATTTACATAACATAGTGCATTACTTTATTTCTCAAGTAGTATCACTGCGTTATGGATGTTTTTTTCTTTCTTAGATATATTTATATTAGAATCAAAGTTGATGAAGTTGCCCGTACAGGACTGCAGCAATTTCATGCTGCTTCAGCGAGCCAAGGATTGGTGCACAACTGGAAATGACCTGTTCTAGGGACGCGTGTATGTGCTGGCAGGATAGCGTCTGCTGTGTCGCGGAGCGGGTTCTTTTGCCTAGTAACAAGTTCTAATACAAATTATTTCGCATACATGAATTTGGAGGTTTACCGTACTTATAAGAAAAATAGAAAAAGAAAGGCTTAAGCCAGAACTATTTTCTTACCTACTTTAATTATTCCCCGGCACGTATATAGTCAAGTGACATCGTCCTTGATGATGGAAATTGTGGCCTACGATAAGAGGTGAGGCATTCTGTTGGGATTGGTGTCCTCACACACCCCTCCTAGCCGGACTACGGTCCCAATGGTGCGAGTCCACATGCACGGACTCTTCATATCAGTGATAGGCCTTACAACACTATGAGAACCACATCCTGATGGCTGGGTGAAAGCTGGTATCTCGTCAACGTAGCGGGTATCATACTTGGTGAGAGGCTTGGCTTGAAAGAAAAGACCGAAAGATTTCGTCCTAACTATTCATGATTTTTTATTTTTCAAAAGCTCAATTCTCAAAAAAAGGATGATTTCTCTAACACAACATTGAGATACTGACAATAAATGGAATGGGTTGATTCATTAATATTTTGTGCGTGATGAATTCATGTAAATTAACAAATCATCTTTGTATCAACTGTTTTTTTTTTGTCCTTGGAACGCCCCGAGTGTAGGTCTCCCAGACGTGCAAGGCATCTAGACTACCCACTAAATTGAAGTGAAAGTAGGTATATTTATATGTGCGTGTAGGATTGCAGCGATGGTCTGCTGCATCAGCGGAAGAGGATGTTGGGATCCGCTGCGATTGGCCTTGTTTGGGGATGCATGAATGTGCTGGCACGCTAGCGCTGCGATGTCGTGGGGCGGGTTCTTTCCTCCAGCACAAGGACCCATTACAAAAGAATTTGGCATCCACGAATTTCTGGGGTCAAATCAAATGTTTGCTGACGCAAAGGACAAACTGGAACTGGGGAAGACAGACGGACTAAGGAGGACTTCGTCGTTGCCCGACGATCCTTATGGCCCACAAATAAGGGTGGGGCATCCAGATGGAGGTTGTGCCCCTCGCATCCTCCCAACCGGATCAAGATTCACACGTAGACGTGGCGATATATTTCCCATTTGAGTGAAAAACTCATAAAAATATAATTTGCATGAATTCTCCCATCAAATGAGAAATATAGACATGGCCAATTTATGTTATGGAATTATGTGATGGAATCACATATCTCTATACCTTAAAAGGGCATGCGAGCGGAAGGCAACTTTGCCCAGCAAGGGCCCCTGTTAAACAACGAAACGGAGGAGCTCACCCGATGGCTAGCCCATATTTGTGGAGGAGCCTGCCATCGTTGCGGGCCCTTTACCTAGTTAGGTAAAACGAAATGGAAAGACTAAAAGGTAGAGTGTTTAACAATTCATGGTTTTATCAATAATAGATTAGGTACTATATCAGAATATAATAATAAAATAAAATTCTATCAATTAAAACTAAAACATAAGAAAACATAAACTTATTTGTTTGTAACTTGGGTATTTTGTTTTAACTTGGCCAGAGATTACGTTCTAATATTGCAATACTAGGATTATATAACTGTTTTTTTTTTCATTTGTTGTCTTAGATTGAATAAAAATCACAAAAACTATAAACGTTTTAGCAGCAATTCTTTGTGATAATGGTTTCATAAGTACAAAAAACCTTATGGTACTACTTGAAGATTTTTAGGGACAAAAATATTAGCTTTCTTCCAAGTTATTTTTAAGAAAGACGTTAAGACAATTAATTTGGCAATAATACCTTTTGCAGTGGACAAACCATTGAAAAACCCTTCACTTCACTTTTAATTCTGCCAAATGAAATGTCGTTGTTAAGAAGTAAATGTAACGCTGTTTTGAGCAATGATGAATTTCATAGGAAGAGTAGGAACTTATGTTTCTTTGGAACATTGAGCAAGAATTTTCACGCGGCGCAGGATAATTTTTAGTAATACCTTTGCGGGTTTCGTTTTGATTCCTATATAATTGAGCATTTATCTCCTTCGATCCTCTCATGCCGTGATAAAAAAAGAAAACACAAATAAAATTCGAATGTATAATTAGCAATTCAGTGCCTGAGAGTTAACTTTTACCAATTTGAAATATAAATGTTTGCAATCCGTGGTCTTAGTGCCACTACGTTTCATTTAAAAATAAGTTTATTCGGGCACCGTAACATATACGCAGATACACGCTTCCGGCATCTGATGACTGAGCAACCACGCATTACCAAAATCATCATGGTGTTATAATAAAATTGAAGGCCAGTTACAGTGATGAATTCCAGCCAATGCTTCGCTCTAATACATGTACTTGGTAAGATCATACATTTATGGTTGACTACTCCTGTCTCACTAATTGCGTTACTGTGCCGTGCCAGATTTTGAGAAGACTCTATCCTCAGCCAAAACCACAGTACGAACCATTCATTGCAATGCAAGAAACTGACGCGAGTTTATGCTAAGACGTGAAAAATCCACGAAACGTTGATATCGATAAATTTCCTTAGTCAAGCGTGCCAACCCAATCACGTTGATATTAATAAAGTGCAGTTCACCTTCCGGACTGACGATTTCGGATAAGAACGATTTTGGATATGAACGTTTTCGGATTGACGATTTCGGATATGAAAGTTTTCGGCCAAGGACTTCTTTCAATGATATTCTACGGCAAAATCGAATTAAAAGCGATCGCTCACCATTCTCATTGAAAGCGCGACTGTAACTACGATGCATTCCATCGTGGCTCCATTTACGTCAAGACTCACCGAATTTGAAGAGTCGTATAGAAGGCGGTCAAGAAACGTTGGTCGTTGGTTGTATCGTGAAATCATACAATTCACTTCACTCGTTTAGCTTTAACAGAATGCTACGCTTAGCATTGCCTTCAGTAAAATTGTTGATATATCCCAAAAGCCTGACCAATCCGCTATCCGCATAGGCTCACTCAAGTATCACAAAATGCTCCATAACCAGATCCGTATTCGTCCATTACGTACATTTAAAGCACTTTTGACACACGCGCGTGCTTGGCTAATTTCCGTCGTTCTCGTCACTCACGCAATTGCATAGAAAATTTCATCACAAAACGAAATGCTTAATGTAAAATGAAGAATCTTTTCTTCCTAGCAAACGATGCTTTCGGTGCTTCTATTTTTTCACAAATTCACACCTCAAATTGATTTCTCTTTTTTTCATTACCGTGTACACGGTAAATCGCGTCAGCTGAATTCAATTGCCTTCGCCAATATAATACACCGTTGGAGTGTACTAGATCTGTGTTCCCATACTCTAAATTTTATGTGACAGATTTGAAATTTTTAAAAACAAAATTTAACTGAAGGAAAGGAAAATGAAGAGGATTTAAGATAGTAATAAAAGTTCATTCTCATAACGAATATATCTGTAGTTAAACAGAAACATTTAAATTTAATATAAAGGAAAATTGATATAAAACTACATTTAATAACAATAATAAGAAAGAAAACTATTTTACAAATTACGGTTGTGAATGAAATAATTAAAAACTTTTCTAAATCTGCCTTAAAAATTTTGATTAGGAGATAGGAATGTTTTCGAGCAGTTTACTTGTGTGACTGCTCGATTATTATAGTTTTTTTAGTGTGGGAAGGCGTTAAAAACAAAGAAATTTTTCTGCGTTTGTGAAATCAGTTCGGTAGTGGTAGTCGCAGGGTGATAAATCCGGACTATAGGGGAGGTGTTTCAGTGCCTCCCACCCCGATTCCGATATTGTATAAAGCGTGAGATGTGCGGTATGAGGGCGCACGTTATCCTAGAGAAGAATCGCACTTCGTGCTAGAATTCTCCTCTATTTCGAGCGATAAGCGGGTTTTACGTGTAAGGTCAGAGTAATACGCCCCGCCGGTCCCAGAACACGGTAAACATAACCTTACTCGCGGACCTGGTTGTCTTCGCTTTGATTGGCGCCTCTTCCTCCACGCTTTAGATGACACCTTGCTTTCGGGAGTGTAATAGTGTACCCATATCTTGTCTGTAATGAAGATTCACGTTAAAAAACGTCCCCTTTTACCTCGTAGCGAGTCAGCAAGTGGCAACAAACTTCCAAGCGTGTAAATCTTTGCTCGAAGTTCAGCAGTTTAGGAACCCATCACGCCGTTATTTTGCAATATTGAAGGTGCTCGCGGATAATCGGCTCTACACTACCAATACTGATGCCGAGTTCAGCTGAAATGTCCCGAATATTCATCCTACAGTCCTCCAAAATGAGTTGTTCTATGCAGCAAATGTTGTCTGGTGTGACGCTGGTTCGCGGTCGACGATCATGCGGGTCATTCTCGACGGTTTCGTGGCCATCCTTGAATGCTTTGGCCCATTTAAAGACAGTAGCTCTACTCAGGCAGTCACTATCAAATTGATTTCACAAACGCAGAAAAATTTTCGAGTTTTTAACGCCTTCCCGCACTTAAAAACGAATGACAATACGTTGCACAATGGCGGTCGGCACTTGACGTTCACTCATGGTCGTAGCACGCGCATGAAACATGCACTCCCGACGAAAACTGTGCCACGCTGTTTGTAAGGCACCCAGCTATCACATACTTAAGCCATGACCTTCAAAACATACATGCGCCCCATCTACGGCGTTTGTCTTCATCATATTTGAACCGCCCTCGTACAAATGTAGTACTTTCAACATCCAAATACATTTTTTTGAAATAAATAAAAAAAAAAATTTAATAAGAAACAAAGGAACCGACTTCAAATGCGCTAAAAAAAGGAAGGATGAATTAATTTTGGAAACAGTATCAAGACCGTTTTTCTCGCTTCGAATACGAAAAGTTTCAGATTTCTACGTATTTATGCAATCAAAATGAGAAAATTATTTTGGCATCGTATCCAAAAAATATTTCATTCTTTTTAGCTTATTTCGAAGATTGTTTACTTTTCCTGTTAAAAACTTTTCCATAACACTATTTTTATTGAATTCAGGGTGTTATCAATGATGTGAATACTCAGTCAAACTACTCATTTAACAAATAATTTTTATGTTTAGAGCGATAGTTAAAATGACTTGACCTAATACTTTATCCGCTGGATCGAATTCTAGGGTGAGCTTTTTGAATTCAAACGCAACGTTCAATTTCATTACAATACCGATTCAAACTCATGTGCAATAGAACCGCAAACAAATGAGAAAAGTTGTGATCCGTATCCGTATTTGCGGATCTGGACTCTTTTGATCTGTATCCGAGAAAATTTATTTTTGTGATGCGGCACAACGCTTTAGTTAAATACTCATAAATATATAAAAACGGCAAAACCTTGTGGAAAGAAATGTTCTTCTTCTTCTTCTTCTTAGTATTACAGTCCCTCTCGGGTCTTCGCTTCCTGCAAATAGTGCCTCCTACTGTCTCGGTCCATTGACCGCATCCTCTAATTCCGAAATCCGAGCAGCGATGAACTGCCTTCATCAACCGAGTCAGACCAGCGTTTCCCCGGTTTCCCCACTGGTCTCCGGCCTTCAGTTCTCCCAACGAATACCCTTAGGAATCCGTGGTTTGTCCATATAATTTATAAGGCCAGCCTATTGCAGCTTCCGTAGTCTTACAACCTTTGAGACCTCCGGTTTGTAAAAATTTCATACAGCTTATGGTTGTATCGAATTTGCCATTGTTCCCCTTCTAGCTTCGCTCCGACTATTCGCATCAGGGCCTGTCACTCAAAGGCGTTCAATATATTCGCGGATGCTTGGGTTAGGATCCATGTTTCACACCCATATCATAACACAGGTCTCGTCACAGATTTGTATACTTGGAGCTTTGTGTGGTCTTCAAGATCGTCAATACTTTTGATACGGTGAATCACGAAATTTTAAAAGAAAAGATGCATAGAGTGGGAATACGAGGAGTTGCTCTGGATCTTTTTTCGAGATATCTAAAAGACCGGACCCAGGCGGTGCGTTATAACAATAAAATAAGTAAACCCCTTACAGTTGATACAGGTGTCCCGCAAGGTACAGTCCTGGGGCCAATTTTATTTCTAATTTACATAAACGATGTTCATAAATTGATATTACCTAACTGCTCTCTTTGCTCTTTTGCTGACGACACTGTCGCACTTTTCTGGGGTGATACATGGAACGAAGTGGTTGTAAAGGCAAATGAAGGGATGGAACAAATACAAAATTGGCTTGTAAGCAACTTAGTGAGTTTGAATGTAAATAAGACGGTGATGATTCCTTTCGCACTTACTTCTATTGGGCTACCTAGAAATGAACTGAAGGTAGTATTACACATCCCCGACTGCTCTTACAAGAGAAACGGAGATTGTGTCTGCCCGGTTCTCCCAGTGTGTCACAGTACCAAGTACCTCGGTATCATTATAGATTCTCACCTTCGCTGGAGTCAACATGTCTCTTATTTAGCTTCCAAAATAAGGAAAATGATCTTCAAATTTGTTCAGTTGAGAGATATATTATACAAAGATGAGCTTAGGCGTGTTTACTTTGCTTTAGCACAATCCTTATTGGAATATGGATTGATTGCGTGGGGAGGTGTAGCGATTACCCTCGTTTTGCCATTGAAAATAATTCAAAAGAAAATTATTAAGATTTGCTTAAAGAAACCGAAAAGATATCCAACTGATCTAATATATAAAGAATTTAAAGTAATGAGTCTGCATGATTTATACCATCCAAATTTACTAAAATTTGTACATTTAAATCGTAGAGTTTTTCCATTTGTAACCCATTCAGTGCATGCAACTCGTCGCCAGGTGAGCCAGATTCTTTACGAACCTCGTTATAATACAACTACAGCCTCATTACACCCTTATTATTACGGACCACGTCTTTTTAACCTACTCCCCAAAAGCATTTCTAACTTAAATAACATCAACTTATTCAGATCTAAACTAATTAACTATCTAACGGGATAGTGCATAAATGTTCACGAATAGAATACAGAAGTAATTTATCCTCTGTTTACTTGTTCTTCTTTTATTTCTGAAAAAAGTTATTGTAAAATAATACACATGAAAATTAAATAGGCTGATAAAAATTGTAAGCAGTGATGCTGACATAAGCAAGCCATTTCCTCGACACGAGCAGTGCTCAATGAGGAATGTGCTCATATAAAGACTATAGATATAAAGGTTTTTGAATTATATTTTTGAATAATTGTTACTGATAACACATGTATTATATTTGTATTTTTTTGAGCAATAAATAGAAATAAAATAAAAAAAAAAAAAAATTTGCGAGCTGTATTCTTCGACGTATTTCGTGTCTTTCATTGCCCGTTTTCGTTATTTTGGCGCCTAAATACACAAATTCGCCAACGTTTTCGATACTATATTCACCGTGTGTGGTATTCTGTGTACTTGAGTTATTTTTTCTCGACTGCGTCATGTGCTTTGTTTTCTTTTCATTGATTTCGCTGTCTACTTTCAGGAAAAGTTCTTTGGCAGTTGTAAACGACCGTGACAAAATGTTGATGTCATCCGCATAGGCTACTAGTTGGCTTGTACTTCGCGTATCCTTATGACGTACTCCAGAGCCAAATTGAATAGCAATGGGGAAAGCCCATCTCCCTGTTTTAGTCCGATATTTGACGGAATAATTTGGCTGGGATGCCAAAGCGAAGCATTATTTGGTACAGTACGTTACAATCAATAGTGTCATATGCTTGCTCAAACTCAACGTCGTGTACGTCTATGCTGAACTCCCAGCATTTTTCAAGTTCCTGCTTGACTGTGAACAATTGTTCTATTGTCGATCTACCTGCTCTAAAACCACCTTGATACTCCCCAACAATACTGTTGGCGTATGATCCGATCTTACTTTGTGAGATTTTAGAAAATATTTTGTACGCCGTACAAAGTAGTGATATGCCTCTATAATTTTCGCACTGTAGCTTGTCCCCTTTTTTTGTAGTTAGGGAATATAATTGATTGACTCCACTCTTTCGGTATATATTCTTGTTGCCAAATATGCTGGATGACTTTGTGAATAGCTTGATGAACACTACTGCTACCATATTTGATGCGTTTCACTGGAATCTCATCGATGCCCGGTGCTTTATTATTCTTTTGGGCTTTGATGATGCAACAAAATTCAGCCAGAGTTGGTGAGGCCAATGGAAGCTCTCCTCAGACATCTATAGGCTCCGATGTTCTGGAGCTGTGTGGAGGATTAAGGAGATTCTTGTATATATGCGCCGGGCTTGATGTTCAATCGTCTGTTCTGCCACGGTCCTAATAGCCGCTTTCCCTTTTTATTCAGAGCTCGTTGCTCGTCTGTAACGATGCGTTTGATAAGATGGGAGCCAGCTGGTTGTCGTGGGGCTTCGTGAAATTTTTGGCCACAGACGCCGTTTGGAGCCTTTCGATGTCAAATTTTTGGAGCGGGCTGGTCTTTGCCGAATATGCCTTTGACATACGACATCGATAGCCTAATTTGATCAAGTAACGATCTGAGTTACAATTGGCTCCTTGGTATGTACGGACGTCAAGTCTGCTCGAGGCTCAACGTTGTTGGATCAGAACATGATCGATCTGGTTTTGTGTGTTGCCATCTGGTGATACCCAGGTCATTTTATGAATGCGTCAATGTGGGAAGCAAGTCAAACGTATGACTAGATTTCTGCTACATGCAAAGTCAATCAGGCGCTGGCTGTTGTCATTTGTTTCATCGTGGAGGTTATATCCTCCAGTTATTCCCCGATGAGATAGCTCATTGCCAACGTTAGCGTTGAAATCACCCAGAATTATTTTTGTGTCGTTTGTGGGCAATGAGTCAACTAGTCTTTCCAGGTGATTGTAGAACGTTTCCTTTGTTTCTTCGTCCTTTTCTTCGGTTGGAGCGTGAACGTCTATCAGCCAGATTTTGAAGAATTTCGCTTTTATACGGATCGCACACAACCGTTCGTATACTGCCTTAAAATCAATAATGTGCGATTTGAACTCCCTATCCACATTGAAGGCCACTCCAAGTTCTCGTTTTCCAGTAGGCTTCCCACTTTTGAATATTGTGTGCGACCTCATGTCTTGAATGTTGTTTCCAGTCCAATTCGTTCCCTGGACTGCCAGTTCTTTTAATTTATATTGACTGGCCTGTTGTAAAAAGTCCTTAATAGAGCCAGGGTAATTGAGTGATTTGACATTCCAGGATCCAATACCATAGTCCTTTTAGGTAAACTTCTCGAGAGAAATTTACCTATTGCGGAGAGCATCATATATATATATATGTATTTATATATATATATATATATATATATATATATATATATATATATATATATATATGTATATATATATACGAGTATATATATATATATATATATATATATATATATATATATATATATATATATATATATATATATATATATGGGATATAACGAAATTTGTGACCACGCTAGAGATTGCTATTTTGCTTCGATTTTCACCAAATTTTGAGGAAAGGTGTATTGGGTAATTATCTCGGTTAAGTTCGTGAACCAGCTATATCGGCCGGGCAAAATCTAAAATGGCGGCCATTTTAGACGAAAAATCGTGGTTTCTGTTCTGACCAAAGTGTAGCTCCGATTTGGATGAAATTTGGTTCAAAGGTTCACTGAAGTATGCGATGAATCCCACAATAAAAAATCCAAAGCCGGTACGGCAGAAACAAAATAGCGGCCGCTCAAAGGTCGAAAAATGTGCAAAATTTTGTTGTTGTAATAGTGGTCAAAGCTTTCAACAGATTTTCATGAAATTCGGTAGTTTGATAGAAATTATAAGTATCTAAAGAATTGCGTAAAAAAACTCGAGGTCAGGTTGCAAAAAACAAAATGGCGGCCAGTTGAAGGTCGAAATTTCAAAGGCTTTTAAAAGTCGCAATTTTGATCCGACGTAGATGAAACTTGGTTTCAAGATAGACATTACTTACACCTACAGTCTTTGATATTTTGGTGATCATGCATGTGCAAATTTCAAAATGGCGGCCGTTTAAATATGCGTTTTTTTCATGTTTTTGTGGCCCTCTAGCGGTCACATTTTCCAACGGATTTTGATGAAACTTGAGATTATGAATCCCTGCACTATGTTCTTGTATAATTATTAAAATTGAATGAAAAATAAAAAAGTCGAAAATTTAAAGCCTAATATTTTTAGCTGCGATTTTCTTTAAAAATTTAATTATTTTGCCCTGTCTAGAGTGAAACTCCTATTTGAACGAGATAGTACATTGATTGATGAGGTCCTAGCATACAAAGATTTAAAATAATCCAAAATCAAATGCATGCATTCAAAATGGCGGCCCCCAAAGGTCTGAAGGCAAGCGCAATTCGCTATTTTAGTGCCAACTGAAATAATGAATATTTTTCATTGAAACGTTTTAAATGACTTTACTTGAAAGAACTTATAAACCAGATCATTTTTAAGATATTGTATAATATTTTTAACAATACCCTAAAAAATTATAAAATCGCGACTTGTCTGTCTGTCCGTCCTCCGCCCGTTTGTTCGTGCGTCATAACAAGTTTTCTCGCAAACCACATGAGCTAGAATGAGGAAATTTTCGACGTAGGTCAAAAGTGGTGCCTCTTGAAATTTGCAGTGCAAGAAAATATTTTAAGGTATTTAAGGGGGGTCTCCCCATACAGGCGGGTCTCCCCATACAGGCGGATGGCATACAATTTTTTTTATTTCTGTAGCCCTCTAGCAGCCAAGATTCTCAAAAGATTCCGTTGAAACTTGAAATTATAAGTTATTAAGGCAAGTTAATTTAATTTGATTATGCAAATCGAATGACAAATAAAACAGTCGAAAATTTACAGCTTAATATTTTTAGCAGCCGATTTCAATAAAAATCGAAATGACGGCCCTCACAGTTCAGAAAAAATTGAAATGTATATATTAATGGCAATGCAAGTGCTGATTAAACTTTTATGGAAATCTTTTGAAATTAACTATTCGAGCTATTTGAGCCTTTGTGTGGTTACCACTGTGAACTGTGAAAACAGCAGATGCGAGAAGGGCGAAACCGGTATTTATATGTTTACAACAATATGTAATCCATACGCATGCAACTCAATTTAATTAGCAAAATATTTGCGCCCCGATAAAAGGTTTCTAAAAACGAACGTGGCCAGATTTTTTATGTTAATAAATACCCATGTGGTACTACGAAAATTGCAGAAAGAAGTTTAGTAGTAGGCAAGCCAAATTCTTTTTCGAAACTTTACGCTACATACGAGAAATTTACATTTCCGGCTGGTGCTGCCAACGGGGATTTTTTTCCTTTGCGAGGTCGTTGCTGTAAGTCCAATCCATTCCGAGGTACGTCTGCAGGTTTCGAGACATTTAAAGGTTTTCAAAGGATGGGGAGTTAGTCCGTCGCCCAACCTGCATTCCGGTGGCATCATTGTTTTTTCGATTCCTTTATCAGGCGCGGAAGATTCGCTTCGTCCTCTTACGTTTTCATAAAGGAGGTTTAAGTAGGATTTAGTAGCAGCGCTGTAGATGTATTTACAGTTATTAGCATTTCTCGGCATTTAATGTCACATTATTGAGGAACCAGTAAACCCAATGTGCGACCCCGAGAGCATTTACTACCATTTAATTGGGGGGTTTGGGATAAGGAATCATGAAAGCTACGGGTTGGGGAAACAAGGCGTTCCCACCTCCTTTCTCAAACTGGCTCGGAAAAGAAATGTAACGTTTGATAAAAAAAAATTCTATAGAACGCACACTTCCTAAATTACTTTTATTTTGCTCAAATATTTTCAAACCATAATTTATTGAACTTTTTGTCTACCTAAAGGATCCTCATGGGAGAGGTCCAAACCCCAAAAACCCCTCACGTCCGCACGGGCCTGTATTGCGACACTCTTTATCGGAGCGGCGATACTAGCTTAATGATTAACATCATAGTCTGACAGCCGGTGATGTGTATTAAGGCTGCAAACACATGGAATTTATAGTGCACAAAAATGTGTGCACTGGGCATTAATGGGTTAAGAAGTTTTACCAATTACAATCATAATATGTAGGATAAGAACAATTTTCATAGAATTATTCGTAAACAGTTCTGAGAGAATGAAGGCCTTTCCAAAATCAGCTGCAAAACTCTTTTGTTAAGAGCATATTCCAGAATACCCGACCCGTTTCATAATAACTTCAACAATTCAAATCGATTTCCAGTAAATATTGAACTATATTGAAACGCATTCAATCTCTGTCAACGCTCCTAAATGAAATCGATTCCTTTTCGTGATTAGAAATTCATTTAAAGGCTCTAGCAAAGGGCGAAACCCAAATAATAAAATCCACTCAATTCGCTTCGATAGTGAGTGAACAATTTACTATTTTCGAAGTTCACGTGCAAAGGACATAAACTCCCAACAAAATCACTGTACATTTCATTAAACATTCAAATTAGGATTCGATTGGGATCTGAAGATTGTGAAACTAAAATCTCATTTCAATTTACAGCAGATTGTTAAGTTGTTCGTAAAAGTTTTACATTAAATCCGTATTCGAGTATAGTCTCGGAGTTTATTGAATGATCGCTTTCAGATAGGAGCTCGCAAACAGATTTCATCATGAATGCCATTCGCCGTATGCCGAGGAGCAGCATCACAAGCCGGCTGGCAAGGATCCAAACAAATGTTTACAGACTAATGCGAAAAAATGAATTTCGAGTGAATCGTTCGGGATTTATGCGATTAAATGAAATCTGCGTGGTTTCAAAATGTATTTTGGTTAAATGGTCGATATGTAAGTTGGCGCTTGGGTGAGCGTTTCTGTGCATGCTTTCCAAGGAAGCTTCCCGTCCGTCATATTGCTTAATTGAATGTTCAAGGCGATGAATGGGAAAATTTGAAAGCATTGTTTTGAAAATCGGTCGCCATTTATTAAAATATTGTAAATTGGATTTCTCACTTTCAGGTCTTGATTTTCCGCCCCAATTTCGATCCTCTTGAACGCGATGTAACGCGGCATTGAACAACTCGTACGTTCTGTTCAATTGTGCTACAGCCTGTGTCAGCGCCCAAGTCAGATATTCTCCCGACTTTGAATTAAAGGAAGAATACGGCACGAAAATAGATTCTGTATTTGTTTTGCTAGGCTTTGCACGTTTTGCAGCAAATCTTCTTTTATTTTGTCTAACAATAGCTAGACAGACCGTTCCTGAGTGCTATTCCTGTTGTTTCAGTTTCACATTTGGCCGCACATATGCACAAACAAACAGCACACATTCCACTCAGAGTCATTAGATAGAAAAATCTTAAATCCAATCTGTATCCGGTAGTAGACTAGCAACTACACACAATACAGCACAAGTGCTGAATAAATTTCGTCTGAATTTAATTAAAATAGTTGCGGGTTGACTGAGCCCCATAAAAGGATACAACACATACTTATAGGGTGCTATAATCTTTTCAGTACGAGCGGACCGGCGATAAAATGGAATCCCTTTTGTGAGCAAACAGGTGCAATTCCGGCAGGATTTAAGGAAGCGCGCGTGTTAGAAGTGGTTTTTCGTTTGTATTTGCACAGATTAAAATAATAAGTTCCGCTGATGTAATATTGCAGATAAGTGAAGGAAGAAGAGTGAAATCCTTTTTAAATTGTATGTGGATTTTACGTAAAAATTGTTTATTCGTGGCTCGTTTGGAACAGTGCGCTTTATTTTATTCGGTGTTTATTGTGGTTTCGAGATAGATCTGGTCAATATAAAGTTACTGTGAACATAAGGATTATTCAGCAGTTGTTACTGAAGTTAAGCTATGTCTTCCCGACTGACATCAGGCGGAGGTACTACGCAGTCACGTTCCAGTCTATCCAACAGCCAGCGGAGACATCGGTCAAGGTGAGTTTTTATTGTTGATAATATTGTTTTGGTGATGATACATGATCCAAATGAATGTTTGTTCTGTCCCGGTAATGATGATTGTGTTGTATATTTTACGAGTATGAACACTGTTCTCTGTATTGCTATCATGTGTCCTGTTTTTTACGATGGGAAATTATTGGGAGTAAAAGGACTTTGCTGCGTGTATGCATTATTGCTTTGAAGGAGACTTAAATTTCTTCTATTCAAACAGCTTTTAATATAAGCAATGTTGTTTTAATAATAAGTTGTGTTATTTTTTAGCTACGATAACGTGACAGCGATTCTGTCAAATGACTTTTCGATAAGTCACATCATAAACATTTTCTTCATAGTCGTTTTGTTATGTGCCTTCTACTAAATTTCAAACAGAATATCAAAAAGACTCTTTGCTCGAGCATATCTATATAAAGCTTTTAAGAATAGGGTCCAAAATTAATTATCATACTTGTTAACGACAAAAACTATTATAAAAATTATGTAGCAACGTTTCTAAGTACACTACTGCTTTCCAAATGTTAGTTGATTACATATTTATCAACATGTCTCGCGTTGTACAATATAAATTCTCTTCTTCCAATCAAACCATCAATAGAATCCTGATCAACAAAGTTTACAATAACTTGATACTGTTCAAAACGAAATTCGTAGATTCAAAGATGTGCAACCATTGCAGCGAAGTGGACGATCTAAATCATAAAATCCTTAAATATAACATATGCAAAATAAATAGGGACGAGTTTGCTTTTTTCAACAAACTTAAAGGTTTTTGTGGTTGGAAAGTGAATGTCCTTTACCCACTAAGTGTAGGACTCCTATGCTCGCAAGCAACTGGACTACCCACTAAACACCTCCCCTGTCAAACCGAAAACCTGGACCCGTTTGACACATTATTTCGGGCCAGGTCTGGTTTTGTTACGTCGTGACGTGCCTTCAAGCTGGGTGATCCCTCTTCTAGCAGGAGAAGAGAGGGGAAGAGGAATAGCTAGACAAGCGATCCTCCAGCTCCGACGTTCCCGGCTACTGTGATTACCTATTATATGTTATCACTGTACAAACATAATATGCCATCTGGTTCCATTTGTCAACTAATTAAAGCATCACCTTTTGGAAAAAAATATAAATTAATTTAAAATTTAATAACTAATAGAATTAAATCATTAAAAATTAAATAAAGGCAAGTCATTGTGAACTGTAAACTAGAAATTTCCAGTATGTCGTGCAGTGCCGTTAAATGCATTGATCCAATCAACAAAACCCTATGATCCTTTGCATCGGCTTTTGTGAGCTTTCATACTATTCGGCATGTATTAACCTTAAAGGTTCTGCAGCCGACCTGATTAATAAGGCTGGTAACGGTGTGTACTGGTTCTGTGATTCTTGTAGGAGATATTATCTCTCAGCATATGTTTCTAGTCTGCAATTAGCTGAAAAAACAATTAAATCGCTGGCGGAAGAGCTTAAACAGCTTCAAACTAAGTGCTCAAGTGCATGTCTGGGATTTGAGACCCTGTTGAGATTTCCAGAGGACGCGTCACCCAAAACTCTGGTTTCAGTGAATATAACTGATGTAAATAACCAGACGCAATTAGTTGCGCCGACAGAACAGCAGGAATGTATTACTGGTTCAAATACGCCTGTACAAAAACCTTACATCCTAACTCGAAGTGAATCGTTGACAAAGTAATCGGCTCTTAAAACCCCGAATCGTGCTGCTGGTTCTAGGACTACGGCGTCATGTTCAAGTGCTCCCGTGGCTTCAGCAGCAACTCAGCACATGACTGGTAATGAATTACCTGTGACACGTGACAGTTTTCCGGGACCCTCATCAATCAATCAGAGGCAATCCCTAAAACCAAAAATAGTCCTTCGCCTAGTCTTCCACCCTCATCTGGTGTTGACACATCGGCTGCCGCTACACTGATTTCGGATGACAAAGTCCCACCACTTGACGTCATATCCCCTCCGAAGGAGATCATTGTTTCGCGCCTAAGTTATCACACAACTGCGGACTATTTAAAAAAATTACGTTTAAAAAAATTTGGACCAGCTGTTAAAGTTATTAGTTGCCACAAATTGACTGAGGATAATCTAGAGGACAGAGTGATAGCTTCTTTCAAGCTTACAGTGCCCCCAAATTGTGATACTATTTTGAATCCTGGAGCTTGGCCACCTGGAGTACTTATTAAACCATTCAGCTTAAGAGGAAGGCAGTCCTTTTGTGCACCGGGAAGACCACAACCTACGAATAGTATAAGATTTCATGACTGTAACTTAACCTCTAATGTTTCAGTATATTACCGAAATGCAAGAGGGTTAAGGATCAAGTTTTATAAGCTCTTTTTGTCGTTAAAGCTCAGCGAAGATGTATTTATATGTCTTACGGAAATTTAGTTAAATAGTAACATCTTAAACTCGAAAATTTCCCTTGATTTTGATATTTACCGTTGTGATTGGGATTTGATCTCTGCAAATAAAAGAGATGGAGACGGGGTCCTTGTAGCTGTTAGGAATACTGTACGTAGCTCTTTTTGTGCTGATTTTTGCTTTTCCCGTGTTGTGGGTTGTGTGATTGTCAAGACCTTCCTTCCCAACAATACATCTTTATTTGTTTCCTCTGTCTACATACCTAGTAACTCTCCTTTGTATGTGTATGAAACATTCTTTGACGAGTTTTCCTCTTATGTTTTCTTGAATCATCCGCAATCTTTAATTCTGGTATGCGGCGATTTCAATTTGGGAACAATGCAATGGACGAAGAATCTTCCTTTCTCTGTTTCATCGACCGATGCATCTTCTTTATCTCTTTCCTCGTTTCTATCACTCTGTTCACTGACGCAATTTAATAATATCCCTAATGTTAATGGTCGGGTGCTCGACCTTTTTCTTTCTTACTTTCCCCTTACTGTCTATCTGTTTCCCTAGCATTAAATCCTCTTGTGCGCATTGATAGCCATCATCCGCCATTATTGCTTGATCTCTCAATTGCACCTTTGGCATATGGTAAATTTGCTTCTTCTCCAAAATTCAACTTCTTCAAAGCAAATTACGAAGCTTTAGCCTCCGAACTGAACTTCGTAGACTGGCTGGAGTTTTTTGATAACTTGGAGTGAGAGGAAGCTCTGAGTAAGTTTTATAATTAGCTCTATGAGTTGATTAAATACTTCACACCTTCAGAAGCTCTTCGCAAAGTAAAGTAGAAACCATGGCTAACTAAACAAGTACTTTATGCCTTGAATGCTAAAAGTAAGGCATACCACCGTTTCAAGCGTTATGGTACTGAAGAATCCAGAGACCGCTTTTGTGATCTGCGTGTTGTAGCAAAAAAAAAAGAACTAAAGACAGCAATGACAAACTACTTGAGCAGCTTGGAGAGTTCACTTATGGCGAATAATGCGAAACCATTCCGGGGTCATATATTAGGTCTTTCAAGTCCTCCTCTTCGATCCCTCCTTCAGTCCACTGGAATAATATCGTTAGCTCTTCCCCACAGGATATTTCCAACTTGTTCTCTCAGTTCTTCTCGTCAACTTTTATTTCTTCTTCAAATGTCTCCGATCCAGGTAATACATCTGTACTTCATACTATTGACATTTCTCCATTCTGTACTTACTATATTGAAGTTGAATCCCTCATTAATTCACCTAATATATCACCTGGTCCTGATGGCTTACCGAATATTTTTTTCAAGTCATTAGCGGCTTCACTTTGTATCCCTCTGGCTTTTCTCTTCAACCTCAGTCTAAAGACTGGTACTTTCCCTACTTATTGGAAAAGAGCAAACGTTGTTCCTATTGTTAAAAGTGGTGATCCGTCTTCTGTGTCCAATTATCCTGCTATTCCCTTAATTTCCTGTTTTATTACTTTAGCGCCTGATACATAACCGGCTTTCAGTTTCATTGATCCCTATCTTGTCAAAGGAGCAACATGGGTTTTTCAAAGGTCGCTCTACAACCTCAAATTGAATTGAATTCACCGATTACATGGCTAAGGCTCTAGACAATCGATTGCAGGTTGATGTCATCTTCACTGACTTCTCGAAGGCGTTTGACATGGTCAATCATCAACTTCTCTATTACAAACTAAAAGCTTTTGGGGTTGCTGGCCTTCTCTTATCATAGATGGATTCCTATCGGTCTTCTCATATATGTTGCGTTAGTTACTGTGGAGCTACCTCTATTCCATTTTACCCATCCTATGGTGTTCCTCAAGGTTCCATTTTAGGTCCCCTCCTATTCCTATTGTTTATAAATGATCTTCCTTCGGTTATTGCCTCCAATTGCCTACTGTATGCCGATGAATTCAAAGTATTTCCAGCTATCAGGTCTGTACAAGATTGTCAATATCTTCGATGGACCTGATTGTAACTGGTGTTTGTCTAACTACATCTGTGTTAATGTTACCAAATGCCATAAAATGACTTTTAATCTAAATCAATCTCCACTGACTTTTACCTATATGTTAAATGAAGCCCCACTCGCTGCTGTGACCTCTGCTAAAGATCCCGGTGTTACTTTTGATCCTAAGCTCAATTTTGATCCACACATTCTAATCGCCACTACTAGGACCTCAAAAATATTGGGACTTATTTTCAGGCATGCTTATAAATTTACCAATATATCTACCTCCGTCCGCTTGTTTATCTGTCTTGTCCGTCCTATCCTTGAATATTGCACTGTAGTTAGGTCTTCCCGACACTCCTACCCCATAAACTCGTTAGAGAATATCCAGCGAAAATTTACTCGTGTCTTGTTTTACAAATTCAAAAACCCATATCAACCCTACGACTGTCGATTATCCTTCTTACGTCTGCCTACTCTGTCATTCCGTCGCATGTATCTGGATCAGTGTTTTCTATATCAACTTTACCACAATCAAATTTCATCGAAATTGTATGAAGACTTGCGTTTTCGCCAATCATCGCGTTCTTCTTGGGCAAACAGTTTTTTCGTACTACCGTGTGCCCGTGCAAATTTATATTTTCACTCTCCCATGATACGAATCATGATAAGCTTGAGCTTGGTCCTTTTTCCGAGTTATACCTTGTTTTTTAATTAAGATTAAGAAGCTTGATCCTTACAACTCAATCGTAAATATTAGACTTGTTTGTCCTTCAATTTAATTTTATATATATTTTGTTTTTGTTTTTTTTTTCAACTTAGTACTTACTATTATTAAATCAATGAATTACTTTATATTTCTTGTGTGTTTGTTTTTGTTCTTTTTTGTAATTGGATTGAGTATAATCTGTTAAATGGAATTTTAAATAAATAAATCACTGTAACTATGCTATTCTGGGTGAGCTCTTCCATCGCAGCCTGTCCCATATTATACACGCAAAAATGCATGGCAGGCATCGCCTATCTCTCCTGGGCAAAACCGACAGTCAGGGGACCATGTTATACCAGTCTTGTGAAGGTGAGACTGAAAACATCCATGCCCGCTCAGAACCTGGGTCGGAAAGAAGTTAGTCTCTCATCTTTAAGTCGATTAGAAACCCCAGGTGCTTCATCGCTGGCTTTGATTCGATTAGTATGTCTCTAATATTGATCATCCTTACTCTAGAGATTTTTTTTCTATCAACATCACCACTGATTTTCTCCAGTGCTAGACTGGAGCCGCAAGCAGCCACCCAGTCTCTTATTCGGCGTATTCGCATACGTAGCATAAGTTGCGCTTGTTCAACGGTGCAGCAGTGCTTAGCATGCAGAAAGCGATCCAGGATTTCCCTTACTGATCAGCACGAGCCTCGCCACCTTTCACCGTACCGGGAAAACCCCGTCTCATAGGCAAGCGTTGAACATACTGAGCAGCAAGTCAGGACAACGGTGATAGACAAGTTGCAACACCTCTACCTCTTCCAGTTCCGGTCGTGTGAAGAGTGGATACTTTTTGGTGTTTCATCGTGGACAGCGTCAACACTAGGCGGGGGCGAGTGCCCAAACTATCTCGTCCATCCTTTCCGCATCATTTACAGGGTGCGTTCGAAAATAAACGAGACTTTTGGCATAAAAAGTTACATCCTTTCCTGACTTCCAATCAAAGTCTGGTGATATTCGGTTCAGTGGAACCAAAGTTATTGCATCTAAAGTGACAGTATGTTTGTGTCATCGGTACAAAAATGAGTTTCAAACAAAGAGCTAATATCAAATCTTGTTTTGAAATCGGTAAAATGCGGTGATTGCCTATCTCGTGCCAGAATTTAGGAGTGGTTTAGACGTTTCAGAGATGGTCGTGAGGACATAAATGACGATGAACATACGGGCCGCCTAAAATCAGTGATCACCCAAAACTCCATCGAAATTGTTCGTGAATTTATCAAAGATGAGCCAAATTCATCATCGAAATTCATGGAATCGGAGTTGAATATCTCCAAAACATCGATTTGTTGCATTTTAACCGATCATTTGGGCTTACGAAAGGAATGTGAACATTTTGTTCCAAAATAAACCAGACTTTTTTCATAAAAATCCACTCTTGTGTCTGATTTGTGACTAGAAATCGCATTTTAACCAACACTCACTTACCGGATTCGCCTGAAATGGCTCCCTGGGACTTCTACATCATGGCTGGCGAGGATGGTTCAGAACGCGTTCCACATAAATCTTGTGTTCGATACCTCGGTGTTCATCTCGATCAGTATCTGCACTATAATGAACATGTCAAAATCATGCTCAGTAAGCTATTAAAAGTAGTCGTGGCCCTACAAAGATTCTTCCATTTCAGATACATTGATCAAAAGGTCCTAGTTATCTGTTACAAGGACCTGATTAGACCAGTTTTGACATATGGATGTCAGATCTGGTACAACCAGAGTGCTAATATGGAAAAATTAAGAGTTTTCGAACGGAAATGTCTTCGTGCATGTACTGGTTTGCACAGAAAGCCTGAGATGGATTGGAAGCATTATTATCAAACCGCCAAAGTGACAAGAGCCGATATCTTCATATTGAAGCTTCTTCGGAATCATGTTGCAAGATCTGTAACTTTGAGTGGAAACCCTTGGATTTCACAGCCGTTCCACCCTACAGACGAGTATATTGCGATTTGCCTCGCTACTGGCTTCGTTCCTCCGGAAGCATTCATGCATTTGGACATGAACTGATATGTTTTTTATTCTGATGGTGTCCCAATCATATATCACATATATCGACGGGCCACCGATAAGAAGATAAAATGTCCTCCGAATTTGAGTTCAGGAGACCAACAATTACAATGGAGATACTTATTTGCTAGATTTGGTGAATCTGGTCGAGCTGAGACGGGGCTTTCTAGGTATTAGTGGCTGAATGACAATGTCTAAATTACTCGTATTTATTTTCAGTTTTTGTGTTGTTCGGTACTTAGTTTTTGAGCTTCAGCTCATTATTGCTACATCTAGTGTTATTGTTTTTACGTTAAAAATTAGGTATAGGGTAGGTATATGTTATATTTATTATATAAGGTTTAGGTACAGGGTTAAACGCTTAGGTTAGGAATATTGTGATAGCATTTTTTTGATATAAGATAAGGTTTTTGATTGAATTTTATGAGAATTAGGTTATAATATATTAGATGTAGGATCAAAGCTCACTGATGTGTTAAAGTTACAAATAATTTTTAATAATGTTGGTTGGTTTTTTCTCCTCTTCCAATCAAATCATAAAATACGTAATAACCTTAATGATTTTGAATTTGCTATAGTGCCTCTTCAATGTTTCAAATGCCTTGGTTATGGTCACACCACACAACTATGCAAAGGACCCGATAGGGGAGTTACAAATGCGGTGAAATGGGACATAAAAGAAAAGAGTGGACGAAGGAGGCAAACTGTATTCTTTGCAAGGATGTTGATCCAAAACCTGATTTTGGACACGTCTAGGGATCAGGAAAACGCCGGGTGTTCCAGGAAGCCCTAGCCAAGACAAAACCAGAACTCCAATCACCTGCATCCTGCAGCTAAACCTACACCGCAGGTCAACCACCCAAAACCTGCTTGAGCAGTTTGTGAGGGACATGAAAGCTGACTTCTTGCTGCTGAGTGAGCAACACCATAATACAAGTCCTGCATTATGGTATTCTGATGAAACTGGTACTGCCGCTATCTGGGTTCGGAACAGTGACCTTCAAGCGGAGAGTACGGAGGATACACAACTGGAAAGTATTAGAGGACTACTCAGCCAGTGATCATCAGTGCATTCTGCTTGAGATAAGTGATGCTGTCTCCCGATGTCCGTGCCCTCGGCCTTCTACAACTGGATGGAACATCGGAAGGATGGACGTCGAGAGGTTCGTCGAGGTGCTCACAGCTGGTGAGCCGCTGCATGGAGCTTCGGAGGGGACGGAAGAACTGGCAGCTCAAGACGTGGTGAACTCTACTATGAGCAGCATCACTACTGCTTGCTGCGCTTCTATGTCCCGTCGAAGACCCCGACACGGCAAGCCCCCAGTGTACTAGTGGTCAACTGAAATCGCTGAAAAGCGAAGGGAGTGTCGCAAGCTTCGACGTGAGGCTCAACGGGCGCGGAATCGTGACGAGGCATACAACTGGGTGTCAGCATATAAGTCGGCCAGGAAATGCCTTCGCAAACTGATCAACAGTAGCAAGGCTCGCTGCTGGCAAGGCCTAGTAGACAATGTGAACAAGGATCCGTGGGGCCTTGGCTACAAGCTGGTCATGCGGAAGCTTGCTGCCCTACGGAAGCCTTGTATACATGATGCGGAAAAGATGGATGCGATAGTGCGGGGACTCTTCTCCGCCCATCCCGTCCATGTTGACGCTGTCCATGGTGAAACAGCAGCAGAGTGCCCACTCTTCACACAGCTGGAACTGGAGGAGGCAGCCCTCTCATTGAAAACGATGAAAGCTCACGGTCCAGATGGTGTTCCGGCTCGTTTATCACAATTGTCCTGACTTGCTGCTCAGCACATTCAACGCTTGCCTACGGGACGGGGTTTTCCCGGTACGGCGGAAGGTGACGAGGCTCGTGCTGATCAGCAAGGGGAAGGGAAATCCCGAATCGCCGTCTGCATACCGCCCGTTATGCATGCTGGTCACGGCTGGGAAAGTGCTAGAGAAACTCATCAAGGGAAGACTCACTGACGCGATTCGTGCTGCTGGGGACCTATCTCCTAGGCAGTACGGCCTTAGAGCAGGACGTTCTATCATTGATACGATTGCAGAGGTGGTGAATGCAGTCCAAAGGGCAGAGGCATACAGTCGCACCAAGCGACGGATCGTCCTGTTGGTGACACTCGACGTCAGGAATGCGTTCAACTCTGCTAGATGGGTGGATATTCTGGATACGCTGGAAAACTCTTTTCAAGTTCCAGAATATCTTATAATATGTCTGGTTTTACCAGATATCTCTCCTGTTCCTCTCTAGAACAAAATATAATATTTATTGTGTTAATCCGAATTGGAGGAACGCTTACCTAACCAAGCGGCTAGGCCGCAGAGATTTCTGGCGAGGAACCTTAAATTCCACTGACGCCATGGTTACTAAAAATAAATATATGTATATTTATGATGCGCTACAAATAGTAGCGAGTCCTGCGCTACAAATAGCAGCGAGTCCTTCGAAATATTTGTTACGCTACGATTAGCAGCGGATCCTTGCTCAAACAGAGTTTCGTCTAAAACTGGATATATTTTCAATTCCTACTTTGGTATTTATACATTTTCTTACTTACAAGCTAATCATAATTTACAATGGTTTATTAGTCATAAATTCTATTCGTTTAATTTTACAAAATGACCCAATTCTTAATTTATTATTCATCCACTTGACCAAAGAAAATTCAAGTGCATGTCGCGTGCTAGTCGTGTACATGTAAGATGATATTTCTAGTTCACACATTAGTCTAAATGAATTTCCCATATGGGTTTCCGTAAGATACTCACGTTACATTTTACGGTGTGAATGAAATGGGTTTCATATTCATTTCACATTCAATTTATTTACGATCGTAAATAAAAACAGAAAATTAGGAATGTGAATATGAATATGATACATGTAGATATTAAGAATGAAATGCATTGAGAATATATGCATCATAGCATAAATCGATTGAATGATATGTACTATTTAATTATTAAATGATTTGTATTGTTACATCATTAATATGATATTATGATATGTATTGTATTGATGATGTAATGATATGTATTGTTATTGATTGAATAGTCTGTATTGTTACATCATTACAACATCATTACAATCTAATGCGGCTTTTGAGGAACTACCTAAAGGAGCGAAGCCTGCTCTACGACACGACACAGGGCCAACGAAGGATGGAAATTACATCGGGTGTTGCCCAGGGATCTATCATGGTGCGGAACTATGGAATGTGTCTGACGACGGGCTACTGAGACTTGAGATGCCAGATGAGTCGCGCTTGGTCGGCTATGCAGATGATGTTGCGGCGCTGGTCGCTGGATGCACCGTAGAACAAGCGCAACTTAGCCTAGGTATGCTGGTGCGGCGAGTGAGGTACTGGATGACTGCTCGCGGGCTCAGTTTAGCACTGGAGAAAACCGAAGTGGTCATCGTGACAAAAAAGAGAATCCCTGGAGTAAGGATGATCAGTATTGGCGACTTACGAATCGAATCGAAGCCAGCGGTAAAGTACCTGGTGCTACTGATCGACTCGAAGATGAGTTTCTCTGAGCAAATCAGGACAACGGCTGAGATTGCTTCTTCGGGAATATCGGCTCTCCGTCAACTTATGGCCAACGTAGGAGGACCCAGCCCATCGAGAAGACGCCTCTTGATGAGTGCTGTAGGGTCAGTGCTATTGTACGGAGCAAAGGTATGGGGCGGCGCTCTCAGCACTGAGAATTGCATCTTCGTATCGAACAGTCTCTGACTCGGCGGTGAGAGTGATTGCAGGCGTGATACCTGTCCCCCTCCTTGCTAGAGAGCGCCGCGCTGTTAACCTGCGCCGATCTTTGTCCGCGAGGAGAGATAGCGCTCGCTCAACGATTGGCCGCAGTCTTGGGTCAATTGCACGAAGTGAAGGTGGACTGCCCGCCTCATCCCGGATGTGAGACCGTGGCTAAATCAAAAGCACGGTTAGACTGACTTCTATCTGACCCAGCTTTTGAGTGGGCATGGGTGTTTTTAGTCTTACCTGCATAAGATCGGTAAGTCACGGTCCCCCGATTGTCGGTTTTGCCCAGGAGAGGAGGACAATGCCTGTCACACATTTTTTGGGTGTAATAAATGGGTCAGGCTGCGAAGGGAACTCTACAGGGAGACGGGAGAGCTCACCCCGGATAATATAGTTGCGGTGATGCTCGAATCGGTTGACAAATGGAACCAGGTGGCATATTATGTTTGGGCAGTCCCAAAATATAAAAGGGACTCACAGCAGCCGGGGCGCTGGGGCTGGGGAATCGCTCTTCTGGCATTTCCTCTTCCCCTCTCCCCTGCTACTAGGAAAGGGACTCCCCAGCTTGAAGGCGCCCCACGGCATAACAAAACGAGACCTGGCCCGAAGTAATGTGTCAAACGGTTCCAGGCTGGGTTCTCAGGTTGACAGGGGAGGTGTTTAGTGGGTAGTTCAGTCGCGCATGGGAGTCCCACACACTGTGCATAAATAGCATTCACCTCCCTACCACAAAAAAATCACCTCGTTCAATGCTGCACAGACTTCGGGTACTATTTTTGATATCAATGAACTAAATACCTTGAAAAGGTAATGAAGGCTTTCGAAGCTGTTTCTCGAAGCCGAGAACCTCAATGTTATTGCCAGATGAATATTCGCTGGGCTTGCCTCTCTTAGCTGAGTATCTTTTTAGGTTTTTGTAAAATAATTTTACAAAGCCCTACTAAAATCGCGACCTGTCTGTCCGTTCGCCCGTGTGTCACAGCACTTTTTCTCGCAAACTACTTAAGCTAGAAACATCAAATTTTGTATGCGGGTGTAAAGTGGTGCTCTCTTCAAAGTTGAACTACAAAAAACTTTTATAAGGCATTTAAGGGGGGTCTCCCCATATAGGGGAGTGGCTCCCGTAAAAAAAATTCCATCAAAGATAACCGATATGGGTATCAAATGAAAGGTATTGATGAGAACTTTTCAAAACAGTGCTTAATTTGATACTTTTTTCTTCCATGGACCCGCAGGAAGAGAAAATACACCAAAATTTGTGTTCTCCAATTACAACAACAATAACACATGATTTTGATATTTTATGGACTGTCCGACACACAACAGTTTCGACTTGATTTTCTTGAAATTTCCAAGAAGGTCAATAACATTAATATTTTTGGGAAGTCATGATTTGAGTGATTTTCGTTGGTTTGCAAAAAAATGGGGACGGTTGAAAGTAGAAAAACAATGGATTTTCTTTTGAACGTGCGCATCTTTTTGACATATTTCTTGAGGTTATTCATTGCTGGTGACTGCATTTCTGAGAAGTTGGATACAAAACCCTTCTGACATGGGCAGACGTCTGTTTACCCAACTTTTTTTTGATATGATGGGTTTCACTTTTTCCAATATGTAATCAAAATCCGTTGATGACATCCTTGTGAATTTTCTATATTCATCCGAAGGCTCCGCTACTAATTCTGCCAGTTGGCTTTGCATCACAGCTCGGTGAAAATAAAACAGAATGAAAGAAGTTATAAAAGAGTAAATCAATTAAAATCTTTGCTTACCGTGCTCTATTTCGATGCATAGTGAGCATCCACCATCTCCGTTTGCGCCATTTTTTTTGACTGTTCATGCATGATGGATTTGCACAAAGTTAAAAAAAAATAGCACATAAACTTTCTGCTGCCATGATTTCTAACGCATCCGTTCTTCTCGACAATTGCAAACGTAATGAATAAACGAGAATGTACAGGGTTGCTTTCGTCACTCGACTTCTCGCACGAGAGCCCTCGGCGAGGGATGGCGAGAGCACTTGAGTGAGAGTGTACAGCCGCCATAAGGTTTTTGAAATATTCACACAAAAAAAAAAACAATTAACAAAATGTTTATTTTTCCCATTTTAAATAACGGATAACTCAAAAACTTTACATAATGTTTTTTGCTTAAAATTAACATATAAACTTGGTCAGCAGCGTTGTCCAACAATAATCATTGTTTTTCTATACGCATCGTGGGAACTTTGCCTAGTCAAATAATTCATAGTCGAGTTTTACTCACTATCGGTGCACTTCTGGTGTTGCCTCAACTTTCCTTTCTGGGACCTTCCTTTCAAAGGAATTCACGTTGCCTTCCCGCAAAGCATGCAGAAGCACTCATTGTTTCGCTATTGTCCGTTTTTCATATGCAAAACCTGACCTCTTTTGAATTCAGCAGAATTTAATTTTGAGTTGCGAGTACTCAGATGCTCTTTAATTAAAAACCTACTACTCTGCGACATGCATGGATTTATGTCAACGGTTTTACTCTAATTAGGCTGTCCTGTGCTGGAAGTAAATGCACAACGCGGCAAGATGAATAATATCTAGAATAACAATCGTTTCAGCCATGGTTTTGGCCACAAGGATAAGCTTGTGGAAAAATAATTCCGTCGGAAAAAAGGTAATTACGAAGATTTCTACTTTTTTATTTTGTTCATGCCGTAATTTTTCCCCGGTAACTTTGAATGCAGAAAAGCGCAATTCGCACCAATGACTCTCACTAGAATAAATTTTACCACACATCCTACCTTTTAATTATTAGTGTAGAGAATGGATACGGGTTGGATAGCTGTATTCACATGTATGTCCTTTACTATTCTATGAGAGCGTCTGTCTCTAGAGATGGAAAATTAACAAAGCAATTGTACTTTCTCCCTTTACAGTCTCCATCATAATTAACGTACAATTAATGCATTCTCGAACAGGCGCATGAATATGCGGAAACTACTTCGAAGTGTTAAATAGTCCTTACACCTATAAATGCTGCTAATGGCTTGAATAAATAACAGTCTGCAAACAATCGGTATCTTGCTAACAAATGGACAACAAAATTCCTCTTAAACAGTTTACTGTCTGGCAAAGTACTTTCTGATTGAACGGAATGGCCGTAATGCTTCGAATTAAATTTGCATCCGTATAAAAAAAGAATGAAAGGAAACCCTCGAGAGGGATATGAACGGAATAGTTTAATAATAAAATGATTCTCGTAGCGGCCCTACGAGTATGGTTGCGTTTTGGGAGAGCAACTTAAGCCGACAATTTCACACAACTCTTCGGCACAACTCGAATGATGTGAAGTATGTCTACGTTTTTGTCCTTGCGCTCCTCAATCTACGTACACAGCTTTTAAGCGAATCATTAATAAAAAATGTATAACGCCTCCAGGATGTGCAAGTGTGTAGAAAGACTTTATTAAAAAATTCTTCAAGAGAAAAGACAAGCCGTGCCAAGACGATATACTTCTAGGAGCAAGTGCTGATAGCAACAACAACAACAACAGCAGCAGCAACATCAACATGACAAACAGGACAAGTAGCTCAAACTTCCTCCACTACAACAAGTTCCTTGTTAGACTTTGTGCTGAAACGAATGCGAGATTCACATAGTTGTCCTTGTTGGTGATTGCATGAAAATGTTATCATCTCATGTGAGACTATCGTGTGTTGGATATGATGAAGACATAAAAAAAAGTTTAAAGTTCACGGATGATGAGATTCCCTTATGAAATATGCATGCGGTGTACATGCACGGGCGGTTGAGTATCACTCAAAAGAAACGTTTCTTTTTGATGGCGCTCGCCGCCTAGAACGCCTCCAGCGAAATTGTTTCCAAAGGCGGTTTGGCGAAATTGTGGCACCACTGAGGACGAGAAAGCTAATTTGTTGCAATTTCTCACTGCTTTGCAATTCATAGTCGAGAGATAAATTGTGAGGTTGATGATAATGCTTTGTCGTACACCTTTATTTCTATTTATAAAAGCTGAACTAAATAGGCCACATGTGAGCAAATGTATACTTACTTTATCTTTAGAGAGCGACAATCGTTGAGCACGTTAAAATATGGAACAATCAACGGCAGATTGGTTTGCTGAAAGGTTGAATATTTTATGGGAAATTTTAATAACGATTCATGTCCTTCTATTCATATTGCGTGGAATGGAACCAAAAGAATATTGCGTCCCTTCCATAGCAATTAATTAACTACGCAAAATCCAAGTTGAGTGTGCAAGCGATTCTTACCGTTGAAAGAGCTTCATTGTCACATCTGGAAATAGCCAAAATTTTCATAGGTAAGTGGTTTCTGGTCAAACCTACAAATGTAGACATTTCTTCATTCAATTGTTTGTCGTAATAGCGTGTACATACTAATTATGCAGTAGTTGGGAAAAAATAACAGAAAATTACACAATATTTCCATTTACAGCAGGATGGATCGTAGTAGTCTTTGCGTATAGACGTCTTTTAAATCGCTCCTGTCAAAAGTTTTCAAAAATTAAATTAATTTTTTAAAAACGTTAGTCCGAAGTTAATTTATATCGGAAAAAATCTTATATTGTCGAAGTAATCGACTCAGGAAATTTCTATCGAATATTTTTACTTCGATTGGTAACGAAAAACAAATTCACAAAGAAAATTTCGCCCCTGGTATGGAGGAGCCCGACGGCTTCCCACCGTTGGGGCAACCTGGGGAAACGACGAATACGAAACTGGCGATAATCACCAAAAGAAAGCATAACGAAGAAAACTCCGCAGATGAAGGGTGCAAGCTGCAAATAATAGCGGACAATCAACAAATGGCCAAATTGCAGAAAGAAAATGATGAACTAAGGCAAGAGATACAGTCTCTCAAGGATCTTTTCAAGAAAGGGATGAAGCCTCAAAAGACGCAGCCACAAAATCAATGGCAACAGGTAACCAAGCCAAAGAAAACTACAAAGCAAGTAAATCCAGAGGAAGTTCTAAGTGCTGGTGGCGCCAACAAGAGCCAAAATTATTTTGCAGCGCTGGAGGGATTAACCGAAGATATGGAAATCGAAGAAAACATCGGAGGTAATTATAATCAAGATAATGACGTTAATTTTATTCAATATTTAAAGAACAAAAATAAGGAGAAAAAACCAGCCCGCAGTTCTGCTAGTTCCTCTGAAAAAGCTTCCAACAAGACAGAAAAAATCCGCCAATCAACGTGTTCGGACAAACCGGGAAAGATATGGTTCGGCTATTGGCAGCCGAAAATAAACTGGCCAATTTCGAAATCAAAAGAATTAATGCCGAAAAATTAACTATAAGGACGAAATCACTGGTTGATTTCAAGTCAGCCAAAGATGCGCTGATTTCTGGGGAGGTTCCACACTTCACCTATACCCCAAAAAGTGAAAAGAATCAGACCTTCTTGTTGAAGGGTTTGGACAGCGGAGAGGATACGGTCGATCTTCTTCAGGTGCTCAAGGAGGCTGCACCAGATATTGATTTTGTTTCAGTCAAATCCTTTGCGACAAGAAGGTCGACCATAGAAAGGAAGAATTTACCACTTTACCTGGTACAAATTGCAAATAAGAGCAGTCCAAGTGCCCTTCAATAAATAAGGTACTTGAATTTCAGAATGGTGAGGTGGGAACGCCTCCAAAAAAGAGAAGTCAACCAGTGTTACCGGTGTCAAAGATTTGGACATTCGGCTGCCAATTGTGCCATTCACTATCGTTGCGTTAAATGCAAAGACGTTCATGCTCCCGGTGAGTGCAAATTGGCTCAGACGGAGCATAGAGAAAAATTATACTGCGTTAACTGCGGTGTTTTTGGTCACCCAGCATCATATCGAGGATGCTCCCGATATCAAGATGCAAAAGTTAAATATCATACCTTCCAACTTCGTCAAGCCCGGAGTATCATTTGCACTCGCCGCTAGAGGACTAGCAGAAAATGCTGGAAATAATGTAAATAATGTAAATGGCAATAATGAGCTGCTTCTCAAAATTTACCAGCAACTTAATTCTTTATCGGAGAGAATCGACAAACAAGATTCAAATAAACTTTGCTTTTCAGCGTTTAGGTCTTTCAAATGCCTAATAATAACTTGTCATCCAGTCATATTCCCATGGATAGGCTTCGCCTCATATCGATCAACGTCAACTCTATCGTTGCTATACATCGACGTGATTATCTCCTTGAATTTGTTGTTAAGCAAAAGCCTGACATCATACTTCTCACTGAAACTCACCTCAATTCATGGCATTCCATGGAATTCAAAGATTTTGCATTCGTAAGAAACAATAGGGTAATAGGTGATGGGGAGGTGGCACCGGGATATTGGTTAGAAGACCCTATTGTTTCCAAAATATTGAAAAAGTCGAATTCAAAAACTTTGAATTTCTTGAAGTGTCTGTCATCAAAATTTCACTGCCTGGTGGGGATAACCTCTTCGTTATCTCTGCCTATGCAACTGGTCAAAATGTTCTCAAGTTCAAGGAGGAAGTCAATTCCTTGTTTGAAACACTCGAATTGAACAGGCTGCATGATTATTTTATTTTTGCCGGTGACCTGAATGCCAAGCATACATCATGGCTAAACACCACCAATAATCCAAGAGTTGTATTCCTGAAATCATGGATAACAGAGAACCAAATTGAATACAGGTGCAACCTATATGGGTCGGACTCCCCAACATACCCTAGGACAAATTCATATTTGGACCTCTGCATTGCTGACGCAGCTTTAATAGTCCTCAACAGAAACTGCAGGTGCTTCCTTATGATAGCGACCATAACGCAATCGTAATGGAAATCAATCATCACAGGGATGATTTCTTCCTCATTCCAGTTCAACATGAAAACCATCGGTTGAATTTCAAAAAAACAGACTGGGGAAAGTTTCAAAAGAAGTTTAATCGAGAGTACCAGAAGCAATGTCCCTCTTCTGATGATGGCAACGCTTGCTCAATGGTTCCTAATAACAGAAATCTAACTGACGATGAAATAGATCTCTATTTGTCGTAGTTAGAGAAGCTGACGTTGGAAACGATTGAGAAAGTTGTTCCCAAGATTAAACATCGAAACAATATGGAAGGATATGAAACACCAACCATCGCAAGGTTGAAAAGATTGAAAAGCCTTCTTCTCACATGCGTCAACAATATTTATCGACGATTTTTGGACTACAACCATCACTCGTTGGCCTTGTTGAAATTACACCTGAACAATGTCCGGAACTTAATCCGGTCATACTTCAGGAGTGAGGTCAGCAATCAATGGGCGGAAAAACTGAAGAGTATTAGCCCACAGGACCCAGATGGCGTTTTCGTGAAAGTGAATAGCTTATTCCGTAGGAAGTCTCGAGTGAAGGTATCGAATCTTGAAGTCGCTAGTGATGCGATAAATTTTCTCGATAGAGCTGGTATCGAAATTGATAGTACGACTCCGGATAGCAATGGAAACAGGATTATATGTGAAGGATTGCAGAAACTTGCCCTGATTGGAACACATTTTGAATTGGTTCATCTACCAAACCCAGAGAGACGGAATGAAATATTTTCGGAGGTCGTTGAAGCAAAAGTTTCCGACTTCAAATCAAGCCTGGACGGCCAATCAATTCTTCATTTCGATGAAACATTAACATCTGACCTCATACCGAGCTTGAATCTTATTGATTATTTTGTCTGCTATGAATACTTGTGTTTCATATTTCGCAGAACAAACAACAAAAAATCATGTGGTACTGACGGTATTCCAAATATAGTTCTCCGACATTTGCCTGAGGTTGCTATTAGGAATTATTGCATATTGTTCAACAACATGTTGAACAATTCATATTTCCCAAATGAGTGGAAAAAGGCTAAGGTATTTCCGATCTTGAAGAAAGGAAAAGAATCTTCATGCCCTAAAAGCTATCGCCCAATCAGCTTGCTGCCTAACATCAGCAAGGTGTTTGAAGTGATACTCAACAGAGCATTAAACGCCCACATTGAGAAACATGAGTTCATGCCGAATTGCCAATTTGGTTTTCGTGCCAGGCATTCGACCAAACATGCAATAACGAAAGTTACCTCAGACATCTGTTGGAAACTAAATGATAGACAATGCGTTGGAGCATGTCTCATTGATATGGAGAAAGGCTTCGATACGGTGTGGTTAGATGGACTAGTTTTTAAACTCCTTCAGGACAGGTTCCTCAGACACCTTGTCGCCATGATGTGTAATATGTTGTACGGGAAATCGTTTGTTGTAACTGATGGAAATCTGACAACAATGCGCGAATTCAAGGTCTTGAATGGTCTACAGCAGGGAACAGTTACTGCGCCCCTGCTTTTCTCAATATTCATTCGCAAGCTATTGAACAGCTTTGATTTTAATGTCTCGCCAACGCGATCATTGGTAGCGTTTGCTGATGATCTGATCATCTATACAGCAGACCGAAAAGCTACAATAGTTCAGAGCAATCTTCAAAAAATGTTTAATGATGTGCAGCTCTACACCGACAAATCAATGCGCAGAAGTGCGAAACAATTTTGTTTCGGACAACGCTGCAGGGGGCCAGTCAAGACCTGAAACGTAATTGGAAGGATTTCCACATTATGGCTGGTGAGGGTAGTTCAGAACGGGTTCCACATAAATCCTGTGTTCGATACCTCGGTGTTCATCTCGATTAGTATCTGTACTATACTGAACATGTCAAAATCATGCTCAGTAAAGCACTAAAAGTAGTCATGGCCCTTCGGCGACTCTTTCATTCCAGATACATTGATCAAAAAGTCAAAGTTATTTGTTACAAGACCCTGGTTAGGCCAGTTTTGACATATGGATGCCAGATCTGGTACAACCAGAGTGCTAGTACAATGGAAAGATTAAGAGTTTTCGAAAGGAAATGTCTTCGTGCGTGTACTGGTTTGTATAGAAAGCCTGAAACGGATTGGAAACACTATATATCGAATAGAAAAATTTATCAAACCGCTCAAGTGACAAGAGTCGATATTTTCATATTGAAACTTCTTCGGAATCATATCGCAAGATCTGTAACTGTGAGTGAAAACCCTTGGATTTCACAGCCGTTCCACCCTACGGACGGGTATATTGTGACTTGCCTCACAACTGGCTTCGTTCCTCCAGAAGCATTCGTGTATTTGGACATGAATCGATATGTTTTTGATTCTGACGGCGTCCCAATCATATATCACATATATCGACGGGCCACCGATAAGAAGATAAAATATCCTCCGAATTTGAGTTCACGAGACCAACAATCCCAATGGAGATGCTCATTTGCTAGATTCGTTGAGGCTGGTCGAGTTGAGATGGAACAATCTAGGTATTGGTGGCTGAATGACAATGTCTAAATTATTCGTGTTTATTTTCTGTTTTTGTGTTTTTTTCTCGTTACTTAGTTTTTGAGATTCATCTCATTATTGCTACATCTAGTATTGTCGTTTATTTGTATTATAAATTAAGTATAGGTTTCAATGTACGGTAACTTTTTTTTTTTTTGATTGAACTTATTTAGAATTAGGGTGCAACATATTAGGTATAGGATATAAGTTCATTGTTGTGTTAGTAGTATAAGTAATTTTTGAATAATGTTGGTTGGTTTTTTCTCCTTTTTCCAATTGAATCAAAAAATATCTATTAATCTTAATTAATTTAAATTTGCAAGTGTATTTTTTTCATTAAATGTGTTTAACTGATAACGTATAAATTTAGAGAGCCATTCGGGCCATTAAGTTTTTTTATAGTTTTATTGTTTGGATTTTGCTTTATGTTCTTCTAAAAATTTATAACGATTGGTATTAAATAAAGCGCTTTTGAATTTGAATTTCCATTTACAGCAGCTAACCTCCAAACAAAGTTGATGACTGTATGTTCTTTATTTTCTAAAAAAAAGGCTGTGATTCCTACTTGAAGGCTTATTTTATTGCAAAACACTACATATGAACCGAAAATTTGTTGTAAATTTATTAGTGATTAGAGTTTTCATAAACTCCGCCGTAGATGGTCCCAAGCGCGTTTGAGAAAGGAGGAGGAAACCCCTTGTTTCCCCAACCCACAGCTTCCATGATTCATCATCCTAAATCCCACGATTAAATGGTAGTAAATTTTCTCGGGGTTGTACATAAAGTTTACTGGATTCCCAGTAGTGGGACATTGAATGCCGAGAAATGCTAATAATTGTAAATACATCTACAGCTCTGCTACCAAATCCTACTTACACCTTCTTTGTTGGGACGAAAGAGGGTGAAGGCGATAATGAAATCGAAGTAATAACCTGATAATGGAATCGAAGTAATAACCATGCCACCGGAATAGAGGTTGGGCGACGGGATAGCTTCCCGTCCCTGGAAAACCCTACAATGCTTGGAAGCCTGCAGAAGAGCCTCGAAATGGATTTGACTATGGCATTGGATCCTGGAACGTCAGATCACTGAACAACCCTGGCAGTGTTAAGGACCTTTTATAACAGGCCAGTCAATATAAATTAAAAATACTGGCAATCCAGGAAACAAACTAAATTGTAAATGATGTACCTCGATAACCATCTAGCTTCTATCTTACCAGACACATCGCTGAAAACAAGCAACGAGTTCTAGATGGAAGTGAAAGTGGCGATTAAGACCATGGCAGATCACACAATTGGACATCAAGCCCGGCGCGAGAGAAATGATTGGTTCGATGATGAGTGCCAGAATGCGTTAGACAAAACGAATCAGGCGTACAAAGAGTAAGTAGGTAGTAAAACCAGGACGAAGAGAGAAAACTATGAAAATTGTATTGATGGAATTGATTGGATTTTCAATATCCGTTAGAACTGCAGCAATGGTCTGCTGCTTCGTCGAGCGAAGATGTTGGTGCTCTCCGGAATTGGCCTTCTGTAATGATCTTCCGTTTTACATCGCTCGAACGAAAATGGAACTGACCTCTAATCAGTTCTAGAAGTGAAGTCTGAGTCGTGCCAACGAATGGTACCAACCGGTCAACTAGTCCGTGCACCCGAAATCCATTTCGCGGTGGCTGCTTGTCGGAGAGGATTTCGGTCGCAGGTCTTTTAAATGCATTACGCTCAATTAAGTTGTTTCAGCCACCATCAAGTGCCCATTTCAAAACGTGTCAAAAATTATAAACATATGAAAACAAAACCTATCTCTACTTTACTCCGTATTTCTCCATTCATTTCATTCAGCCGGCAACAAAAAACTAGGTTCGATTTCGCGTTCCCCAATTTAACCGATGCGGTACCGAAAAATATTCTTCGTTAATTTGAACCTAAAAAACTCTACTCTAATGAAAACGCAAATCAAATTATGGTACTGCGTCGTGAGTTATCTAGCAATTCATGTTATTTGTTTTTATTGAAGACACCCTTCTTTTTCTTATTTATGTACTTTTTCATTGAATTCCTACTTTTGCCAAAAATATGAATACTTTACTACTAACTAATAAACGATTTCAAACAAGATTTTTTTCTTAACAAAATGATTGATTTGATAATTTCTTCTAAAATGTGACTTGATAGTATTGGCTTATGCTAAGGCCTTCCGTCGAAAACCACAAATTATAATGGCAAAGAGACTTTGAAGGAGAATGTGTGAAGATATTTTATGGCAATTAAAGTAACAGGAAAAAAAAGAAACATGCGAAGGGCCAAGAACTATCCTGTGAAGATTTATTTTCCTGGCTTGGAAGGTACTCAAAGGATTAGACATTACAGCATAAATTCAAAAAGGATTTAATTTTATACTGGGAAGACATGATGTAGGAAAATTGGACAAATTGTAAAAGGAAAATTGATTAGTTGCAAATGTGATCCTGAGAGAGTTTTTCCCTTTTTTTCCTTTTTTTCACATCAAGCGGTCTTTAGGGATCCCGTTATCTAACCCTTGCTTTCTGAGCATTCAAATCTTTCCGGATTTAATGTCTAGAACTATAGCGGCAGTGTTCGCCAAGTGGTGAACTAGAAGGTAAAGGTTTCGTTTAGGCTAAAGAGCCACTGATATTTGATTCAAGTTTAACTCTTTAATATAGATTTATAATTTGGAAGGAACCTAAAAGATGACTGAATACCAGGGTTTGGGGAGTCTAAAACATTAAAAATTTAAAGAACATTGCGGCGGTACCCGTTTGATCTATCGAAGAAGCCCTTACTAATTTGATTAATTCTAAGCTCTTGGAGGACGGTTGATCATTTGCAGATTTGCCAAAGGAGTTTTAGGGTCCAAAACCAGTAAAGGACTATAGGACTTCAGCAAATATGTATGTTAGTAGGGTCACGAGCCTTTGAAGTTTATTTAATTCAGCATGATTTCTGGCAGGAACGTTAAGATCTTTGGGAAATCTGAGCTATGGTATGTCGTAAAAGCTCAAGAGCTAAGATAAGATGTAGTGGCAAAATAAGAAAGCTAAAGTTTGACGTGTCAATTTCCAGGAATTAAATAGAGCCACTTTTTAATGCTGGTGGACAAGAATTATTTATCAGTACACTTCGTCTATTGGCTTCTCTAACATTATTTAGTATAGTTTCCCCAAAAAATGAATACTTGCTGAAGAGATTAAGTATTTAAACTTTATTATACCACAAACGACTAAATGGATTCTCAACTGAATAAAAATTTTAACAGTTTCAAATAAAGAACTTAAAACTCCTTAGACGTAGGTCAAAATGTTTATTTCAAATAGGTACTCTGAAGATCAGGTTTCCGTTTAAAATTTACTTTTAAAAAGAAGATATCGATTTCACGCCAAATTGCTAAGTTTGTCTTCAAAATTTTACCTTGCGTAGGACTGTCGAAGTATTGAATTAATTTCTCCAAAAAGTATTTTCATATTTTATACCACTGGCATGAAAGGTTTTTGTATTATTCTCCTGGTATCTAGTGATAACAGTAGTGAAGCAGTTGAAACATTTTTGAAAATGTTATGCCAAGATCTTAAGATTTTTGACGTGTTCGATGTTAAAGGATTAGACGGAGGCTTTGGCATCAAATGTTTTAGTGCATGAATTCTATTGATTGTAGAGAAGAAATTACTTAAAAACACTTGGAAAATTTGAACAATTTCAACCAAAGACTGTCAAACTATTTGGCTTGCTTTTTGATACATTTTTGAAAATTTTATGCTAAGAGCTTAAATTGTTGATCAAAAAGGACTTTGTTCTCGTGAAGTGTTTCTCACAAAACAGTTTCTGTCCGCCTACCCTTTTTTTGAAGGTGAAATATTTGATTACAGTTGTTTTGCAGATTTCACAGATTTTCTTCGGCAAAGCATCTTGTTCATCTACTTCTATATCCAGGCAATAATGCACAATAAACGGTAAGGTCCTGAAATATCCATCAACAATATGAATAAGGAACAAAGTTACAAACTTTTCTTGTTGTATCAAACAAATTCTGCAAATACTATCTAAATCCAAGTCCAAATCATAGCCTGTAACCATGGGACTCTAGTTGATATAGCCAGTTTAACGTTTTAAGGTTTGAATTGAGAACCTTAATTGAGATCGGGTAGCGAAGTATAAAAAAAACTAAAGAAAACCTTTCAATAGAAACACTCAAATTTAATGTCCATACGACATTTAAATAATAATACATACATTTCTTAATGGGCCATATTTGCTGGATGCACTTCCAATGCCGACGCAGATAACCCCAAATTTCCAGGGTAGACCTTGCGTGAAGATCCCGTTCACGATAGCGAGAGGTTCAAGTTGTCTATTTTCTGTAAAACTAGTTATAGATCAACACTTTTAATCACTGTTTGCACACCTTAACCTCGGGCATACCAACCTGGAATTTAGTCAGCCTGCCACTTTGACATTCCCCGACAAAACTGACTTGGGATGCGAAGTCGTCAAAACTGACGTGAGATAGGAAGCCATATGGTAGCAAATTTGCATATGTGTTAGTCGCCAGTGGCGTAGAGCCGATTTATTACACTTTTCTTAGGAGGCGTGAATGCGCTGGCAGGCTAGCATTGCGGTATTGTGGGGCGGTTTACTTTCCCCAACACAAGCAAGTGCCCACTACAAAAAATTTCACATCCACAAATTTGCAGGGTTCTCAAGATTATATTGATTCAACGGTGTTGAGGCCGAGGTAACCTACCGAAGGGATGGAATGCTAAAACAAAACAACAGACTGAGCCTGACGAACGCGCACGAGACTCGGGAGGATCTCGTCGTTACTATTTATTACTTACAACCCCCAAATAAGAGTCGGGTATTCAGGTGAAACCAGTGCCCCCTGGCACCCCCCATCCGGATCAATATCCATTGTAGACGTGGCCATATATTTTTCATTTAAATGAAAAACTGATACAAACATAATTCGCATGAATTTTTTCTTTAAATGAAGAATATGAACGTTTCAGATTTATGTTAAAGTTTTATATGATAGAAACGCATAATACTTTAACATAAATTTTGAAATGCGACGTTATAGAGTTTTAAGTTTTTGTAGCATATTAAGATAAATTATGATAAAACCAAATATTTACTGAACAAATATAAATTTTATGTTATGGAAATTATAAAGGACAATAATAAATTAGAATCACAGGAAAAATTAACGGAATGAAGATATGAAATTATTATTATTAAAATTTTTCTTTAAACAATAATTACTTAAAACCTCGAGTTGAACGTTTTTTCATAATGATTTCCTATATATTTGTTTTTCTTCTTAACAATTCATATATATTGTATAAAAACTTTGAACTTACGAAAACATGGATTCAAAAGGAAAAAAATATTGAAAAGTAAACAACAATTGCACTCCATTGAAAACTTGTGCATAAATTTCCATATGGTCTGATGCACTTTCAATAAAGTGTTTATTTTACACTCACTGCTTTTGCTTTTAGCAGATTGTCAAATTTTGCGATCCGTTGCCAATGCTTTTAACAAATTCTGAGTAAGCAATCCAGGGAAATTCATCGAGCTATTTAGGACTTCAATTTTCGAACTTTTGCAGCAACGGGATTGCATAGTTTTTCGGTGGAACCCTGAAATTCATTAACAAATCCATCCTCTGTGCATCACTTAGCAAAAAGTTGATAACATTTTCTACGTCATTTCTATTTACCACTTCTGAGGTGCGTTGTTGAACATTTTCACTTCTTACTTTTTGGTAATTCTGCTACTTTGATTTTTTGCCGATACTTCTGCAAAAAATTCGGAATTTCTATTATCTTGACTGTTTAAAGCCTTGCAGAATGGTTAAATTGGCACTAAAAATCTCTTCATTTCAAAATAATTCACAAAATACTTTGAAACAAAATAATTTGAATCATCTACAAATAGATAGCAACACGGAAAACTCTAGGCACTACGGTTTTTAACACGTTATGCCTCTGTTTGTATTGGTTGGTGCATGGAAGCTAACATAAACAAAATTTTTTATCGAATGGATGTTCGGAAACATAGTATACTCCATAGTATACTCAACGTATACTCAACTCGGAAATATGCGTCATTAAGTTGAAGGAAAGTGGCCTGGTTTGGTATATTTACTTTTAATTTTCAATTCGTCAGATATAACGTAAGTATTATGTCCGGAGTCAGATGAATTGAGCCACCACTTGAGGTACATAGGGTATTTAGGATCTGAGATAACATCAACGGCTTATTGTACCTAACTCACCTGTTCTTGGTATACCGATAGTTATAGTAAGCGCCCATTTTGTAACTTTTACTTGATCGGCCCACTCAAGGCAAAAGTGCCAATTTTGCCAAAAGGGGTGCTGGCGCTTTAATAATTTTATGTAAATGTGTATATGAATAGTTAGATAGACCTTTTCCAAATTTTTCTAAAATTTTCGTAGACTCATAGGGGGGATTGATCCCTTTGATCCCCTACCCCTATCTACGCCACTGGTACACATTTCTGATAAAAGCAGTCCAAGTGCCCTTTAACTGATAAGGTACTTGAATTACAGTGTAGTAAGGTGGGAATCCCTCCATAAAAGACAAAGTAACCAGTGTTATCGATATCAACAGTTGACCATTCGGCTGCCAACTGCCCCACGCACTATCGGTGAATTACGTGCAGAGAAATTCATGCCCTCGGTGAGTGCGTTTTGGCTCAAACGGAGGCTAAAGATAAATTGTACTGCATCAACTACGATGTATCCGGTCACTTTGCATCATATCAAAGATTCCTCCGATATCAAGATGAGCAGTTAGATTTATTCCAAAACAAACACAAGTAAACCACAGTGTGATACCATGTAGCTTCATTAAGCCCGGGGTATCGTTTGCACTCGCTGCCAGAGGATCGGTACACAATACTGTAAATAATGCGAATAATGTATTTAGCAACAATGAGCTGCTTCTCAATATCTACCAACATTTTAATTTCTTATCGGAAAAGATCAATAAACAAGATTCACAAATAAACTTTGTTTTTCAACGTTGCCGCCATTCAAATGTCTCAAAACAATTTCGCATTTAGCCACAACCCCATGAATGGGGTTTATCTTATCTCAATCAACGTCTACTCCATTGTTACTCTTCTTCGACGTGACTATCTCCTTGTTATTCTACCTCGACGTGACTATCTCAGTTCATCAATTCATTCTTAAACAGAAGTCTGACATCATGTTCCTCACTGAAATTCACCTCAATCCATGACACTCAATGGGCTTTTTCAGACGCGGCGTTAAAAGTGAGCGTTAAACAGGTTATATGGGCAAGAAGAGTGAGAGGCATTGAGGGGACCTGATGGTAAAAACAAGCCAACATTTTTTAGGGTGAACGAGCGTAACGCACATACACAAACGCATTTTGTTGATCATTTGGTGGGGGAAATAATCATTCCGAATTGAACATTCGGTGAAGAAGGTAGTCGTCACGAAACGATTGCCTTTCTTTAATTTGCGTGCAAAAATGGATGCGTGGACGCGAGAAGCTACGCGTTATTTAATAAATTTATAAAAGCGAGGCCATTTTCAATTTCAGGAAACAACACGACGAATATCGCGATTTCTATAAAGTTAAATTGCTTATTGTAAATCCTTAGAAAATTAACTGTACGCTTAATCTTCATAAAATCACATTACAATAAGCAAGTTTACAACAGATCAAGAAAAATATGCGACTAAAAAAGCTATTCATATTTGGAATACATTATTCAGAAAGCGGAAAAACACGGAGGATTCAAATAAATCCAACAGAAGTTTGAATCGACAAACTTTAACAATCATAAAATACATGTTTCATTCCAGTTTGTATTACTTCGTGCACAATTCAAGGCTAAAATATCAATTCTCAATCGCTTATCTCTGTATCTTCGCTCTCATGTTGTCCGCACGATGTTTAACGATCAAATGACCCTTTTGACACATACACTCGCAAGACGTGTATCGTATACAAAAATAGGTTGGCTGAACTATGCAACGTGTAAACATAAGGGCGTAAGCGCGAAACCTGTTTGGATATGGGTTTTTACCATTCCCGTGTGAAAGAGCCCAATGATGTTCAAAGATTTTAAATTCATAAGAAACGATCGAGTAGAAGGTGTTGGAGGAGATAGTATTGGCATATTATTAAGAAGACCATTTCGTTTCTAACACATTGATAAATTTGAATTCAAAAACTTTGAATTTTTTGAAGTGTCCGTCATCAAAATTTTACTGCAAGATGGGAATAATCTCTTCGTTATTTTAGCCTATGAAATGGGAAGAAACGTTCTCAAATTCAACGAGGAGCTCTATTCCTTGTTTGAAATGCACAATTTGAGCAGGCAGCACAGTTATTATATTCTTGCCGGCGATCTAACAATAACCCAAGAGATGAATTTCTGAAATTGTGTTTAACAGAGGATTAAATTGAATTCAAGTGTAATCCATATGGGTCAGAATTCCCAGTATACCCTAGGACGAATTCTTGTTTCGACCTCAGCATTGCTGGTATAAGACTTGAATTCATATTTAACAATCCTCAATAGAAATCGCAGGTCCTTCCTGATGATAGCGACCGTTTTGCCATTGTAATGAAAGCCAATCATCAAGGGGAAGATGTCCTTCTCACTCCAGTTCAAGATGAAAGTCTTCAGCCTAGTTTCGGGAAAACACATTGTGAAAAATTTCACAGGGGGTTTAAGCAAGAATACAGAACCAATCTCCACCTTCTGACGGCGGTAACTCTAGCCCAATAGTTCCTAATGACAGGAGTCGATCTAACGATGAAAAAGATCTCTATTTGTCGAAGTTAGCGAAATTGATATTGAAAAACTAGTTCCTAAGATCAAGCATTGAAACAATATGGGAAAATATAAAACATCAACCATCACCGGGTTGAAAAGATTGAAAAACATTCTTCTCACTCGCGTCAACAACGATGGCGATTTTTGCATTACAACCATCCCTCGTTGGTTTTGTCGAAATTACACTTGAAGAATGTCCGGAACATGATCCGTCATCCATACTTCAGGAGTGAAGTCAGTAACCAATGGGTGGAGAAACTGAAGAGTATTAGCCTTAAGCGTCTGCTGATCTGGCGTGTTCACAAAAGTAAACAATATTCAATTCTTTTATTCCTCATTTATATTCGGTACAACATTTAGATGAGACACATAACAACCTTATTGAAAGTTTAGACCTAAGTCAGTCTTTTCATTTCAGAACGGTAGTATATTTCGCAAGGAATTTCAAGTGAATGCTTCGAATCATAAATTCACTAGTAGTAAGATCGATCTTCTAGGTATGGCTGGCATCGAAATTGATAATGCGTGCATGTGACAGTTTACAGAAATTAGCTCTGATTGAAACTCATTTTGCGTTCGTCCATCAACTAAACCCTGAGGAAGGAATAATGTTTCTTTCATTTCCACTCGCAACGAAAATCACCGGCTGAATTCCAAGGGGATGAATTGGAATAAGTTTCAACAATAGTTTAGTCTAAACGAATGGTAGCATTGTTCATCTCCTAATGATGGGAACGCTTGCTTAATGATATGTGATGACAAGAATCTAACTAACGATCAAATAGATTTCAATTGATCGCAGCTAGAAACGCTTACATTAGAAAGGATTGAAAAAGTGGTTCCCAAAATTAAACGCAGAAACAATATGCAAAGATATGAGACACCGACCATAATAAGGTTAAACAAATTAAAAAGTCTTCTTCTCACTCGCGTTAACAATATTTATCGGCGATTTCAAGACCACATTGGACATGTTGCAATTGTATCTCAAGAATGTTTGGAACATGATCCGTTCATACCACAGTAATGAAATCAACCACCAATGTACGGGAAAAATAGAGATATCAGCTCACAGATGGTATTTTTGTGAAAATGAATATTTTTTTTTTGTTGACAAACTTCAAATGAATGTTTTGAACCACCAAGCTACAGGTGATGAAATAAAACTTCTAGATGAAGTAGGAATTGGTTCCAATAATACGACTCCGGATACGCAGATTGGAACTTATTTCAGGTTGGTTTATCTACTAAACCATGAAAGAGGGACACAATTGCTTCTAGAATCGAAATGCATATTTCTGATTTCAAATCAAGCCTAAACTACCAATTCCTTCTTCTAAATTCAACGAAACGTTGATTTCTGACCAATCATCAAGTTGTAATCTTTTTAATTATTTTGTCAGCTAAGAGAACTTGTGTCTTATATTTTAAAACTAAACAACAAAAAATAAAATGATTTACAATGGACAATGTGGAAAAAGACTACAGCTTTCTTGATCTTAAAGAAAGGAAAGAATTCTTCGTGCCCTAAAAGCTATTACCCAATCAGCTTGCTGCCTAACGTCAGCGAGGTTTTTAGTAAGAAAATGCCTGGATTTTGCAACCATTTACTCCTATTGATAGGTACATTAAGATGTCTCACAACTAGCTTCATTTCTCCCGAAGTGCTCGTGTATCTGCAACAGATAAAAATCATTCCGAGTATATTTTTAATTTGGACGGTGTTCCGGTGGTATAGTATATACATATATCCATAGGAGGCCACCGACAAGAAGATAGATAGCAAATAGTTCCGTCATTTGTCCTAGAGCTATTCGTGTCGAAGGTCATGTTGCCTCACCAAATAGCGACTCCGAATGTAACCATTCAGTCCTATCAGGGATTATGACATGAAACCTATGGAAATTTGGAACAACACTCATCCTAACGGTTGATAGAACTGTTTCAGGGACATATTTCATCATGAGTAGACGCAAACTGGAAAAAGTAAGTTAGAAACAAAGTGTTCCTATAGGCTTTGTAATTAATTTGAAGTTTAAAAACCTTTCTCTGAGCTATGCACAGTAGCTCACATCTTATTTGATGCAGCACATTTTTCAAAACTTTAGACGCTATAGCTTCAGTGTGAAAAAAGTTGCTTAAAAACTTTAAACTGCAATTGATTAAATAAAGCTTTTATTTTCAAAATAACAATTTCATTTATTTCAAAAATTCATTTTTAAACAATTAAACAGCAAAAAGAAAATGTATGGTGAAATTTTATGCCACTGATTATTGGATGCAGTCCAAGTTTTTCTTAAAGTTATCCGACTGTAGGTTTTCCAATCCAATACTAATATTTAGTATGGTCACCTTTTTCGCTCAACATACCTTTGAGTCTATTCGGGATTGATTCAACCAATTTTCCTGTAATTTCTGTGGTTTTTTATTCCATTCCATTAGCAAAGTTTTTTTAATCTTTTTTTTGTAAATAATGTGCTAACGAATATTTTTCTCAGAAAAACCCATAAATTCGAAATTACAGTAAGGTAACTGTGCCGGAGGAGCCATCAGATAAGAGCAATTCTACGATTGCCCGGATTGAAAAATTCCGGACTTATGCTTAGGTTCGTCATCTTGGTGGAATCAAAATTCACACAGGAGCAGATTTTCCTTTAGAACATTAATATATGTGATCTTGTGCGTATTCCTTTCATTAACAGCCAGCTTTCTAACATACGCTGCAGACATACAGGCCCTAACCATTACGGTGCCACTATCCTGCCAAACAGTCTCATGTAGATTTTCTTTTTTGAGTTCTGTATTTGGTTTTCGTCATGCGTATGTTACGTTATTCCATCTGAATCAAATATTTTAAGTTTAGACTCTTCAGGAAAAATGGCGGCCATCCAAAACCCCAAATCCTTTGAAATATACTCAATTGCAAAGGTCAAATGGCTTTATCAATTATTGTTATTTATGAATGGCTTGTTCCGTAGAACTCGGCCACTAAAATTCTGGTTTCTTAACCCACGGCATATGGTTTCAGCATTGCATTTTTTACTCATCCCAGTAAATACTTCAACTACCAATTAACGAGCCGATAACTCAGAGTTTTCCTTTATTTTTCTAATGATTCATTATTCATCAGACTTATTCAAAATTTTGTTTAGTGCGTTTTTATCGTTGATTTCCAATCTTTTTCATTGGAAACCTTTGAATTATATGCTGGACTGTCAGTGAGTTTAAATTAACAAATTCGCTAATTTTGCTCGCTGCTTAAGTGTTGCCGTACGATCCATTGTAAAAATGAGGCAATTTATACGCGTTTTAGCTATCGCGTATGAATTATTTTTTAAAGTATAAAATGAGATACATATTTGGAAGCCCTTCAGCTTTTACTCTATATTTTGTTTTACTCTTTGGAAATGACAGAATTTATCATCCCCTTTTGTTTACGACGAGGTAGGTGGCTACGACGATCAAGATGATGAATGATGATGTCGTTGTTGTTGGTGATGTCGATGCTGATGATGTTGCTGATGATGTTTTTGCTACTGATGTTGATGAAAGTGTTGACTACGAACTAGTAGTAGCGGCGTTTGCCTAGGTTCTCTTATGCACGTTAATTCATGAGAAGCGAGACGAGCGGCTCAAGCAAATTTCATTTTTTCTCGAGGGAATTGCTTGCGCTGCTGATATGTAGAATCGGCTGGTAGGCAAAGATTTCTCGTAGGACGAGGGTCTGTTTGCACCGTGAAGCGTGCACTGACGTCACGCCCTCCCCAATGACTTTCGCATGCGTCGAAGGGAGTGAAAACGTGACTCTCTTCGTGGATGGCTGGAGTGGTTGTTCCGGTAAAATCTGCGCTGGTTGAGCCATTTCGGAGGGCAGCAGGGGTAGTGTTGTAGGCGCTTGTGGAGTTGTTGAGTATGGCTGCTGTGTCACTGGATGGGCATCGGCTTGCTCCAGGTAGGCTAGTTTGAGTTGTTCGGTGGAGAGGGTTTTGGTGACGCCATTTACGTCTATGATGTATGTAGGTGTTGGTCCTTTTAACAACTCGATGAGGTTCCGAGTATGGCTGATCGAGCGGCTTCTTTACAGCATCGATGTGGCGAAACACGTACTCACTGCTGGCTAGGTCTTTGAAAACGAATGGTTGGTGAGCCGAGTGTCTGGCTGACGGGACAAGACGAATCGATTTGAAGCGGCAGCTGGTGTGTTTTGAGGCGTGATGAACTCACCCGGGATCCGAAGCGATGTACTGAAAACCATTTCTGCAGGAGAGGCTTGCAGGCCCTCCTTGAGTGTGATTCGTAGACCCAGCATGGTGTCTGCGGAACGCATTTTAACGCTGCTTTGAGGGTGTGGTGCATCCGTTCGACCATGCCATTGGCTTGAGGATGGTATGGAGTGGTGTGGACGTGGTTGATGATCAAGACGTAGCCAGTCTGATTCAGGAGGTGGCTTCAAACTGGCGCCCTTGGTTCGATGTGATCTCTGGTGGTGGGCCTAATATTGATATCTAGTGCTTGGCTAGTATGGCGACTGTGCTGGCTCTGATGTCACGTACTGGCGCTGCTTGAGGCCATCGTGTATAGCGGTCGATAATTGCAAAGCAGTTCTCGTAGCCTTCACACAGTGGCAGCTTGATCAAGTCGACATGGATGTGGTCGAGGCATCCACTGGTATCTTAAAATTTCCCAACTTGGCGTGATTGTGGCGGTGGACATTCGACAGTTGACAAGGTACGCATTGCTTGGCCCACCAGCATACGTCTTTCCGCAGACTCAGCCAGAAGTATTTACGCGCTACGCGCTTTGAGGTGGCACGTCCACACGGATGCGACAGTTGATGGACGATGTCGAAAACCTGACGGCGGAGCACAACTGGCAGGTAAGGCTTAATGGTGACGTTAAACTCCACATAGTACGCTGACTAGCCATTCAAGACCAGCTGATGCAGTTTGAGACGGGGGCTCGCCAGGAGGTGAGGCAACTGATCGTCTGTGTTCTGTGCTTCACTGATGACTTGAGCTGTGATTGTGGCGGTTATCGTGACCGTTTCTACACGTGACAGTGCATCAGCGATGATATTATCATCCCCTGGTGTGTATTTCACTCGCGAATCGAATTGGGCAATGAAGTGTAGTTGTCTGCTTTGGCAGGGTGAGGCTTTGTCCACGCGTTGCGTCAGAGCAAATATAAGTGGCCGGTGGTTGGTATAGATGAGAAAGTGTCTTCCTTCCAAGATGCAGTAAAAGAACTTGATGGCAGCAAAGATCGCAAGGACCCCGCGGTCGTAGGTTGAGTAGCGTTGCTCCATATCAGAGAGCTTCCTCGAGAAGAAACCCAACGGTTCCCAAGTGCCATCGCCCCGTTGTTTGTTCAAGGCCGCGCCAGTGGCAGTGCTGGATGCGTCAGTGTGGAGTGCCAATGGGTGCGAAGGCGAAAAAAAGGCTGACGTGGCTGCCTAAGTGATGCTTTGCTTGCAGCGTTCAAAAGCCGCTACAGCATCGGGTGTCCAGGTTAGTAGTGCTTTCTTTTTTGTACAAACTTTAAGCAGTTCCGATAGTGGTGCTTCGGACTCAGCAACGTGTGGTTGCAGCGGCGAAAAAAATTCAGCCTACAGAAAAAACGCCTCAGCTGGGATGAGTCGGCCGGTTTGGGAAAAGATACGATGGCCTTTGTTTTGGGGGCTGATGGTCGAAATCCAGTTTCGCAGACGTGGTATCCAGCAAAAACAACTTCAGGGTGACCGATTTGGCAATTATCCCAGTTAGCGTGAAGATTCGCCGCCTGCAGCATGGAGAGAAGTTGCTCGAGGTGGCACTGGTGATGGTCATGGCTGGCCGAGAAAACTAGGATATCGTCCTGATAGACCCGGACGAGGTCCAACTTCCTCAGCAGATGATTTAGAGTCCGATGCATCGTTTGAGCTGCGTTGCGTAGACCCAAAGGAATTCCCACAGTCCAAAAGGCGTGGCGACTGCTGTCTTACATACGTCTTCACGAGTAACTGGAATTTGGTAAAAAGCACGCTGGAGGTCGATTACTGAGAAAACAGTGCCGCAGGCTTCCTGAATCCTCGATGATGGGAAGTCGGTAACGGTCCGATCAAGTTTGAGTGTTGAGTTGACGGTAGTCCCCAACTGCTCGCCGATGGCCACGGTTCTTGGACACCATGTGCAGAGGACTAGACCACTGGCTCGATGAGGGTCGAATATTCCTCGTTCCAGCGAGAAAGTGAACTCGGCTTTGGCTGCGGTGAAGCATTCTCCTGCGAGGCGATGTGGTCTCGTGAAATGTTTCTAATACTGTGTATAGCTGGAACTGGACTGAGGACACAGGCTGTGGAGAGGTTAGTGAGATCGTTCAAGAGGCGCTGGCTGCGTAGATCGATGAGTAAACCATGATGCTTTAATGCATCGGCTCCTAGAACGGCTGTCTGGACAACTACGCTGAACACATCAGTGTTGTGGCCGGCGTGGCCCAAAATCTAGGGTGAGCTGCTGAGATTCAAAGGCTGTGATGGGCTGACCATTGGCTGCCTGTAGCACGAGGCTCTGCTTATGAAGAGACCTGGCGATAGAATGCTTCGGCATGGTGGAAAGGGTGGAGCCAGAGTCTACCAAGAACCTGGTTTTTGTGGTGTGACCGGAGATTTAAAGACGTCTCTCTAAGGTTTTACCGACGGTGTCTCCTGAGTACAACGCCGGCGTACTTAGTTTTCCGAGCGCCTAGTAGTGTGGTCTACTTAGTCTCTGTGGTCTAGTGGTTGGGGCATGAACGCATAAGCCGAAGGTCCCAGGTTCAAATCTCGTTGGGAGCAACGTGATTTAGTTCAGTGGTGTATGTACTGATTTAATCAGATCATATCATAGCTGAGCAAGCACACGGGAGCATGGTACTGACCAAACCAACTTCCGAAAAAATCAATACGGTCATGAAAATGAGATACTCTAACTATCTCTAAGCGAAGGCCCAAGCGGGGCTGTAGTGCTACAAAGAAGAAGTAGTGTGGTCTAAAGCTGGGAAGGAACAAGGCTGCTTGCAGTGCATCGCTAGGGCCCCATACTTTACGTGATACTAGCAGTGTCCTGTGCGACTGTATGGTCCAGGAGTGGCGGAGCGGACTGTATGGTCCAGGAGTGGCGGTGCGGCCTCATCGTTTGCTTGCATTTCTTGACGAGGACCGTTTCCACAGTGTGTTGGTTCAAGCGTGTAGTTGATACTTAACGTGATACTAGCAATGTCCTGTGCGATTGTATGGTCCAGGAGCGGCGGAGCGGATTGTATGGTCCGGGAGTGGTGGAGCGGCCTCATCGTTAGCTTGCATTTCTTGACGAGGACCGTTTCCACAGTGTGTTGGTTCAAGCGTGTAGTTGTTGAAGCACCTCTCAAGTCAAGTTTGTTAGCTGTGTAATCGCCAGACGCAAGGCAGCTAGCTCGAGAGCGACTTGGTTCGAAGAAGAACGCGGTGAAGAGGGATTAGATGAAGGTGTTATTGGGCGCGTGGATGATTGCACTCACGTGGCCATCTCTCCCGGGCCCATGTCTTGTGCCTCGTTTGCGACAGCTGCAAGCTCCTCTAGCGTTGGCTTTTTCATGAGCAGCAGCATGCAGCGCGTTCGTTGAGGCAAGAGGTCAAGCCATTTGACACGGAGGACATTGTCGCTGACCCGTGTGCCAGCGAGGGAACGCATATGCCGTAGGAGCTGTAAAGGTCTCCTGTCTCTGAGCTCCACGCCTGCGAGCAGCTTATGTAGCTGCGCATCATGTGAAGCGGGTGCCGATAGCTGCTTTGAGCGATCCGTATCGGTTGTGCTCCGGTGGTGTACGGATGATGTCTGCTACATCCATGATGGTTTCATGGTCTAGCGATGATACCGTGAGATTTTACTTGCCTGTGTCCTGTACCACTTTGTGCACCTCGAATGGTGATTCCACCTGAAAAAACGTCAATTCAGGACGAGCCCGCCAGAAGGATGGCAGCCTGCACTGGCTGACTACGTTTACTTCTTGAGCCGATGGTAAGCTCCAGGCTGATAGTGCCTCCTGAGGGAGATGATGCTCACTATCCTCGTCGTTTCTTCCGACTACCATTATTGTTGCAAGTTGGGGTCACTACTTTGGAAGTAAAAATTCTGGTCTTTAGCTTTTACTCTTTATTTATTTTTTACTCTTTGGCAATGAGAGAATTTACTACTCCTTTCTAATTACGATGAGCTAAGCGGCTACGACGATAAAGATGATGAATGATGATATCGTTGTTGTTGATGATGAATAATGATGTCGTTGTTGTTGATGATGATGATGTTGTTGGTGACGTCGATGATGATGCCGATGATGTTTTTATTACTACTGGTTCGCAGTCAACATTATCATCAACATCAGTAGCGAAAACATCATCAGCATCATCATCGACATCACCAACAACATCATCATCAACAACAACGACATCATCATTCATCATTTTCATCGTCGTAGCCAACTACCTCGTCGTAACCAAAAGTAGTAACAAATTCTGTCATTTCCAAAGAGTAAAATATAAATATGATAGGGGTACCGGTTTCTTCGAAAATTGAAGCTTAATTGTGAAAAATTGCTTTTAGACGATCAGAAATGGTTTGTTGAGCGATGCCAAGTAATTTTGCAAGTTTAGGATGGATCTTGGTCGAACAATGTCTCCAATTCGTGATCTTTAAACTTTTTTGGCTGTCCGGGCCGTTCATCGTCCTCCAAGTCAAAATTGCCACTTTTAAACCGTGCAAACCACTTCTGGCCCGTGCGCTCAGCTAGAGCATGCACATCATACACTTTCACCAAAAAACGATGGCTTTCGGCAGCCTTTTTCTTCAATGAAGAAGTACTCCCCGCAAAAAAACTTTATTCGGCACAAAATTCAACATTTCCAGAGTAAAAAAAAAAAGTATTGTTGTTTACGTTTCAGCTGAATGACACATACTGATTCTGAAACTATGACAGTAGCTTTCCAACACATATTTGGAAAGGAGAATCACTGGAATAAAAATCAAGTTACGCCATCTGTTAGAAACCCGCACGAATTAACCGGTACCCCTATTAGAGTAAAAGCTAAAGCTCAGAATTTTTACTTCCAAGCATACAAAAATCAATATAGCGAAAAAATTGCGATGTTAAGCGTGCACTCTAGACGCATCAAATAAGCTGTGAGTATTCTATGCAAACGCTTTTGCATTATTCTTGCTAACGGGGCATTTGAAACATTTTTTCTGGCTTTCTTGTAAGCTATAAATATCAAAAATATTCATTTTGAAAACTGCATCAAAACATTTATAAAATTATGTTGATTGCCATAAGCACATGAGTTTGTTTGTTTTTATTGAAAAGCATCAAAAAACCTGTGAGCCACTGTACGAGTATATTGGACATACTTTTTGCCTTTTTCTGAAAACAATAGCAAATTTTCCGTATCATGATTGTAAAACTACATACCAAGGTATTTTATTTTAATTTTCATACTACTAGTATTGATAACAAAATTTTTAAGATCCTTCTCTGAGTCCTGGGTAGATAAACACACAGACAGCATGCAAGATAGTAGAATTTCGTGAAACTCATTGCCTTAAAATTGGATGCAACGATAAGTTACGCGAAGGCTAGCAAGCAATACGCTAAAAAAGTATTCCATGGTGGAGAAAGAGAACCTGAGTGGGTTAGGCACAAGCATAACATTTATCTAGAAACAATTCACTATGTACTCATCTATATTATAAGCGTTTTATTATTCCGTCGTATTCTTGATTGCATAAAAACTATATCATACCCATGTGTGTTGATTTAATTGATAATGTTGGATTGATTTTATAACACTCACCTTATCAATTTCAAAATTCATATATGCACCATGTTGTGTGAAGTCACACTAACAATCAATTCTCAGCTTTTCTGGGAAACAATAATTTTCTTTTATGTCCAATTTCCTTTTAGTAAAAATTCTTTGATTGAGGCCTAAATTTAAATCATGATAATTATTATTTTCAGGAGGATTGCATAAGAAATAACAATAAAATATATGATAGAATAAATGGCCTCGTCTAGAGGTGCACCTAGCACGTGAGTACATCAATTGACTTCTCCAGTAATTCTCTCATCTCTAAGTTATGCTTCCTATGCAATCAATAAATCTGAAAATATGAGTGTATGCTTTTTTGCATAATTTTTCAAAATTCACTTTTTGATTCAATTACACAATTCGACAAATATTCTGCACTATTTTGAATAAGTTTTGTAAATTCAATCAAATTTATCGGTCAATTGATAAATACATATTTAAAATTATTCTTCGATTTATGTTGTTATCAATGGAGGGCTGAAAGTGGTGTTATTCGAAAAATATTAATTACTCTGCCTTCTTATTCTTAATTCACTTTGCACGATATTCTATTTATCCGTAAAGATTTTACTAGCGCTTTTATCTTTTTATAAATGCTTTACTCTTTAAAATTCATTATTTTTATCTCAATTGGATGTTTTTGCGAATTGTAAAAAGGTTTCACCAAATTAGTACCAAATAGGGGCTTATGATTTGGAAAGTCCAAACAAAAGCTTATAATGGTGGCTCACATCTTAAAGGTATACCAAAACAAAACTGTCTACAGATACAGGATACATATAATGGTTTCCTTTGAGCCGGTGGTAAATCAGAACCGATAGGGGTAACGCAAGTAAAATATCACCGGAATCAAACATTAACATCATATGTCTATTCAAATATCTATTATATTTAAGAGCATTTAAGTTTGACAAAAACATAGCTTTCATGGAGCAATGTATCGAAGAGGTTCAAATCGATAAAAATTGTAATTAAACACTTAAGAGGAATCATCGCCCTACAGAATGAGGAGGTCTCTAGATACAAAATGTTTTTATTGCAGAGATCGTCAGGCGCCCGTCGCTCACCGTTTTTCGCTCCAGAAGCCACAAAAGTAGTTTTGGAGCCCCCGAAGGAAAAATCTAAAAAAATTTTTCAGCCACAATATAAATCGGCAACCACTGGGGCGTGCCCCATAAACACTACTCAAGCGGAACAAAACAAGAGAAAAATAAGATACGCTACTGTTGGCTTGGTATATCCGACTCCCCTCGGTAAGGATAATAGGTAAAACGAAATTCCACCATTTCTTTGTGGGCCAAAACATCTGTACACTATTTGTTTTCTTGGGCTGAAATTTAACACTGACCGTTTTTCTAGCCAAAGTATGTCAAATATATTCTTCAAAAAGAGAACTTTGTAAAAAGATAGAAATCCATCCATTGGCGTAATTTTCTTCAAGATTCAGAATGTTAATCCCTTAACATCAGCAACAACCTCCTACAAAAGATAGAAGTTTGGTAAAAAGAATAAACTGATTTCGCAAACAGGATGATAGGGGCAACATTGTTGCCTTTTAGTCTTCTATATCGCTTGTGGTGCTGGACTCCATAGCACTGTTGCACCCTTAAACAGTCGCCTTAAATTTTCCCTTGCTTAAAGTTTCTTCAAATCAGCTTTGTTTTACTAGGCTGACATTTACCCTTTGGCATTTCAATTATTTTTCTACTAACTTCGCATTCCTTTTAGACTATTACTTCACTTAGAATTTGTTCTAGCCATACTTGCGTTTGATGAGGAACGCCTCAGAGAAATTTGATTTCGTTTTCTACCTTTCTACATGAAGTGCAAGCTGGCAACCTCTTCCAGCTCACTTCCGGGACATCAAGTGAGTTTTGACAGACCCGTTTATAGGAAGGGGGTGAGACCAGTCCGTGATGTGAGGAATGGGACGAACCAATGACAAAATACAATATTGTTCCAGATCAATAACATGTAAATGCTGTCAAAGGTGTGATTAAATACCTAATTAGAAGTAAGCAATTGCGCATAAAATATGGAGAAACAATGGTCTTTTTGGATATTAAGATTCTAATGAGGTGGCTTAAATACATATAAATCTACTACGGGATACATTTTCATTATGAACCGATGATCAATACAAGGTCCAGTCAGAAACAAAAGATCATTGCTTGCTCTCTCTTTCTCTCTCTCTCTCTCTCTCTCTCTACAACTGAGGTGTGATTTGTAGCTGCTTGCAAATCTGCTAAATAGATAATATGGTTACAGTAACTATTGTCAGATCGAGGTGAAAGTCACAAATGTATTTCATTAAATATTGATGATCAGAGTGCAATAAAGTTGACTAATAACCCGGTTTATCAAAAAACAACAAAAAATATAGATGTTGTTACGGGTGAACATTGAGATTCCATAGTGTTGCTCACCCTGAACACTACCATATGCGATTTCATAAGAATTAAGCCTATGCAATACCGAGCCGCACTTTATTATTTTTTTTTTTGATAACTTTATGACGTAACTAACAGCAAGTAATTTAAATTTTCATTCATAAAATGACTGCTTGTTAGATTACGGAAAGAAAGCCACATAATAATTTTTGCTTTATAATTTTATGTAATCAAAGTCAAGTAGCTAGGTCGCTTCCGATTTACACGCCACATTATGGACAGCGCAAGCAGTAACGAAACGCTAATTCACACGGTAGCGGAAACTTTTGTCATACAAGCAACATATGCGGCAGCATATCAAAATTTCTCTCCCTCATAATTCAGAGTTCTTGATTTTGTCTATTTAATTTCCTTGTAATTCACTTTTAACTGTTTATGAACGTTTTTTGATGATCTATCCTCTTATCTAGTTTTGCGACACCCTCACGCCAAAATATTAGTTTGCGGGGATTTTAACTTACCATACACAGAGTGAAAAAATTATCCTACTCCTTCTATCTTGTCAGTTGACCCTTTTTCTATAACCCTGTCATCTTTCTTATCTCATTGCTCCTTTTCTCAATTTAATCATATCCGCAATCCTAATGGTCGTCTCCTTGACCTTGTTCTATCAAATGTTCCAGTTAGCTACTTATCTGTATCTCAAGCCTTACATCCATATGTTCCTCCTGATCGGCACCATCCTCCTTCATCTATAGATTTTATAGTCGATGAAATTAAATTTAACAAACCTCATTCTACTCCAATACTTAGCTTTTTAAAGCTTATTATGAAGCTATTAATACAGAATTACTTTCAGTCAACTGGCTGAATTTCTTTAGAGGCCTAAATTGTGAGGCTGCTTTGGATAAATTTTACATACATATTTATAACCTTATTCGCTGTTACACGCCTCTTCAGACATTCCGTAAAGCAAATCAAAAGCCTTGGTTTACAAAGCGAGTGCTTAGTACCCTACAAGTAAAAGATAAGGCGCATCGTGTCTTTAAAACACTCGGCACTATTGAAGCAAGATGTAATTTTAGCAGGCTGCGTGCTATTGCCAAAAAAGAGATCAAATATGCATTGAAGACTTATTTCAGTAGTCTGGGTAGCTCTCTTGAGGCTAACAATACAACGCCTTTTTGGTCTTATATGAGGTCGTTGTTATCTTCTTCTTCCAGTCCTAGTAAGGTCTGTTGGAATGATGCAGAGGTTTCTTCTCCTCAAGAAGTTACTGACTCATTTGCTCAATTTTTCTCTTCAACTTTTTCTCCTCCCGCTGCAGCTGTGCATCCTGTTGCCTTACCTAATCATCTTTCCTTTCCAATTTCCTTTATTTGTACAGATGCATCTGAAGTCGAAGCTTTGATCAATGCTCTTGATCCTAATATCAGCCCTGGGCCGGATGGTTTGCCAAACATGTTTGTAAAGTCGTTAGCCTCATCGCTTATTTTTCCTTTATCTCTCCTCTTCAATCTAAGTTTGAGTACTGGTACTTTCCCTAACCCTTGGAAAACAGCTAATATTGTCCCTTTTTTTAAAAGCGTTGATCCTACGTCAATTTCCAATTATCGCCCTATTTCCTTACTCCCCTGCTTTCCAAAGTTACTTGAATGGTTGGTTCATAATCGACTCTCAAACTCATTAGCTCGTATTATTGCTCCAGAGCAGCATGGCTTTCTCAAAGGATACTCCACTACCTCTAATTTAATAGAGTTCACAAACAGTATTGCAAGAGCTTAGGATAACCAACTGCAAGTTGATGTGATCTTCACAGATTTCTCCAAGGCCTTTGACACTGTGAATCATTCACTTCTTTGTCCTAAGCTTGAAGCTCTTGGCATCTCGGGTGCTCTTCTATCTTGGATGTCATCTTATCTATCGTGTCGTTCCTGTCAAGTAAGTCTCTCTGGTACTAGGTCTAGTCCTTTTTATCCTTCATCTGGCGTTCCACAAGGTTCAATTCTTGGGCCTCTTCTCTTTCTGTTGTTCATAAATGATCTTCCCTTTGTAACTAATTCCTCTTGCCTCTTGTATGCTGATGACTTCAAAGTATTTCGAGCAGTCAAACCTCATTTAGACTGTCAGCTCCTCCAAACTGATCTGAATGCTCTAAATAAATAGCGTGCTTCAAACTATTTATATCTTAACATTACTAAATATCATAAAATGACTTTTTCTCTCAAGGACTCTCCTATTAATTTTAATTATATATTAAATGCTGCTTTGCTCTCTGAAGTGTTCAGTCATAAATACCTTGGAGTAACTTTTGCTCCAAAACTCAAATTTGATGCATATATTTTAAATGCTAAGGCGTCTAGAGTTTCCAGGTTTATCCTTAGACATGTACATAAATTCAATAGCATCTCTTCTTCTGTCCGCCTATTTGTTTGTCTTATTCGCCCTTTGCTTCAATACTATTCTGTTATCTGGTCCCCCCGATATTCCTATCTCGTGTCTTCTTTAGAAACTTTCCAAAGAAAGCTCACGCGTTTTCTTTTCCTTAAGTTTAATTTGCCGTATCAGCCCTATGAAAGTCGTTTATCTTTCCTATCTCTCCATCTCTAATATCCCGACTAACTTATTTAGACCAATGTTTTTTTATAAACTCTGCTACCATCAAGTCCCGTTAAATATTTTTTGTGAGCTGCGTTTCCGACAAACATCTCGTTCATCTCGGATGAATTCTTATTTCATTATACCATATGCTAGAACTGATTCATATTTCCATTCACCAACTTTAAGAGTCGTACAAAATCATAATAATCTCGAACTTGGTCCTTTCCCCTCTACTTACATAGCATTTTAAAAAAAACTTAGAGACTAGTAGTACACTAGTTTAACTTTCAATTATCGACATTTTATTATTCTTTTTCATTTAATTATTGCTGTATTTATTCTTTGCGTTCAATTTTGTTATTGGATTATTCAGTCTGTCAGAGGGAATAAATAAATAAATATGAATAAAACATGTAACAATGTCGCAAACAAAATAACATGCAACGCTGGGAGGAAATCCGAATTTGAATCGTTGCTCCCGTCATGCGACAAGAGGTAGTTGTGATATGCGCCATAATCTGCGGGCATTTCCATAATTTCCTCGAATCAAGGTTTCATACTGCCTGTGTTTTCATTGATTCTACTTTCCGGCATAGACTTCCAATGAATTTTGATGCAGTATATAATTCGACTAATTCAAATTCGAACCTGAGTGCTGTCGAAATTCACAGGGAAATGATTTTGATTGCGAATCTAAACGTGAGGGTGTCGTCAAACCCGACCTTCCTATCAGGTGTGCAGCCACTGAGCTTCCGGACAAGGACACAAACTTAACGATCCCGCCGCAAACATCTTCACATTCACGCAGATCTACCAGAGATGCATATATGCCACCAAAGAGGAACGAGCCAAGTAACGAAGCCAGAGATGCTGCGCGCTGAGGCACCAATGGCACGTATACCGAAGGAAGACACTCGCGAATTTAACATTTTGTTAGTGGCAAGCACAGGACGAGTAAGGCGCGAACTCGAGGCGTAATGTAAATTAAACGTAGCAGCAACAAAACAACGAAAGTGCTAAAAAGGGTTGTGAAAGGAGTACTTCAAGCTCTAGAAGGATTGACTGTTAACTACGATCAAAAATCGCCAGGAATCGAGTTTAAAAAAAAAACAAAGATATTGATACTATGAACGAAGATTTGTAACAGAAACAGGCCATATTGAATGTCGTTACATCGGAGTTGCAACAATTGACAGATCGGATTTATGGAACGCTCTCAAATCTTTTGCGTGATGTGTCGAAAGTTGGACAAGCCTTATGCACGGATAGTATCAGTGAGATGGAAATGACTAGCACCTGATCACTGCGGCTCGATTATATAGTAGCAAAATTAAACCGAAAGCTAAAAATGTCATACAAGGTGTCAGAATCTGGAGGCGTTACAAACAGGTCCAAATAAAAAAACGTTTCTGAGTATGGAAAGGACCCAGGTGAATGCCGTTTGTTGAGCTCACAACATGAAGTCATTGTAGGAATTTTAAAGCCAAACCAGAGGCTATGAATGAGTCATAAAATATCAAACCAAACTCACTTTGAGACACCAACAAATGACCGCCGAGAGGAAGCTGCCAAATCCACTAAACTACACGAAATAAACACGGATACACATTGAATTTCTTACCTCCTCTCCTAACTGACTATCGACATCGTGGCGAAGCGTAATATTCACTCATTTGCTCTAAACTCACTTTATTCCACCATGGAAATCGAAATGATGAAAATCACGACATTCCCGAGGACAGATTCGACGGCCGAAATTAGTGAACACTGGTGGATAATTATACAAACACGACACTACACGCGTTGGCACGATCACTAAACTATTGGCAGGGACATGTCGCGTCGCGATGCAAATAAATATTACTGACTTAATTTCCACTAGGATCGCCACCGAGTGGAACTTATTATCAGTGAAATCAAGCGAGGGGAATTACTCAAACCAACGGAAAAAAAAACACTCCAAAATATGATTTCCCCGGTGGACGGGAGTAAAAAAACGTTAGCTTTTTCTTTTGGGAGTTTCTTTTCGATCAACCGGCGGATATATAATCGAATATTGATCAGTGACAGCTTTTCCTGACGAGGAATTGGAGACGCACACTGGATTCCGGAACGTCAAATTTGAGACGAATCTTGGGTACCGGAACATTAAATTGAGACGAGACAACTGAGGCGAAAATCACACAAACGGAAGAAAGGGACCCCTTAATAGAATAGAGAATAAATGTAAGTGACTTTAATTTTATCACATATTGGTCGAATTTTTTTTTTTTTTGATAAAGTAAAGTATACAGTCAAATGAAGATAATTGTAGATTTTTCTTTCCACGCTACAATTCGACATATAAACTTTCCTTTCCAGTTGTAAAAGGTGTGGCTTGGGAATTCTTTTTCTGGGACGTTGACCAAGAAGGAAGACCTAGAGAGATTAATTGAAGCGGTAGTGTTTGTAGGTGCAGTGAAAGCTAGTGGCGTTCTGGGTAACTTCCGTTGCCCTGTTTTGGGAAAATACGAGTTTTGTGTGGCGGCGAAACACCTGAACTCGTTCTGCGTGGTCGATTTTCTTTGCAGGTGATTTTCGCGGCTAAGTGGTGGCGAGCCCCACAACTTGCATATTTGTAATTTCGTTCTGGACAGTCGTCTTCTCGTTCGGACGACCCTTAGAGAGGCTCGAAGAATCGAACGAGTGGCGCCCACGCCCGTCTTCGGGTGAGTTAGTTTGGGTCGGTGGAACCTCCGCCGGAGTAGCTAGGGAATCAGTAATAATGTAGAATATTACTTCATAAAAGAGAAGATTGAATTGGGCATAATTAAACCCAATTAATATAGTAAGTAAGAATAAGTTAGGAGACATTTTGACCAAATTATGACCTGCTCAAACTTTTACCTATCTGAGAGATCGGTTTTTGTTTGCTTAGAGATATTATTATGTAAAAAATTTCACACTTTTATAATTGAAGTATTGAAATAAGAATGGAAACTGAAAATTTAACTTTTGTAAATGTAGTGTTTGTCGTTGTTGATAAACTAAATATTAAGGGACAAAGGAAAACGATTGAAGAAAAGCATCACACAAATACTTAACGAGTCTATTCCTAACAATATCTTAACAACCACTGACTAAAACTAATGTTAAATCGATCCTTAGCGATAGCAACGCTCTGCTGTCTATGTGATGAAGTGACGAACTTAATCAGCTGTCATCTAGTTCGAAATTGCTGTCGCTACAATACCCCCTCGGAGTAACGTAGTTAGATACATCGACTGTTAAACATTGAGTTTAACTTTCCTGCCGTACGATTCGCAGAGGCTTTGAAACTTCAGTATTTGTATTCGAGTCTATATCATTTTTGATAAACGCTGGTTTTACTCATTTGGTTGATACAGTTGTTTCCTTTTTTCCAACTTAAGCCTTGAATACATGATCTCAAGTTCGTTCAACTATTCCATGCGGTCCGGTGTAAGTTGCTTTTAATGGTCTTTTATCTGCATTTTGTCGAAGAAAAACGTATGTACAGGTATACAATTCTTTGTATACAAATGCACGGTCCCGGCGGTGATGTGATGCTGATACGGCCCGTAGTTGTTGCATATTAACTCGAAATTTTTCAAGGAAGGCAATCAGGTCGTTTGATATATCTGTTTCATAGAAGGATTCCCCCAGCAATCGAAGAGTTGTGCCATACACCATTTCCGTAGCTGAAGCATTGATATCCTCCTTGTAACCTACTCGCAATCCTAGCAGCACCGTTGGTAAAGCTTCCACCCATTTGGATATTTTATGGCATATAAGGGCTGCTTTGAGTGACCTATGCCACCTCTCGATTATACCATTAGAGGCTGGGTGATACGCCGTTGTGCGGATTCGTGATGCACCCATTAATTAGCTTAAAGCACGGAAGATCACCGATTCAAATTGTGATCCACGGTCCGTTGTGATAATTTTCGGTGCACCAAAACGGCAAATCCAGTGCGTGTAACCGGCTGTGATGACATTGTCTGCTGATATTTAAGAAACAGGGATTGCTTCGGGTCATCTGGAGAATCTGTCGATAATGGTAACAAGATATGGTTGATTTTGACATGGTGGTATAGGTCCCACTATATCCAAGTAAATATGTTCGAATCGACTATCTGTATCTGCGAATTGAAGAAAAGGATTTAAAACGTGTCGGCGACACTTCCCATGTTGGGATTGTTGACAAATTTAGGGCCAGTGGCGAATGTTTTTGGCGATGCTTGGCCAAACGCTTTTTTTTGGCGTGCTAGTTTTGCTGTTGCTTGGATGCGACAATCGATAAATCGATTCAAAAACTTTTTTCTTTAGAGTTGCCGGAATGTATGGATGAATAGCTCCTGTGGAAGTATCACAGTAAATCGAAGCCTTATGTAAATAAAGTTTTTGCAAATTTAACGATGTTGGTGTTGTTAACAATTCTTGAAGTTCTGAATTCTTTCTTTGTTCATCTTCCAATAATGCAGGCTCCAAAAAATCTTGCCAATTGCGTTTAATCTTGATAGCGAATCGATAGCGATTGACGACTTTGCCTTGACGATGCTCGATCTGATCGATGACGGAAGGGGAAAATTAAAGGCTTGTGATCTGTGCGTACAACAAAATATCTTCCTTCGAGCATTTGACGGAAGTATTTACTTGCTTCGTAAATCACAAGCAATTCGGGGTCATATGCACTAAAATTGGTCTGTGGTGCCGTTAATTTCCTTGAGAAGAATCCAAGACGTTGGTGACATCGTTCTCCAAATTGTTCTAAAACGGCTCCAACATTCTTGTCAGATGCGATTTCAGACTCTTCGTCCCATTGAACTAGTCACTTGTCATTCTTTCGACTGTCTTTAAAATTATTCGAAGGGGTTTAGATTTGTGTTGCATTAGTTACAAACCTGCGGTAGAAGTTGAGCATTCCCAGATAGTACCGAAGCGCAAGTAAATTTATAGGCTTGTGTACCTTAACGGGGGCTTTGACTTTTCTGGTAGGGATTTTATTCTAGTTGTTGATATGACATATCCCAAAAATTCTACTTCTGGAACACCATACATACACTTATTGAAATTGAGACATAGTCCGTAAGCATTCAGTCACTTGAATACTTCTTGTGTAATATATTGATGTTCTAACATATTTGGCGAAGCAATCAAAATATCATCCAGGTACGCGAATACCTTATCTGAACCTTGAAGTGTGGTATCCGGAAACCTTTGAAACGATTGTGCTGCGTTTCATAGTCCGAAAGGCATTCGGGAGCAATGTTGATATGATGGTATGCTCTATTGATATCCAATCGGGTAAAAATCGTTTTTTCATGGAGCTGTATTAATACATCCTGAATGTTTTTTATTGGATACCGATCAGGGCCTTTGATAGCGGTGAGCCGCCTGTAATCACCGCGTGCTCTCCATCCCCCAGATTTTTTGGGTGGTATATGTAATGGACTGGCCCATGCACTTTTCGAGGGGTGGCATATCCCGTTTGTAATTATATAGTCGAATTTGGTTTTCAATGCTGCATATTTGTCGGGATGGAGCCGCCTCGCTTTTTTCGGTAACTGGTGGTCCATTAGTGATCATGTGGTGCAGTACTGAATGAGCAGTTGTTTTCACGAAACTTGCTGATGCAGTCCGTGTTGGGAATTCTCTTAGAAGCTTTTGAATTATTTCGTTATTTTTTACTATAGACAACATACTCACTACTGTCACTACTGTCGTATAAAACCATGTCGTTCCATCGATAGTTCTTTTTTTTTTAATGTCAATTAAAAGATTATAGTGTCTTAAAAAGTCCACACCAACATTCGGTCGCGCAACATCAGCGATTCTAAAAAACCAAGGAAATGAGCGACGTATACCGAAATTCACTTTTAAGAGTTTTTTTTCCATACGTTTTAATCACTGAGCCATTTGCAGCATAGAGTTTGAAGTTGTTCTTGGCTTTGGCTTTTGTGATGACGTAGGTGGTACAACAGATATGTCGGCACCAGTATCGATTAGGAAAGTTATTCCCGAATTTTTATCACGCACTAATAGTCTATGTGAACTGTTCTCGTTGCCGTTGCCCGCACTTGTCAATGGCGACGTATTTAGTTTTCCGAATCATTTGCATAGGAGCACGGTTTACGACACTTCTGCGCTTTTTCGCTGAATCGCACATAAAAATAACACTGACTTTCTTTTCGCGATTTTGACGATGCGCGTGATTTTGACCTATTCCTACTCTGATTTAAATTGCTGTTTAGTTGTGCAATCGTTTTTTCAATTAACTTAGCCTTGTTTCCATTGAATTTACCGGTTCCATTTGTTTTGAAGCTGCAATTTGTTCTAAAGAATTAAATTCTGTAACTACTCTGTTCATCATTTCCGTTAGGCAATCAATTTCTACTTGTGCAGAAACAGTCCAAATGGCGCGCGCTCGAGCTAGTAATCGCCGAAGCCATAAGGTCCTCAAAGCATCATCTGTTAATTGGTTTGTAGCAAAGGATCTCATTTCTCTATAAAGTTGGGATGGCTTTTTGTCACCTAGCTCAATTTATGTCAGAATGCGTGACAATTTATTCTCCTTTGATCCCGAGAAGTGGGAAATCAACTGCCGTTTTAATCCGTCGTAATAACATCTGCCGGACGATAGATTTTCTATAACATTCGCCACGTAATCTAATATTTGGCATTCTAATGATGCGATAACTAGGTTGAATTCCGTTTCTTCGGATGTTAAGCGGTTGATTTGGAAGTGCGCCTCTATTTGCTTAAACCAAAGCGTTGGTCTTGAGATTTGGAGCAAATGGGTTCTGCGAGTCATTGAGTGATTCTTCACTATTTGTTTTTTGTATGATTGCCGAATTATTTGGCGTTGCCATTTCACTTAGGGTCACCAATGTAGTGTTTGTCGTTATTGATAAACTAAATATTAAGGGACAAAGGTAAGTGATTGAAGAAAAACACTACACAAATACTTATTCTCTCTCTATTCCTAGCAACATCTCAACAACGGCTGACTAAAACTAATGTTAAATGGATCCTTAGTGATAGCAATGCTCTGCTGTCTATGTGGCGAAGTGACGAACTTAATCAGCTATCACCTAGTTTGAAATTGCTGTCACTACATACACCAAAAAGTAACACTATCTATTGATGGTATAATTGTGGATCACTCTTGCTGTGCTGTGTAACTTTGTTTTCTCGGGTAAAATCCTCAACCCAGCCGTTGAATAAAGAAAAAAATTGTGGTTATGTTGACTATAGAATAGCTGCTAGGTGCATTTCCTGAATCGGGATATCTGTGTGATTGGTTCTTCAGGGCATTGTATAAATCTTATAATATTTATTGGATACAGCCTATTATGGGCCTCTATCGGTCTTTTTCTGGGTCTAGGTATAATCTACATATTATTAAATTGTCCATTTTGGTCTAATTGGTAGGACTGATATAGGATAAATAAGTTGAGTAAGCAGGAGAGTGCTCCTACCAGAAGGTCTTTGTAAACATCCTAGGGTTAGAAACTAGTTTTCTAATGGCGTGAATCGATAACTTGAATTATTCATCCAATACTAAGATATGAAATCGTTCAAATTTATACAAAAGCTGCACAGTTTCCTTCATAAGCACAGTGCAGCCGCCATTTTAATCTAGCTTAAATGATTTTTCTGAATGCTCGGCCGATTGAACATGTTCAAGTTAAACACTATTCCTTAAATTTTCATGAAAATTGAAAGAAAATAAAAGTGCCTAAGTCAATTACGTATATATAGGGTTTTCCAATAAGAGGTGTTATTTTGAATAGATCTTCTGATTTAACACCTTGCGACTTCTTCCTTTGAAGCCACACGATAGAGAAGGCCTATGCCAATAGCCCAGCGTCAATTTAAGATCTCAAAGATGAAATTCGTGAGGCTATCGAGGACATAGGGTAACCGCTTTGCGATTTGGTTATGGAAAATTTCATGAAGAGGATATGATCCTGTAGGCGTGTCGTAGTGGTTATTTCCTCAATGTTAATTATTGCTATAAACGGCATATCTTCTTCTTTATAATAAAATAAAAATTCGATCATTTGTATTAAAAATGGCATTTTTCTTTTGATATCAAAATAACACCTCTTATTGGAAAACCCTATATCAACCATTAACACGTGTTATTGTTGGTGTAATTCCATATAATTGAAATGGCTATAACTCCCTTGATTATGATTCGATCTCGATTAAATTTTGTGATCATATATATCTTATGTTAGTCTATATAATTGCGAAATTTCAAGAAGTTTAAAGGTACCGCTTTGATTTTATGGGCGAAAATGTAAAATCTACAAATCATACTATTATTAGCAAAGTTGAGTGAATTTCGATTTCTAAGGTATTTGTTGCCCTTGTACTCATTAAATGTATGTAATGTATGAATCGAAGGCCTACTTTAAGCCTATAAACTATGAACTTTTGTCACTGTCACACGCGAATCAAAAGTTGAAAGTGCTTTATTTTGATTTACTTGAATCAATTATTTTGTTTATTTGATATCCGCAGGCTAATTCTCTTTCTCTTGAAAAGCCGTCGGTCCTTACTTTTTTGAGTGAACAAATGAATTTTGACTCCTTTGAGGCATCTTCAGGGTCTCAGTTACACTGAAGATGACTCAAAAGAGGCGAAGCGCGTTTGTTTACTCAAGAAAGCAAGGCCTGACGGCTTTGCAATTAAAAAAAAACGGAGTGTTTAAATAATTTTAAACTCAGAAATTATTTGATATGCATAACGTGACCATACGGCCCGCTTTCAATGCTGAATCTTTGGTATTAAAACCGTCCATCCCAAAACAGGGTACAGTTCTCGTTTGTCCATTGACTATGGTGCACACATACTCAACCGCACGAAATTCAGCATAGGGGCAAATATTTGATATTAGAAGTTTAAGATCGATGTTAAATCGTAGAAATTCCTTCAAAACCTTCTCTTTTGTCCAAACACTATCACCGACTGGCTCTTCAGGCGTTGCTGGTGGAGTTGATATTTGCCACGATTGACTAGCCTTTTTAATTGAATTAAAATGTTTTGAAATATCTGAATTTTCACCGATTGAGGTAATAAATGTTTGGAATGCTTCTAAATTGAAGGATACCCATGTGCCCCCGCAAAAATAATTGGGGTCAATATCAAGAACAGTTTTACCAATGGCTGCAGCTGCAACAATTGATTCAACAAAACCCTTGTCGAGCATCAGCAATTTTTGCATCTGTTTGCTTGATCTCAGACCGAGCTGTCAACAGTAGGCTTTGGAAGCTCCTTTCAAAAATGTCAATACTTTGCAGCTCTGACTTCTTTCCTTCTAATAGCGTATTTTTTTTGTGGCTTCATCTAATTCACGCTTAAGATCTTTCACTTTTTCTTCAGACTGTTCATATTTCACCTCGTAGTCGAAGTCCTCTAAATCATCGTACCAATTGAATGCATCGTCTTCCATTCTGGTAAATTTATTTTTACTCACACTTTATGGAAAGCGTTTCCATTACTATTAGACATTAACATGCTATGTGCAATTCTACTATACATTGGCTGGCAAATTCAGCACCTAAATATTATCCGATGGTATCAATGCATTATATTTTGTTGAAGTTTCATTACTGAATTACGTGTAATTTAACTAACACTAGTGAATAAACGTCCCACTTATTTCAATATTTGCGTTCCAACACTCCAAAGAAATATTCAGAAATCCTAATTTTGCAATCACTCCAAATTTTTAAGCGGACACACGAATCCAGCATTTAGCCGGTAAATGCGAAAACGGAAAATTAATGTCTCCACAGCTTAGAATTTAATACTCAATCGAGACGATATACAATCAAATTTCCCCCCGTGCTTGCGGTTTTTTCCGTCGACTTCGCTGCTTGGCGATTTGAAGCGGACTCCCCTTTTTTCACTTTCCGATCCGTCCAAAAACTTTTCTTTCTTTTCATCCCGTGCATACGATGAATCGCCTCAGCTGAGCTCCATCAGCCCAGTTCACTTCTCTTCCGTAATGTAATACACCGTTGAGGAGTATTACATCAGCGTTCCTCAAACCCGGAATTTTACATGCAGATTTGAAATTTTTAAAACAAAACTTAATTAAAGTAGTGAAAATTGAAATGAAACAAGGAAATTTGAAATGTAGTAAAGAAATTTAAATGAGGTACAAAAGATTTAAAGGGAGCGAAGAAATTCAAATGAAGTAAAGAAATTTTAACTATAGTAAAGAAACGAAAATTTTAACTTGTTATGAAAGTTAAATCTCATGACGAATAAAATTAAAGGGAAACATTTAAATTATAATATACAGGGAAATTGGTATGAAATGACATTTAAAAAATAATTAGAAGAAAAATTATTGTACAAAATTAGGATTACAAATAAAAATAAATATTATATAATTCCGAATAGGAGATAGGAAGGTTTTCGAGCGTGAATACTCGATTAATACAAACTGTGGCGGCTGAGTTTTATAAAACAAGCAAAGAATACTTGGAGCAGTAGTGTCAATTCAACACAGAACTAGAAATGTTTGAATGGGTAAATTTAACAAAAGTGCCCACGTTGGAAGGGGTAAAGAGAGTGCTGGATTTAATGATCACGCAAGGGCTTATAAGCAGCAGCCAAGATACAAAGTCTTTGACGAGTTTTCACTTACTTCCAAGTTTGCCACAGATGAAAATTCTCTGGCTATAATGCCGAGAATGCTTCTACCGAAAACCGTTGGGTCGAATTATTCCAGCGCTTTCGTACCAATAATCTTCATTTAACAAACTTTTCCACAATTTTTGAGTACGTTATGTGTGTGCCTGGGAGTAATGCACCTATCGAAAGGGTTTTTTTCTGAAATGAGCAAAATAGGGACAAGTGATAAAACACAGTTAAGTGTCGCAGTAATGAAAGCTATTTTGATTATAAAGATAAATATAAATCAACCATGTACTGAGCTTCACACTTATCTAAAAACAAGATCCGATATTTTAAAACAAATTTGTTCAGCGGACATATATAAATATATGACTTCGAAGCTACGCCACTACAGGGGCTTAGTAAGCCGTGCCCACCTAACTATTTTGTCTTTAGTGCCTTTATTATTTTGTGTTCTTCTATCTTCTATAATAAAAAAAACTTGTAAAACTTAAAAAAACTTTTTTTATTATATAATTCCGCAGATTTCCCGCTCTGGCAAAATAATAAAGGTCACGTTAGATATGCACCATGAAGAAAATCAAGTGGTTTGTAATGAAGTCCTAAAACGTTAAGATCAACGTAAAACACTTAAATGGATTGAAGTTTCATTTGATCGGGATTCTAAATTTAGTTTGCAGCTTTTCCTATGATAAAGGTGCTACACGATAACTGTAGCATAGTGCTGCAATAAACTTAAGGAAATGTAAATAACTTAATTTTTTCTGCATTATTTTAAAACAAAACTGAATTTATGGCAGTCAATATTATCTAGTTAACGCCTTAATTATAATTTGACATCTTTTTTAAAAGAAAATTAAAAAGAATTCAAAAAGACAGAGGATTATTAACATCAACATATATTCTTATCAATAACAAAAGCTTATTTCAGAAACAGCTCTAAATCCCACATGGCAACTGTTGGAACATAATACTTAAAAGAACAACCGTAAAATAAGTATATTAATACTTTATCATGGCATGTAGATGTTTAGCAAGTTTCTTTCAAACAACAACCAAATTCACCTAGACGGACCCTTTTATTGTTCCACATAAATAATTAATGTATGCTATTACCCTTGACTACAGGCCTGAGTGATGTTTCTGATTCCTTCATCTAATGGTGAGAATCTACTCCTAAGTACACTTATATAACCTAGCAACAGAAGTAAATACAATATATATGAGTATGCATAGCAGTTTCTTTTGAAGAAGATGAAATGATTATGTTGCTCATTACTTGGTCATTAACTTGTTAGCTATTCATTACGAAGAAAATATGAGCACATCCTCTCCGTTCATCGATTTTCTGACCCTTTTGTCTAATAAATACATCAAAAACATATTCTCCAGGATTAACAATCGGATGGGAGTGGAAACTGAATCTGTTTTTCTTAGAAAAGGTGAATTTCATTCCTTAGACCCATAATTGAACTACTTGTAAGAGCTAGGAAGGAAGTCAATAAGGCATGATACGATTCAGGGAAAGCCTCCACTTTATTCAAAAATTTGCTGTCCAAAGAATAAGACGGGTTATTGCTTTAAGCCACACGGTGATGGTATATCAAACAAGAGTTTTCATTTGTCACTTCACATTGTACCTTATATATACTTGTTGATATATGCTTAGTTAATGGTTTTATAAAAAAACCTACAACATAATACTACTCTACTATTGGCACCTTGAAAAAAGCTCAAAATGGTAGACTTACATGCAGTCAAAAAGTAATTCAAAGAAATTAAAGAGAATTTTCTCATAAACGGATGTGGTGTCTAAAAAATATCACCAGTGATAGGCCAATGAAAAGTCTTCAAAGATATTTTAATTTCAAGTCTTAAAACTGCATTATACGTAACGCGGTGAGCATGGAAAGCGAAAGAACACGAAAACATGATGTGTTCCAGGTCAAAAAATGTTTGAGCAGACTAGCTTCACCCAACTTTGTTAATATTGCTATGATTTGTAAATTTTTCACAGTTACTAACTAAATAAAGAATATGTACTTAAATTCAATAAAATATTCCAAGCACACAAACATATGTAAAGTTGTAGTCAATTATTTTGTTTAAGGTACCTAGGTCGAATATGGCCACCTTAACGTTTGACATCGGGTTTCTTGCATTGATTATAATTTGCAGTTATTATTCCCTTTTTATTTCATAGTATACTAGCTACCACGCTTTATTAAGGCACAAACAAAACATTATGTAGATAGAATTGGACTTAAAAACGTTTTTAGGGGTTTGTAAAATAATTTTACAAAACCCTACTAAAATCGCGACCTGTCTGTCCGTCTGTCAGTCCGTCCGTCCGTGTGTCACAGCAGTTTTTCTCGCAAAGTACTTAAGCTAGAAACGCCCAATTTTACATGTACGTGTAAAGTGGTGCTCTCTTGAAAGTTAAATTACAAAAAAAAGTTATGAGGTATTTAAGGGGGGTCTCCACATATAGGGGAGTAGCCCCCGAAAAAAAAAAATTTCCTCGAATGATGCCAATATTGGTATCATATGAAAGGTCTTAATAAGTACTTTTCAAAACAGCTCTTAAAGTGACATTTTTTTGTTTCAGGGGGCGCACATGAAGGGGAAATATACGAAAAATGTGGGTCACCTCCCTCGCGATTGGACACCTATGATCTGAAAAATCTGAAAAAAATCATAGAAGTAGCTGTTTATGAGTACAACAACAACAAATACCTTAGAAGTCAAAATTCACTTAACTTTGTTAATAATAGTATGATATTCGAATTTCAAATTTTCCTCAATAAAATCGTATAGGTATCCTTAAACTCAACAAAATTCATATATTATTATTATATTTAAGTATTTGCACATAAGGGCCTTATACTCTGCAAGTTTGATCAAAATCGAATCATATTCTTGGTAGTTATAGCCATTTGAAATTTCTCCAATTACAAAAACAATAACACACGGTTTTGGTATTTTATGGAATTCCCATTGGTTCAGACACTGCAATTTTGATTTGATCTTCTTGAAATTTCCAGATAAGATTTATAACAATACAGATTTTTTGGAATTTATGATTTAAGTGATTTTTGTTTGTTTGGAACAAAATGGCGACCGTTGAAAATGGAGAAACAATGGATTTTCTTTTAAAAGTGCACATCTCTTTGACATGTTTCCTGACTTTATTTGTTGCTGGCGACCGTATTTCGGAGAGGTTGGGTAAAAAACCCTTCTGACTTGAGCGTAGGTCTGTCTACCTAACTTGTTTTTTTTTTTAAACTAGCAAAGTGCCCATATTTTCGATGGTGCAGTTAAATATGGCCACTTACTAGCCATATTTTACATGGCAATCAGAATTAGAGTTTTCTTTTTTGGAATGTAGTTATTTCAAATAAAATTAACTTATCGTAACTGAATATCGTATATTTTGAACACTTAAAATGAGTCCTTAAAGTAAATTAACAAAACATAAATAATGATTCAACAAAACTGCAAACACAACGCGTTTTTTGGTTGAACGTTAATAATAAGAAAAACATTGTTGCACATTCTGTGATCAACATAAAATTAACTTAATTATTCTTAGTTGGAACTTAAGATGAATGCATCACTCATTAAATAATAATAAAATTAGCCAGATTTTCTAGTAATATCATTCATATTTTATGTAAATTAAATTTTCTTTGTCCTGAGAAGTAAGTCCAACTCATTTTTCGTGGACCTATGTTGCCCATTTGATACAAAACCTCATATCAGCAACTTTGTCTTCATCGCAAACATAATAATACTAGCTTTCATTGTCAGTGGCCTTTCCCATTGTTTAGAGAAGCTTCTACTTGTATTGGTTAACTCAAGTGCTAGATTATTAACAGCCTTTTTTCTTGGAGCAATTACTGGACTTGATAACTTTTTTGGAGTTAGCAGAATTTCAAAAATTGAATTCGGGCTATCAAAATGTGGATTTATTTCTTTCATACTGTTGGATTCAATTCCTTTCCAAAAATTTGCCAAAGGAACATAATCTTCACTGTCATACATATCTTACAATACAGCCGGTGCATTATCACCGGATTTATTTGCACCAGTGCATGCATTTGGTTGAGAATACGGTGATGAGTTGAGTTCTTTGTGACTTTCAGGAGCTATCGGAGAAGGGCGATGAGTTGGAATGCTTGGCATACATGCTACTTCGGGAATTCACGTAGCATCAATTGGATATACACCTGCAGCCTCAAATCCGGCTTTGATATTTGCTGGAGTTAGAGCTTTGTCCCAAGTTTTGGCAAAAATCTCTCCAAATCTCTGTTTTGTGATTCTCCTGTCTTGATATTGTGACCAGTATTTCAATATTTTTTCATCCCAGCGGTAGTCAAAGGACCTGAATATGGATTTGTCCATTGTTTGTAGCTCATAGATTGTGTTAAAGCTTTATCTCGAATATTTCCACAGCTCCAGCGATCGAATCATCCAAATGGCATTTTTCACCATCAAATATCAATACACATGGTCCAAAAAGCTTATACTTAGCAATATGGTGGATTCAGTAGATAAAAGCGTTCACGGTAATACTGCCTTTAGGCGTCATTTGGCCAACTGCAGCTGTTCATAATGAGTCTAACCATTCCGATTTCATACGTTTGCCCTTAAATAAAATCATTGGAGGGACTGCGTAGCCAACAGCACTACCACAAGAGACAATAGTGACGTTCTCGGCATGCTCAGAGGCGACTAGGTGTACCCTTTTTGTACCGCATTCCGCTAAAACTTTAGGTGTTTTATGTAACTCAAGCTGACAACCTTTCTCGTCAATATTAAATATCCTCTCTGGCTTAAACATGAGCTCATTTTCTTCCAGTAGCTTTCGTAGTTTCAGAAAATAATCTTAAACGACATCTTTATTTAGCTTTTGAGCTCTAGCTGAATTTGAATTATGGGCCATTCTTCTAGGAATACTACTAATCAAAGCACTTTTACTTTTGTTTATCATATACTTTGTTTTTTCACGCACATGTGAAGTACACGTGGATTCAGAGAATATTCACCACCGATTAATCGTATGACGGGCGTTGCTAAGTCTTTTTCTCCTTGAAAGTTTAGAAGCAGTTTCCTTCCTAACTTTGATTTCCGTTCCTTTTTATCTGCAAGATATCGTCGCGGCGTTCGTCTAGAAATCTTGAAGTATTTGGACGCTGCTTAAACCTTCATTTCGCCAGTATCAACAGCTGTCATCGCCAACTTCATGCTGGCTTCGCTCCAAGTACCTCGGATTTCCCTTATTTTATAATGCGGCTCCCTGATCTGAATAAAAAAAATAAATCAAAAAACTAAAAACTTAAATAGAAATATATGAATAGAAATAAAATAAAAATTATATGTAGCATCAAAAATTGCATATAGAGAATATGGCCATTTGGTGGCCATATTTTCAGGCATCTGTTTGGTATTCTAAAATTCATCTTATGTAAAGATATTCAACAGCAGCTCAAAAATGTCCAAGGGTACGCCAGTATCAACAGCTGTCATCGCCAACTTCATGCTGGCTTCGCTCCAAGTACCTCGGATTTCCCTTATTTTATAATGCGGCTCCCTGATCTGAATAAAAAAAATAAATCAAAAAACTAAAAACTTAAATAGAAATATATGAATAGAAATAAAATAAAAATTATATGTAGCATCAAAAATTGCATATAGAGAATATGGCCATTTGGTGGCCATATTTTTAGGCATCTGTTTGGTATTCTAAAATTCATCTTATGTAAAGATATTCAACAGCAGCTCAAAAATGTCCAAGGGTGAGTTAAGCACGGAGACAGTCAAATTTCTATAATTTTAGCGAATCAATAGCGTGAGAAAGCGACAAAATCTTGCAATTCAAAATTTCTAACAGTAGCATGAGGTTTTCTCGCCCAAAAAGGGCGGAATGGTGTTGACAGTCTGGCGGCTCACAATTATACTATTTTATCATGCATACAAAAGCCTGGAATTCGTACACGTGGTGTTTGCGACTCGCTGATATTTTTTGTGGGAATGGCGGGTGGCCATATTTGACACACGTACCTTATTTGATACCCGCAGGCCAATTCTCTTTTTAGGTCTTTATAAAAATTTTTTTTGCAAATACCTACTGGTTTCGCGACCTGTCTGTCCGTCTGTCCGTGCGTCACAGCTAGTTTCCTTAGAAACTATAGAAGCTAGAATGCTCAAACTTTTTGGAAAGGTCAAAAGTGATGGTCTCTCAAAAGTTAAGGTCTTACCAAAAATTTAAAAAATTTTTAAGGGGGGTTTCCTCTATAATCAATTTGCCCTTAAGATCAAAAGTAGTCGAGTGGGGTATCAAATAAGAGGTCTTAATTAGAACTCTTAGAATCTTAAATAAAAAAGTCATTTTATGATCCAGAGGGTCCAGGGGAGGCAAAACGTACCAAAAATTTTTGTTTATATCCAAGTATTGGATGAAAAATTCAAGTTGTCGATATACGCTTTTAAAAAACTTGCTTCTAACCCTACGATGTTAACAAAGACCTTCTGCTAGAGCACTCTCCCTCTTACTCAACTTCTTTCTTCTTGAAAAGCCGTCTGACCTTGCTTTATTGAGTAAGCACACGCGTTTTGACTCCGTTGAGTCATCTTCAGTGTCTCAGATACAAGAAGAAAAAAAAAATATGGAAAGTTGTTATACCCTACATGTTTCAAAAAAATTGAGTCATATTTAATCAAGTTATATTGTTTAAGATTTTATAGTATTGCAATGCGTGGGTATGAAACATTCCACCTACCCAGATGGTATACAATCTCAGAATCTTCACAGTAATAACCAAAAAAGAACATAATTAATATCTATAAGGTCTTGTTGAATAAATATCAGTATCGCGAAAGCACAATGGCGAAAATTTGAAGTAAAAAAAAACTTTGAGAACAAAAAAACATATAATTGACTTCAATATTGAGTACGTTTGCATAATATAAGTCAAAACAGTTTTTCCCGTTTTAATCACGATTGATTTAAAGTTGTTGCCTGTAAATTTATTTGGCTCTGACTCCATAAACTTTATTTTAAAGTCGGTCTAAAAGTTTTTATTTCTTGATTTTTAATGTCAACATTTAACTCCAACAAAATAATAGCCCCGGGCTTATATTGAATTGAATTGATATTGTATAATTAATTCTTATTAAACTGTGGACGTGGGAAAAATTTTGAAATGCATTGAACTTTAGCATCATTGTTTTCAGTTGAATGAATGAATTTATGATTAGAATGAAAAATAGAGTAAACCACGATCATTGCTTGAACCTTGCGGAAAACTTTTTTGTTGAACCATTTCAAATGCTCTTCAGTACGTTTGAAATTCCCTGAATCTTTTGTTGCGATGAAATAGTTGCTAATGATGCTCATTATGATCAAAGCATCCGGTTCTCTTGCAGCAATCAATTCATCCCTTTTAGGGTTTCCGTCGTTAGTCCATATAATGCACGTGGCCAGCCCATGGCAACTTCCACAGCCTTGCATTCAATGAGTTCTTCGGCTCGTCAAAAATTTCATACAGCTGTATCGAGTATTCACCTCAAGACCCGTCTCTTTAAGGCGTTCAATATTTTTTTGGATGCTTGGGTCAGGGTCCGCATGGCTCATACAAAAACATTTTTCTTTACTGACCCCGGCAAGCCACATACAGTTGATCCTGGTTAAAACAATTAAACCTTGAGTAAACACCAGCTGCCTTTAGGCTCTGTCGTTAGGAATGCGAAGCAAACGGCTACTGGAAATTGTGTATACCATCCGCCACATTCTACCATTCACCATCTGCAATATGCCATCCAACATAATCTCCCTTGTTCAATCATCCTTTACCCACCATGCACCCCTTACAATTATCCTTTAGCACTATATCATTCACCATCTTTGGCCACCTACCATTAATCGCCATCTATTACCCGCCATCAACCAGCATCATCCACTTTCTTCCGACATCATCTGCCGTCATCAGCAATTATTCTCAACCATCCTCCTCATCAGCGATCACCCACTATTATCTGCCAATATCTGCCATCATCCGCACTCATCACCAATCAACAACCAACATCCATCACCATCAGCAATCATCTGCCATAATTCACCGTCACCAGCTATCATTTACCCTTTACCATAAACCTTCATTATTAGCAATAATACGCGGCTTTATCCACCCTTATCAGCAATCATCTGTCCTCATCAGCCATCATTTGCCATCATCCACAATTATAAGCAATGACTCACCATCTTCAGCCCTCACCAGCCATCATGTGCCTTACCATCGTTAATACCACCCCGCACCATCCGCCATCATCGGCAATTTTGCAAAATCCGTTCTTAGAGCACCTAAACATTATGAGTGGAATATGCCTTCTCAATTTCAAGTCATTGAAGCCCAGCTGCATATGCAGGAAAGCAAAGCTCCAAGTATGCAAATCTGTGATAAGATTTGCGCTAAGCTATGGGTGCGAAATATGAACCCTAACACCCGCAAAAATATTAGACGCCTACGGGAGACGTATCCTGAGGCCACGTGAATTGTGTGGACAAACACTGGATACACAAGAGGTATTCATTAGGAGAATTGATGGGCAAAAAAAACCCGAGGAGTCTAACTCGGATTTTGAAATTGGAGGACACCGTCGGTGGACCGGCACAGTTGGAGCCACTATTTGCAAGAAGTAAATACTCAAGAGGGGCTGCAGTTTTACGAAGAAGAATATCAATGATATCCCGAATTGGTCAACTGTGAAATTTCTACATAATCAAGAACAATTTGTTATAATTCAAATCCATTCAAATATCAGACAATTCGCAATTGAGAAAAATCAAAGCTATAGTCGTGAAATGGTAATCGTGTTGTTCAGTTGACTCATCCTTTATAGGGAACTTAACATAAAGTAAGTCCAACAGTTCAGTGCAAACATAATTCGACTTTCTATCCTCGTTCAAAAGTAATGTTTAGTCCAAAGCGAAATATGAGGAAATGCGATTTGATCCCTTTTTATTTAAGTTAGTGTTACTATCCGTGTAGCTCATCATTAAAATACTACAAAAACAAAAAAAAACTTGTTTATACCACAATATATTGCCTTTTACATGTAACCTCAACAAATATAATCCATTTGCAGATCGATTCCTGATGAAAAAAAATCGGAACTAAAGTTGAAAGTTACGTAACGGTTTTCGTTTTTAACCTTTGCTCGACTTACATATTCTTCAGATGGGACCCTACGAAAAGTAAGTCAAAAACGCGTAGTTCGGGGAATACTAAATCCATTTACCTGTCTTAATTCAAAAGTTATGCGCGAATATACATAAAAACACGTAAAGTAGTTAGGAGAGTGTTCAAACCAGAAAGGCCTTGTAACCAATTTGTATTATTGTAGCTGTCATTTCATATAATTGAAACCGCAGTATCTCACTCTATGTAGGGTTCTTGGTCCCCCATTAGATACGTCCTTAGGTGGCAGACATAGGGTGCCTAACTGGCTAGCCGGTGGGTATGTGGGAATTAAAATACCTCTGCCACTTAGTATTTACTTGTCATGGAACCAAGAACATTTCAAGGAAGTCGTGAGTTTGGAGTGGCATTCATTGTTGAAAGCATATTTAATAAGATTGTTACTGAGCTCAAGCTCGTTAAGGAAAGGATCTGTGCAATTCGTACCCAGACCAAGTTCTTAGGTATCTGGCTGTTCATGTGCCTCCTAGAGACTAGAAGGGGGAAATCAGGGACAAATTTTACAGCAATCTGGAATGCACAGTCGATGCAGTGCCGTTAAATGACAGTAAAATTGTTCTGGATGACCAATGCAAAGATCGCTCAAGTAACAGTGCATGGAGTTACAACCAGAGAGCACAGCCTTCATGCAATAGACAGTACATGATAGATTTCGCTACTAGCAGAGGCTTAACAGCAAGTCCCACACAATTTTCGCAACGACATCCATAAGAGAACGTGGGCAATTATGGTCACACATTCAACCAAATTGACCACATTCTCATACAAAAGCGAATAGCCACCAGCATTTTTGACATATCAAGAGCAAAGAAGGAAACTATACACGCTCCGCTTATAAAGGATGTGTCAACTGAACAAGCTCGAAAAGTGTGCCGAAGAAGCAAACGAATAAAACCAATATGGAATAAGGCTTAAAACAAGAGGATGGGCTTACTCCAATGCTCTTTTATATTGCTCTGTAACACATCATCAGGAAAATATCAGCTGAAGTATCTGGTGCACTAATATTTAAACCCACACAATTGTTAATCTCAAATACCAAAGAAGAATTCCTGAGCCTTGAATCTAAAGCAAAGTGAACAGGCCTACGAGTCAATGAGACAAAAACTAAATTCATGACTCAATTGACGAAGATCTCTCTAGCCTGACAAAATCTGACAATAATCGACTGTAACCTTGGAAATATGGATAACTTTGTGTATTTCATAGCCAACCTGAGTGGAAGAGGAACCGAAAATGACGAGTTTTAACGCCGCATAAGTACCGCGTCGTGATGACATCGGCAAAATCATCGCTGATGAAACGAAGATTAAGGAAAGATAGGCATCATATTTTAAGAACCTCCTGAATCCTCCGCATAGATCCAGAGCATTGGAGCCTATAGATGTCTGCAGAGAACGTCCATTGGCCCCGCCATCAATCGATGAGATTCCAGCGGAGCTTATTAAATATGGCGGCAGTAGTGCTCATCAAGCTATTCACAAAGCCATCCATCACATTTGGCAACAAGAAGATATGCCGAAAGAGTGCAGCCAATCAATTATATTCTCTATCCACAAAAAAGGTGACAAGCTACAGTGCGAAAATTATAGAGGCATATCACTACTTTGTACGGCGTACAAAATATTTTCAAAAATCTTAGAAAATAAAATCGGATCATACGCCAACAGTGTTATTGGGAAGTATCAAGGTGGTTTTAGGGCAGGTAGATCAACAACAAACCATTTGTTCACAGTCAAGCAGGTACTTGAAAAGTGTTGGGAGTTCAATATAGACGTACACAAAATTTTCGTTGACTTCAAGCAAGCATACGACAGTATTGATCGTAACGTACTGTATCAAAAAATGCTTGTTTTTGGCATCCCAGCCAAATCAGTCCGACTTACCAAAATGACCATGACGTCCGCGACCTCCCAACGATGCCTTTGACACAAATATCGGACTTAAGCAGGGAGATGGGCTGGCCCAATTGCTATGCAATTTGGCTCTGGAGTACGTCATATGGAAGCTACCTGTCGATACGCGAGGTACATTACTATACAAGTCGAGCCAAGTAGTGGCCTATGCGGACGACATCAACATTCTATCACGGTCATTAACAACTGCCAAAGAACTCTTCCTGAAACTTGACAGCGAAGCAAAACTAGTAGGGCTACAAATCAACGAAAATAAAGCAAAGTTCATGACGCGGTCAAGGAAAAATATCCCAAATACACAAAATATCACACTTGGTGAATCCAGTATCGAGAATGTTAGCGAATTTGTGTATTTAGGCGCCAAAATAACGAAAACAGGCAGTGAAAGAGACGAAATACGCCGAAGAATACAGCTCGCCAATAAAATATTCTATTCAGTATTGCAGATCTTGAAGACCAGCTGCATACGCAGGAAAACAAAGCTCCAAGTATTCAAATCAGCGATAAAACCTGTGTTATGCTATAGGTGTGAAACATGGACCCTAACTCAAGCATCCGCAAATATATTGAACGTCTTTGAGCGGCGGCTCCTGAGGCGAATAATCGAAGTGGAGCTAGACGGGGACCAATGGCGAATTCGATACAACCATGAGCTGTATGAAATTTTTTGATGAACCGGAGGTCTCAAGGATTGTAAGACTAAAGAAGCCGCAATAGGATTGTCACGTGAATCGTACGCACGAAAAACGGATACCTAAAAAGGTACTCGTTGGGAGAACTGAAAGCCGGCGGCCAGTGGGAAAACCGAGGAAACGCTGGTCTGACTCGGTCGACGAAGATAGTTCATCGCTGCTCACATTTTGAAATTGGAGGACGCGGTCAACGGGCCAAGACTGTTGGCGGTGCTATTTGCAGGAAGCAAAGGCTCGAAAGTGGCTGTAGTGCTAAGAAGAAGAAGAAGAATATTCAAGCCCGCACAATTCGTAAAATATGTCGGTGACGTCAATTTTATGGCACAACCCATCTCAAATGCCAAAGTAGATTTCCTGAGCCTAGAATCTGAAGCGAACCGAATAGGCCTACGAGTTAATGAGACAAAAACTTAATTCATGACTCAAACGACGAAGAACCCTCCAGCCCGACAAAATCTGACCATAACCGTCTATAACATTGAAAGTGTTAATAACTTTGTGTATTTTATAGCCAACCTGAATGGAAGAGGTGCCGAAAATAACGAGATTAGATGCAGATTTATGCACAGGAAAAATAAGCTTGGTATTTAAAAATCATTGGTCAAACCTGAGCTATGGAAGTGAAATATTGACCCTGACGAGAAAATTTGAAAAGGTAGTGAATATATTTGAAGCTAAAGTGCTCCGGGTAATCTACGGCCCAGCGAATCAAGGGACAGAGATGAGACCACGTTGCAATGATGATTTGTATGAATTTTTTGACGAACCACATGTGTCTACTTGCGTAAAGTTACACGAATTGCAATGCAGTAAGAATCGAAAAAAATCGGCGTCCTAAAAGGACATTAAAGACAAAATAGAAGCTGACAGCAGATCCTAACTGCAAGTTTTCAACTGGCAAACGAGGTCGCAGAACCGTGATAATTCAAGGACATTCATCCTGAAGGTCAAGGCCGTATATTCAAAGACTACATGCAGATAGCGCTTTAAAGTTTTGTCTCAAACTGAAACAAATGATGATAACCGCGCTCTGTTTCTTGTGCAAGTTTATTGCTTGTTTAATTGAATCATTTTCTCTCTCCTTTAATTTGGCCGATCAGCTGGTGAACTTGCTTATTAGTCTTTCATGTGGAAAATCGATTTGCTGTTGTGTTTGCATGTACGTATTTAATGAAAGGGAAATCGTTTGCCCGTCTGATCAAAATGAAAGCTCACCGCCTTATATTCCATTCAAGCGCATATGTAGGGCAATATTTGTCGATTCAATCTCTTTCCTACATTTCCCCGTGAAAGTGTTTGCGAACGCTTATACATACTCAAATTGATCTTTGAAGGTTGCATACCGTTAAGTTGGAAGTTTGTTGTATGTGAACTCGCTTAATAGTTCATACGCTCTGGTTTGGCTACTTACACTGGGGCTCGTCCTCCATTGATCACAGCATAGTACATTCACATAGTATCCACATCTTTCATTTACCCTGTGTTGCACACTTTCTGAATTTTCCCAGGGACCGGTCAGCTGAGCCGGGACACGTCAGCTGAGCCGAAGCCTAGCGTATTCAAAAACTAAAATAAAAAGCAAAAATAATTTCCGACGCACATATTCTTCCACGCATTTCAAAACATGGAAGTGCTGCCAGATCCTAATAAAAAACCAAAAGATTGCATAGAACAAATTTGTTTTTCTGCAAAGTTATTGATTTTTGAGATCTGGTGATCCTGAAATCTCTCATCGAAGCACATATTAGCGCCAATCCTCAGGTCAGCATTTACCTATCTACCTGCTACCGAAGAGGAGGCTATATTGAGTATGGATACTATGTGAGTGTACTATGGACCACAGCGTCATCAAAAACCACGGTCCGAGCATAGCGCAATCCTCGAGTCGATCAGCGTTAAATTGTTGAATAAGCTACTGGCTGATGTCACGCAGTCGCGCTCAAATATTATGCATTTCATTATTCATTTAGTTTGATCTTTTAGGGTTTTGTGGAAAAAATGTTCAGAATACCCTATTAAAGTCGGCAAGTGTCCAGCCGTCAGTGTGTCACAGCAAGTTTCTCCAGGAACTATAGAAGCTACAATTATCAGACTTTATAAGCAGCTCAAAAGTTTCAGGTTTATGAATACTCCATAGCTTAAAAAATTCAAAGGCTCTCCCCTCCATTAAATGAAAGATATTGATAGGATCTTTTATTATCCGTTATTAAATTGCAATCTAGATGATGGGATAAGCAGGGGAAGTAGAAGAGCACGAAAATTTGTCTACCCCCAAATTCATTCAAATTTGTCAATTATATTAGAATTTGTATATAGAATACTTTTCCGAGTAAATTCATATGGATGCCCTTAAATTGAAAGTCAAAAGAAAGGTCCTTATAGTATGGAAGTTTCAACAAACTTAAATCGACACTAGACTTTTAATTGGATCTTCTAATTTCTAAATGAAATGAATAATAAAAATGTCTTTAAGATTTCATTCAGTAAATGGTTGTTAGTGATATTACAACAAAATGGCAGGAGGTAAAAATGGTGTAACAATGGCTTTCATTTTAAAGCGAGTATGTAATAAGAATGACGCCGACAACCTCCCAAGTTTGCACCAATAACCAACTCGCCGATGCCTTTGACACAAATATCGGACTAAGGCAGGGAGATGGGCTGGCCCCATTGCTATTCAATTTGGCTCTGGAGTGCGTCACAAGGAAGCCACCTGTCGATACATGAGGTACATTAGTATACAAGTCGAGCCAAATGGTAGCCTATGCCGACGATATCAACATTTTGTCATGGTCATTAACAACTGCCAAAGAACTCTTCCTGAAACTCGACAGCGAAGCAAAACTAGTAGGGCTATAAATCAAGGAAAATAAAACAAAGCTCATGACTTAGTTTGGGAAAAACACCTCAACTACACAAAATATCACACTTGGCGAATACAGTATCGATACATAATAGGAGCAAATTAGTGTATTTATGCGCCAAAAGAATGAAAACCAGCCATGAAAGAGACGAAACAAGCTGAAGAGTACAACTATTATTCAGATTTGGTGATCTTGAAGACTAGCTGCATACACAGGAAAACAAAGCTTTAAGTATACAAATCTGTTATAAGACCAGTGTTATGCTATGGGTGTGAAACATGGACCCTAACCTATGTATCTGCAAATATATTGAACGCCTTTGAGCGACGGATCCTGAGGCAAATAATCGGAGCGAAGCTAGACAGAGACCAATGGCGAGTTCTATACAAGCATGAGCTGTATGAAATTTTTGACAGACCAGAGGTCTCAACGATTGTAAAATTGCGGAAGCTGCAATGGGCTGGCCACATGAATCGTATGGACAAACAATGGATACCCAAAAAGGTATTTGTTGGGAGAACTGTAGGCTGGAGACGAGTGGGGAAACCGAGGAAACGCTGGTCTAATTCGATCGACGAAGATAGTTCATCGCTACTCAGATTTTGAAATTGGAGGACGCGGTCAATGGACCAAGGTAGGTAGTTGCAGCAGAGAGAGACTGTAGTGCTAGGAAGGAGAAGATTTGAGGAAAGGAAGGTGTAAAGTTTGGCTAGGGAGAGTGGCTTTCCGATAAAGTGTATGTAATTCACAGAAAGTGTTTGAGATCGCAGGAAATAGTCATTCTTGTAGGTGTGATTGTGAACCACGATTTTACAGGAGGATAGTTTGTCGGGCGAGATTTGTATTTAAATTATGTTTATATTAGCGGTAATTACCATGGTAGAAAAGTCTGGTTGGACTGCATTCCGATTGCATGTTTGTTTTACGCATTAAACTTTCGGATATTGTTCCTGACTCCAATTGTTTCCGTGAGATACCGTCTGGTGAGCCGCATTCTCGTTTGGCAGCACATTCGTGGCTCTATGGACAAAAGAATGGCGCTTTCTCAAGTCCGTCCTCGACGAGTCATCCACATCCACAGCTTCAGCTGGAGAACCTTCAACGTAAATGGTCGCAGATTATTGGGGAAACTGTAAAATTCATAAATCATACCATTACTAACAAAGTTGTCTGAATTGTGTTTTCTGAGGAATTTTTTACATTTGGGCTCGTAAAGGTCTACCTCTGCGATTTTTTTCAGACTTTCCAGCCCAAATATCTCCAATCGCGAGAAGGGGACACACCCATTTTACGTAAATTTTGCCTTCCTATGGACCCCCTAACGCACAAACTTGCTTTTGGGTTTCTGAAAGTGTCAATCAAGTCCTTTTATTTGATATTCCACTTGACTACCTTTGATGAACAAAATTGTTTTAAGAGGCAATTCAGCATAAGGGGGAGTCCCCTTAAAAAATGGCTAAATTTTTTAAATGACCAAAAACTTCGAGAGGCACAATTTTTGTCCTTTCCCCAAAGTTTGGCGATTGAAGCTTATATAGTTTCTGAGAAAACTTGCTATGACGCACTGACAGACTGACATAATTTTATAGATGTCCTTTAAAAATTCTTTAACTTTGACTGTTATAATCTAACTTCATGAACTGCAACATGCCACCCTAACAGTTATTGCGGAATTATTAACAACCATGAGCAAGGAACTACAGAAAACTCCTGAAAAGTTATTTATTTGTCGCTGGAATAAGTTTTTAATTGAATGAAAGGATGCACTTATCTTGTGACTGGCGACATTCCAACACGAAGGCAATGGCGCCGCCAAGTGAAACTTTCACGAACCGTAATGACATTCACCTCTTTCCTTTTCTGCCTCCCAAATGATATCGTCCCTCACTGTATATGCCATCGTCGTCGTCGAAAGGAATATATCATGAAATTGGGTCAACGTGGCAACTTAATGCAATTGATAACTGCTATAAGCCCTTGATCAGATTACTCTGTAGACGATGCGTGAGCCTGACAGGGCTTTCATTCACTCATTCATTTCACCTGGTTGGAATACTTGACATCCTCCCACAGTAAACATACACGTGTGAGGCGATACCGAGTTTTTTTATACAAGCACAAAGTGAGATGTTTCTGTTCTGAACACATATATTTGTGAAAAATTGTAGGAAAAAACGGTCATCGACAACGTGTGTACTCGTATTTTGCGGCAAGCTCATACGTTACCGGCTGAAATGTCGATGTCGTGCAGAAAGTCAGCAATGTGTTTTATGGTGTGCAATACTCATAAGGCAGGTTGAACGCTGAAGGATACCCATGCGTCTGTAGGTGCAGCATGGAAGGAAGAAGTTAATATTTACCGGAGTTAATTGAAAAGGATTTATAAGTGCAGGAACATATGAGCTTATGCTTACATGGTAAGAGGAGAATGATATTAAAAATTATTAGATTAACAAGACATGAGTACTTTGAGTTCTCGCGCTGAGTGGATGTGCAGTATGTTCATACTTGTATAATGAGGTTGTGAAGCTGGATAGAAATCGTAACATGAAAGAAGTTTGAGAAATAGTTTATATTTAGTTGTTAATGTGAATAAATTTTTATTTAACGGTAAATACAATTTGATCTAGAGACTTAAATATATATTATTTTCCCACTCACCATTTTAGAATTCAGCTTTCTAACCACCTATGTATATAACTTAAATAAATATTTTAATTAAGAGATTTAAAAAACTCAGTCAAGGTGATAAATTAATTTCCCATATATATGTCAACATTATACGTAATCATGTATGTTAATGTTTTCAACGAAATTTTCAAGTATAAAAGTATTCCAATAAAACCGTGCGTCACACATTCCATTTGTTTTTCGTCCATGTCAAATATTCTGGAGTGTGTGTATATCAATTTAGAATTTTGCAGAATATTGAAATCGGTCAAGTACACGCATCACTGTAGAGACCTATTTTTAATTTTCAACTTATTTTAATTGACTACATCTTCATTCTTTCGTCATCGCAATATTTTTATGCCACGAGACATCAACTTTTTATGCATTGTGATCTACATTCACATGATCGTGCATTGAATTACCGAGAATCCATTATAGTGTCTTTGATAAATTTCACCATGTCTGCTGAAAGCATTTAAACATCTTTTCGTGGAAACTGATATATTTCACCATGACCTACTATCTAATTGCAATGGAATGAAATTTGAGTTCTTATCAGGATAGAAAATTTCCAAAATATTTTTCATTTTACAATTCACTCTTTTTCTATTTTGCAATGAATAATTTGCAGCAAAATAATTTTTAATTTAATTTATTGTCAATTTATAGCTTCATTGATTTTCACTAGTTAGTTAAGCCTGAAAAGTAGGCAGAGTCCAGGAGAATATACTCTCCCTCCACGAAAATGCTCATATATTTTTATAAAACTACATATTGCTTTTAATATTAATTGTATCTTAAACTAAATCATTAAGCTTTATTTTGTTTTAAGATCGTTTCATATAACTTCAATAATTTCTCAGTTACTAACCAACTGGGAGACTTCACTCCCCAAGTAGGAGGGCCGTTATTCGTTAAAAAATTATAATTTAATAAAAAATTTAATCTTAAATGTAAGGGATTTTATTGTACAATATAAATTTTTGAATCTTAATAACAATAATGTCAACAAAACGAAAATAAATAAATACCAATTAACAAAAACATGATTAAAAACAAGAGAATCAAGTCAACATCAAAAATTTATTGTGATCTTAATCAATTTCCGTTTTCTTGATTACTATAAAAAGGGCCAATAAACTCTCCCTTATCAGACGGATTGGAAGTACTTTATATTGAATAGAAGAATTTATTTATTTAAAGTAACGAGAGTCGATATCTTCATATTGAAACTACTTCGAAATCATATCGTCCGATCCGTAATTGTGAGTAAAAACCCCTCGATTTCGCAGCCGTTTCACCCTACGGACAGGTACATAGAGGATTGTCTCATTGTTATTTAATGAAGCCAATAATGATCCTCTATGTACATGTCCGTATATATATATATATATATATATATATATATATATATATATATATATATATATATATATATATATATATATATATTTATATATATATATATATGTATATATATATATATCTAAGACAAAACCTCAATCTTCACTATTTTGTTGTGTTCTTTGCACAATATAACAATTTTTAATAGAGGGAGTTGATTTTTTTCTTCTTTTTCCAATTAATTGATAATATTTAGGGATTTTCATTTAATAACATTTTGTACTGTTTTTCTTTGAATAATTTTTTGATTAAATATTGCTCAAATTTAGAGGGCCATATGGGCCATTAAGCTTTTTAGTATTATGTTTTGATGAAACCAGCCAAAAAGTAAATTCTGCAGGTTTAATATGGACATTATTTACATAACTTCCTTTAAATGTAATCTACCTAACTTTCCGTTGCTTATGCATATTAAGAGAATGCAATTTTATATTTGCTATTTTCAATTTAACATTTTTCGCCTTTTGCCGAGTCATTATCGCATCAAAGTCAAAGTCAAAGTCAAAAGCGCTTTATTTAATACTAATCGCTATAAATTTTTAAAAGAACATAAAGCAAATTCCAAACAATAAAACTATAAAAAATTTAATGTCCCGAATGGCTCTCCAAATTTATACGTTATCAGTTGAACACATTTAATGAAAAAATACACTTGCAAATTTAAATTAATTAAGATTATTTCATATTTTTTGATTCAATTGGAAAAAGGAGAAAAAACCAACCAGCATTATTCAAAAATTACTTATATTACTAACACAACAATGAACTTATATCCTATACCTAATATGTTACACCCTAATTCTAAATAAGTTCAATCAAAAACAAAAAAAACGTTACCTTATATTGAAACCTATACCTATATTATAATACAAATAAACAACAACACTAGATGTAGCAATAATGAGATGAATCTAAAAAACTAAGTAACGAGAAAAAGCACAAAAACAGAAAATAAACACGAATAATTTAGACATTGTCATTCAGCCAGTCAGATTGCTCCATCTCAGCTCGGCCAGCCTCAACGAATCTAGCAAATGAGTATCTCCATTGGAATTGTTGGTCTCGTGAACTCAGATTCGGAGGATATTTTATCTTCTTATCGGTGGCCCGTCGGTATATGTGATATATGATTGGGACGCCGTCAGAATTAAAAATACATCGATTCATGTCCAAATACACGAATGCTTCTGGAGGAACGAAGCCAGTAGTGAGGCAAGTCACAATATACCCGTCTGTAGGGTGGAACGGCTGTGAAATCCAAGGGTTTTCACTCACAGTTACAGATCTTGCGATATGATTCCGAAGAAGTTTCAATATGAAGATATCGACTCTTGTCACTTGAGCGGTTTGCAAAATTTTTCTATTCGATATATAGTGCTTCCAATCCGTCTCAGGCTTTCTGTACAAACCAGTACATGCACGAAGACATTTCCTTTCGAAAACTCTTAATCTTTCCATTGTACTAGCACTCTGGTTGTACCAGATCTGGCATCCGTATGTCAAAACTGGCCTAACCAGGGTCTTGCAACAAATAACTTTGACTTTTTGATCAATGTATCTGGAATGAAAGAGTCGCCGAAGGGCCATGACTACTTTTAGTGCCTTACTGAGCATGATTTTGACATGTTCAGTGTAGTACAGATACTGATCGAGATGAACACCGAGGTATCGAACACAGGATTTATGTGGAACCCGTTCTGAACTACCCTCACCAGCCATAATGTGGAAATCCTTCCAATCACGCTTCAGGTCTTGACTGGCCCCCTGCAGCGTTGTCCGAAACAAAATTGTTTCGCACTTCTGCGCATTGATTTTCATTCGCCAATTGTCGGTGTAGAGCTGCACATCATTAAACATTTTTTGAAGATTGCTCTGAACTATTGTAGCTTTTCGGTCTGCCGTATAGATGATCAGATCATCAGCAAACGCTACCAATGATCGCGTTGGCGAGACATTAAAATCAAAGCTGTTCAATAGCTTGCGAATGAATATTGAGAAAAGCAGGGGCGCAGTCACTGTTCCCTGCTGTAGACCATTCAAGACCTTGAATTCGCGCATTGTTGTCAGATTTCCATCAGTTACAACAAACGATTTCCCGTATAACATATTACACATCATGGCGACAAGGTGTCTGGGGAACCTGTCCTAAAGAAGTTTGAAAACTAGTCCATCTAACCACACCGTATCGAAGGCTTTCTCCATATCAATGAGACATGCTCCAACACATTCTTTGTTGTTTAGTTTCCAACAGATGTCTGAGGTTACTTTCGTTATTGCATGTATGGTCGAATGCCTGGCACGAAAACCAAATTGGCAATTCGGCTTCAACTCATGTTTCTCAATGTGGGCGTTTAATGCTCTGTTGAGTATCACTTCAAACACCTTGCTGATGTTAGGCAGCAAGCTGATTGGGCGATAGCTTTTAGGGCATGAAGATTCTTTTCCTTTCTTCAAGATCGGAAATACCTTAGCCTTTTTCCACTCATTTGGGAAATATGAATTGTTCAACATGTTGTTGAACAATATGCAATAATTCCTAATAGCAACCTCAGGCAAATGTCGGAGAACTATATTTGGAATACCGTCAGTACCACATGATTTTTTGTTGTTTATTCTGGGAAATATGAAACACAAGTCTTCATAGCTGACAAAATAATCAATAAGATTCAAGCTCGGTATGAGGTCAGATGTGAATGTTTCATCGAAATGAAGAATTGATTGGCCGTTCAGGCTTGATTTGAAGTCGGAAACTTTTGCTTCAACAACCTCCGAAAATATTTCATTCCTTCTCTCTGGGTTTGGCAGATGAACCAATTCTAAATGTGTTCCAATCAGGGCAAGTTTCTGCAATCCATCACATATAATCCTGTTTCCATTCCTATCCGGAGTCGTACTATCAATTTCGATACCAGCTCTATCGAGAAGATTTATCTCATCACTAGGGACTTCAAGATTCGATACCTTCACTCGAGACTTCCTGCGGAATAAGCTATTCACTTTCGCCAAAACGCCATCTGGGTCCTGTGGGCTAATACCCCTCAGTTTTTCCGCCCATTGTTTGCTGACCTCACTCCTGAAGTATGAACGGATTAAGTTCCGGACATTCTTCAGGTGTAATTTCAACAAAGCCAACGAGGGATGGTTGTAGTCCAAAAATCGTCGATAAATATTGTTGACGCGTGTGAGAAGAAGGCTTTTCAATCTTATAAAAATAAAAAAAAAATGAAAGAAAGTATATACCCTTTAATTCTACTATTTATTTTAAATTTAGTATACAATTGTTTCGTTCTCTACTTGAGAACTTCCTCAGTACTACAGTACTGAGGAAGTTCTCAAGTAGAGAACGAAACAATTGTATACTAAATTTAAAATAAATAGTAGAATTAAAGGGCATATACTTTCTTTCATTTTTTTTTTATTTGAAGGTTCTACTTAAGGCGGAATATTTTTAACTATTTTCAATCTTTTCAACCTTGCGATGGTTGGTGTTTCATATCCTTCCATATTGTTTCGATGTTTAATCTTGGGAACAACTTTCTCAATCGTTTCCAACGTCAGCTTCTCTAACTTCGACAAATAGAGATATATTTCATCGTCAGTTAGATTTCTGTTATTAGGAACCATTGAGCAAGAGTTGCCATCATCAGAAGGAGGACATTGCTTCTGGTACTCCCGATGTAACTTCTTTTGAAACTTTCCCCAGTCTGTTTTTTTGAAATTCAACCGATGGTTTTCATGTTGAACTGGAATGAGGAAGAAATCATCCCTTTGATGATTGATTTCCATTACGATTGCGTTATGGTCGCTATCGTAAGGAAGCACCTGCAGTTTCCGTTGAGGACTATTAAAGCTGAATTCAAGTCTTGCGTCAGCAATGCAGAGGTCCAAATATGAATTTGTCCTAGGGTATGTTGGGAACTCCGACCCATATAGGTTGCACCTGTATTCAATTTGGTTCTCTGTTATCCATGATTTCAGGAATACACCTCTTGGATTATTGGTGGCGTTTAGCAATGATGTATGCTTGGCATTCAGGTCACCGGCAAAAATATAATAATTATGCAGCCTGTTCAATTCAAGGATTTCAAACAAGGAATTGAGTTCCTCCTTGAACTTGAGAACATTTTGACCAGTTGCATAGGCAGAGATAACGAAGAGGTTATCCCCACCTGGCAGTGAAATTTTGATGATGGACACTTCAAGAAATTCAAAGTTTGTGAATTCGACTTTTTCAATATTTTGGAAACAATAGGGTCTTCTAACCAATATCCCGGTGCCACCTCCCCCATCACCTATTACCATATCGTTTCTTACGAATGCAAAATCTTTGAATCCCATGGAATGCCATGAATTGAGGTGGGTTTCAGTGAGAAGTATGATGTCAGGCTTTTGCTTAACAACAAATTTAAGGAGATAATCACGTCGATGTATAACAATGATAGAGTTGACGTTGATCGATATGAGGCGAAGCCTATCCATGGGAATATGACTGGATGACAAGTTATTATTAGGCATTTGAAAGACCTAAACGCTGAAAAGCAAAGTTAATTTTTGAATCTTGTTTGGCGATTCTCTCCGATAAAGAATAAAGTTGCTGGTAAATTTTGAGAAGCAGCTCATTATTGCCACTTACATTATTTACATTATTTCCAGCATTTTCTGCTGGTCCTCTAGCGGCGAGTGCAAATGATACTCCGGGCTTGACGAAGTTGGAAGGTATGATATTACGGTGTACTTGTGTTTGCTTTGGAGCAAAATTAACTTTTGCATCTTGATATCGGGAGCATCCTCGATATGATGCTGGGTGACCAAAACACCGCAGTTAACGCAGTATAATTTTTCTCTATGCTCCGTCTGAGCCAATTTGCACTCACCGGGAGCATGAACGTCTTTGCATTTAACGCAACGATAGTTCATGGCACAATTGGCAGCAGAATGTCCAAATCTTTGACACCGGTAACACTGGTTGACTTCTCTTTTCTGGAGGCGTTCCCACCTCACCACTCTGAAATTTAAGTACTGCTCTTATTTGCAATTTGTACCAGGTAAAGTGGTAAATTCTTCCTTTCTATGGTCGACCTTCTTGTCGCAAAGGCTTTGACTGAAACAAAATCAATATCTGGTGCAGCCTCCTTGAGCACCTGAAGAAGATCGACCGTATCCTCTCCGCTGTCCAAACCCTTCAACAAGAAGGTCTGATTCTTTTCACTTTTTGGGGTATAGGTGAAGTGTGGAAACTCCCCAGAAATCAGCGCATCTTTGGCTGACTTGAAATCAACCAGTGATTTCGTCCTTATAGTTAATTTTTCGGCATTAACTCTTTTGATTTCGAAATTGGCCAGTTTATTTTCGGCTGCCAATACCCGAACCATATCTTTCCCGGTTTGTCCGAACACGTTGATTGGCGGAACTTTTTCTGTCTTGTTGGAAGCTTTTTCAGAGGAACCAGCAGAACTGCGGGCTGGTTTTTTCTCCTTATTTTTGTTCTTTAAATATTGAATGAAATTAACGTCGTTATCTTGATTAAAATTACCTCTGATGTTTTCTTCGATTTCCATATCTTCGGTTAATCCCTCCAGCGCTGCAAAATAATTTTGGCCCTCGTTAGTGCCACCAGCACTTAGAATTTCCTCTAGATTTACTTGCTTTGCACTTTTCTTCGGCATTGTTACCTGTTGCCATTGATTTTGTGGCTGCGTCTTTTGAGGCTTCATCCCTTGCTTGAAAAGATCCTTGAGAGACTGTATCTCTTGCCTTAGTTCATCATTTTCTTTCTGCAATTTGGCCATTTGTTGATTGTCCGCTATTATTTGCAGCTTGCACCCTCCATCTGCGGAGTTTTCTTCGTTATGCTTTCTTTTGGTGATTATCGCCAGTTTCGTATTCTTCGTTTCCCCAGGTTGCCCCAACGGTGGGAAGCCGTCGGGCTCCTCCATACCAGCGGCGAAATTTTCTTTGTGAATTTGTTTTTCGTTACCAATCGAAGTAAAAATATTCGATAGAAATTCCCTGAGTCGATTACTTTGACAATATAAGATTTTTTCCGATAAAAATTAACTTCGGACTAACGTTTTTAAAAAATTAATTGAATTTTTGAAAACTTTTTGTCATTATCGCATCTGTTTGGTACGAGGGTAATTGAGAATATTTAAGCAATGTGTTACGTTTAAAAATACTTTTAGTTTACATTATGAGTTTTGGATATAAGTAATTTAAGTATTTTTTAGCAAAACGTAAGAGGACTACGAACTAAGTCTCACTCTTTTCTTTAAAATGTTCTGCAATTATGACATAATTTGCTTAACAGAAATTTGGTTAACGGCGGATTTTAGTGATAGTGAATACTTCCATAATCAATACAATGTATTCAGACGTGACCGTGCAATCTATGACCGTGATAATATCAGGGGAGGTGGAGTACTAATTGCGGTGCGGCGAGAATTATGTGGCCGGCGTCGAGACGATTGGTGCTCAACCACGAACTCCGAAGAATTGTGGCTGAGTCTTGAGCTAAGTACGACAAGTAATCACGGGTAATTGAGTTTTTCTGATGGATCAAGTGGGATGTACGGCTTTCAATCTCATAGTGGTGCCAAAACACATATACGATTGCATTTCGCTTGTTGCTATTTTCCTCATAATAACAACCACTTCACACAATTGGATACCTTTTTTGATAATGCGTCTGTTATTATTAATAACAACTCTTGTGACAGTTTTCTGGTGTTTGGTGACTTTAACATTTCATATGCCAGTTGGCTTCCAGATAGAAATAACCGGCTGCGGATAGTTCACAATTACGATTATAAAGCCATGTCACTATTTAATTTCATGAATATAAGTGAGCTTTATCAATACAATGGTTGTTTCAACAAATATAATCGCATTTTAGACTTAGTACTAAGTAATTGTTATTGCAATGTTACTCCTAGCGCTTTTTCTCTTACTAGTGAAAACCAGCACCATAAAGCTCTCTATATTCAATTTTCTCTTCCAAATACAGTTTATTTAGCAGAGAAAAACCATCTCAACTATCAATTCCACAAAGCGAACTACTTTGAATTAAGTAGTCAATTATTGAAAATAAACTGGGAAACAGAACTCTCTAAATTAACTACTGATGATGCTGTCTCTTATTTCTATAGCACTCTATACAACTTGATGCATATCTATGTTCCAAAAAAAAGGTACACGTAAATAATAACTATCCACCCTGGTACAGTACTGCCCTTATTAAACTTATTCGTAAAAAGCAAAAAGTACATGCATTGTGGAAAAAGTATGGCAACGTTCGGGATTACCAATTTTTCACTGAACTCCGTAGCCAAGAAAAACGTTTGCAAGTTTTATGTTATAATGACTACATCTTGTTAGCAGAAAAAAATATCACTTCGTCACCTAAATACTTTTGGTCTTATGTTAAATCGAAGCGTAGCGTTAATAACATTCCAGCCTATATGCGATTTTTAAATGAGAGTTCAAGTGATAGTGAGAAAATCGCAAATATGTTTAATGATTATTTTTATTCTGTTTTTGCCCCACAAAAAAAGGGTTCCGCGGGAGTTGTTGACGTTATCACATTTGAAATATCGTTTGATAATGTATCTAAATTGCTAAGCGAAGTAGACATTAATAAAAGTGCAGGGGTAGATAACATTCATTCTTTATTCATCTCCAAATTGGCAAAAGAGTTATCCGTACCTTTCACTATTTTATTCAGAAAATCATTGAGTAGTGGGATTTTTCCAGATGTTTGGAAGAAAGCACTTATCACCTCCATACCAAAAGGTGGAAACAAACATGATGTAACACAATACCGACCTATTTCAAAACTATGCATATTTGGTAAGATTTTCGAGAAGCTTGTTACAAACTTCATAAGTTCCTGTGCTCGTCAACATATAGCTCCTGAGCAACATGGTTTTCTTGCCGGTCGTAGTGTTAACGCGAATCTCGTCTCCTATACAGACATTCTGCTGAACGCCCTTGATACAAGACACTAAGTAGACGCAGTATATACAGATTTCTCTAAGGCTTTCGATAAAATAAATCATTCTCTATTGATTAAAAAATTATTCAAGATGGGGATCCATGGCGATTTACTTAGATGGATAAAATCATATATTACTAATCGTAGCCAAGCAGTGGCAATGAAAGGATACTGTTTGAGATTTCTCAAAATTCCTTCTGGAATCCCTCAAGGATCCCATTTAGGACCTCTTCTATTTACGTTATATGTTAACGACATTGGATTTTGTTTTGGAAATTCTTGTGACTCTATGTATGCAAACCTCAACTGACTGTTGTAAACTGCAAGAAGACTTGGAAAGATTCGAACAGTACTGCAGTAATAATCAGTTATTTTTGAATGCGGATAAGTGTCACGCAATCTTATTCACACGTAAAAGCAAACCTTTACTTTATAATTACAAAATCGCTGGAACTACATTAAAACATTCAAATACAGTCAAAGAGCTAGGAGTAACTCTAGACTCCAAACTATAATTTAACCATCACATTGATAACATACTTACAACAGCATATAAAAGGCTGGGAATGATTCTAAGAGTATCTAAGCCCTTCAACAATATAGACGTATTAAAGATATTATTCAACTCATACGTACGTAGTATCCTGGAATTTGGCAGTGTAGTTTGCAACTCTAATTACGCTGTACATATCGATCGACTGAAAAGGGTCCAAAATAAGTTTCTAAAAGCCTTAGACTACAAGTTTGGCAACATTTTTACAGATTATAAGAGCAGTGCACTTAGATATAATATTCAACCATTGAACATAAGGTGTAATTATCTTGACTCCTTGTTTTTATATAAAATTGTACATAATAACATTGACTCAACATTTCTTCTACAAAAAATCAACTTTAAAGTCCCTCGTAGCTCCTCTCGTTTTAACCAAACTTTTCACATCACCGCTAGTAACACAAATTATGCCAGTAATGCATTCTTTAAACGTGCCTGTGACCTTTTTAACTAACATTTGTGCGATATTGACATATTTCATTGTAATCTTCATGCTTTAAAAAAAAAATCAACTCTAAATTTAACAAGAAAATGCTAATAATTTTTTACTTTACAATGATTGTTTTTCGTTTACTCACTTCCTATCATAGTTTGCTCGATGATCCTTTATATTATTTGTAATTAAAAATGGAACCTTTAGGCCTGTTTGTATCTAAATTTTAAGTTATAATATGTAATTAGGCTGTTTGAGTTCATAAAAAAAAAAATTTATAACGATTGAATGAAAAAAGCACATTTGAACTTGAATTTGACAGTCCAACACACATTTTATGGATTTTTTTGCTTTAAACAGCACAAAGTCTCACATGAAACAATAACAATTATAACTTTTATCTGGTACTTCAATATCTATCCCATTGACACTTGACCGTAAAATTAATCTTTTAACTCTTGTTTTCTTATTTTTACCTTTTCATTTCCTTTTAGTTAATTTAGTTTTCTTTTTTTGATTCATAATGATTTTCTAGACCTAGTTTTACTTTTTTTAAGCACAGATTTTGAAAAAGGTCGAACAATTTCCAGTAAAAGTATTTCTGGGCTTTGTCGTGAATCGGAATCTACTGTCACAGTACCCAGAAGTTGAGATGTTGAATCCGCCTCTGCTGATTATTCTAAAATTGGGATTGTTTGCTTAGAAGGTTCTTCGGTCAAAGTTGATGGTAAACTGTGTACATCCTGTTCATCAATTGCTAACTGTTGCAATCCGCAAATAGCTAAAAATTGTGGGCATACTGTACTGTATCGATTTGGCCAAAAAATTTAATTAATTCGTGAATATTTTCGTGCGATGATTTTCTACGATTTTCAAGTTGGATTATCTCAACAACAGTATTTCGATCAACTTAATTCGGCAATAAAGCACCATCGCTCCAGGCAATTTATTACCGTTTCAATGAATTCAAATGAGGGCGTCATTCACTCAAGGACGAATTTCGTAAAGATCGTCCAAAAACGCCGTGAACTTATTATGCAAGACCGTCAAGTGACATGCAATGAGAGAGAAATATCCTCGGATATTTCTCCCCTGGCCATATAATTGATATTGATGAGCACTTGGCCGTAAAAAAAAGATTTTTTCCCGTTGGATCCCGCATAATTTGACAATCACTCAAAAAAAGGTTGTGTCGATTGGTGCAAAGAAATAATTAGAAAATACCATCGTGGTGTATGAAATGACGTGAATCAGATCATCACAGATGACGAATCATTGATCGATTCCTATGAGCGGGAAACAAAATAGCAATTGACCGTATGGGTATTTTCAGATGAGCCAAATCAACAAAGATTGTTCGCGCACGAAGCACTTCGAAGCAAACGGTCACCTGCTTCTTCAGCGTAATGGGTCATGTAGCTTCTGGTTCACTTCAGAAACGTAGGACGGTCAATTTTGAGTGGAACACAACCATTTTTTCCTTGGGAAAAATTTGCAAAACGAACCAAGGAAGATAAATCATTCTCCATCATGACAATGCGGGCTCTCACATTTCAGCTCAGACTAAGAAATTCGTCCACTTCAAACACCAAATTGATGAATTATCTGTCGTGCAGCCCTGATTTGGAACCCGATGACTTCTTTTTATTCCCACACATCAAAATTAAATCAAGCGGTCAACTTTTTTCTTTCCGAAACCTCGAAGGTGTCTCAATGGTAGTCGGAAAACTACTTCGAAAATTACGAGTACTTTGAGCGCATGCTAAAGTGCATTAATGTTCATCGAGAATATTTCGAAAAAAAATATAAAACAATTTGTTATAAAAACCAAATGCACTTTCATACTTTTATAACAAACTTTTGTAGTAGCTCTCGCATGTATATAAATATACGAGTATGCATATATAACATTACTAACGCAACAGTGAACTTTTATCCTATACCTAATATATGACACCCTAATTCTAAACAAATTCAATAAAAAAAAGCTATCTTATACTGAAATCTATCCCAAATTTATAATGCAAAAAAACAACAACACAACATATAGCAATGATGAGATGAAACTAAAAACCAATATAAGTAACGGAAAAACATAAAAACAGAAAATGAACACGAATAATTGAGACATTTTCATTCAGCCACCAATACCTAGATTGCTCCGTCTCAGCTCGAACAGCCTCAACGAATCTAGCAAATGAGTATCTCTATTGGAATTGTTGGTCTCGTGAACTCAAATTCGGAAGGTATTTTATCTTCTTATCGGTGGCCCGTCTGAATATGTAATATATGACTGGGACACTGTCAGAATCAAAAACATATCGATTCCTGTCCAAATATATGAATGTTTCTGGAGGAGCGAAGCCAGTAGCGAGGCAAGTCACAGTATCTGTAGGGTGAAATGGCGGTGAAATCCAAGGGTTTTCACTCACAGTTACAGATCTTGCGATATGATTCCAAAAAAGTTTCAGTATGACAATATCGACTCTTGCCACTTTTGCAGTTTGATAAATTTTTTCATTCGATATATAGTGCGTCCAATCTATCTCAGGCTTTCTGTACAAACCAGTGTAAGGACGAAGACATTTTCTTTCGAAAATGCTTAATCTTTTCATAGTACTGGCACTCTGGTTGTACCAGATCTGACATTCATATGTCAAAACTGGTCTAACCAGGGTCTTGCAACAGATAATTTTTACCTTTTGATCTACAGGTATGTATGTGGAACGAAAGAGTCTTCGTAGGGCAATGACTCCTTTTTGTGCTTTACTGAGCATGATTTTGACATTTTCAGTACAGTACAGATACTGATCGAGATGAACACCGAGGTATCGAACACAGGATTATGTGGAACCCGTTCTGAACTACCCTCGCCAGTCATGATGTAGAAATCCTTCCAATTACGTTTCAGGTCTTGACTGACCCGCTGCAGCGTTGTCCGAAACAAGATTGTTTCACACTTCTGCGCATTGATTTTCATTCGCCAATTGTCAGTGTACAGCTGCACATCATTGAACATTTTTTGGAGGTTGCTCTGAACGATTCTAGCTTTTCGGTCTGCCGTTTATATGATCAGATCATCAGCAAACGCTACCAATGATCACGTTGGCGAGACAGTAAAATCAAAGCCGTTCAATAGCTTGCGAATGAATATTGAGAACAGCAGATATACAGTAACTGTTCCCTGTGGTAGACCATTCAAGACCTTGAATTCGCACATTGTCATCAGATTTCCATCAGTTACAACAAACGATTTCACGTGTAACATATTGCACATTATGATGACGAGGTGTCTGGGGAACCTGTCCTGCCGGAGTTTAAAACTAGTCCATATCACCACATCGTATCGATGGCTTTCTCCATATCAATGAGACATGCTCCAACACATTGTCTATCATTTAGTTTCCAACAGATGTCTGAGTTTACTTTCATTATTGCATGTGTGGTCGAATGCCTGGCACGGAAACCAAATCGGAAATTCGGCATCAACTCATAAGTTTCAATGTAGGCGTTTAATGCTCTGTTGAGTATCACTTCAAACACCTTGCTAATATTAAGTAGCAAGCTGATTGGGCGATAGCTTTTAGGGCATGAAGATCTCTGAAAATGTTTGATTCCCTATCTCTGGGTCTGGTAGATGAACCAATTCAAAATGTGATCCAATCAAGGCAAGTTCCTGCAATCCATCACATATAATCCTGCTTCCATTTCTATCCGGAGTCTTACCAATTTCGACAGCAGCCCTATCGAGAAGATTAATCTCATCACTAGTGACTCCAAGTTTCGATACCTTCACTCGAGACTTCTTACGGAATAAGCTTTTCACTTTAGTGAAAATGCCATCGTGGTCCTGAATGCCAATACCCCTCAGTTTTTCCGCCCCTCCATTGCTGACCTCACTCCTGAAGTATGACAGGATTCAGTACCGGACATTCTTCAGGCGCAATTCTGCAAATTCAACGAGGGATGATTGTAGCCCAAAAATTGCCAATAAATATTGTTGACGCGTGTGAGAATGAGGCTTTTCAATCTTTTCAACCTTGAAACGGCTGGTGTTTCATATCCTTCCATATTGTTCCGACGTTTAATGTTGGAACCTACTTTCTCAATCGTTTCCATCGTCAGCTTCTCTAACTTCGACAAATAGAGATCTATTTCATCGTTAGTTAGATTTCTGTCATTAGGCACCATTGAGCAAGCGTTGCCATCATCAGAAAGAGGACGCTGCTTCTGGTACTCTCGATTAAACTTCTTTTGAAACTTTCCCCAATCCATTTTTTTAGGGTTTTGTAAAATAATTTTACAAATATATATATATATATATAATTTTACAAAACCCTTCTAAAATCGCGTCCTGTCTGTCCGTCTAGGATTTGCATGAAAATTTCAGGAATGATAGGTCTCATGAATATCTTTGAGAATCGGTTCAGCTAGTAGTATCAGTAATCGTAAAACAAGATAGTGGCTGTTTTAAATGCGAAGATTGAATAATTTGGAGTTATTTTTAGGGTTTTGTAAAATAATTTTACAAAACCCTACTAGTTTCGCGACGAGTCTGTCCGTCTGTCCGTCTGTCCGTCCGTCCGTCGCTAGTGGTATTAGTAATCGCCAAGCAAATTAGTGGCTGTTTTAAATGCGAAGATTGAATAATTTTGAGTTATTTTTTCCCAACTTCAACATTTAAGTTGCATGCTTTGAACACTTGATTAGATTTAATGAATGACTGAAGATGAGTACCTGCAATTAATACTCATAAGTGAAACAAGTCAAGGAGGCGGGAGAGAGCCCCTAGCAAATGGGCTTTGTAACCACTCTAGGATTCGAAAATATTGGCCATTAATCGATGATAACAGTACAGGAGAGTGGCCCCTGAAAAAAAAAAAATCATCAAACGTAGCCGATATGAGTATGAAATGAAAGTTTTCATGGGAGCTTTTCGAAACAGTTCTTAAACTGTCACTTTTTGCTTCAGGGGGGAAATACATGAAAAATGTGTTTCTTCCCCCGCGAATGGACATCTGAAATAATTATCAAGGGAGATATTTATGAGTATAACAATAACAAAAACCTCAGAAGTCGAAATTCGTTCAACTTTGTTAATAATAGTATGATCTTCGAATTTCATATTTTCTCCAATAAGATTGTCATTGACATGTTTCTTGGTTTCATTCGATCTGGTGACTGCATTTTGTAAATTGAATACAAAACCCTTCTGACATGAGCGTAGGTCTGTTTACCCAACTTGTTTTAAATTCAACCGATGATTTTCATGTTGCACTGGCATGAGGAAGACATCATCTCTTGGATGATTGATTTCCATTACGATTTCGTTATGGTCACTATCATAAGCAAGCACCTGTAGTTTCCGTTGAGGACTATCAAAGCTGAATTTAAGTCATGTGTCAGCCATGCTGAGGTCCAGATATGAATTTGTCCTAGGGTATGTTGGGAACTCCGACCCAAATAGATCGCACCTGTATTCAATTTAGTTCGCTGTTATCCACGATTTCAGGAATACACCTCTCGGATTATTGGTGCCGTTTAGCCATGGTGTATGCTTGGCATCCAGGTTACCGGCAATAATATAATAACTATGCAGCCTGTTCAATTCGAGTATTCCAAACAAGGAATTGAGCTCCTTTTGAACTTGAAAACATTTTGACCAGTTGCATAGGCAGAGATAACGAAAAGGTTATTCCCACCTGGCAGTGATATTTTGATAACCTACACTTCAAGAGGTTCAAAGCTTTTGAATTCGACTTTTTTAATATTTCGGAAACAATGGGGTCTTCTAAACCAATATCTCGGTGCCACCTCCCCCATCCCCTATTACCCTATCGTTTCTTACGAATGCAAAATCTTTGAATGCCATGGAGTGCCATGAATTGATGTGGGTTTCAGTGAAAAGTATGATGTCAGGCTGTTGCATAACAATGAATTCAAAGAGATAGTCACGTTGAAGTATGGCACCAATAGAGTTGACGTTGATCGATATGAGGCGAAGCCTATTGATGGGAATGTGACTGGAAGACAAGTTATTTTGGGGCATTTGAAAGACCTAAATGCAAAACAACAAAGTTAATTTTTGGATCTTGTTTTTCGATTTTCTCCGGTGAAGAACTAATTTGCTGGTAAATTTTGAGAAGCAGCTGATTATTGCCACTTACATTATTTACACTTTTTACCGAATTTTCTACAGGTATTCTAGCGGCGAGTGCAAATGATACTCCTGGCTTGACGAAGTTAGAAGGTATGGCACTACAGTATACTTGTAGTTGCTTTGGAGCAAATTTAAATTTTGCATCCTCATATCGGGAGCATCCTAAATATGATGCCAGGTGACCAAAACACCGCAGTTAACGCAGAATAAGTTTCCTCTAGACTCCGGGTGAGCCAATTTGCACTCACCGGGATCATAAACGTCTTTGTATTTGACGCAGCGATAGTGCATGGCGCAGTTAGCAGCCGAATGGTCAAATCTTTGACACCGGTAACATCGGTTGACTTCTCTTTTCTGGAGGAGCCCCCACTTCAACACTCTGAAATTCAAGCACCTTATTTGTTAAAGGGCACTTGGACTGCGCTTATTTGAAATTTTTACCAGGTAAAGTGGTTAATTCCTCGTTGTTACGGTCGACCTTCTTGTCACAAAGAGTTTGCCTGAAATAAATCCAATTTCTGGCGCGGCTTCTTTGAGCACTTTAAGAAGATTGATTGTATCTTCTCCGCAATCCAAACCCTTCAACAAAAAGGGCTGATTCTTCTCTCCTTTTGGAGTATAGGTGCTATGGAACCTCCCAGAAATCAAGGCATCCTTGACTAACTTAAAATCAACCAGTGATGTCGTCCTGATAGTTAATTTTTTGGCATTAACTCTTTTGATCTCGAAATTGGTTAGTTTACTTTCAGCTGCCAATATTCGAATCATATCTTACCCGGCTTGCCCGAAGACGTTTTTTGGCGGAACTTTTCCTGCCTTTTCAGAGGAGCAAACAGAACTGTGAGCGGGTTTCTTCTCCTCATTTTTACTTTTTAAATACTGTGTAAAATTTCCATCATTATCTTGATTAGAATTACATTCGATGCTTTCTTCAACGTCCATTTTTTTTGGTTAATCCTTCCAGTGCTGCAAAATAGTTGTGAGTCTCATTAGTTCCACCAGTACTTAGAACTTCTTCTGGATTTGCTAGTTTTACAATTTTATTTGCCTTTGGTACCTGTTGCCATTGAATTTGCGGCTGCGTCTTTTCAGACTTCATCCCTTTCTTGAATAGATCCTTCAGGGACTGTATCTCTAGCCTAAGTTCATCATTTTCTTTTTGCGATTTCGTCATTTGTTGATTGTCCGCTATTATTTGGAGCTCGTATCCTCCATCTGCGGAGTTTTCTTTGTTATGTGACTATCGCCAGTCTCGTATTTGTCATTTCCCCAGGTTGCTCCAACGGTAGGAAGCCGTCGGATTCCTCCATACCAGCGGTCCTGAAGTTTGCTTGGGTTATTTGCTTTTCTTTACTAATCGAAGTAAAACAATATTTGATAGAAATTCCCTGAGTTGATAGCTTCAACAATATACGTTTTTTCCGAGAAAAATTAACTTTGGACTAACTAATTTAATTTTTGAAAACTTTTAACAGGAGCGAGTTAAAAGACGTCCATACGTAAATACTGCTACTGTCTCTCCTCCCATTAACTATGATATTCGGTAAGGAAATTACCATTTCCAGTAGTGAATGCACTTCATCACACTTGACTTAATATTCATCACTTATTTCAGAGGTAGTTGCATATATATTAGTAAAAATTAAATCTAAACTATTATTGGCCTTTTTTTTAATTTTATTTATATGTTTAATTTTATGTAAAGGATTTTCTAATAAGAGGTGTTATTTTAAATAGCCCGCTATTTCGGTAGATGTCACTTTTGAAGCTGTCATTTTTTGACATTTGACAAGCAGAAACTACGCCATTGATAAAAATGGAACGATACACGCTTCAACAACGCATTGAAATTGTTAAAATTCACTATAAAAATGGTGAAAATTTGTCAGAGACGGTTCGTAAAACTCGAACATTTTTGGGTCTTTGTGAAGCACATTGTCGGGCCGCAATACAGAAATTGGTAGAAAAATTCGAGCTGTTGGGACAACTTAGTGATGTGAAGAATAAAACCCGTGCACGTTACTCAAAAACAGCCGAGAATATTGCTGCTGTAGCCGAAAGTATTGAAGAAAACCCAGGTTTGTCCATTCCTCGTCGTTCTTTGGAATCAGGCATTCCACATTATAAAGTTCAGTTAACACAAGAACTCAAGCCAGTTGATCATCAACATTGTCGTGTCTTTGCTGATTGGGTCCTTGAAATGCATGAAAATGATCCGGAATTCCATCGAAAAATCATCTTGAGTGATGAGGCCCATTTCCACCTCGGTGGTTTCGTCAACAAGCGAAATTGTCGCATCTGGGGCTCGGCGAACCTAAGAGTTATTGATGAAAAGCCTCTCTATGCTCAACGTGTGACTGTTTGGTACGGTTTATGGTCCGTCGGAGTCATTTGACCTTATTTTTTTTTTGAAAATGAGGCTGGAGCAATAGTTACGGTGAATGGATTGCACTATCGAGAGATGATTAATGATTTTTTATGACCGGGATTGGATGGTATTGATCTGGACAACGTTTATTTTCAACAAGACGGCGCTACGTGCCACACAAGCAACGAAACCATTAATCTTTTACGGGAAAAGTTTCCGGAGCGTGCTATCTGTCGAAGAGGTGATCAGAATTGGCTACCGAGATCATGTGATTAATCACCTTGCGACTTCTTCCTTTGAGGCCCCGTGAAAATGAAGGTCTACGCCAATAGCCCAGCGTCGATTCAAGACCTCAAAGATGGAATTCGTGAGGCTATCAAGGACATAGGGCAGCCACTTTGCGATTTGGTTGTGGGAAATTTCATGAAAAGGATATGGTCCTGTAAGCGTGGTCATGGTAGTCATTTGCCTGATGTTATTTTTCCCTATCAACGGCATACCTTCTTCTTTATAATCAAATAAATATCCGATCATTTATAGTAAAAAATTGCATTTTCTTTGAATATCAAAATAACACCTCTTATTGGAAAACCCTGTATTTGACACCAGTCACTAAATATTCTGGCTGCGTCTCTAAAATGCACATTAGAATGATAACCAATAGTGTTAGAAAAATTATTATCTAGAACTCACTCATACCCTGTATTGTTGAATTATGATTTGATTCCTATAATTATGATTATGATTTGATTTCTATAAAATTTTGAGAGCAAGAAGATATTATATCAATCTATATAATTGCAATTTTAAGAGGTTTAAGGGTACCATTTTGATTTTATGGGCGAAAATGCAAAATATACAAATCATACTATTATTAACAAAGTTATCTCACCTGCGTGATTATTTTCAGGTTTTTCGGCTCAAATGTATCAAATGGTGAGGGAGACATAAAATTAGAGCATATTTTGCCTCCCCCTGGACGCCCTGATGCATAAAATGACTCTTTTAATTCAGATTCTTAGAGTTATAATCGTTTCATTTGATACCCCACTCGACTATCTTTGATTAAAAGTAACTTTTAGGAGCTATTTCGTTATTAAAAAATTTTGAAATGATTTATAAGAGTTTTACTTTTTAGAGACCACCACATCTGACCTTTTCACTATTGAGCTTTCTAGAATCTATAGTTTCTGAGGAAAATTTTTGTGACCCACGAACAAACAAACAGACGGCACATGGACGGACGGACAGAAAGGACGCGAAATTATAGGTATTGGTAAAAAAAACTTACCAAGTCCTGATAACCTTATATTATATTTTCCAAGCCAATTGACGGATGCTATTGTGAGTAATATTGCTTTTACTTGGTTATTGTTTGATTTACTTAATTTTTTGCAAAATCCTTCCCGCAGGAGCACTATCCTGCTGCTTTGACTTATTAATGAATTACTAAATAAGCCTTACATAAGAGCTTATAGATCGTATTCATAATAAGCCGTGCGACAATACATATTACAAGCATGACAAAACAACGCTTAAATCATATCATATCATGCATTTGAACAAGTAAATGATGTACATGTAAACACTCCCATTCATCATTCACCGTAACATCGTTTCTTTACTTCTTGTCCTATCAAAAAACATCCCGTTCTTACAAGAAAACATACTGTCTTGTTGTACTTTTCCACGTTCTTTTAAATATGGTCGCAATGCTACCATTGCTTTCAGGCACGCTTAAAATGTGCAAAATCCTTTTGAATACAATGAAAACCTAGTGCTTGTCACACTGAAGAGAACTATGCGAGTTTGCAGCGGTGGAGAAAGGAATGGAGGAAGCTATTAAGGATAGAAAAGCTTTCAAGACGGGGGTTTTTTTTAGAGAAAAATGCAACATTTCTCAATTATTCCTGGTTAGCAATTTATGGTAAGAGAAGGATGATGACGTTCAGTGAAGTGTTTGGGCAAGGATGTAAAATAGCTTGGGGAGAGGTTATTGTATATCCAAGTATAAAGCTACAGGAAACCAGAACGCTAGAGAATATAAGTGATGTCCTAAAGTCGAAAGCGTTTCAGACCAAACCTTTTTATTGTTCTCCAATGGAAATTAGTAAAGCTACAGAGCAAATTAATTCCTTCGTGCTCAAACTCTCTTCTAACTTATTGCAGCTTTTACTGGATTCAAAAAGATTTGCATTAATTAATTATTTGAATGTTTAAAACTTCTCGAAAACTTTCTGCAGCATATTCCCCATTAGTTCAAGTTTATAGTGTTTCAACCTCTCGAAATTTTCCTTGAAGGTTTGCATTGGATTACATGCTTGAAGTGTGCATGTAGTTACCAGTGTAAGTTCAAATCTTTCGCAATTGCATTAATTTGCAAAGCGCCAAATGTAATGCATGTTGAAAAGTAACTTTATCAGAAACAGGAGCATCAACGTGTCACTCTAGAAACTACGAGTACTCACATGAGTGGTAAAAAGGGAAGAGTAGTATTCAACTTACCGAGTAAGAAGATTTCTTTTAGTGTTTTTTTTTAGGGTTTGTACTAAAATACAAAACCCTACTACAATCACGACCTGTGTCCGTCCGTCCGTCCGCCCGTCTGTATGTCACAGCACTTTTTCTCCGAAACTATAGCCGCTACAGCCATGAAACTTTGTGGAAAGGTCAGAAGTGGTAACTTCTTGAAAGTTCAAGGGTGGGAAAATTTTTCAAAGGGGTTTAAGGGGGGTCTCCCCATATAGGGAGGTGACCCCTCAAAAAAATTGTTTCACTATTAGTAGTCGAGTAGGGTGTCATTGTAAAGTCTCAATGAGATCTTTCCAAAACAAGTTTTAAAATTGCCTTATGAGTACCTAGGGGTGCAAGGGATGGGGAAATGTACGAACTTTCCGCGTACCCCCCCCCCCCCTTCGCGATTGGACACCTTCGAAATTCACTCAACTTTGTTAGTAAAAGTATGATTTATCGATTTTATGTTTTCTTGAATAAAATATAAATGGTACCCTTAAATTCAATAAAACAGATGACTATTTATAACATTGATCTTTTCTGAAAGTTTCATAAAGATCGAATAGTATTCAACGAAGTTATAGCGATTTGAATTTTCCTGTATTACTATGGAACAATGTGCCCTGTATTACTATGGAAACATATGGCTATGGAGCCATATGCGCTTTTTACCGACTTAGACACTACAGCTTTGCTAGGATTTGCATGAAAATTTCAGGAATGATAGGTATCATGAAGATGAGTACATACAATTGAAACAACTCGAAGAGGCAGGAGAGAGCTCCTAGCAAAAGGGCTTTGCAACCATTCTAGGATTTGAAAAAATAGGCCATGAATCGATGATTGCAGTACAGAGGAGTGGCCCTGAAAAAAAATTTCATGAAAGGTAGCCGATATGAGTATCAAATGAAAATTCTCTATGAGAGCTTTTCAAAACAGTTCTTAAACTGACAGTTTTTGCTTCAGTGGGGGCACACGGGGGGGAGAAATACATGAAAAATGTGTTTTCTCCCTCGCGAATGGACACCCGTGATCTAAAAAATCTGAAAAAATTATCAAGCGAGATATTTATGGGTATAACTTTAACAAATTTAAGTTTCATAGGATTTTTTTTACTGGTTGCGAGGTGCATATCATTTCTACACACAGTGTGGGACTCCCATGCTTGCAAGCACCTAGACTACCCACTAAACATCGTCCCTGTCAACACGAGAACCAAGCCTGGAACCGTTCGACACATTGCGTCGTGAGGCGCCTTCAACCGGGGGGATCTCTCTTCAAACGGGAGATTTCTCTTCCAACGGGAGGGAGGAAGGGAAGAGGAATTACCTGACAAGCAATCTCCCAATCCTGATGTCCCCGGCTGCTGTGAGTCCCTTTTATCTTTTAGGATTGCCCGAACATAATGTACGACATGGTTCCATTTGTCAACAGTTAAGGTTAAAGGGGTTGGAACGTCATGTGGAGTAGCATCGGACCCACCGTCATACATTTCCCGTACCCCATGGAACTCACTCAGTTCAGTGAAAAAATTCAAAATAGCCGTTTACATGAGCTTCAATAATAACAGAATATCCTCCCATCTAGCGGAGTTGAAGGCGTTCCCAACGTCGAGTGTCACCAACAGGTCGATCCGCCGCTTGGTGTGGCTATATGCCTCTGCTTTTTGAACCATGCTCATCACCTCTGATATCGCATCAATGGTGGAGCATCCTGCTCTAAAGCCATACTGCCGAGGAAATAAGTCCCCAACTGCATGAACCGCGTCAGTGAGTCTTCTCTTGATGAGTTTCGATAGCACTTTCCCAACCATGTCTAGCAAGCATAACGGGCATTATCCAGATGATGATCCAGGGTTTCCCTTCCCTTTGCTAATCAGCACGGGCCCTATCACCTTCTATTGTAACGGGGAAACCCTGTACCGTAGGCAAGCGTTGAATGTGCAGCCTAGCAAATCAGGACAACAGTGATAGATAAATCAGCTGGATTACAATCTGGACCTGGATCCTTCTCCGTTTTCGGTGCTTCCGTAGGGCACCAAGTTTCCGGATGACAAGCCACGGAATCTTTTTTACATAGCACACTAGATCTTGCGAGCAGCGAGCCTTGCTGATGTAAGTCAATTTTCGAAGGCGTTTCCAAGCCAACTTATATGCTGCTACCCGGTTGCATGCCTTGTCATAGTTCCGCGCCCGTTGAAACTCACGCTGAAGCTTGTGACACTCTCTTCGCTTTTCAGCGATTTCAGTTGACCACCAATACACTAGGAGTTTGCCGTGCCAGGGTTCCCGGCAGGGCATAGAAGCATTACAAGCAGTCGTGATGACGCTAGTAGTTGAGTTCACCACGTCTTAAGCTGCCAGTTCTTCCATCCCCTATGAATCTCTCTGCAGCAGAGAACCTGCCATGAGGACCACAACGATCCTCTCGATGTCCATCCTTTCGATGTTCCACCCAATCATAGCAGGCCAAGAGCATGGACGTCGAAGGACAACAACGCTGATCTCAAGCAGGATGCACTGACGATCACTGGTTGAGTAGACCTCTAATACTCTCTTATTGTATATCCTACGTACTAAGGACTCCGAGGCAAATGTCACATCTGGTATGGTTCTTTCACAGCCAACACGGTGGAAAATCAACGTATTTCTGGTATTTAATATGAAAAGCGCTGTCCTGGCCATGATTCCTAGGACTCCTTTTCCTCGTGGATCTGTTAGAGGCATACCACATTCGATTGATTTAGCATCGAAATCTCCCCCAACGAGCCCGTTGCCGTCTGCGCCCTCCAAAGCATTAAGTTTGGCTTGGAAAGATGATATCGATTCGTTCGGCGTTCGATATACACTAAAGAACGTGGTTCCTGAACACCGAACCCACATGAAACCATCCCTTCGTCCACAACTCTCTGCATGGAAATCACTATTCCTAACCAAGATGGCGGCAGTACCAGTTCCATCAGGATACTATGATGCAGGACTTTTATCATGGTGCTGCTCACTCAGCAGCATAAAGTCTGCTTTAATGTTCCTCGCAAGTTGCTCAAGCAGATTTTGGGCGGATGAGCTGCAGTGTAGGTTTTTTTATGGTAGGGAGGTGAGTGCCGTTTATGCACAGAGTGTGGGACTCCCATGCTCGCAAGAAGCCGACTGAACTACCGACTAAACACCTCCCCTGTCAACCTGAGAACCCAGTCTGGAACCGTTTGACACATTACTTCGGGCCAGGTCTCGTTTTGTTACGCCTTGAGGCGCCTTCAAGCTAGGGGATCCCTTTCCTAGTGGGTGGGGAGAGGGGAAGAGGAAGTGCCAGAAAAGCGATACCCCAACGCCCCCGGCTGCTGTGAGCCTCTTTTATCTTTTAGGACTGCCCGAGCATAATGTGCCACCTGATTCCATTTGTCAACCAATTTGAGCATCACCACGACTTTCTTATCCGGGGTGAGCTCTTCAATGTCAATTTCATCATGCCTTTGATTAAGCCACGGTCTCGCATCCGGGATGAGGCGCGCAGTCTACCTTCCTTTCATGCAATTCACCCAAGACTGCTGGCAATCTTTGAGCGAGCGCTGGCTCTCCTCGCGGACAACCGTCTCCCTCGCATCCACGTTTCGGCGCAGTTAAACAGCGTGGCGGTCTCTATCAAGGGGGGTTACAGGTATCAACCTGCAATAACTCTCACCGCTGAGTCAGAGATTGTCGGATACGAAGATGCAATCCTCAGTGCTCCTCTTCTCTGTACCTCTGCCAAACGTTTTCGGTATACCTCCTTGCTGAGAGCGTCGCCCCATACCTCTGTTCCGTACAGTAGCACAGACCCTACAGCACTCATCAAGAGGCGTCTTCTTGATGGGCTGGGTCCCTCTGCGTTGGCCATAAGTCGACTCAGAGCCGATACTCCTGAAGCAGCCTTCTCAGCCGTTGCCCTGATTTGCTCAGAGAAACACATCTTTGAGTCGATCAGTAGCCCCAGGTACTTCACCGATGGCTTCGATTCGATTCATATATCTCCAATACTGATCATCCTTACTCTAGGGATTCTTTTTTTATGTCAGGATGAACACTTTGGTTTTCCCCAGTGCTAAACTGAACTCGCGAGCAGTCATCGAGGCCCTCACTCGGCACATTAGCATACCTAGCCTAAATTGCGCCTGCTCAATGGTGCGTCCAGCGATCAGAGCCGCAACGTCATCTGCATAGCCTACCAAGCGCGACTCATCTGGCATCTCCAGTCTCAGTGGCCCATCGTAAGACGAGTTCCATAGGTTCAGACCAAGGATAGATCCCTGGGCAACACCCGATGTAATTTTCATCCTTCGTTGGCCCTGTGTCGTGTCGTAGAGCAAGCTGCGGTCCTTTAGGTAGTCCTTCAAAAGCCGCGTTAGATATTCTGGAACTTGAAAAGGGTTTCCCAGCGTATCCAGAACATCCACCCATCTAGCGGAGTTGAAGGCGTTGCTGACGTTTAGCGTCACCAACAGGACGATCCGTCGCTTGGTGCGACTATATGCCTCTGCCCTTTGGACCGCGTTCTACTCCTCTGCAATCGTATCAATCGTAGAACGTCCTGCTTTAAAGCTGTACTGTCGAGGAGATAGGTCCCCTACAGGACGAATTGCGTCAGTGAGTCTTCCCTTAATGAGTTTCTCTAGCACTTTCCCAACCGCGCCTAGCATGCATAACGGCCGGTATGCAGACGGTTATTCGGGATTTCCTTTCCCCTTGCTGATCAGCACGAGCCTCACCACTTTCATCGTATCGGGAAAAACCCCTTCCCGAAGGCAAGCGTTGAATGTACTGAGCATCAACTCAGGACAATGCTAATAGATAAGCTGCAACACCTCAGCCGGAGCATCATCCGGACCTGGAGCTTTGCTCGCTTTCAACGAAAGGACTGCCTCTTCTAATTCCGGCTGTGTGGGCACTCGACTGCTGTTTCACCATGGACAGTGTCAACACGGACGGAATGGGCGGGAAAGAGTACCCGCGCTGTCTTGTCCATCTTTTTTGCATCATGTATACAAGGTTTCCGTAGGGCATCAAACTTCTGAATAACTAGCTTGTAGCCAAGGCCCCACGGATCCTTGTTCACATTGTCCACTAGATCTTGCCAGCAGCGAACCTTGCTGTTGTTGATCAGTTCGCAAGGGAATTTCCTAGCCGACTCATATGCTGCTGCGCGGTTGCTTGCCTCGTCCTGGTTCCGTGCCCATTAAGCCTCACGCCGAAGCTTGTGACACTCCCTTCGTTTTTCAGCGATTTTAGTTGACCACCAGTAAACTGGGGCCTTGCCGTGCCGGCGTTTCCGACGGGGCATAGAAGCGCAGCAAGCAGTAGTGATGATGATCATAGTTGAGTTCACCACGTCTTGAGCTGCCAGTTCTTCCGTCCCCACCGAAGCCCTCTGCTGCGGTACACCTGCTTTGAGAACCTCGATGAAACTCTCGACGTCCATCCTCCCGATGTTCCATCCAATTGTAGAAAGCCAAGAGCACGGACGTCGGGAGGCAATATCGCTGATCTCAAACATAATGTACTGATGATCACTGGCTGCGTAGTCCTCTAATACTCTCCAGTTGTATATCCTCCGTACTAAGGACTCCGAATTGAATGTCACGTCCGGTATGGTTCCTTTACAGCCAATACGGCGGAGGCTCGGCGTATTGCCGGTGTTTAGTACGATGAGCGCCATCCTAGCCGCCATTTCTTGGACTCATTTTTTCTGCGGATCTGTTTGAGGTATACCCCATTCGATTGCTTTTAAGTCTACCTCAACGAGAACGTTCCCGTCTGCGTTCGAAATGGCGCACCCCAAAGCTTTATGCGTGGTTTGGAAAGTTTAGGTTTAGTTGCAGGATGCAGGTCATCGAAGTTCTGATTTTACCTTGGCCGGAGCTTGCTGAAAAACCTGAAATTTCCCTGATCCCAAGGCGTATCCAAGATCCGGTCTTGGATCAGTATCCCTGCAAAGAATACAGTGTGCCTTCTTTGTACACTCCTTTATTTTATGTCCCATTTCACAGCATTGGTTATGTAGTGAACTTCCATCGGTTCCTTTGCATACTTGTGCGGTGTGACCATAGCCAATATATTCGAAATATTAAAGAACTCCTGCTCTTCGCTGTATCCTGCAGACAATCCACCCTATTCTTACTTTGCCCTTATTCAGAAATTGTTTGGCGTCCTTTTCGATCAAGTCCCTTTGGTTTTCTTGTGTCAGCCTCGCTAGGGAACTTACTTTTGATGGCCTGCCTTACCTTTTACAGCATTAATAGGAGTTAAATATGTGGCTAGCATCAGAGTTATTGGTGTAATTGAAATTTAATCAGCACCTTCATCTTTTGAATAATATGTTGAGCTCCCTGCATTTTTCGAATACCTGCTTGACTGTGAACAATTAGTCTATTGTCGATCTATCTACTCTAAAACCACCTTGGTACTCCCCAAGAAAATCGTTAGCGTATGATCCAATCTTATTTTCTGAGATTTTTGAAAATATTTTGTACGCCGTACAAAGTAAAGATATGCCTCTATAATTTTCACACAGTAACTTGTCATCTTTTTTTGTGGGAATAAAATTCATTGGTTCCACTCTTCCGGCAGGTGTTCTTGTTGCAAAATTACTGGATGACTTTGTGTTTATGAACATGGCTGCCACCATATTTGATGAGCTACACTAGGATTTCATCGGTGCCCGGCGGTTTATTATTCTTTGGGGCTTTGTTGATGAAACAAACTTCATACAGAGTTGGCGGGGTCAATGGAAGCTCTCCGCAGACATCTGTAGGCTCCGATGTTCTGAAGCTATGCGGAGGATTAAAGATGTTCTTGAAATATGATGCCCATCTTTATTTAATCTTGCTTTCATCAGAGATGATTTTGCCGATTCCGTCACGACAGAGCGTGGTTTTGGGCTGATAACCACGTTTCAGGAATTTCACTTATCTGTATGCTTGTCTTGTATTACTTCTCAATTGGTCGTCATAGTTTTTTCTTTTCTTAATTCTAATTATTCTATTCGCTACTTTTCTGAGATTTTCATAGTGTTCTCTCTTTGTCCTGGTTTTACTATCTACGTAATCTTTGTACGCCTAACTCTTTCTGTCTAAAGCATTTTGGCACTAATCGCCGAACCAATCATTTCTCTTGCACCGGGCATGATGTCCGATCGTCTGTTCTGCTACGGTCTTTATAGTCGCTTTCACTCCTATCCAGAGCTCGTTGCTTGTCTTTAGCAATGCGTCTGATAAGATGGGAGCCAGCTGATTATCGAGGATCTCCGTGAAACTGTTGGCCACACTCACCGCTTGGAGCCTTATGATGTCAAGTTTTTGTAGCCGGCTGGTCTACGCCGAATACCTCTTTGACCTGCGACACCAATATGTTAATTTGATCAAGTAATGATCTGAATTACAAATGGCTTCTCGTTATGTATGGAAGTCAAGTATGCTTGGGGCCCAACGTTGTTGGATCAAAACTTGGTCGATCTGGTTTTGTGTGTTACCATCCGGTGATGCCCAGTCATTTTATGATTGCGTTGATGTGGGAAGCACGTCGAACGTATGACTAGATAGATTTCTGCGACATAAAAAGTCAATCAGCGCTGGCCGTTATCATTTGTTTCATCGTGGAGGCTATATTCAATATTCGTTCCCCAAATAGATAATGCTACGAAGAAAAAGAATTAAATGTAAAAAAAATTAATTAAATGAACTGTACTGTGTACTGTGTAACTAATGCTGAGTATTAAAAATCATATTGAAAAGTGCAAACTGTGTATCGTGAGACATTTATAAACAGTGAAATAAAAATTAAATAGTTTGGGACCAGAAAAATAATAAGACAGACGATTAGCGAGGTATGGCGTAGCGTTAGCCGGAAGTACTTAATTTGGAAAAGTGAATTTGGAGGGACCTTGGTGCAGTAAAATAAAAATACAAAAATATAAATCTGTAGTGAATCAGTTGGCTTTGTAGCGAGGTCGGGTACCATTAAAGAAGAGTGTCGAGTGGCAATGGAAAAAGACCGCCAATGTCACCACTTTCTTTCATGGTTTGATGAAAAAAGACTATCGTTTCTCCCATTGTTATTTTCGAAATAATACGACAGACTTTCTTTTCTTATTGTTTAGGTCATTGTTGATACGTTCGTTTTTTAATTTATAGATTTCAGCAATACATTGGCGCAGAAAGAGGTAAATTTTAATTTCAGTGGGTGGGTCTCATGTTTGGGGTTTCAATGGTGGTAGAGGGTAGTTTCCCCCTTCTTTCTTATTGTCGTTGGTTTTGCCCTCCGAGCTCAGGTCGTTCCATGGTGTCAAGATCCCAACGTTCGTTGATAATCAAGGTTTAAAAGTTGATTTCCCACTTGGCGGCTTTTGGGGGCCCGAGAGCTGAGCAAGAGCTACTCACACCTATCGTTTGGGGGCTATCTGCGTCAAAGAGCTCCCAGCCAGAATATTCTCAACAAGAATGGTAACAGATAGAGAGCAAACAACGAATGTTTCCCATTTCTCCTGCCTCTCTGGAGGAAAAGAATCACTCTCTATATGAAGAGGGCCTCCCCTATATGGAGAAGCAGTTTAAGGGTCAGCATTTTGTTAAATTTTACGATTTATAGATGTAGTGTTTGCAGCATCAAGTTTAATCGTAGAAGACAACAATCAACAAAATCTCTAATTGACCAAGCTTGACCCTTTCCAGCTTGGGTGAACGCTCTATTCGCTTACGATGATTTTCTATCTTTGATATTGCTCTCGAAAGTAGACATTCTCTCAGTTTATTTCGTCATAGCCATGAACGCCAGCATCAAACGCCTTCACTGTTCAGTCTGATAAAAAGAATGTTGTAATATTTTTAATTCTTCCCTTTTAAATTTTTAATTTTGTACCGCGCTAGCATAATACGCCTTCACATGGCAAAATATTTAAAATAATTCCTTCTTTTCTATTTCCACGCAAGGGCAAGCGCCTTTACTGTGGAAATTACCAAATAATACTCCACACATTGTAAGTAAAAAAGAAATGTTACGAAGCATGGAATATGCGCTGGAATCGTTGTATAGCTGCCCAGAGGGATTACTTTGAAGGAAATAGCAACGTAGCAGAATAATTTTAAATATACGGTTTTCATGGAATCCGTCTCATTACTTAATTGGCACACCTCGTATGTCATTAATATGTCATATCTTCTTGTGGTGTATGTTGAATTCTATTGATCCTTTCGCCTATCATAACAACTTTGCTACCTTTTTGGTAGATAGCGCCATCTCTAGTGTTAGCAATAAATGTACTTGTGCAACCATATAAATTTATTATTTGGTATCGATGTGTATCAGGAATCTTCACGTAGGTATGTAAGAGTGGACGCGAATTTGGAAATGTAGTTCTTTTCTATGTAGTATTAAGCATTACGTTGCTTGAAATAGATAATTCTACACATATCATGTGAATTAATCATCCATAAAAGAAAATAATGCTTTGACATCGCTAATTGAAATTATTTCAATAATTTTAAATGTTACACAACATAAATGACGGTCAAAGGGTGTACATACCAATTGGTTGGACTCGAATCAGCCTTTTTCTCACTGTGTCAAACTAGTACCTTCTTTTCCTCCTGTCCTATTAGACTTCCAACATATTCCATCCAGATTGTGATCCATTGCCTGTAAATATGGACAATTTTTGACTCGGACGAACTACGACAAGAAAAAGAAAGTTGATATATAGATATCGGCGGAATACAGATACTATAAAGAAAAGTAGATTGGCAATTGAAGAAATTTCAATTTAACACCAGCCATTCAAATTTGAAAATTGTAAATAACCGGTCTAAGCTGTTTTTCATTTGTATATTTGAGGCCTGAAACTTTGAAATGCCTCTTACTAAGTTACTGAACATATTTTCAATCTTGTTTAGAAGATTTGGAGGCCCCCTATGACCGGAAGCCCGGGGCGGATCGGCCCTGCCCTTGAATGATAGCCAAAATCAATCCAAACGTTTGGGCTCTTTTGAAAGAAAAACTTCCTTTCTGTCAATGCAGAACAGCAGGACACGGTTAAACCAGTTTGTTTTCTTTTGTCGGTGCATTTTAAACTCGACAAGTTTTTCATACCCCGACTGAATCCAAACTGGACAAATAACTGGGTGTGGTTGTAAAACTAGACCAGAACCCGTGAAATGAGCTTTAGAAGGGCTGCCAGCTTGCATATTTCACAAAAAAAAAGATAATTTTTGCAAAGAAAATTTCATTTCAAAATTAGTTATTTAAATTTTATAGTGAGATCTCTTTCGTGTAGTATTTACGCTCTGCATTCTGCATGAACCACAAGCGTAGTTATAACAAAACAAAGAGCTTCAAAATTTGCATGTAAAATGTCTATCTTGCCAAATTCCAACAGAAGGTTCGTCGTTTTACTAACCATAGCAATGACGCGTAAACTGTGAAGACATAAGAGTCCCACCTTTTGTGTATTGCCAAAGTAACGGCGAGCACAGCATCAGGACGTTATCGATCATGTCACTGTTTTAGATCAGAGTAAATTTCGGGAAACTGCAAACCATTATCATAATTATTTTTGATTACCAACGCATTAACTTCTTCTTGACCAATGCGTACTGTATGTATGTATGGCAGTTTTAATTACATGAACGAAATTGCTGAACTAGTTCAAAACGCCTTAAAATATTTCCTGTTATCCAAAGCAGTATATATTGCTACATGTTTAGTTTTGATCATTTCATGTTAACTGACTGACATAGTATGTTCAATGCCTTTCAAATATAAACAAGTTGAGGAAGCAGGAGAGTGCGCCTGCCAGAAGATCTTTGTAAACATCCTAGGGTTAGAAACAAATTTTTGGTACATTTTGCCTTCTTCTGGACCCCCTTATTCACAAAATGATTTTTTTTACTTCAGATTCAAAAAGTTCTAATCAAGACCTCGGGTATCAGACTCGACTACCTTAGGTTAAATAAAATGTTTAAGGGCTTACTCGTTATTAGAGAGGACCACCCTTAAATTTTTGTTAAGACCTTAGCTTTTGAGAAACAATCATTGCTGACCTTTTCACAAAGTTTGAACATTCAAGCTTCTATAGTTTCTGAGGAAACTAGCTGTGACGCACGGACAGACGGACGGACAGACAGGTCGCGAAACTAGTAGGTCTATGTAAAAATTTTTTTTTACAAAGACCTAAAAAGTGGTCCTTCTCTAACTTTCGCTTATCTACCCGCAAAGCACATGCCTGGGTAGCATTTGCAGAAACATGGCCCTATTGAAAATGAACGCGGAGCTCCTTGCTCAGCGCGGCTAGAAAGAAAATCTTCAAATTCTGGCAAATAGTACTTGTAAAATTACATTTTCTATTCCTCGCGAATTTCCCTCTCGCATGAATCAATTTGCATCCATCTACATTATTTTTCGTGAATTTACAACCGAAAAGACGACAAATTCTAATTCACTCATCCAGAAATTTGGTTATGCAAAATCAAATTAGAAAGTGAAATATTCACGACTTTTGTTTTTAATCTTTCACCACGAAATAAATCCCGGCAAATTTGAATTTTCTGGCCAGAACAATTAATCTCCGCTGGAAATCCTTTTGAGGGTTTGTCTTGGTAATTCTTTTGTCGCTTCTGCTCAGTTGAGGAAATTCTTTTGATTAGCGCGAAACAGAATAAAGCCAGAGGCAGAAATTAAACATTTAATTTCAGTTGACGGATGAATTGTGCTAGATGCTAAATGTTCTTGCGTAAATTTCAAAGTTTTTGCAAAGACCTTTATTTACTCCCCTACCCATTTCAATCCAATTGTTTACATTTTTTTTGGAAGCTGAAAGAAAATTTTTGATGATTTAATTTCCTCAGCTCATATCCACTTAATCTCTACAAAGGACGTATCAGCCTTTTCCACAAAGACCACATTTCTGCGGATTTGGTAATATCATAAGAACATAATCTTGATCATGGCTACGGAAATCCATTCTATCGGTTTGCGGACAGTTTCATCTTATTACAGTCAGATGATGTGGGAAAGCGCTTCCTTTTTTGTTCGATTTGGGTGGCGGATGGTTAGGGGATTTCAACGAAATTCTCTCCCTTCGACTTCAGCTCACCTGCCCTAAACTCAAATTCTACTCAAAGCAACATTATCGATTCATTGCTGCTCATATATGTCCCCAAGGAGTTGTGGCTAAGAACTTAGCAATCATGGACGTGTATCAAGATCAAAGGCATACATGGATTAGGTGTACTTAACCGTACGAATTCTCTTCATTATCCTTCGACTGTAAACTTTAACTCATGCGGTACTAAAAGTTTACTGTGACTATATCTTCGCTGTCTCTTTTTGACAAATGAAAAGTCCCATGCTGGTTTCATATGGGAATCGTTTAAAAAGATTACATCTATGCCATGGATTCATTAAAGGATATCGTAAAGTTTTTTCAGCGTTAAATTTATGTCGTTTCGCAGACAAACAAATAAAAGCTCAACGAATGTAACTCTTTGAATTTTACTGGAACCGTTTTTGTTTGCATGATTTTATGTGGAAAGGGTTTATATTTCTTGTGCTAATTACCATGCATAGAAAGTTGCGTGTGTGTTTCTGTTGAAAGTTTTGGGTTAGGGTGAAGTGAAAAACTTATTGCTAAGAACTTGTGAAAGGGTTTAATTAGTGTCCTATTAGCTTTTAGCTAATTTTGGGATTAAGTTTTGGCCTGGTCAAACTTGATTTGTTTAATGTTATATGAGATATCAATCAGCATATTGAGTTTAAGTTGTTAGAACAGTTTTCGGGGTACTCCCTTCAATATTGTTGGAGTTTATTTTGAAGAATTAGTTTGAAGATTGTGTTCATATGCATGATTGATAAATTTGGGCAGAGTTGCATATATGATAGCCTTTCAGCCATTAAAATTATGAGCCACCAATTTTGTTGAAAATGATTTATTAATTTTGCAATCATGATTTACTGTGGCTACTAAAAATGCAATTTATTTTGAAGCTAAATCCCGCAGCATATTAACTAAGAAACTATTGACAATGCAATCAACAATCTTTGGAAAAGGTCACAAGTATGGGTTTTTAAGGAAGCGGGGCAGTCTTTTATATAAAGTTTTTCTTGTAAGAGGGGCTAAGTAAGTTTTAAAATAAAAGACTTGAGCAAGAGCACTCAGGATTAGAAATAAAGATTTTAATATCAGAACTAATAGAGAGAAAGAATATTATAAAATATACACGGTTCAACACAGTAAAATGTTCACACTTTCTTCAGGAGGAAGAAGGAACATACACATATTTCAAAAGAATACAGATACATCTGTCTAGAACCATATTCAAAAACTGACTACCGGTGAACCTTTTCAGATTTACTTATGGGTGAAAAATTACTCCGCAGTATATATGCATGTAGACTGGCAAATTGTCCTTAATTCCCCAGTGGCAATCTGAGGCCGGCTAGGATTCAAATTTGTCGGAATTCTTTGGGAGAATCAGTCTACCTAGAGCGGTCTACCCACATATTCAAACAAACACACCACGGGAAAAAAGAGGGAACCAAAATTGTCAAAAATCTGGTTACAGCCACAGCGAGAAAGGTATTTGGATATTGACTAAAAAATGACCGGAATGACTGGTACGACGAAGAATATCAAAGTGCTGCCAACAAAAGGAATGAAACATCGACACCAGAGCATATATGTATACCAAATATAAAGTAATGGGCGCGAAATGTGCTTATTTTCATCCATACGTGGGTGAAGGTTTTTTACTACATACATGCCTTCTTCTCCCATACGAATTGGAATCCCCCACCCTTCACGTGGCTAGAGCCTCCAAACACTAAAGTGGCTCTCTAGTTGCTCTCACAAAAATCTCACTCCTCTTATACTTTAACCCCCGAATCGTTAACGAAATATCAACCATGTGATTGAAAACGGATGATTCGTGAAACTTCAACAGATGACGAGAAAAATCTAGTCAATTTAAATTTGAAATTGCACACAGAACAATTCTTTTAAGATAAACCATGTTGAATGTGGTGCAAAAGCATTGCAAAAGTGATAATTAGTTTAACTGAAAAATTTCCGCAGTTTCGTACGAGGTGGCCGATACTCATCAGGATCTGCCACATCCGTCACCTCGGGGCAGCTCGACTGCGTGGGTTTCACATGACTGCGAACCCAAATATATATATATATATATATATATATATATATATATATATATATATATATATATATATTGTCGCGTGTTATGGTTCGCGGCCAATAATTTTAATGTTCCGGGAAAGTGAAAACGCAATGTCTTTTAAATTAAATTAAAAAGAGTTTATTTAAAAGAATGCACAATTATTAATTTCACTATTAAAAGTCTAACTTCCACTTGTCCATAAATTTCTATCGCAATTGTCTTCTAAAATCACTTCACAATCACTCAATCAATATCGCCTTTACCCCGCGCCACTCTATCACAGTTTTTTTCGCGGTTGTAATGAATGGTCCCCCCATTCGTTCCGCTCGCCTTTATATAGGGTCTCTAGCCATTCAACCCATTTCTCGTACATTGGAGAATGTTCAGCCGAGAGGTACCTGGTATATTCGAGCAGCTTAATGAATGGAGTGACGTCACTTTCAGATGTTGATCATGCTTGGTGGATTCTCGTGGTTTCGAGTAAATTCACTTTGTTGATCATGAGGTTCTTAATGGTTTTAAAAACAATTGTAACGGCTTACGGTGTTCCTGTATGCGGTATACGATGTCGTTGATTCGCTTTGTAACTCGGTAGGGGTCCTCCCAATTATGTTGCAACTTTGGAGACCTACCCTTTCGCCGTTGCGGGCTATATAGCCATACTAAGTTATATTGCTGGAAGCCAGTAGAATTTGCCTTTAGGTCATACCTGGTCTTCATGCGGTCAGTAGCCGATTCGAGGTGTTTTTGCACTGTCCGATGTATCTGGTTCAACCGTTGCCTTAGCTCACTTGTTCCGAACGTTATATCAGCCGGCAGACGAATAGTCTTTCCAAAAATGACTTTGGCTGGGGCTTGACCCGTCGATGCATGTTCGGCAGCTCTGTACACCATCACAAATAGTGGGATATGTCGGTCCCTTTGGTTTTCGTCAACCATTTTGGCCAGATGTTTATTGAAGGTGCCGTTGAAACGTTCGACCATTCCATCGGATTAGGGATGCTTTCCGCATCCCCGACAGCTCACACATTTCGCCAAAAACTAGTGACTCAAAGTTTCGGCCTTGATCTGAATGTAGTTCACAAGGTACGCCGTACCTACTAACCCAATTTAACACTAGCTGTTCGGCTACAGTAGTTGCTTCCTGGTTGGGAATGGGGTAGACCTCGGGCCACTTGCTGAAATAATCGGCTACAACCAGCGTGTATCGATTTCCCCATTCGGATTCAGGGAAGGGTGCTGCGATGTCAACAGGAATCCTTTCAAACGGTACACCCACGTTGTAGGTTTGCATTCGTCCTCTCAGTCGTCGCTTTGGACCTTTGACGGAAGCGCAAATTGTGCATCTACGGTACCAGTCCTCTACGTCTTCTCGAGCATGGAGCCAGCAAAACCTTTCCCGCAATTTCGCTAAGGTCTTGTTAACGCCAAGGTGGCCTCCCGAGGATCCTTCGTGCATCTCCTTAACCACATCATGGATTCGGCTTTTGGGAAGTATAGTTTGCATCCTATAGGAGCTGCCATCCGCCGTTTCCCATTTCCGCTTGAGTATGCCACCCTCTACCTGAAGGGAGTTCCATTGTGCCCAATAGCTTTTCAGGGTTGCGCCATGCATTGAAACGTCTTTCCACTCCAGTCGCCCAGTTGTCTCTTTCCATACGAGCAATGGTCCGATGTCTTTATCGGCTAACTGGGCATATCGAATCTCCTCCGGTGACCAACCTTCATCAAATTTGGCCGTTATCAATCGCAGATCAACGGGTGGTTCCTTTTCCTCAATCCGTCGGCAATGCTTGCAGTTAGCTGGACATGGACGACGAGATAAGGCGTCAGCATTTCGATGAACTCCGCCCTTCCAATGAACAATTTCGTAGACGTATGACCGCAATCTTTCGATCCATCTTGCAACTTGTCCCTCGGGGTTTTTGAAGTTGAGCAGCCATCTCAATGATGCATGGTCCGTTCAAAGAATAAATTTTTAGCCATATATGTACTTGTGGAACTGCTTGGTGGCCTCTATTATAGCCAATAGCTCCTTCCTGGTCACGCAGTAGTTCCTCTCACTTTTTGAAAGAACTTGACTGTAATACGAGAGGACTCTTTCTTCGCCATTGATCTGCTGGGAGAGTACAGCTCCAATACTGCCGTTGCTCGCATCGGTGTCAACTACAAACATTTTCCCAGGTTTTGGATATGCCAGCACGGGTGATTCACACAGCTTCTCCTTCAAGGTGTCAAAGACTACCTGGCATTGCTCATTCCAGACATAGAAAAGAGTTTTCTCGGTTAGCTTATGCAGACACTTAGCTCTTTTGGCAAAGTCTTTGACAAATCTTCGAAAGTAGGTAGCCAGACCCAGAAAACTTCGTAGTTGGCCCTTGTTGCTTGGTGTTCGCCAGCTTTTCACGGCTTCAATTTTCTCAGGGTCTGTTTTGACCCCTTCTGCTGATACAACGTGTCCCAGGTATTTTACTTCCGCTGCGAAAAGGGTACACTTGTCGGGACTAAGTTTCAAATTCGCCAGTCGCAATCGGGAGAAAACCTCTTTCAAGCTCCGCACATGCTCTTCGAACGTTCTCCCGATAACAATGTTGTCATCTTGGTACACCAAGCAGGTTTTCCAGGTTAGGCCTCGTTGCGCGTATTCCATCAGGCGTTCGAAAGTGGCTGGAGCATTGCAAAGCCCAAATGGCATCACCACAAATTGCCACAATCCGGTCCCAACTGAAAATGCGGTTTTCTCTCTGTCCTTCTTGTCGATTTCTACCTGCCAGTAGCCACTCTTGAGATCGAGTGAAGAAAACCATTTTGCGTCGGCTAAAGTGTCCATGATGTCATCGATGCGTGGAAGTGGGTAACTATCTTTCTTAGTGACGTCGTTAAGCTGCCTATAGTCGACACAAAACCGAGTGGTACCATCCTTTTTCTTTACTAGAACTACTGGCGCGGCCCATGGACTGACAGGAGGTTCGATAACGCCTTGTTTTTCCATGTCCGAGATAAGTGCGCTCACTTTTCCTTGTTTGGCTATAGGAAGACGTCTTGGTGCTTGTCGAATTGGCTTGGCTCCCTGTGTCTATATGACGTGAGTTGCCATACTCGTTCGGCCTTGCTCATCCTGGCTTGTTGGAAGATGTCACTGTACTTGGTGACCAGATCAGAGGCTCGCTTGAATAGCTGCACTGGCAATTTGACCTGCTTCAATATTGCAGACGTGGATTCCCGGGCTTTGTCTGTGTCTTGCCTCCATTTCCAATAATGGTCGTGAGTAGCTTCCAAAGAGGTGATGATGGAAACAGGCTGGCAGCTGCCGATGACTTCTCCCGCTTTGATGCTCGTGGTTGAGTCTGCGGTGTTAAGGACTCTCACTGGCACGTATCCGTTCCTTAAAGATCTTACAAGGCTTTGTCCTAAAATCAAACTGTGCAATGCGGACGTCTTCGTTGGCTCTATCAGATAAGATCGATGGTCTCCAGAATCACCATCAAACTTGGCCCATAAATTTAGACGCTGGGACCCTCCATCAATACTTTGACATTCTGCTATTTCAATACCCGTTTGCCCAAGTCCAACGTGATTCCATGTGATCGCAGAAAATCCATTCCGAGAATGCAGTCATCCATAATGTTCGCGACCAGAAAATTATATCGGAACGCAAGGTTTCCCAACTGTATCTGGAGGTTGACCTCTCCATGGACAGGTGCAGTTTCTCCCGTAGCTGTCCGTAGTGAGAAAATCCTGCCCTTTCGAAGTAGTTGTTGCCTCACATGGTCTGGTCAGATAATCGATCGGGTTGCACCAGTGTCGATTGTTATGGTGCAATGTTCTCCGTCAACTTGACCCGGGAGGCATAAGTCCGCATCTCCACGATGTAGTCTTGACACGGTGATGGTGGTGCTGGGGACGTCGATCCTCCTAGCCAATCTCTGCCCCACAAAGTTGGCTCACATGTTTCCCGACCCCTCCGTTTGAAGAGTTTCCATTCTGGGCTCCTGACTCGATCTAGATCTTCTCCTAGCTGCACACCCTGAACAATAGCTCGGTTTTCTTGGCTTCTTGCAGTTTCTTTGCAGGTACCCCTTCTCACCGCAATTCCAGCATCTAGGCGCACCATTTACCTGCGGCTCTCGCTCAATTTCGATGCGCTCACACCTGCACTCGTCTGCCACTACCTCGCGAACCCGGGCAGTCGTACGAGTCACATTTTTTGCTGCCTCAAAGTTCAGCCTGTAAGCCAATGCGTCCTTAACCGTTTGCTTTTGAGCTAAATACACGGGTTGTTGCAATTCCGGGTCCTTTAGTGCGCTGATGAATGCTTCTGTTGCTGCATTATCTCGATGTTCTGGGTCGTAGGCTGGGTAAGCCAAAAGTGCTAGTCACTCAATGTCTTGGGCTAGCTGCTGTAGGGTTTCACCAGACTTCCGCGCCCGATGCCTTAGCTTTGACCGATAAATCTGCTTCAGATAATCGTCTCCATAACGCATGTCGAGCGCATTCATTATAGCAGCCGAGTTTGAGTGCGACTCGACGGGGATAGTCTGCAAAAGCTCGGCAGCTGGGCCTCTTAGAGCAAGAATTAATGCAGTTGCCTGTTTCTGCTCATTCCAGTGATTTGCCCTAGCGGCGGCTTCAAACTGGGTTTTGTAAATACTCCACATCGTTTGCCCGTCGAGCTTTGCGCTTGGTTTGTAAGCGGGGCCAATTCCAATTCCTTTTTCACTTTTTCCATCTCATGGTTGATTCTCTCCTTGACCTGGCTGACCTTTTCCTTGACCTGGCTGACCTTTTCCTCGACCTGGTAAACCTTTTCTTCGACGCATTTTATTTGTTTGTGCAGACTACTGAACTCCGCTTTTATTTCGGTTGACTGTTTTTGAAAATCTGCCTTGATTTCGATCGCTAGTTGATCCAGCTTCGCTGACTGTTCATTTAGCTTCGCTGATTGTTCATCTAGCTTCGCAGTTAAACTGGATGTTAAATTAAAAGACTGTTGTCGCTGCTCTTGCTGCATCAGCATTAATATTTGCATTAGCGCATTTTCTGGCTCCTTTGATTTTGGTGTTTCTACTTCTCCACCTTCTGCACCTTTTTCCGCATCTGTGAGCTCACCTGAATCCAGATTCCCGCCTTTCGACTCGATCGCGTCACGCAAGCGTGCAATCAGTATGGCCTTTGTACCTTGTGTGGCCAGATTTCGCTGTTCCGATTCCTCCTTGAGCTCCGATATGGTCAATTGATCAATTTTTAAATGTAAGTTTCCTAGCATTTTTATTGTTTTGGCTATTTTTCCACCAGTTTCCACGTTAATTTTCACTGTTGTGCACTATCTCACTTCTTCACACCACTGTCGCGTGTTATGGTTCGCGGCCAATAATTTTAATGTTCTGGGAAAGTGAAAACGCAATGTCTTTGTCAATTAAGTTTAAAAGAGTTTATTTAATTACTTAAAAATGCACAATCACTTATTTAACTATTTCACAATTTAAATTTTCACTATTAAAAGTCTAACTTGCACTTGTCCATAAATTTCTAACGCAAACGAAAATCACTTTTCTATTACTCGAACAATATCGCTTTTCTATTCGCTTCAAACTTTCGCAGTTTTTATTATCGCGGTTCTAATGAATCCCCCCATTCATTCAGCTTGCCTTTACATAGGGTCTCTAGTCATTCAACCCAGTTCTCGTACATTGGCGAATTAGCGGGAACATTCGAGCAGCGTAATGAATGGAGCAGTGACTCACTTTCAGATGTTGATGCTTGGTGGGTTTTCGAGTACGTTTGTTTTGTTGATCATGATTAATGGGTTTTCGAGTGCATTCGTTTTGTTGATCATGATCTTCTTAACGATTGTGAAAATAATTGCGACAGTAACTCGCAAAATTGTTCGTGCATGTAACAATATATACATATATATATATATATATATATATATATATATATATATATATATATATATATATATATATATATATATATATATATATATATATATACATATACATATATATATATATATATATATATATATATATGTATATATATATATATATATATATATATATATATATGTATATATATATATATATATATATATATACTGCAACAGGGCAGTGCTGCAAGCTCTATTGAGCAATAATTTCTACTATTATGCAGTGGTGGCGAACTTATAAGAATTTTGCTTAGGGAGTGCTGAAGTGAAAGCACTGCATTGTTCTTTCACCCGAGCATTTCAGCTATCAACTTAATAGCACATTACGCTCGATGGACACCAGCTGATTCCAGCATATGGGCTAGCACTGCAAAACTGCGAAAATTTTTAATGGTACCAGCCCGTATGCTGGAATCAGCTGGTGTCCATCGAGCGCAATGTGCTATTAAGTTGATAGCTGAAATGCTCGGGTGAAAGAACAATGTAGTTCTTTCACTTAGGACACCAGCATTCTCTATACAAAATTCTTATAAACTGAAAAGTTTGCCAGGGATCGCGAGTGTTGTTATGTCGGCAAAAGAAAAATGTAGTGATGGGTGTGGGATTGTAAGAACAGCTATGGGAAACATATCAGTGACATATCCTTCATAGGGTAAGTTATGTTGAATATTTTATTTCGTTTAAGTTAGAATACCCGCTCTGAAAATTGATTTAGTTCAAGATGCGAAAATTCGTAGGAGATCTATGTCAAATTTACATTTCAAAATATGAATGATTGTTTGAGATACGCGTCGTTTTGTGAGCTGCTAAAAGTGAGTTTTTCGTTTTTTGCGATGTCGAAATTTGTTGAGCAAAGAATTTACATTAAATTTTGTTTGTGGAATCAATTTTCTGCTGTGGATACGTTGCAGAAAGCCTTTAGTGATGAGGCTTTGTCTTAAAAAAATGTTTAAAAGTGGTATAGTGAGTTCCAAGCCGGCCGTGAACGTGTTGAAGACGAAGCGCACCCTGGCCGACCATCAACCTCAACCGACGAAGCTCACGTCCAACAAATCAAAGATTTAGTGTTGGAAACCGTCGATTAATGATTACAGACCTTGTTGACGAGGTTGCCATATCGAAAGGCTCGGTCAATACCATTTTAAAGGATGTTTTGGGCGTCAAGCGCGTCAAATCTCGACTGGTATCGAAAACATTGAACTTTTTGGAAAAAAAGGCGTCACGTTGAAGTGTGTGAAACGATGCTTTCTGACTATCAGGACAAGATAGAACACATTGTCACTGGAGATGAGACTTGGATCTATGCTTGCGTCCCCGAGACAACCACTCAATCGAGCCAAAGGGGAGCCGAAACCAAAAAAACCGCGCCAAAGTCGCTCAAAAATCAAGGTAATGTTGACTGTTTTCTTCGATTATCGTGGTTGGGCCATACAGTCAACAAGGAATATTATTTGAACGTTATGCGTCGTTTGCGTAATGCTATCTACCTAATAAGGCCGGAATTATGGGAAGACAATTCTTGGTATGCACCATCCCATACTGCACTCGTAATTCGTGATCATTTCGCCAAAAACTCAACTCATATCGTTCCGCAACCACTGTATTCACCTGATCTGGCGCCGTACAACTTCTGGCTGCTCAGCAAGCTCAAAAAACTGCTCCGGGGACACCGTTTTGATACGATAGAGGAGATTCAAGCCGCAGCGAAGACGGAACTGAAGGCCATCCCGGAAAGTGACTAGAATCAGTATTTCGAAGATTGGAAAATCCGTTGGCATAAGTGCATTGCATTGGGAGGGGATTACTTTGAAGGGGATGAGATTGATTTCGAAGAATGAATAAAGAATTTTCAAAATAAATACGATGTTACCTAAATTTTTGGCACAGTAGTATACTAACTAGCACCTGCAATCAAGGAGCTGTCCAAATGAAAGGAGAGGCAAATAAACGTGTAAAAGATGAATTAAAGTTTACCATGTGTTGGCTGAATTGCATAAAATTCTAGTTTTTGTTCACATAAATATGCACTTATAGTCCAATCTCTCTACTCCATAAGTATTGTAAGAAATAAAATTTGTTCGAATTGCAGCTGCTATTTAGTAGATATGCTCTGGTCGACATACTGTACGTCCAAAGACCAACTCGCGCAAAAAAAGAGGCAATATATCACCCTCCAAGTCAAAAGCGCTTTACTTAATATTAATCGTTATAAATTTTCAAAGAATATAAAGCAAATTCCAAACTATGAAAAAAAATTACACTTTATGACTCTCTTCAAATTTAAACATTACTAAGTATAAGCCTATAATAAAAAAAAATACGATAAAATCCAATTTAATTAAAATAATAACCAATTGGAAAAAAGAAAAAAGCAGCAAACATCAGGAAGGTGGTCCGATTAGTACTTAGCCTCACCGTCCGATGGCGCCACTATCGAGAGAAAGATTCATTATCATGTAGCACATTTTTGTAGACAGGTACTATCAAAATTTCAGTCGAATCAAGCTGGTAGTTTTGATTTGACGCGGGCGTGTCCGCGGATTTTAGAAAAATGGAGAAAGAGCAGTATCGGTCGGTAATCTAATTCTTGTTTTTGGAAGGGAAACCGCGCAAAGAAATCAAATAGCGCTTGAATACTGTATACGCTGACTCTGTTCCTGCAATGGTGACTGTAAAAAATTGTTTTAAAGAGTTTCAACGTGGTCACACGTCGTTTTTGATGAGCTACGCCCAGGTGCCTCGAAAACGGCTACCCTGGTGGATAGCGTGACAAAAATCCACGTGCGCGTATCGGCAGACCGTCGATTGAAGGTGCGCGAGATAGCTGAGATAGTCGGCATCTCAAGAGACTGCATGGGTCATATCCTGCATGCGGCGCGATGAGTGCCGTATTTGCTCACTCCAGACAGCAAACGCACCCGTGAGACCACTTCAAAGCAGTGTTTGACGCTGTCTAAGCGCAAGCCGAAGGAGTTTCTGCATCGTTTTGTGACCGTTGGTGAAACGTGGCGCCACTGGTACACACCATAGACCAACGATTAGTCAAAACAGTGGACTTCACCCGGCGAACGTGCTCGGAAGAAGGGGAAAGCTGTCTTTTCGGCCAAAAAGTTGATGGACACCGTTTTTGGGATTCATAAGGTGTGATCTGCATTGACTGCCTAGAGAATGGCACAACAGTCACAGGGCTCTCCTATGCCGAATTATTGGGTCAATTCGACGCTGAATTGCAGAAAAAGAGCACCTATTTGGCGAAGAAAAAAGTGTTCTTCCACCGTGACAACGCATCGGCTCACACCTTAGCCAACGCAACGATCACGTTGGTTGGATTGGACTACGATCTGCTATCCCATCCATCGCATTCTCCAAATTTGGCCCCTTGGCACTTAAGTTATTTCTAAACTTGAAAAAGTCACTCGACGGGTAGAAATTTGAGTCGAATATGAAGGTCATCGCCGCCACGGACCCTTATTTGCAAACCTCGAGAAAATGTATTTTTCAGGCAGGCTAAAGAAGTTGGAGCATCGCTGGGTCAAGTGTATCAAGCTAAGATGAGACAATGCAGTGGAATAAATTGCCACTTTTCCTAAATTTTCTTTTTCCTTTTGTAGGATAAGAACTTATCAAACCGACCTCGTTTTCAAAAATTAATTATAATATTAACTTAACTGTGAACTTTCATCCTCCATTTAATATCTTATAACCTGATTCTGTACAAATTCAATCAAAAACTTTATCTCATGCAAATATAATGCTATCACAATATTTTGAACCTTAACTTTAAACCTTATCTTTAAATCTAATATAATAAACATAACATATACCTATACCAACTATTGAAACCCATCTCTAATTTTTAACATAAACAAAAATCAACAACACTAGATACAGCAGTAATAAGCTTAAAATCAAAATTAATCGTCAGTAGCGAAAAACACAAAAAAGTAACACCCACGAATAATTTAGACATTGTCATTCAGCCACCAATACCTAGAGTGCTCCATCTCAGCTCGAACAGCCTCAAATAATCTAGCAAAAGAGTATCTCCATAGGAGTTGTTGGGTTCGTGAACTTGAACTCGGAGGATATTTGATCTTCTTATCGGTGGCCTGTCTATATCTATGATACATGATTCGGAGACCGTCAGAATCAAAATCATATCGATTCATGTCCAAATACACGAATGCTTCTGGAGGAATGAAGCCAGTAGCGAGACAAGTCTCGATATACCCGTTTGTAGGGTGGAACGGCTGAATCCACGGGTTTTTGCTCACAGTTACAGATCTTGCGATATAACTCCGAAAAAGTTACAATATGAAGATATCGACTGCCGTCACTTTACCAATTTGATAAATTTTTCTATTCAATATATAGTATTTCCAATCCGTCTCAGGGTTTCTGTATGAACCAGTACATGCACGAAGACATTTCCTTTCGAAAACTCTTAATCTTTCTATAACCCTAGCACTCTGGTTGTACCAGATCTGATATCCATATGTCAAAACTGATCTAACCAGAGTCTTGTAAAAAATAATATTGACTTGTTGATCAATGTATCTGGAATAAAAGAGTTGTTGAAGAAACGTGACTACCTTTTGTGCATTACTGAGCATGATTTTGACAGGTTCAGTATGGTACAGAAACTGATCGAGATGAACATCAAGGTATCAACAACAGAATTTATGTGGAAGCCGGTATGAACTATCCTTACCAGCCATAATGTGGAAATCCTTCCAATTTGGTTTCAGGTTTTGACCGGCTTCCAGCAGCGTTTTCCGAAACCAAATTTTTTCGCACTTCTACGCATTGATTTTCATTTGCTAATCGTCGGTATAAAGCTGCAAATCATTAAAAATTTTTTGAAAATTGCTCTGAACAATTGTAGCTCTTTGGTTTGCCGTATATACATATGACCTGATCATCAGCAAACGCAACCAATGATCACGTGGGTGAGACGTTAAAGTCTAAGCCATTCAATAGCTTGCGAGTGAAGATTGAGAAGAGCAGGGGTGCAGTAACTGTTCCCTACTGTAGACCATTCAAGACCTAGAAGTCGCACGTTGTCGTCAGATTTCTATCAGTTACAACAAATGATTTCCGGTATAACGTATTGCACATCATGGCGATAAGGTATCTGGAGAACCTGTCCTGAAGGAGCTCAAAAGTTAGTCCATCTATCCACACCGTATCAAAGGTTTTCTCCACATCAATGAGACAAGCTCCTACATATTCTCTATTATTTAATTTCAAACAGATGTCTGAGGTTACTTTCGTAATCGCATGTATGGTCTAATGTCTGGAACGAAAATTCAAATTGGCAATTCGGCATGAACTCATACTTCTCAATGAGGGCGTTTAATGTTTTGCTCAGTATCACTCTAAATACCTTGCTGATGTTAGGCAGCAAGTTGATTGGGCGATCGATTTTAAGGCCCAACGATTCTTTTCCTTCCTTCAAGATTGGAAATACCTAAGCCTTTTTCCACTCATTTGGGAAATATAAATTGTTCAACATGTTGTTGAACATATGCAATAATTCTTAATAGCAGGCAAATGTCGGAGAACTATGTTTGGAATACCGTCAGTACTACATGATTTCTTGTTGTTCATCCTGCGAAATGTGAAACACAAGTCTTCATAGCTGACAAAACAATCAACAAGATTCAAGCTCGACATGAGATCAGATGTTTATGTTTCATTGAAATGAAGAATTGACTCACCGTTCAGGCTTGCTTTGAAGTCGGAAACTTTTGCTGAAACGAGCTCTAAAAATATTTGTTTCCCTCTCTCAGGGTTGGGTAAATAAACCAATTCAAAATGAGTTCTAATCAGCGCAAGTTTCTATGATTCTTCACATATAATCCTGTTTCCGTTTCTATCCAGAGTCGTAGTATCAGTTTTTATACCAGCCCTATCGAGATTGGTCTAATCACTAGCGACTTTAAAATTCGAAACTATCGCTTGAGACTTCTTACAGAATCAGCTTTTCTCTTTCATCAAAACGCCTTCTGGGTGTTATGGGTTAATACCTATCAGTTTTTCCGCCCACTGACTGCTGACCTCACTCCAGAAGTATGAACAGATTAAGTTCTGGACATTCTTCCGGCGTAATATCAACAAGGCAAGGAAGGAATAGTTGTTGTCCAAAAATCGTCGATAAATATTGTTGAAGCGTATGAAAAGAAGGCTTTTTAATCTTTTTAGCATTTTCATGGTCTGTGTTTCATTTCTTCCACATTGTTTCGATACTTAATCTTGGGAACTACTTTCTTTTTTAATTTTTAATCTTGGGAACTACTTTCTCAATTATTTTTCAACATCAGCTTCTCTAACTTCGACAAACACAGATCTTTTTCATCATAAGTTAGGTTCCTATCATTAAGAACTATTGAACAGGCGTTGCTCATCAGAAGGAGAACATTGCTTCTGGTAATCCCGAACAAACTTCTATTGAAACCTTCCCGAATCCATTTTTAGGGTTTTGTAAAATAATTTTACAAAACCCTACTAAAATCGCGTCCTGTCTGTCCGTCTGTCCGTCCATCCGTCCGTCCGTCCGTGTGTCACAGCACTTTTTCTCGCAAACTGCTTAAGCTGGAAACATCAAATTTTGTATAGAGGTGTAAACTGGTGTTCTCTTCAAAGTTTAATTGCAAAAAAATTTTATAAAATATTTAAGGGGGGTCTCCTCATATAGGGGAGTGATCCCCGAAAAAAAAAATTTCATCAGAGGTAGCCGATATGGGTATGAAATATAAGGTATTGATGAGAACTTTTCAAAACAGGTCTAAATTTAACACATTTTGCTTCGAGGGGCCCCCCTCGCGATTAGACACCTGTGATCCGAAAAATCTGAAAAAAATTGTGAAGGTAGATGTTTATGAGTACAACAACAACAAAAACCTTAGAAGTCAAAATTCGCTGAACTTTGTTAAAAATAGTATGATCCCCAATAAAATCGTATAGGTACCTTAAAACTGGGCGATATTGAATAAAAGGGGACCTTGTAGCACTCCGGAAGAGGCAATAATTTCTCTCGAGAAAGTGCCCTTAAACTTTACAAACTGTGTTCGATTATTTAGGTATGATGCAATCCAACTCAATAAGGATCCAGAGATACCGAACTTCAGAAGTTTGGAGATCAAAGAGTTCTGTGATTGACTCGACCAAAAGCTTTGGTGAAGTCCGTATAAACAGCGTCAATCTGGTTACCTGTTTCCATCTTGCAGAGGATAGTTGAGGTAAGAAGCGTTAGATTGGTAGTAGTTGATCGACCTTTGCAAAAACCATGTTGCTACTCATTTAATCGTGGCTCAACCAACGTGGTAAGCTTGTCACAAATAATTTTTTCGAACAACTTCGGAATAGCAGAAAGTATGGCAATACTTCTATAGTTTGTCATAGACCTCTTATCGCCACTTTCGAAAATTGGAGTCAAATGAGAAACTTCCAGAAAGATGGAAAAGCCCCTCGTTATGAAGACGCATTGAACAAAATAAGCAGAGGGGAAGTAATCTGATATATACACTCAACAAGAAATCTTGAAGGAAGAGAATCAGGTCGAGGCCCCATGTTAATATCTAGTTATTTAATAGCGCTTACATTATCTTCGCTTGATAAACTCGTTTCATCAATAAATGGTGCTGTCGTTGTATGACAATTTGGCATGCTATGAGAAGTGCTGGCCGGGCAAAAAACCTCGTGGAAGTGCTCGGCAAAAAAGCCGTATATAATTTCATGACAAGCTGAAACCACTTAAGCTAGAAACATCAAATTTTGTATGTACGTGTTAAGTGGTGCTCTCTTCAAAGTTTAGCTACAAACAAATTTTATAAGGCATTTAAGAGGCGTCTCTCCATATAGGGCAATCGCCCCCGAAAAAAAAAATTTCATCAAAGGTAGCCGATATGGGTATCAAATGAAAAATCTCGATGAGAGCTTTTCACAACAGGTCTTAAATTAACATTTTTTGGTTTAAGGGGCGTACAGGGAGAGGAAATGTGCCCCCCCCCCCTAATGGAGGTGGTTGTTTATGAGTACAACAACACAAATACCTTACAAGTCCAAATTCACTAAACTTTGTTAATAATAGTATGATCTTCGAATTTTAACATTTCCCTCAATAAAACCGTGTAAATACCCTTAAACTCAACGAAGTTCGATATTTAAGTAGTCCTACAAAAGCTTCTTAAACTTTGTAAGTTTGCTGAAATTCGAATGATATACATGGAAGTTAAATCCATTTGAAATTTCTCCGATTACAACAACAATAACACATGATGTTGGTGTTTTATGGACTTTCCATCAAATCAGTCACTGCAGTTTTGATTTGACCTTCTTGAAATTTTCAAATAAGGTCAATAACATTAATATTTCTGGGAATTCGTGAATTGAGTGATTTTTGTTGGTTTGCTACAAAATGGCGTCCATTGCAAACAGAAAAACAATGAATTTTCTTTTAAACGTGCACATCTCTTTGACATGTTTCTTGACTTTATTCGGTGCTGGTTACTGCATTTCGGAGAAGTTCAGTACAAAACCCTTCTTACATGAGTGTAGGTCTGTCTACCCAACTTGTTTTGAAATGAAACCGATGATTTTCATGGAAAATTTAGTCTAGCGCGGCTCAATATTGCATTCTACAAAAGTGAGTAAAGCTAAGAAACCACAACGTTCACACGTAAAAATTGTTAGCGCTTCAACTGAGTCGGTTTTTGGTCCGCAAGTGGTATTTTAATTCTCACATACCTATCGGGTAGCTGGTTCAGGCACCCTCTATCCATCACCTGAGGGAGGACGCATCCGATGGAGGCTTACAGCTGCAGTATGCAAACTGACAAGCAATGGAGCGTTATACTCCGCAAGAGCGTGGAATAGTTGTGTCGATTTTTTTTGACCAATAACCATTCGGGGGTGTTGGCACAGTATGGATTTCGACGCCGATTTCCGAATTGGGTCAATCCAACTGGGCAAATAATCCGGCGCTTAGCTAATCGGCTTGAACGGACTTAAACCACATGAACCCTTGCAGGGCGTGGCCGCCAGTGCACTAATCGTTCAATATCACAACTGTAGCTGCGGATGCGGAAACATCAACCAGACGACGGACCGCGCAATCGAGCGGCACCAGATAGACCCTACAGCGAATTTCAGTGAAAGACTTTTACATATTCCTATACAAAGTGCAAACAGTGCATCATTCAATGCCTGCTGATCGTCAGTGGCGTGTGAATTACTATCAAGCCAAACTTTATCTCAAGAACAAAGAGAACGATTTTGTATCGAAAATCGTCATGAGCCACGAGGCGCATTTCCACTAAAGCGGTTATGTCAATAAGCGAAATCTTTATTTCTGGGGCACTGAAAATCCGCGTGTGATGCATGAACAGCCATTGCATACACTCAAAGCCACTGTGTAGTGCAGCATTCATGAAGGAGAAGCTATCGGGCCGTGATTTGTTTTGAGGACACCATTAGCAAGACGGTCACTGTTACTGGCGGAATGTAAAGAGCGATGATAAACGACCTGTTACTGCTGGAATTTCATGAGTGGGGCTTAGTGAATATGTGGTTTCAACGAGACAGTATAACCGCACACGCAGCACGAGCGAAAAAGGATAGTCTGAAAGAACCGTTTCCTGGTCGCGTCATCTCCCGTTTGGGCGATTTGGCATGGTCAGCAAGATTGCCCAATTTAACTATCCCAGACTCCTTTCCTTGGGCCTACTTGAAGTTGTAGGCTTATGCCAACAAGACTTAGATAATCGCAGACCTTAAGGAGAATATTCGATAGGAATAAGAACGCGTATCACCGGAAATCATGAAAAATGCGGTAAAACGGCTCAAATGTGTATCAACACTGGCGGCAGCCACTTGATAGATATAATCTTGTCCACTCAACAGCAAAAATTGTAAAGGTTCAGATAAAGATTTTTATTATTAAAAATCATTTTGTTTTTTTACTTACTAAAAAGGTTATTCAAAAACCAAATTGGATGATTAATTTTGCGATACTTTGTATCCTCTTGAGCACTTTGCGTTCGAAAATATCCAGGACCTTTTCAGAAACATTTGTTAGAGTCCAGGCTTTACATCCATACAGCACCACATGTCTTATTAGTGACTTGTATATCCCAATTTTACTTTACCTATGAGCATCTTTGGAACTTAGCATAGAAAGTTCTGAGAACTAGACTTAGTTTGGGTGCATTTATCTTTTTTCACATTTTATTCTTTTCTGTGCCATTTCTACCAAGATGCATTGTTCCCGAATCGTTAAAATTTCCCTTATAACAAATTTTTCTACTATGACTAGAATGAAAAATTTGTTGGCCTCTTTGGCAAGAAAATATATATCAAATCACTCGAAACTTTTATACTTTCCATACATGTTTTAATGTATTTTTGGGTCTGCAAATACCTTCAAAACCTACCGCAAAATGGCTCGTAAATTTATTTAAACTAAACATTTAGCTCCAATGTCTAATTTAATAAGGCAACTTTAAATTCGACGTTCTGACAATTTCGCCCATTCTCAATAATCCATTTATTTAATGTTGGCATATTCATACTCAAGGCTGGTATCGAACTCACCTATTATGGGTCTCAAGGCAGATATGCCATGAAATACCTTATCTGACCATAAACTAAATCATCTACATCGAGCATATTTGAATTTTAAATCTTTTTTGCGGGTATCGTGTGCAAGGCCTTTACCTTTGTTAGTTAGCATAACTTGCATAATTTTCTTATATATTTGCGTTGCCATCTTATTCAGGTCCACAAGGAAATCAATTAACATACCTGACGTCACTTCCCGTACCGGAAACAGCTGATCAGTAGCCCTAAATTTCGACAAACAGCTGTCCAGAAAACTTGAAAGCAGTATCTCAGTAGGCTTTTGAGATTGTCAAATACGACATTTCTCAGATTAAATTTAGCCGAAATCATACAAACGACAACGAAATACACATATTTGCGCGCTAATGTCCTCGACGCCTCATATTTAAAATAAATCGTTGACATAGTACTGAAAAAATTTCAAACTACAGTCATATGTACTGTCAAATATCTTTAAAAAATTTGTTTAATATAAACAACACTAGATGGTGCTGATGAGGCTACTTGAAGAGGTTAGGTCGCGACGTGACGCAGTGCTTCCGTTTTCGGGCCTGACGACGATATTTGGCTTAGTTTGATTTCTTGCAATCAGCTTTCAAGTATCAGTTTTGCGCAAATTCTTTCTAATGACCTAAACAACTGAGCTTGATTTTGTTCATTTTACTGCAGCTTTGTTTCTCTCGATGCACAAATTGAAAGTATCTTTAAGTTGCATCTTGAATACAACTCAGCATTTTGTGATAAACATTGTATTCAATTGTTGTTAAGAGCTTATAGTCCCAGCCTGACCTAAACAAAAGACGAATGTACTCGTAAACTATTAAAAGTAAGCACTCAATTTTAAACAATTATGACGTAACCGAATATTTCCCTTGCCTGATATCCATCGTTTGCAGTTGAAATTATTTCCATCTACTTCTCATAGTTTGCACACAAAACAGCAAACGTTTGTACGTTTAGCATGGGAAAGGAAGGCACTCTTTTCCCATTTTTCATTTTTCACAGCTATCATTTTCACATTTTCCTCTGTGCAATGGAAACCAACCAGCGAACGAACAAAGTGCTGCTGCCTTCAGGGTATTACCTTTCTGTGAGTAGTGAGTTGGCGAGCTCCAATTTCATTTACTAGAGTACAACATCAAAGTGAAATTCAGATAAAGAACATTCAAAATGTTTCTACTGGACGATTTTTAATTTGGACTACATTAAATGAATTATATTTGACTATTTCGAGATCAAAAATTGTTATACGATATTAAAAGTGCTTACGTAGATGCTCGCCAGGTAAATTGATGTGGGAATTTACAAGTAGTAGCTCTGTCTGTTGAAAAATATTATTTTAAAAGGAGAAAATCAATTGTTTTGTGAATCTTAGTTGGCGTACTATTCAAGTAATACCTTAACCACAAACGGATTCTTCCAACTCATAAGTCATCTTAACTCATTTAGTTTTTGTACGCTTGGTGACAAAAACGACTTCCTTAGAATTTTTTCTCCACTTTATCATTTATCCAGGCTCATTTTTCCACATGTCAGTTATTACATCCTTGGAAATTCGTTCCAATTAACCACAGAGCCATTTTATCCAGTGCCAATTAAACCCAGCCAACTATGTATTCGACGAGAATCCTAATTGGTTCTCGTAATACCTGTACATCCTGCGGCGGAAGGCGACTTCGCAGATGCCACCAAAGTCCGGCGTGTGGTGGTCCTCCACCCTGTAATCGACGGTAGCCAGCAACCAAATTTATCATCACTGCCAAACACACTCGTATATACGTCCACAGCGAGTCCTGTATTCATTCGCTGCAGGATATATTCCCTCTGCCGACATGTACAAGTACATTCCTTCGTTTATAAATGGTTTCTCGTAAAAATCGAACTATTCGAAAAGGAAATGAAAAATTTTCTTAGCTGAGTAGGGATTGCATAAAGCATTGTAGCCTTTAGGAAAAACTAAGAGGACGATTATTGATAGGATTTTCTTATCTTTTTTCTTTTTCCTCATTCCAGATCGACATCCCGATATGCAGACTTGGACAAACCGAAAAAGAAGAAGACACTCAGTGCCACGACGAGCCTAGTGTCCATACCAAATACAATCAAGCTGAGTATGCTGAACAGCGGATTACTTTCGTTCGGTAAGTTCGCCTAATCTCATTTGTAAATGTTGATTTAAGGACAACTTGATTAATTGAACTTGATGGCATTGTGGATGCACACAATTTTGATGTTTGCTATTGACAAGCGAACCATTAGGATGTTGGTGGAGGCATTGAATATTGGACGGTATCCAAGTGGATTTCTAAACATAAATTCGTGTTTTATTCATTGTAATTTATCCTATGTTTAAAAGGCTAAGAATATAGAAGACTAGACTTAGAGTACTAACATACTATGCTCGTACTTCATAACTAAATTATTTGTTGCCTCCTAAGCTTCACTATAACTGGGAGTGGATCATTTCTCGTTACAGGTGGAACTCATGCTGGGAAATGTCGCTTAGTTCACAAAACTAAAGTGAAATGTTCAGTCAACTTCTTTAACACAAGCGAAACAGTACAGGGACATTAGTAAATTACAGTTTACAATCAGTGGCTATCGATCGGGTGTATATGATAACGTTCAAATCGTATTAAGTTTATTTAGTCAAAATGAAAACCATATATCACTTTGGACAAATTAAATCAGACAATGTAGGAGAAATAAACTAGAAACTTGTGTAAATTATGACAGGCTTTAGGGTTATTTCACGTCAAGCGGACAGCGAAAAAAAATTCAGGTTTCAAATTTTGTTCATCTTCTTTGTAGCCCTACAGCCCCTTTCGGGCCTTCGCTTAGAGATAGTTAGAGTATCCCATTGTCATGATCGAATGTATCGGCACTCCACAAGGCGATATGATCATTATCACGCTTTGAGCGTGTATCCGTCCACCTAGCTGCGATACGTTCTGACTTTAAACCAGCACGTATCATAACTGAACAGCCTTATAGTCTGTCCGAAGAACCACTCGAACTAAATCTCGTTGACGCCAACGGTACTTGAACCAGAGACCTTCGGCTTACGGGCTTAGTGCTCTAACCACTAAGCCACGCGGACTACTACAATGTGTTCATAACTAGGTTAATTTTATTTCTAGAGGAGGATGAATAAATGTACATCATTAGTCTATATATTTTTTAGTTGCCCATTTCTGTGCCTTCAAAGGATTGTAAAAATTAGAAGAATGGTTTTTCCTCAAGGTATTAATTTTTCTAAAGCTATTAGTGTAGTCGCCTGCAGTAGGACTGTAGGCCGACAAGAATACTCTTAGAGTCTAGCATTCTTTGAAGAGTACCGCCCCGACGTACACGAGGAAATTCCCACAGGGTGAATGCCGGTCGACGGGAGCACTCTTGGAGTCTAGCATTCTTTGGGGAGCGCCGCCCCCACGGACCCGACGATATGGAGGATGCCATGACGTTCCCTCCTGGGATGGCAGGTAAAGACCCTGACTGAATCTGGACTACGCTTTAGACAACGAACTAGAATTTATACTTTGGACTGGCGGATATGGGGGTTCGGACTTAGTTGCTTTGCACGGTAGCGCCGAGGTGACACTCGTATGTGAACGGCTTCAATTCAACAGCCATACCGTCTCCATCCCGGTGAAACCTTGGGAGGCCTAGAAGTACGTTCGAAGTTCGTATTATTGGGTTGGTTGTATAGGCTCGGTTGAGACGGGCTCCCGATTAGCGCTGGTCTGGCTCTGAGCACTTGTCCTCATAAGGGCTTGTGCCAACCCTTGCATGGCCTCCCTGCTCTGCAAAGATAACCATGGGACCAAAAAGGTGACAACACAAACGAACAGAAAGAGTGGCTTCGAGGGGGAACAAAATGAAACTGGAGCAACTAAAAACCTTAAAAGACATGAAAAAAAACAAAGCAAAAATAACAACAACGATAACGCAATTGGTGACTGCTGCCACGATGTTAAAAACACATCAGGAGCGGTACTACCGATGACAATAACGACGATGAATGCAATGACAGCGAAGACGGATCAAAAACGGAAAATAACAGACTCTCTTGTGCTGACTGATAGTTCTGCGGCGTTCAGGTCCAGCGAATTGATGCACCAAAACGTCCTTAAAAGTAAGAGATATACAAGCAGTGGAGGAAAATATAAAGTGCAACAAGAATTCGATGCTTACTGCTGCGATTACTACTGAAGTGACCGGAGCAAGGGTCTTAAATCTCAAAATAATAACAAACTATCCTAAAGTCCACGAAGAGATCACGACAGGAAAGAACAGGATTGACCAGACAAATAAAGCGCCGTTGTGTGATTTCATCGCCACTGTCAAAAATGTGACGGAAGTACTGTACTCGAAAATAGTAGCCAATTGCCTCTCCCAAGAAAAGTGGTCGCAAAGCTTATACGAAAATTGGGATGTGTTTTAAAAAGAATAAAATCTGCACACGAGTCACTAAAAATCTACAAAGAAGTAAAGATTGAGTTCCTTGAACTAGAGGAGCTCCTAGACCGCATAGGGCATCACCGGCGGCGCCCAAGAGGACCAGAGGGCCGTAGAAGAGCAGAAGCTAAAAAGCGCTGATAGCTAAGGCCAAGGTAGTAGACGCCATCAAAAAGGAACAGGATCAAATAAGGCTGGCACCAGAAAACCAAAGGGGACAAATGCATGACCATCATTGACTTAACCAAAAAGGACGCTGAACAATTTCTGAATAAGTACAAAGTAAGAATAGAGTGGATTACCCACAAGAGAAGGTGAAGAACAGCACCTCTTCAATGTTTCAAATCTCTTAGCTATGGTCACAAGGCACAATTATGCAAAGGACCCGATAGGAGTTCGTTATTTTATAAATGCGGTTAAATGGAATGTAAAAGAAAAGAGTGCACACTGTGTTCTTTGCAAGGATGCTGGTCTAAGCCGGGTCTTGGGGACGTCTTGAGATCAGGGAAATTTCGAGTTTTCCAGAAAGCCTTAACCTAGGCAAAATCAGAACTTCGATGATCCGCATCCTGCAACTAAACCTACACAGCAGTTCAACTGCCCAAAACCTGCGTAAGCAAGCCAACTTGTTGCTACTGAGTAAGCAAAACCACAATCTTGACACAAGCATTGGTTCTGGGCCAGACGGCATTCCAAATCTGCTCGTCAAATCTCTGTCCTCTTCATTAAGTGTTCCTCTCAGTTTTATCTTTAACGCTTGCTTGCCCTCCGGTGTTTTTCCTTGTTTCTGGGAGACAGCCAACATCTTTCCAATTCATAAATCTGGTCCTCTTTCGTGTGTCTCTAACTACCGTCCAATCTCACTTCTATCGGGTTAACAGAAGATCCTAGAACGTTCGTTCAGAATTACATTTATGAACTTATATATTCTTCGATATCTCCTGCTCAACATGTCTTTCTTTCAGGTCAGTCGACAACTACAAACCTACTTGAGTTTACTCACATTGTTGGTGAAGCCCTTGATAAGCACTTTCAGGTTGACGTATTTTATACTGATTTTACCTAGGCGTTTGATAAAGTAAATCATAACATGGTGTGTAAAAAGCTAACACAACATAGTATTTCTGGTTGTTTGCTCTCTTGGCTTGTCTTATAAGTGAACAATCTTTCATGTAGAGTAAGTCTCTGTTGATTGTTATCTCACTTCTTCTGTCCACAGAATGGGGTCCCTCAAGGATCCATCCTTAGGCCGCTTTTATTCCTAGCATACATTAACGACTTTCCCTCTTTAGTAGATGCTCCATGTCTTCTCTATGCTGACGATCTTAAAGTTTTCAAAGTGATTAGATGTATTGATTGATCCCTCCAAAATGACCTGAGCATCCTATGCAACTGGAGTGAATCAAATTTTCTTTCCCTTAATGTACAAAAACGTCATAAAATGACTTTCTCTTTAAAACCGAATCCAATCTCATTTCCATATAGCCTACATAATGAGCCGCTATCTATTGTAACTAAGTTCAAAAACTTAGGGGTGATCTTAGACCCGCGACTCAAGTTTGAAGAGCACATCCCCGACATCACGTCACGTGCTTCTCGGGTCTCCGAAATATCCTGTCTCCATTACATCTTTATATAAGAACTGTTTGACCTATCCTCGAGTATTGTCCCCGAATTTGGACACCGCATTATAAGTACTTAGACTTACTGCTCCAATCCGTACAACGGAAGTTCACCCGAATATTATTCTTTAAATTTAAAGTCCCGTACCAATCTAATGAAGGAAGAATTTTTTTTCTGCGCCTCCCATCGTTATCATCCCGTAGACACTATCTTGATGAATGGCTCCTATATAAGCTTCACCACCATCAGTTCCATATAAATGTAAGAGAGTTACTGACAACGCGGACATCTAATTATCCCTCTTGAAGAGAAGGATCATACCAAATTCCATTTCCATTCCGTCTGCGAAGAAACCACAATGCTATGCAGTTTGGCCTGTATCCTCCATCTTTAATAATTTATAAGCATAGATTCAAGAATTTAATTTTAAATACCTAGCCTAGTAGATATATTTTGTTGTACTTTTCTATTTCTATTGTTTGAACCAATCTTGTAATTGACTTTAGTCTGTAAGTTGGTCGAAATAAATAAATAAGTATGGAGTACATACGATTAGAGGGTATCAGAGGTATTACGCGAGCCGCAGTGCAAATATTACTCGGTCCGTGTTCCGTCGTTCCCCTCTATGTGCAGTGAATGGAAACATATGCGAAAAGCTGTGAATTGTAATCAAAGCATCTGTGGGCGTAGCGTCATATCATGCATTAGCAGAAATGAGTGTGTATCCATACTCATATTAAGTATTAAAAGTATACACACAACACTTCGCAATCGAACGTACCGCCTCAGTGGAACGAAAAGGTTACGCGCATAGCAATTAGGCAAATTGAGCGAAAGCTTGAGCTTTGCGGTTGCACCAGTCGCAGAGAGACAGCGGTAAAAAACATTACATTTGAACTTTGTTCATGTACTAGTTTAAATTGGCTTCATTATTTTGTTTGGTAGACAATTAAGTCAGCATAATTATGCTATAAAAGAAAATTGAACAAACAAAAATATAAAGAAGTGTTTGTCCATTCGCTGGCTTTAGGCATGCGCCCGAGCTTAATCTATTCCAAGGCAATTAGCTCGAGATAAGCGAATAAGGATAAGTTCAACTACGTACTCAGGGCGCCTGCCCGAGTATTAGTGCTCCAAAGCAGTTACACCCGGGGCTTGCAGTTGAACTAGTAATTGATTGATTTATCAATCTAACTGGATATTCAAGGCATCAGCCCGAATATTAGCATCTCAAGGCGTTACGCCCAGGGCCAGCAGTTGGATTACTAATCAATTGATTCCTAAATATAACTGCGTACTCAGGGCGTCAGCCTGAATATTAGCGTCCTAAGACAATGACGCCCGGGGCCTGCAGTTATAGCTTTAATTGATTGGTTTCGCACATATGATATCAAGCAATATCGTAAATTTCATTTCCTTCAAATAACAAAAATACTGAAAGTAGACATAAATCCCATGAATTTGTAGCTCCATTAATACTTTAAATTTATTGATATGCTGATATAAGTCCTCATTATCTTGTTTATTTAAAAAGTAATTAGCTTCAAAAAATTCATTCTCAAAGTATGGAATTTATATTATATATTCAACTGAACGTGACTAACAAAGAACGAAATTAAAGTTAAATCATTAAATAAACTAACACCTTTTTACTAGTACCAGTATACAAAGAGTATACTGGTATTGTAACAGAGGCATACTCAAGCAGTGATCATGAGTGCATTCGGGTTGAGATCAGTGGTGTTGTCTCCCGCCGTTCGTGCTCTCGATTTTCTGCTATGGGGTGGAACATCGGTGAATCGACGTCGAGAGATTCGTCGAGGTGCTCACAACCGGCAGCTCAAGACGTGATGAACATCACGACTGCTTACAACGCTTCTATGCCTCGTCGAAAACCCCGGCACGGCAAGCCACAGTGCACTGGTTGTTGATTGAAATCACTGAAAAGCGAAGGGAATGTCACAAGCTTTGGTGTGAGGCTAAATGGACGCAGAACCGTGACGAGGCATGCAACCGCATAGCAGCATATAAGTCAGCCAGGAAATGGGGTCGCAAATTGTTTAACAATAGGAAGGGTCGCTGGTGGCAAGATCTAGTGGACAGTGTGAACAAGGATCCGTGGGGCCTTGGCTACAAGTTAGTTATACGGAAGCTTGGTGCCCTATGGACGCCTTGCATACATGATGTGGAAAAGATAGACGAGATAGTGCGGGAACTCTTCCTCGCCCATTTCGTCCATGTTAACGCTGCCTATGGTGAAACAGCAATCGATTCTCCACTCTTTACATTCCCGAAACTGGAAGAGGCAGTCCTTTCACTTGAAGCGAGGAAGGCTCCAGATCTAGATGGTGTTCCAGCTGAGGTGTTGCAACTTGTTCATCACCATTGTCCTGACTTGCTACTTAGCACATTCAACGCTTGCCTACGAGACGGGGCTTTCCCGGTACGATGGAATATGGCAGGGTTCGCGCTGATCAGCAAGAGAAGACAAATCCCGAATCACCGTCTGCATACCGCCCGTTATGCATGCTAGACATTATTGAGAAAGTGCTAGAGAAACTCATCAAGGCAAGACCCACTGACACGATTCGTACTACTGAGGACCTATCTCCTCGGCAGTATGGCTTTTAGCAGGACATTCCACCGTTGGTGCGATTGCAGAGGTGGGGAGCGCAGTCCAAAAGGCAAAGGTATATAGCCGCGCCAAGTGACGGATCATCCTGTTAGTGGCACTCGACGTTGGGAATGCCTTCAACTTCGCTAGATGGGTGGATACGCTGGAATCCCCTTTTCAAGTTCCAGAATATCTAATTCTAAGTTTACTTTACGATACGACACAGGGCTAACGAAGGATGGAAGTTATGCCGGATATTGCCCAGAGATTTATCCTTGGTCCAGACCTGTGGGATGAATCTACGGCAAGCTACTGAGACTCGAGATGCCAGATAAGTCGCGCTTGATTGGCTATGCGTATGATGTTGCAGCTCTAGCCCTGGACCCACCATTGAACAAACGAAACTTAGGCTGAATATACTAATGTGCCAATTGAGAACTGAATGACTGCTCGTGGGTTCAGTTTAGCAATGGAGAAAATCAAAGTGGTAATCTTAACAAAAAAGAGAATCCCTAGAATAAGAATGATCAGTATTGGAGACATACTAGTCGAATCGAAGCCAGCGGTGAAGTACCTGGGGCTACTTATTGACTGGATGATGAGTTTCTCTGAACAAATCAGGGCAATGGCTGACAAAGCTGCTTCGGGAGCATCGACTCTGAGTCGACTTATAACCAACGTAAGGGGACCCAGCCCATACATACCGCATACCGCTTGGTACAACTACAGAAAAAAGGAGCACTGAGGATTTCATCTTCATATACTACAGTCTCTGATTCGGCGGTGAGAGTTATTGCAACCATGAAACCTGTTGCCCTCCTTGCAAAAGAGCGCCGCAATTTTTGCCTGCGTCCAAACGAAGACGTGAGGGAGACAGTTGCCCGCGAGGATAGACAGCGCTCCCTCAACGATTGGCAGCTGTCTTGGGTGAATAGCATGAATAAAAGGTGGACTGCGTGCCTCATCCTGGATCTGAGACCTTGGCTTAATCGAAGGCATGATCACACTGACGTCTTTGTAACCCAGCTTTTGAGTGGGCATGGGTGTTTTCAGTCTTACCTGCATAAAGTTGGTAAGTCAGGGTCCTTCGATTCTCAGTTTTGCCCAGGAGAGGAAGACGATGCCTGCCACACATTTTTTGCACGAAAAAAAATGGATAGTTTGCGGTGGGACCTCTAGAGGGAGACGGAAGAGCAGCAGCATAGAATGTTATATATAACATTTTAGAATGGTATCACTATTGGTTTTAAGCAGGGGTCTTAAAAACTACGGCTCGCGGGCTAAGTCTGCTTATGACCAGTTTCATCAATCCGGCCTGCTTATTGCTGTTATTGTGCAGTGATAAATTGAATAACAAATTAGAATACAATCACAGAATAATAATTACTTTGTTTTATTTACTTGCCTCTTCTCCTTTTTAGCACTACAGCCTCTCTCGGGCCTTCGCTTAGAGATAGTTAGAGTATCTCATTTTCATGACCGTATAAATTTTTTCGGAAGTTGGTTTGGTCAGTACCATGCTCCCGTGTGTCTGCTCAGCTATGATAAGATCTGCTAAAATCAGTACATATCACCACTGAATGAACACTCCTAGTCTATCCGAAAAATCCTCTGAACTAAATCACATTGTTCACCAACGAGATTTGAACCTGAGACCTTCGGCTGATGCGTCTCATGCATTTACTTGCTAGCTGAGACTTAATGACTAGTATAATACGAAGAAAATTGAACTGGAGCCTAATAGCTAACAAATAATTAAAATTAATCCCACCCACAGTTTTCAAACTGGTGAACATCCTTGGTTTCTATGCTTTTCAATCAAAAAAATGTCTATGTTTACTCGATGTGCATAAAAGCGCTGTTGTACTTTTCCGCAAATAAGCTATCGTACGTCAGTATAAATATGGTAGTCAATTTCTCCAATCACTTCAATAAACTCACAGAATTGTCGGTGATTCAGATCAAACGATCCGATAAAATTGACAACTGATATTGCTGGCTGTAGAACTGCAGATATATCCAAACATTTTCCGCACAAGGACTGTTGATGAATGATACAATGTAAGACTTCATAAAGCTATTCCCAAAGTCATCCAGCACATTTGGCAACAAGAACATATGCCAAAAGAGTGGAGCCAATTAATTATATTCCCTTTCTACAAAAAAGGTGATAAGCTACAGTGCGAAAATTATAGAGGCGTATCACTACTTTGTACGGCGTACAAAATTTTTTCAAAAATCTTAGGAAATAAAATCGGTTCACACGGGGAGTATCAAGATGGTTTTAAAGCAGGTAGATCAACAATAGACAAAATTGTTCACAGTCAAGTAGGTACTTCAAAAATGCTGGGAGTTCAACATAGCTGTACACAAAATTTTCGTTGACTTTTAGCAAGCATACAACAGTATTGATCGTAACGTACTGTACCAAATGATGCTTTGCTTTGGCATCCCAGCCAAATAAGTCCGTCTTACCAAAATGATAATGACGTCGATGACCTCCCAAGCCCGCATCAATAACCAACTCACCGATGCCTTTGACACAAATATCGGACTAAAGCAGGGAGATGGGCTGGGCCCATTGCTATCCAATTTGGCTCTGGAGTACGTCATAAGGAAGCTACATGTTAATACGCGACAACATTAACATTTTGTCACGGTCATTAACAACTGCCAAAGAACTTTTCCTGAAACTTGACAGCGAATCAAAACTAGTAGGGCTACAAATCAATGAAAATAAAACAAAGTTCATGACGGAGTCGAGGGCAAATACCTCAAGCATACATACAGTATCGAAAATGTTAGCGAGTTTGTGTATTTGTATTATTTTCTTAAACCATGTTTGACTTTGAAAGTGATGGCCTATCAACCTTTTATTTGGGTTTTAGACTAAGAGTCTCAACGGGAAATTTAGCTCTCCAATTGCCGGTGCTAACGGGGTTTTTTTAATTTTTTGAAGACCAACCTCTTCTATCTGGAAGAAATTCCTGTCATGTCAACTTGTTACTATGTATGTACGAGTATGCATTTTTAACACTGGGCCCCAAATTATCATTCATTCCTGTAAGAGGCACCCCATTTAAACAGCATTTTTAATGTTCGTAATAGATTTCATATTCACAAAATTTTCCTGAAAATAAAAAAGGGAAACCCTTCGTTTTAATTTTACGTAGTGAGTTTTTACTTGTCGCAATCGAGTTTCAACCGTCATCGTTTGGCTTTCATCAGCAACTGCTTTACTTAACCTAGAAATTATACTTATATCGACATAGTCTATGGCACGACAGCCCAAGCCGGGGCTTGGCCTCTAGGATTAATCTCCTCCAATCACAGAATAATAATTACTTTGTTTTATTTACTTGCCTCTTCTCCTTTTTAGCACTACAGCCTCTCTCGGGCCTTCGCTTAGAGATAGTTAGAGTATCTCATTTTCATGACCGTATAAATTTTTTCGGAAGTTGGTTTGGTCAGTACCATGCTCCCGTGTGTCTGCTCAGCTATGATAAGATCTGCTAAAATCAGTACATATCACCACTGAATGAACACTCCTAGTCTATCCGAAAAATCCTCTGAACTAAATCACATTGTTCACCAACGAGATTTGAACCTGAGACCTTCGGCTGATGCGTCTCATGCATTTACTTGCTAGCTGAGACTTAATGACTAGTATAATACGAAGAAAATTGAACTGGAGCCTAATAGCTAACAAATAATTAAAATTAATCCCACCCACAGTTTTCAAACTGGTGAACATCCTTGGTTTCTATGCTTTTCAATCAAAAAAATGTCTATGTTTACTCGATGTGCATAAAAGCGCTGTTGTACTTTTCCGCAAATAAGCTATCGTACGTCAGTATAAATATGGTAGTCAATTTCTCCAATCACTTCAATAAACTCACAGAATTGTCGGTGATTCAGATCAAACGATCCGATAAAATTGACAACTGATATTGCTGGCTGTAGAACTGCAGATATATCCAAACATTTTCCGCACAAGGACTGTTGATGAATGATACAATGTAAGACTTCATAAAGCTATTCCCAAAGTCATCCAGCACATTTGGCAACAAGAACATATGCCAAAAGAGTGGAGCCAATTAATTATATTCCCTTTCTACAAAAAAGGTGATAAGCTACAGTGCGAAAATTATAGAGGCGTATCACTACTTTGTACGGCGTACAAAATTTTTTCAAAAATCTTAGGAAATAAAATCGGTTCACACGGGGAGTATCAAGATGGTTTTAAAGCAGGTAGATCAACAATAGACAAAATTGTTCACAGTCAAGTAGGTACTTCAAAAATGCTGGGAGTTCAACATAGCTGTACACAAAATTTTCGTTGACTTTTAGCAAGCATACAACAGTATTGATCGTAACGTACTGTACCAAATGATGCTTTGCTTTGGCATCCCAGCCAAATAAGTCCGTCTTACCAAAATGATAATGACGTCGATGACCTCCCAAGCCCGCATCAATAACCAACTCACCGATGCCTTTGACACAAATATCGGACTAAAGCAGGGAGATGGGCTGGGCCCATTGCTATCCAATTTGGCTCTGGAGTACGTCATAAGGAAGCTACATGTTAATACGCGACAACATTAACATTTTGTCACGGTCATTAACAACTGCCAAAGAACTTTTCCTGAAACTTGACAGCGAATCAAAACTAGTAGGGCTACAAATCAATGAAAATAAAACAAAGTTCATGACGGAGTCGAGGGCAAATACCTCAAGCATACATACAGTATCGAAAATGTTAGCGAGTTTGTGTATTTGTATTATTTTCTTAAACCATGTTTGACTTTGAAAGTGATGGCCTATCAACCTTTTATTTGGGTTTTAGACTAAGAGTCTCAACGGGAAATTTAGCTCTCCAATTGCCGGTGCTAACGGGGTTTTTTTAATTTTTTGAAGACCAACCTCTTCTATCTGGAAGAAATTCCTGTCATGTCAACTTGTTACTATGTATGTACGAGTATGCATTTTTAACACTGGGCCCCAAATTATCATTCATTCCTGTAAGAGGCACCCCATTTAAACAGCATTTTTAATGTTCGTAATAGATTTCATATTCACAAAATTTTCCTGAAAATAAAAAAGGGAAACCCTTCGTTTTAATTTTACGTAGTGAGTTTTTACTTGTCGCAATCGAGTTTCAACCGTCATCGTTTGGCTTTCATCAGCAACTGCTTTACTTAACCTAGAAATTATACTTATATCGACATAGTCTATGGCACGACAGCCCAAGCCGGGGCTTGGCCTCTAGGATTAATCTCCTCCAATCATCACGGTTTTGCGACCTTGTTCTCCAGTTGTTCACTTCCAACAAGAATCTGCTGTCTGCTTCTATCGTATCTTCCCATCGAGACCTAGGTCTTCCCTCTGGACGTACACCTTGCGCTATCCCCTTCAATATTCTTTTGGGTAGCCGGTATTCTTTCATTCTTTCTACTTGACCTGCCCACAGTAATTTACGTAACTCTACGCAAGAGGAGATAGGTGGAATGCCAAATAGTTCATACAACTCATCGTGTAATGTAGTCTCCACTCTGTTTTCTGTTTCACTCGGCCGTAGATTTTCCAGAGCACTTTGCATTCAAATACGCCCACTGTCCTTAATTTGTATTATTACCATCAAAACGCTATTTGTTTTTCTTTTTGACACATATATATTTCGGGAGTAATTTGCTCCCTTTTTCAGTGTCAGTTATTAAAACTTACTCCCGAAATATATATATATATATATATATATATATATATATATATATATATATATATATATATATATATATATATATATATATATATATATATATATATATATATATATATATATATACTGGGTGCGTACGGTATTTGAGGGATAAATGTGACTATAACTTCGCGAATTTTTTATTTATTTTTTTTCCTTTTCAGATAATAAATGGCGGACTACAACATCACTCAAGAACTAAAGAGACATGCTGTCATCGTCGCTATATGTGCGAACCATACAGATTTAGAGATCTTTAATTTTCTTAATTGCGCCCGTTCATACGTGCATAAGGTTCGCCGTGAATTCGAAGCATCAGGAGGCCATACAGAATCGGTTGCAAAACGCAAAAAGCATGAACAACGTTCTGACACTGTCCGATCTGCAGAATGTTTAGAGCAAGTGCAAGCGGTCATAGACAAGGACCCTTCAAAATCAATGAGGGCCCTTGTGAGTGAGCTTCATGTTTCTAAGCGCCTTATTCATAGAGACACACAAAAACCTTCGGTATAAGTCTTACGTGATGCGCAGAGAATATTTCATGTCGGAACGAACACGGGAACAGAGAGTTCTCCGATCAAAACGTCTTTTAAACAAAATAAACACCCTGAGGCACCAAAAATGTTATGGTTTTTTCCGAAGAAAAAAATGTTGACCAAGATCAAAAAACCAAATCAATGACACATTGCTATGTTCAAATCCTACGGAGGTTCCTGTTGTTATGCACACAACATGTCCAGCCACTGTTATCGTTTTAGGTGTTGTCAGCAACGAAGGACATGTTATTCCACCACACTTTTTTACTCAAGGGCTTCGAGTGAACTCTGCTGCATACATCGAGGTTTTGGAGACGGTAGTGAAACCCTGGATATACAATGTAAGCGGAGGCACACCATACATTTTTCAACAAGACTCTGCTCCTTCACATAAAGTGATTGTGACACAAGATTGGATGACCAGATGACCACATAACACCGAACCTATGGCAACCTAGCTCCCCAGACCTTTTTTTTGGTAGGGAGGTGAAGGCATGCCCCATTCGATTGCTTTAGCGTTGAAGTCGCCCCCAACGAGCACTTTGCCCTCTGCGTTCGAGACAGTGCCCTCCAAAGCATTAAGCTTGGATTGGAAAGATGATATTGATTCGTTAGGCGTTAGGTACACACTAACGAAGGTGGTTCCTGAGCACCGAACCCACACGAAACCATCCCTCCGTCCACAACTCTCCGCTTGAAAGTCACTGTTCCAAACCCAGATGGCGGCAGTACCAGTTTCATCAAAATACCATAATGGAGGACTTTTATTATGGTGTTGCTCACTCAGCAGCAAGAAGTCGGCTTTCATGTCCCTCGCAAAATGTTCAAGCAGATTTTGGGTGGTTGAACTGTGGTGTAGGTTCGGCTGCAGGATGCGGGTCATCGGAGTTCTGATTTTGCCTTGGCAGGGGCTTCCTGGAACACCCCGCGTTTTCCTGATCCCAAGACGTGTCCAAAATCAGGTTTTGGATCAACATCCCTGCAAAGAATACAGTTTGCCTCCTCCGTGCACTCTTTTCTTTTATGTCCCATTTCACCGCATTTGTAACATAGGGAACTCCTTTCGGGTCTTTTGCATACTTGTGTGGTGTGACCATAACCAAGGCATTTGAAATATTGAAGAGGCGTTGCTCTTCGCCGTATCCTACAGACAACCCACCCTATTCGTACTTTGGCCTTGTTCAGGAATTGTTCGGCGTCCTTTTCGGTCAAGTCAACTATGGCCATGCGTTGTCCCCTGTTGTTTTCTGGTGTCAGTCTCGCTTTGATCCTTCCCACGCTAGGGAACTCCCTTTTGATGGCCTCTTCTACCTCCGTCACGCTGTCAATGTCTCGTATTTCGATCGTTGCCATCGGCTCGAGCAGGGCTATAGTTGCGCTTTTGCCGAGGACTTTCTTTACTGCGTCATAGAATGCTTCTTTATTGCCGTCCTCTGCACCGAATTCCACCATTATGTGGCCCGACCGCGTTGGTTGTACTACTTTAATGGTAGTTGGTGGTGTCGTCGGGCCTTACGTTTCCCCTGATGTCCCGCAGTACCTCCGCGTAGGATCGGCCATTTTGGGGCTTTGCGAGCAGTGCCTGCTCCCGGGGTCTTCGTCGAGGCTTCTGTCTCTCCTGTTTTTCATCAGGTCCTTTTTCTAATTGGGCGTCCGTGCGAACTTTAATTTCTGGCTTTTTTTGAAGGAGTTTCTTTGCGGCTTTCTTCGCTTTCTTTGTAAGCACTGTCTGGAACCCGTGATCTGATGCTCCACGCCTATCAAGTGCCTCTTCTTTCCTTCTTTTATCCCGATCTCCTTCGATTGGGCTAGACGCCATTCTTTTATTGACTTTTAATGGTGCAGCTATCTGCATGTCACCTTTAGATTTCGCCGCAAGAGCCTCTTTAGCCTTCTGTTCGTCTTCGGCCCTTAACCAGCTCCTCCGATAGTGCCCTATACGATCTAGGAGCTCCTCTAGTTCAAGGAGCCCCACCTTTGCTGCTTCGCTGATTTTTGGGGAGTCGCATGCAGATTGTATTCTTTCCAGAACATCTCCCGCTTTTCGGAGTAGCCTTTCTTCTTCGTATCGCTGGGCCGCAATGGTACCTTGCAGCCATCCTTGGTAGAGGCTATCGCGTTCCGTTTCCGAGTGCAGTACTTTCGCCACATTTTCGACGTTGGCGGTGCAATCACGTGATGTCTGGTCACTCGTTGCTTCTCGTGCCGTAATCTCCTCGTTGGTTTCTGGATTTTTCGTTGCAATGTCGGGATTTGCGGCCTTTGCATCGGTCACTTCGGTAACGATCGCAGCAGTGACAATCGAATTTTCGGTTCTCTTTATATTATCTTCTTCCGAGGCTCGAACACCTGGAGCGTCCTGCAGAGTCGCCCACTTTTCCTTAATAGGACGCTCTGGCATTCACATCATTTTTTTGCTGCACCCGAACGCCGCAGGAATCTCAGTCTGAACCAGACTGTCTGCTATTCTCTGTTTTTCGTCTGCCTTCACTGTCATTGTGTTATTCTTCGCTTTTGTCGTGGTTAGTACCGCTTTCGATGTACTGTTAACATCGTGGCTGCAACTGCTGGTTGCGTCGTCGTTATTATTTTTTGTTTCTATTTTTGGATGTTTTTGGTCTTTTGATTTTGTTTGCTCCAGTTTTGTTGGGTCCCCCCTCGGAGCCGCTTTCTCCGTTCATGTGTGTAGTCGCCTTTTTGGTCCCATGGTTACCTTTGCAGAGCAGGGAGGCCATGCGAGGGTTGGCACAAGCCCTTATGGGGACAAGTGCTCAGAGCCAGACCAGCGCTAATCGGGAGTCCGTCTCAACAGAACTTACATCACCAACCCAATGGTGCGAATTTCGAACGTACTGCGAGGCCTGCCAAGGTTTTACCGGGACGTAGACGGTATGATAGTTGAATTGGAGCCGTTCACACACGAGTTTCACCTCGGCGCTACTGTGCCAAGCAACTAGGTCCAAACCATCACATCCGCCAGCCCAAAGCGTCAATTCCAGTTCTGCTCCCCAGACCTTAATCTTTTGCATTATTACGTATGGGGTGTAGTTGAGCTTGAAACCAATAAGCGTCCTCATAATACCACTTCTTTGCTGAAGACTGCTATTAATGCCGTTATGGTCAATATGAACAAGGAGCATTTGATTCAGGCATGTAATCGTTTCGGGACCCGGATTGAAGAGGTTATTGCTGCTAATGGCGATTTTATTGAATAACTTTATAGCCATATATTAATTTAAATTGAAATGAAATGAAATTTGATTAAATTTTGTTAAAAATACAAGCTAATTAATTTTACTCTCAAGTTGTCCTGAAGCTTTATTGTGAAAAATTGCCTTTAGACGATCGGAAATGGTTTGTTGAGTGACGCCAAGTGATTTTGCAAGTTTGAGATGGATCTTGGTCAAGCAATGCCTCCAATTCGTGATCTTCAAACTTTTTTGGCAGTCCGGGCCGTTCATCGTCCTCCAAGTCAAAATTGCCACTTTTAAACCGTGCAAACCATTTCTGGCACGTACGCTCAGCTAGAGCATGCACACCATACACTTCCACCAAAATACGATGACTTTCGGCAGCCTTTTTCTTCAATGAAGAAGTACTCCCCGCAAAAAGACTTTATTTGGCACGAAATTCGACATTTTCAGAGTAAAAAAAATATTGTTGTTTACGCTTCAGCTAAATGACACTTACTGATTCTGAAACTATATGACAGTAGATTTCCAACACATATTTGGAAAGGTGAATCACTGGAATAAAAATCAAGTTACGCCATCTGTTAGAAAACCGGTACCCCTATTATATATATATATATATATATATATATATATATATATATATATATATATATATATATATATATATATATATATATATATATATATATATATATATACATATATATATATATATATATATATATATATATATATATATATATATATATATATATATATATATATATGTGTATATTTATATATATAGATATAGATATGTCCAAAAGAAAAACAAATAGCACTTGGATAGAAACAATACAATGTTAATAACTGACACTGAAGAAGTGAGAATAATATATATAAATTGAGGATAATTTGGAAGCGCTAAACATGGAAAAATACACCCATCACGCAACTGTATAGCAAATTGAATGAAATTACGTTTAGAACTTATAAAATTCCCCAGGGTTAATGAGATAATCAGAGCAATGTGGCAAAGTAACATCGAAGATGTACTAGAGTATGCTGATAGAGCATAGCATTTTCAGAAGGAAAAGTTCAAAAAATTAGAGAAAGCTGCCCCAACGATCACCAAAATATTTGAAGCATAAGAGATTGCTGGAATAGTGTTCAACAAATCAATAGTGACATTCAATGAGGATAAAATGCGTCTACTGACCATTGGCCTCAACTATGCAATATAATCATCAAGGGTCCCGAAGGAGGACATAATTGTGGAGATGGAAGCACCCATTAGCGAATTGCCGGAAGCACATAAAACATCAGCGCGGAAGGAGATAGCTAAATCGATATTGGGAGCATAAAGGCTAATGATGAACCTAAAAGCCGTCATAGCCTTTGGATTGAAGAAAAAACGTCTATTTCATTAAAGCGAACAACAAAAACGTAGTTTTCATTATGAACAAAGACAAAAACGAGGAAACGGTCGCCAAAAAACTCGACGATGGCATCTTTTTTTAACTACGTTGAAACCCTCTGGAGGATCTATCAAACGATTTGAAAGGACGATCAAAAGCTGCAAGCCACTTATCAGTGAACGGACGAAAGTAAGAGTAATGAATCTGACACTACCAAGGATCAAATGCAACGATTTCTGGTGGAACTGAACAATGCACACGAGAATATCAATGTCACGGTGGAACAAGAGGAGGATGGAAAATTGGCTTTCCTAGATACGTTGGTATCAAGAATGAGTGGCGGCATCAATTTTGAAATCTACAGGAAAGCAGCACACTCCCAACGGAAGGTTCCGAAAATGAAAGTTTCAGCTTACCGCGCCATGATTCACAGGATGTACGATCTACCGCTAAATACGGCAGTCAGGGACAATAAAATGCAGTACATTCTTGGTACAGCAAAGTTGAATGGATTTAATCCCTCAACAATTAAAAGAATTGCGGATCAAATAAGAAGAACTTGGCAAAGAAAAAAACCCTTAACATTACTCAACCTGGATTCTGAAAAGGCGTACTGGAAAGCAGCTACTTACCACGTTGTCACTGACCAATCAAAGAGGAGGCTAAAAGAATTTGTGTCCATATAAACAATCGAATCGAGTAGCAAAAATCAGCTGGAAAACATTTTCGAATAAACTAAGAACAAATAGCAACCACACAAAAATCGGGCATTTATCGTATCGAATGTTCTCACTGTCACGTAGTATACATTGGGCTAACAAAAAGAATAATCAACACCAGAGTGCGAGAACATTTAAGTGAAACAAGTGCATGGGCAGAAGAATAACTTTAGGTCAGCAGTAGCGGAATATATCCTAACCAAAGGACACGAAATAACAATGAAAGACGCAACACCAATACGAAATGCAAGAGATACGAGAGAATTGGGTGCAATGGAAAGTCTTGCAATATTAAAGGACAAATCCGTGCTGATGAACTACGATGCAGGTAATGTCAAATCCTGGCTCTTCAAGTTAATCACTTAAATAATACCTTCAAATGTAATTAGTGGAATATTAGAAAAGAAGTTTTAATTACCCTCTTTAAGAAATATCCCTCAATGTAATTAAGGATTTTGTATATTTCTGGGTTAAGTAAAAAAATCGCTGCAGAACACCGGTCAATAATGGTCGAAAATCGATTACGACAAATAAAAAGTGACTACGCGAAATTAAAAGGAAGGCTCTTATTTTTTAATTTCAGTATTATTAACTTAAAGTGCCATTATAATTGTTAGGGTTTTGTAAAATAATTTTACAAAACCCTACTAGTTTCGCGACCAGTCTGTCCGTCCGTCCGTCCGTGTGTCACAGCAGTTTTTCTCGGAGACTGCTTAAGCTAGAAACATCAAATTTTGTGTGTAGGTGTAAAGTGATGATCTCTTCAAAGTTCAATTACAAAAAAATTTTATAAGGTATTTAAGGGGGGTCTCCCCATATAGGAGAGTGACCCCCCGAAAAAAAAATTTCATTGAAGGTAGCCGACATGGGTATCAAATGAAAGGTCTTGATGAGAACTTTTCAAAACGTGCCTAAGTTGGCAAAATTTGCTTCGAGAGGCGCACAGGGAGGGGAAATACACGAAAAATTTGTGTCCCCCCTCGCAATTGGACATCTGTGATCCGAAAAATGTGAAAAAATCAGGAATGTAGGCCTTGGTGAGTACAACAACAACAAATACGTGAGAACTTGAAATTCACTCAACTTTGTCAGTAATAGTATGATTTATCGATTTTATGTTTTCTTGAATAAAATCTTAACGTTACCGTTAAATTCAATGAAATTCAGTACGTAGATGTCTATTTATATTTAGCAAAGTTATAGCGGTTTGAATTTTCCTTTATTACTATGGAACAATATGCGCTGCATTTATTACTATGGCAACATATGGCTATGGAACAACATGCGCTTTTTACCGACTCAGACACTACAGTTTTGCTAGGATTTGCATGAAAATTTCAGGAATGATAGGTGTCATGTATATCTTGGAGAATCGGTTCAGCTAGTGGTATCAGTAATCGTAAAACAAAAAAATGGCTGTTTTAAATGCGAAGATTGAATAATTTTGAGTTATTTTTTCCCAACTTCAACGTTTAAGGTGCATGCTTTGAACACTTGATTCAATTGAATGAATGACTGAAGATGAGTACCTACAATTAATGCCCATAAGTGAAACAAGTCAGTCAAGGAGGTGGGAGAGAGCTCCTAGCAAATGGGTTTTGTAACCATTCTAGGATTCGAAAAAATTGGCCATGAATCGATGATTTCAGTACAGGAGAGTGGCCCCTGAAAAAAAATTCATCAAACGTAGCCGATATGAGTATGAAATAAAAGTTTTCATGGGAGCTTTTCAAAATAGTTGTTAAACTGTCAGTTTTTGCTTCAGTGGGGGCACAGGGGGGAAATACATGAAAAATGTGTTTCCTCCGTCGCGGATGGACATCTGAAATAATTATCAAGGGAGATATTTATGAGTATAACAATACCAAAAACCTCAGAAGTCGAACTTCGTTCAACTTTGTTAAAAATAGTATGATCTTCGTTTTTCATATTTTCTCCAATAAAATCGTCTTTGACATGTTTCTTGATTTGATTCGACCTGGTGACTGCATTTCGTAAATTGAATACAAAACCCTTCTGACATGAGCGTAGGTCTGTTTACCCAACTTGTTTTTTTATTGCATTCTTTAAAACTGAAAGCTCCGAAAACATTCTAGATATCTATTTAAACTTTCATATTTCAATCAATTATTATCGTTATACATTCCGAACCATTCATACGTTCCTTTCATCGTCCAGCATGCACCATGGTGAATTGCAAGTATATCGTGTTTGGAGCCATGCAAAAGTGACATTAAATATTACTTATCAAAGCTCCGATCGGGTTAGGTACACTATGCACTATTTTTACGTAACTAATTGACATGATGAATTGGCCAGAGTTTAAATCTCACATTTCATGTTCCGACACTAACAATATGTTATTTCCGTGCATCCCAGATCAATAATTCTCTGGCTATCCCACATCTTCCATATCCATTACAGAAACGGTTGTAGTCCAAACATGTATCCGAGAATGAGAACAGAACAAGAGGTTCCTCCTGAATAACAATGACCTGACACATATAGCGTCAGGCAGGTCCTTTCTCGTCCGTAGAGTGTAATCGATGCTCCCATCAACAGAATGACTATAACAAATGTATAATTAAAAAGCGAACATTAAACTAGAGATACGAATAAAAGTGTGCTTGGAGTGGTGATGACTATTAAGGATATTCGGAAATGTGTTGTTACTTTAGAGGAAATCAACATAAAGTGAATAGCGTAGTTAATTTAGTTGCAAAGCATTGAAAATATGAATCGATGTATGTGTGTATGGTGCAGAAATTCTTCCACTTCTTACCAAAAATTTTCGATCAATAAGAAGTTACATGTTAATAGTAAAATTAGAGGGTATCTCAACAGAAGGAGCATATTTAATATACGTCTAAGCAAGTCGAGCAGGCAGGAATGCAGGATTTTATGTTCAGCCTATAAAATGTAGACTTTTATCTTAAGCCATTCATTCAAAAATTCAAACAAGATTTAATAGCATGTACATTAAATGTTGACGTTGAGGAAAAAAATAACACAAACTTTCTCAATATTTATTTCATTTCATTGCCAAACAAGGCATCGTTACAAAAACCAAAATAATAAAATATAATGAGCAGTACAATAAAATATCATTCTTAATCTAGGTTTGAGGGATGGAGTTCGGAGGATATGGTGCTTAATAATAAAGCTTTGAAATTGGATCTGGAGATGGTTGGAGAGTAAAATGTGCTTAGTGAATTAAAAGCTTTGCAACATCTGTCTACAGGCTCGTTATCCGCGTAAATTGTATGGTGTCGCTCTTCAATCAGCAGACGCGAATGTCTAGTGAATCGTGATATCTCATGGACCTTAATTCTGTCAGCTAGGAATGGTATTTTAATTGTGCCCCTAAGGATATCAAACTCGAAGCAGCAGGCAAACATACATCTTCTAGAGGCCAGCGTTGATATATTTACGATCCGAAGTCTATGCTCATATGATGGCAAATCTGAAAAAAATTTCGGATTAAATAATGATCTTAACGCAAAAAGGACAAATTGTTTTTGAACCGACTCAATTCAGTCGGTATGAACATTAAAGCTCGGGTCCCAGATTAGACAAGCATATTCAAGGATAGGACGAACTAAGGAAGGGTATAATGTATCCTCAAATTCTTTAGATCGACGTTCAATAAAACCAAGGAGCTTACTGGCCCTACTGATTACATGATCGTAATGTAAATGGAAACGCATTTTACTGTCCAAAGTCACACCAAGATCTACGATGCTATCCACCCGGCTAAGTTTATGATGATAAAGATGATAATTGTTGATTAAAGTTAAGCGTTTCCATGAAAAACGTATAACTTGACATCTTTCAAAGTTCAAGGAGAGTTGGTTAATTTGGGACCATTCTAACAGGGAGTTGATTTTGTTTTGAAGGAATAATGTATCTTGTCGGGACTTTATGACATGGTAAAGCTTAAGATCATCGGCATGGAAAAGATGAGGAATATCCGACAAGACCTCAGAAAGATCAGAAATGAAGATGTTAAAGAAGAGGGCCCAGATGGCTGCCTTGTGGTACACCGGATTAAACATTTATTTCTTTGGATATGAAACCTTGAAATTTAACATTTTCAGTCCGATTATGGAGATATGAGCCAAGCCAGTTCAGTAAGAAACTTCTGATTCCGAATCTTTTAAGCTTGTGTATTAGGATTTTGTGGTTGACCCGATCGAACGCTTTACTAAAGTCAGTGTAAATTGCGTCAATTCGGTGCCCCAACTCCATTTCACTGAGAATGCTAGACACCATCACGGATAGATTAGTTGTGGTCGAGCGATTTTTACAAAAACCATGCTGTTGATCGTTAAGCCGTGGCTCAGTAATGGGACATAATTTGGAGCAGACTATTTTTTCAAATGGTTTTGGTGTAGCTGATAAAATAGCAATACCTCTGTAATTCTCACCGACCCCTTATCTTTATTTTTATATGTTGGTGTAAAATGTGATGACTTCCAAGATGAGAGGAAAATACCAGCAGCAAGGGATTTGTTAAAAAGGATATATAAGGGTAAGATCAATGGCTCTCTGCAGTTGAATAAAAAGTAAGGAGGGAGTAAATCAGAGCCTGGTACTTTATTGAACTCAAGATCTTCTATTGCTTTAAGTATTTCATCTTTTGAAATAAAAATTTCCTTAATTAAAACGGCTGAATTTAGATCTGAGGAAGGAGCATAGTACGAAGAGCTGGTTGTAGAATAAATGGATCAAAAGTGGCTGGCAAAAAATTCACAAATATCTATTGGGCTGGAAGAGTTAGATTCCTGATATACTCGTATCATGAATATAAGAAAGCCATGAGACTTGCGTTTTATATTTACGAAACCAAAGAATGTCTTTGAATCACGAATAATATTTTCACCAATTGTGTTAACATATGATGTATATGCTTCCCGGGATTTAATTTGAAATTCCTTCGCCAGCTCATTATATTTGGATTTCATCTCAGGGTTCACATTGGATCTTGATTGAATTATTTTATTATTTCTTTGATTTCGCAAGTAACGCAGCGCACTATCTAGCCAAGGCTCAGAGAGTTTGTTCTTCTTTTTTATCTTAGGTACGTGTCTTTCAATGGCGTCCAAGGAAATCTTGTAAAAACGAGCTACTGCATCGTCTACACCTAACGTTGCAAGAGTACCAGTCCAGTCAATTTGACGAAGATAGTTATTTATGCCATCATAGTCAGCATTATAGAAGTCGTATACAATATTGTTACTGTAAGATAGCTGGTTTGCTTCATCGGTAGTGGACAGCTCAACAGAAAGTGCAGAATGGTGGAGGCTATTAGAAAAAACTTGCTCTGTTTCACCAGTCGGGTTGACCACTACGTCGTCGTATGCGTTTGTAAATATCAGATCTAGCCAATTACCGTAATGGTTGGGAGTCGAAATAATTTGCTGCAAATCATTACCATATAAATTGTTAAGAAGTTTGAAGTCAATATCGCCCGAAAGATTTATTGGCAGAAGACCACCATCAGCTTCGTCGACCATGAATGACAAATTAGGGCGATTGAAGTCGCCAGAGATGATAATTTTGTCTTCTTCCTTGATGGAAGCAGCCAGTGAAGAAATTACATTAAACATATGATTGTAGATTATCTCACCTGATTTAGGTGGAATATAAAAAACACCAACGTATAAATCCGATTTTTCCACTTTGATGCGGACGATTTAATGTTGATAAAATTGATTTGGAACTGTGCTGACCAGCTTGCTGGAAGAGGAATTATGCACAGCAATAAGAACGCCACCGCCTCGGGTCTATCCAGCGCTATGATAATCTCTATCGTCCCTATAAATAGTCCAGTTTCCATCAAGAATCTCTTCGTTTACAAATGAAATGTTCAACCATGTTTCGGTCAGGGAAAGAACATTAAAATGGCATGATTTGGAGTCAAGAAAGAGTTTATTGATTTTTCCTCTCATACCACCACAGTTGTGGTAAAAGAGTCTGAGGCGCGCACCACTTTATTTTTGCAATAAATCTGACTCACTGAACAAATTTTTAAAGATATTCATAAGGTATATCATACTTGAAGCTTTCGTGCCAATCATAACTAAATTGTTACGATTTTGTTGAGGAAAATATACAATAATGATACAGATGAGCAAATTTCAGTTTTTGCACTCGTAAAAACCAACTTCCATGATTTTTTTCATCTCGAGGGGGTGCGCAAAAATTTCCTTCTCTCTAAGCACCTTAAAATTGACAAGGGTATTGATAAACCTGTTGTGAAAAAATTCCATTTTGACCGATCAGCTACCCTCTGTACGGAGCAGATCGCTTTCAAAACTCTTTGAAATAAAGATCATCACTTCTGACCTTACCACAAAGTTTGATGAGTCTTTTCAACTGACTTCTAAGGGAGAGAAAGTTATCAATTTGACCCGTATATTTTTATTCCCTTTTTTAGAGCTTTGTGAAACAAATTTTACAAAGACCTATTTGTTACGGGTCTGATCTATCCCTCTGTTCGTGCATTACAGCCAGTTTCCTCAGAAAATATAGAAGCTAAAAAGCTTAAACTTTACGGAAAGTTCAAAAGTGGTGGTATCTCAAAAGTTAAGGTCTTATCAAACATTTCAATGGTTTTTTGTTGAAGTCGCACTTAAAATTTTTTTTACGAAACTCTCTCTCTCTCTCTCTCTTCGTAGCACTACAACCGCTCTTGCACCTTCGCTTCCTGCAAATAGCACCTCTAACTGTCTTGGTCCATTGATCACGTCCTCCAATTTTGAAATCAGTACAGCGACGAACTGTTTTCGTCGACCGAGTCGGACCAGCATTTCCATGGTTACCCCATTGGTCTCCGGCCTTCAGTTCTCCCAACGAATACCTTTTTTGGTATCCATTATTCGTCCATACGATTCAAATGGCCAGCCCATTGCAGCTCTCGCAGCCTTACAATCCTTGAGACCTCCAGCTCGTCGCTTCATACAGCTCTTGATTGTATCGAATTCACCATTAGTCCATGTCTAGCTTTGCTCCAATTATTCGCCTCGGGACCCGTGTCTAAAGGCGTTCAATATATTTGCGGATACTTGGGTTAGGGTCCATGTTTCACACCCATAGTATAACGCAGGTCTTATCACAGATTCGTATACTTAGAGTTTTGTTTTCTTGTGTATGCAACTGGTCCTCAAGCTCCCACCGATTCGCTTTGTTTTATTCTAGTTTTGCTTCACCTTGTTCTTTGGCGGTTGTTAATGACCGTCACAAAATGTACATGCCGTCTGCACAGGCTACAGCTTGGCATGACTTGTATAGTAATGTACCTCGTGTATCGACAGGTAACTTTTTTATGACGTACTCCAGAACCAAACTGAATAGCAATGGGTCCAGCCCCTTATTTCTGCTTTTGTTCGATATTTGTGTCAAAAGCATCGGTGAGTTGGTTATTGATGCGGACCTGGGAGGTTGTCGACGTCATTATCATTTTTGTAAGATGGACTAATTTGGCTGGGATGCCAAACCAAAGCATTATTTGGTGCAGAACGTTTTGATCATGGCTTGACTTGTATAGTAAGTCAACGCAAATTTGGTGTACGTGACTTTTGAACTACCAGCATTTTTCAAGTACCTGGTTGACAGTGAACAATTGGTCTATTGTCGATCTATCTGCTCTAACACCACCTTGATACTCTTCAATAATACTGTTGGGGTACGAAACGAATATATTCTCCAAGATGTTTGAAAATGTTTTGTACGCTGTAAAAAGCAGTGATATACCTCTAAAATTAACGCATGTAGCTTGTCACCTTTCTTGTGGATAGGGAATATAATTGATTGACTCCAACCTTTCGGCATGTGTTTTTGTTGCCAAATGTGTTGGATAACATCGTGAAAAGCTTTATGAGTACTGCTGCCACAATATTTGATAATATCCACTGAAATCTCATCGATGCCCGCCGCTTTATTATTCTTATGGGCTTTGATGATGAAACAAGCTTCATTCAAAGTTGGTAAGGCCAATGGAAGCTCTCCAGAAACGTCTATAGGCTCCGATGTTCTGGAACCATGTGGAGGATTAAAGATAATCTTGAAATATGATACCCATCTTTCCTGACTCTTGGTTTCATCAGCGATTAACAGAGTGTAGTTTTGGGCTGATAACCACATTTCAGACTTTTCACTACTTTGTATGTTTGTATGGAATCTGGTTTTGTGTGTTGCCATCCCGTGATACCCAGGAAATTTTATGTATGCGTCAATGAGGGAAGCAAGTCGAACGTATGACTAGATCGTTGTCGTTGTCATTTGTTTCATCGTGGCAGCTATATCCTCCAGTCGTTCCCCGATGAGATAACTCATTGTCAATAGGAGCGTTGAAACCATCCAGTATTGTTTTTGTGTCGTTAGTAGGCAATGAGTCGACTAGTCTTTCTAGGTGGTTGTAGAACATTTTCCTCGTTTCGTCGTCCTTTTCTTCGATTGGGGCGTGTACGCTGATCAGCCAGATTTTGAGGTGTTTCGCTTTTATACGGTTCGTACACAACCGTTCATTAACTGCCTTAAAATCAATAACGTGCAATTTGAACTCCCTAGGCGTAATGAAGGCCACTCCGAATTCCCGTTTTTCAGTAGGCTTCCCACTTTTGAATGTTATATTACATACAACAAGCCTGTCAACAGCCCTGATCTCAATCCAATTTAGCACCTTTAGGACCAATTAAAATATCGTGTACGGGCAGCTGAACAAGATGTGTACAACCAGCAACAGCTGATTTAATTGCTTAATAAGTGCTAAGAGGAGATCCCAGAAGAAAACATCCGCCATTTTATTGAGAACGCGTTTCGAAAAAAGGAGGATATACCCGATACTTTTTTTTTATGTTGGGCGGTAAATGCCATTTTCGCACTGATTGTGGGGCTCGAATACTGGCGGGTGACAAAACTATCCACTCAATACCTCCCCTGCAAATCTGAGAACCTAGCCTGGCACTGTTTGACACATTACTTCGGACCAGGTCTTGCTTTATTACGCCGTTAGGTGCCTTAAAACTGGGAGATCCCTCCTCTAGTGGGAGGGAAGGGAGGAAGTGGAATTGACTCCTGTAAGTCTTTTTTATCTTTTAGAACTGCCCGAACATAATTAGCAACATAGTTCAATTTGTAAGCCGATCCAAGTATCATCGCTACTATACTATCTGCGTATTCTAATTTTTGCATAAAGAAAATGTGCAGTAGGCATCACCTCCCCTCCTGGGCAAAACCAATAATCGGGGGAGCGTGACTTAATATGTGTTGCCGGCATCGTCTTCCTCTCCTGGACGCAATCGACTGTCCGGGGGATCGTGACTTACCAATTTCGTGCAGGTAAAACTGGAATGCCCAATACACGCTCAAAAGCTGGGTTAGATAGAATTCCGTCTCAACATGCCTTCGATGTAGCCACGGTCTCGCATTCGGGATGAGGTGTGCAGTCCCCCTCGCTTTCTTGTAATTCACCCAAGACTGCTGTCAATCGTTGACAGCGCGCTCTTGCTTCGATGCAGGTAAATAGCATGGCACTCTCTAGCTAGAAAGGCAACAGGTATCAAGTCTGCAATAACTCTCACCGTTGAATCAGAGACTGTCGGATATCAACATGCAATCATCAGTGCTCCTCTTCTCTGTACTTGTGCCAAGCTATTTCGATACAGCTCCTTACTGAGAGTGTCGCCCCATACTTCTCCTCCACCCAGTATCACTGACCCTACACCGCTCAACAAGTGGCGTCTTCTTTATGGGCTGGATCCCCCTACGTTGGCCATAAGAAAACTTAGAGCCGCTACTTCCGAAGCAGCCTTCCCAGTCTTTGGTCTGATTTGCCAGAGAAACTCATCTTTGAGTCAATCAGTAGCCCCAGGTACTTCACCGGTGGCTTCGATTCGAATAATATGTATCCAATACTAATCAGCCTTACTCTAGGGAGTCCCTTTTTTGTCAAGAGGACCACTTCGCTCTGTTAGACTAAACCCTCGAGTAGTCATCCAGTCTCCCACGTGGCGTATTAGCATACCTAGCCTGAGTTGCGCTTGTCTAACGGTGCCTCCAGTCTCAGTTACCCGTCATAAGACACGTTTCACTGGTCTGAATCATGGATATATCCCTGGGTGACACCCAATTCAACTTTCATCCTTCGTTGGCCATGTGTTGAGTCGTAAAGCAGGCTTCAGTCCTTTAGGTAGCCGCATCATATATTCCGGAACTAGAAAAGTGGGATTGAAGGAGTTGAAGGCACTCCTAACGTCGAGTGTTACCAACAGAATTATCCATTGCTTGGTGCAGCTATACGGCTCTGCATTTTGTATCGCGCCCACCACCTCTGCAGTTGCAGTACAGCCAAGGAGATAGGTCCTCAGCAGCACGAATACACAAATCACGTCAGTGAGTTTTCCCTTGATGAGTTTCTCTAGCACTTTCCCAGCCATGTCTAGCATGCAAAACGGGTGGTATGCAGATGGCAATTCGGAGTTTCCCTTCCCCTGCTGATCAGCGTGAGCCTCGCCACCTTCCATCATACCAGGAAAACCCGATCCTGTAGGCAAGCGTTGTAGGTGGGGAGCAGCAAGTCAGGACAATGATGATACACAAGTTGCAATACCTCTGCTGGAGCATAATCTGGGCCTGGAGCCTTCCTTACTTTCAATGATAGGACTGCCTCTTCTAGTTCTGGCTGTGTAAAGAGTGGACATTCAATTGCTGTTTCACTTTAAACAGCGCCAACACGGACGAGATCAGCGGGGTAGAGTGACCGCGCTATCTCGTTAATCTTTTCCGCTTCATGTATGTGAGGTGTCGATAGAGCACCAAGCTGCCGCATAACTAACTTGTAGCCAAGGCAACACGGATCCTTGTTCTTATTGTCCACTAGATCTTGCTAGGGTCGAGCCTTGCTATTGTTAATCAATTTGCGAAAGCATTTCCTGGCCAGCTTATATGCTGCTACCTGGCTGCATTTCCCCTCACCGTCCCGTGCCCATTGAGCCTCATGCTGAAGTTTGTGACACTCCCTCTGCTTTTCAATGATTTTATTCGACCACCAGTACAGTGCCGAAGTTTTCGACTGGGCATAGAAGCATTGCAAGCAGTCGTGATTATGCTTATAGTTGAGTTCACCACATCTTGAGGGGCCGGGTTTTTTATTCGCTGCAGCTCAGCACCTGTCGTGAGCACCTCGATGAACTTCTCGACGTCCATCCTTCCAATTTTCCACCCAATTATAGAATTTCCAGAGCACAGACATCGGGAGACAATATCACGGAACATCTCAAGCAGAATGTACTTATGATCACTGGCTGAGTAGTCCTCTAATACTAATAAGTCCTCTAATACTAATAATTGTGTATCCCCCATACTAAGGACTCCAAGGTGAATATCACGTCTAGGGTGGTTCCTTCACAGCCAATACGGTAGGAAGTCGACGTATTTTTGGTTTTCAGTACGACAACTGCCGTTCTATCTACTATTTCTAGGATTCGTTTTCTTTGCGAATCAGTTTGAGGCATGCTCCATTCGATTGCTTCAGTTACACACTAAAGACGGTGGTCCCTGAGTGCCGAACCCACACGAAACTATCCCCCCATCCACGGTTCTTGGCCTGGAAATCACTCTTCCAAATCCAGATGGCGGCAGTACTAGTTTGATTAGTATACCAGGATGCAGAACTTTTATCGTGGTGCTGCTTACTCTGCAGCAAAAATTCAGCTTTCATGTCGCTCGCAAACTGCTCAAGCAGGTTCTGGGTGATTAAATTGCGGTGCAGTATTACATGCAGAATATGGGTCATCGAAGTTCTTATTTTACCTTGAATAGGGCTTCCTGAAAAATCAAACATTTCCATGATCCCAAGACGTGACCAAAATTCGGTCTTGGATTAGCATTCTTGCAAAAGATACAGTGTACCTGCTTTGTACACTCTTTTCTTTTATGTCCCATTTTACTGCATTTGTAACATAGGGAACTCTTATCGAATCCTTTGTGTAATTGTGCATTGTAGCCATAGCCAAGGCATTTGAAACATTGTGGAAGAGCTGCTCTTTGCTGTATCCTGCATACAACCCATCCTATTGAATTGATTCAATGATTCCCAAATGTGCAATCATTCTCAAGTAACTGAAATTACAAAACATTAAACATTTATCGTTTAAAATATTTATATGTATTCAGGAAAGCAAAGATTGAAAAAATTAATCGATTTCCAAAGCTATTATAATGTAACATTTAACTAATAGCAAGGCAAGTGTAACATTTCTATATGTAGAACACGTACTTGAAATGTAATGCTATACCTATTATCTCATGGAGTAACATTCAATTCTTTCGCTTTTACTTTATTCTGCATTCTAGAAAGTAAACAAAAACATTGCCATGCATTCTTATGGTCAACTCGTATGCACTCGAGACTATGAAATTTATGACCTAGCAAAAAGGTCATAAATTGTATTTGTACGTTCCATTAATTATATCGATGGATCCGATGACTAGTGTAATGAATGGAAATGAATGTTGTTGAAATAAAACAAATATCGAATCATTTCGTGTGTCATGAGACCACACAAATTTAATGTTGGTTAATGAGGGCATGGGAAAATTATTGTATATAGATTTATGAATATTTTTAAGTATAAAAAGACTGTAGAATTGGGGTTTGAGATCAGTAGATTCTGACTCGTCAAAAATTTCATACAGCTCATGGTTGAATCGAATTTGCTATTGGTCCCCTTCTGGCTTCCCTCCGATTATTCGCCTCAGGACCCGTAACTTAAAGGCGTTCGCGGATGCTTGGGTTAGGGTCCATGTTTCACACCCATAGCATAACACAGATCTTATCACAGATTTGTATACTTGGAGCTTTGTTTTCCTGTGTATGCAGCTGGTCTTCAAGAGCGTCAAAACTGAATTAAATATTTTATTTGCGAGCTGTATTCTTCGGCGTATTTCGTCTCTTTCATTACACGTTCTCATTATTTTAGTGCCTAGCTACACAAATTCGCCAACATTTTCGATGCTGTATTCGCCAAGTGTGATATTTTGTGAGCTTTGGTTTATTTTCATTGATTTGTAGCCTTACTCGTTTTGCTTCGCTGGCGAGTTTCAGGAAGAGTTCTTTAGCAGTTGTTAATGACCGTGACAAAATGTTTATGTCATCCGCATAGGCTACAGCTTGGCTTGATTTGTATAGTAATGTACGTTGCGTATCGATAGGTAGCTTCCTTATGACGTACTCCAGAGCCAAATTGAATAGCAATGGGGTCAGCTCATCTCCCTGCTTTATTCCGATAATTGTGTCAAAGGCATCGTTGAGTTGGATATTGATGCGAACTTGAGAGGTCGTTGACGTCATTGTCATTTTGGTAAGATGGACTAATTTGGCTGGGATGCCAAAGCAAAGCATTATTTGGTACAGTACATTACGATCAATGCAGTCGTATGCCTGCTTAAAGTCAACGAAAATTTGGTGTACGTCTATGTTGAATTCCCAGCATTTTTCAAGTACCTGCTTGACTGTGAACAATTGGTCTATTGTCGATCTACCTGGTCTAAAGCCACCTTGATATTCCCCAATAATGTTGATGGCGTATTATACAAATTTATTTTCCAAGATTTTTGAAAATATTTTGTAAGGCGTACAAAGTAGTGATATGTCTCTATAATTTTCGCACTATAGCTTGTCACCTTTTTTGTGGATAGGGAACATAATTGATTGGCTCCACTCTTTCGGCATGTGTTCTTATTGCTAAATGTGCTGGATGACTTTGTGAATAGCTTCATAAACACTACTGCCACCATATTTGACGAGCTCCGCTGGAAAGTCATCGCTGCCCGGCGCCTTATTATTCTTTTGGGATTTGATGATGGAACAAACTTCTTGCAGAGTTGTTGGGGCCAATGAAAGCTCTCCGCAGACATCTATATACTCCGATGTTCTGGAGCTGTGCGGAGGATTGAGGAAGTTCTTAAAATATGATGCCCATCTTTCCTTAATCCCCAAGTAATGATCTGAGTTACAATGGGCTCCTGAGTATATACGGACGTCAAGTATGCTCGAGGCTCAACGTTGTTGGGTTAGAACATGATGGATCTGTTTTTATGTGTTGCCATCCGGTGATACCCAGGTCATTTTGTGAATGCGTCAACAAGAGAAGCAAGTCGAATGTATAACTAGATTTCTGCTACATGCAGAGTCAATCAGGCGCTGGCCGTTGTCAGTTTTTTTCATTATGGAGGGTATATCCTTGAGTCGTTCTACAATGAGATAGCTCATTGCTAACCTTAGCGTTGGAATCACCCAGAATTATTTTTATGTCGTTTGGAGGCAATGAGTCGACAAGTCCTTCCAGGTTATTGTAGAACGTTTCCTTCGTTTTTTCGTCCGTTTCTTCGGTCGAGGCGAACATTAATCAGCCAGATTTTGAAGAATTTCGCTTTTATACGGAACTTAGATATTATTTGATGCATAAAAGCTAAGCTTTGGTGCACGTCCAATTTGGCCAGATTAATATAGGCTAGAAGACGGAGGTAAATTTATTATAAATATATTTCTTAATTTCAAAGGACGAACATGTCACTGTTCTCACTATGCCCTTTTTCAGAAATGGTTCGGGGTGCTTTTCGGTCAATGATGGCCATGTGTCGTCCCCTATGGTTTTCTGGGGTCAGCCTCACTTTGATCCATCTCACGCTAGAGGGCTCCATTTAGATGGCCTCTTCTACCTCGGCCAGGAACGTGACGCAGACAATGTCTCTTATGTCGATCGTTGCAAGCGACTCGAGCGAGGTTATAGCTGCGCTTTTGTCAAGGACTTTCTTTACTGCATAGCAGAATGCTTCTTTATTGTCAGCTTCTGCTCCGAATTCGAGTGGTATGTGGCCCGACCACCTTGGTCGTACTGCTTTAATATCCATGTTGGTGACTTCCGATTTAACAATTCCCCTGATATTCCACAGCACTTTTGCATAGGATCAGCCTCCTTGGGCAGTGCCAGCTGCCGCATCAGGACTTTACCTCTCCCGTTTTTCATCCGGTCTTCTTTCTTTTTGGGCGTCCAGGCGAACTTTATTTTCTGGGGCTTTTTGAAGGAGTTTCTTTGCGGCTTTCTCCGCTCCTTTTGTCAGCACTGTCTAGAACCCCTAATCTAGCATTCCATGCCCATCAAGTTCCCCTTCTTTCATTTTTTTATCCTAATCTCCTTCAATTGAGCTAGACGCCATTCTGTTATTGACATTTGATGGTGGAGCTATCTGCGCATGCCCTTTAGGCTTAACTTCCGATAGTAAACAAAACAAGTTGGGTAAACAGACCTACGCTCATGTCAGAAGGGTTTTGTATTCAATTTACAAAATGCAGTCACCAGATTGTATAAAGTCAAGAAGCATATCAATGACGATTTTATTGGAGAAACTATGAAATTCGAAGACCATACTATTATTAACAAAGTTGAAAGAATTTCGACTTCTGAGGTTTTTGTTATTGTTCTACTCATAAACATCTCCCTTGATAATTATTTCAGATGTCCATTCGCGACGGAGGAAACACATTTTTCATGTATTTCCCCCCTGTGCCCCCACTGAAGCAAAAACTGACAGTTTAAGAACTGTTTTGAAAAGCTCCCATGAAAACGTTCATTTCATACTCATATCGGCTACGTTTGATGAATTTTTTTTCAGGGGCCACTCTCCTGTACTGTTATCATCAATTAATAGCCAATTTTTTCGAATCCTAGAGTTGTTACAAAGCCCTTTTGTTAGAAGCTCCCTCCCGCCTCCTTGACTTGTTTCACTTATGAGTATTAATTGTAGGTACTCAGCTTCAGTCATTCATTAAATTGAATCAAGTGTTCAAAGCATGCGCCTTAAAGGTTGAAGTTGGGAAAAAATAACTCAAAGTTATTCAATCTTCGCATTTAAAACAGCCACTATTTTGTTTTACGATTACTGATACCACTAGCTGAACTGATTCTCAAAGTTATTCATGACACCTATCATTCCTGAAATTTTCATGCAAATCCTAGCAAAACTGTAGTGTCTGAGTCGGTAAAAAGCGCATGTTGTTCCATAGCCATATGTTGCCATAGTAATACATGCAGCGCATATTGTTCCATAGTAACACAGGAAAATTCAAACCGCTATAACTTCGCTAAATATGATGCAATCTTTATGAAACTTGCAGGGTTGATCAATCTTATAAATAGACATCTGTGTACTGAATTTCATTGAATTTAAGGGTACCATCAAGATTTTATTCAAGAAAACATAAAATCGATAAATCATACTATTACTAACAAAGTTGAGTGAATTGCGACTTCTCACGTATTTGTTGTTGGTGTACGCACCAAGGCCTACATCCCTGATTTTTTTCAGATTTTTCGGATCACAGGTGTCCAATCGCGAGGGGGGGGGACACAAATTTTTCGTGTATTTCCCCTCCCTGTGCGCCCCTCGAAGCAAACTTTGCCAAACTAAGACCTGTTTTGAAAAGTTCGCCTCAAGGCCTTTCATTTGATATCCATATCGGCTACCTTCAATGAAATTTTTTTTTCGGGGGGTCACTCCCCTACATGGGGAGACCCCCCTTAAATACCTTATAAAATTTTTTAGTAGTTGAACTTTGAAGAGATCACCACTTTACACCTGTATACAAAATTTGATGCTTCTAGCTTAAGTAGTTTCCGAGAAAAACTGCTGTGACACACGGACGGACGGACGGACGGACGGACGGACAGACAGACGGACAGACGGACAGACAGGACGCGATTTTAGAAGGGTTTTGTAAAATTATTTTACAAAACCCTAAAAAGCAGCCCAGCTGGTGTGTTAAGTTGATAGTTTGATGTTATTTTTAGGTTAAAGCAGACTTTAAAATTGATAAAAAGCAAAAACAGTCAGAGATAAAGTAAGTTTTTGTTTAATTGCATTAAATTTCATCAAATTTTTTGAGATATGTATTTTTTATCAAATTTAAATAACCAGAGTACGATTTTCTAGTTCCGCAAAAAAATAATCAGCAAATTATGAGTAGCCCTTATTTTATTTTGAGGAGTATATATTGAAATAGTAGTTATACAAAAATTGCAAATGTTACGTCCAGCGTAATGGACGGGGTAGCGCTAGTTCTGCACATAACTTCAATGGCGAATCGGATTTAAGAAGCAGTAAGCACTTCAATAAATCGTTCGTAGTGTGTAATAATTTCGTCATTGCTTTTTCATTTGGATTATCAGTAGCACCTTTGGGCTGCAGATTACTTCATAGTATTATAAAATTTAACCTTCTTCGTTCCTTTAGGATCAAGGAAGAGAAACAATCTAGAACTTAGGTTGAATGTTTTATGCTTCCTGTTCTTCCCCTTTACCTCGTTACCAGTATCGGAGAAGGCATGGCCGGACTTTCCATATTAGTCAATCAAGCGGCTTACGTTACAACAATGTTCATTCCTTCCGCGTTCTAAGCCTCTCCTGCTTTCTAATCTAAAATTGATTTAATATTCAGTAGAAGTGTGTGATTAACGGTCATGAAACCATAGACATTCATAATTTCATAATCAAGAAAACTAAGCTTTCGTTGAAATTCATGTTGAACACCTTCCAAAAGCATATTCCCAGGAAAATGAGGGTTTCATTCAATTTAACTTAATAAAAAAGTTCGGGATTGTATAACAAAGGAGTCTATTTTTACTCTTGTGAAAAGTTTCATAAGTTCCATTAAGTCATAAATAAACTTCCGCTTGACCGCCAACTTCTCAAGGCAAAAATTTAATCTCCGCGAAACATTCACTTAGTTTGGCAACAAAAACATAAATCGGACACCACGCTGTTACTGCTTTGTTGAAAACTCCACTTGATCCCCCGAAACTATCCTACAATCTGCGGATTTTCATAATCCTAGCATCATTTAACCTCATTCAACTCGTTTGGAACCGCTTTTTGCAAATCCACCCCATCATAGTGGACGCCATACCATTAGTCGCAAATTCCTCCTAAAGCATATCAGTGACTGAAATAAAAATTAGCCATTGCCAGGAAACTGACAGCATTGTCCTTTTTTCCACCAAATTTCCGGACAATTTTTCACGTACTTACACCACATCTGCCCCACGGCACGGTCACCATTAAAGACCGAGAAATTCTTTACGCTTCCGCACTGTCGGCCAAATTGAAACATTAATTATGTCGGATTTCATCTCACTCACAGTATCCTTGCAACGGGCGTGTTCGGGGGAAGAATGACAATCGTAGCGCAATGATAAAGCCAGGAGACATGATGTTTATTAAAAGTTTCCCTGCATTTCGCTGGTGTTAAGCTTGTCGACGATGTCATTGTGCCTGTCACAAATGTATTGCTGAAGAAGTCTCACGACATCGGAAGTCAATTCAGTCTGGTATCAACAGCTTGTGTATTAATTATGTTAAGTAACTGTTCATGATAGCTGAGCGCCTTTTGGAAGTTTTCCATTGTTAATCCACATCGGGAATACCTTCTCTTTAGAGGTTTGTAAAAATATGACAGGCGTTGTAAGGAGTGTTGACCCCCAGGAGGCGTAAAGCTACCTCAAGAGTATGCCTTCATGTATCCTTAAGCGCAATTCTATATACAATGGCCACTTTAAATCTAAGACATAAGGACCTTCCTTTGTAAATGCTGAAATACAATTGTCCTATTTCGCTGGAATTCGCCGTCAAACATGCAGATTGAGTTGATTCTACGGGAAAGTGTCAACAATGAATTAATGTCGACTAAATGAAAATAAATCGACAAAGTCCCGAGGCGAATGTAAAGAAAGTCCCTTCTCGTGGTTGCCGACCTTCACAGCCGCGCTAAGGAACAAATAAATTAGAAAGGTCGGCAAAATGGAACGCAATGCGAATTATTCCAAGAGCTACGTGCTCTGTGCGTCGAGGAGAATATCCTGATGTCCTTTGCCATTTCATTGGCTTACCTTCCCGATAGCGTTATATCATCGGCCGGCCGGGTCGCATTGTGTCAGGCCGCATTGCTTCCAACACGACCCCATTTATGCTTTCTCACTATCCTTGTCACTAATTGTTATGTCTGATGAAATTTTTATTAACGCAGGTCGTTTGAAGTCTTTAATATATTTGTCAGGAATCGAGAGCACATGATGGCACTTTGCGTGCAGTTAACACGGAAAAATTGTCAAATGCTCCATGGGGGAGTTGATGGCTCGTGACATTGTGGCACGTGTAGGTACTCGTAGAGTGGATTTATAAAGCAATTTTGTTGCTAGATTACTCCATGCCTTGCAGGCGCGTTTGTGAATACGCATACATGCAAATCAGGATTATCATCGCACCTTTTGAATATACTTTTTCTATTAGTCAAAATATATTAAATGTTGAAGAATTATGAAAATGAATATGCAATTTCATCTAGAATGGGTTTCAATGTCATTAAACAAATTGTGTAAGCCGGACAATGCTAATACCAGAAGGGTTTTGTAAACATTCTAGGGTTCAAAACAACTTTTTTGATGACATAAATCAATGACTTGACTTATCAATCCATTGAAAATACAAGAACTCGTTAAGTTTTAAACGAAAGGTCATGTTGCTGAGATATTTTTTTGCTCTTGCATTCATAAAGGACTACCTCCGTAATATTTCAAACTTTTCGGCTCAAACGTATTCAATAGCGAGAGGGGGACGGTCACAAGTTATCGTGCATACTGCCTCCCCTTGGATACCCTAATGCACAATTTGACTTCGAGGAAATCACATAACTCTATACCATAAATAGGAATGCGAGCGGATGGCCACCCTACCCTGCAAGAGCACCTGTAAACGAATTACGAAGGGGTGAGATCACCCGATGGCTACCTCATTATAGTGGAGGGGCCAGCCAACGTGGCGGGTCCCAAACCCGGTCAGGTTTAGCGAAAAGGAAATACCAAGTTTTCAATTTAGTCGTCAAACATTTTTATTTCCTGTTTTAAACATTTGTTGATGAAATAATTGAAAATATTTTTCTACTTTGCAAGAAAAAGTCTTTTATTTCAGTATTAAGGCGCGATTAACACTTGCATGTCAAAGTCACACAACGTAGAGTGTTGAAGTTGATAGGGAGCGGTCAAGCTCAGAAAAAGTCAAGACAGAGTTGAATAAAGGCGCAAAATTCAAATTATGATTTTAACATTCTCCCTGAATTCAGGCCTTATTTCATTAATTACATAATAACATACATGATATAGATTAATGATTATTTATAGCAATGAGTTATGCAAGTACATGCCAAGTTTAGACCTTATAAAAAGAAATTGATCTTTTGACAATCCTTTTGTGGATATATCGGCAAACTGAGAGTCACTGCTTACAAACTTTAATACGATTATTTTTTTAAAATATTTTTCCTTAATGAAGTGATATTTAATGTCAATGTGTTTGCACCTCTTGTGAAAGTTTATATTTTTAATAACCCTGATGGCACTTTGATTGTCTAAATGAATACATATTGAGTCCTGTTTATATTCACCAATATCACTTAGCAATTGTTTTATCCACATTGCTTCTTTAGTGGCGGCACAAGCTGCCGTGAATTCAGCTTCAGTTGTCGACAGAGCCACAGTTTGTTGTATTTGACTCGACCAAGTCACGGCTGCCCCGTTCTTGAAGAAAACATAGCCAGTGACGGAACGACGTGTGTCCATATCGTTTGCATAGTCAGAATCGCTGTAGCCAATGACTTCAGAAGCTTCTGGTGTGTGCGAGTAGCATAGTCCATACTTTTTAAAATCTTTTAAATATTTAAAGATCCGTTTGACTGCGTTCCAGTGACTCTGGTTGTAGCAATTGAGGAATCTGCTCACCAAACTGACTGCGAACATTATGTCGGGCCGACTCACTGTAGCCAGACGCATTAGAGCGCCCACAGCTTCTCTGTATGGAACGTTCTTCTCGTACTCTCCATCTTCCTTCTGTAGCTTCATGTGAGGGTCGACTGGAACAGTATTAGGATTAGCATTATTCATTTCAAATCTGTTTGATATTTGTTCAATGTATTTAGTCTGATGTATGAATATGCAGTTACTAAATCTTTTTATTTGCATTCCCACAAAATTACTTGGAGTTTTCAATATTTTAATCTCAAATATGTTTTTCAGTTCTCTTATAAATTCATTCAATGCTGATTCATCACTTGAGAATAGGAGACCATCATCAACATAGAGACACAGATAGCATTTCTTCTTATTGACTTGACCAATGTACACACATTGATCGACTTTACTATTTACAAAACCAAATCTTTTCAGTGTAGAGTCAAATTTGGCATTCCAGCAGCGAGGGGCTTGTTTTAACCCGTATAGTGACTTGTTCAGTTTACATACCATATTTTCACTATGGTCCAACCCTTCTGGTGGAGTCATAAATATGGTCTCTTCAAGTTCCCCATATAAGAAAGCTATCTTGACGTCTAGTTGCATGATTTTGAGATTATTTTGTACAGCTACAGATAGTAACAATCGTATTGAATCATACCTGACTGTTGGAGCAAAAGTTTCTTGGTAATCAATAGCTACAGTTTTTGCATATCCTTTTGCACATAGACGTGATTTATAACGTGGACCAATTGGTTCTTCTTTTATACGGAATACCCATTTGCATCCGATTGCTTTGGCATTTGGGGGTTTTTCTACCAATGTCCATGTGTTGTTCTTCTGTAGAGCATCCAGTTCTTCAGTGATAGATTTTCTCCCATTTTCTTTGTTTACCGATTTTATAGCTTCGGTGTGAATCGTAGGCACATCTGACAGTACCTCTTTGTGATGACACAGGTAAGTATTTTCTACGGAATCATCTAGATTAGTCTTTTCTTTATTTTTCTTCCTTGGTCTCAGAGTGATTTTGCTGACTTGGGGACTATCAAGATCAATTCTGGTGTCCGGAATGTACGAGTATTCACTGTCTGAAGTAGACGGGTTTTTGCGTACAGTGTCATTAGTACTTGTAGTTGAATCCATCTCTGATTCAGAGTAGTTACTATTAATGTCTTCTTTATTTGTTTCAGGTTTCTTCTCAGATATTTCTACAGGAACATAGTCCCTCTTCACGGTAGATTCAAGGAATGTAGCTTCTCGACTGTTTACCACTTTTCTTGTATTTGGTATTATGAATCGGTAGCTATTGGTATGATCGCAGTATCCAATAAAGATCATCTTTTGTGCCTTTGGATCCCATTTCTTACGTATCTCTTTGGGCAAGTGTACCACAGCTTCACATCCGAATATACACATATGGTTCACCTTTAGCTTTTCACCAGACCACATTTCTTCTGGCGTTTTAAAAGATAAGGACTTCGTTGGAGAACGATTGATTGCATGTGCCGCGGTATTTATGGCATCAGCCCATCTTGGGTAGATTGGCATTTAGGAGCATACACTTTGCTCTCTCTACTAGAGTCCTGTTTATGCGTTCTGCTGTCCCATTTTGTTCAGGTGTATACGGTGTGGTCGTTTGATGTACGATGCCAGCGCCTTTTAAATAATCTGAGAATTCCTTGTTGACGTATTCCAAGCCGTTATCTGTCCGAAGGATTTTTATATGAGCACCCAGCTGATTTTCGACTTTATTTCTGAATTCCTTGAACTTCTTCAGAGCGTTAGACTTGTTTCGCAGAAAGTACACGAGCACTTTCTTTGAATAGTCGTCAAAAAATGTTATAAAGTATCGGGCACCGCCCATAGTCTGCATTTCCATTGGCCCACATACGTCGGAGTGAACCGCTTCAAGAAGATTTCTAGCCTTTGAGCCTTCACTTTTGAAAGGTAGTCTTGTTTGCTTGCCTTCTGTGCATGTTACACATGCGATTGCAGGTGCTTTTGTTGAGAAAACGACATGGTCAGTGTTTTCTGTCATCTTCCGTAGACTATTAAAATTTAGGTGTCCCATTCGTTGGTGCCACAGGTAAAAGTCTGGTTCTTCGACATCAGACATGCATGCATAGCCTTTTTCCTGGCATATTCAGCCGGTACATGTTGTTGATGACACTTGCTATTGCTACTATCTCATTTCTTCTGTTCATAATAACACAGCTGGTTTTGTCAAACTTAACTTGACCACCACTGCGAATAATTTGACTTACGGACAATAAATTTGTTGCGAGTTCGGGAACACATAATACTTTTGTAAAAAGCACCTTCTTGTTTTGACCTTCGTCGTCATAAACATCTAAGCTCACTTCTCCTGAGCATTGCACGGGTAGTACTTTGTTGTCTGCGACTCTAATTTTCAGTATGGCAGGAGCCGTCACATTTTCAAGCATATTCTTATGTCTTGTCATGTGTGAGGATGCACCGGAATCCACGTACCAGGCGTCATCTTGGCTGGATGTTGCCACAAACACAGTAGCATAGGAAGAATTGCTTGTTTTTCGTTGAATATCCTTCGTCTTGGATTTGCATTCAGAGTTTTTTGTCCATACTTGTTACAAGAGTAGCACCTCGGACCCTTAGTTTGCTTCTTATAATTGTTTTTAAATTTCTTAGTGACTGAGAACACTGTTGAGTCACTTTCTGTTTTCCTAATGTCTTGCAATAGTTTTGATTTCACAGAGTCTGAGGTTATCTTCATGCCTGAGCTTTCAATAGCAATTATCATTGGTTGATAGGATTCTGGTAGACCGGAGAGCAGCAGTGTACCCAGCCATTCGTCGTCTACTTGGAAACCAACGTTTCTGAGCTTGTGAGTAGTGCACATAATTGTGCTCACAGATTCCTCTACGTTTTGACATGCAGTAAGCGAGGTATTACAGAGATTACCCAGCAGCCCAACTCGGCGTGTCAGCCCAGAGTCATCGAAAACTTTCGATAACTTGTCCCATACTTGCTGTGCAGTGCTAGCCTCTTGTATGTGCACATAATTTATTGGGTCAACTAGTAGAATTATCTTAGTTTTTGCCCTTGTATCTCGTTTTGTATCCACTTCGACACCTGTGCAGTGTCCCATAGCTCCTCATGCTATAGATATGTTTTTACAGCGATTCGCCAGGTTGCATAATTATTTCGACCGGTTAACTTTTCAATTAATGCCAATTCATTATTTGCTGCTATTTTTAAGAACTCTTAGTCCAGTTATCACGAGAAAACAGAGAAAACACTTTGCAATTGTTAAATTAGAAGTCACGTTTTTGCGTTTTAGGTTGTGTTCACTATTTTTCACTGTAATGTTTATTCCACTGAAAGTTTTTGCACTGATTCTATTTTTGGGGTATTGCTGGGCTTTACTGGGCCCATGACCTGATGAACTAATTGAACATATATTTCTACTTTGCAAGGAAAAGTCTTTTATTTCAGTATTAAGGTGCGATTAACACTTGCATGTCAAAGTCAAACAACGTAGAGTGTTGAAGTTGATAGGGAGCGGTCAAGCTCAGAAAAAGTCAAGACAGAGTTGAATAAAGGCGCGAAATTCAAATTATGATTTTAGCATTTGTTATTGGAAGTTTTCATTTCATAGTTTTTTCATACAATTCAAAAATAGAATCAATATATAATCAATTGATTGAGCGATAATTAATCTATATTTATGCATCTTGGAAATACGTCCTAATATGCACATTCGCAAAATTACTACTACTAAAAGGTCTGTTGGAAATATTCACGCTTATTTCCGCGCAGCAGTACGCACTTGTGTGTGTGTATGTGATTAGAGACACAAATATTGTTGTGATGTCCAAACGGGAATGCAATTGCATCGGCGTAGGAACCTCTATACTTGTTGATACTTGTCAGTTGAATTAAGAATCTTTCTAGAAGAAGAACCGTCGTGTCGTATATCGACCAATTATATATTGTTGCGTATTCTCTAATCGTAACATTTTCTATATTATTTTAAGAAAACTTCATTTTACTAAATAATCAAGATACCTTAATTATTATAACTTCCTCACATTTCCAAGAGGTTATGGGCCCAGTGCACCTATATTCATTTTTGTGTCTTGATTGATTTTGCGGTTTTTATAAGCGTTTATTGTGTTCGCGCGTTTTTCGGTTGTGTAACAGTTGTGATAAGTTTTCGTTGAAATGGCTGAAAGTAATTCATTATCTACTTTGCGTTAGGAATTGCTATCCAAAGATAAATATGTAACTTGGAGCATGAAGGTGGAGGCACTATTAACGAAAAACGATAGATGGGAATATGTTAATAGGAGTGCTAAACAACCCAGTAAATCGGATATAGCCGGACAAGAAAACCGGCCATTCGTCCTTCAGAATTTAAACAAATTCGTGGATGCGAAACTTCAAGGGATATTTGGCTCAAGCTGGAGTCAATTTATGCGTCTAAAGGGCCCGCGCGAAACGCAACCCTTTTGAAGCAGCTTATGCTTCAGCGCTTAGAAGAAGGTTTCGGCATGAAAGACCATCTTGAAAAATTCTTTGATGTCGTGGATAAATTAGAAAATATGAACGTGCAGATCAACGGTGATTTATTGGCGATTATGCTGTTGTATAGTCTTCCTTCCTCATATGAGAACTTCAGGTGCGCGATTGAGTCTCGGGATGAGCTACCACCGGCGGAGACACTGAAGATAAAATTTATGGAGGAGTGTGAAGCTAGGAAGCAAAATCCTGGAAGCATTGTCACGTCTATAACTGCCAAACGCATGCCCGAAAAAGTCCGAAGGTGTCCGGAGAAATAAATCAACAAACAGTGTTGATTATTCTTACGCGGTGAATCATACAGTGATTTCAAATGTAAACAATGATGTTTACAATGCGAACACGGAATGGCAAATCGTGCCTGGTTACTGGACAGTGCTCACCAAACATTATGGCGAAATGTCGACTAGTCGAACTATTGGCGAAACGCATTTTCTTCGCCAGAGCGAAGAAAAGTCGTAAAATAGCATTTGCGTTGGGTTGAACTACAAACAAATCGTATTTTTTTCGTCCGGTCGAAGAAAAGTCGTAAAATGACGTGGCGATTCGCTTGTAATTCGATGCGGCGATTTGTTTGCAATCCGCCACGGTGAACCGTTTATGATGCGCCGCGGCGATTCGCCAACGAGGTGGCATTTTGTTCTCAGGCAATTCGACTCCGGATGGCTGTCGGATTCGCCGGCGAACAAATTGTTCGACGTGGCGATACGAATCCGCACTGCCGGCGATTCGTTATGTTTGCTGGGTGGTTGTACCACGCACCTGTGTGGTGATAAAGGACGGTTTAAGTCGTTGTGTGCGTCAAATGGTGAAAACCCAAATTAAGCCTTTCAAGTGTCGGCAGAAGTTAAAGGAAAAGGCATTGTGAATGTGTCAGTGTCAAGTGACCATAGCGATAAATTAATTGAGTTTAAAAACACGCTTTACGTGCCTGATTTGCGCAAAAACCTTGTATCGGTTGGAAAAATTACCAATAAAGTACATGAGGTAGTTTTTCGTAAAAATGACGCGTATATACGTGATGAGTGCGGTAATATGTCGGTGATCGCGGATCGGCGCGGCAATTTATATTAAGTTCAGGAAAATAGCAATTGTGGGGAAGCAGTCGTCCAGTCCAATTGCTCCGAACTGTTGAAGTGGTGGCATGAGAGACTGGGTCATTTACACGGTAAAGACTTAGTTAAGTGTATTTTGCAATATGTTTAAAGGGAAAAATGACTGTGCTACCAAGGATCAAGAGCCTTGTTCAAAATTTTAAAAATTGTGCACTCTGACGTAGTGGGTCAGTTTAGAACTGAATCGAGCAAGCGGACGAGATACTTCGTAACTTTCCTCGACGTTTGCACGAGATGGAGTGAAGTTTATTTTCTGCGCGAAAAGAGCGCAGTATTAGATGCGTTTAAATTGTATCAACAGTTAGTGGAAAAACAGACGGGCAAGAAAATAAAATGCTTGCAGTCTGACAACGATCGCGAATATTGCATTATTGCGTTTGACAATTATTTGGCTAGTCAAGGAATCGAACGTCGATTGACTATTGCGCGTACTCCACAGCAGAATGGAGCATCATTTTGATTAGGAGCATCATTTTGGTTGGAAACCATTGCCACAGCATGTCATTCGCGCAAAAGATATCCCACGCGTACATTAAAAGGTAGCATGCTTTATAAGAAGTGGACGAAAAATAAATTAAAAATGAATTATCTTCGAATATTTGGATCGAAAGTTTCTATGAGTGGTTATATAAAACGATTTCTATGAGTGGTTATATAAAAGGATTATTGAGACAGTATGGCATGGACAAATGCAATCCGATTGGAACACCATCGGAAGTGAATATTCACTTTGACAGCGCGAGTGATGATAATTCGTGCGAAAAGTATCCGTACCGCGAATTACTTGGCGCTTTAATGTATTTATCGATTGCAACACGATCGGATATTGTGAACACGGTGTCGCAATCAGCACAGTTTTCGAATGAAGCGCGTAAATGTCATTGGATGCCAGCGAAAAGAGTCCTGATATATTTAGCTGGTACTGCTAATGTCGGTTTGGTATATACAAAAAGAAATGACTCTTTATTCCGCTACGTGGATGCCGGTTGGGGCCAAAATTCCGTAGACCGCCATTCATTTATGGAATACACATTTTTAATAAGCGGTGGAGCGATCACATGGAAATCGCAAAAACAACGGATTGTTGCGTTTTCATCAACAGAAGCGGAATATATCAGTTTAGCAGAAGTGGGAAAAGAAGTGATATACTTGCACAATTTACGATATGAGCTTGGTTTAGACGACTGGACAGACATTTTATTATATGTGGATAATCGTGGAGCTCAGTGGTCAGCAAGTGATCATGTGTTTTCTGCGCGTACAAAACACATTGACATTAAGCATCATTTTGTACGCACAGCAATAAATGCTGGTGTGCTAGCGCTAGAGCATGTGTCAACCGATCAGATGATCATGGATATACTGACAAAACTGCTGAATAATTTTAGTCACAAAAATTGCTTAGAGAGGATAGGTCGAAGTATATGTAAGTGACGTGTGCATTGAGAGGGCGTGTTGGAAATATTTAAGCTTATTTCCACGCAGCAATACGCACTTGAATGTGATTAGAGACACTTACAAATATTGTTGTGATGTCCAAACGGGCATGAAATTTTATCGGCATAGCAACCTCTATACTTGTTGATACTTGTCAGTCAAATTAAGAATCTTTTAAGCAGAAGAACCGTCTTGTCGTTTATAGACTAATTATATACTGTCGCGTATTCTCAAATCGTTGTAACATTTTCTATATTATTTTAATAAAGTTCGTTTTACAAAACAATCAAGATACTTTAATTATTATAACTTCCTATCATTTCCCAGATTGTCCAATGAAATCAGGAAACTTTCACACTTGCTAGCGAGAGCAACAATGACAAAAATTCACTAAAATACGATTTCTTCTGATGTTATGCCTCTCCTCCCCCTTTCTACACTCTTCTTCCTATTCTCCTACGACGTTTTCTTGTGGACAATGCCGTTTGCGTTCTTGCTCGGTTCCCCTCACTTGACTTTTATAGATTGCGTCGTTATTCCAACGTCCAAACAATCTCTCTCCGGTAACACTTCGGTTTGCAGCGTTTTGCCAGATAATAATGAAACAGATTGTTATACCAGCCCGCGAACCCAAGTAGCGAATTAATATGTTTGCAATTATGAAAATATATTTTCTGATTGTTGCGATGGCCACAGCTCGATGCAGAACATCATCAGTTGAGTTCACTTGTAAGCCAGTCAATTTGTTCGAAACAATTGTTCCAAATTCCTCGCATTTATTTATACTAATCGGAATTGAATTGTTCCTTGTTATTGTTGATTTAGAACTTTACTCCCAAGTAGTATTACGAAAATACCATAAATGGTATTAACCAACTGCAATAAGAACCACAGATTCATCTTTAGATTGCTAACGAAAGACTCGCTCGACTCAACGTCGTAGTAAAAAAAAACACCGTTTCTTAAGTTTTAAGCTCTGAAAATCTTTTCAGGGGCTAATTTGCATTAGGAAGTGTGAAAAAAAGGTCGAGATAAGTTGCACGCCATAAACAAAGCACGCTTGCTCTCAGGTCTTACAACCCATGAATGAATTTCAATTCAAACGAAGGTTCATTACGAAATTTCTTTTAATTTTCACAACTTTCACTTTCCATTCGCAAGTTTAAAACCCTTCTTTTAACGTTCACCTTTACTTCCAACGCGGACTCTTGGTTAAGATTTTGGAAAAGGGATTTCCCACTTATACTCGCCGGTCACATCGCCAACACGGCAAGTTGTTGACTTTTCGCCACTTAATTAAGTGAGAACAGTTATCATAGAGGTATCTTCTATCGCGTCGTTGCACATTATGCGATTTAGAAGAAACGGAAGGGGAAACACTCCTTTTCACAATTAAATTAAAGAACAATATCCAAATAAAATATCACACAAGTAATCAATAAAATGAAACGATCCTAGCTAACTTTGTAGTTTCCAATCAGATTTTCAAACTTCAAACAAATATTGGATAAATATTATTTCGTGGCGGATCAACTCAGGCTCCCTGACGAGCTTGCTGTGGCGATCAAAAGTCGACTCCTCGATCCGTCCAAGCAGATCTCTTATGTTACTTCATTCGAAACGCCAGCGTACTGCAAACGCCACAACGGAGGTTTGTGACGAGCCTCCCTCCACTGTCGATTGCATTCGGCAATGCAATTCGTGGATGAGCTGCATAATAAGGTATTGCCATGTCCGAATTTTAATTGCAGGTTTAAATCATTAAAGTAATATAAGATAATAATATAGAAAAATTTAAATAATAATAAAAAGATAAATATCATAAAGAATATAAATGCAAAGAAAAATTTAAATTTAATACAAAAAAAAATAATATAAAATTTATATTTATGTATATAAAGATTTTTTTTTATAAACTTTATGTTTCATGAAATTATAAATTTTAATGATTAAATTTTTCAAATCTGCATTTAAAATTTGGATCAGTGTTATGCCGGTTTTTGAGTAGTTTGCTTAGGCGGCTGCTGGATTACTACACCTCGTTAAAATTTCCCCTAAAGCCGTAACTTTTGAGAGATCACCACTTCCGACCTTCCCACAAATTTGGAGTTTTGTAGCTCCTTTAGTTTCTGAGAACATTAGAAGTGACGCGCGGACAGACAGACTGGTCACGACACTAGTAAGTCTTTGTAAAATTCGTTTTAACAAAGTCCTGAAAAGCTGAGGCAGTTCTAGGTTGTAGTTTATACTGTTCATATCCATCAAATAGTTTTAAATAAAACTGCATGTTTTTCGATTATATAGAATGATCTGGATAGGAATGAGAGGAGCTATGATATCATACCAGCCCTTTTTGCTTGGGCTCCCAGTAAGTGGGTTTTTCGGCAAAGGTAAAAGTAGTTAAGGGCAAAGTAATAAATTGTAGCGTAGCTTGTTGACTGCATGACATCCTAGTTGGGAATCATTTGACTCACTTTTTCAGGCCAGCGTGAGCTTTCTTCAAGCCGAACCAATGAGGAGCGAGAAGAGCCATTAGAATTGTAGGTGCTACGTTGTCCTACAAATGATAACAACAACCTTTCACTTATTAATTAATGATAACCTTTATTCACCCGGAATATTCACAAGTAACAATGATTTGATGTTATCGTGACGCTGTCTTCTCTCAAAAAGAGCCTCGTGCTTTTTCTTCGCTTCGCACGTTCTGCTTCGATACTCGCTCAACTCGTTCGGCTCCGATATTCGATCTTCCAGTCTATATATGTTTTATGTTGCGGCCGGTTGCTACATCTGGCAAGCGGATAAGTTCGAGACTGCGCCCGGTCTACACTACAGGGCTCCCCTCTTTGTAATTGCAAATTGCAATTTCGATGACGATTGGCAGTTAGGTAAGTCTGGGCTGGTGGTCGTGGGTGTGAAGGGCTCCTGACGTTTGCATCCAAGCAGACTTGAGAATTACATGGTTGAGTAGGGTGTGGCTGGTTTAAGGGGTTGTTTTCAATGTGATACCCTCTTGCAATCATTGTGGAAGTTTGCGAAAGGATTGACGTGACGATTTTGCTTGAAACTGTGGCTGGACAAGGAGTTTCTGATGATAGAGACTTGTCTAAATTTGCAGATGATAATATATGTTGTGATGACTGCACTTGTGATGCTGGAACTGGGCTGTCACAACCAGGATCCTGGTTAACAAGGAATACTGGTTTGAGGTATTTATTTGATGTGGGCCTATGTATGATTGCCTGAATGCCCGTCTGGCTACGTCAACTCTAAGGGACACGTGTGTAAGCGTCCTGAGGTCTTTGTGAACAAATTTACTCCAGTTGTTTTTCTGGGCAATCGTCTTTGGCCTGATTTTTCGCATTCATAGTTTGAAATTTTCACTGAACAAATGTGGATCACTTGGGTTGTTACCCTCGACCAGAAATTCCCCCGGGAGTCTTAATGTTGTGCCGAATACTAACTCTGTACAGATAGCTCCCAAGTCGTCCTTATAGCAATTTCTTAGATCCAATACTATGTTTGGAAATAGACTTGGTCCCCGTCATCCTCGTGACACATGATGGTGGCTTTTAGTGTCCAATGCCACCTTTTCACTAGTCCATTCGAAGTAGGGTGATAAGGTGACGTTCTTGCTTTACTGTTTTCTATAATGTTAGTCAATGACCAGAATAAGGCTGACTCAAGTTATGTTCCCTAGTCGGTGACCGAAGTGAGACACTCAGGTTGCGCAGAAGGCTTTAGCTACTGCGTTTGCTGTCTATTTTTCCAAATGGTGCTCCGTCTGCGCAATTGGGGTGAAAGGTCTTGTGAGACCTATTGACAGATCGGAGTACATTTTTCCGCTTTGGGTGTTAATTGGTTGCAGTTGCAAGGACATCGGGTTGTTTTAAATAAGCGTGCTAAGTTGGAGGTCATTCATCTGTTCTTCGACGAGCTCGTGATTTAGTATTGGCACAAATACGTACAAAGTTGGTGCAAAATTGTGAGATGTAATTCAATTATTTTGACTGCCAAGGCGATGCCTTATTAGATTTCTAATTCAAGGCAAAAATAAGTGGCTTGTGATCAATGCGTACGACAAACTCCGAACTAGATAATGTTGAAAATGGCGGGTGCGACAGTATACGGCAAGTAACACCCTATCATAGGCACTGTAGCGAGACTCAGCGGTGGTGACCTTGCATTGGAAGAATGCAATTGCTTTGTGTAGGTTGACTTGAAAATGCTCGGTCACTCTTCCGATAGCGGTTTTCGATGCGTCAGTAGACAAGGCCAGAGGTATGTTGCTCTGGAAGCGCACTAGGAGTGTGGTATCTGCAAGGCAGTTTGTGCGTTTTTCAAATGCTGTTTTTGTTTCTTCGGTCCAAGTTATTGGAGTGTTATCTTTCTTCTTTGAACTGTGCAAGAGCTTATTTAAGGGAGCTTGCATTTCTGCAGCTTTCCTGACAAACTTTTGATAGAAGTTAATAACTCCAAGAAAATATGTATTTTTCAAGGTAAAGGTTGTTTAAAAAGTAATCCCAATTAACGGCATTAAGCCTGGACTCAATTCTAGAAGAATTCGTATTTATAGAGTTAAAGTGGTTAGGGGATGTACTATTAAAAAATGCAGAATGGATAATACATAGAAAGCTCAATGAAGGAAGGGGGATAGTGAGGGCTACTATAATAGGGGAGGGAGAAGAACAGTAGATGTAATGAGAGATCAAGTCAGTAAATTGGATAGAACGAATTAAGCGAAACAGCAAAAAAGGATAGAGCTAATATCCTTTCTCTGGAAGGAACTGAAAGATACACATGACGTGCAGGAGGATAATGTGAAAATTAACTCCATGCAGGGTGGTGGCGAATTTGTGCTTTTCAAGACAGAGCTGCACACAGCAATATTGTGCTGCGTCAGCGAGCTATAATCATCGGAGTTTAACTGAAAGAGCCAGGCTTAACTACATGTATATATGCTGGCAGGCTGGCTTCTTGCAGTACCGTGAGGCAGGTTCATTCACCCAGCACCAAGTCTACCCTACAAAAATATCTAATGTATACAATTTGAACTGTATCCACAGAGAAAGTCTAGGCCGGAGCCAATAGCTACAGTGCACAAAAAACAAGTGATCCCTCCCAACATTACCTGGGTCATGATAACGGATTTCGCGTGCGTAGACTCCGCATCCATGGTACGAATCTTTACAACAATATAGATCGACTAGATACCGATGGCTGAAAAAAAAGGGGAGGGAGTCCAACCACTCTTGTACAAAATAATAAGACCAAGGTCTTAAAGTCGAAAGAATTCATGTTTTATTAAAGACACATTCAGCCGTCTTCCAACATTCTTTTCTTTCTTTTACCTATACAATCAATACTTAATTAACAAATAACCATTATCAAATGAATTTGATATACGAGGTGCAACAAATAAGTAATGAGATTGATTCCATGACAACCGTATATTTAAAAATTATTCTACAACACTGCCATTCGCTTCAAAGTACTCCCCTTGGGCAGCTATACAACGATTCCAGCACGTTTTCCATGCTTCATAACATTTCTGGCACACTTCGACTAGGCTGTCCGCGAGTACCCTCGTCACGGCCGCCTGGATGTCCATAATTGACTCAAAATGGGTTCTTTTGACCACCGATTTTGTTCTAGGGAACAAAAACAAATTCACCAAGTGGCATATCGGACAAATAAGGTGGCTGTTGCAACATGGCGGTCCCTTTAGAGGCCAAATACTGGGACACGCTGAGTGCGATGTGGCACGGCGCGTTGCCGTGATGAAGGATCCAGTTACGGGCGATGTCTGGGCGCACTCTGATGATTGGTTTTCGCAATTTTTCGAGTATTTGGCGATAGTAGACTTGATTTACGGTTTGCCCCGATGAAACAAATTCTTTGTGGACGATTCCACGGCTATCAAAAAAGACAATAATCACCGTTTTCACCTTCGCCTTGCTCATGCAAGCTTTTTTCGGGTGGGGGGCGTGTGGAGACGACAATTGCGCGGAGACAACCTGGGCACGACTAAGAGCACTATCACCATGCACTTTTACAGTTTTAGCGTAGCGACGCGTTGCTCTTGATTTTGTTTCTCCATTTTCGACCCAGCAGGCGAACTAAACAAGCTAGAGCAATGCTAAATATATCAATGGAAAGGGGAAGGGGAAGGGAATTTCAAGGTTGCAGGTTTACCACAAGCGCAGCAATAAAATCAGTCACATGACTTATTTGTCACACCTCGTATTTCTACAAAATTTTTATATTAAATTGACGTGTTCCAAATAAATTTTTACGATTTAAAAGAAAAGCATTGATAATAATTTTCTTCTTTTTTCATTTGCAGAAAAAGTCAAATTGGAAGCAAGAGGTAAGTCAAGCTTTTTAAAAATGCATCACAACCAAAACAGCTTTTATAAGACTATGATGCTCCAAAATAATTAAGATTAAGTGAAAACTTAAGCTAACTGAGCTTTTATGACATTAACCTTATTAACAGTTTTTACTTTTTGCCGTAGATAGATGACTTCCTTACCAACAATTTTGAAAAATAATCTCGGTGCTTCAGAAATTTAATTATACTGCGCTTTGGAGTAGTTACATACGTATTCCTAAAACTAATTAACATATGTACAGGGTCTTTATAATACGTAACTGGACTGAGCCTGCCCCGCGCCGTCAAAGTGTCTGCTAACCGGTATCTGGTGCTGTAGTGGTGGTGGGGGTCTAGGTTAAGGGAACCGGGCTGCAGCAGTTGCCTCCATGCGCTTGGAGAGATAGCATCGAGCGAGAGCGGAGCGCGTGTTCAGTAACGTCGTCGGAGTGAAAATGGAGCGTACGATCGAGCAACCGAACCAGAGTTTTTTAACCACGTTATTACAGGAGACGAGACGTGGGTTTTCGGATACGATCCTGAGACAAAGTGGCAGAGTTCGGAGTGGCACATACCGGCGTCACTACGACCGAAAAAAGTGTGCATGAGCAAATCGAAGGTGAAGTCGATGCTCATTGCTTTCTTTGACGTGAAAGGCATTGTTCACAAAGAGTTTGTGCCACCCGGCCAAACTGTAAACGGCCGATTCGTGGATCCTCCATCACGACAATGCTCCGTCGCACACCTGCCTGCTCGTCACCTAGCAGTTGGCCAAACAGTCAAGGGCAACGTTGCCACAGCCTCCTTACAGCCCGGATATGGCACCAGCGGACTTCTTTCTGTTCCCCAAAATCAAGAGACACCTTAAGGGAACGCGGTTCGGGACTCTGGAAAACGTTCAACGTGCTACGACGAGGGCTCTAGACAGCATCGAGGTTGCCGACTTCCAGGGAGCGTTCGAGGATTGGAAAATCCGGTATCAGCATGTTATCGACTCCAATGGGGACTACTTTGAAGATTTCGAAAGAAAAATTGTACATATTTTGCCAATAAAAAATTTCCTGAGGTCAGTCCGGTTACTTATTATTCAGTCCCTGTATATCTAAAATTACAAGATGTACTGGTCTGACTAATCCTTAAAATTAACTTGAATTATAAACAATTCCAGTAAGAAGATGACTAGAAAATAATTTTCGGTTGCACATCTTCAGGATTCCTATTCATTTATTTATTATAATATTTACTGAAATTAAACACGTTTTTTGGCGGTCCGTTTAACAAAAAATGCTATCAATTGTATTACATCGAAGTACAATCAATGAGAGCAATTTTAAGCGAAATTAATTTCTTCCCACAATCACTGTTCTGACTACAATCACTGTTTTGATCACTGTTGGCCGAGATTGTAGCAGCTTAGCTTTCATACCCTTAAATCGAGTCTTGGATAATTTACTTGATTCTTCTACGAGTTTCGTGCATTCATATTCCCGTATGTCTAAGCAAGGATATCGTATGCACCATTTTCATGATTGATCGACCAACCACGAATTGTAAATTCCACCACAGGGATGTACTGATCTTGTATTACATAAGGACAAACCGTTTTCAGGTCTTTGTAAAAAAAAATTTTTACAAAGGCTTACTAGTTTCGCGACCTGTCTGTCCGTCTGTCCGTGCGTCACAGCTAGTTTCCTCCAAAACTATAGTAGCTAGAATACTCAAACTTTGTGAAAAGGTCAGAAGCGCTGGTCTCTCAAAAGTTAAGGTCTTACCAAAAACTTAAAAAAGTTTTAAGGAGGGTCCCCCCTTATAACAAATTAGCCCTTAACAATTTTTTTTATCAAAAGCAGTCGAGTTGGGTATCAGGTCTTGATTAAAACTTTTAGAATCTGAAATAAAAAAATTATTTTATGAATTAGGAGGTCCAGGGGAAGGCAAAATGTACCAAAAATGGACGCTACATAAACATTTTTTCTAGTCTCAGACTACTTCTGCATATAAATTTATCAAAGGCCCAACAACCTAGTCAATTCCTTCAAAACCCTGAATATCTTGTGTGTATTTTCCTTTTTTCACAAATTTAAGTACCGTAGTTGCACTTAGGTGCAATACCTCTCACTTTCCTTGAATGGAATTCTTGGGAACACGGCAGAGAAACTACGTAAAAGGCCGAATTGATGAGGCCAGCTATTGAAATTTGTACAAAGGTTGCTTGATGTGGTGTAAGCGTTTCATGCTGACTTATATGGTGACGTTCCAGTGGAGGAGGGCTGGGCAATGAAATCTGGTATAGCGACATTGTGGTGCTAAAATTTGCCGCACCTGATAATTCCTAAGTACGAATATGGGAACATACAGCTGCAAACCCTGCATGAAAGCTAGCTATCATTGGTCTGACGTACAGTTACACTAAAGTCGGATTGCTTTCGTTTTTCAATGGGTTGTAACTCAGTGAATCTTTATTTCGCAAAAAATATTTTGGAGGTTAAAACCGGGAAAATCGTGCACTGAAATTTTTGAGAGCTACGACACTGCAGTTTGAAAGTTTCTCCAATTAAAAGATGTAAAAATATATGACGGATTTTCGAACTAGGTGATAAGCAATCGGACTACTGCGTTTTTCCTCTTACCTGACCGGATCCCGAATAGACATATATCGTCCAGACACTTGCCAACATCTGACTCGGACTGACATAGTACCAAAACCCAGGTTCCTCTCCGAGACCAAGCAGCAAGTTGCTACAAAGTGCCGATAGCTGCGCAACTTACAGAAAATCTACATAGTCATATTCGGATTTGATGCATTTTTGTGAATGCCATTGATTTTTTATTTGTAGCATAAAAAGAATGAAGTGACTGAAAAATTATCATGTAATGAAAAGGTGGATAAAAATGTCCGGAAAGGACTGCAGGTCTGCTGCCTCGGCGAGAGAGGATGGTGGGATTCGCCAAGATTGGCTTTGTCTGAGGACACGTGAATGCGCTGGCAGACTAGCATTGTGGTGTCTTGGGGCGGGTTCTTTTCCCCAGCACAAGGACCCACTACAAAACAATTTCGCATTCACGAGAATCGAGACCGAAGTAACGTACTAAGGGTTGAAATTGCTCAAGGCAATTAATTACTGGGCCGGGTGAAAACAGACGGGACTTGAGAGGATTTATTCGCTACCGACGATGCTTACGGCCCCCAAACAAGAGCGGGGCATCCAGGTGGAAGCGGTGCCCCCTCGCACCCCCAACCGGACAAGATCTTATGTAGACATGGCGATATATTTTCCATTTAATTGAAAAACTCATACAAACATAATTTGCATGAATTTTTCCCTTAAATGAAAAATATGAACGTGGCAAATTTGTGCTATATTATTATGAGATGGCATCACATAACCCTATACCATTAATAAGCACGCGAGCGGATGGCCACTCAACCCTGCGAGAGCACCTGTGAACGACTTAAAAAGGGTGAGCCCACCCGATGGCTAGCTCACTGTAGTAAAGGGGAGCCAACGTGTCGGGTCCTATACCCGGTCACGTTTAAAACGAGGGAAAGACCAAGTTTTGAATGCAAAAATTCATTTTTATATTAAATGTACTTCGGAACACATATGAATGACAACTAAGAAAGTTTAAAGTTAAGCAAATTTATATCTAATTAGGGTTTTGTAAAATAATTTTACAAAACCCTACTAGTTTCGCGACCAGTCTGTCCGTCTGTCCGTCTGTCCGTCCGTCCGTCCGTCCGTCCGTCCGTGTGTCACAGCAGTTTTTCTCGGAAACTACTTAAGCTAGAAACATCAAATTTTGTGTGTAGGTGTGAAGTGGTGATCTCTTCAAAGTTCAACTACAAAAAAATTTTATAAGGTATTTAAGGGGGGTCTCCCCATATAGGAGAGTGACCCCCCGAAAAAAAAATTTCATTGAAGGTAGCCGATATGGGTATCAAATGAAAGGTCTTGATGAGAACTTTTCAAAACAAGTCTTAGTTTGGCAAAATTTGCTTCGACGGGCGCACAGGGAGGGGAAATACACGAAAAATTTGTGTCCCCCCCCCTCGCGATTGGACACCTGTGATCCGAAAAATCTGAAAAAAATCAGGGATGTAGGCCTTGGTGCGTACACCAACAACAAATACGTGAGAAGTCGCAATTCACTCAACTTTGTTAGTAATAGTATGATTTATCGATTTTATGTTTTCTTAAATAAAATCTTAACGGTACCCTTAAATTCAATGTACGTAGATGTCTATTTATAAGATTTATCTATCCTGAAAGTTTCATAAAGATTAAATCATATTTAGCGAAGTTATAGCGGTTTGAATTTTCCTGTTTTACTATGGAACAATATGCGCTGCATGTATTACTATGGCAACATATGTCTATGGAACAACATGCGCTTTTTATCGACTCAGACACTACAGTTTTGCTAGGATTTGCATGAAAATTTCAGGAATGATAGTTGTCATGAATATCTTTGAGAATCGGTTCAGCTAGTGGTGTCAGTAATCGTAAAACAAGATAGTGGCTGTTTTAAATGCGAAGATTGAATAATTTGGAGTTATTTTTTCCCAACTTCAACGTTTAAGGTGCATGCTTTGAACACTTGATTCAATTTAATGAATGACTGAAGATGAGTACCTACAAGTAATGCTCATAAGTGAAATAAGTCAAGGAGGTGGGAGAGAGCTCCTAGCAAAAGAGTTTTGTAACCATTCTAGGATTCGAAAAAATTGGCCATGAATCGATGATTTCAGCACAGTAGAGTGGCCCCTGAAAAAAAAATTCATCAAACGTAGCCGGTATGAGTATAAAATGATAGTTTTCATGGCAGCTTTTCAAAACAGTTGTTAAACTGTCAGTTTTTGCTACAGTGGGGGCACAGGGGGGAAATACATGAAAAATGTGTTTCCTCCGTCGCGGATTGACATCTGAAATAATTATCAAGGGAGATATTTATGAGTATAACAATACCAAAAACCTCAAAAGTCGAAATTCATTGAACTTTGTTAAAAATATTATGATCTTGGCATTTCATATTTTCTCTAATAAAATCGTCTTTGACATGTTTCTTGATTTGATTCGATCTGGTGACTGCATTTTGTAAATTGAATACAAAACCCTTCTGACATGAGCGTAGGTCTGTTTACCCAACTTGTTTTTTATTATTGACCTGCACTGTCATTCGTGATAATCTATTTTACCCCTCAGTTTTAAATTTATTGGCTAACTCATCAGTTTAATTCACATTGTAGTAAAGAATTATGCTTTTCCTATTTCTTTGTGTCTGCTTTAGTGTAAATACTAATAAAGTTTTTTATGCAAAAAAAGTATGATATTATCGTGTCATCTGGTTTGTATTTGAACATTTTCATTCCAAATTTTCGAATGAGAGGATAATGTAACAAATAAGCTAAGGAACCACTCCACACTGTACGCTCATTCCACGTGCTCAAAGTTCGAACGTTAGAAGAAAATTCAGACCATCCAAAATTTAATATTTGCTATGAAAAGATAGCTTCACCTTTTTTCTACTGCTTGTGACTGAATTCCGATTAACAAGCAAATAGTTTTTTGATAGTTGCCCTTTTCCCTTATTTTCAATTACAAAAAAATGTAATATAATATTAATTTTGACTTTCCCACTAACAACACTCCATTCATTACTGCCCATTAATAAAATTTCATTTGATACCTTTTCCCCAAAAAAACCTAATTCCTTTCTTCATACTATAACTAAATTTATTCATTAGCTCCCACTAACAAATTTTATTTTTCATACTAACATAATGCACTCACGCTTCCTTACTAACAAATTTCATCTCAATGCCCATTAAGAAAGGTGCATAGTTGAAGTTGCTAGTTCAATGAATGGGAAATCAACAGAGTTGGTAGCATCGTGGATTCTCGACCGGGGGTCCGCTGGGACCCTGGGTTCAAATTCCCTGAGCGCAGGAAAGCACTCTTTTTGGAATATCGGCAAAAGCAATTGTTTTCCTATATATACGCTACCATGGATATGCAAATCGCCATATATGCAAAATGGAAATTGTTGCGTTTGTCGATGTGGAAAAGATGTGCGGGTAGCGGAATCGAAGTGTATTAAACTTCGATTACGTTACCAAGATGCGGCAGCGGTAACTGGGAATGAGGATTGCGGGATTGGTTTACTGGGAATGAAATTTTTGATTTGGGAAAGGATTCGGTTATAGGTTTTTAAAAGAGGAGGAAATTATTTGGCGGTGCGAAGAAGGTTTTTTTAAATTGGGATTTGGAGAAGGACTCGTAGTTTGAAGTTGAAAAGTGCTTTTAATTTGGAATTAGTGGTTTTGTTTTGGAAAATTAAAACTGACTTTAATGTAAAAGTTGAGAAGTGATCTTAATCTTGCAAGTTGGGAAGTAATTTTAATCTTGAAGCTGAAAAGTGATTCTAATTTAGAAATTGGAAGTGATTTTGATTTGGATTACTGGGTGGAAATTTAAAGATTAGATGGTGGTGTGGTTGAGTGATTTGGGATGTATTAGGGATAAGATTTGGATTGAGAGTTGGGATTATCCGGGATTATAATGACTAAAAGCAAATGGTGCAGAAAATAAGAGAGGCCATTGAAGAGGAGAACTCTTCTGATTATCAGTGACCGGTAGTGAGTTAATTACGTTGTGCCCTTTCAGTGAACGACAATAGTGCACATTTACACCAAATCATTAAAAAGACTATCAGCAGTTTTATTGACTGGTGATCAGAGTATGCGACTTGTGTAAAAACAAAGAAAAAAAGGAAATTCAATTTAAAAATTTGATAATTTCTAGCAGTGCCCCGTTCCCCTTCCGGTTGCCCAGCGTTCAGCGGCCGTACAAGGGGTAAGTTATTACATATCATGTTTTTTCTATTTGATTGATATTTCATTGGTATATATTTTCTTTTGTATCCTGTGTTTCAATCCACTTTTGCTGTTTTTATGCGATAATTTGGTTTTGTCCTTTTCAATTGCAAATTTGAAAGGGGGCCTTATTTAACGGAATTTATTTTTATCTTTTTGAATTGATTTGTTACATAGGTGTTTTGTAATTAGATTCAATTGAAAATACAAAAACGATGAAGGGGTAAAAACAATCATCCTTCATTTCTTAAAATGACATTCCCCTTTTCCCGCCCTTTTCCCTTCGTGTTAGTGTTTTTATGTAGAGTGGCTCAGCACAAGCAGAGGGTGTCCCGGAAGTCCCACGACACGAATGAGCGCTAGCCGGCCTCAGTATGCTATCCCGGGCTACTCACCCCACTGCTGAAACATAATGTCTGCAACTGCGGTGACTTCGTTGACGTTATTAATTAATACCTGTGGAATTAATTTTCTGTACCTTACACTCGAAAATATATTTTTCTGGGAAATCATATTCAACGGAACTTTTGGTAATAAATATATTAAAAGGTAAAATAATGCAATGAATAATTTAAATAAAACAGGGCACTAACCCAGCATCTTCGACGAGCGCCCGTAGATGGTGTGCGTGATGCCGGAAACTTTGCTGAAATTCTGCTTGAAGTACGTTTCGAGTGCTTGGACAAAATCAGTATGTTTCACAATCAATTGAAATGGTGAACAAATGATTAAGTTATACAATTAATTGAAATGGTAAGGAAGATTCCAAATCACTCTTTTGCACCGTATATAAATCAAATTCATTAATCACATATGATGTCGAGACAAGCTGCTTTGGGTCGACTACATCAACAAGTGGTTTCATTATAGCTACTTTTCGAATACAACTCATATCAAAACCAAAAACATCGCTCCACCAATTAATTTTTTTCCTCCTTATCCAGCCGCTCTTCAACTGCAGTTATGAACAAAGTTCCACAATCTGAAAACATCATCCCATTTCCTTTTAGCAACTTATCTCTTGCGAGCAATACCGTATCCAACATTGATTCGTAAAATAAACATTATCCCATCCATTCAGATATTATAATATTAACTTTCTCAAGCCTATCTGGCCTTTCCACGTCCTCGGCTTTTCCTTTGATAGCAGTTATCACGTCTGTTAATTTACTGTCAATAATAACCTGCTGTGCATAATCCACTATGTTCGAGCAATTAACACCCTCACTACCAGTGATATCGAAAGTGGTAGTTTGCCGTGAAAGTAGTTAGCAACCAGATGCTGTGGTTCCTAACAGACACAATCTCAAGACTGTGAATTTTATTTCCGACCAACACGCGGCTTGGAGAAAAAGACATCTAAAATTTTTTCTCGGTGATTTTCTCCCTGCGGCTGCTTTCCACGAGTCAGAGTCGCCACACCTCTAATAGCTTGTTGCTTTGCGTATTCTACAAATGAATGTCTCGTTGTAATTAATCTTTTATTCACTTTTTCAACGGTAAGTATAAACTATCTATACAACTCTGTTGTATTCAAAAGATTTATCTCTTCTTCTTCACAGCACCTTCACCTTCGTAGCACTTTTTGAATAGCCTTCAAAGGAACACCACTAAAAAAAGTATTCCAGAATATATTTTATTAAAAGGGTCTGAACCAGTAACTGTTTACAAATCTTATTTTCCAGGACGCACTGTATTTAATTCTGTTATTAATAATTGCAAACTATTGTCACGCCAAATAATTTAATCATTGACCGTTAACAACTTTAAGCTCAACAAGTCGTCACACGTGTTGCTTTTCATATTTTCTTCTCAATTTGATGAGTTTCTCGATTCTCTTTCGACAGACCTGGTCACTCACACTGTTTTGCTTCAGTGAGTTCTCATCTCGCTAATGTGCCGCTGCTATCGCAACTATATCAGAGCATATAACCACATGTTAATGGCGAGCGAGTGTATCCTTATCTCTAATACTATTCAGCCAATCACGCTAGTGGCAACTAAGAAAATGTCTTCATTCCAAAACAGCACTATCAGCAGCGGGCACGGTTTGACGCCAACCGGCTCAGCTGTTTTCATAAAACGTCACACGAGCCAAGGTGAAAATTAAAACAACAGTGAATAAATTCTAGCGGGGAAATCGCAATTGTAGGAGGAGAAGTGATGCACTTTTGATTCAATTCGCCATGCGACCGTTTTGTATGAGAATAGATAGCGCACTTAAGTGATAAACAAGCTTTCTATCAATCCAAGATCAAATGCAACGCCAGAACATTAGAGACTGCAACTTGAAGGAAGCTCTCATCTTATTGGTCCATAAGCGTAATACCTGAACACAGATCTTGCACACTGCATGGTTTTTTTCTCTCCAATAGAAAACTAGAACACTCCAAATATGCTTTTTAGGGTTTTGTAAAATAATTGTACAAAACCCAACTAAATTCGCGACCTGTCTGTCCGTCCGTCCGTGTATCACAGCACTTTTTTCTCGCCAACTACTTAAGCTAGAATCATCAAATTTTGTGTGCAGACGTAAGGTGGTGTTTTCTTCAAATTTCAACTACAAAAAAATGTTATAAGGTATTTAGGGGGGGTCTCTCCATATAGGGGAGTGGCCCCCGAGAAAAAAAATTCATCAAAGGTAGCCGATATGGGTGTCAAATGAAAGGTCTTAAGGAGAACTTTTCAAAATAGGTCTTAATTTGGCACTTTTTGCTTCGAGGAGCGCACAGGGAGCGGAAATACACGAAAAAATTATCTCCCCCCTCCCTCTCGCGATTGGACACCTGTGATCCAAACAGTCTGAAAAAAAATCATGGAGATAGGTGTTTGAGAGTACAACATCAACAAATACCTTAGGAGTCAAAATTCGCTCAACTTTGTTAATAATCGTGTGATATTCGAAATCCACATTTCCCCCAATAAAATCGTATAGATACCCTTAAACTGAACGAAACTCAATATTTGATTAGTCCTAGAAAAAATCTTTAAACTTTGTACGTTTGATGAAATTCGAATGACATACACGGAAGTTATAGCCATTTGAAATTTCTCCAATTACAACAACAATAACACATGAATTTGGTATTTTGTGGACTTTCCATCGAATCAGTCACTGCAATTTTGATTTGATCTTCGTAAAATTTTCAAATAATTTTTGTTATTCATGATTTGAGTGATTTTTGTTGGTTTGCAGCAAAATGTCGATCGCTGAAAGTAGAAAAACAATGGATTTTCTTGCAAGCGTGCACATCTCTCTGACATATTTCTTGACTTTATTCGTTTCTGGTGACTGCATTTCTGAGAAGTTGGGTACAAAGCCTTTCTGACATAATCGTAGGTTTGTTTACCCAACTTGTTTAAAGATACATATTTGCTGAATCTTTGCCGCCGTTCTCTTCAGTACTATCATAAATGTAACATGAGTCTTGGCATAAGAGGTCGTCTCATTATCAAGCTTATTTCGTTTATAATTTCGTTAAGGTTCGAAGCTTCTCTAGTTGGATTTAACAAAAATGGACGCAACATAAGAATTTTTTTCAGTCTCAGATTACCTCTGCATATAAATTTCTCAAACCACCGACAACGAATTCAATTTCTTCAAAAACTTAAATAACTTATGTTTATTTTTCCTCTTTGTAGTGAATATGGGTGTAGATAAAATCTCCGTGAAGGACTGCAGCGATGGTCTGCTGCCTCAACGGAAGAAGATGGTAGTATCCGCCGAGATTTGGCCTTGTCTGAGGACGCGTGAATGCGCTGACAGGCTAGCGTTGCGGTGTCGTGGGAAAGGGTTCTTTTCCCCAGCACAAGGATCCACTAAAAAAAAATAACGCATTCACGAATTAAAAGGATCAAATGCCGATCGACTGGTGTTGACGCCGAGGTAACCTACTAAGGGTTGAAATTGCTTGTTCAAAGAACAAATTGGGCCGGGAAAAAACGGACGGACTTCAGAGACTTCGTCATTACTGACGATACTTATGGCCCCCAAATAAGATTAGGGCATCCAGGTGGAAACGGTGCCCCCTCGCACGCTCCCCACCGGATCAAGATTCAAATGTAGACGTGGCCATATACTTCCCATTTGAGTGAAAAACTCATCCAAGCATAATTTGCATGAATTTTTCCATCAAATGAGAAATATAAACGTGGCTAATTTATGTTGTAGTATGATGTGATGGAATCACATAACACTATACTAGAAAAGGGCACGTGAGCGGAAGGCTACTCTACCCAAGCAAGAGCCCCAATAGCACAAAAGAAGGGAAGAGCGCGCCGGATGGCTAGCTCATTTCAGTTGAGAGGCCTGCCATCGTTGTGGGCTCTATACCCGATCAGGGTTGGGGCAAGGAAAGACCGAAGGTATAAGTTTAACAATTTATTCTATTCATTATTGATCTTTATACAAACAAGTTAAATTTCTCGAATTTTTCAAGTTGCTGTTTTCTATTTTTGTCTATATATAATTTTTATTTTTATTTACTGATCAGCATTTCATTGAATACATTTATTTATAGTAGCAATAATAAAAATAACAGTAGTTTTTTCTCTAGACTTTTCTGTTTTCTTTTTTATGATCCAGTATTTGAAATAATAACAAATTACAGTTTTTTCTATTAAATAGATGAAAATTTTCTTCTACATGTATTGGGTTTTCCTTTTATTTATTTTTTTATTTTTGAAACACGCACAATAAAGCGTCGAAATGCGTTTTTGATTGGAACTAGCTAAATTGAAATTAATCGATGAAAATGACTCATTTTTTTAGAGTATTGTAGAATCATTTTACAATACCCTACTAAAATCACGTCCTGTCTGTCCGTCTGTCCGTCCGTCCGTGTGTTACACCACTTTTTCTTGCAAACTACATAAGCTAGAAACACAAGATTTTGTAAGTCTGTCCGTCCGTACACTTTTTCTTGCAAACTACATAAGCTAGAAACACAAGATTTTGTAAGTAGGTGATGCCCTCTTCAAAGATTCATCACAAAAAAAGTTTATAAGGTGTTGAAGGGGGGTCTCCCCACATAGGGGAGTGGTCCCCGAAAAAAAAGTTTCATCGCTTGTAGGCATTATGGGTATCAAATGAAAGGTCTTAATGAGAACTTTTTAAAATAGGTCCTAAAATGAAGAATTTTGCTTTGAGGGGGGCAGGAGAAGGGGAAATGTACGAAAATGTTGTGCCCCCCCCCCCCCCGTCGCGATTGGACACCTTTGACCCAAAAAATCTGAAAAAAATCACAGAGGTGAAACTTTAAGAGTACAAGGGCAACAAAAACCTTTGAAGTCATAAATCGATCAACTTTGTTAAAAATAGTACATTTTATAAATTTTACATTTTGGCCTATAAAATCAAAATGGAGCCCTTGAAATTCTCAAAAATTACCATTTAAGTTTTCTGAAAGCAATCATATGGGTTCTGAAAACTTCATCTTAATCGAACAATGATTGATTTACTAATTGTTTTACAATAGATCGTGGACGTAAGCCCTTATTAAAACAACTGATTCAATTACTTTGTGCTTTCCAATTAGATACTTAACACCTTTCTTAATCACTGCACAGATTGCCAATTCCAGACGTAGGCACATGTTCCTTTGGTAGTTGTTTATGAGAGTTAAACCGTACAAAAATTCATGTTTTCCTAGACGTAGTGAATGTAACTAAGACGATATCTTGCGTCGACTTTGTTCGCATCCTTTAATATACAAAGCAGAATAAAAGCTCGCGTTTTTCTATAAATCGAACCGATATTTTTACTCGTTTCATTTACTGGATCCATAACAGGCAATACTCTTCTATTTAAATCGACGAAATTACGATAGCTTGGAAACCTCTGAAAATCGAATAGCAAGAAATTGAATGCAGAGGCTTACTGCGGAGCGGCCAAACTAGTATTATTCAATAATGATTAATTATTAATTCTTTCCACCACTTGATGAACTGTAATTTTGGTTAGACATTGACTTTTTGTTTTAATAATGGCATCTTCTCATTTCATTAATTTGCATCTGCTTACCGGAGTTATACATTATGATGAAATGCGTCAGAGCTAATATTCCCCTCACCAAGCTTGATTGAATGTCATTGAAACTGCTTCCCTTATAATCAAGGCTCTGCTTAAAATATTCGTGTCCATTACTATGTATAAAAGCCTGAGCTCTGCAGTACTGTGCTAACTTTATTGTTCATAGCACTATTTTGGGCAGTCCGGAAATTCGTAATTATCAAACTTGGCAAAAATTGAATACTAATGCATGGTTGCCAGATAGTACGCTGTGGATAATACTTTCGAACAGCAGCAGATACTGAAGGTAAATAATTCTTGACTTCACAGTGCGTGGCAAATATAAATCCAAACAGGGGCAGGCAGACAATGAAAATTGCAAATTTTTTACTCTCTTAATTTTGATATACACTGTGGTAGAAATACTATGAAAAATAATCTGCGACTACGGGGAAATTAAGCATTCTAGTGTTAGATGGTTGCACTATAAAGCCGTAAATCTCTTCATTATGTTGACTTCTACACTTCACAGGATGAATTTCTTGAATTATATCCATTTGAGCGAATGCCCCACCACTGATAATTAGTATCAAAAGAAATATCTGAATATCACTTCGCGAAGTTGGACAACCCGGCAATATATTGAGTCACGACGATAGTGAACTCACGCCAGAACAAAGTATCGGCAAACATTTTCTTCTTGATGGCTCCGCGTACCCCTCAATATGTTCCGCACTCACTTTTTCCCTGCCCGGCGCGATTTTCGCGACATGCGCACTGTGTGGCGCTCTCCATAAGACTCCCCGTTGTTGCCGCTCGTCGCCTTGCGGGACTCTTCAAGCCTTCCATCCGCTTTCCATTGCATTGCGAAAGTGCAATTCGTGGATAAGCTCTGTTGTAAAGGGGGTTGCCGTGTCTAGATTTCAATTACAAATTTCAATTATTAATATTATTTTAAATTTACAATTGAAATTTGGATCAGCATTATGGTGGTTTTCGAGCGGTTTGCTAAGGCGATTGCTCGATTGCTATATCTTTTCAAAAATGCAAGTTCCATAGTTGTACTTGGGTGCAATAGCTCTCACAAACGTGGAATGTTATTCCTGGGAACATGGCAGAGAAACGACGGGAAAGGCCATCTGTTGAATTTTGTACGAATGTTGATTGATTTGGTGTGAGCATTCGATGCTGATTTATATGGCAATGTGCCTGTGAAGGAGGCTGGGCAATGAAATCTAGTATAGCGACGTTGTAGCGCTAAAATACGCTGCGGCTGATGATTCCCATGTACGAACGTTGGCATTATCCAGTTGCATGAAAGCTGGGTATCATTGGTTCGGCGTACAGTTACACAATAGTCGGATTACCTTCGTTTTCCGCTGGGTTATCAATCAATGAATCTTGATATCATCAAAAATATTTCAGAGGTTAAAACCGGGAAAGGGGTGCACTAAAATCTTTGAGAGCTATGACGCTTAGAAAGTTTCTCCCACCATAAAATGTAAAAATATATGCACAGTTAAAAATCGTGGACTATTTTTAATGCTAAATCGGTTTGCATATATGACGACACCAAAATGTTATTATAATTTAATATATTGAATGTATTACAATTCCCACCGTAAACCAGACTTCATTATATTTTAAACTTTAATTAGATTAGTTTTTTTCAATCGGAGGATATTAAAACTTAATCCACAATAGATCAGAATATAATCGACTCAAGGTTAAAATTCAACCTTCATGGATTATTATTTTCAATACTAAATTATTGAATTCTAAACTATTCAGATATACCTTGGGCTATTTTCAATGCTAAATTGGTTTACATATATGACGACACCAAAATTTTATTATAATTCAATTTAATGAGTATTACAATCCCTACCGTAAACTATACTCTTATATTTTAAACTTTAATTAGATTAGTTTTTTTTATATCGGAGTATACTAAAATTGAATCCACAATAAATTGAAATATAGTCGACTGTAGATTAAAATGCCACCTTCATGCGTTACTATTTTCTATACTTACTCGTAATTATTGAGTTCTAAACTATTTGTTTATAAAGATCCGATTTCAGATTGAGCTCGAATCGTTTCAGTATCAATGCCCTACTAAATAGGGCCAATAAAAGAAGTAATTTTTTTTTTCAAAAAAAAACATTTTTATTCGTTGTAGATATATATCACAAACTTAAAGATATTCATTGCATTAAAAACTTAAACATATTCATTCATAAAAAAGTTAAGCTAAAGTATTTGGTAATAAATAAGGCACGACCATCCATGTGTCGTTTTCGATACAATGGCTCTCATACGGCTTAACATGTTTAAGTTCGTTAAACTCCATAATTATCTTTGTGTTCTCAGGTACTACCTTAAATGCATGTGTAACTTCATTCAGACCAGTACTTCTATACGAATCTAATTCGAAATGGATGGTATTATGTAAATAGTAAATGGCTTGTACTGAACCAAACTTATAAATATCGTTTTCAAAAGTCAAAAATAAGTAAAACTTTAGCCTATAAGTAAACCCGTGAATTTGTTTTAGCCAATTCATAGTATACGAGTATAGTTCCTCTTGGCGATCCCCATTCAAATTTTCGAAATAAATTTTCGCAACTGAAGTCATTTCTGATTTATCTACTTTTGACAGTTTTCCGAAGTGAAATGTTTTTTTAAAGGATAAATCACTCCAAACAATTGACATTCTTTGCTGATGTCTTTGTGCCAACGTCTTACAAATATAGATAAAATTATTTATACCAGCGCTTTCCTTAGTAAAAAATCGTCCAAGTATGAACGATTGGTCCTAACTTTTTAATTATTAAAGGATAGTGTGTCAGCATGTGATGTTTTGGAAGTAATGGCAACTTCAAATAATTGATAATAAAACTTAAATGATTAGCTATTAAGTCTTCCAGTACTTCAATAGAACTCTTCGGAATGCATGGTGACAGCAATAGATACAATATTTTTAGTAAAGAAGTAATTCCCACCCAAAGATCTGGTATTAAGTGTTGAATATCTATAAATATCAATGGAAAATATAGAATCAAACATAAATTTTGAGACGCGGAAAGTCCTATTGAATTTCCAGATTTTTCAAGGTTTATTGAGGACGGAATATTTTCTCGCTGAAGGTATCCAAAATTGAAAGAAGATATTTTTCTGTTTACATCGATGGAACTTATAATTTGTTTGTTAATAGCAAATTTTAGCGCATGTTTAAGAATAAATGGTATAGCTCCTTCTAAAATGTCATGCATCAGATCGACAGTATTAGATTCGATTACATGATAGCTCATTTAGTTTGCAATAGTTTTTAATTCCTTTAGAATCCTGATAATTTGAGAACGACTTACTTTTTTCATCAGAAAATAAATTATCATAATGTAAGCGGGTTCTTAAAAGGCGGTTCATTTGAGTTATTGTATATTGTGCTTCATCCCGATGCATTTCACATATTCTACAATAAAAACATGCCCGAAATGATTCCACGAATCCAAGTGCTAAATTTGCTGCAAGGTTGTCATGTGAAAAGGATACTAGTGTACCCTTTATGTTTCTTCCATCTATGTAGATTCCAGTTGATTCTAAAGATACTAAGTCTTCCACAATAGGCTGTAGAACTGTATTGAAATTTACAAAGTCATTTTTTAAATCAGCTGCATAAAAAAGTGCAACTAAATGTATATTATCTAGACAAGAATTATACTGGTATGGCAAGTTTCGAACTGAAAAATATATTGCTCCAATCTTGTGAATCGCAGTTTTACTTCTCAGAGGATTAACAACCTCAAAATCATCATAAAAGAGTTGTAGAAGTATGACATTTTCGTTTTCTTTAAAAAAATTATATTTACTATAATTTTCGCTACAACAGAAATTTTCGAAAAGCTCAGCATTACATAAACATTGGGAACCAAAGAAAAGATGTTTAAATGAGCTATTTTTAAAAATTGTTTGCAGTGTGTCGATGATTGATATATATTGAAACGTACATTGTTTAAATATTGGTAAAGAAGAATTTTGTTTTTTAATAAATTTCTTATCCCACCGACCGCCAATACTTTTTTCGATAGGAGTAACATAAAATTCGTTAGAAACCAATTCCTTTATTCTTATATATGATGATGTAAAAGGCTTAGTTCTCTCAAAATCTCTAGCCTTGTGTTCCTCATAACCTCAAGTAAAGTTCCATCATCATTTTTATGTGAAACAGATATGGTGGCTTCAATTGTCTTAAATGCTTCTGAAAAAACGTCTTTTGTTACTTTGACTATTTTATCAACATTTGTTTGAGTTATTGCTAAGGACATTAGCAAGCACGAAAATTTGGATATTGTTTCGGATAACAACATTCTTTGTTGAAGTGTTTTTTGAAGGGAGTATGCTTGATCATTATTGCTTTGATTTTCAATATGTTTTGCAGCGCTTTGACCGGGATTGATTTGACTTTTCAAATTTTCAACAGGTACTACCGATGAAAACTGTTGCTGATTTAAAGCTTTGCATTGTGCTGCATGTCTACGAAGCCCACTATAAGAGCAGAATTCTCTATCACATATTTCAGACACAATACACTTTAGAGTAATGCCAGATTTTTCGTTCAAAAAATGAGCATTTCGGAGGTGAAATATAACAAAAGATATTTGCCTGAATTTCATTTTACATATAAAGCAAAAATAATCCATCTTGATTTTTAAGAACGAAAAATGTTTTGAATCCGAGAAAGATATTCTCGTCAAATCGACGCGAAGGTTTAATCTTACGCATATATAATAGTAAAAATCTTAATCTTATGCATAAATAGGTATACTGAGTTAAATTTCCACATAGCCTTAATCTTACGTATACATCTGAGAGACGATTCGTCTATGTAAACATACTTAAACTACATAAACATAATACATATAAGGCAAGGATATAAATTGTAATGTTTTCATGATTTTAAAAAGGTATCTCCAGGCTATTAAGCTTATTCTTAAATTTAGAATCTATTTCTAATTGTCGTGTCGTTAGAACACAGTCAGCTTTCGAAATTTCATATATGAATATAGCAAAAAAATTAAAGAAGTTTTTCACGCTTTGGTCAAATTCAATATTGAAAATATAGAAAAGTAGATCAAACGCTTGCATAAAATTATAATCAAAAGGGATACTTATATTATTATTGTCTATATGTTCGGGCCAACTGCAATTATTACAGGTTGCTGTGAAGAAACCGAATAGTTCTCCTGTGGTTGATTAACCTGGGAACCAAAACAAAGACTTCATGACTTTGAGCATAACATGTTAATATATTTTACGTTTTCAAAGTGGATGAATTTTTGTATTGCCTTCTGAAAGTTGGAACGCTTTAAGTGCTTCCCCTTGATTCCAGATGCAGTGGAAGGTAGCAACTTTAAAAGACACAAGAATGGCCTTATTTCCGAACTCCAATCTGTAGTTTAAAAATTACATTCTCGTAAACTTTAATGAATCATATACAAATTTATTACCACTTATAGAAGTTTCAGTACAACCCGTTAATTCCTTTTGTATTTCTTCAATAACAACTGCATACTTATGCCACTTTTCCGCTAAATTATTGGATTTTTCACCATACCGAAGTTCAAAACCATACGATATCTAGAAAAAAAGTCTTTAGTTTTCTAAATTTTATAATAAATAGAAATAAAAAGCTTACAAATTCGGATTCGTATAAGAAAATAGGAAGGTATTGTTTTATGTCATTGTTTGCCTCGCAGAATTTTATCCTCTGTGATAGTGTCCTTCTGAGTTTACTTTTTATTAACTCTTTTTGTTCAGATACAACACAATTTTGGAAAAATTCGATATCGTCTTCTGGTAATGTATCGTTGCTTCTTGTCTCTTCAACTTCTTCTATTTCGATCGATTTGCGTTGCTTTTTTCTTTCTACATCACCTTCATGTTTCATTCGTTTGCAATTATAATTCTTTAACTTTGAGACCAAATATCCTGAATTTTTCTCCGGATTATAGAAAAGTTCCTAAAATGATTCGATTGTAAAAGTTTTCTTATGGAATTCATTACAATCGGTTACTAACAATTCCACCAAAAGTGCCATGGGGAACAGTATAAACAGGAAAGAGGGAAATTATTGCCTTTACTAACGCTATCTTTTGTTCTCTATTCGGGTAGTTACCGCACATTTTTCTTATATAAGTAACAGCTGCTCTGACCATCTCTCTGCTTGATGAGTCTTTCAAAGAGGCACTGTTGGAATATTCTTCCAAAATATGCGCACATTCGTTCTCCCTCAAGTATTCTTTCAGAGACTATTAAAATTTGAGTTCAGAGGATACAATATGCAGTAACAAATTAATTAATATTTACTTCACTGGTAATTATAAGCTGAGCACCAAATGCAGCATCACACCTACGCAATATGCCACGTTCTGGATTTGATGAGCTTATTTCGATCAAAAAACAGTTGCACATTTTATATTGAAATATGATGGCCAGCAAATCCTCAGGTTTTATTACCGCGCCATCACGATCTTTCAACACAATGTCTCCCGTTAAATTGGATTCAGATGCAACTATAAGAGACGGAATTATATTTTGCATATTAACCCAGAAAAGATAATCTGTGTTAAATTAACGGATACAATTTATCTCAAAATCCTGCTTAGTCTCAAAGTTGCAAAGTTTTTCCTTTAATTAAGACACACTATTAATATAATTGAGTAACTCATGGTGATTATTAATAAATCTGACTGTGAAAACAGAAAACTAATTGGTTTGTTGAGATCGACACAAAAGCCGGTTTAAAGTTATGCTTAGATCTTATGCATGATTATCTTCTATGTGCATAAAATATAATCTTCAGGACCAAATACCATCCTATCACGAGGATAAAACGCTAATCATACAGATTGTCTCTTTACTGTTACAACAAAACAAAAAAAAATCTATAATTGCTGAACTTACTTGAAATCAGAGCATCTTGTGTTGTTATCTCCAGACCGTCATCCGTACACTTTCTTATTTTAACATAATTCACATTTTGATTACACTTCACTTTAACAACTAAATCACACATAAAGACTGATCTGAATAAAATATTTCAAGAGCTATAGGCAAACGACTCGATCCTTCGGCAAACACAAAACATATGCGAGCTTACTTGGTGATTGATGCATCGTCAAAATTACAAAAAAAATGCATGTTTTAGGTAGAAATGTGCAAAGTTATGTTCTTATAATCTATTTTGGTTTAAATCCTAACCATTTTAGGTTTACAATTGATATTCGACGCAATTCACAGTTGGTTTTCCTTAGAATTTTATAAGGCAATTCTAACTCGTGGAATCAATTTTAATACAATATGGATTAAAAATGCAAATAGTACTTTGGAGGGTTTAGTTTTCAAACTTAAAAAGATTTAATTTAATACAATATGGATTAAATGTGCAAAAAGTACTTTCAAGTGTCTAGTTTTCAAACTTCCCAAGATTTAAAATGCTAAAAATCTGAGAAAAGATTAAATTATAATATAAGATTTATTGAAAATAAGAGTAGTATTTTCCATAGTTTAATTTTTATACTAAAAACTATTAAAAATCCGGCTAGTCCAAGTGAAGGTTTAAAAAATAGTAGCAGATTTTTAACTGTGTGACGGACTTTCGAACTAGATGATAAGCAATCGGACTATTGCGTTTTTCCCAAAGACATATAAACAAATGGACGAGCAACGAGAATCTGTGTACTCGTCCATGTGAGAAGCAAATTTGCCACATAAATAAGTTATAAATAACTTACGCTCTCAAAACTATATGATTCCCTCTGCTTCTCCTTCCCCTTTTTTTCCAGACAGGTTTTTTTTCTCTCTTCAGAAGAATCGCTTCCCCCATTGACACCCACGCACACCAACGAAATTTTATTTCAGTTTGAGTATAAACAATAAACAACTCTCACGGAAAACTCGAACGTCAAAGCAAAAGAAAATCGAAAAGAGCGCGAACCACGCGGGAAAACTCATGTGTCAAAGCGGATGGAAATTTCGTAAATTTTTAATTAAAACTGTGAATTAAAATTCCGATTACGTACGCGCGATCTTTAAAATTAAAAACTTTTTAAATGTGAACGTGTTTCGCCGTGAATAGAGTGCTAAATTAAAAGCATATCGCCTCAAACCCAACTTCACACAACTTTAGCGCAGGTTGCCAATCGCTTCGGCTCTCACGACCGGTTGCGGATCCAGTACTCTCTATATCTATGGTTTTTCCTCTTGCCTGACCGGATCCCGGAAAGAGATCTGTCGTCCAGACACTTTTCAACATCTGATTGGGGCTGCCTTAGTGCCAAAGGCCAGGTCCCTCTCTGAGACCAAGCAGCAAGTTATTACAAAGTGCCGATAGTTGCGCAACTTGTAGGAAATCTGCATTGTCAGATTTTGGTACATTTTAGTGAATGCCATTGATATTTTATTTATGACAGGAAAAGAATGAAGTGACTGAAAAATTATCATGCTAAATGGAAAGGCCATTAGTCGAAATGGAAGCGACATAAGTAGTTTTGTGAAACTAGAAAACAACATTGTACTTAATTAAAATTGAATAAATTTTTCACCCTTATGGACCGCAAATAATCAAGTTTATAAATAAAGTAACAACACTTCAGATATGTTATAAATGTGTTTTATTCTAAACTACACGAATGCATTTCGGTCGGTATTGTTGACCATCTTCAGCGCTAGATGCGAAACTACTATTGAAACAATTACAACAAAAGTAAAGACATTAGCTAATAACAGTTAATTTTAACATATATGATTCACTCGGATTAAATGAAAAATAAATTGCCGGACTGTCGTCAATATTACATAAAAGATGTGTTATGTTATTTCAACATATTATGAGTTTTTGATAAATGATGCAAAAGCTAATCAAGTTCATCATTAATATAGTCGTATATTATTTAGCCAAATCAAATAAATTGGAATTTATTGGGTTATTGTCAATATTTACTAAATTGTCCGTTATATGTATGAATAGAGATTCATATGCGTTGAGTTTTCGCGGATTAGTTACACTTTTTAATCATTTGAAACTATCAGCTAATGGTCCCGTGTAGTGCCTTCCTGGGCTATTCAAACCTAATCCGTGTGTAGCAATACTTTTATTTACGTCTTTATTCTTAATCTATCTTTCGTGCTCCATGAGACGAAATTCAACTGCACTTCTAGTTTGTCCAATATACTTCTATTCACATTCTGTGCAATTGACTTGATAGATTCTTATCTTTCGTAGAGCCAAGGAGTGAGCCAAGCTTGCGGTTGTTATTATGCTTAATCCTAAGATTGGCTTTGCTGGATTCCTTCTGAAGTGAGTTGCACATCTTTGGAACATATGCCATAGATACACGCGATTGAGTATTGTTTGATATGGAGTTTTGACGGAAAAGCGTTGAAGCTCTCTCTCTTTTTATTTTATGCATGCATTTAGTAATTAATTTGTCTATAAGCGCTTAATTATATCCATTCGTTTTCGCCAAGTGCACGATCTGCGCATACTCGTTCTTATAATCTGCCACCGATAATGGCAAACGACACATACGATATATCATCGATTTAAACGCTGCAATTTTGTTTTGATGTAGACAATACGAGTCTTTGGTGATATATATCTGTCTGCTATTGTTAGCTTTCTATAGATTATGAATTTTATTTTCCTGCCGTTGCGCATACTATTAGAATCAAGAAAAGGCAGCATTTTTTTCTTCGTTTTCTGATTGGATGGTAAATTTTATACTGGGTTAACGGCTGTTGAGCAATCCCAAAGTTTGATTTACACTTGCTTCCTTCACGACAGTGAAAACATTGTCTACATAACGCCACCAATTCTAATCAATACCAACCACAATTGTGTTCATTTAACAGCTTAAATTTTTAGAGAAAAGTTTCTGAACTGAAACAGCCCTACTTCCAAATTGATGTGAGTGGTGGGTGAGCAGAACTTCAGAATATTGTTGGCATATTTTGGCAGGAATTAAAATAGCAAGCTATTACATCTTCTTGTTAATGCCTGATAACAACACAAAAGTATGTGGCGGATATCGTAATCGTTTAAAGGTTCACGCCACATGATTAGAGACTGCAAGTTGTAGGAAGCTCTCATCTTAGTGGTCCGTAAGCATAATTGCTCAACACAGATTTTGCACACTCTTCATGGCCCCGTGCACGTTTTTAGGGTTTTGTAAAATAATTTTACAAAACCCTTCTAAAATCGCGTCCTGTCTGTCCGTCCGTCCGTCCGTGTGTCACAGCAGTTTTTCTCGGAAACTACTTAAGCTACAAGCATCAAATTTTGTACGTAGGTGTAAAGTGGTGCTCTCTTCAAAGTTCATTTACAAAAAAAATTTATAAGGTATTTAAGGGGTCTCCCCGTGTAGGGGAGTGACCCCCCGAAAAAAAAATTTCATTGAAGGTAGCCAATATGGGTATCAAATGAAAGGTCTTGATACGAACTTTTCAAAACAGGTCTTAGTTTGGCAAAGTTTGCTTCGAGGGGCGCACAGGGAGGGGAAATATACGAAAAATTTCTGTCCCCCCCCCCCCCTCGCGATTGGACACCTGTGATCCGAAAAATTTGAAAAAAAATCAAGAATGTAGGCCTTGATGAGTACAACAACAACAAATACGTGAGAAGTCGCAATTCACTCAACTTTGTTAGTAATAGTATGATTTATCGATTTTATGTTTTCTTGAATAAAATCTTAACGGTACCCTTAAATTCAATGAAAGTACACAGTACACAGATGACTATTTATAAGATTGATCAACCCTGCAAGTTTCATAAAGATTGAATCATATTTAGCGAAGTTATAGCGGTTTGAATTTTCCTGTATTACTATGGAACAATATGCGCTGCATGTACGAGTATTACTATGGCAGCAAATGGCTATGGAGCAACATGCGCTTTTTACCGACTCAGACACTACAGTTTTGCTAGGAATTGCATGAAAATTTCAGGAATGATAGGTGTCATGTATATCTTTGAGAATCGGTTCAGCTAGTGGTATCAGTAATCGTAAAACAAAATAGTGGCTGTCTTAAATACGAAGATTGAATAATTTTGAGTTATTTTTTCCCAACTTCAACGTATAAGGTGCGTGCTTTGAACACTTGATTCAATTTAATGAATGACTGAAGATGAGTAACTACAATTAATACTCATAAGTGAAACAAGTCAAGAAGGCGGGAGAGAGCTCCTAGCAAAAGGGCTTTGTAACAACTCTAGGATTCGAAAAAATTGGCCATTAATCGATGATAACAGTACAGGAGAGTGGCCCCTGAAAAAAAATTCATCAAACGTAGCCGATATGAGTATGAAATGAAAGTTTTCATGGGAGCTTTTCAAAACAGTTCTTAAACTGTCAGTTTTTGCTTCAGTGGGGCACAGGGGGGAAAAACATGAAAAATGTGGTTTCCTCCCTCACATCTGAAATAATTATCAAGGGAGATATTTATGAGTGTAACAATAACAAAAACCTCAGAAGTCTAAATTCGTTCAACTTTGTTAATAATAGTATGATCTTCGAATTTCATATTTTCTCCAATAAAATCGTCATTGACATGCTTCTTGAGTTTATTCAATCTGGTGACTGCATTTTGTAAATTGAATACAAAACCCTTCTGACATGAGCGTAGGTCTGTTTACCCAACTTGTTTTTTCTCCAATGGAAAACCAAAATACTCCAAATATGCTTGTTTTACAAATTTATGACAATCAAGTAAAACTTCGAATAACATATTCACCTCAGATATTATAAAAAATATCTGGATTGTTAATGCAGACCTTGCTTGATGATGCCATAATAGAAAATACAAAAATTTGTCGAAAACGCGATCGTAATATACTGAAGTTGATGTATTGTAAATAGTTTCAATGTGCACGTAGTAGCTGTATCCCAATAACTGGAGCTGCTACAAAAAAAAACTGAGGGGAGATCCGACATCAGCGACCATGAAGTAGTATGCAACCATCAAAATATTTCATGCAACAGAAAAAAGTTTGGTTCTGTTTTGCTATGTTATTATTGTAATAATTAAGTTGGTTTGAAATTCGTGTGTTAACACGAAGACATTGAGACCTTGCGAGCAGTGCGGAGATGAACGAGCAAATTAGAAAATTTAATTTTACGTAACAGAAGAGCATGCCGATCAAGCGATTTCCTTTTTCAAACCAATTACGAGTGATTAAACGCAGAAACATGTGGAACTCATCAATTATGCATTTGCAAGTATCTACATCTGCATTTTTCAAATTAGATTTCTACGAAATATTTTTAATTCTGTGTAGATGAAAGTTTCTTTTAATCCAATGTTCACGAAATTAGTGCAAATACAAAAAACAACATTGACGTCATTTCTAATGACTTCCAAAATAGCACACGGCACACGTAAGCATGCTAATTTTCACGTGAATATACATTTTTTTCGGTAGCAAATTATGTCCGATATCCAATTAATCGAATATTTACAAACGAATAAACGATCCCAACCACCCAACAAATAACCGCCATTTCCGTTTGCTACGGAGAATACGTGAATGCTAGCTGAAGGTGGAAACCGAAACACAATGATTTGGAACGATGACCGGATAATATTTACTCCTTGGCCCTGAATTTCATTGATTAGCTGTAATTCGTGAATAGGACTTTCATTCTCAATATTGAATTCGTGATTTTGATTTGTTGCTATCGTAAGGGTGGGGGCGAGCCTTGGTATGTTCAACTATGGTGTATTTCTGTTCAAATACTATGTCCGACTCAGACACGCGAAATGTTCATAGATAAACTCAACAGGATATTATTCGGTTGGACACTAAATTTGTTTACATGCTAGACTGCGTCATCCGCAGAAACATGCTATTGAACGACACGGACAGCAAAATTTTTAGGTATAAGTGGTATGCTACAAACTCGTGAAAATTCACTGGAATAACAGATACCATTGGCTTAAAAAAAAAAACATAAATATAAGGTGCAAGAAAAGCAATATTTACATGGGTATGGAAACCGTGAATTAAGTAACCATAGAAATATTCGATTCTCCTGAAAATTAGTGAGTTGTATTGAATTAGTTTCAATCTAGTGAAATTTGTGAGTGAGTAAGCTACATTTTTAATCTTTTCAGACTTAAGAGTAATAACCGACTTCCATAGGAAAGAAATTTATTATTTTAGAAAAACAATTCATCTACCTTCAATGATTAAACATTTAGGAATCATTTGATACAGGTATAAAAAAATTTACTTTTTTCCAGTGAAATGAATGGAATAATAATATTGATTTTAAATTATTTGGTGTAACAAAAAATTATTCTTCCTCGTAGCACTAATGCCCTTCCCGGTCCTTTGCTTTCTGTAAATATTGCATCCAACTGCCTCGGTCCTTCCGACCATAGTATACTCAACTAGTACCTACACCTTTCATTTACCCTGTGTTGCACACTTTTTGAATTTTCCCAGGGGACGTCAGCTGATCCGGGGCATGACAGCTGATCCCATGTTTGGCGCGCTCAAGAAACAAAGCAAAACGCAAATAAAATTTCCGACGCACGTGTTCTTTTACGCATTTCAGAACTGCCAGATCCTAATAAAAAAATCCCCGTTGGCAGCACCAGCCGGAAAGGTAAATTTCTCGTATGTAGCGTAAGGTTTCGAAAAAGAATTTGGCTTGCCTACTACTGGACTTCTTACTGCAATTTTTGTAGCACTACATGGGTATTTATTAACAAAAAGAATCTGTCGCCGTTTGTATTTGGAGACTATTCATAGAGGCGCAAATATTTTGCTAATTAAATTGAGTTGCACACGTATGGATCACATATTGAAAATCGGCGGGTAATAAATTGTTATAAACATATTTAGAATGGTTTCGCCCTTCTCACATTTGCTGTTTATACATTTCCCAGTGGTTACTACACAAAGGTGATAACTTTTTGGCTTAAATAGCTCAAATAGGTAATTTCAAAAGATTTCCATATGCCATTAATATAAACACTTTCGATTCTTTTCTGAACCATCAGTTAAGCGGAGTGTTCCCATGCCAGTAGTGGATGAAATGTTGTCGCAGCTGGCCGATGAAATTCACTTTTATACGATCCTCGATTTCTTTCCCGAGTATCATTCGGTGGAAATTGAGGATTCTTCAAAAAAGTAAACAGCTTTTACTACTCACGAAGGACATATTGTCCTTCGTGAGTAGTAAAAGCTGTGTATAATAAAATGCCTTTTGAGCTGGTTAATGCTCCATGTGTATTTCAAACTATGATGAACGAACTATCATCGGAAATGGGGAAGAAAGATGCAATGAGATATCTTGATGATATAAATCCGTTGAACAAGAATTACAGCGTTTGAAGAGATTTATCTCGATCTTTAAAGAAAATGGACTGACATTACGACTCAATAAGTACCAATACTCGCAGACGGTGATTCATTTTTGGGACATCGAGTAAACGAATGTGGCATACAACCAGAAGAAGTAAAGTTGTCATCAATCATTCTGTTCCCTACGCTTGGCAAATATCCACGAAGTGCCCAGATTTCAGGGGCTGACCGGTTTTTTCCGGAAATCTGTCGCTGACTACGCATTTATAGTACAACCGCTGACCCAGCTGTTAAAGAAAAATATACAATTCAAATGGGGCGCTAACTGTACTGTTGCATTTGAAAAATTGAAGGAAATTCTGAATACCGGACCCGTCTTGGTGATCTATAATATGAAATATCAACACCAGGTATAAGCAAATGCAAATAGTACTGGCTTGACTGTGTAATGAATCATGCGACGCCGCTGGTGACCACTACCAACACACTTTGCTGCTAGGTGGCTTGTCATTTTACGTTGGTTGCAACCACGTCCCACGTCTATTTTGTCGTGGGATGCCAACAGAGATAGACAGCCACATGGCAGTGAATTGAAGTGTGGAGGTAGTGGCTGCCACGCATAAGCAGTTTTAAGGAGTTTTGGCCGACAGCGAACGATTGAACAGAACAAACGGTGCACAAATACGAAGTGGTCGCATCGCTAACAGCTGTTCGTGTTCAGTACTCAGAACTTGCTCCACGGTCGATTCGTCCCGAAAACTGTTTCAATCCTCTCGAAACAGCGTTGGAAACTTGAGTGCAAAACAAAAAAGGAACGGACTGTGTGTGCTACGAATGGTGCCGTTTATTATGTGCTACGCCACCGGCACCGATGGGCAACGGGCTATTGTTCAGTTTGCAGCAGCAGCACCAGCAGCAAAATCCACTCAATTACTTAATTACAGCAGCCGCTGCAGGAGATATTCCACAACTTTTCACCCAGATGGAAAACTCATCAGCGTAACCATTATAGAAAATACAATTCTAACCAATCAGAACAGTAGTGGTGGCGAAAACACTGAAAACGAGGATGCTCGGGAAAAGCGCACAAATTGCATAAAAATCGTTAAAGATGAAATCCTTGAGAATCCTCTGCTGCCAATATCAATAGCCGAGCCCAGTATTACACTTATGGAAACGGAAGAAGTGAAGTAAGTATGCGACACGATAGATTTCCCACTTTGTCGTCAGTTGGTGCTCCTTCCTCTACTCTAACCTCAAACTTACTTTCAATCTATTAATATAAAGCCTAAGCTGTATTTTGCATTTATCTTTGTGAGAATGAGGTTGAAAGAAGTCATTCATTACAAGGAAACTTATTTCCTATTTTCTCTCAAAATATTGCAACAAAAGCACATTTCGCACAAAGAAAATTTCAAACTACTCGTACATGGCACAAATTTCTAAATGCCTTGGACATGTCTAAGATTCCGATCTCTTTACAAACCACAAACAATCATGCGACGTATGAAGTATACATTCGAGTATATATATTTACAAAGCAACACTTAATCGTATTTTTATTACGGAAATATTTTTAATAGACTAAAATTATTCGAAATGACATTATTCAATAATGAACCTAATCAAGAAAAATGTTTCTAAAACATTATGAATGGAATAAATATGAAAATCGAAAAAATATACAATAGTATTAAATATAAGAATAACACAAACAAACAAAAAACACACACAAAAATGAAATAATTTTCTTTTTTAAGATTAAACTCATTTTTGCTAGTGTAATAGATATATGAAAACCGAAATTCACAATGTTGCTATGTGCCTTTAAGAGTAAATTTAGATTAAGCTTTTCGTTTAAGCTAAACTCCTTGTTGAAAGAAATTATTTTTTTGTACTTTGTTTGATTATTAATACGAAATCAATGTACTTGGCCATCCCGCATCGGTAGCAGAAGAGCGTCGGTTCCGCTGGACATGCATAGAACCGATGCCCCGTTTGTCAGCAGTTCCAACAGACCGTCTGGCTTGTAATTGCTTCAAGGGAGGGTCGATCAATCATTGCTGGGTCCTCAAGCTCCTGTGGTGCTCCGCTCCTCGGTACTGGTACTGGGTCAGCAAGTAGGTGGTCCGCTGCCATCAACTCCGCGGTGTGATGATTTCGGGGATTTGGTCCCGTTATGCGAGGTTGTGGACGTGGCCGCTCATCCAGTTGTTCTTGCCTACGGGCATGGAGGTGCAATCCCTGTATGGTGTTGATGGAAAAATGCAGAAGGCTGTTCTGAAGCCCCCAACGCATATTCTCTCTGATAATTTCTACCAGTTCGTCCTCGGGCATGGTTGTTCGCAAGCGAGTGCTCAATCTCACTATACTTGTGTAGTACTGGTCGAACGGTTCGTGCGCGCCTTGTTTCCGTTTCTTTATCTGTTCCCTTAGTTCTCTCTCAGTGAAGCCGTCATCAAATCGATTGCGGGAGGCTGCACTGAAAGAATTCCAAGTGGGAAGTGGCGTCGACTCCTTAAAACTCCAGTACCAGTCGGCAGCATCTCCGCTGAACAAAAGATGTGCATGCCGGAGGAAGGCCGAGAAATCACCGCCCAGGGTGCTGGATACTAACGCCTGAATCCGGAAAAGGAACCGGTCCGCTGATATCATAGCGTTGAAACCCGTGAAGTTCAGGCGCCAACTCTCCATGATACGAGGCGTCGGGTCTCGGAAAGGTGTCGATGCGTTCCCGGGGGGATCGCATCTTCGCTTGACCTGTTGTAAAGAACTGCCTCGAGGACTGGAGGTACCAACGGAGGTGCGGTGCTGTGTCGTGGTCTGGGATCCGTTCCCGAGTTCCTTGGAGGTAGGGTCCATTGATCAGATGGTCGAGAGTGGGGCATAGCCACACTGGGATTGGGCTCCCAGCCAAGCGGAGTTCTCACGCGGCTGGGTAGTTGGCTCATGGGGAGATTCTGGAGCCTTCCCTCCAAGTTGCCAATCCTCTCACACATATCTCGCATTAACGCCACGAGGGTGTCAATGGAGTGGGTGGAAAGCGCGGGGGTAACCTCGGCCGCGACAACTGCAGCAGGAACTTCACCGCCCACGGCTCCTTGCGAGTCCATCAGTGATTTGGGCGGTTCGGCCTCTGGGACCCCTTTCGCCACTGTTCCACGCGTGGGGACGGGCGTTCCGAGGGGGACGTCTACGGCGGTCCGCTCTATGGGTCGCCGGCATAGTGGGCAAAGCTCGGACGTGAGGAGGAGCTGTTGGACACAGGCACGATGGAAAAGGTGTCCGCACTCCAATCGCACGCTGTGTACGCCCTCCACTACGTCTTCAAAGCAGATCCCGCAGTTAGCTGGTTGGACCGTTTTGGATCTGGTCCAACGCTTATCTGGGGTCCGCTTTGCTGCCATATTTGTTTTCGCTGGTTGTGGTTCATACTAGATATTACTGGAAAAAAAACAATATAAAATATAATTGCTCCTACTATAACCCTAATATATAAGTGAAAAAAAAACTTACTACTAAATTAGTGGCCGATAGTGGCGAGCTATTACTAGTGGGAAAAAAAATATTGGACAGCTAGTTTCCCTTCCAGCAGTCGACTCCTCCAAAGGGAAACGAGAGTGCGTGGTAGTCTGCCGAAGAAAGGGTGCTTTCGGTCGATTTACAATAATTAACCCCATACCCACATACATTACAAAAACCGTCTCTAAACTACGTTAAATGACTCGACGAGACAAGTGGTAGAGCTATCTTAACAGCTTAGTACGCGGTCAAAATTCCCGACGCGTGGAAGCATTCCGGGCTCCGCAACTCCGGCATACGCCACCGAACGTTGAACCGATACCACTCGTCTATCACGCATACGAAATAAGTAGAATCCTTCCGCGACATAAAGGCAAGGTAGCCTTCTATTTTCTTGAGAGTCCAGGCCGACAGGAGAAACCCCATCTGGCTGACAGTTCCATCAAGAAAATAGAAGGTCCTTACAGGGGTTACCCTGGGACAACACATCGGAAGAATTCTGTCGCGAAGAAAAAATCAAACAAAGGAGAGCGGAAGCTACAACTCACATGAAGCGACTGCTAGTGTGTATCACACAACTCCACTGCTCCTGTTTGTGAGGCTCGAGTACCAAAGTACCTTACATCCTCCGTAAAGGACCAACTCGTCAGAAGACGCGAATCTCTTATCCCCTTAGGATGTTTTTGGGCCCCACGTTGGGTGCCATTTGTAATGATTTTATGTTTACGTGCGAACGCGGAACCGACCTCTCATCGGTTCTAGACGTTAAGTCTGAGTAGTGCCAACGGACGGTACCAACCGGTCAACCAATCCGTGCACCGTAACCCATTCACGCGGTGGATGCTTGTCGGCCAGCTAGATCGGAGAGGATTTCGGTCGCGGGTCTCCGAATGGGTTACGCTCACTTACAATATTCAGCCACCTATGCATGCCCGTTTTCAAACGCATTACAAAACAAAACCATACGGAGAAAAACCTACTTTACGTTACTCCGTATTTCTTCCTATAACCAGTCAAAAGACAAAGATCTAATCTTTACTTCGCGTGCACGAATTTCCGACGCGGTACCGAAAAATACACTACGTTAACGTAATTCCGAAAAAACCTACGCTAAAGAAAAATCAAAATCAACTAAGGTACCGCGTCGGGAATTCGGGAACGCGAAGTAAAGATTAGATCTTTGTCTTTTGACTGGTTATAGGAAGAAATACGGAATAACGTAAAGTAGGTTTCCTCTCCGTATGGTTTTGTTTTGTAACGCGTTTGAAAACGGGCATGTATAGGTGGCTGAATATTGTAAGTGAGCGTAACCCATTCGGAGACCCGCGACCGAGATCCTCTCCGATCTAGCTGGCCGACAAGCAGCCACCGCGTGAATGGGTTACGGTGCACGGATGCGTTGACCGGTTGGTACCGTCCGTTGGCACTACTCAGACTTAACGTCTAGAACCGATGAGAGGTCGGTTCCGCGTACGCACGTAAACATAAAATCATTACAACTGACATACTTTTCCAGCCAGCAGACGGCAAAACATTTCGACCCATGTTTTATCATAGTCATTGCCACAATGAAACTGAAGAAAAGTATCATAGCTACGAGTTAGAGACTCTGGCTATCGTGAAAACGTTGGAGCGTTTCAAAGTGTACTTATTGGGAATGAAATTTGCAACTGTCACAGACTGTGGTGCTATCGCCACCACTAAGTTGAATAAGCAGGTAATCCCTCGTATTGGTCGATGGTGGATACAACTCCAGAAGTTTACATTCTCTCTTAAGCATCGAAGTGCTGACAGAATGAGACACATTGATGTACTTAGTCTAGCTCCTTGGAAGGACGCAGTTGGCCTAGATATAGTCCGCAGTATGTAGTGAATAAGGGTACATAACATGTCTGTAAGGGACTGCAGCGATGGTCTGCTGCCTCGGCGAGAGAGAATGGTGATGTTCGGCGAGATTGGCCTTGTCTGAGGACTTGTGAATACGCTGCCAGGCTACCATTGAGGTATCGTGAGGCGGGTACTTTTCTCCAGCACAAGGACCCACTACAAAAAAATTTCGCACTCACGAATTAAGAGATACAAATACGTATCGACCGGAGTCGAGGCCGAGGCAACCTACTAAAGATTGAAATTGCTAAATCAAATGGCAAACGGGGCCTAGCGAAAACAGACGGAATTTGGGAGGACTTCGTCTTTACCGACGATACTTATGGCCCACAAATAAGTGGGACATCCAGGTGGAAGCGGTGCCCTCTTGCACTCCCCCATCCGGATCAAGATCCAATGTAGACATGGCCATATATTTTCCATTTAAGTGAAAAACTCATACAAACATAATTTGCATGAATTTTTCCCTTAAATGAAAAATATGAACGTTTCAAATTTATTTTAAAGTCTTATATGTTGGAATGACACAACACTTACACGTTCAATGCAAGCGCGACTTGGTAGATGAATTGCAACTTGCCGGTCTAACAAACACATTCTCCACTCCCGGACGCAGATCCACGTCGCTGACTATGCCGTATACTTCATGCCATTTTCCCTCATATAATATTTACTAATGGCACCTATAACTAGTACGAGTATTTCTTTTATTGCATTCTGGGATTGGTAAAGGATGTTTCATTTTTTAGATTTATTTGCTTATTTTTATTACAATAATAATAAAATAAAACTCACGTACTTTTTTGGTAATATATTTTTAAGGAATGAAATAGTAAAAATAGAAAAGTATAAAACATTATAAAAATACAAAAATGGTGTACCATGTGAAATATAAATCAAGTTCGGGGCAGTACCCAGGTTGATTTTGACACATTTTACACTCAAAAGTTTTATCAGTCCTTTTTTTCAGTTTTGAACAAACACAGCATTTTTTCTGCATAGTTTTGTTTATTTAGTTCTCCAACAAGCGCATGAATTATTTTCATTCTGTATTCATACAAATTAAGTTTGTTGTTACTGTATTTGTTGTACAGCAGATATCAATTCATTAACATTTGTGAAATAAGATGGACTCCAACCTTTTTATACTAAGGCAAGCTTTTCTTCTCATAACTATAATAGGCCTGCAGCTGATCCTGTTGGTCTCTTCCACTCATATGTTTATTGTATATTAACACCGCATTAGGCTTTTCTACAGTCTTCTCCCGCTTTGTTGTTATCTCAAGCTTATTCATGCTCCGTCGAAATTATGATCATGGACATTTTATCTCTCCATTTCCCAACGCAAACACTCTTTTCATAAGATTTCTGCACTTTCTCTCCCTTTTTGAGAGCCGCCGTTTTAATATCTTTATGAATATAAGCTAAACTTTAATTGTATCATCTCACCCTTTTCACATCAATTTAATGTAAATCTATACGATAAATTTGCTCTACATTGAAGCTTTTTATTTTCATTATGAATATGTTTTCGGTCTTCATGCAGATTTCTAGTACAGTTTGTTTTCTTGTCAAGTATTTTTTCGGCGAGTTGAACGCTATTGTAATATCCATAAACTGGCCCTTGTTGAAATAGTTATCCATGAGATTCATGGAATTTTTCCCCGTGACCAACCCCCACAAGTGCATCGCTTTTACCGGAATATATTATATTCTTTAAAATGAAGCCATTTGGCTCTCTTGATAAATAAAGTTTTATTCCATAGTTATGGCGTTGATTTTTAATGTAAACTCTAAAAAATAGTCTTCCTCGCTAGAGCATAACACTCTCGTCGATGCATACACTCCTGTTTTATATCTTCAGTTCATTGACATTTACATCTTTCTACGTGGTTATGCGGGACTGCTCACGTACCCCAGCTTTCAAGAAAATGCTTTCAGCGAATGCATGAGTTTCTCTCATGCATAAGTTGAGAAAGTGTTTGTTAAAATATAAATTAAAATGAATCCATTGGCTCATTGTCTGTCAATTCTTCGTGACCGAAAAACTCACATTTTGTGTAAAACCGAATTTTGTGGTATTGTCGTCATCAATCCAACGTGGAAAAATCTCCTCCACTTCCTGATATGGTTCAGAGTCTTCCTCATAGATTGGAGTCATTTGTTCCTCTATCGAGTCTTCTGTGAGTCTATCCTCCTCTGTTTTTCCATCACAGGCTCATTGTCAGGAGCGAATTGATCTAACAAACGAGAAAGTTCTTCGTTATCTGTGGGATAATTGAATTCTTCCGTCGATGGTCCTGGATTTGGATCCATATTCCGATATCTAAAACAAATAACCCAGTTTTCAGAATGAAGTTATAATAATACTTATTTAGAACTCTAAGGCAGGTTGCAATTAAAACAAAGTCAGTCAAACTTACCTCCTTCCTTTCCAAAATATAGCAACTCAAATATGTAAAAGCGTTCAATAATACCAAAAATAAATGTTTCGTAGTTCTTTTGTATTGTTAGTTTTGACTTTTGTTGTAAAAAAACACAAATTAAAAGTAATGAATCATGCGACGCCGCTGGTGACCACTGCCAACACACTTTGCTGCTAGGTGGCTTGTCATTTTACGTTGGTTGCGACTAGTGCACATCCCACGTCTATTTTGTCGTGGGATGCCAACCGAGATTGACAGCCACATGGCAGTGAATTGAAGTGTGGAGGAAGTGGCCGCCACGCATAAGCAGTTTTAAGGAGTTTTGGCCGACAGCGAACGATTAAACAGAACAAACGGTGCACAAACACGAAGTGGTCGCATGTATGTATAATCACGAAGTTTTCTTTAAATTTTCGGAGATTTGTGTAATATTTCGATTTTGTAGCGCTAACAGCTGTTCGTGTTCAGTACTCAGAGCTTGCTCCATGGTCGATTCGTCCCGAAAACTGTTTCAATCCTCTCGAAACAGCGTTGGAAACTTGAGTGCAAAACAAAAAAGGAACGGACTGTGTGTGCTACGAATGGTGCCGTTTATTATGTGCTACGCCACCGGCACCGATGGGCAACGGGCTATTGTTTAGTTTGCAGCAGCAGCACCAGCAGCAACATCCACTCAATTACTTAATTACAGCAGCCGCTGCAGGAGATATTCCACAACTTTTCACCCAGATGGAAAACTCATCAGCGTAACCATTATAGAAAATACAAGTCCAACCAATCAGAACAGTACTGGTGGCGAAAACACTGAAAACGAGGATGCTCGGGAAAAGCGCACAAATTGCATAAAAATCGTTAAAGATGAAATCCTTGAGAATCCTCTGCTGCCAATATCAATAGCCGAGCCCAGGATTACACTTATGGAAACGGAAGAAGTGAAGTAAGTATGCGACACGATAGATTTCCCACTTTGTGGCCAGTTGGTGCTCCTTCCTCTACTCTAACCTCAAACTTACTTTCATTCTATTAATATAAAGCATAAGCTGTATTTTGCATTTATCTTTGTGAGAATGAGGTTGAAAGAAGTCATTCATTACAAGGAAACTTATTTCCTATTTTCTCTCAAAATATTGCAACAAAAGCACATTTCGCACAAAGAAAATTTCAAACTACTCGTACATGGCACAAATTTTTAAATGTCTTGGACATGTCTAAGATTCCGATCTCTTTACAAAAACACAAACAATCATGCGAAGTATGAAGTATACATACGAGTATATATATTTACAAAGCAACACTTAATCGTATTTTTATTACGGAAATATTTTTAATAGACTAAAATTATTCGAAATGACATTATTCAATAATGAACCTAATTAAGAAAAATGTTTCTAAAACATTATGAATGGAATCGATATGAAAATCGAAAAAAAATTCCAATAGTATTAAATATAAGAATAACACAAACCAACAAAAAAACACACACAAAAATGCAATAATTTTCTTTTTTAAGAGTAAACTCATTTTTGCTAATGTAATAGATATATGAAAACCGAAATTTACAATGTTGCTATGTGCCTTTAAGAGTAAATTTAGATTAAGCTTTTCGTTTAAGTTAAACTCCTTGTGAAAGAAATTATTTTTTTGTACTTTGTTTGATTATTAATACGAAATCGAAGTACTTTTTACAAAAACAATGAAATAGGAAACGCAAACATTTAAAATTTTGCGTTAAAAGTTGAACAAACGAGTAAAGTCAGGAGAAGAAAAATTAATTTAATTTTTTTATCAATTTTTTAATATATTTATAAGTTAAGGAAGCGTTGATTCGCATTTATAAAGGTTGTAACTAATTGCACAAAGCAAGAAAAGTTTTCTTAATATTTTGTAATGAGTATAAGTGAATTATTTATTTCTTACATTCAATTACGTAAAACAAAAATAACCCATGAAATATCCAGTAAATATTTTAAATTATAAATTAATTTACTAAATCTTTCCCCTGGCACCTTTCGCTCCTTGTGATATCTTTTCCAGTCTGTCATAACGTATTCAGTTTATTAAACTATAAAATAAATCATTCAAACATTTGAATCATAAATACTCATTTGAAATGAATATTTACACTTTGTTGTAAATTAATAAAATCTAATTAACTAAAAACTTCAAATATTAACTTCAAGGAACCTTCCCGAAATATACCATCCATTTAGTATAGTAAATCCTTCCCATTTGCTTCCCGCACCGTTGTAATCATTTGAATGAAAACATACGGATCACAGCCCGATTGTACTTTGGAAACAAATCGGCCTGATTAATTAATGTAGAAAGCAAAATAGGTCTGAAAAATCTATCCAACATAATTAATTTAATCTTTTCGACTATCTAAACGGCCAAACTGCTCTTTGATAATTTTGATAAAAAAACAATAGGCAATTATATAAAAATTAATAAATAATTAAGTTCCAATTGTCACTATGAACATTTCAATATGCTTTAACAATTGTTTCTTTTTTCTGATTAAACATTTTTAATTTTGAGCTTTTGTCTTTTTACGCCCTACAAAAATCACTTCACTCACAATAAGAATCTTCAATAAAATTAAACTTAAAGGTATTACATAAATAAAATAAATGCAAACAAATCAGTACAAGTTGTATATAAAAATCATAAATTTAAAATAAACTACATTGATAATTTAGAATTCTTAATATCATATTTATATTTATAAATAAACATTTATATACCAGCATGAATTGCTAACGAAAAACACGACTTTCCTTTCCAGTGGTTCTTCTTTTCAGCGGGAAATGAGGTGCAGGGTAGGTATGCCGTCGCGAGGGTAGGGTTTGAGAAAATCCGCTGAGGTCGGTTTCGCGCGGTACGCGGTACCTTAGTTGATTTTGATTTTTCTTTAGCGTAGCTTTTTTCGGAATCACGTTAACGTAGTGTATTTTTCGGCACCGCGTCGGAAATTCGGGAACGCGAAGTAAAGATTAGATCTTTGTCTTTTGACTGGAAGAAATACGGAGTATCGTAGAATAGGTTTCCTCTCCGTATGGTTTTGTTTTGTAACGCGTTTGAAAACGGGCACGTATAGGTGGCTGAATATTGTAAGTGAGCGTAACCCATTCGGAGACCCGCGACCGAAATTCTCTCCGATATAGCTGGCCGACAAGCAGCCACCGCGTGAATGGGTTACGGTGCACGGATTGGTTGACCGGTTGGTACCGTCCGTTGGCACTACTCAGACTTAACGTCTAGAACCGATGAGAGGTCGGTTCCGCGTTCGCACGTAGACGTAAAATCATTACATAAATTAATACTCTACTTCAACACAACGCCCGTACCACTTCAATGCAACAGTTCGCATGATAAATAACCTCAAAATGGCCTTCAAAAGATTCTAGCCTAAAACCAATGATGCGAACATATTCACCAAACTATCCTAGATTTCCAATCATATTACTGATTATTGACCTCCATTGCCAACCTCACAATCAATCATTCAAAATGAACACTACCACGACGCGGATCCGAGTTGATGTCTACCAGGAAAAGTTGGGTTGGACGCTGCTCCGCGTCACTGGCACTGAATGTGTTAACATAAATGGGAAGCCCTGCGAGAGCACATGTAACCGTTTTAAAAAGGGGTGAGCTCACCCGATGGCTAGCTCATTATTGTGGAGGGGCCAGCCAACGTGGCGGATCCCATACCCGGTCAGGTTTTAAATAAACGGAAAGACCGGGTTTTCAGTTTAATTCATCTTTTAATATTAAATTTACCTTGAAACGTATATAATTAACAACTAGTAACGTCTAAATTAAGCAAATTTATGTCTACTTTTTTTTGTTAGGTAATAACAACTCTGTAAGTATACAGTGCTTTAGTAGTCAATTTAAATCGAATTGTTAAGCATGAAAAACGGATTTTTTTTTCAAATTTAAAAAGAATTTCCTGTTGTGTTTTTTTACTTTTTTCACATTGTAATGGGTTAAGTAGATTTGTGATATAATTTGTTTTATTTGTTGAAGTCGATTGTTATTATGTTAATATTACTGAGCTTTTTATATACTTTCTAATTTAATATTTTTTAATATATTAATAGTTTTTTGATCACCAAAGGACTAAGTGTTTCGAGTTCACATATTTTTCCGTTAGTTTTGAAGAACGACTACAAATTTAACCTAGGAAGGTTGTACCGAGAGGCGATGGGGGGATACTGATGGGTAATGCCCAGGACAGCGCATTGGCGAATCGTGAAAATGTGTCACGACGACGTTGGACACTAGCCGGTGGAGAAAACCATATGCGGGATAAAAAATACTTTTTGTTGCGTCGGATGGGGAACCATGTCAAAGGATACATAGTGACCTGCATTCCATGCTGTTATCATAAATTACCAGATGGAAAGGTTGAAGGAGAGCTGCACACGTACGAGAGATCAACAGTACCCTTCAACACCAAAAATTTCATACAGCTCATGGTTGTATCAAATTCGCCATTGGTCCTCGTCTAGCTTCGCTCCGATTATTCGCCTCAGGACCCGTCGCTCAAAGGCGTTCAATATATTTGCGGATGCTTGGGTTAGGGTCCGTGTTTCACACCCATAGCATAACACAGGTCTTGTCACAGATTTGCATACTTGGAGCTTTGTTTTCCTGTATATGCAGCTGATCTTCGAGATCGTCAATACTGAATAGAATATTTTATTTGCGAGCTGTAGTCTTCGGCGTATTTGGTCTCTTTCATTGCCCGTTTTCATTATTTTGAATACACAAATTCGCTAACATTCTTGATACTGTATTCGCCAAGTGTGATATTTTGTGTATTTGAGGTATTTTTCCTCGACTGCGTCATGAACTTTGTTTTATTTTCGTTGATTTGTAGCCCTACTTATTTCGCTTCGCTGTCGAGTTTCAGAAAGAGTTCTTTGGCAGTTATTAATATCCGTGACAGAATATTGATGTCACCTGCATAGGCTACTACTTGGCTTGATTTGTATAGTAATGTACCTCGCGTATCGACAGGTAGCTTCCGTATGACGTATTCCAGAGCCAAATTGAATAGCAATGGGACCAGCCCATCTCCCTGCTTAAGCCCGATATTTGTGTCAAAGGCATCGGTGAGTTGGTTATTGATACGGGCTTGCGTGGTCGTCAACGTCATTGTCATTTTGGTAAGACGGACTAATTTGGCTGGAATGCCAAAACCAAGCGTTATTTGGTACAGTACGTTACGATCAATACTGTCGTATGCTTGTTTGAAGTCAACAAAAATTTGGTGTACTCGTACTTCTATGTTGAACTCTCTGCATTTTTCAAGTACCTGCTTGACTGTGAACAATCAGTGGACGGTTTTACAAAGTATATTATCGCCAAAGCTGTTCGGAATTCTTTCATCCCCCGTCATCTCAATGTTAAACATTTTAGGTTACCGACAGCAATTGAAACTGACAGAGGAGCAGCATTCACCTCAACTCTATTTGAAAAAACTTGTAAGGATAACCTCATCCATCATGTGAAGGTTGCGGTACAGACACCGAGAGCTAATGGCCAGGCGGAATGGATCCATCAGTCATTCAGAGACCCCATCGCCACATTGGGTCACCAGGATATCAAGCACTGAGATCAACAAGTATGAACGGTTCAGTGGGCGCTGAACACGGTTAGAAGCGCTACGACTGGGCAGAGTCCTCACCAGTTGGTATTTGTCTACAAGCCTCGGGACTTGTTGACCAATGACCTTATTTTGGCTCTTGACTATAGTGCTGATAATGAAGCTGAGGATATGATGAAGACACGACGGGCGGCTGCTGCATCACGCATCTTTACACAATCATTAAAGTGAAAGGAACGATCTAAGCTTGGAATATATTCATTAAACTCTATTTCCAATGATTAATTTCAATACTCATTTTCTTTTATTAAGGCTTAAATAAAGGAAGGGTATTAAACAAATTTTGAATTTTCGTGCCTTGTGAAGCCAACTCTAACTTCGCCTTTCCTTTTTGTCTATTTTTAGCTTACTCTATGACATTATAGCGAGTGTATTCCTGTATGTCGTAGCGAGTGTATTTTTTGTGAAGTATAGACAATTACCAGTGTATTTAAGTGGATTTGAGCGTGGTCTCACGTCAAATTTAAGTTTGATCACTATGTTATGATGGTAGGTTAGGAGCCATTAAGAATTTAAATTTTTCAATGAAATTAATTATTTTATTCAATATAATCTCCCTCAACTTCATTACACTTATTTCAACGATTCTCCAATAAATTTATACCACCTTTGTAATGATTTTCCAGAAGCTGTGCAAAATGCTGCTCCACGAATTTCAATAAATTCTTCATTCGACGAAAAACGCTTTCTACGAAGAAATTGTTTCAAATTCCTGACGTAGTAATAGTCAAAGGAACCCAAACCTGGGGATTACGGTGGGAGTTCAAGCAGTTCGTACTTTAATCCTTTCAAATTAGCCATCGTCAAAGCTCTTGTATGAAGACGAGCTTTGCCTTGATGAAAAATGATTTTTTTCTTTTGTAAGCCAGATCTTTCTTCACCAGCTTTTTTATCCAACTTATCCGGTTGCAATAATAACAAGATATAATTGTTCTACTTTTTTCAAGATATCAGTCAACAAAATCCCTTTTGATTCAGAAAAAAACTGTTGCTATAACCTTTTTTTTCTATCGTTGTGACTTGACCTTTTTTGAAACTGAACCAGCTTCAGTCCACTGTAAACGCTCTTGTTTCAGTTTAGGATTATGATGGTAAATCCAAGCCTCATCGACAGTTAGAAAACGATGCACAAAATCGGTTTCATTCTGCTTAAAATGGTCCACAGTGCGTTTACAAATTTGTTTTCGATTCAGTTTTTGTTGAATCGTTAACGAATGCGGCCCTATCTTTCCAAATACAGTAGCTTTTTTATACGTAATTCTTTTTGTCAAATAGAAAGTACTCATTCATCCGAGATGCCTATGATATCAACAATTTCACAAAAAATATCATAGACTTATTCAATGATTTCTGATATTGTTGCATATTTTAGACGCTTTTATGACCACGTTTAAACTCTAAAACCCATCGATACGCAGTCAGAAATAAAGGAGCAGATTCCTTTAACGCTTTAACTACTTTTATATGAATTTCTAGTGCTGATCAACCTTTCAAAACAAAAAATTTTATCACTGCTAAATTTGGTTTTATCCATTGTTTAAAAAGTCACAGACGCATCAACTTCAAATGGCTTGTAGACAAAAAATGAATTGACAGATAGAAATAAACTTTTGTGTGTGTTCATATAGAAAATGAAATTTTAAAATGGCGTATAAATTTTAATTCCTGTACTAGTGAAAACGTGTCGCTCTCAAAACCTTTTCAACCAACCTGTACTTTTGCTATGCCACTTCCTCTACCATGCAGTGACATTCTGTTAGGACTACCGCTCATGTGATTCAATTGCTTCCTGGTTATCAAACTAAAAATATTGATCGTGATCAAGAAATTTATCCAACTGGCCTACCCACTTTAACTTACGCAAAATCACATGGATCCATGCAATAATTTGTCATAAACGAAAATAAAGCTAGCAAAGTAAGTAAAATGATGGTACCTATGGTCATGTGGCCAAATTTGATCGGAATGCGAAGCTTACCTCTTGTGGTATTCTGTTAGCAAAAGCCCCAAATCCCAAATGCTTAAATTGTAGAGTAAGATTGGTTGTTAATTTTGTTTACTGGTCTATGTGGTCTAATATGATTCATTTTGCCTTCAGATTTCGTTAAGGCTCTATAATACATAATTTATTCTCAGGAAATAAAGTAAAATAAAAACTCAAATAGAAATATAATTCAACATTTCATGTATCCGGGTGGGGTTTTGAATATAACAAAATATTAAAGCAATTCAACCAAACGAGGCCCAGATTTATATGTCAAGAGACCGAAAACAATGTTCCTGAATTAATAAATCCTCCGCAGATTCATATAACGTATGGTCAAACATCCAAACCGCAGGTCACGTACATATGCAAATGGATAAATTTGCAATTTCAGTCGGCTTCCCTAGTCTAACATAATAACCAAACAAATAAGTGAAGAGTAATTTGAGTTTGTTGCTCAAATGGCGTATTGTTTCGATTTTCCATCGTGTCCTTATTGTTTGTGACATAAAAAACGTGAGAATGGATGGGTGAGAATATTTTAAACATATTGAATCATGTTCAAAAGTTAAAATTATTTTGGAAAGGAACCATGCTTTAAAACTTTTTTCATCAAGGAACATTTTTGGGATGATTTATTATAAATGACTCACATACTTTACACCATTGTATTAGGTAATGGTTGGGTGTACAAAAATTGTGAATATTAAATTTTTAGTTTTTTGATATTAATAAAGCATCAACATATTTAATAGGATCCGTCGTCTAGCATTCGTTGCAAACAGACATATTATTAATATTTTACGTCTAGCGCTCGTTGCGTGTAGACGTATTTTTAATCGCTCCTGTCATTAATTTTAAAAATTAATTAATTTTTCACAAAAGTCAGTTGAAAAAAATTTTTTGTAATTGAAAACCATCTTCGTCGAATTATTCGAGCATTTATCGAATACCTGAAATTCATTTCCTGAAAAATGTCAAAAGTGCAAATACGTTCAACGGAAGTACCGGTCTGAGAACATTCCCTCTAGTCTCGCTGCAAAAGCAACGAGATGGAGGAGCTCGATGGCTTCAGCCACCAACCAGAAGGTTCGTGCCCATCGCCAACGATGACGGGCGAAAAAAAAACTAAAAAGAAGATACGACGATAAAGAAGAAAAACCGACAATCCTATCGGTAATCGAAATCGAGCAGCTGATCAAAGATAAAGAGAAAGCTGACAAAATTGAAAAAGAAAATGAAGAGCTAGCTAAAGAAACCAAGAAAGGTATCAAACAAATTCAAAAACCGAAGATAAGAAAACTAAAAAGCCAAAGGAAGAAGCTGATCAAGAGGATGTCCTCAGCGCAGGCGGCGCAAACGACAGCAGGAACTACTATGGAGCGCTAGCTGGACTTGAAGATACGATGAGCATTGAAGAGGATCCAGGTAAAACTTCTAAGTGAGAAAGTTCGAAGATTACCTTAAAATTAAAAATCGGGAGTAAAAACCAAAAGGTTTGTCTGCTGGTCCGTCCGTTAAGATGAATGAAAAAAATAAAAAGTCCCACCAATCCATGTATTTGGGTAAACGGGCAAAGATATGGTTCTGCTTTTGGCAGCCGAAAATAAGCTAAAAGATTTTGAGATAAAAAGAGTCAATGCCGATAAATTGACAATAAGGATTAAGTCGTTGGTTGATTTCCAGGCAACAAAAAGTGCCTTAAATTCTGGAGATGTTCCGCATTTCACGTACACCCCGAAAAGCGAAAAGAACCAAACCTTTTTATTGAAGGGTCTGGACTGTGGTGAGGACACAGTCGATCTCCTTCAGGTGCTCCAAGAATTTGCACCAGAAATACAATTTATTTCAGTTAAAAACTTTGCAACAAGGAGATCGATTTCCAGCAAAAGTAGTTCAAGTGCCCTGCAAAATACGGTACTTTAACTTCCGCATGGTGAGGTGGGAACGGCTCCAGAAAAGTGAGGTCAACCAGTGCTACAGGTATCAAAGATTCGGGCATTTGGCTGCCAATTGCGCCATGAAATATAGGTGTGTTAAATGCAAAGACATTCATGCTCCCGGCGAGTGCAAATTGGCTCAGGTGGAGCCAAAGGAAAAATTATATTGTGTGAACTGCGGTGCCTTTGGTCATCCAGCATCATATTGAGGATGCCCCCGGTATCAAGATGCAAAGGTTAAAGTCACTTCGAAACAAAGTCAAGTACACCGCAGTGTGATAGATACCAACTTCGTCAAGCCCGGGGTGTCATTTGCACTTGCTGCGAGAGGACCAGCAGACAATGTAAATAAAATAAATAATGTAAGTGGCAATAATGAGCTGCTTCTTAAAATTGATCAACAATTAAATTCCTTATCGGAGAGAATCGATAAACAAGATTCGAAATTAACATCGTTTTTCAGCGTTTAGGGCTTTCAAATACCTCAAAATAAGTTGTCGTCCAGCCACATTCCCACGGATAGGAAATGTCTCATCTCGATCAACGTCACCTCTATTGTGAGTCTACATCGACGTGACTGTCTCCTAGAGTTCCTTGTCAAGCAAAAGCCTGACATCATGCTTCTTACTGAAACCCACCTCAGTTCATGGCACTCGATGACATTCAAGGATTTTGAGTTCGTAAGAAACGATGTGGTAATAGGTGATGGGGGAGGTGGCACAGGGATATTGGTGAGAAGACCCTATTGTTTCCAAAATATTGAAAAAGCCGCATTCGAAAGCTTTGAATCTCTTGAAGTGTCCGTTATCAAAATCTCACTGCCAGGTGGGGATAACCTCTTCGTTATCTCTGCCTATGCAACTGGTCAAAATGTTCTCAAGCTCAAGGAGGAGCTCGATTCCTTGTTTGAAATACTCGAATTGAACAGGCTGCATAACTATTATATTCTTGCTGGTGATCTGAACGCCAAGCATACATCATGGCTGAACGCCACCAATAATCCAAGAGGTGTATTCCTGAAATCGTGGATAATAGAGAACCAAATTGAATACAGGTGCAATCTATATGGGTCGGAGTTCCCAACATACCCTGGGACAAATTCATATTTGGACCTTTGCATTGCTGACGCAAGACTCGAATTCAACTTCAATAGTCCTCAACAAAAATTGCAGGTGCTTCCTTATGATAGCGACCATAACGCAATCGTAATGGAAATCAATCATCAAAGAGATGATCTCTTCTTCATTCCAGTTCAACATGAAAATCATCGGTTGAATTTAAAAAAAAACAGCCTGAAGAAAGTTTCAAAAGAAGTTTAATCGGGAGTACCAGAAGCAATGTCCCCCTCCTGATGGTGGCAACCCTTGCTCAATGGTTCCTAATGACAGGAATCTAACTAACGATGAAATAGATGTCTATTTATCGAAGTTAGAGAAGGTGACGTTGGAAACGATTGAGGAAGTTGTTCCCAAGATTAAACATCGAAACAATATGGAACGATATGAAACACCAACCACCGCAAGGTTGAAAAGATTGAAAAGCCTTCTTCTCACACGCGTCAACAATATTTATCGACGATTTTAGGACTACACCCATCCCTCGTTTTTTTTTGTTGAAATTACACCTGAAGAAGGTCCGGAACTTAATCTGGTCATACTTCAGGAGTCAGGTCAGCAATCAATGGGTGGAAAAATTGAGGGGTATTAGCCCACAGGACCCAGACGACGTGTTCGCGAAAGTGAATAGCATATTCCGCAAGAAGTCTCGAATGAAAGTATCGAATCTTGAAGTCACTAGTGATGAGATAAATCTTCTCGATAGGGCTGGTATCGAAATTGATAGTACGACTACGGATAGAAATGGAGACAGGATTATATGTGACAGATTGCATAAACTTGCCCTGATTGGAACACATTTTGAATTGGTTCATCTACCAAACCCTGAGAGAAGGAATGAAATATTTTCAGAAGTCGTTGAAGCAAAAGTTTCCAACTTCAAATCAAGCCTGAACGGCCAATCAATTCTTCATTTCAATGAAATATTAACATCTGACCTCATACCGAGCTTGAATCTTAATGATTATTTTGTCAGCTATGAAGACTTGTGTTTCATATTTCGCAAGATAAACAACAAGAAATCATGTGGTACTGATGGAATTCCAAATGTAGTTCTCAGACATTTGCCTGAGGTTGCTATTAGGAACTATTGCATATTGTTCAACAACATGTTGAGCAATTCATATTTCCTAAATGATTGGAAAGAGGCTAAGGTATTTTCGATCTTGAAGAAAGGAAAAGAATCTTCATGCCCGAAAAGCTATCGCCCAATCAGCTTGCTGCCTAACATCAGCAAGATGTTTGAAGTGATAGTCAACAGAGCATTAAACCCCCACACTGAGGAATATGAGTTGATGCCGAATTGCCAATTTGGCTTTCGTGCCAGGCATTTGACCACACATGCAATAACGAAAGTAACCTCAGACATCTGTTGGAAACTAAATCATAGACAATGTGTTGGAGCATGTCTCATTGATATGGAGAAAGCCTTCGATACGGTGTGGTTAGATGGACTAGTTTTTAAATTCCTTCAGGACAAGTTCCCCAGACACCTTGTCGCCATGATGTGCAATATGTTATACGGGAAATCGTTTGTTGTAACTGATGGAAATCTGACAACAATGCGCGAATTCAAGGTCTTGAATGGTCTACAGCAGGGAACAGTTACTGCGCCCCTGCTCTTCTCAATCTTCATTTGCAAGCTATTGAACGGCTTTGATTTTAACGTCTCGCCAACGCGATCATTGATAGCGTTTGCTGATGATCTGATCATCTATACGGCAGACCGAAAAGCTACAATAGTTCAGAGCAATCTCCAAAAAATGTTCAATGATGTGCAGCTGTACACTGACAATTTCCGAATGAAAATCAATGCGCAGAAGTGTGAAACAATCTTGTTTCGGACGACGCTGCAGGGGGCCAGTCAAGACCTGAAACGTAATTGGAAAGATTTCCACATCATGGCTGGCGAGGGTAGTTTAGAACGAGTTCCACATAAGTCCTGTGTTCGATACCTTGGTGTTTATCTCGATCAATATCTGTACTGTACTGAACATGTGATAAACATGCTCAGTAAGGCACTTAAAGTAGTCATGGTCCTACGAAAACTCTTTCATTCCAAATACATTGATCAAAAGTTCAAAATTATCTGTTACAAGACCCTGGTTCATGTCCCCAGCGATTGGATACAGGACATCCTTTCAATGTACATCGCATCCCATCTTATCTTTTCATAAACGAACTAAGAGAATGCGTTGACAAATGGGAAGAGAACAGCTACAGGGAACAAAATGAAGTGGCTACTTATCCAGTGGCTTCGTTTCACAGAAGAAGCGCCCTCTTTTTTGAAGTACAAGTATTCCAACTACAAGGAACTGCTGCTTCAAAAAATAGATGAAGCAAAGAATAAAAAAATGTTTAGAGCTGGCTGACCTTACCCTACTTTTCACCGCAACTAGAGCGATATCGGAAGAAAAATGTAAATAGGGACCTCATGTCTCTTCTGGATTATATTCCGCCTAGATACCACTACTTTAGCAAGGAATTTACACATGTTTCGACGACTTTACACATGTTTCGACGACTTCAACCGATGCGTTTTCTTTACTACGAAACTATCATGAATGATGTGAATGGAAAATTTTGTCATAATTTTAAGAACAAATTTAATAAATAAAAAATCAATGAATTATAGTAGTTTATTACTGATTATAACACGAAAAGCTTTTTATCATGTTTTTACTAACAAAAATTAATTTTTATCAATTTAATTAATTTGTGATGATAAAATACGTGTTTTTAATCGAAAAGCGTTGAAAGGTATCCAATTTTTAAACTCTTAATATACAAAGTTCAATTTTGTATCAATAACTTTTGCAAATAAGTTGTGTGCAAAAGTGGACCAACCCATCTTAAAATTTTTATTATTAGCTAAAGAAAATAGAAAAAAAAATTATATATGGACTCATTGGGTCAATATTAGGCTATGTAAAGAGAATTTATTCCGAAAAACAAAAATTTTCATTCAAACACTCGAAAAAGAATCACCAAAATTTTCAAATGCATTTTTCGTGATGGTTTTGTCTTCTCGTTCGAGATTTCATGGATTTCTCATCAGTTATAGACGTGAAGTCTTGCAACGTGACAACGGACCGTACTATTAGTCCACTCCGAGGTGGCTGCTGGCTGCTCCGGCCGTAGGTCTTCCGCGAGCAGACTATGTCCGAAATAAAAAATCAGCCACCGTTTCAAATGTCCGATGCAAAAGGCGTCGAACAACTTCCACTATTTTGACTTCAACTTACTTTACTTCCGTTGCCTTTCTCCTCGATTCGAAGAAAAGGACCAAAAATACTTGCTCCCAAATATTCACCGACGCGGCGCCCGAAATAATCTATTCTAACACCGAAGTAATCTATTCTAACACCGAAGTAATCTATTCTAACAAAAAACGCAAAACTCAAAATATGGCACCGCATACCGACCACAACACAAAACCTATCATTTGCGGATTACCGAAACCCTGCCCCCTCGGTGGCATACATACCTTTCGCCCGCATTTCCTTCTGAAAAAGAACGAGCGCATACTGGAAAGAAAAGAAGTTAGTCCTGTTTAGCAATCCATATCTTTTCCTTTCGAGGAGATTGCATGCACGTGCTTATTACTTAAAGTAAAAATTTGTAGAAATTAGATTTTAAAAAGAGGTGCAATCTAAGTTATAACTAAAGATTCTAACGGTAAGGAGGGTCAAGAGTATTCAATTTGTCTAAATCAAGATTATTTTCAAATTTGTGTTTTATCTCCATTCTTTAAATGTTTCAGTTTTACAAAGCTAAGCAAACGATTACCAAAAAAACTCAAATCTCCACTAAAATCTTAACTTTATCATCGTTAATCGTTTTAGACTTACCTTAAAACTTTTTAACATAACATACTTTATAGAAAACTTAAAGAAAAACCTTTTGCTAGGAAATCTTTAATAATTTCAAAACATTTCATCGATTTGCACTAATACTTAGCTAAGCAACGTTTTATCTTATTTTTCATTCAAACGCACTCCACAATTTCCTTTTTCGCTCATTTCTCAAAAGTTACGAAACAGAACAAAATCGAAAGCTTATTAACTCATTCCTTTTTAAAACAAAAGTATTCATAATAAAAATCTTGTCTCTGTGTATACTAAAAAAGTTTGATTGTATAATTTAGTTGGAATATTTAGGTAAAACCTTTTTTGGTCTATGTTAAAAATTTTTTTTAAAAAGACCTACTAGTTTCGCGACCTGTCTGTCCGTCCGTCTGCTAGTTTCCTCAGAAACTATAGAAGCTAGAATCCTCAAACTTTGTGAATAGGTCAGAAGTGATGGTCTCTCAAAAGGTAAGGTGCTACCAAAAATTTAAAAAAATTTTAATTAGACCTTAAAAATCTTTTTTAATCAAAGGTAGTCGAGTGGGGTATCAAATGAAAGGTCTGGATTATAACTTTTGGAATCTGACATAAAAAAATCATTTTGTGAATTAGGGGGCCCAGAGGAAGGCAAAATGTACCAATCATGTTTTAAAAAAATACATCAATCAATCAAAAAAAAAAAAGATTAATATTTTCTCCGTCTGCGAATTCTTCGCCATCTAAAATTCGAAAAAAAATAAAGCTAAATTATAAAATATTTGTTAAATATTTGTTTTATCTAGTCTTTTCGTTTCCAAAACAATTAATTAGACCTTAAAAATCTTTTTTAATCAAAGGTAGTCGAGTGGGGTATCAAATGAAAGGTCTTGATTAGAACTTTTGTAATCTGACATAAAAAAATCATTTTGTGAATTAGGGGGCCCAGGAAGGCAAAATGTACCAATCATGTTTTAAAAAAATACATCAATCAATAAAAAAAAAAGATTAATATTTTCTCCTTCTGCGAATTCTTCGCCATCTAAAATGCGAAAAAATTAAGCTAAATTATAAAATATTTGTTTTTATCTAGTCTTTTCGTTTCCAAAACAAACTTGTTTCATTTATTTGCTTTCTGATTTTGCAATTGTCAGTTTCTGTCCTGTCTGTGTTCTTTTTATTTGAATACCTATTCTATTTGTTTTGTTTTAATATCTAAAGTTATGCTTCTTTTTATACACACTGACTCAAAACACACTAATCCTAAATTTATATAAAATATAAAAGTTGCGGCAAAGGTCAAAACACGATTATGATAATCAATATTATATAGGTAGAGAAACATTCAATACATGCTTTTCAATCGTGGGCACCGTGATTAAATTTGTAATCGAATCAGTTCGTTGACCGCGCATTGAAAAATATTCAATTAAGTGTCGAGCATGCTTGCTCTTCACTTGCAGCCTTGAAGAAGGTTTCCGCGAAACCTGGACGGTAATTGGTATCTGATGAGAAATAAGCTCCTATGAACAAGTACGTAAATGGCGCATCAATTTCCTTTTTAGTTTGTATTCGCATGGTTGATGCACTGAGTAGTCATGTTAAGCCACTCAGTTGGGAGATCCGGAGTTGCAACGCTACTTAGTGGAGGTTGATTGAAGAGAAAAGCACAGTTTAAATATAAGCATGTTCTGGAAACATAATCATCACAGCTAAACGGTTTGTGATTCTTACTTACGTGTCAAAAGGTTTGTCGACGATATATAATTTCCACCAATTTTCATTGGTTCCATGTCACACTAGCGGCGTAAATTTTACGAGTGTGGCAATATAAAGAATCTTTCTCTATAAAATCAATTAACATATAAATAAAGTATTCTTATACGACACCTAAATCAATACGCATACGCGTATATTACCAACGCTCACTCTTCAAGACGACCCGAATCGATGCTAAACTTTGTCTTTTTTTTCACTCGCTGTCTATCTTTAGATAAATTCTCAAGCACTCCGTTCATTAAATTGAACAGGTAATTCTGCTATACGCTTCTACACAAAAAGTGACACATGCACTAATACTCAAATAAATTCCAGTCTTCGGAAAAGATATAATTTGCAATGTTTACCGTTCTTGAAATGCCAACCGTATTTCAATGTCCCCTTTGTACTTTAAATTTGATTATTGTTTGTATGCGGCTAGCATTAGTTGTTAATTTAAAATTCTCAGCGAATTGGTTCAAATTGAGATATACCTGTATTAATTACATTCATATCAACTTAGTGCTCCGCACCCTAGGGAAAAACGAATAAGAATGTCTATTAAAGCGGCTTATGCACATGCTTTTTACTTTTGCGCCGATAAGAGCGCGCTGGCACGGTTTTCGTTGACTCAGTGAGTAAAGTTTGTCTTTTCTCTTTCTCTTTAATGTCGCATGCATTAAGATTCATAGAATGCCGCATCAACTTGTCGCGATTTCGTTACTCAGTCTCAAACACGAAAACCCGGGAAATTTTTTTGACCTACACTGTACTCCTTATAAAGCACTTGCGCAATACGTTCCATGTTGACTAATATGCGGATTAGATCACTTTACTCGGACACTAAATTCTTAAATGCGTAAGAATAATCAAATTCGGGCACTAAATTCTTAAATGCGTAAGAATAATCAAAACACTAAACGCGCCATCAATAACGCTTTATCGCGTTACAATGCAGTTACTGACAAATCACACTCAACGTAAATGATCTACACCAAGTTGTCAACTAAGTACCGAACCATTCAAACATCAGATTTTTCTCTTTAACTTGAATTACGTGCTTGGTCGCGTTGTTTATCAACAATATTTTTCCCGCTTAATTCGTCATGCTAAGAAATTCTTCGATTTATTTTGTTAATTCACTGCCCGGTTTCACCGAACAATTCAACAATCTCAATAAATACTGACGCACGACAGTCAACATTTACACACACTCAAATAGAAGGCGGTCGAGAAACGTTTTCTTTGGTTGTGTCCCGAAACCGTATGATTCACTGCACTGCAGCTGCCTTTATGGAAGCTCAACTTTTACATACTCAGTTGGACACATTTATATAAAGCTTAGAATCTTTGAATACACTTCTTTTTAATTTGCATGCGTGTAATGTGTTGATAATGTTAGCGACTAGCGTCGATGGACATCTCCACGCTTGCAAAAATCACTTTTTCCAGTTTTCGACTTTCGCGTCCACGCACAACCGAGTGCATTCCTTCACGGTGAAACGAGCGAAATCAGTACGGACTGATCAACAAGAAACGACAACGACTGCTGAGTCAACGACAAAGATTCGTGCGAAATGGGAAACTCGAGCCCGCACATAAGGTTTGGTGAAGTTTTCGGAAACTTGCTTTTCAATCATTTACTATCACGACGACGACAATGAAGATGAATAATAACGAAGAAGGCGACTCTCTTCCTATTACTTTTCTTCCCAGGTTTTTCATTCAATCGAAAAATTTTCTGACCTGGCACTTGATATAACTATCGGCAACATTATGCGCTCACTGAAACTAACTTTTACTTGTGGGAACGAGATGCCGAACACTTGTTTTACTTATGACAATTTATTTTTTGCCGGCCATTCTCCGCGTGCTTGTCGTGTCGCGGTCTAAAGTCAACTCCCCGGTCCGTCCAAAAATCTCTTTTTTTCCTTTCTAACAAGGCGCTACCGGTAAATTCAATCAGCTGCTCGCTCAACCAAGCTCGATTGCATTTGGTAATGTAAAACACCGTTAGGATGCACTAAATCAGTGTACCCATTTCCGAAATTTCAATTTGCAGAATTAAAATTTTTCAAAAAAAATTAACTGAAGTAATGAAAAATTAAAAAGATTTTAAATAGTAATAAAAGTTAAATCTCATAAAGAATATAATTAAACATTTAAATTTAATGCAAAGGAAAATTGATATAAAATTACATTTAATAATAATAAGAAGAAAAATCTATTTTATAAATTACAATTATGAATGGAGGTAATGAAATCTTTTTTTTTTTTTTTCTAAATCTGCAATTAAAATTTCGGATAGGGTTAAAAAGGTTTTCGAGCAGTTTGGTTGTGTGACTGCTCGATTACTACAGTTCAGCTAATAATAACTTTTGAACGAATTGTTTTTTATTCCATTTCCATGCCTGAAGCGGTGCTCACAATCGGCGGAGCGACACAGCAACTGTTCCACTGCAAGGCAATTTGTCGTGAATGGAATGTTTTATTCGGTTTGAGTTAAGTTGCTAAAACAACGAATCTCGCAAATACCTTAGTATACTCGTCACTTGAACACATTAATCGTAGTCGTCTTCGTCTCTATGGTCGACCACCAAAGGCATTCCGCTCATTGCAATCACTCTGCATTCACTACCGTGGTTGTTTTTGTATTTTTCTTTGCGGATGAGGACATGAATAACTCTTTCAAATGAAATCTGAGATTTTTGTATGTGTTCTCAAGGTGATTGGGTTGAGCATTTTACCACAATTTACTATCAGATGTTTAAGAATTGAACACAACACAACAAAGAATAAAAATAAGAGGAAGAACTTGAGGTTAAGTAAATTAATGCCGGTGGGAGTATTTTATTTCACTCGCAAAGAATACCCCTCCCAGATAAGATGAGGAAATAAAAAAGGATAATTATTGGATACCGAAAATTTTCACTCTGTATGCAATTCCCACACTAGAAACGTCTTTTTCTTTACGGCACAAAAACGATAATTTCCACCCGAACCGAACGAACGACTTCACTCCTCGCCGACGTCAATTCCCGGCTCCGTCGCAGACATCTGTCATCCAACCTTATCAGCTGGTTGGGGAATTTGTATAGGGATGACAGATCTCTGCGGGGTATCGCTCCGCAGGGTCGGTGATTATTACATTTTCTCCATTAAAATCTTTTGTGGGTTAGCCCACTTTTACGCTAAACTGAGACCCGACTGTCTCATTTGTTGGTATTTAGGTTATATTCTGACCACGGATCTCTTCAACTTATTGCATTGCATAGTTAGGCTCCGTTTCTTTCGATAGAGTACTTTCAGTGGCTTAGCAATGTGCCTGGGTTGTAGGCAACCTCATCAAGCTCCTTTTGCACAACGCTCTTGATATCCATTGAGGGGAAGCGGTCACCATACATGGAATATTGAATTCGGATGCTCGGTTAAGTATTTATAATATCACAAATTTGTTCTTTTTAATGTCATTCCTTTTGAAAACAATTCAATTAACATATGACCTTCTCCTTAATAAACAAATTGAAAATATCGAAATGAATGTATACTAGTCTATCCTATGTAACGTTTCAAATAATGAGTTTCCTGTTTCTAAAGTCACATTGAAATTGATTGCAACACACTTTGGAAATAAACATTGGTCTCATTCAAAACAATTTTTTTATGACAAAACTCAAGGACTCATTTACATTTCAAAGAAGAATAAAGACGAGGTGAAAGCAGTCTCCCTACAAAACTTCATTTTGATGAACAGATCCATTGATTGGAAATGAATGAAAAAGAAATAATCCTTTTATAAACCTTTCATCTGCAATTCCTGCAATAAAGTTGCTTTGTAAGTGTGTATGGTTTCCAAATAAAGTCGCGTCAACTCTACAACAAACTAGAGCTTTATCCTTCCATTTCTTTTTTCCCGTCATGCCGCAAAGGGATCGTAATATCACAAGTCGATATGAAAAAGAATTTTGCAATCTTAACGGATTCACGTTCAAGATAAAGGTAATCGGTGGCAAAGGTTGTTTGTGCCGTCTAAATGTTTACACATCAAACTGTCGGGTGTGGAAAATCGATAAGTCCTTTGAAGAGTCAACAGCAACAGCCAGAATACACTGTTTCGACGCTTCTCCTCTACCAGACGATATTACTGACGCCACTAAATAGAGCTGAAGCTGGTCCTGCTGCTTCACTCTTATTTGATTTTATTTGTTGCTTTATTTTTCCGCCCGTGTTCTTAGTTTTCTTTCTGTGCTGCAACAAACAACGTTACAGATGATATTCTGTGTAGTATCACGTTGACGGATTACTCTCCGTCTCTATAGCCGAAAAAAAGGTTTATTTATACTTCTTATGTTCTATACTCGATGAACACTCTATTTCGGTAATCGTTTCGAACAGGTTCACTGGAGTGTGATCATTAATGGACTCCTGAAGCGTATAGGCAATAATGTGATTTACTTCGCAGCGCGACATGGAACCGAACCGAAGAATAAAGAATTTAATCGATTTTGAAGCAAGTGTTTGAATAAAAATGTACAAACATATTGTGTACCTATGTTTCGATAAGTTTGTGTACATACTCGTATGTATGTATATTACTTGCATGCATATTTGGGCATTAGATGTTATTAGCGGTTATCGAAGGTGACAATTTGACAGACCTGAAAGTGTTCAAATCGATTTCATGTGTCGAACACATTATCCTCGAGTAACGTTGGATTTTCTTCGTATCGGGAAGAGCAGATAAATAGTGACTGTAACGTTGTTGATGTGTAAATGCACTTATATTTTTATATTGTTGTGAATTTTTTTTGTTTTTGGTAAGTGTTCGAGACTGAAAAATATCACCTCAGCTGAGTAGTCTGCTATAAAGCGGCGTAAAGTACAGTTTTATATACAAAATAAAAGCGATTCACGTGGAAAAGGTGGGAACTTAAAGGAGATAACAAAATATTCAAAATAAACGCCGCAAAGATTCTACTTTGGGATCCTAGGTCAATCGTATCTATGAGCAAAATGAGCGAAAAGCTCAGATATCAAGAATATTGGTTAACATTTAGTTAACCAATATTCTTGATATCTGAACTTTTCGCCAAAATATAAATATTTACTATGGTACTATAATTTTTGAAACATAGTATTTATTACAGAGAACTTTAATATATCTGTTCATGTCAATGAGCTTTAAAGTGTATATCAGTGAACTAATTCTTTAAAATTCTTTAAACTCTTAATGGTTAATTACCTTTTACCTAGTTTCATTAAATTGCAAATATTGCAAAATGTCTTTCGTAATGAACATTCGAATTAAAGTCAGAACGTTAACATTTCAAGGGCAACCAGTCTTTCTGTGAACATTATTACTTTTTTTTGGTCCTTCGAGTCAAAGCTTATGTTAGGAAATTAAAAATATCTATTTTTAGGCTATTACTAGTTGAAAGGGAGTTATTTATTAGGAGCATATTGGCCTGCGATTCTTGGAATCAGAATTATTTTTGTACAGCTACAACTGAGTGTACTTGGATCATCGGAACTAGTTTAGGGACATCATGGCAGATAAACTACAAGAAATCAACATCGAAGCGACGAAGCGGATCATCAGTAATTTCAAAAAGGACAGTGAAAAGAGGTATTCACTGGAATATTTTGAAACGAGACTGGACAGACTAAAGGAGAAATGAAAGAACTGCGAGGAACAGCATCCCACAACGTATAGCTCATTTGAGAAGGATGCAGACTCTCTTAAGGCATACAACAAAGAATACGGGGCTTTGGAGAATCTGGTTTTGGAGTATAGTACATGATTTCGCGCCAAAATCTACGGGTATCAGGGGTTCAAGCAATCAGTGACGTTGGACTCGGTAAAGCTGGAACGGATTCGCATCCCAAACTTTGATGGGAGATATTCTTCGTATTTAAGTGTATGGTGTATGAAAACAATCATCTGAGCTCTGTTCAGAAGCTACAATATTTGAGGAACGCAGTTAAGGATGATGCAGAAAAACTACAGTTATTTGAGAATCACTAAGGAGAATTACGGCGTTGCGTGGAAACTTCTTGGTGAAAGATACAATAATCATCAAGCGATTGCACAAGAAGTGTTGCAGCGGTTTTGGGAGTTACAAAGATGTAGTGCTCATGATGCCAATGGTTTCAAGCAGTTGCTTGATATAACACATCAACTGGAGGTATGTTTGCAGGCAATTAGAAGAAAATCGTTCGATATGTCAACGATTTTCATATAGGGCCACAAATTGAACTTAGAATCGCGAAGAGATTGGCAGAAAGAAATAAGTGGTAAAACCGACATGTCAACCCTTTCAACATACTTGGACTTCGTGCAACAGAGACTAATAATACTGGTAGTTCTTTCAGGAACTGCAAAATCAACAGGGAAAAAAGTGGTTACTGTACACACGACACCAGTTAAAATCAAACAGTGTTGTATAAAGTGCAAAGCTGGACATCGCCTTACGAATTGCGAGACTTTCAAAAAACTAGGTGTTCAGGCGAAACGTGATTTTATGTCTTCAAAACAACTATGCTACAACAGCCTTAGCGACAAGCATAAGGTCACGAGTTGCTCATCAAAATACAAGTGTAAATTATTTGTTAGTACAACAGAAGGGAAGGCCCAATGCGTGCAGGCAAATTAAGCTATGAAACACACAAATATACTCCTTTCAACAGCAATTATAAAAGTTCAAAGACTTTCTGGGGAAATTGTGGTTTCGCGTGCTTTACTCGACATGGAAGCGCAAAGATCTTTCATCACTAGCTCTGCAGTACGATATCTTGGGCTTCAACTCAAGAACGCCAATGGTTTCATTCAAGGTGTTGAAGGTATTCACAAAATCAGTGTCAAGAAAATCGCATCAATCATTGCACTAGGAGTAAATGAAGAGGGGTTAACTGAAAACATATCATTCAAGCCGTTAGTCCTAGACAAGATAACAGCTACAATGCCTTCCGTTCAAGTGGCATCTAAACTTCCAGATGAGATAAGGTCATTAGATCTGGTGGATACAAAGTTCAATGTTTGGTCTGAAATCGATATTTTGATTAGAGCAGATATGTACGGTCGCATTTTGCTATCCGGGTTTCTTCCTGGGACTCCCAGTGCACAGAAAACCAAATTGAATGGATACTTTTTGATCCGACTACTGACCCAACCCAAGCTTCATCAATTAACGCATTCGTTTCATTCGAGGTGTTTCATGAGCACTTGAAGCAATTTAGGGAGATTGAGGATGTTAGCCAGAAGAAATCATTAACAACCGATAAATCACGTGCAAAAAAAGATTTCGCAAAAAACACTCGGCAAACAGAGACTGGTAAATATGTTGTGAGCCTTCCATTTAAGGCCCGGGAAGAGCTGTCTCAACGCAAAACGCATAAAATTGCCTACATGCAATTTCAACAACTTCCAACGTCGTCCAATATAAGGAATTCATGAGAGAATACCTTAACCTAGGATACATGCAGTTAGTTCCATTCAAAAGCATTAACACGAAGCCTAATTATTACTTTCCTCACCATGCCGTCATTAAGCCTAACAGCTCCACAACCAAGCTGCGAATCGCTTTCAACGCATCCCAAAAGGGAGCCGGTGGAAAAGCACTAAATGACATTTTGTTATCAGGACCATCCATTCAGCAACATATTTTACATCTGCTGAGGCGGTGGAGGCAGCATCGTTACGTCATAGCTGTGGACATCGAGAAAATGTACCGCCAAATTTGGATTAAAGAGGAAGACTTAAATTGTCAACGCATACTCTGGCGTTTTAACCCTGAAGAACCAATTCAACATTTCCAGCTGCGAATCGTCACGTATGGAATGTCGTGTTCGCCTTACCTGGCCATTAGGACTCTTCAACAATTGGCAAAAGACGAGCAATCTGCATATCCTGAGGCAGTTGAAGTTGTACTAAAAGACTTTTCCGTAGACGACTTGCTCACAGGGAGTGAAAATTTGGACACACTTATGCAACTCCAAGCTAATTTGCGTCGATTAATGGGAAATGGAGGTTTTCACCTTCGGAAGTGGACAATGAATCATCCCAATCTTAAAACACATTCATATCGAAGATAGAGAGTCACAAATGTCATTTGACATCAATATCAAGGGAGCTGTAAAAACACTTGGGTTGCAATGGCACCCAGGAACCGATCATTTTACTCTTTCTATCAACAGAACAATCCCAAAGACTATTGCAAAACGGAACATCCTGTCTGAAGTTTTCGAATTGTTTGATCCCTTAGGATGGATACGCCTTGCGTCATCATCGGAAAAATTACTGTCCAAAACTTATGGCTTATAAAACGCAGTTTGGACGACACGCTACAAGAAGAGGATGTTAAGGATTGGCTCCTGTTCATAGATAGCTTCCAGCATTGAACAAGTTGAAGATTCCTCGCTGGATTGGATTTACTACCGAAGGGCAAATTGAGTTACATGGTTTTTGCGACGCTTGTTCGAAGGCTTACGCTGCTGTGATTTATATCAAGGTTATAACTTCCAACACTAGGAAAGTCACGTTGCTTACTTCAAAGGCCAAAGTAGTGCCTGTAAAAACTCGGTCTATTCCCCGTCTGGAATTATGCGGTGCCGAACTGCTCGTAGAGTTTATGAATCAAGTTGTTATCGCACATAGTTGGAAACACGTTCCAACTTTCTATTGGACTGATTCATCAATTGTTTTGGATTTGATCCGAAGCGCTGCATCGAAATGAAAAGTTTTTATCGCAAATCGTGGGGATAATAATCAACAAAAAAGCAGTCCTAGTCAATGGCACCATGTCGCAACCAAAGACAACCCAGCAGATTATGCTTCTCATTTAGTTTATCCAAAAGAGTTTTTGGATTTAACCCAATGATGGCCCAAACTGACTTAAAACTGTCTAAATTCCTTCCGGTTTAAACAACGATATAGAAGAAATTAGTGCTATTCATCACGCGACTCTTGCACATGAACCATCTGAGCAAGAGCCAGAGATACTGCCATGATTTTCATGGATCAGGAAACTCAAACGAGTCGTCGCTTTATGTCTACATTTTGGACACAGCGCTAGGAAGCCATCACTTAAGCGATTAAGCTATCTTACGTTCGAAGAATTAAAAAGCTCAGAAGCAATCTGCATTCGTCTCGCGCAAGCACACCCCTTGCACTCCGAAATTAAACAGCTCATATGTTCAAACTCTGTATCCAATACAAGCAAGTTACAACCACTGGCCACGTGGCTTGACACAGACGGTGTTATGTGAGTAGGTGGACGAATCTACCTTGCACTCGTAGGGGAAGAAACGAAATATTTAGCCACAATTCCAAAGGGATCATTAGCAAAGCTTCTTGTCAGACGCGCTCATCAGCAAATACTACCTGGAGGAGTCCAATTGACGCTAAGTTCATTACGCCTTAAATATTGGACATACGCTAACTCGGAGCATTCTTAAGGATTGCATACCTTGCTTTAAAATGACTGCCAGGCTAAATGAGCAATTGATGGGAGTCTTACCTCCAGCCCGAGTCTGCCTTGAAAAAACATTCTTGGAAACTGGTGTGGATTACGCATGTTCAATGAAAATACGTTGAAGTTCAGGACGTGGCTCAAAGACTACGTAGGCATATGTAGCTATTTTCGTCCGCATGCCTACCAACGTTTTCCAGCTCGAACTAGCATCCTACATATCGACACTAACTTGTCTAGCAGCTATTCCACGATTTATCGCTCGAAGAGGGAAATGTCGGACAATTTACAGTGACTGTGGCACAAATTTCCAAGGCGGACAAAAAATTCTACAAAAAGAATACAGAGAGGTGACAGAGAAAACTGCATCAGAACTGGCACAAGAATAAATAGACTGGAAGTCAATCCCTTCTGGAAGTCCACACTTCGGTGGGCTTTGGGAAGCCGGTGTTAAGTCCATGAAATGGCACTTATACAAAACAATTGGCCAGCAGATTCTAAACGTCAAAGAATTCAACACACTTCTAGCACACTTTTAGCACAAATATAGCACAAATAGAAGCATATTTGTGTTCTAGGCCCTTAGCAACTGTAAGTTGTGATCCATCAGACGCAAGCACGTTGTTTGAAAAAAAAAGTGAGCCAAGTGAAAGCAACATCATGCTCCTGAAAAAATGGAAGTTAGTGTAATATATGAAGCACTAGGTTTGGCATAGATGGTCATATGATTATTCAAACCGATTACAACAAAGATCTAAGTGGTTGAATCCACGACTAAATATTAAGGAAGGAGACATCGTTTTAGTAAAAACTGCCAACATACCATCCATGCAATAGCCCTTCGCAGAAGTTGTCACTACTCATCCTGGTGACGATGGTTTAGTTCGGGTTGTCACTCTAAAACTAAACGGGGAATTTATCAAACGAGCGATAACGAAAGTTTGTAGTATTCCTTCCAACAATGAACGCCACGAAATACCAAACGAGACTTCATCCAAACAAGTTTCATCATCTCAATCAACAGCTGCTAAATATCCAGGAAAAGAAACTTCGTCTTCAACTAAACGGCAATTATAACACGAAGATCGAACCGGATTAAAACGAATGAAAGCAAGACCGATAACATTGTCTACTGTTTTGGCTTAAACAATGTTAGTTTTAGGAGTTTGCATCTCTCCCACATTGTCTGCAGTTAGTATTTCTCCTTTCCGAGGAGGATCATACGTCGAACACATCGGAGTGAGCAACCTTCTTCGAGGAGCACTTAAATCAAACTTCAAAATACCTCTTGCGGATCTCAAATTTGATGAAGAAAATATCAAGAGAATGAATCACAGCGTTCAAACAATGTGTACATCGGCAAAGCAGGCAAATAACCAGATTCATTGTTGGGATCTCTCACTGCATTTAACCGAGCTATGTCAAGAGTCCGTTGATCGAATCAACACTATTCGTTTTTTACATTCACGACAGCCACGCGGACTGCTTGGTCAAATGTTAATGTCTCTGTTTGGAGTGAATGACGAGATAATAATGGATATCGATCACCAAAGCAACAGCCAGGCCAAAATGAAGCAAGGCAAAATCGTATCAAAAGCTACCAGTACATTAAATTCGACAACTTCAAAGATCAATAATAAACTTACACGATTTTCGGAACAACTACAGAAAAGCTTAAGTGAAATCAATAAGTCTAAAGAGTGGTTCACCAAAATTGATCACAATCAACTCAATATTCGCTTTCTCGCACTATATCAATATGCTAAAACGTATGTCGATGATGTGTTTCACAAATATGACGGCATCTTACAAACCATTTACACGAACCTATGCATTTGGAAATGCGTAAAACTGGCAGATTTGGAAAAGGCAATTTACAACCTTCAACCAATTCTAGCTGCACATCTTGAAATATTGCACGCTACCACATCAAAGGTTTCAATAAGCTACACTGGAGAACACTTATCAATTACCGGACAACTTCCCATAATTGATAACCGCAAGTACGATTTCATCAAGGCTTCTGCAATACCCATCCCAGAGAATCGAGACATTTTCACAGTTTTCGACATAACTTCCAACTTACTTGGAGTCAACTATGATGACGAACTATATTTTGAGACTACTAAAGATGCTGTGTTTCAGGCTCAAACAATTAAAACTGATCAATACCTTTTGTCTACGTGAGCACTTATAAATATTAAAATGAAACCCAATTGTATCATGGGAGAAGTATATAACTCATACACAGGTACTAGATGTCCAACTAAGACATTCAGGATGCTCAAACCTGTTTGGAAACAGCTTACGAGTTCCAACTCATAGTTGTATGCAATATCCCAACCAACACCAGCCCAAAGTGTATGTCTTGGAACAAGAACAAACCTTATGTTAAACGGAATCGGGAGCTTGCGAGTCACGCCAGATTGTACCATATCCACAGCCGAATATATCTTCGCCCCACAGATTCATCAAGAATTTGAATTTTCAATTTACGTCACTTCACTCATCGCTACACGTAATGTAACCGAACCTTCGATGGTCAAATTCCACCTAAACGTTTCATCGATCATCCCAAACAACAACGAGTTTTCCGCACTCGACGATGAACAAGAAGACATCCTTTCATGCATGGAAATCTCTCGCAGGAAATCCATTCAACACCACGGGACAACCGCCGCGACAACTATTGCAACCACATACATCTTAGTAGGCATCGCGTTAATGATATACAATCTAGGTAAGCGATCAACTAATGCCACCAACATTGGGAACACTACAGCTTCCGCTAATTGGTACAGCGAACATCACCTGTAGAACACCATTCCAGGGGAGGCGGCAATGTTCATGTCAATGAACTTACAAGTTTATATCAGTGAACTAATTCTTTAAAATTCTTTAAACTCTTAATGGTTAGTTACCTTTCACCTACTTTCATTAAATTGCAAAAATTGCAAAATGTCTTTCGTAATGAACATTCGAATTAAATTCAGAACGTCAACATTTCAATACATTTCAAGTGCAAGCAGTCTTTCTGTGAACACTATAACAATATCTTTTCATCCAAACTAAATTCAAATGTTCAGTTTGATGAAGATTCGAGAAAAATCACCTAATTTATTAAATGAAACTATAATTTAAAATGTGAAGAAAAGTGTTAGAAATTCATCATATACACCGACTAAAAATACTTATGATAGGTATTTTTAAAGTAGACAAAGGGATTGAGAAGGTTTCATGCGGAAGCATTGAGATAACTGCCGATCCCACGGATTGATATTCCGCAGAGATTTGTCACCCCTACATAAATTTCCCAACCAGCTGATAAGGCGGGATGACAGGTCTCTGCGACTGAAATGCCACTGACGTGGACAGGTGATGAATTAATTAAAACTGGAATCTCTGCGATCATTTGACATCGGCCGAGTAATGAAGCAGATATTTCTAGGTTGGGTGCGTTCGAGTGCGAAGCATACCTGGAAGGCATTCGCGCAAGTGACTCGCTCTTGACTTGTGACCAACAGTCGGTGATGGGTTCAGTTCAGTCAGGCTGAATCCAGCTCATGGAGTAGTTTTGATGAAATTAAAGCATACTACACATATACGAGTTCGAGTAAAGTCTACAGTGTTTGTCCGACAAGATTATTGTTTTTCTGCTCGCGATTTTCCATTCACAGTTTCTGTGACCATTATTTCCAATAGCTGTCTAGTATCACAATTTTACAATCGCACGCTTTTCCGTCAAACTGTATACGGTTGTAACTGCACAGTATCTTGAGCGCCAAATGCAGTGCCTGTTTTGGATAATAGAGTTTGGGGTTGACGTGAAATTCGCCTGCAGTCAGAAAAGTTGGAAATTCATTTGATTTTTCTAAATGACAACTTCCATATTTTCCGCAGGCAAGCACATTTAGTATGCGATGGGTCAAGTACCACCGCAGTATCGCAATTTTCGTGTGTTTTCCAACGTTCAGTTGTATTCATGCGAAGTTGCGTGTATCACCTGTGATTATAGTTGCTTGGAGCCGCTTGGGTGATTCAGGCGCGTGACATGAAAATTTGAGCGCCGGGTTTACGCGAGTTGTGGTATTGCCCTGTATGTCGTCTTGCCAATCGGCTATGCAATAGCACCTGTTATTTAGTGCCACCTAAAAAAGGTCACAACGCAAAAACGAAAAAGAAGGAAGGTGGAGGTGTCGGCCAGGCCAAAGAAAACAAAAAAAACAGAGGTAAGAGACCTTTTGATAATAAAAAGCGTTATAAAATTAAAGGAAATTGGCGAAAAAAGGTAGCTTACCTCCCGGAAAGAAGTTTAAGGTTACCAAAAGAAAGGAAGAACCAGAAGATACCAAGCCAGATACTCCAACATCCGATATCAAAAACATAAACAATGATGTGCAATTAATTTACTTGCAACAGTTTTTTTACGTGAAAATCCTAATGATCCAAATGAAGTAAAATTTCTATTTTCGCAAAAGCTCACGTTGTCAAAATTTCTACAAAGTCCAATCTACTTTGCGTTTATCTTTTGTCCATCCAACGTCAACGCCCATAGAGGTATACACTGGAGACGGCGAGCTTTCATTTCCCATATAAAATATTGAAGTCTCTTAATACATGCTTGTGGCGTCCACATGCTCACCGCAAGGAGCGCATCAAGCAGTTAGTGGATGCCATGAATTTCACAACTCATGTCAACGAGACGCTCACTTCGTTCGCAACCTCCGACGAGTCAAGTCGCGCGCGCCAACATGTAGTCCTTCACTACATTCAATTCTATACTTACAACTCTGTCTTTGGTTTTACCAATAAAGTTATATTTGGTTTTTGTAAAGTAATATTTATTCTTTCTTTCTCATGGGGATCGCGCATAGCTTACTAACAATCCCCATAGTGGTGACCCCGTTTTTGTTCACATTTTTGTTACACGAGTCATGTGCTCGCCATCTTTTTACTATCGCCGCAGATCGTAGCTTCACGAGTCAGCGCAAGACGCCGCATGCAATCCCGACATGCCCGATCACGCTCCAGACCGCCATACGCATGCCCGAACAGACGCCGCGTTCGCATGTGTACGTCACACCGCCTCGATCGCATGTTCGATTGCGCCACCAACACGCCGCACAGTGTCGCATGCCCGACCCCGCACATTGTCACATGCCCGACCCCGCAAAGTGTCGCATGCCCGACCACGCACAGCGTCGCATGCCCGACCCCGCACAGTGTCGTATGCCCAACCTCGTACTGCAGCCGCACAGCAACATTCACGACATTGAAATCGCATCTTCTGAACACGTGCTACGCAACCCGCCATTGCTCCAGCCTCACTTACGGCATTTTTCAACGCCATTTTTGGATCGTGACATTCTCATCAAAATGTCACTTGGGAGGGAGTACTGTGGCGTCCACATGCTCACCGCAAGGAGCGCATCAAGCAGTTAGTGGATGCCATGAATTTCACAACTCATGTCAACGAGACGCTCACTTCGTTCGCAACCTCCGACGAGTCAAGTCACGCGCGCCAACATGTAGTCCTTCACTACATTCAATTCAATACTTACAACCATGTCTTTAGTTTTACCAATAAAGTTATATTTGGTTTTTGTAAAGTAATATTCATTCTTTCTTTCTCATGGGGATCGCGCATAGCTTACTAACAATCCCCATATGCTCAATACGAACAAACATTTCATGTCCGTATACTCCAATTTTCGAAAGCTTTTGGACTTTCACGAATGAGCTTACGTATGATTGTCCAAATTCTATCATTGTTCGAAATTAATTTCGAAATAGCTAAAAAAGTTCATTATTTTTAGTTTTCTCTTTAATGATCATACAGCATTTACAATTATAAACAATGCCTCCAAATATTGTTCAACAAACTTCTTTTCTTTCCATAAAATATACTAACAAACTACGAAGTGCGCCACATTCAAATCGTTTTCGATGAAAATCAACAATTGTGACACCCCTGATTTCAGAAATGATGTTTCAGCTGATAGAAAACAAGAAGTTGACAATTCCTGCGAAAATTCCATCAAATATCGTAATTTTTAAAAATTTTCAATGAAAACGCTTGTTTCGGTCGGATTCTATAAGTGATTTCGAAAATGAAGTGTTCAATGTGTAAACGTGAGCAAAAATGTGAGCGCGCCATCGAGTATTTTTCATTATTTAGGTAAGTAAAGTACAGTCAAGGAAACAATTATGTGTCCGGGTATAATTTACGTGATGTTTTCTGTGTCCGTCCAGGTTTTCGGTGCGATTCGTGAATGAAAACATAATTTGGAATGTTGTGTGAATCGTGCCTGCTAAAAACGGTATATGGGAGACGCGAGTTTAAAGATTTTCTCGGTTGAAACAGATTTGACGCCGGTCATAGAATCCCGATAACATGCAACTGAAACTCGCTTGCATTATAAGAATTTACGCGCTTTTTTTCTGATTTTTATTCCTACGGATTTAAATGGGCCTAAGTTATCCTTAAAGCTTCGTGTTGAAGTAATTAATTATGTTTTTAAGTAAAAGTTCGTAATTATCAAAGAGCAAATTGCATGTGAAATAGATGTTGCGCGCAAATGTTGAAGTTTTGATAGCTCCGTCCATAATGGTGTTAAGGTTAAATTGTTGAAAATAATTCGTTTTGTTATTGCGAAGGTGCTTGTAAAAGTTTCATGTATCGGAGTAAACATTTTAATTGAAAAACTTTGAAGGTTTTCTAAAATACGTGATCTCGTGCCAGTGCAGTGCACCTTCAATATGGGAGCTGTTTTATTAATTTCGAAAACTGGTCGGTTGAATTTAAAAATTTGTTTTTCTAGGTTTCTGGAGTTGTGGTGATGGGACTGAAATTGTTGTTGAGAATCGAGCCAATTAATGCCAAAATGCATGCATGGTGGTTTAATTTGAAAATATTTGTTTCTTTACCGGAAAACGAAGAAAACCGACTTCAAAGTGCCCTACAAAGGATGAAATAAGTTTTATGAAGGTGATATTAAAGCACCATGCAATATAGCACCGCTTTTAAAAAGTTTTATTCGTCGTTCTTACTTTGGAGTCGGTTTTTTTTTTTTAAGGTGAATTTCTCAAGAGATATTTACCTATTGCATATATATATATATATATATATATATATATATATATATATATATATATATATATATATATATATATATATATATATATATATATATATAAATATATATATGATTTATATATGATATAACGAAAATCGTGACTATGCTAGAGGTCACAATTTCGCTTCAATTTTCACAAAATTTTTAGGAAAGGCGTATTGGGCGAATATCTCAGTTAAGTTGTTTAACCAGCCAAATCGGTCGAGGGAAAACAAAATGGCGGCCATTTTAGACAAGCATTCGTGATTTCATTTCTGACCAAACCGTGGCTTCTATTTGGATGAAATTTGGTACAGAGGTTTATTGAGGTATGCGATGAATTTCACAATAAAAAATCCAAAGTCAAACCGTTTGAAACAAAATGGTGGCCGCTCAGACGTCGAAAAGCGTGTACGCATTGGATATTGTAGTTGTGACCAAACTTTTCAACCGATGTTAATGAAATTCGGTTCTTTGGTAATTACTGTAAATGCCTAAAGAATCATGTCAAAAAACTAGAGATCAGGTCTCCAAAAACAAAATGGCGGCTAGTTGAAGCTAGAAATTTCAAAGGCTTCTGAAAGACCCAATTTTGATTCGATGTGAATGAAATTTATTTTCAAAATAGAAAACAATTAGATCTAAACATTTTGCTATTTTGGTGCACAGACATGCTCAAGTTTCAAAATCGCGGCGATTGAAATATGCGATTTTTCAGATTTCTGTGGTCCTCTAGTGGCCAAATTTTCCAATGGGTTTTAATGAAACTTGAGATTATGGATAATTGTACAAAGTCCTTGTACTAAACAAAAAATCATCAAAATCGGATGAAAAATAAAGAAGTCGAAAATATAAAACCTAATATTATCCGCTGCCATTTTCATTAAAAATTTAATACTTTTGCCCTGTCTAGAGGGAAACTGATTTGACTGAGATTGGACAAATTGACTGATAAGACTCTAAGATTGAAATATTTTTAAAAATCCAAAATCAAATGCATGCATTCAAAATGGCGGCCCACAAAGGTCAGAAGGTAAGCGCAATTCGCTATTTTAGTAGCAACTGAAGTAATGAATGTTTATCATGGAAACATTTTTAATGGCGTAACTTGCAAGTATTTATACAACAGACCATTTTAGGGAATTGTAAAATATTTTTACAATCCCCTATTAAAATCGCGATCTGTCTTTTCGTCCGCCTGTCCATCCGTCCGTGCGTCACGGCAAGTTTTCTCGCAAACCACATACTTGAATGATGAAATTTTCTACGTAGGTCAAAAGTGGTACCTTCTCAAGCGTTTGCAAGAAAATTCCACCAGAATAATAATATCAGCACATATGATAATTTTTTGGCTTTCTTTTTGTAGTAAACAATTAATTTTCATCCGCTGCATTCTCATAAAGTTTATCGTCAAGAGTATGATACACCTTATCATATGATGAACGAAATTTCGACCCCAATTTCGAAATTAGCTTCGAGCTTATGCGAGTTATCACAATAGCAAAGGCAAAAGCTCGTGGCTTCATGAATTTGATCTTTCGCCGTCTCCTGTATATACCTCTATGTCAACGCCTTAGTAAAATTAGCTTTCTAAATGGTTTATAATCAAGAAAAAAAAATGTCGGTTCTTCCTTTGCTAAAGTATTGCCATTCCGTGTTTCGGATAAAATTTGCCTTTTGTTGAAAATGAAACGTCACATAGAATAATTCGTATTTAGATACGCATCATAAATTGGTTATTCAAATTGGAAATAATGTTTTAAAAGTACAAGCATCCGTGAATACGTGACATTATTTTCGAGCTGTAAAAATCATTATTGAAAAAGTATTTACCTAGTATCTCCCCAATCATACGGTTATATCTCAACTGTCACTTAGCAATTTTCTTCAGACATACCGAGAAAAAACAAGTTGGGTAGAAAATTCAAATCGCTATAACTACGTTAAATACCATTCGATATTTATGAAACATTCAGAAAAGATCAACCTTATAAATAGTCATCTGTTTGCTAAGTTTTATTGAATTTAATGGTACCGTTTATATTTTATTCAAGAAAACATAAAATCAATAAATCATACTATTGCTAACAAAGCTGAGTGAATCTCGACTTCTTATGTATTTGTTGTTGTTGTACTCATCAAGGCCTACATACTTGATTTTTTTCGGATTTTTCGGATCACAGGTGTCCAATCGCGAGGGGGGGACACAAATTTTTCGTGTATTTCCCCTCCCTATGCGCCCCTCGAAGCAAACTTTGCCACACTAAGACCTGTTTTGAAAAGTTCTCATCAAGACCTTTCATTTGATACCCATATCGGCTACCTTTCATGAAATTTGTTTTTCGGGGTGTCACTCCCCTATATGGGGAGACCCCCTTAAATACCTTATGAAATTTTTTTGTAGCCGAATTTTGAAGAGAGCACCACTTTACACCTGCATACAAAATTCTTGTGTTTCTAGCTTATGTAGTTTGCAAGAAAAAGTGTACGGACGGACAGACTTACAAAATCTTGTGTTTCTAGCTTAAGTAGTTTCCGAGAAAAACTGCTATGACACACGGACGGACGGACGGACGGACAGACAGGACGCGATTTTAGTAGGGTTTTGTAAAATTATTTTACAAATCCTAAAAAGGGGGAATTAGAGTTGCTGATGTTAGAATCGAAAACACTTTTTTTATAATATATTGATAACTTACTTAGTTTGAACTGAATTTACGGCAATTACCATGTATAGGTTTTGGCTCCAACCTAAGGCAAGGGAAGAATATTATGCATCTAGTTATTAAAAAATACTACTGCTAGATGCAATGTTGTTAAAATAAATATAACATGAATTTCTCCAATCAACCACGTCTGTGTGGTCTAGTGGTTAGAGCATGAACCCATAAGGTCCCAAGTTCAAATCTCGTTGGGTGAAACGTGATTTAGTTTAGGGGATTTTTGGACTACGAGTGTTCACTCAGTGGTGATATGTACTGATTTAATCAGATCATATCATAGCTGAGTGGGCACAGGGGAGCATGGTACTGACCAAACCAACTTCCAAAAACATCAATACGGTCATGAAAATGAGATACTCTAACTATCTATAAGCGAAGGCCCGAAAGGGGCTGTAGTGCTACAAAGAGGAAGAAGAAGAAGTTATTAAAAAATACTACTGCTAGATGCAATGTTATTAAAATAAATATAACATGAATTGCTCAAATTAACCACGTCTTTCCTTTCCAGCAAACCCGTTCCCTTTCAGAAGGTTAATGCAGGCGAAAGGTCAGGATGCCACCAAGAGGATAGGGTTTCGGTAATCCGTATGGTATGTTCCATGTTGCAGTCGGTACGCGATGCCATAGCTTGAGCTTTGCGTTTTTTTTTGTTAGAGTAGATTTTTTCGGGTTTGGATTTGAGTCGGTTATTTCGGGCATCGTGTCGGTAATATTCGAAAGCGCGTAGTTTTGTAAAGCGGTTTTTTTTAGTGGTTGCTTTTCTTGGATCGAAGAGAAAAGAAACGAAAGGGACGTAAGTTGAAGTAGAGCCAGTGGAAGTTGCTCGACGCGTTTTAAATCGGGCATGTTAACTGGTGGCACGTAAGGCCTGCGACAGAAATTCTTCTCCGAGCTCGCTAGCCAGTCAGCAGCCACCTCGGAATAGACTAAGACTGTGCGGACTTGTCGACCTGCTGGGCACAGTCCATTGTCACGTTCGAAGACCACGTCTAGAGCCGATGAGAGGTCGGTTTAGATTTCCTTCGGGAAATCTCACGAATGGGCGTATAAGATAACAAAATCATTGCAGCATACGAGGTGTGACATTTAAGTAATGACATTATTGCCGCCCTTGTGGTTAACCTGTGACCTTGAAATTCCCTTCCCCTTTCCCAGCATCTTCCCTCTCTCCATTGATATATTTACCATCGCTCTAGCTTGTTTAATTTGCCTGCTGTGTCGTGTTGAGTAGACGTGTGTTGGTGGTCCTCGTCAAGAAAATGGAGAAACGAAATCAAGAGCAACGCGTCGCGATAAAATTTTGCGCCAGATTGGGCGAAACTAAAATTGTAAAAGTACATGGTAATAGTGCTCTAAGTCATGCCCAGAGCTCACAATGGTTGTCTCCACACGCTCCCGCCCGAAAAAAGCTCGCATGAGCAAGTCGAAGATGAAAACGATGATTATTGCCTTTTTTGATAGCCGTGGAATCGTCCACAAAGAATTTGTTCCATTGGGGCAAACCGTAAATCAAGTCTACTATGGCCAAGTGCTCAAAAGATTGCGAAAACGAGTCAACAGGGCGCGCCCAGACATCGCTCGTAACTGGATCCTACATCACGACAACGCGTCGTGCCACACCGCCCCCAGCGTGTCCCAGTATTTGGCCTCTAAAGGGATCGCCGTGTTGCAAAAGCCACCTTATTCGTCCGATATGTCACCCTGTGACTTTTTTTTGTTCCCTAGAACGAAACCGGTGGTCAAAAGAACCCATTTTAAGTCGATTATGGACATTCAGGCGGTCGTGACGAGGGTACTCGTGAACAGCCCAGCCGAAGTGTGCCAGAAATGTTACGAAGCATGGAAAACGCGCTGGAATCGTTGTATAGCTGCCCAAGGGGACTACTTTGAAGGAGATGACAGAGTTGCAGAATAATTTTTAAATATACGGTTTTCATGGAATCAGTCTCATTACTTAATTGTCGCACCTCGTACTTAATATAATTTTCAGATCAAAAGTTTCTATATGGTGCTGTTAATATTTGCGGTACCCCTGGTCTAGCAGCCGTATACAACATGCATCCTTAATAATTTAAATTCTCCCGTATATTGACCAGTGGCGGGGAAAAATTATGGCAAAAGTCGTAAAAATACAGTGATCATAGTATAGATTTGTTGGAATGGCTCCTCAGTCTCCAGATCTTAATCTGATCGAACATTTGTGGAGCATTCTGAAAAGAAGGATGCATGACCGTTCCATAACTTCCAAAGCAAATTTGATTTGTACCTTAAAAGAAGAGTGGGAAGCAATAACTTTCGAAGAATGCAAAAAGCTAATCTCCACTACGCCAAGAAAAATTGCTACGGTTATTAAAGCCAAAGGAGGTTCAACCAAATATTACCATATTTTAATAAAATAATATGAAAAATAATAATATTTGCCATTTTCTTTCAACTTATATCAATACGCTTTGAGAGATGTTACTTTTCTGAGGTGGGCTTATACTTTTGGCTAAGGCTGTATAATTCTGTTTACATTTCTAGATTTATCTTATCACTGGTGACTTCAACCTTCGATACCCGAGACTTCTTACGGGATAAGCTATTTACTTGGTGAAAACGCCATCTTGGTCTTGTGGGCTAATACCCCCCAGTTTCTCCACCCATTGAATGCTGAAATCACTCCTGAAGTATGAACGGACTAAGTCCCGGACATTCTTCAGGTTTAATATTAACAAAGGTAGCGAGCGATGGTTGTAATTCAAAAATCGCCGATAAATACAGTTGACGCGTGTGAAAAGAAGGCTTACCAAACTTTTCAATCTTGCGATGGTTGGTGTTTCATACGCTTCCATATTGTTTCGATCTTTAATCTTCGGAACGACTTTCTCAATCGTTTCCAACGTCAGCTTTTGTAACTTTGACAAACAGAGATCTATGTGACTTAATCGTTAGTTAGATTCCCATTGAGCAAGAGTTGCCATCATCAGAAAGAGGACATTTTATCTGGTAATCCTGATTACACTTCTTTTGAAACTTTCCCCAATCCGTTTTTTAAAATTCAAACGATGATTTTCATGTTAAACTGGAATGAGGAAAACTTCATCCCTTTGATGATTTATTTCCTTTATGATTGTGTAATAGCCGCTATCATAAAGAAGCACCTATGTTACAGTTTTCGTTGAGGACTCATCATCATCTATGGTGTGACAGTCCAAGCCGGGCCTTAGCCTCCAGTACTAATCTCCTCCAATCATCAGGGTACCGCGACCTTGTCCACCAGTTGTTTACTCCAAACATGGATCTGCTGTCAGCTTTTATTGTGTCTTTCCAACGATACCCCGGCCTTGCCGCTAGACGTCTACCTTGTTCTCTACCCGTCAATGTTCTTTTGGGTGCCCGGTTTTCTTCCATTCTTTCTACATTGCCCACTTTTGCAATTTACGTAACTTCACGCAAGAGGAAAGAGCCGGATCGTCAAATAGTTCATACTACTCATCATTGTGGCGTAGTCTCCATTCTGTTCTTTATTTCTGGAGCACTTTGCGCGCAAAGACGTCCACTGCCTTTTTGGATTCGCTCGCCAGGGTCCATGTTTGACTTCGATGTAACAGTATAGGTGAAACTAGTGTTTTTTAAATACGGAGCTTATTTTTCTTATGCACAACCCTGGACCTTGGAATGGGAAGTACGGAGTAATATACTTATTTGCGGCGTTTGTGTGGCTTCCAATCTCGTCCTTTGTGGCACCTCTTCGATTAAGGTTGGCTCGAAGGTTGATAAAGTTATCCACACTTTCAAGGTTGTAGTAGCCTATGGTCAGATTTTGTTGAATTGGAGTTTTATTCCTCGTTTGAGTCATAAATTTAGTTTAAACTTCATCAGCCCGTAGCCCAATTGGCTCTGCTTCAAATTCTAGGCTCAGGAATACTCCTTTGGCATCTTAGATTGAACGTGCCATAATATTGACATCATCAGCATATGCTACTAGTTGTCTGAGCTTGAATATTAATGTCCCCAAGATTTCAGCTAATGTCTTGCTAACGACGTTTTCCTGTGCAATATTAAAAATCATTGGGGGAATGCCATCCTCTTGTTTTAAGCCTGATTCCACTGCAAAGCTGTCCCTTAGTTCACCTTTTACCTTGACCTGCAACTCTGTGTTTAGCCTCATAAACTTGACCTTACGAACTAGTTTTGTTGGGACGCCAGAGTGAAGCATTATTTTGTACAATGCATTTCAATATCGTATGCTTGCTGATCGGTGTTATATTCCCAACAATTCTCGAGCACCTGCCCCACTGAGAAAATTGGCTCCATTGTAGACCATCCACTTCAAAAGCCTCTACTCTCCCATAACATTTACATAATATGGGTTTAATTTTTTTCTATAATTTTGGAGAGCACTTTATGTGCCGTGCACAGTTGAGTGATGCATCTATAATTTTCGCACCTTAATAAGTTCCCTTTTTTGTGTACAGGACATATTATAATTTTCAGCCAGTTCTCTGGTAACTGCTTCTGTGACCATATTCTGAATGTGAGTCGATGCAGAAGGTTATTTCGATGGGTATCCCACGCTCTGGAGCAGTTCTGCTGGTATTCCATCTATTTCAGGAGTTTTTTTTCTGAGGTCTTGTACTGCTGCCCCTTCTTTCGTCTCTGATTGGTCGTGAGACTGAGACCTCTTGCCCTACTTCTGGAATATTCACAGATTCAGCCGTTGTTAGGGACGCTGTGAATAGCTTCTGGAAATGTTGACATCTGTTTTTAATTTCGACTAGTTTGCCTATAATTTCTCTTGGTACACTTTTGCAAACACTTGTTTGTGGATTAAAGCCGTCGCTTGATTGTTTGATAGAGGCGTATGCCAATTTGACTTCACGGAGGGTCATGTTTTCGTTTATCTATTGAATCTTGGTGTTGATGGTGGGTCGTTTCTTTCTTCGGCAGATTTTTTAGCTTGACGTCGAAGTCTTTTATTCTGTGGCTGGATGTATTCTTTGCACGCCTGCTTCATTTTTAATAGCTTCCTTGCAATCTTTGTCGTCCCAGCTATTCGTACTTGTCTTTGGCTGGTGCCCCAAGACCTTATCGGCTACTTCTGTTATTGCATCTCTTACTGTCTTCCACATGGTTTTGATGTCATCATTGCTTTCTCCTGCCTTTGGGGATATGTCGATGCGATTTTTCAGCGCTGGTATATTTGTGGACGTTATTGAGCTATCATTTAGCTTGTGTATCTGGTACTTTGAAATAACTGATCCTCCTTGTTTACAGCTGTTTGAGATGCGGCATCGAAACTTGACCCTTATAAGTTAGTGGTCCGAATCAAAGACAGCGCTTCAAAACGAGCGCGTGTCGAGACTGCTGGTGGCGGCGCATTTTTGTATGATAACATGGTCGATCTGCTTAAATATGCGACCGTTTAGGGATGCCCACGTTCTCTTATGGATGTCTTGATGCAGAAAGCGTGTGGAGCTTACTGTAAAGCCTCTGCTGGTGGCGAAGTCTATCAGCCTTTGTCCGGTGTAGCTGGTCTCTGCATGGAGGCTGTGTCCTGAGGTTGTTTGTCTATGCAACGTTTCTCGGCCGATTTTTGCAAATAAGTCACCCAGAACAACTTAAATGTCATATGACGACAATGTATCGACAGTGCATTCCAGGGTGCTGTAAAATTTGTCCTTGATTGCCTCTTCTTTATCTTTTGTGGTTGCGTCACAGTTGACTAACAGACATTAAAAAGTTTAATCTTGATACGAATCGCACAGAGCCTTTCGTTAACGGGCTTGAAGTTGATTATAATTTGTTTAAATGTGCTGTCAACAATGCAAGCCACTCTGAGTTCATGGCTTGCTTGCTGTTTTCTGCTTTTAAATACAGTGTAATTGGCATGTTAAATATGTCTTCACCATGTCATCTAAATTCTTGCAATGCGAAGATATTGATTTATATTTCGTGCCTTTTGATGGCGACATTAAAATTCAATTGCAGGATTTTCTGAATTCCTATTGTATATTCAATGACTCATGGTCATAACAAGTTGACTTCCAGTCTCAAGAATTGTGGCAAATAAATTAACCCTATACTGTGCAAATTAATGTGATAGCAAAAATTCAAGGGATCTTGTTACCGTGAACGCTATGCACAAAACAATATTCTCAAATTGACTGAAAACGTCAAAATTTGCAGACTGTTGGATCCATCAAATAAATGTCACCAAATTTCGACAGTGGTACCAAGTTGTTCCCCAGGCCATCAAATAAAACGTTAATCTAACATCCATGTTCCTGACATAGATAACCTGCAGATCAATATCTCTAAATCGACTGGGCTGTCGCAACGCGATCACTTTTCTGGAACTATAAAAAAACGAAAAGAATCGAGTCGCAGTACAGATAAGAGTTCGAGTCAAGCAGTCGTCGGGACAGCACGGATCCAGCAGCAAGCGATTTTCGGAGGGTTTTCGGAGGGTTTTCGGAGGATATATATGAATATTGAAATTTGGACGAAATTGGAAATTTCAGGAGATGCGGAATTTCGGAGGAACTTTGGAGGAATAGTGGAGGAAATTTTTTTTTGGAAATATTGGCAAAAGGGAAGGAGTTATAGTGCCTGGGCAAAGCGTGTAGTGTGAACACAAGTGGAATGATGGGAGTGGAGAAAAGGATTTGAGCTTGGAATTGGAGGAATTGGAAACAAACGAAAACATTATTATTAAGGCTTTTTTAAGTGTTACTGTATTTCTTTATAATATAATTATTTTGCTTTTTCATTGCAATTACTAAATAATAATACTTTCTTTTATTTTCCCGCGACAGTATTGCAAGTTCTGTCTTGGAATCTATGGATATGAGCAAATATAACGAATATGGGGAGCTCTCCGCCGCTAAATCTAGCTTCACATGGGAAGCGAGAGCAGCGTTCCTGCGAGAAATTTGGGGCGGGCATAAATGAGGAGTTTATTCTGGACTTGCTTGCTAGTTGCAAGATGCAACTGCAAGTGTTGGAAGTCTTCAGTGACATGAAGATGGACGAGGGTCAAAGTTCCACGGAAAGTGGTGACGAGATGAAGGCTATCATAGTAGCCTACTTCAAAGGTATCGAAAACCCTTGAAGTGAACGAGCGAGATTTTCCCCAACTCAAAAAGGTGGCGAAAATAGCTTCCGCTAGTTTCTTGGCGACCATACACAAGCCGGGTGGAAGTCCGGGACTTGAAGGCAACAAAGGGAAATCGAAGCACCAGCAGCCAAGCGTGGCTGCTCCCAAAAAAGAGAGGGTGCCTCCTATAGTGTGCTATAAGCTTGAACTTTGGACTTTGAGGAACAGCGTCGAAAAAGGCTCTGACAATGAGCCAGAGTTCAGCTTGACGGTGAACAGCTCCTTACGAACTTCGCTCCACCCTAAAACGGCTGAGGATCATACCAGCCTTTTTAATTTTCTGAAGTGTGCAAAGGTGGCTTGCTACCCCTACACCCTTCCAGGAGAGAGAAAATTGACTCTCCTTCTCAAAGGTGTGCACAACTTATATGACGAGAATGATGTCTTGGCTGAGCTAAAGAAACATCTCGGAGAAGATATCCTTTCAGCAAAAAGGTTCTCCACAATTCACCTCTAGAAGGGAAAAAAGGACGCTTTCATCCTTCGTAGTCTAGTTTAAACCGGACTTTGAAGTGAAGATAGCAATGGATATAAAGTTCCTATTGTACCAGAAGATACAATGGGAGCATCCGCAGAAAAATTGCACTTCACAGTGCTGCAACTGCCAAAGATTTGGCCACGTTGCTTCTAACTGCGGACTTGAAGTTAGATGCGTTAAATGCGACATTGAATGTTTTACATCTCGAAGGACGCTATAAAAGGAATTTCGTTCAAGAATACTTGAACGCCCATATACCAGACATCTTGTTTATGTCGGAAACAAGGCTCAAAAAAGCCACAGAGTGCATCTGGGAAAATTCAATATCATCAGACATGATGATCCAGAGGGAAATCTTACAGTTGCTATGGCTCACAAAGATCACCTGAAAGCCCAAAGGCACTGGCTTCCAAGTCTGAAATGTATTGAAGCAGAAATAATAAGCTCCATGCTAGGAGGATGCACCTTTGCGTTTATGGGAATCTATGTTTGACATGGATACTCGGTAAGGGAACTCATTTACGACTTGGAAACAGTGCTTACTCTGTGCAAAAAATTCGGTTTCTATGCCATGGGAGATGATTTTGATGCGAAGCATCCCTCATAAGGAAATATTGCATCTAATGGCTATGGAACAGCTATCTCTAACTAGGTTCAATCAAATATGGATCTCATACTGATTGCCCCGAAAGAGCCTACGTTCCGCCGAAGCTCGTCTATTATTGACTTCTTCATTGTGTCTGCCAATCTGGTAAATCTCGCCCACAGTTGGAGAAATTTCGATTGTGGAGTTCTTGAGGGTGAGTCTGACCATCTTTTGGATGAGCTGACCTTAAGAGTGAAAAAGGGTATGAAACTTGAGGTTGCGGATCCTCAACTTTTCATTTCATACAAGCGGATCGATTGGGCAGCAGTAAGTGCTGACCTTGACGGAAAATTGAAGGAAATTAGATCAATAGATCGAAAAATTTTTCTTTTCCTGAAATTGATGACGGAGTCGCATGAATAAATTTAACCCTGGATACGGTTATCTCAAAGATTTCCATTTAAAAATCCTCGACGAATTACGTTTATCGAGATCTACCAGAAAACATCTTGGAGCTTCATCGTGGTCGTAGTCGGCTTAGAAAGCTGCTCGCAAGAATCTGCCACCGCAATTTAAATATGGTCAACTAGGAGTATGAACGTATTCATCTAGTGATTACGTCTCTAAACCGAATTATCTCAAGGAGAACCACGGCTTTTGCTAACGAGCGAATTAAACAGACCCTGAAAAATATCAAACCAGGATGGATCCATGCTCATGGATGACAATGCTATCGCTGACTCTATCGCAAAATATTTTGCGATAACAAGCTGGCGCAACAATAAGCTTGTTGTAGCTGGCCTGATCAATGTGGAGAAAGCCTTTGACCCTGTATGGATCAATAGGCTTCTCTACAGAATGATAAATCTTGGCTTTCCAGCCCATATTGTAAAAATTATAGGCAGGTTCATGAGGGGACGAATTGCCTTTGCGGTGGCTGGTGGAGCTAGATCAGACCCATTTTGCATTGACTCGGAAGTCCTACAGGGATCTATATTAGGCCCATTTCTTTTCAACATATTCACCTCTGCCATCCCGGGCGTAAGATATGAATGTAAGACCGGAATTCAGGCAAACTTCTTCGTTGACAATTTGTTAGTGTGGTCATCTGAGCACAATTTGCGCTTTGCTAGGATGCGTTTCCAAAAATATTTGGAATCTCTTACTGCATATTACTGGAAATGGGGAATCAAGATAAATGCCAAGAAAAGTGAATTAAATGTGTTCAAGGACCCCACAAAAACTTCGGTCATCGTGCAAGAGGCATCTGTGACTCCAGGATTAAGTTGAATGGGCAGAAGGTGCATGAAGTACTTGGCGGTAATTTTCAACAGGAAAGCTACCTTTAGTGCTCACGTTGATAATATTTTGAAAACGAGGTGCTAAATGGAGCCAATCAATTCGTATGCAGAAAAGCTGGTGGAATCGGGAATCAGGTGAGCCAAGGAGCACAAGGCGGGAGTAGTCAGGAGAACGACGGACAACCGCTCAATGGACGCAGCGAATGAGTAGTTTTAAGATAGTCTTAGGGAAAAAAAAACCTGTAATTGTTAGAGCAAATGATTTTCACAAACTTCTTTTTATAATCTGTTAATGTTTGATAATGTTGTGAGTGTCAACATTTTAAAGTTTTGTTTTAACGAAAAATTAATATTGTAATCCCATAAAAGTAAATTAATATTGAACTCCGGGAAAAGCCCTAAGGCTCAACCCGCATGTATATTGTTATGTTAATGAATTGTATATAACATATGTAAAAAATTTAAAATCACCAAATAAAGATCTTGAAGGTTGTTGAAGGGGGTCGCAGTACATCTACGCCAGTTGTTCGAGATTCACAAGCTTGCTCATACTTGTACTCTACCTTATAACCACTTGCAGCTTCTTGTCGAAAAATCAAACTTGTTATTCCGTCAGACTAGACAGAATTATTTTCAAAACGGTTTTTTTCAAACAACTTTTTCAGAAATTTTAAAAATCATTATGAATTCGTTTGGCTTTAATGAATTTCAAATAATGCGTAAATAATGGAAAATTTACAAAAATCGATTCTTGTCTTCTTTTCAGATGAAAATAATTCACTATCACAGACAATACCAGACAAACCGATAGAATTACGTCACTTTGTTAAATTATGTGAACAACGTCGTAAATTTCCTGTTTTATATAAATTGGAATTTCAGGTAAAGGATTTTACCCAACTGTACGAAAAATACTTTAAAACTCAAACTTTCGAAATTTTAGACTGCTGTTAAAGTTGAAACGAGTACGTGTAGACATGCGACTAGGAAAAATAATCTTGAAAAAAATCAAAATCAAAAATGCATTCCGTACGATTATAATAGAGTAGTTTTGGAAAAAATACCAGGTGTGCCGGATTCAGATTATATAAATGCGTCTTATATTGATGTAAGTTGGGATTCGAAAAGCCATTGGAATTATTTGAATAATTCGCTCATTTATTTTGATTACAGAGTTTACTCAAACCAAATGCTTACATAGTAACACAGGGTCCAACAGAAGAAACAGTTAACGATTTTTGGAAAATGGTTTGGCAGGAAAATGTTAGTGCGATAGTTATGCTAACGAAAACGTTCGATTTTACGAAGGTTTGTATTATTTTCCAATCTATTAATAAATCCAAGTCATACGTCAAAGGTTACTTAGCTGGCTAGAAGGAAAACGAAACTTTCACGTCATTCATGAGAATAAAAACAAAAGCCACCCTAACGAATCTATATCCAAGATATTATTCATCTACCCACTGCGGGGAGCACAAAGTCCTGAGCTGAAAAATCGATTGACTTATCTCCAACATCCATCAATCTGCAGAGCTCTCCTTTTCCTCTTGACTTAAATAAATAAGTTCCAGCTTTTTGCAATTTTTCCTTCTTTCTTTCGCCGCGGAAAGTTTTGATTCTATGATGCGATAGTCATTTATCACTACACCTTAAGATATTTAAATTTTAGACACGAAGTTCCGTTCGCTTATTCTTATTCGTTACCTTGGCAGAATGGAATTAAATTTGAACTCATTTAAGGTGATGTGCGTTCAATATTGGCCTCCCAACATGGAAGTTCACGAAACCTACGGCGACATTCATATAAATATAGTTAAGGAAGAACAACTAGCCAATTTTCAAATTAGGACTTTTCGCCTCTACAAGAAAAACGCAGAAGTAAGTGAAACAGTGAGCACGTCGCATCTTTGGCTGATACGAGTACCATGCAATCAGAATACTAACAAAGAATCAATTTCATTCCAGCAAGTTGTAACGGAGGAGCGTCTCATCTTGCAGTTCCACTATACCGAATGGCATTCACATACGTGTCCGTTTTCAAATGCAGTTCTCGAATTTCGAAGACGAGTCCGAGCTGTGGTTGGTAATATAATTAAGCCAAATAGTATACAGGGTCCCATGTTGGTTCATTGCAAGTAAGTGCTTCTCAGATAATAGAGAGTCGTGCTCCAGAGAGCATCTGACAATGTGTCCTTTTACTATTTGATAACTATTGATTCGTGCAGCGATGGTGGAGGGCGATCTGGAGTTTATATGGCCATCGATGCAAATTTGGAATTGGCAGAAGAAGAGGATTGTTTTCACGTATTTGGCTATCTGAAGAAATTGAGACAGTCTCGAAAAGGACTCATTGAGAATGTGGTGAGTAAATTTTTGCTATGATTATTTGAATTTGTATTCAGAGTATGTTGGCACAGAAAAGTTGATTTTTTAAAGAGTATTTCATTGTGCTCATGCAACGTATAATGAAATCAGAAAGTTTATTTTCATCAATATTTGATTGAAGTTATTTAGGCCCAATAATCTTCAGTTTTATAAGTTACCTATTGTAGTACGCAAAGACAATTTAGGAAATGTTACACAGAACTTGATTTTAATAAAAATAAAGCCAATTTTCAGGGAATTTTTATCTACGAACTCAATTTTAATTCCTATTCTATCTAGCAATATACTTCCCTGCAAATTGTAACCATAACTAAGTCTTTCGCACCACTTTTCAAAATCAATTCAAATTTCACAATTATATGAAAGGAAATAACATTTTATAGTGAAGTAGGTATAGTTAGATGTCCGTAAAGGACTGCAGCGATGGTCTGCTGCATCGGCGGAAGAGGATGTTAAGATCCGCCGAGATTGGCCTTCTCTGGGGACGCGTGAATGCGCTGGCAGGCTAGCGTTGTGGTGTCGTGGGGCGGGTTCTTTCCCCCAGCACAAGGACCCACTACAAACGAATTTCGCATTCACGAATTTCTGGGGTCAAATAAATGTCGGCCGAAGTCGTAAAAGGAGGTAACCAACGAAGGGTCGGAAATTGCTCACGCAAAGGACAAACTGGACCTGGGGAAGACAGACAGACTTAAAAGGACTTCGTCGTTACCGATGATTCGTATTGCCCACAAATAAGAGTGGGGCATCCAGATGGAGGTGGTGCCTCCTCGCACCGTCCCAACCGGATCAAGGACCAAACGTAGACGTGGCCATATATTTCCCATTTCAGTGAAAAACTCATACTACAATTTACATGACTTTCCCCATCAAATGAGAAATATAGACGTGGCCAATTTATGTTCTAGAATTATGTAATGGAATCACATAGCTCTATACGATAAAAGGGCACGCGAAGGGAAGGCCACTCCACCCGGCAAGAGCACCTGTTAAACTACAAAAAACGGAGGAGCGCGCCCGATGGCTAGCCCCTAATATAGAAGGAGCCTGCCATCGTTGTGGGTCCTATACCTGATCAGGTGAAATGAAATGGGAAGACCGAGTTTTCACTGTTTAACAATTCATTTTAAATTTATTTTTACTGTCGTGAACGGAAAGTCGCAAATACAATTTTTCTTTTATTATATTTTTACAATATTTATTTTTCCCATAGAGAAAAGGAAACGAACAAATTCTAGGCGCATATCAATCATTGGTATCCATAATATTCGCGAAATGATCAATCATCAAAATAAATATATTCAAGTTTGATATACCTACATGAATGTATCTGTTCAAAACAAAGTATTTGTCGTATAATCTAAATTTATACCTAAAGTCTAGTTATAATAGGAGTTGTAGGAGGATAAGTTAAATGAAAAATTTTGTTTGAAAGGTTCAATTCAACAGCTTAGGATGAAGTGCATATGCTCATCACATTACTGTCTCACAAAAGTAACTTTAAAGCGGTACCCAATACCTGAAAAAAAGAGTAAATTTGAGGCGTTCAAACAAAATTGAATCGAAAGCATTTATAAATTCAATTAGATTTATCAAAGCTGAATGATTCAATGCCCGATCAATCACGTTATTCACAAACATCCATCTAACATTCTTGAAATATCTCAAGACATCAATAATTTTATAAACTTTGACTACTTTGTATCTAATAACCAAAAAGGGTACTTACCCATCATCCTCGCCAGGCGACCGCTAGTGATGTGGGTGCATTCCAATGTCGCTGTAATTGTTACCAATAGTTTAACGGGAATTTGTGTTTGCTCCACCGAGAGAAAATAAATTACTGATCGAGCATAACACTTTTTCCATTCAGGGGCTTTGCAATTCTGCAGAAAAATATAATTACGTATTTATACCGTCTTTTTTTTAAGATTTTCACTCGTTAAAAGCAGTTAAACCACACAGTAACTAAAATGTTGCATCTTTAACAAGCTCCAGCCGGAGATGTAATAATTTACTGTTCATCTCTGTCTAAATTGATGACTATTGATGTTTTGTAAATCCGTAGATAATCTGCATTGCTTCTGCTTCATTTGCCTAGACGAGTATTTATGTTCGGAAGCATTAACAATACTTCGAAAACTATCTGATTACTCAAGCATCCTAATAGCATACGTTTGATCCCTCCTCTGGATGCCACAATGCAATTCTTCCTTCTAATCTGATACTCGCCAGATTTGCCTACCGCTAAGCAACAATCGTCAGAACCGATCGACCCGATATTCGGACGTTTCATGAGCATTTAACGAGCTAACCAACCGAAACCAATTCCCGCATGAGTCTTATTCTTTATCCTGTATCATATTCGCAGCTATAGAAGCCCGAATTCCGTCATATACTTTTTTTGCTTATACGCTTGGCATCGTAACGATATGTTTGATTATTCGATTACAATCAAATGCTGAGACCGATGAATACCCTCGCACCCAAGGCCTCAAACAAAAGATGATTTTTATGAGAAACCCTAACTTTTAACTGAAGAAATTCTCTGCACCATCCACATTGATCGCATGGTTTGCACTTCTTAACACTCTGGGCATTTTTCAACAGTTATGTTCAGTTAGATGGCATATTGACGATTCGCGGCAAGGCTGTCATACGAGCTCCATGCATTAAACACAAGAAATTCTATCATAGGCCACTTGTACACAAGACAATATATTATGGGGCGATTTGTTTATGTAAATTTCACTGCACTTTGCAAGCACTCGAATCCAATCAAATAATCATTTTCTTGGAACCACAACCTATCATAGCACTGTTCGCGGTCTTTGCACGCATTTGCTTGTTAATTTGTATACAAGAAGCAAATTCATAAGAGTCGATTAATTCTGTTTACATTACTTGGGTCAAAGTGGGGCGCAAAGCACAATCCCACAATATTCGTGGACCGATCGCGCGGAAGACTCCCCTCCTGCTATTCCTCTTTTCATTACCGTGCAGACGGTAATCGCCTCAGCTGAGCTCAGCCTAGTTAGATTGCCTTCCTTGACGTACTATACCGTTGGCTGTACTAGATCAGAGTTCCCATACTCGAAATTTTATGTGACAGATTTAAAATTTTTAAAACCAAAATTTAATTGAAGTAAAGTAAAACGAAGAGGATTTTAAATGGTACTAAAAATTAAATCTCATGGAGAATATAATTAAAAGGAAACATTTAAATTTAATATAAAGGAAAAATTGATATAAAATTACATTTAATAATAGTAATAAGTAAGAAAACTATTTTACGAATTACGATTATGAATGTAAATAATTAAATATTTTTCGAAATCTGCCATTAAAATTCCGAATAGGAGATAGGAGGATTTTCGAGCAGTTTGCTTGTGTGACTGCTCGATTGCTACAATTTTGTTATAGTATTTTTACCTAAAATTATTTACAAAATTTAGAATTTGTCTGTGCGAAGCGACAGAAACTACAAAAATGTAGAACTTTTTAAAGCAGGTCTCCCCGTACACTCATATGGGAGTGATCCTTAATTTCTTTTGCAAAGTAGCCAACCTCGATATCGAATGAATGGTCTTGATGAAGACTTTTGAGATCAGCAGACATGGCTTAGGGGCGCGGCAGAGTCAAAATATGTGAGCAACTTGTATCGACCAGTCCTTAATGCTCTATTTTTTCATTGTGCGTGCAGGAATGATATAATTTTGCAACTGCTAAACTTTCAGTGCTGATATAGCCTTTTGTCTTTGTCCATTGTAAATCGTTATAAAGCTGCAAGCGTTTTCTTTTTACTTTGTGTCAAAAAGCTTCTCATGTTGATCTTAACGAAATTTTTTAATGAGACAAAGTGGCATGGTTATTATTTCATAGGCAATACCGCAGACAAATTTGCTATACTCACCGTCAAAAACCATAAAAAAAGCAAAAAAATTAAAAAAAAAAAAAATAACAACAATGACGACGCAACCAACGGCTGCAACAACAATGTTTACAGCACATTGGAAGCGGTACTAACGATGACAAAAACGACGATGAGTACAATGACAATGAAAAAAAAAATAACAACAATGACGACGCAACCAACGGCTGCAACAACAATGTTTACAGCACATTGGAAGCGGTACTAACGATGACAAAAACGACGATGAGTACAATGACAATGAAGACAGATGAAAAGGAGGTTTTGACCAGACTGATTTTCCCGCGGCGTTTGAGCGCAGCAAAAAATGATGCGAACGCGGGAGCGTCTTAAAACGGAAGAGTGGGAAACTCTGCAGGACGTGCCAGATGTTCGAGCAGCGGGGAAAAATATAAAGAACATCGAGAATTCGATGCTTACTGCTGTGGTCGCTACTGAAGCGACCAAAGCAAGGGTCGTAAATCCGGAAATAAAAACGACCCATCCTAAAGTCCACAAATTGATTACGGCAGGAAAAGAAAGGTGTGACCGACAAATAAGTCGCCGTTGTTTGATTTCATCGCCACCGACAAAAATGTGGTGTAAGTACTGTACTCAGAAACGGAAACCATTAACCTCTCTCAAGAAATGTACTCGCAAAGTGCAATTTCCGCCCAGCGAAATGAAGAAGATAGGCTAATCCGGAAAGCGGGAGATGTTCTTAAAAACAATTAAATTTGTATGCAACTCGCCGAAATCATTAAAGGAATAAAGATTGGGCTTCTTGAACTAGAGGAGCTCCAAGACCGCAAAAGGCGTTATTGGGGGAGCTGGTTAGAGGCCCAAAAGGATAAGCAGGCCGTAGAAGGGCAGAAGGCTAAAGAAGCGCTGAGGCCTAAGCTTAAAGAGCACGCGCAGATAGCTCCACCAACAAGTGACAATAAAAGAATGGCACCTAGCCCAATCGAAGAAGACCGGGATAAAAGAAGAAAGGCAAAGACACTTGGTGGGCATGGAAGACAGACATTGCTGACAAAAGAAGCGAAGAAAGCTGCAAAGAAACTTCTCCAAAAAGTGCCAGAAAATAAACTTCGCATAGCTGTCCAAAAAGAAAAATGACCTGAGACAAAACAGGAGAGAAAGAAGCCCTGATGAATACCCCGGCAACAGGCACTGTTCGTAAAACAACAAGATAGCCGATCCCACGTAGAAGTGCTGCGGGATACCAGGGAAAATGTAAGGCACGAAGACACAAACACTGCCATTAAAGCAGTACAACTAACGCGATTGGGCCACATACTGGTCGAATTCGGTGCAGAGGTCTGTTGTGGGGTAACGCCATATAGTTTAAATTTGCATCAACCACGAAGGGATCTTGGCACGACTTTACGCAATCAGCCGCGAATAAACGCAAACCCCATGAGCAGAAAGCGTAAAATAACGTACACCAAAAATGTCTTAGATATTATGAATTTGTATCTTGTAAACTCAACATACACAAAGGAAAGCGTAAAGTAACGTACACGAAAAGGTATAAGGTATTATGAATTTTTATTAGGTGAACTCAACAAATTCTTAGAGTGGCTGGCCCGAGCCATGGCCATGCGGAGCGTCGTGTTGGCGGAGTTCAGACCCACACACTAAGTACCAGTTGAACGAAAAGTTATTTGCAACATTGTGACGGGCTCTCACCCAGAAATGCACAACTTCATATAGAAACCCGTCCGGGTGTGATGGATATGCAACGCACATCGAACCCGAGCCGTGATAGATTAAACCCACAATGTCATCATAATAATAATAAAAGCAGCTACATCAACAACAACTGACGGACCTCAAAAGCCAACAACAACTAGCAGGCAGGCAAGTATTGGGGAATGTGACGAGCACAATGGGGTCACAGCGAAATGGCCAAACCAATATTCTTAACTACTTGGCCCGCAGGAGTCCCCAAACAGTAATCGGTTCCACTGGGATGGTGGCAGCGCCTGTCGTTGCCTCCAATGGTCAGGTAAATGCAATCGGTACAGCGATAAATGGGAAAGCAGCTGTGGCAACGTCAGCTGCTGCAGGGCAAGCAGCTAGGGCTGCAAATGAGAATGGCTTGGACAAGAAGACTTGCGACGAGGAGAGTTAGAAGGGCTGGGTGGCCTTCGGGAAGATTTTCATCACTCACATTGTTCGACAGGATGTGAAGTACTACACTGTCCGGATGGTGGAGATGAAGCTACTGAACAAATATTTAAGCTACTTGCATCCCGATATCTCCAGTAGTTGTACCTGCGTGTGGAGCTATTACATCGCGGAGGCAGAAAGTCGGCTCTTGAATGAGATCAACTATAAGCACTGTGATTCCTAGTTTGGGCGGGAAATGTTCACGTTGAAGGACCTTGTAGTGCAATTGAGCGATGCAAACAAGTTCTGCCAGCTCTTTGATATATGCTACAGAAAACTGGTAACAGGCAGTAAAAGCCCCTCGGGCAAATGTGGATTCATAAGGATAAACAAGGAGACGGTCTTGCCATATATGGTACGAGGGACCGAGCAAGTTATGCACCTCTTCTACTTTGAGGGTGACATTAGAAGCCTGTGGTAAAAGGCGGCACTGTTGTCAGGATGGGATCTAGCCTACCTGAAATTTTGTTGCAATGTTCAAGGCATTCGTAATGAATTGTTCTCCAGTGAATCTGTAGCTGTGATTAGTTTGACTGATATCAAAAGTTACTTTCCCACCGGTACGGAATTCGAGGACTATTGGCCCAGCAAGGTAGTTGATTCAAACCTGCTAATAGCGTCGAAGAATCTCAATAATTCGGTTCATTGGACGAGACAATCAACAGCGCCGCCTCCGAAAATTTTGAATACTATACCAAAAAGAGGCCAGCAGCAAGAACAACAGCAACAAATCAGAAAGAATGCTTATCAGGCGGGGATGCAAAATTGTAATGATTTTAATGTCTTGATCCGAACGAGAAACCGACCTCTCATCGGTTCTAGACGTTAATTCTGAGTAGTGCCAACGGATGGTACCAACCGGTCAACCAATCCGTGCACCGTAATCCATTTTCGCGGTGGCTGCTTGTCGTCCAGCTAGATCGGAGAGGACTTTGGTCGCGGGTCTCCAAATGGATTACGCTCATCTACAATTTTCAGCCACCAATAAATAACCGTTTCCAAACGTGTCACAAAATACAATCATACGGAGAGGAAACCTACTTTACGTTACTCCGTATTTCTTCATTCAACCAGTCAAAGAACAAAAATTTAATGTTTACTTCGCGTTCCCGAATTTTACCGACGCGGTACCGAAAAATATACTACGTTGACGTAAATCCGAAAAAAACTACGCTAAAGAAAAACAAAAATCAACTAAGGTACCGCGTACCGCGCGCGACGTGAAACCGACCTCAGCGGATTTTCTCAAACCCTACCCTCGCGACGGCATACTTACCATGCACTCTACTTTCCGCTGAAAGAAAGGAACCACTGGAAAGGAAAGTCGTTATTTCTGTTTAGCAATTCATATTATTTATTTTTGTTTTCTTCAAAAAGTTTGAAAGTATTGTTATTAAATTTAAATTGATTTGTCATTTAAAAAAATGAATTATAAGAGAAAAACGTTATAATAATTTCAACTTCACTTAGAAACAAGTTCACACGTAATAATATAATGTATAGCCACGTATTTTCTTTTCTTTTAATTTAGTCTTAAAACATTTCACGTCAACTCATTTTGTTGATGTTTTCATTTTATTTTCTTCTTCCAATTGAAATGTTAAAAAGTTGCATATGTTTCGTTAAGCAAAATTTAAACGAAAATAAGATAGAGAAGAACAATAAAGAGGTTGAGAGTGTGTAAAGTATGTTGGTAGTGTAATCGATGAATGGACATGTACTGTTTGACTCAATATCTTGCATAAAAATTAAGAGCAATCAATAATTAAAAAAAAATAAACAAGTGAAGTTAGCAGTAGCACTAAAATCTAATCAGACGAGTAGCTTTACATTGAAATTTATGTTATTCCATTTTCTCTCTATTAATCTAGATGCGAAAAACTTTTTTTTTATTTATAATGTAAAAACCACAACTGTGTTTCATTCTAAATTTAAATTTAATTTCTTCTCCACTTCAGTCGGTAATAATTCTATAGTTGAAATTGTTGTACAGTTAATTTTTTTTTGAATTTTTCATTTTGTTTCATTTTTCCAACTTTAATTAAAGTCTAACCTCCAAGCGTGTGTTACCAATAAACATAATATCTTTCTATGACTAAGAAAACTTATGAAATATCAATAATAAAAGTAGACAGAAATTAACAAATATACAAAATGCAACGTAAGAGTATTGCATTAAAGATCTCTAGAGATCTAGAGATTGATTGATGTTGCTGCCTTTGGTACTTTCCCACTTATCTCAAAAGCGAAAAGTGGGCGAAGTAGCAGGAACAGGAGGGAAGGCGAGGCTCAGGGTGGGGATGGATTAAATAAGGCTAGTTGCGGAATAGCAATGCCAGATTACACTGTCTACTAACATTCTCTATCGTTATCTTAAGGTCTGCGCGCCGGTATAGTCGATTTCCTTCGAAAATCTTAAACTTTACAAAATCCTATTTGCACGTTTTTGACTATTTTTGACGAGTCTATATGATCAGAGCCGCTCTTGTCCTCGTTCGTTCCATTGACATCGTTTTCATCTCTAACTCTTTTACGCTATTTTTAATTGTACTTATCTTCCGGTTGAATAGGAACTCCAAGCACAAGGCCAGAGTTACGACATAGCCTTAAGATGTTATTTTCAACCCACAGCAATGAGAAACCTTAACATGTGGACATTCGAATTCAGATTGCACGATTCCTTCCCGGAAATAACATGCAACATGGAAACGATTACCATGCGAGTCTCCAATTAAAATATCACCAGCATTTGTTATATCATACCGTTTGGGAAAGCCTGTAACTTCTGCATTACCGAACCTGATCAACAGATTAAATGATTACGGAAAATCGGCGAATCACAACCAGAAATATGAGAATAAGCAACTCAATTCGTGCGCCTTCCTGACTTGTCTCAGTGCCACGCGGCCATCACTTTTGACCTGCTTACTTTTCGGCACTTCCACCCACACACTAATTGCGCACACGCGAAATTACTGACATTCGCCGACCGCTCTTTGGTGACGGCCACCACTTGCACACTTCACTGCCATGCGGCTGTCAATTCCTCTTGTCATCCCACGACAAAATTGACGTGGGATGTGGGCCCGTCGCAACCAAAATGAAATGACAAGCCACCTAGCAGCAAGGTGTGTTGGTAGTGTTCGCCAGCGGCGTCACATGATTCATTACAAAATCAAAATAATGTCCAAAGAATCCATCAGATAGCAGCTGCTGCTTCCATGGCTATTCTTCAGAGCTCTCTAACACTAGCAGCTGTTCAGGCTTAGTCGCTAGCATATGCACAACGAGCCATGAGAACTGATGAAACGATTGCACAAAACGATGCTCAACAACAATTCCAAAGAACTTATAACAATGCAAACGTTCAAAACAAACAAAACTTGAAAAATTTAATGCCGGCACGTCAGCAATACACAAATTACAACCCACGAGGGATGCAAATTCCAACAATAAACAATTGCGCTCAATCGCAACATCCTCCACCACTAGCCCATTCAGCAAATCAAAATCAACAGCACATGTCGAATGCCGCCGCTAATATTGTTCTTCAGCGACAACAGCAACAAACCCGAACTGTCACTAAATTGCCTTACTGACATTTCTCCAAACTTGTTTAGTAGGAGTGAGATTCCATGAACACCCAAAAGCACCGATTCTCGTACCGACCACACGTAGTGGGATTTTTATGGCATCGACCTACTTGAATGAGCCGTTGGCCGAGAATACAATAAAAGGGGGACAGAGAGATGTCCCGTTCTTCTTTCTAGCAGGAAAAATCATCTGGTGAAGAGTGTGAGTGGAGGCAGGAATCTACCGGAAAAACGCGATCGAGCAAATTGGCAGTGGAAATCTGGGAATAAATCAATTAGTGAAGAAAGCAAAAACCAATTATTTGGGGATCCCCACATCAGCGGCAGCGGAATCACCGTCGTAAGTGTTGGCCAACCGTTTTTCTTTTTTTTTCCACAATATTCTGTTGTATATTTTCTTGTGAAATTTTGAAGTTTAAAGTTAAAGATTAACTGAAGTGAATTTTTTTGGTTGTTTCTTAGACTATTTTTAGGGTTTTGTAAAATAATTTTACAAAACCCTACTAGTTTCGCGAGCAGTCTGTCCGTCTGTCCGTCCGTTCGTCCGTCCGTGTGTCACAGCAGTTTTTCTCGGAAACTACTTAAGCTAGAAACATCAAATTTTGTGTGTAGGTGTAAAGTGGTGATCTCTTCAAAGTTCAGCTACAAAAAAAATTTATAAGGTATTTAAGGGGGGTCTCCCCATATAGGAGAGTGACCCCTCAAAAAAAATTTCATTGAAGGTAGCCGATATGGGTATCAAATGAAAGGTCTTGATAAGAACTTTTCAAAACAGGTCTTAGTTTGGCAAAACTTGCTTCGAGGGGCACAAAGGGAGGGGAAATACACGAAAAATGTATGTCCCCCCCCTCGCGATTGGACACCTGTGATCCGAAAAATCTGAAAAAAATCAGGAATGTAGGCCTTGGTGAGTACAATAACAACAAATACGTGAGAAGTCGCAATTCACTCAACTTTGTTAGTAATAGTATGATTTATCGATTTTATGTTTTCTTGAATAAAATCTTAACGGTACCCTTAAATTCAATGAAATTCAGCAGGTGGATGTTTATTTATAAGATTGATCTATCCTGAAAGTTTCATAAAGATTGAATCATATTTAGCGAAGTTATAGCGGTTTAAATTTTCCCGTATTACTATGGAACAATATGCGCTGCATTTATTACTATGGCAACATATGGCTATGGAACAACATGCGCTTTTCACCGACTCAGACACTACAATTTTGCTAGGATTTGCATGAAAATTTCAAGAATGATAGGTGTCATGAATATCTTTAAGAATCGGTTCAGCTAGTGGTATCAGTAATCGTAAAACAAAATAGTGGCTGTTTTAAATACGAAGATTGAATAATTTTGAGTTATTTTTTCCCAACTTCAACGTTTAAGGTGCATGCTTTGAACACTTAGTTCAATTTCATGAATGACTGAAGATGAGTACCTACAATTAATGCTCATAAGTGAAAAAAGTCAAGGAGGTGGGAGAGAGCTCCTAGCAAAAGGGTTTTGTAACCATTCTAGGATTGAAAAAATTGGCCATTAATCGATTATAACAGTACAGGAGAGTGGCCCCTGAAAAAAAAATTCATCAAACGTAGCCGATATGAGTATGAAATGAAAGTTTTCATGGGAGCTTTTCAAAACAGTTGTTAATCTGTCAGTTCTTGCTTCAGTGGGGGCACAGGGGGGAAATACATGAAAAATGTGTTTCCTCCGTCGCGGATGGACATCTGAAATAATTATCAAGGGAGATATTTATGAGTATTACAATACCGAAAACCTCAGAAGTCGAAATTCGTTCAACTTTGTTAATAATAGTATGATCTTCGTATTTCATATTTTCTCCAATAAAATCGTCTTTGACATGTTTCTTGATTTGATTCGATCTGGTGACTGCATTTTGTGAATTGAATACAAAACCCTTCTGACAAGAGCGTAGGTCTGTTTACCCAACTTGTTTTTTCTCATTTAGCTACTCGTATTCTGAACTTTCTGCTCGTGAGCGGGAAGATTTTACTGGCGTCGCTTTGAAGTCGCGGGATTGCCAAAGGCCCGTTATGGTCAGGTCGCGCTTAAAGTTTCTTCCTGGCTTTTCCAACGTTGTATTCAGGTGTTGTAGGGGATTACAATTTGGAAGAGTAGGATCTGAGGTAGGTAGGATTCTACTCTTTGTTCTCCGGGGAGTCGTAGCCTCGTCCAGCGGCTCCGATCGGGCTCCAAGGGTTGGTCGAGTGGCACCTGCGCCGTCTCCAATGGAGCTATCCGGGGCTGAAAAGAGCCTGACCGGAGCACCCCTTGTACAAACGGTAATAGGTCGACAATAAAGAAGCATTTTGCGACGCAGTAAAGAAAGTCCTCGGCAAAAGCGCAACTAAAGCCTCGCTCGAGCCAAGGGCAAAGATCGAAATAAGGGACATTGACTGCATCATGGACCTGGCCAACATAGAAGAGGCCATCAATAGGTAGTTCCCTAGTGTGGGCAGGATCAAAGCGAGACTGACATCAGGAAACTATGGCCATCATTGACTTGACCGAAAAGGACGCCGAGCAATTTCTAAATAAGGCCAAAATAAGAATAGGAAGTGTAGCGCCTCTTCAATGTTTCAAATGCCTTCGGAATGGTCACATTGCACAAGTATGCAAAGGACCCGAAAGGAGTTCCTTATGTTACAAATGCGGTGAAACGGGACATAAAAAAACTACTGTTCAAAGGAGGCACACTGCATTCTTTGCCAGGATGCCAATCCAAGACCGGATCTTGGGTACGTCTTGGGATTAAGGAAATGTCAGGTTTCTCAGGAAGCCCTAGCCAAGGCAAAATCATAGCTGCGATGACCCGTATCCTGCAGGTAAACCGACACCGCAGTTTAACCACCAACAATCTGTTTGAGCAGTCAGTGAGGGACATGAAAGCCGACTTCATGCTGCTGAGTGAGCAACACCATGATAAAAGCTAAACTAGTACGGCCGCCATCTGGGTTCGGAACGGAGATTTTCAGGCAAAGAGCTGTGAACGGGTGGATGATTTTGTGTGGGTTCGGTGCTCAGAGACCATCTTCTTTAGTGTGTACCTAACACCGACCGAGTCGATATCATATTTTCAGGCCAAGCTTAATGCGTTGGAGGGCGCTATTTCAAAGGCAAACGGCATGCCTCAAACAGATCCGCGAGGGAAATGAATCCTAGAAATGGTGGCCAAAACGGCGCTCGTTATACTAACCACCGGAAATACGTCGACTCTCCGCCTTATTGGCTGTGAAAAAAACCATATCGGACGTGACATTTGCCTCGGAGTTCTTAGTATGGAGGATACACGATTGGAGAGTATTAGAGGACTACTCAACCAGTAATCATCAGTGCATTCTGCTTGAGATCAGTGATGTTTTTTTCTGATGTGCGTGCTCTCGACCTTCTACAATTGGGTGGAACATCGGAAGGATGGATGTCGAGAGGTGCGTCGAGGTACTCACAGCAGGTGCTCCGCTGCAGATAGATTCACAGGGGATGAAAGAACTGACTGCTCAAGACGTGGTAAACTCAACTATGAGCATCATCACGACTGCTGATGCATCATTAAGTCACAAATTATTAATTGACTTCATGTTAGGTTATCCCTTAATATCTATGGCATTGTAGAAATTGTGATGTTAGTCGTAAATTTTAACAAACTTTACTAAATAAACGGGAAGCTATGACACAGAAAATGATTGTTTTTTTTTATATCTCTATGATATTTACATCTGTGTCTATATTCCTGAAAACTCTCTCTTTCAAAATTATGAATAATTTCCCTTCGAATTAGCCAAATTAATATCAGCATAGTGCTTAGGTGTGTATCATCACAAATTTTGATCTGAATGAAATTACGGAAGTATTCTTTTTACTTATTATATTCCTTCTACCTCCATAAACTCACTCATTCCTTTCAGGATCAATATAAATTCGTTTATGATACTCTGGAAGAGCACGTTGTTTGCGGTAAAACATGGTTTCCTGTATCCGAACTATCAGAACGACTGAAGGCGAAAGCGAAAAAGGATACTGTTACAAAAATGAACGAATACCAAAAAGAATATGCACAAATATGCAAGCAAACCCCCAGGTGAGCTACCCAAGGATTGAGAAATAATTGTTCTTCTGGAACTTTTCCTATTAAAAATTCCAAATAATAATATCCTCTCATATACCCTGTCAGTAATAAAATCCTCTTTGTTTGCTTTCCTTTACATGCTTCCTCGAAATTGAATTCATCATGAACATCTACTACAATTTTAATTCAGATTTACGATTGGAGATTGTGCTGGCGGTCATAGGGCGGATAATCGAGAGAAAAATCGAGACGTGCTGTGTGTTCCACGTAAATATATTCATAAAGTTTTGTTTGAAGAAGTTTACTTGAATAATTTTCATCTTTTTCCATGTTTTATCTTCGCTTTATTTTTTATGCTCTCAATTCTACTTGGGAAACTTGTAGCCGACAATTTTCGACCGTACCTGACATCGTTCCAGGGCAATGCATTTACAGACTATATTAATTCGGTGTTTGTCGATGTAAGTAACATTTATGTGCTGCTTTCAGGAAGGTTATTTGATTTGAATAAATTAAAATAATTGAGGATTTATTTGCCTTGCAGGGATATACGAAACCTCGTGAATATGTTGTCACTGAGTGGCCGTTGAAGCACACTCTGGGCGAATTCTGGTCATTATGTTATGATCACGAATGCTCGGCCATCGTTGTCCTTTGCCAGCCGCCTCAAAATTCGGTAAGATAATTATTTTGTGTTGAACGCGATTATAAAAGATTGATATAGAAAAATCAGGCTAAAGTAGTAAAATGAATATTTTCCTGTTGCTTGTACCCCATAACGAGCGCGTGTAGAAAGTTTATAGGCAACTGGTATGAATAATGAGGAAAGTAAAACAACATTATATCAGTGTACCCAAGGCTTAACACAATTTTAATGTTGCATCTTTTCGAACGAGATACATAGAAAACGATTTACCTTTCGACCATTTATTTCAGCAACAGTATCCTCCTTTCTGGCCACAAAAATCAAAAACTGAAAAATATGGACCCGTGTTCTCGGTGGATTACGTTTCCAGCAAACACTACCAGAATATTAAGCAGTGGGAATTCAAAGTTAACAAGAAGGTAATAAGTCTTTAGGAGTATTTAAGATACTTTCGCTAAACAAATTTTCATTTCTTACCCTATTAAATCATTAGATTATTTCGCTGACAGAGATGATGGCTGGTGTAAAGGCTCCTACAAAAACTGTTCAACTTTTTCAGTTAACATGCTGGCCAATGGGTCATAAGGTGAGTAATTATTGTTAAAGCTTAATATATTAATATGAATAGGATTTTCTTTTATCTGGTTTATTATCGGTGGGCTAACGTTTGCAATACAAATTATAATTCCCTAAAAGAATCTTGAAGTGATAATAAATAAGTAATGGGTAATATTTTCATGAATTATCCAGAAATAAATTTACGTTAATTCATTTAAAACAAGTTGAGTAGGTAAGGAAATACTCCTATCAGAAAAGGTTGTAGCCATTCTAGAGCTCAAAATGTAGTAAACGCTGCTGCTTTCGGTTTCTACTTCAATAGGCTTTGAACCGAAAGCGGCGAAGATGCGTTTGTGGTGGTCACGACATATACGACAAGTAGATGTCATTAGCCACAGCAGCGGTTTTGCAGAATCGCTGTCGAAGACGACTGACTCTTCATCTACATCCAGTCGAGTCCGTACGTACATTAATATACTACGTAACGTTATCAACATAAATGGCATCAGCCATCTTGAATTACTATCAAGTTTTTGTTACTTTAAAATCAGTGAAATAAAGTTATTATTTTTGATACCCCGGCACGTGTTAATAGAGCGAGTGACAGGAGCTTTCATTGAGGAGATCGCATTGCTGTCAAGCGACTATCAACTCAGGAAGTGTATCAGATGTTAGTTTCTAAGTTGAAAGTTATGCGAATTACCCGCTCATTAAGCAGTTCAATTAAAGTTTATTTTAAATGAGGTACTATTTACAATCAAGTGCAACATTTTGCATCCGAACTATTCTGCAACTTAATAGCGCAGTTCAAGTCCCAGTTGAAGTTTCCATCGAGAGAGATGAAGCCGGAAAATCTCCTCATACAAAACCCAGAGATATGACAGCTTGCTGACTATATTGTGTAGATGCAAGGTTTTTTTCGATATGCCGCATGATGCATTCATTGGTACGAGAACAATCAACATAGAATCCATACAAGCAACTGTTGCGTGGAAGTAAAATAATAAAAAGACACCGTTTGCGCACACGGTTAGCTATAGATTGACAAAATTGCAAATCTAACACCCCTTCTCAATTTTACAATTAATATGAACTAGATTTAAATTTTTGATTAATTCAGTAAATCTATTAGCATTTATTGGCTTTGTCAAAATTTCAGCCGTCATCATTTTAGTTGGACAATAAACTGCTTCGATGATATTGTTAGATACCGGTTCTCGAACAAATTTATTTTTAGTGTCGATGTGCTTTGTACGTTGACTGCTTCCTTTGTTGTATAATCCGTAGATGCAGCTTTGGTTATCTTCAAATACTTTAACAGGTGTTGCTTTATGTTGATTGAAATTTTTGAGTAGTTGCACTACCCACATCAATTCACGAGAGGCTTTGCTGAATGCCACATACTCAGCTTTGGTGGATGACAATGTTACTGTTGGTTGTTTTCGACTTGCTCAACTAATTGGTGAACCTGAATAGAATAAAGTGTAACCAGTATTTGATTTTCGATCAATTTGATCTCCGGCCCAGTCAGCGTTGACGAAACATATTAATCCTTTATACTTAGTTGCTGTAAGATATCGAAAATCATGTTTAGCTTTGTTCCAATCTTTAATGCTTGGGTTGTTTACTTTTTGTGGCAAAACTGATCTTGCTATAGCTATATCCGGCCGTGTGTTTGTTGCCAAATAAAGTAACGAACCGATTGCACTTCTGTAAACATCCTTATTTTCGAATGATTCGCTTTCTACTTCAGACAAGTAAAATGGTTCCATAGGAATTTTTGGTTCTGTAGCGCTAGACAATTTAAATTCCCTTAATTTGTTTTCAATATATGTAATTCGTTTGATACATCGTGAATATACCGCTTATGTCTCGTTTCAATTGAATGCCCAAATAATATTTTATGTTACCTAAGTCTTTTGTTTTGAAATGTTTGTCCAAATGTATCTTGACGTCGTTGATGAATTGCAACTTCGAAGAAGCGATAACTATATGATCATCATAAGTGCACAAATATCTCCAATCATCGCCGATTTGATTTATGTAGAGACATGGATCATTATCACTATTTGTGAATTCATTTTCTTTGATTACCTTATCAAATTTTTGATACCATTCTTTCGCACCTTGTTCAAGCCCATATAGATTTCGTACTAACTTGCATACCTTATCGGGTCCTCCAATATGATATCCTTTTGGTTGACGCATGTAGACTTCATGAGAAAGTTCGTCATTCAAGTAATATTCTTTTCCCCCGCCACAGTAAGAAGAATTTTAAGAGTTGTATGATTAACAACGAGAGCAAAAATGTCATCAAAATCACGTCCAAACTTTTGCAAAAATCCCTGTGCACCTAAACGCGCTTTATGTTTAACTTCATTACCGTGTTGGTCAGTGTTCGTTTTTTTTTTAAATACCTCCATTCCCTACCACTCTCTCCATCACTCTTTCTTCGTCGCACAACGCTCGTTCGATCTGCATTCACATTACGTCGCTTGGTCCTTTGTGCCACCCAGACAATGTTTAACACATCGGTATAAGGGGGCACACAATATAATGTGAACTAGTCCTTTTCATGAACATCTAGTCCAAAAAAAATCATGATCAGCTCTCAGAGATAAAAAAAATTCAATATAATACGACGCATTTAAAAAAAATTCCGAGTAAGGGATGCATCAGACTACGACTATTTAGCCGCACTTCTGTCGCAAGTTACACATGGTTAAATGGAAGCCCGCACACTGCGATTTTCGACAATTTTGTCCAGCTCGGCAGTCGCAGGAATTTGCGATTTTTCCTAAAACCAGTTTAGCAGGTAGTTTTTGTGATACGCGCGCAGGCGCACATCATTTGGACATTTGACGCTGAAGTGCACGGAAGTTTCTTGCATAACGTGCAAATGAGTTAGCGCATGTGTTCGTGGCAAAGACATACCTTCAAATGAGCAAATTAGTTCTGCGCATGCGTGAAGTTCCTTTGCAAATCTGGTCGCAGTGTGCTCGTATTTGCGTCTGAAAATCGCTGGTTACGGCAGAAAAATCGCAATGTGGCCGAACCCTAACTGTCACTCGCCGATAGGGTCAAAAAAGAACGCCCTAAGATACTAGGCTCATAAAAGCAGGATTACAGGTCCACTCTTCAATCAGTGGTCATTAAATGCTCCCTTAGTCTTTTCTTAAATACCATAAGTGAGTTTGCTCCCTTAACAATCTCTGGTAGATTGTTATATATACGCAGAGCATCATTCGTTGTATCGTTCTTTAGGCGATCCGTTCTGGCAAAAGGTATTACGAATTGATCTGCATTCCTCACATCATATGGGTTGATCTGTGATACCTTAATTAATGGCGCTCGTTCCGATCCATTAGTTTTTGAATTTCTGTAGATAAACTTAGATTTCTCCATAATAATAATTTGACTAAAGGTTAATGATTTAGCCAATTGGTAAACCAAACTAGTTTGATTAAGCATTGGCAGCATCAGAATGTTTTTATACACTTTGGTCAGCAGCCTGGATATACTGTTTAAATGTTGCTTTGCTGATTGACTCCAAATAAGTACTCTATAATGCAATTTCGCCAGGACAAACGCATTTAGAACAAGTTTCTTGATGTGCATTGGAAAATCCTCATATCTTCTCAACAAGCCTATTATTGGGGCTAATTGCCTCCTTAAGCTATTTATGTGTGGTAACCAGGTCATACGATGGTCTATGATAATACCAAGATATTTCATTTCTAGCATTCTTTGCAATTTTTTGCCATTAATTTTTAGGTCGACATCTATGCCTCCTTTGTTCTTTTGCTTAAAAACAATATATTTTGTCTTTGAAGTGTTCAACACTAGTTTGTTTCCAATTAACCACTGATGGAATTTTCCTAGATCGTCGTTGATAGTGTTCTCAATGGCAGTTTTGTCTCGTCCTGAATAAAGTAGAACTGTGTCATCAGCATATAATGTGTGATATCCCGTCAACCCATATGTATTTAGATTATTTGTGTATAGCAGGAACAAAGTTGGGCCCAGTATTGAACCTTGGGGAACTCCTGTTTCCGTAGGTGCATGATCGCTCAGGACATTGTTGATTAAAGTTCTCTGCGATCTTCCCTCCAAGTAACTCTTAAACAACTACTTAGGACTACCCTGAATACTGTACGATTCAAGTTTACGAAGCAAGAGGTCATGATCAACTGTATCAAATGCTTTTTTCAAATCCCCAAAAATTGCGATGACATAATCACCCCTGTCAAGTCCTATATTGATGAAACGTGTGACAGAATGTAGGGCATCCAAAGTACTCTTGTTCTTTTGAAAACCAAACTGATGTTGGCTTATGATAGGGTTTTCAACTAAGAATGATGTTAATCGATTGTTTAGTATTTTTTCAAATATCTTACTAAATCCCGGCAGCAGCGCAATCGAGCGATAGTTACTTGGGTCAAGATGATCACTACCCTTAAATATAGGAACTATTTTTGCAAGTTTTTTTTCTTCCGGAAAAGTTCCATTCCTAATATGCACGTTTATAAAATTTGCCATAATCTGGGCTATGTCCTCCTTTATTATACTAATCTCATTCATCGTGATGCTATCAATGCCTGGCGCCGTATTCTTTTTCAATTCATTGATTACATTTAAGACTTCCCTTTTATTTGTTTGATGAATGTGAAGGATGGAATTTACTGCGATATTTGTATTATTTACATTGCCTGCTGAACTGGCAACGATTTCTTTAGTGATTCTTCCACCAATTGTTGAAAAAAAAGTTATTCAACGAGTTCGCCGCGCCACGTGGACATGATGTGTTAGAGGGCCCATCAGGATTCAGTTGAAAGTTTTGTGATATACCCTGGGTTGAAGAGTTATCCTTTACCTCATTTATTATTTTCCATATTTCGCGGGAGTTGTCAGCCGCTGTTTCCATTCTTCTTGAGAAATATAAGAATTTAGCCTCTTTCACCAGTCGTTTCCATTTGCTACCGATTGCGATACTACTATGAGGCAATGTTACTATTTCCCAAGTACCTTGCTGCTTTAGTGAGTTCATCTCATCATCCATAGCCTTAATCCAATTTGGTTTATCACAACTTCCGATTGCTTCCTCAAATGTAGTTGGTTCGGTGTTAATTTTGTCAGATGCAACCTTGTATATTTCTCTATAACGTTGAGGTAGGATGCCTTTATTACTACGGGTTGACTGTCTGGGTACCTGTACCTCTCGAGGATCTTCGATACCATCAAGTTGTCTGTCAATCCTATTTTCAGTATCTTTATTCGCTGATTCCATTCCCCTTCCAAATTCAATTTCCGAATCGTTATAATCAGGTGATGGATCTGCGTCTGGGAATCGAACATCCCTAGAGTTGCCTTATCTTCACATACGGCACAGTGGATACGTTTCTCGAGCTAGGACTCCATCGAGGTTTTCCATGGCAATTTGTAATAGCTAATGCGTCGTGGCCAATTATTGGAGCTGATTTCTTAATCTATTGTACTATTATTCGACCTCTAGTAATTTAAGCTGATCTATCGTGAAACAAAACTCCGGTAACTCGCCTTTTTGCCGACTATTCGCAGAGTACCCGGATATCACACGACCCGAGGGACGGGCACCTAAGGTACTTCATAATGTGCGCTATCATATATTTATGACACCAAGGCAATCAGAAGCCAGCAAGCTTCGTCGTCTGGCATCGGATTGCTACGCCATTGCACGGAAGTGATTCCAAACAATGGCCCAACTTGGCACAGCACAAACGTCATTTAATATTGGCCCGCTCTGCTATATTTGGCTACAAAGAGTGACGGCGAGATGCAGCCATGTGGCAACTTTCACCCTCTATGCATGCACCACCCTCGAACGCTACCCAGTACCTCACATTAAACTCTTTGCACAACTTTGAGACAAGAGTATTCTCAAACTTAGTCTAAGCATATGATCAGATCCCAGTAGCCGAATCTATTGGAATGCAGTGTAGTTGTTTCAACGTTTTGTTGACGAGATGCTGTAAAACTTCGATACTTTGTATGCATACATCGACAACATGATAAAAGCGTCGGATAACAAAACTCAGCACTCGAAACACTTGCGTAAGCTCTACGAGAATATTGCATTGTCGTAAGCCCAGCCAAATTAATTTTCAGAGAGCCTGAAGTACCCTTTCTTGCTCACATAGTATCGAGCACGGGCATCCGCCCCCTCCCAGAGAAAGTGCAAGCGATAGTTAACTATCATTGCCCTGAGATGACCAAACAGTTGAGACAATTCCTCGGTATGCTAAACTTCTACTAAAGTTGTACGTCGAGGACTGCTGAGACACAAGCTCCAAGGCAACGCACTTTTAATATGTATGGAAGGAGGCCGGGAAGCATTTGCAGCGCCAAAGAAAGCTCTAGCATAGCTATCACCACTATTGCGCTGTTATGTGACGTGTTGGATATTGGATCGGTTTCTACAGCAGAGCTTATGCTACAGTGCAACAACGGGTCAATGGTAAATGGGAACCACTTTGGTTCTTTTCGAAAAATCTTCAACGGCACAAAAAAGTGCGCTGCCTTCGACGGACAGCCCCTAGCCATTTACCAGGCTATCAAGTATTTTCACCATATTTTAGAAACTCACGACTTCGTTATATACACCGGCCACAAGCCGTTAGCATTTGCCTTAAAACAAAAGCTCGACAAAACTTCTCCACCTCAAGCACAACTTTTGGGCAACATCACACAGTTCTCGACCTGCATCTGTCACATTTCAGGCGAAAGCAACGCTGTATCTGACACACTTTCACGTGTGAAAGCTGTAGAAAGCACGTTGGATTACCAAAAAGACAACGAGCTCAAAACATTGATGGAATCGAGCTCGGCACTACCACTAAAGCTAATGTAGGTTCCTGACACCAATAATGGACCTTCTGCAACGTCTTAACTGAAAGGGTACTGTATTAATTGAGCAGTTTGCCCCACGTACAGCTCGATAAATCGGCCAATGCACCCATTAATTTCATCCGCAACGCGTATGCTGTTTTGGTGGAAATATTATACCAAAACTTGGTGCATAATATTCCGTAGCGATACCAAGTAGATACCGGGTATCCCTACACAATTTGAAATATCTGCTACTACTCACCACCTGATGTCGTCAGTGTGCGGGGTAAATTGTACGAGCAATTGATGTCAGTAGTGGAGTGTCAGATTTGGGGACTTTCTCAGACATCGCGTTCGGCCTGTCAAGTTTTATCCTCGACTACTTTCACATCTTATGCTCGACGGCGTGCATTGTAGTGCAAATATTAATGTCATCAGTGAGATTTCAATAGTGGAAAATTTGCAGCAAATATGTGCCGATAAATTAGTAAATTCAATGCCCCGTCCTTGTCGCCTTCATCTTTTTGATTGTGATCATCGCAGTCGCAGGCGAAGCTGGGTCAATACTTTTTCACAACGGCCACTGGACCCCTAGTTTTGTTGTTGTACGGTGAAGTGTTGCGGTAATTATTGGTTGAAATTGACATTTCCCGTTCCCCGTGGCCCCAGAGGTAAGATTTGAAAACAATTTGCTTGATTGGCTTACGGTAGAGTTGCTCAGAGTAGCAGTCGGTATTGGTCCAGGTCAAACCTCACCCCACGATTGCATCGCAAGTCACAATTGTCCCGTGAAATTCGAATGTCGAGTGTGGATCACTTGGACAAAAAGAAAAACACGACTGAAGTAGCGACCAGCCAGCGGTCTGTTGAAATTACACTTTTTGTGTTTTTTGGTCCAGACCGAGACCTGGCTCCACCAAATCAATGAAATTCCCTGGCAAATGAGTTTTTTATTGAACGTATTTCGGGAGATGAACTTCACCAGCTACAAGACCATAGCGAGCAGCAGTTGTTGACGTATGCAAGACGTGCTTTGGAGGCAGACTGCAAGTATCGGAGGAGGCTGCAGACAAAACAGGGCCGCAGTGGCCACACTCTTCAGATGTTTATTGGTTTGAATGGTCTTGGGGTAGCAAAGAGAGAGCATCAAACTCTGTTCATGTCGCATAAACCGAATCCAGTTTCTAGCCAAAACACAATTCGAAACGGTGCTAGAACTAGACGTAACAAGACATCAACTTTCACAAAAAAATAATTTCAGAACGCTTTCCGCGAACCCTTTTTAAATACTCAAGCACTTAACGCGCAGGGAAATTTTGTTTTGCCTGAAATTCAGCTTGAATATACACCATAAATTTAAGCTTCGAAATTCGCCTGTCATCAATATTGGAATTAATATTAGTCCGCGAAATTACGGCGCGTGCGACAATAAAATGCAATGAAAAAAAACAAAAGAAAACGTGATTTAAAATGCAATAGTTAATACTTAGTAGGAGACATAGAAACAACCATAGGAAACAAAAAAAGTTAGGTAATGCTCAATACTTTTCAAAATATCATCAACTAACTTTTCGTGTAAAAACCATCTTATTGAAACATGAATGAAAATTTAAATTACCTTCGAATTAGCATCTAGTAAGCAAAACCACAACTCTATGCAAAAGTGCAACTAAATTTATTCGTATTATTTGCAAACGTAATTCAATTGAAACTATTATCTATTAATATGCAATTAATGATGGACCTTCGACAGCTGTCTCCTGTCACTCGTTCTTAATTTAAATGATTAAATTCTATAGCCAACCGAAACATTAATTAATACAAAAAATAAAATCGATTTTCTATGAGCATGTTTCATGTAAAAACAATTTAAAACGAGAATAATCAGTTCTTGCCTTTGGTAGGTCATCTCGGCCTCGACACCATCGAACCGATATATTATGATCGAATAATTCGTGAATGAGAAATTTTTTTTTTGTGGGCTCTTGTGCTGGGGGAAAGAACCCACCCCACGACACACGCTAGCCTGCAAGCGCATTCACGCATCCTCAGACAAGGCCAATTCAGTCGAGCATTAATATCTTCGCTAGCTGAGGCAGCAGTCCATCGCTGCAGTCATTTATGGACCTGATGAAGATTCGAAAACACTACAGTGCGACCATTTATAACACTGCATTTTCGCAAGGGGCATTCAAAAGTATCCACGGATTGGCATATCTAGGCATGAAAAAACTATAAAAGTAATTATTAAGAACTTTATCTGAGCATCTATAGAAACCGATTGCCGGGCATGGGCAAAGACATACCTACAAAGCCAGCAATCGGAAATTATACGCCACGTCACATCACAAATAAGCAACTTCACACCGCCATTCCCACGCTTCGACCATCTACACATAGACATCGTGTCACTGCCAACATTTAAAGGGCATCACTTCTGCCTCACATGCATTCATCGTTTCACTCGCTGGCCCAAAACTTTCCCCATGCCAGACCACAAAGCCGGAATGGTAGCTTGATCATTTATCTAAAATAGATTTGTCGTTTTGGTATACCACAGAGACTAACCAGTAACCAAGGTTGACAGTTTGTATCCGACCGTTTTCGTCGCTAAACCGATTGACGGGTACAATTCACTTTCAGACAACGGTATACCACTCCTCTTCAAATGAGATGGTTGAACGCTTGCTTAGGTAGCTTAAATACGCAATACGATGCCACAAAGTCGACCAATGGATGTGCATTTGACCCACAGTTTTACTGGGTATCCAAGCGGCATGAAAAAAGGCGCACAAGCCATGGCAGCAGAAATTATTTACGAAGAACCAATTCGTCTACAAGGCGAGTTCCTCACACCAACAATAAGAAACTTAAGCCACACAGCAGCTATCCTCCAAGAATCGCAGCAACAAACATATCAGCTCAGCCCAGCACAACCAAAACGACACGGCTACAGCAACACCTTTATTTTTAAAAATTTGACAACAACAAACCAGGAATTTTTAAGACGCGACGATATTTGAAAATTTGATGAGCCATACATCTTAGTCAGCTGAACGGACAAGTTCTTCGCCGTAAACATCCAAGGCCAACAGAGAACAATATCAATCGACGGACTGAAACCAGCGTACACCATGAGCGATTACGACACGAAGAATACTACAACCACAATCATATTTCAACATTCGCAAGAGCTACTGTTATAGCTGCAGATAGGAAAGAAACGTATCAAAACCAGCAAGAGAAAGAACAACCACACAATGAACGAAAAGAAAATCTTCATGAATAGCAAGTATCGCCACCATAGCTGCCACGATAGTGGCAGGTCTGGATAGTCGACAGATACCAGGCGGGATATTAACAGCCACCACCGTACAGCGCACATGGTGCATTACTACAATAGCAAGGGAGTACTTTGGCGATCACAACAAAAAAGGAATTTTAATGCACTGCCGTCCTCTACAAGTAAAAAAATCTTTCCTTTTCTCTTCAGATTAGCTCGCGTCGGAGGCCGCAAAAGCATTGGTCCAACGAACAGCATGCTAGGCTTGGTCGATGTTATACTCGCCACGTAGAAACGTACAAGTAATAAAAATGATGACATTAAAAAGTGTAGTTTTCGGGAAATAAAGAGAGAATAGATAGTACTAAGAATCTTTTATTTCTCCCAACCGCGAGCTAAAGACCCTTTACAACCCGAAGGCGCATACAATCACTAACCGGGAAAATGGAGGAAAACAAAAATGTTCCGAACTCATTGCTTCGAGTGCTAGGCTTCTGATTGAAGTTTTTTGCCGTTATGGATAACGATTATACTTATGATAATTATCATTCCTTCAATCCACCTGGAAGTTCTTTTTTAGGGCTTTGCGTTCACTGAAAAAACCCTACTGAAATTTCAACCTATGAGTATCTGTCCATCCGTTTGTATGTCACAGCAATTTATCTCGGAAACTTTAGTACCTACGAACACAAAACATGGTGAGTGTATTACAATAGATTGTTTCTTGACAGCTTCGATATTAATAAAACTTGCAAAGGTTCTTAAGAGAGATTTTCCCATCAAAAGGAGCGAACCTTTAAAAAATCTGTTTTACTGAAGTTAGTCATGTACAGAGAGAGGATAATCTCATGAACTCTACTAAAAATTATATATCATTCAAAGAATCCCACGAAATAGTTGACTCATAGCTTATATCTAATATGCTTCAACTTGATTTTAATAGGTTCTAATCGAAAACAATATCTTATCCTTACATATTTATATCGGAATATCCCCAAACTTCCTCTTAAAAACCTATTTCTAAATTTTGAAAACTAGCGTTAAACACCAACCAAAAAAATTACACTAAATGTAGCAATAATGAGCTGAAAATCAAAAATGATGAACGAAAAAAAAACAAACAACGAATGACAACAAATAATTTATCCATTTTCATTCAGCCACTCTGTTCCAGCTCGATTAAACTCAACAATCTAAGCAGATGCGTATCTTCATTAAAATTATAAACCTCTGGGCCTCAAATTTGGTGGAAATTTTATCCTCTTGTTTGGAGCCCGCCTATACTCGTATATATGATCTATAACCGAAACACCATCAGAATCAAAAACGTGCCAAGTCATGTCCAAATATTATACACGAATGCTTCTAAAGGAATGAAGCCAGTTGTGAGACAAGTCTCAATGTACCGGTCTGAAGAGTGGGATGACTGTGAGATCCAGGAATTTCCGCTCACCTTTACTGACTTTGCGATATGATTTCAAAGATGTCGACTTTCGTCACTTTAGCAATTCGGTATATTCTTCTATTCGATGTATAGTGTCTCCAATCCGTCTCTGGATTCCAATACAGACAACCACATGCATAAAGACATTTTCGTTCGAAAACTCTTAATTTTTCTGTAGTACTAGCGCTCTGGTTGTACCAGATCTGACATCCATATGTCAAGATTGGCCAAACCAGAGTCTTGTAACAGATAACCTTGACCTGTAGCGAAAGAGTCATCGAAAGTACACGACCACTTTTTGTGCTTTACTGAACATGATTTGGTCATATTCAGTATAGTACAGACACCGATCGAGATGAACAATGAGGTACCGGACACAGGATTTATGTGGAACCCGTTCTGAACTACCCTCACCATCCATAATGTGGAAATCCTTCCAATTGCGATTCAAGTATTGAATGGCCAACCACATCATTGTCTGAAATAAAATTGTTTCACATTTAATTGACTTTCATTTGCCAATTGTCCTTGTAGATTTCTCGGAACTGCTGTAGCTTTTCCGTCGGCCTTACAAATTATCAGATAATCAGCAAACGCTACCACTGATCGCATTGACGACACGTTAAAATCGAAGCCGTTTAATAGATTGCAAATGAAGATTGAGAAAAGCAGAGGCGCGGTAACTGTTCTTTGCAGTAGACCACTCAAGGCCTTAAAATTGCCCATTGCCATCAGATTCCCATCTGCTACAAGACGATTTCTCGTTCAACATATTGCACACTACGGTGACAAGGTGTCTGCCGAACTTGTTCTGAAGGAGATTAAAAACAAGTCTGGTAGGCAAGAGATTACTCCTACCAGAAGGGCTTTATAACATCCTAGGGTTCGAAACAAGCTTTCTGATTCATTCAATACGCGTATAAATTATTCAAAAGATGCAGAGTTTTTTTAATAAACGGATAACAGCCTCCATTTTCTCCCAAATTAAATAATTTTTCTGGATTTTTGTCCAAATGAATTCGATACAATTGAAATGACTATAACTCACTTGATTATGATCTGATTTCCATGAAATTTCACGAGCCTATCGGCTTTATATCAGCCTACATACTTGTAAAATTCAAGTAGTTCAAGGGTACTGTTTCGACTTAATAAGGGAAAACGTAAAATTTACAAATTATACTATTATGAACTAAGTGGGATAAATTTTGATTTCTAAGATATTTTTTGCCCTTGTACTCATAAAGACCTACCTCCGTGACTTTATTCAAGATTTTCAGGCTCAAAGGAGAGGGGGGCACAAATGTTTCATTCATTTCGCCTCCTCCTGGATCTCCTGATGCAACAAATGACTGTTTTGCTTCAGAATTTGAAAGTTCGAATCAATAACTTTCACTTGACGCCACACTCAAGTACTTTTGATTAAAAAATGTTGAAGGCTACTTCGTTATAAGGGGGGATCCCACTTAAACATTTTGAAATGTTTGATACCACCTCAACTTTTGAGAGACTACTTATTCTGACCTTTTCACAAAGCTTGAGCTTTCTAGCTACTACAGTTTCTGAAAAAATTTGCTGTGATGCATGGACAGACTAACGGACTGATGGACAGACAAAGAAAACGCTAAACTAGTAAAGTTTGTTTTACTATTTAGTCCATCTAACCTCACCGTATTGAAGGCTTTCTCCATATTATTGATGAATGAATGGATTCTTGATTATTTACTTTCCAACAGATGTCTAAGGTTACTTTCACTATCGCATTTATGGTCAAATGCCTAGAATAGAATCCAAACTGGCAATTCGGCATCAGCTCATATTTCTCGATGTGGGCGTTTAATGCTTCATTGAGTATCACTTCAAACACCTTCCCAATATCGCGACTGCTTATATTGGAGTAATATTGCATTTTTTTAACCCAAGCATCTGTAGTACATGTTATCGTACCCTTTCGAAAAGGACATACTTGTGTCTCCTCAACTTGTTCAAATTTAAATTATTAAATACCCCATAAACCGTGAACCACTAGCAAATACTTTCTATATTTTAATTTTCTATTCCTTTTTGCTCAAAATTCAATCTCAACCTTCAACAACCACGACAAACATTTAATAATATGATAATTTACATTGTCAATCCATCAGGTACCATCATCAACCAACTCTCTAGTATTTCTGATGAACATGGTGGAAACGTGGCGTCAACGAACAGATTATGGTCCAGTTTGTGTTGTTTCACCGTACGTGAGCTATTCTCATCATCCTTTTTGTCAGACACCCACACGTTCACCATAACTAATCCTGAAATTTATTATTTCAGTGATGGACGAAGTCGCGTAGGCGTTTATTGTGCAGCAAATGCTTGTATTGAACAAGTGATACAGCATGGTGAGGTTGATGTATTCCAAGCTGTTAAAACAGTTCGCCGACACAGACCACAATTGATAGACAACATGGTAAGGTTTCCTTGGTGATATATACTCATATGTATATTCGTATATTAATACTGATATTAGAAAATTCACGTTTCAAAATCGATTAGTGGATGTTGAAATGCATTTTCCATACTTGTATCTAATTGAAATATCAAAATAAGAGTGTTTTAAGCAACTAAGCATAAAATTAATAGCATATTGCAAATGCGAAATATATGCGTTTGCAATATGAAATCAAATCCGGTAATTAGACTTTTAGCACTTTGTATGAACTAATTTGTTTTTCTTTTCTTTGCAGACCGAATATAAATATTGTTATGATCTTGTTCTTCATTACGTATTACATTTCTTAGATAAAGATCTTAAAGCAAAGAAGTGAGAAAACGAATTACACGACGGCCTGTGGTATGTATTTATAAAATTGTTAAAAATTGATTGATTGATAGTATAAATTTATTGATTGTTCAATCAAACCCAGAAAGGTTCGAAATTGTATCTAAAGTTTATTGTTGAAACTTAGATATAATTTCGGAAACTCGAGCAGAGTTCACCAAATGTGTTAAGTTTATATTAAAGAACAACAAAATATCAGTCTAAATTGACAAACGATGATAAGCATAGACTACCTGAAAAATGTGTTAACAATTTGCCAATTTAAATGAATCTTTTTTGAACTATTTTTGAAGAACTTGTAGAATGATTCGTTAGTGCTCTGGAATATAATTGTGGGTTGATTAGGTTTTGATTAATATGTTTTAAAAACGGACAACTCAAAATTTAATTTTGAGGCAGGTCCAAAACCTAACATTTTAATTGACATTGGAAGGACAGTTACCCAACCCACTCATGACCAGATGTTTTTTCTTTTTGCTTTAGCACTACAGCCCCTTTCATGCCTTCACTTAGAGATAGTTAGAGTATCTCAATATCTTGATCATATGTATCAAAACTCGAGAAGGTGATACAGTCAGTACCACGCTTTGACCGCTGACCTGTCCACCCAGCTGCGATACGGTCTGATTTTAAACCAGTACGTACATAACTGAATGGGTTTATAGTCGGCCCGAAGAATCAATCGAAACAAATCTCAATGTCACCAATGGGACTCGAACCAAGGAACTTCGACTTGCGCAGCAAGCACTCTAACCACTTCACTACGTGGACTACTCACCAGATGTTAATTTAACTCAATCGACACTCATACGAAATCGATCCACCTACAAGCGAGCGCTTTTAACCGGGAATCTAATAAAAATATTCTTTATGCTTGCCAAGGCGAAGGAAACATAAAAAATTACAATAAAATCTAGTATATGCCATGTGTGATTTGCCCAAAAAAATTGTATAATTTTTTTATATTAGACCGTTAAGTCAACCCCTAAATTTACATCCAACTGCCCAATCTAACAAGTTGAGTAATCAGGAGAGTGCTCCTACCAGAAGGTCTTTGTAAACCTCCTAGGGCTCAAAACAAGTTTTCTAATGGCGTGAAATGATAAGTTGAATTATTCATCCAATACTTGGATAAGAAATCGTTCAAATTTATTCAAAAGATGCGGGGTTTCTTTCATAAGGACGTTGCAGCCACCATTTTGATCCAGCTGAAGTAATTTTTCTGAATTCTCAGCTGATTGAGCATATTCAAATTAAACACTATTCTTTCGATTTTCATGAAAATGAGAAGAAAATAAAAGTACCTAGGGCAATTTCAAATATATATCAACCATAAACACGTGCAATTTTCGTTGTAATTCCATACAATTGAAACAGCTAGACAGCTAAGACATAAGAGTGGGTTTACGCAGAAATAATATGAGGAATTACATGACAAAATGAAAAACGCTTTATTCACAACAGGTTACTAATAGTATCGACACAAATTTCGGCGACGACAGGTCGGTCACAGAACTCCTCTCATGCCAGCTGTCAAAAAATATGGATGTTTTCGCATGGTTGGCATACAAAAACGAAAAATGCAACACTCCCGCATAGTTTATAACTTATTCCTGGTTAGGACATTGCGAAGCACGTTGAATTACTCTTTCGGGAGAGCCTTCATGAATGCGTCCACGACTTGTTCTTCGGTACGTACGAATTTCAGTTCGATCTCTTTCGACTGAATATAATGATATCGTATATCGATATATTTCGTTCGCCTCTGATATTCGGGATTTCTCGCAAGTCTTATCACGCTTCGATTATCGGCATTTAAAACCGTAGAGCAATCGTTTCCGTTTCCCAAATCGCGCAACAATTTTCGCAGCCATACAATTCCCTAAGCGATCGTTGCCACTGCAATGTACTCGGACTCGATCGTATTCTGAGCCACAATCTTTTGCCTTTGTGCGTCCTAAGTTACCGAACCATTTGCGAGAAAGAAAACATATCCGGAGGTCAATTTTCGTGTATTCACGTTCCCGGCAAAATCGGCGTCAGAATAACCATAAAGTCCCGATATCGTACTGTTTTATTTCTTGCAAATATCAACATATTCTGTTCACGGCCTGCCAATAAACTGCGGTGCGTACGTTTTAAAACCGGCTGACACGGACAAAAACATCAGGCATCCGACTGCCTCATGATACGGCATGGTCGTGTTATTCGTGTTTCCTTCAGCTTTCGGCAAAATCACGAGCGGCCCTGCTGGAATACTGGACCCTTTCGCCTCAGTCATACCAAAACGTTCGAGTATCTGCCTTGTATATGTGCTCTGATGTATAAATACATATTCTCTCTTCCGCTCGATCACGCTCGATTTCCACGCCAACAAAATAATGCTTATCACTGACAGTAATACAAAACTCCCTTTTCAGAGAGTTTTGTATTACTTTCATTTACAATTTTGACGCAACCAAATCATCATCCACAAACAATGCAAGAATAACACTTTCGCCATCTATAACACCACGAAACACGCACAGGTCGGCACTGCTCTGCTTCAAACTGAACTTTTCGAGGAAATTCAGGAGCTTTTTGTTCCAACATCGTGGGGCCTGTTTGAGCCCGTACAAAGACTTGTTGAACTTAGTGGTTTCATTTACATTTCCTCTTCGACTTTGCCGTGTAGAAACGCTGTGCGTTTGGTGACTTGCGCCATTTCAAGATCCTCGTGTGCCACTGTAGCCAGAAAGACTCGGAGTGAATCGTAATGAATCAGGGGTGCGAACGTCTCGGTGTAATTCACACCGTATTCCTGATTGAATCCCTTCACGCATAAGCGAGCTTTGTATCAGCAAATGGTTTCGTCGAAGTCATGAATGACCTTGAAGACCCACTTAAAATCGACAGCCTTCTGATTCTCCTTCTTGAAAACTATCGTCCAGGCTTGATTGCTTTCGTGAGCGCGTAGTTCATCGTCAATGGCTTCCATCCAGCGTCTTGCCTCAGAGCATGAGAAAGCTTCGTCAAAACTGCTGGGAGTGTCGTTTTGAGCGAAGTCAGCATTGTAACTGGACGGTCTTCTGATTTCAGCTTGATTTCTCAGAATTCTCGGCTCGTTTTGAATTTCTGGAAGACCCGCAGGGTCGAGTTCCCTCTTTTTTCGAGACGAGGTATTCCGATTCTTTCTCGTCAAATTGGAAATATACTTCATTCGCTTTGTCGTCTTCCGACAATTTTCGTTGAAAATAACATTGCGAGACACAAAGACAGCTCACTTTTCCGGATCGTACAACCGGTAGTTAGTAGATTCTCCCTCGTACCTGACCAGAATCGTTTTCTTAACCTTTGGTCAGCTTTCTTCGAAGTTGAGAGGGAACGTGTGTATAAGCATCGTACCCAAAAACGCGAAGATGCCTCACATCTGGCTTTCGACCTGCCCACAATTCATTTATAATTTTCTCAGGATGGCGTCCCAAGGGAGTCCTGTTGAGGGCGTATACTGTGGAGCTCATGACTTCTTCCAAAGATAAGTGCGGAGGAATTATGCCTACAACATCGTCCGAGCGCCCTCAACGATCGTCCGATTATCTCGTTTGCTTCGGCAGTTCTGCTCCGCAGTGTATAGCGCCGTTATCTGCAACTGGATACCGCAATTTTCCAAGAACGTCTTCAATTCAGAGTTTATATATTCGTGACCATTGTCTACTCGAAGTACTTTCACATTCTTGTTAAACTTATTCGAGATCCACGTTACAAAGACACGGAAGCGATCGGGTATCTCCGACCTGTTTTTCACAAAATAAACGATTCTGTAGCCCGATGCATCGTCCTTAAAATTCACAAAAATTCTCGCGCCATTTATCGTGGGTGTTGACATTGGCCCCTCAACATCCAAATGAATAAAATCGCCGGGTTCGGTATCGCATATATCGCCATTTTTCTTAAATGGAAGTCTGTGTGATTTGTCTAATTGACAAGGCTCGCAAAAGAAATCTCCGTTTGAGGTCAGATTCAATCCCGTCACTGTTTTCACTTTTGACATTTGCCCGATCGTGTCGGTATTAACCTGCCCGAATCACTCATGCCACCGTTTCAAACTACTCGATGCCTTGTTCGACTTCATGTTCGAAATCGATTTCGTCTCAAAACACAACTGGTAAATATTGTCTGATTCCCTGCGCTACAATTTCTCCGTTGTGTTGAATGTGAACTAAATTGCCTTTGAAAACAACATCGGTATTTTTTGAAGTGCACGCTTCAACGTGATTTTTCTTCAATTCGGGTACACACAATACATTTTCGAGTCGCGCTTCACTCCATTCTCCGTTAACAAACTTACATACTTCAACGATCCCAGTACCAGTAACTGGACACTGTTTGTTGTCGCCGAGCGACACGCTCTCCCCCACCACCGATCGAAACTCCGTGAACCACTCTCGACGATACGCCACACGTCGGTAACATCGCGTTTCAACCACTCGTCGAGCACTTTTCGTTCAGATTTCTAACGGATCGCACGTGGCTTATTCGACACCGCGAACGCACAATTCGCACTCTTTCTCGCCGAGATTTTCTTTTTCTTTCGGCACTGTCAGGCAATGAGCCCTTTTTAATGGCAGTAAAAACACTCTCGCGTCCCAGACTTTCATTGAGCACTTGAAGATTTAGTCATATTTCTCGAACTCGCATTTCCGATAGCTATGCGGCAAAAGCACCAATCGCCTGCAGTTATTCTCAGCTCCTCCTTGATCAAACGTTCGATGAGTTTCTGAACTGTCTGTACAACTGCGGGCACGCTGTCCCAGGCCGTTTTCAATGCGTTGTATTTTGACGGAAGCGTGGCAATGATTTTTGCCATTATAACGAGGTCCGAGACTGCTTCCCCGACATCTTTGAGTTGCATCGCCAGGTTTTGGACTTTGACTGTGTTCGTGACCATTGAATCATTTGGTGCCATTCTATATTCATGGAAGCGTTGCGTCAGCATTAACTTGCTCAACTCTGATTTTCGTTCATGGATTCCGCCATATTGCCCACAAAAAGAGGCTGCATAATGACTAGATCCACTGGCGGTCGAGATCATGTACATAGCTTTCGCATTGTCTTTGACCCATTTTCTGGATTCATTCGCGTTTGCGACATCTCCTTCGGGTTTTACGCGATATCCATCGACAACATCGATTATTCCCAAAGCCGTCAGGATCGCAGTCATTTGAAATTTTTACGCCTGGAAATTCTTTCCGTCTAGCTTCGTGACTTATTTCGCCGAAATCTCGTCCGCCATTTTGTTTGTTCGCGGCATCCGACACACGATCGGGATTCCTGGGTAGCACGAGAAAATTTTTCCACGGTGACCTTGCGATCTCATGGATTTCTCTCTCGTTTATACGAACGCGATTCCTGGGTCCATACCCTCTTGATAATAAAATAAAACAAGAAATTGCGTGACAAAATGAAAAACGTTTTATTCTCCAATGGCGTTCTTTACTGAATAGGTTACTGGTAATATCGACACGAATCTCGGCGACGACAGATTGGTCACAGAACTCCTCTCGTACAGCAGCTGTCAAAAAAAAGTGAATGTGTTCGCATGGTTGGCATACATAAACGAAAAATGCAACAGCTATAACTCACCTGATTATGATTCGATTTATGTGAAATTTTGAGAGCATTAAGATCTTGTATTAGTCTTTCTAATTGCAAAATTTCAGGAGTTTAATGGCACCGTTTTGATTTTATGGGTCAAAATGTAAAATCTACAAATCATACTATTATTAACAAAGTGGAGTGAATTTCGCTTTCTGAGGTATTTGTTGCCCTTGTACTCATAAAGGCCTATCTTGGTGATTATTTTCAGATTTTTTGGCTCGAAGGTGTCCAGTCGCGAGGAGGGGGGACACAAAATGTTGGTACATTTCGCCTCCCCCTGGACCTCCTGATGCATGAAATGTCTTTTTAGGGTTTTGTAAAATAATTTTACAAAACCCTTCTAAAATCGCGTCCTGTCTGTCCGTCTGTCCGTCTGTCTGTCCGTCCGTCCGTCCGTCCGTCCGTACGTGTGTCACAGCAGTTTTTCTCGGAAACTACTTAAGCTAGAAACATCAAATTTTGTACGTAGGTGTAAAGTGATGATCTCTTCAAAGTTCACTTACAACAAAATTTTTGTAAGTTATTTAAGGGGGTCTCCCCATATAGGGGAGTGACCCCCCGAAAAAAAAATTTCTTTGAAGGTAGCCCATATGGGTATCAATTGAAAGGTCTTGATGAGGACTTTTCAAAACAGGTCTTAGTTTGGCAAAGTTTGCTTCGAGGGGCGCACAGGGAGGGGAAATACACGAAAAATTTGTGTCCCCCCCTCGCGATTGGACACCTGTGATCCGAAAAATCTGAAAAAAATCAGGAATGTAGGTCTTGGTGAGTACAACAACAACAAATACATGAGAAGTCACAACTCACTCAACTTTGTTAGTAATAGTATGATTTATCGATTTTATGTTTTCTTGAATAAAATCTTAACGGTACCCTTAAATTCAATGAAATTCAGTATACAGATGACTATTTATACGATTGATCTATCCTGAAGGTTTCATAAAGAGTGAATCATATTTAGTGAAGTTATAGCGGTTTGAAATTTCCTGTATTACTATGGAACAATATGCGCTGCATTTATGACTATGGCAACATATGGCTATGGAACAAAATGCGCTTTTTACCGACATAGACACTACAGTTTTGCTAGGATTTGCATGAAAATTTCAGGAATGATAGGTGTCATGTATGTCTTTGAGAATCGGTTCAGCTAGCGGTATCAGTAATCGTAAAACGAAAAAGTGGCTGTTTTAAATGCGAAGATTGAATAATTTTGAGTTATTTTTCCCAATTTCAACGTTTAAGGTGCATGCTTTGAACACTTGATTCAATTTAATGAATGACTGAAAATGAGTACCTACAATTGATGCTCATGAGTAAAACAAGTCAAGGAGGCGGGAGAGAGCTCCTAGCAAAAGGGTTTTGTAACCATTCTAGGATTCGAACAAATTGTGTTTCCTCCCTCGGGGATGGACATCTGAAATATTTATGAGTATAACAAAAACAAAAACCTCAGAAGTCGAAATTCGTTCAACTTTGTTAAAAACAGTATGATCTTCGTATTTCCTATTTCCTCCAATAAAATCGTCTTTGACATGTTTCTTGATTTGATTCGATCTGGTGACTGCATTTTGTAAATTGAATACAAAACCCTTCTGACATGAGCGTAGGTCTGTTTACCCAACTTGTTTCTATCAGATTTTAAAAGTTCTAATCAAGTTTTGATACCCCACTCGATTATCTTTGATGAACAAATTTTTTAAAGGCTGCTTCGTTATATGGGGGGACCCCTTCAAAAATCATGAAATTTTCGATAAGACCTAAACTTTTGAGAGACCATCACTTCTGAGCTTTTCACAAAGTTTGAGCATTCTAACTTCTACAGTTTTTGAGGAAACTTGCTGTGTCGCACCTTTTCACCATTTCATCCCCCCTATCTACTCATTATGACCATAATTCATGCATTCAACTTTGCGCATGCTCAGATCTTTGGGCTGACATCATACCCGAGCATCATGGATTATAAATCAGAAATTCTACCATTGAGCTATGAAACTCTTTACCATTATCTATGAATGTACCTAAAGTACGTACCTTCAAATGATGGATTGTAATGACTGTTACTATATGTAAGACTAATCGCCTGAATTTCTAAGAATAATTTACATCATTTTCGAATACATTTTGCTCAGTCTATTCTTAGACAGTTTTCCTAAAGTTATATTTAATTTTAAGTTTCCTAATGTGATGTCCAAGTGTGTTTGGATGAAAATTTTCTATCTTGGTATAGCTATCCATGAAACTTATGCTCTGGGAAAGGTAATGGATTTTCCATTAATAACATAACAATTTTATTTATTAATAAAACACAGAAATATTTGGGATATTGAGTTCAGTCATACCACCACCACGAGCCCGTTTACAGCGATCGATTCTTTCGGCCCAATTCTCCACCACTCTGGCATACATTTTGACTGGGACGTTGGCAATTTCACGTTAAATATTGTTTTGAGCTCGTCCAAAGTTACTGGCTTGTTGGCATAGACCAGTGACTTGATATAGCCGCACAAAAAGAAATCGAATGGCGTTAGATCGAATGAACGAGGCGGCGATTCGACCAGACGATTTCTCGCGATAACACGCTCACCAAATTTGCCTTTCAATAAATCGATTGTGATGCGTGCTGTGTGGCTAGTGACAGCGTTTTCTTGAAACCACATATTGTTGATGTCAAGTTCACCCAATCCTGGCCACAAATAATCTTCCAACATAACAAAGTAGCGCTCTCCATTGATGGTAACATGACGGTTGTTTTCATCCACGACTGCCTCATGATACGGCATGGTCGTGTTATTCGTGTTTCCTTCAGCTTTCGGCAAAATCACGAGCGGGCCTGCTGGAATACTGGACCCTTTCGCCTCAGTCATACCAAAACTTTCGAGTATCTGCCTTGTATATGTGCTCTGATGTATAAATACATATTCTCTCTTCCGCTCGATCACGCTCGATTTCCACGCCAACAAAATAATGCTTATCACTGACAGTAATACAAAACTCCCTTTTCAGAGAGTTTTGTATTACTTTCATTTACAATTTTGACGCAACCAAATCATCATCCACAAACAATGCGAGAATAACACTTTCGCCATCTATAACACCACGAAACACGCACAGGTCGGCACTGCTCTGCTTCAAACTGAACTTTTCGAGGAAATTCAGGAGCTTTTTGTTCCAATATCGTGGGGCCTGTTTGAGCCCGTACAAAGACTTGTTGAACTTAGTGGTTTCATTTACATTTCCTCTTCGACTTTGCCGTGTAGAAACGCTGTGCGTTTGGTGACTTGCGCCATTTCAAGATCCTCGTGTGCCACTGTAGCCAGGAAGACTCGGAGTGAATCGTAATGAATCAGGGGTGCGAACGTCTCGGTGTAATTCACACCGTATTCCTGATTGAATCCCTTCGCGCATAAGCGAGCTTTGTATCAGCAAATGGTTTCTTCGGTGTCATGAATGACCTTGAAGACCCACTTAAAATCGACAGCCTTCTGATTCTCCTTCTTGAAAACTATCTTCCAGGCTTGATTGCTTTCGAGGGCGCGTAGTTCATCGTCAATGGCTTCCATCCAGCGTCTTGCCTCAGAACATGAGAAAGCTTCGTCAAAACTGCTGGGAGTGTTGACTTGAGCGAAGTCAGCATTGTAACTGGACGGTCTTCTGATTTCAGCTTGATTTCTCAGAATTCTCGGCTCGTTTTGAATTTCTGGGAGACCCACGGGGTCGAGTTCCCTCTTTTTTTTGAGACGAGGTATTCCGATTCTTTCTCGTCAAATTGGAAATATACTTCATTCGCTTTGTCGTCTTCCGACAATTTTCGTTGAAAATAACATTGCGAGACACAAAGACAGCTCACTTTTCCGGATCGTACCACCGGTAGTTAGTAGATTCTCCCTCGTACCTTACCAGAACCGTTTTCTTAGCCTTTGGGTCAAGCTTTCTTTGAAGTAGAGAGGGGACGTGTGTATAAGCATCGTACCCAAAAACGCAAAGATGCCTCACATCTGCCTTTCGAGCTGCCCACATTCATTTGGAATTTTCTCAGGATGGCGGCCCAAGGGAGTCCTGTTGAGGGCGTATACTGCGGACCTCATGACTTCTTCCAAAGATAAGTGGAGAGGAATTATGCCTACAACATTGTCCGAGCGCCCTCAACGATCGTCCGATTATCTCGTTCGCTTCGGCCGTTCTGCTCCGGAGTGTGCGGCGCCGTTGTCTGCAACTAGATACCGCAATTTTCCAAGAACATCATCAATTCAAAGTTTACATCTTCACGACCATTATCTACTCGGCGTACTTTCACATTCCGGTTAGACTTATTCGAGATCCATGTTACAAAGACACGGAAGGGATGGGGTATCTCCGCCTTGTGTTCAACAAAACAAACATTTCTGTAGCCCAATGCAGCAGAACCTCGCGCCTTTTATCGTGGATATTGACATTGGCCCCTCAACGTTCGAATGAATAAATTCGCGAATATCACCATCTTTCTTAATCGGAAGTCTGTGTGGTTTCCCTAACTAACAGGGCTCGCAAAAGAAATCCCCGTTTGAGGTCAGATTCAACCCTTTCACTATTTCCGCTTTTGATAACTCTGTGTTCGAAATCAATTTCGTCTCAAAACACAACTGGTGAATATTGTTCCTCTGTCTGATTCCCTGCGATACAATTTCTCCGTCGCGTTGAAGGTGAACGAAATCGCCTTTGAAAACAACATCGATATTTTTCGAAGTGCACGCTCCGACGCTAAACAGATTTTTCCTCAATTCGGGTACACATAATACATTTTCGAGTGGCACTTCACTCCATTCTTCATTAACAAACTTACATACTTGAACGATCCCAGTAGCAGTAACTGAGCACTGCTTGTTGTCCCCCCACCAATCGGAACTCCGTGAACCACTCTCGACGATACGTAATGTGACGGGAGGTTCCGCTGTCCAATAGCCACACGTTGGTAACATCGCATTTCAGCCACTCGTCGAGCGCTTTTCGTTCAGATTTCTAGTAGATCGCACGTGACTTATTCGACACTGCAAACGCACGATTCGCATTGTCTTTCGCCCCTTTTTCGACGAAATTCTCTTTTTATTCCAGCACTTTCAGGCAATGTGCCCTTTTTAATGGCAGTAAAAACACTCGCGCGGCTCTCGCGTCCCGGACTTTCCTTGAGCACTTGACGATTTAGTCATATATCTCATACTCGCATTTCCGATAGCCATAGTGGCAAAAGCACCAACCTCCTCGTCGCCTGCAGTCATTCTCAGCTCCTCCTTGATCAAACGTTCGCTGAGTTTCTGAACTGTTTGACCGACTGCGGGCTCGCTGTCCCAGGCCGTTTTCAGTGCGTTGTATTTTGAAGGAAGCGTGGCAATGATTTTTTGTCATTATAGCGAGGTCTGAGACTGCTTTCCCCGAAATCTTTGAGTTGCATCGCCAGGTTTTGGACTTTGACTGTGTGCGTGACCATTGAGTCATTCGGTACCATTCTATATTCATGGAAGCGTTGCGTCTGCATCAACTTGCTCGACTCCGATTTTTATTCATGGATTCCGATATACTGCGCACAAAAAGAGCCTGCATAATGATCCACTGCGGTCGAGATCATGTACATAGCCTTCGCATTGTCCTTGACTCATTTTCTGGATTCATTCGGGTTTGCGACATCTCCTTCGGGTCTTACGCGAAATCCATCGACAACATCGATTATTTCCGAAGCCGTTAGGATCGCAGTCATTTCAAATTTCCACGCCTGGAAAATCTTTCCGTCTAGCTTCGTGACATATTTCGCAACGTACGACACACGATCGGGATTCCTAGGTAGTGCGAGAACATTTTTCCATGGTGACTTCTCTCCCATCTATACAAACGCGATACCTGGGCCCATACCCTTTTGGATATGAGAGTAGGTTTACGCAATAATAATAATAACAATAATAAATAAAACGAGGAATTACGTGACAAAATGAAAAACGTTTTATTCTCGAATGGCGTTCTTTACTGAATAGGTTACTAATAATATCGACACGAATCTTGGCGACGACAGATTGGTCACAGAACTCCTCTCGTATAGCAGCCGTCAAATAAAGTGTGGATATGTTCGCATGGTTGGCAAGCATAAACGAAAAATTCAACAGCTATAACTCACCTAATTATGATTCGATTTCCATGAAATTTTGAGAGCATTAAGATCTTGTATTAGTCTTTGTAATTATAAAATTTTAGGAGTTTAATGGCACCGTTTTGATTTTATGGGTCAAAATGTAAAATCTACAAACCATACTATTATTAACAAAGTTGAGTGTATTTTGCTTTCTGAGGTATTTGTTGCCCTTGCACTCATAAAGACCTATTTTCGTGATTATTTTCAGATTTTTCGGCTCGAAGGTGTTCAATCGCGAGCAGGGTGGACCCTGGACCCCCTGATGCATGAAATGACTTTTTTCTATCAGATTTTAAAAGTTCTAATCAAGTTTTCATACTCCACTCGATTATCTTTGATGAAAAAATTTTTTAAGGGCTACTTCGTTATAAGGGGGGACCCCTTCCAAAATTATTAAATTTTCGATAAGACCTAAACTTTTGAGAGACCATCACTTCTGAGCTTTTCACAAAGTTTGAGCGTTCTAACTTCTATAGTTTTTGAGGAAACTTGCTGTGTCGCACCTTTTCACCATTTCATCCCCCCTATCTACTCATTATAACCATAAGTCATGCATTCAAAGTTGCGCATGCTCAGATCTTTGGGCTGACATCATACCCGAGCATCATGGATTATAAATCAGAAATACTACCATTGAGCTATGAAACTCTTTACAATTATCTATGAATGTACCTGAAGTACGTACCTTCAAATGATGCATTGTAATGACTGTTACTATACGTAAGACTGATCGCCTGAATTTCTAAGAATAATTTACATCATTTTCGAGTACACTTTGCTCAGTCTATTCTTATACATTTTTCCTAATGTTATATTTAATTTTAAGTTTCCTAATGTGATGTCCAAGTGTGTTTGGAAGAAAATTTTCTATCTTGGTATAGCTATCCATGAAACTTATGCTCTGGGAAAGGTAATGGATTTTCCATTAATAACATAACAATTTTATTTATTAATAAAACACAGAAATATTTGGAATATTGAGTTCAGTCATTCCACCACCACGAGCCTGTTTACAGCGGTCGATTCTTTCGACCCAATTTTCCACCACTCTGGCATACATTTTGACTGGGACGTTGGCAATTTTACGTTAAATATTGTTTTGAGCTCGTCCAAAGTTACTGGCTTGTTGGCATAGACCAGTGACTTGATATAGCCGCACAAAAAGAAATCCAATGGCGTTAGATCGAATGAACGAAGCGGCGATTTGACCAGACGATTTCTCGCGATAACACGTTCACCAAATTTGCCTTTCAATAAATCGATTGTGATGCGTGCTGTGTGGCTAGTGGCAGCGTCTTCTTGAAACCACATATCGTTGATGTCAAGTTCACCCAATTCTGGCCACAAATAATCTTCCAACATAACAAGGTAGCGCTCTCCATTGATGGTAACATGACGGTTGTTTTCATCCACGAAAAAATACTGCCCAACCACACCTCTGGCATGAAAACCGCACCAAATAGTAACTTTTCCGGATGCAACGGTGTCTCAAGAAGCACATGTAGGTTTGTTGCTGTCAAATAATGCATATTTTGCTTATTAACAAAGCCATTGAGCCGAAAATGAGCTCCATTACTGAAGATGATTTTTTGATGAAACTAACTGAGAATTTCGAGTGTAATTTTTAATAATTTTCAAACGTTGCTGGTTGATGAACTTTATCATGATGAAAATGTTGACTTTAACTAACGTTTTGACATTGACAGTTCATTAAAAAGGTTTAAGAGTGAGTTTATATAAAGATATGAAGTTGTTATGTCCCTGATAGAAAAACTTATACGTTATAAACGTTGTGTCGCTATTTAGCCGAGCTCACTCCACTAAACAAGCAATGGATAATTCCTTCTTTGCGAACATTTTGACATCCTAAGGCTTCTGCTGTCGATGCCAATATGTAGAAGCGCTGCTACCCCATATCCAACAAAACTCTTACCATCCTAGACGATTTACAGCCCCTCACTCTGACAACCAAAGTTTGCAAGAAGACTGAAGTATCCAAGTATAAAGTTGGCAAGCGCCTGATTTCTTTCCTGTCGCACATTTCTCCCTAAACGTTTCGACCCTCAATAGTTACTTTGCTCTCTATAGGCAAACCACTGCAGCATGCAATTGTGAGCAATATTGACACTTGATTTGACCTCGACAATCCCGTATTCTTGACCAGCCTGAAAGCAATGAAATTTTTTCCGGATCAGATGCTTTCTTATTTGCCAGTATATCATAGTACTAGCCTTGTCGCATCAAAGCTGCTGCTGTACGTTCGGACTGACGTGACTTAGAAGCTGTAACACCAATCCTTCCGATCAATCATCTATTTGCTAGCTGTAATCACTGATCATTTCCACTTTCTTATTAAGTGGTTCAACTGTTTTCCTATGAGATTCTCCGATTCAGAACCGTCACCCCAGGGTATTTCTGGTGAATCCTCAACAACTCTCTTGTATCACATGATTCCACCAATGAGAACAACATCGCCACATACTTATTCACCGCAGCTCCCAAAGTGTCTAGAGCCCTCATGTACGCCTCCAAATGGTCGTCTAAGATGGCTATGTCCACTTTGCTTTTGACTCCACTGGTCAACACCAACTCCAAAATGTTTCTGATGTACACCTCTATTAAAAAATCTTCTCGCCCATATCGTTGACCAGGCTCAACGTTACTGTGATTTCCGTCTCCCGCTGACCTGACTCGGTCGACGAAGACAGTTCATCGCTACTCGGATTCAAAATTGGAGGATGCGGTCAATGGACCGAGACAACTGACGGACATACTAGGTATCCCTTGTGCTGACTCCTGAGCCTTCCGCACTGCTAATTTTAACGTTGCGTGCCTTTTCTCGTACATCAGACAACGTTCGAATTCGGCTTCCAGACCATTCTCCGTGCTACTCTCCAAATTATCATCGAGCACTTGTTGATCCGCTAAATGAAGAGTTTCGAACTTCTCTGTTGCAACTTCCTGGGCTTCAATTACCGTATTCATGTCGATGCGCTCAATCCCAACAGGCTCCTCCACCTCACATGCACATTCAAAAAAACTCGCTGTATTTTTAGGAAAGATCGGCGTCTTGTCACGGTCGCCACTATGTTGGGGCCGCTAGAATCTATTTAACATCCAGGCCTATAGATTCTTTAGATATACGCTGATATTTCCAAGCTATATGCAAACACGGAAATACGCACCAGAAGCTTTATTTGACGTAAAAGCAAAACCGATGTAAGATAAAAAGCCATATAGAAGCAGCGCTTACAACCCCATACATGACCACATGTAGGCCGACTTTTCTCGTAAATTTATATGGTGGTATAAGAAGGATTGTACATGAGGTACATTGCTATACAAGTCGAGCCAAATAGTAGCCTATGTGGACTATATCAAATTTTGTCACTGTCATCAACAACTGCCAAAGAATTCTTCCTGAAATTCGACAGGGAAGCAAAATGAGTAGGGCTACAAATCAATCAAAATAAAACAAAGCTCATGACGCAGTCGAGGAAAATACCTCAAATGCACAAAACATCACACTTGGCGAATACAGTATCGAGAATGTCAGCGAATTCGTGTATTTAGGCGCCAAAATAACGAAAACGAGTAATAAAAGAGACGGAATACGCCGAAGAATACAGCTCGCTACTAAACTATTTTATTCAGTATTGACGATCTTGAAGACCAGCTGCATACACAGGAAAACAAAGCTCCAAGTATACAAATCTGTTATAACACCTGTGTTATGCTATGGATGTGAAACATGGACCCTAACTGAAGCATCCATATTGAACGCCTTTAAGTGACGGCTCCTCAGGCGAATAATCGGAGCGAACCTAGACGGTGACCAATAGCAAATTCGATACAACCATGAGTTGTATGAAATTTTTGACGAGCCGGAGGTCTCAACGCTTGTAAGACTACGGAAGCTGCAATGGGCTGGTCACATGAATCGTATGGACGAACAAAGGATACCCAAAAAGGTATTCGTTGGGAGAATTGAAGGGCGGAGGTCAGTGGGGAAACCGAGGAAACGCTGGCCTGACTAGGTCAACGAAGACAGTTCAACGCTGCTCGGATTTCAAAATTGGAGGACATGGCCAACGGACCGAGACAGTTGGAGGCACTATTTGCAGGAAGTAAAGGCCCAAGAGAGGCTGTAATGTTACGAAAAAGAAGAAGAAATTTGCATATTTAATAGTTGGCCTACTTTGGACAAGCTCCCGTAAGCTGTCAGTCAACTTCGGCAAAAGCAAATTTCTGACATATGGCTTTTATTTTGCGTCGGCTTTGCATAAAAGTAATCGAATCATGACAGATCACAGAAGTGGTAATAACTCAAAATAGGAGAAAAAAGAAAAGAAAGAATATAATCAGTCTCAAAATTAATACTTGTATAAATAAAATTGAAAGAATTTCTAATACATATTGGTTTTGTGCTCACAATGAATTACCTTAAAAATTTATCCGATTTTTTGGATCACAGGTGCTCAATCGCGAAGGGAAAACCAATTTTTGATATGTTTCCCTTCCTCCTGCACACTTCGATGTAATCACTGCCACGTAAAGAGCTGTTTTGTAAAACTCCTCATCAAGACCTTCTATTTGATAACCCGCATGACTGCGTTTGGTAAAAAAATGTTTTGAGAGCCACCTCCTATAAACCAACCATACCAAGGTTGCAAGTAGCAATCAATTTTGATATAATCGGCAAACTACAGTAGCTTTGGAGAAAGACTGTTGTGACACACAGACGGACAGATAGCGTTGATAATTAATTTGAGATGGTAAAGCAGAGTTACATTCGAGCCCACCACGAGATGGCCCATCGTAAAAAATACAATGTTGTCATATGAGAATATTAGTTGTAAGGTTATAAATAGTACTGTTTGAAAAATGTTCGTTCTTTTTTGTAGCAGTGATAGAGATGTACGAGGTTACATCACCGGCTACTTCATGCTAAGCAGGAGAAACAATTGAGATCCAACAGGGACCAGCAACACACACATCTCGCATAGTGCCGCGAGTATCAGGAGGTCGCAATTGCCATGCAGATGGTCACGAAAAAAGTGGGAAAATTTTATTCCAAGTACTGCCAGTGAAGACCCTTTGAAATCATCACCACATACGCATTTGTTGATGATGGGGCAAACGTCTAGATGGTAGACCAGAATTTTGCCCGACGATTAGGTATCCGTAGACAATACAATGTTTTAGATTTGCAGTGGCTTAATAATCAAACAACGTTGCAACGAACTGAGATAGTGAACCTACGTATAAGCGGAGTGGACGAAGCCGCGAACATTTTTAATAGCAAAAATGTTTATACGTCATTGGAGTTAGCATTGCCTGCGCAGACTTTTAAGTATAGTGAATTATATGAAAAGAATTGTCAGCATCACGTAGGGTTGCCAATACATGAGTATAGTGATATACAACCACAAATAATTGTATGTCTGGCTCACGCCTTCTCACTGTACCAGTTGAAGCGCCACGTACATCATTATACGCTGAAACGATATCAATGAAAACTCGATTAGGTTGGATGTTGTATGGACCGACAGAAATTAAAGAGCTCAAGTCAGATACCAGACGTGTCCTACATTATAGAAGAGCGGATGATATGTTAGCAGAGATGGACAAGCTTATGTTGTATTATTTTGATGCTGAAAATTTTGGTCTGAAGCGGAATATAAAGAAAATTGCTTGAAAAGATGACGAAAGAGGGTTGAATATTTTGGAGCTATCAACGATGAGACTCGATGCTAGATATGAGGCTGGACTTCTTTAGAGAGTTTGTTTCACCTTTTCCAGATACTTATTCAATGGCCATGCGAAGATTAGAAGGCTTTGAAAGAAAAATGCTTCGAAATACGCAATAAGCCAACGAATATTGCAGTAAAATCAATGATTATATAAGAAAAGGCTAAGCCCGTAAACTAACTATCGCTGAAACAGCTCAATGGTCAGGGAAAACCTTTTACTTGCCGCACTTTGGCATAAAAAACCCAAACAAACAAGGATTACGCCTAGCTTTTGATGCCGTAGATGAGATTCAGAATATTTCACTAAACAAGGCTCTTCTTGCGGGTCCTGACATAACCCAGCCACTGGTTAAATTCAAAAATATTCAAATTTAGGCAGGCACAAGAGGCAGTCTGCAGAGACATAAAAGAAATGTTTCACCAAGTGGCTATCTTAAAGAGAGATCAGGATAGTCAGCGTTTTCTGTGGAGAGGTGGTGACGTGACTAAGCCAGCTGAGGTGTACGTGATGGAGCGTTTGATTTTCGGTGCCACATGTTCACCCACAATAGCGCAATATATAAAAGAAGAAGAAGAAGAGTTTCCTCGTGCAGTTGAGGCAATCAAAGAAAAAAATTATGTTGATGACTATGTGGATTGTTTCCATTCAGAAATCGATGCCATAAATGTAACACAAACCGTCATCAAAATACAAAGAGCTAGTGGGTTAGAATTACAAAACATAGTTGCTAACTCGGATAAAGCTAAAGCAGCTATTGGAAATGCTGCTGGTGACTTAAGAGAAACAGTCAACATAGAAGATGAATTGGAGAAAATTCTAGGCATGCACTAGCTGTTTCAATTCCATAAAGTGCCAAAAGAAATATTGAACTTTAGTAGAAAACCCACAAAACGCGAAGTGCTTTGTGTGAATATGTCCGTTTTCGATCCATTCGGTTTTTAGCTGACTTGATGGTTCCAGCAAAAGTGTTGGTGCAAGCAGTGTGGAAAGCAGGATTGCAGTAGGACCAAACTTTAACTGACGACTTATACCATCGCTGGAAACTTTGGATGGAGGAGTTACCAAAAGTGAGCCAGTTCAGAGTACCACAATGTTACTTCCTAGATTTTGAAAAGACGCAGGGGGATCTACACGTCTTTGTCGACACAAGCGAGGAGGCAATGGCTGCGGTAGCGTATTGGAGAGGGATAAGTTTAAATACACTGAAAGCAGCATTTGTCGTAGGAAAAAGTTCGTGTGCACCCACCCGGTACCACATTATACCGAAGCTGGAACTACAAGCAGCAATATTGGGCATGAGGCGTAAGGAAACAATCGTGAAGTTCCACACAGTCAAAATAAACAAATTTGTTTTTTGGACTTACTCAAATATAGTGATTAGGTGAATCCGATCAGACCACCGAAAATATAAACAATATGTTGCAAATCAGGGGTCGGAAATTCTGGATGGTAGTAGAGTCGAGGACTGGCGATGGTGTCCGGGTTTTATCAACCTAGCTGATGAGGCAACAAGGGCAAAGTTTCCGAGAAACTACGCAGCAAATGAAATTTAGCTAAATGGGCCTGAGTTTTTGAAAAATGAGGAAGAGCAGTGGCCACAAAAATTTTCGACAGGTTACATCAACGAAAAAAGCAACGAAGAACTAAGAGCCGAACATTATCTTTTGGTAGCGAGGCAAATAAATTTGATTGTACCAGATATTAAAAGATTTTCCAAATATATTGTAACAGATTTAAAAGAGTGGTGGCTTGGGTATTCCGGTGTTTTGATAATCTGCGTAGGGAAATATGACAAGACCCAAGAGTCAATGGAGAGCTGACATCTTCCGAAGAATTTGCAGCCGAAAAATATTTATGTCGTTGGGCACAGACGCAATCTTTTGGAAGCGAACGTGTGCGCTTACAAAGTGGTGAACCAATTTCTAAGAGCAGTGTAACCAGAAGATACAAGGCAGCTAAAAATCATGCGATGACTTTCCTGATTGGAAAATATTTTCATTCAAAACTTCATCACATCAACCATGCAACAGTAGTCAATAAGATTAGACAACGTTTTTGGGTTTCTGCATTGAGGAGCTTGGTGAATACTATGCAATCGCAGTGTATATTCTGCAAAATTCGTAAGGCAAAACCTTAAGCAGCCATAAATGGGTGAATTTCCTGTGAAGCGGCTGACTCCATACGTTTGACCGTTTTCGTATACGGGGCTAGATTTTTTTGGCCCTATAAATGTGACAATTCGTCAAAGCCGAGAAAAAAGGTGGGTTGCACTATTTACCTATCTAACCATTCGTGCTATCCATTTAGAAGTTGCGGCTGATATCTCAAGCGACGCTTGTCTTGTTTGCATTAGAAATTTTTTGAATAGAAGAGGTGTTCCGGTTCAAATTCGCAGTGACAATGGAACTAACTTTGTCGGAATAAGCAAAGAGTTGCAAGGTGTTCGGGGGTTTCTCGGCGACGACCGTATGAAAGCCAAACTTAGTCCACTCAGAATCGAATGGAATCAATCAATGCCCGGCCACTTATTCACCTGCCCGTAACGCCAGAAGAACCGGACCCCCTAACCCCGAACCATTTATTGCTTGGCTGCACAAATTCTATACAAACGCAATCGAAGTTTGAACCAAAATTTATGAATTTGCGAAAGCAGTGCGTCTTGCTCAGAATCTGAAAAATGGAATGTGGCATCAATGGATAAGGGAGTACTTGCCAGAATTGACCCGCCGGGTGAAATGGTGCCAGCCATCCGAGCCTATACGAACCAGTTCTCTCGTATTGATATGTGATGTAGATCTTCCGGGAAATAAATGGAGGCGTGACAGAGTGTACAAGCTACATTATGGAAAGGATGGAGTGGTGCATTCAGCTGTCGTGAGCGCGAGCACAGGGATATTAAGGAGACCGTTGTCAAAGTTGGCAGTTCTAGATATCAAGACCTCAACAGAAGATGGTGAATCTTGTAATGATTTTCTGTCTGCCCGTGTAGGACACGGGTGCCGAAGGTCTGGCACAAGTGTCAGCGAGCTATAAACAACACCGAGTTCAGCTAACTAGCTTCGCTTAACGACCGCGTACGCGGGCTTGACGACTAGCATTTGCGGGATCATATGAGGCGGGTTCTTGTCGAGCCACGAAGCTACACTACAAAATACTTATCACGCGTACTCTACTCTACAAGATGTACCGATCACTTTTTATTATCTTTAAAACAGTTCTATTAGGTGTCAATTAAGCTACTCTACAGTAATTCAATATTTTTTTTGCCTCGTTAAAGTTAGCGGACACGGAGGCTTGAGACAAACGCAAACATTACACAAAAATCAACCGTTACTTTCTCCGAAGAAGGTCGTTGCATTACAAGGGGAATGTCAAAACTAAAGATGTTAAAGTGGCTGAAGTGAACCACTCATCTCTGCCTAAAGGATGGAAACTTGACGGATGTAGTTTACTTTACACTAGTAAAACAAACTAAGCAGTTTCGACGGGGTGACCACCTTATCTCTTCAGGAGCAGCCACTCCTGATCACCACGGGTCTGCTCGACTGCTTATGTTTATTACAATCTCCCCATCCAGGTCGATTTACGGGGGGTGGAGATGTTGATAATTGATTTGAGATGGTAAAGCAGAGTTACGTTCGAGCCCACCACGAGATGGCCCATCGTAAAAAATACAATGTTGTCATATGAGAGTATTCGTTGTAACGTTATAAATAGTGCTGTTTGAAAAATGTTCGTTATTTTTAGTAGTTAGTAGCAGTGATAGAGCGAATAAGATATAATAAATCAACAGTTGCTCAAATTTCAAACCACCGTTTTAAAGTCAACAGGTTAGATTCTACCGAGCACGTTTTATTCAATAGCTCGAGTTACAAAAAAGCCACAGATAGGTCGCAATTTCAATACAGTTCTGAAAGCTTGTTCTAACCCACGGGAACTAATTAGGGGGGTCAACTTCGAATAGACAGTTGTACCTGAACAGTAGTTGCCCAAAAATGCTGTTCCATAGGCACAAAGATGCCAGCTTTATTAGTCAAAAGACTTATCCCTAGTATGACGTCAAGCAAAAGCTGTTTGGCCCGAGTGAGGGAGCCTTAGCCTGAACCATGTTTTCAATTGATAGCATTTTAAATAAAACTTACGAGAAAAATATTGAAAATATTAAAGAAAACAATATATTGTAGCTGTAAGCTTTTAACTTCAGTTTCAAGCTGTGTTCGATAATGTAAAACTTTTATTTATTTTTCAGTTGAACATCAGAGATTTAACATGCATAATTACCAGCTATAATTTTTTTGTTTAAAATTACAGAACTGTATGTATATTATTTATTCGATTATTTTTAATCTCATTCGCTTATCGCTCTTTCTTTCATTTTAGTACATTTTATAGTATTTATGCTTGCACATGCCATATGACTGATTTTATTTCATCGGTGAAGAATTTCAATATAATTTGGAGTTACTTATTTGGATACATAATTGAAAAAATAACATCAGGTCATTTTGGATGGAATCGAACAGCTTAACAGCTTTTAACTTCTTAGCGTGCTAAAACAGCTGCCAAATTCGCTTTATTTTCGATAATTTCATGCTGAAGCTTTTAGACCTTTTTGCATATTTATTAACTTTTTAACAATCAACTATCAACTAGCCATGATGCTGATTTCACCAATTTTCCTTCTTACAGGTTTATCGCTTTCGGGCGCGGAAAATCAATTCCATTAACACCAGACAGTACTAACATAGATCTCCCAAGTGAAATATCTAATACAGGCCGAATAGTCGTGAACAAGTGTATCGATAAAATAGAAAAACGGGAGATACTACTGCAAGCCGAAAAAGATCTTCTAAGCCACCGCAATCATCATTTACAATTCATCGATAAGAATGGTAAAATTTTTGAGAGAAAGAAAAAGGGACGATTGTACAGTTTAGGCGGGAACGAACCGCAAAGGAAAAACCATCGTGGGCGATTGGATCGTCTTAAAACTGTTGGAACATTTGATTTGGGTACGGAAATGTCGGTATTAAGTCAAGTTGCAAGGAACCTCAACGAACAGCTTATTTCCGGGGAACTCGGCATTTTCCCCGTTGACACTAATCGAACACCTGCTCTAACGTCCTCTTTTCATTCATCTGTACATACAAGCGCGCGCAACACACCAGAACTGAGGAAGCGGGAAATAGGACGAAGAACACCATTGCGTTCGCCTCTCATGCACGACAGCAGAGCGGTCGAGTTTAGAGGACAGCATTCTGCTGATGATTGCATCCAAATATCATCGCCAGCTCATTCCAACACTACCAAAAAATCTAGAAGCTTAAGTACTAGTTCATATGTAAAGGATCGCCTATCGACTGACTTGCAGCCACTAGATCCTAAATCTGTACATATAGAATGCATAGATGCTCGCAAAGCCGAAGTTGAGAAGACTTCATTGATCGGCCAAGAACCTGAAAAGGATTCTAAAAAAATCGAAGAAGATGTCATCAGCGCTGAACATGCCGGTAAACGTGACTTCTCTAAAGACTTTTCTTATCGTAGTAGAAAATCGATGCTACGCAAATCAAAGAGGATCGTTCGAACGGACTCTGAAATATTCAAAGAAGGTATCATCGACCGCCACGAGTATACCCTGAAAAATAACTGCGATATTCAAATTCATGCCAATCAGGATAAAGAAACTGAAGAAGTTTCAAGTGAACCATGTCGTAATAATTCAGTGGCATCATCGTCTTTACACAGTCGAAAAGATTCAAGCGAAGTCGATGATATTTGTTCGCCAAAAGATCGTCAAAAATCTACAGATGAAAGCTCTAAGAACTTTTCCACCGATGAAATGGATGCAGTTTTTTCTGATTCTAACACCGATTTAGAAAAATTGGAGAAAGAATATAAAGAGCTAATCAAAACGAACCTTCAAAGAGAATATAAAAGTGACGGTGACACGTTAGATGAAGTAGGCAAAAAGCGAACTGAATTCGGAAAGTGGAAAAATCAAAGCTTGGAACATGAATTTGAATTTTCCAATCAGGAGCTCATGAACATCATTGGAGACTACACTCTTAGCAGTCATTCGTATTGCACTTCTACCGATACAAAGGACGTGTCTAGAATCTGTAGTCCTGAGAGTTGTGCAAACGGAGCCTACAGTGATTCTGGTGTCAAATGTCTAGATGAGAAGTATTCCACTTATGCCAAACTGCGATCGCGTGTCTATTCCTCATCAAGATTAGGAGAAACGCCTACTGAACGTGAAAGACTGTATCCAATTCGCAACAGCGGTCTGGGCACCTTCGCAGTACCAATGACAATGTCTGAAGCTACCGCCTCGACCGCTAGTGATAGCACAAACGTAGATAGCACTGGCATTAGTAGAGCAATGCCTCTTATCCGTCCGTCTAACTTAGAAATAAATGTTCCAACCCGACCAAAAACCTCTCACGATAATCCAATCCATAGTCTGTTCGAGAAGCCTTTCGGGAAGTTCAAAAAAGTTAACAAGCTTTTAAAATGTAAACGTTTTAGCACCTCCACTCTGTATGATAAGAAAAAGCCGCCGCAAGCGGAAGAAGTCAAAAAGTCGCCAAAGCTCTCCGACCGAGTAAGAGGCAAAGAAACCCCGAAAGTGGCTGGTGGCCTGACTGAAACCAAAAGTGCCATAAATCTGTCGAAACTTTCACTGTTCTCTCAGAAACCGGGAAAAGCATCAACTTTTTGGGGAAGAACATCAGGAATGTTCTCGGCCACCTCTCATTCCAATAATGAACTGTTCTCCAAAACTGGTAGCAAGACAAAGCTCTCAGAAGTTTCAAAATCTAATACCGAACTCAACAAGTTCAGAGCGAGTCCTTTGAAGATGAGCAAAAAGAAAGCTTCTAAATTCGAAAAAAGTGGTGGAGCTGGCTGCATCCCTGCTCCTATTTGTCATTCTCCTCTTTCTGAAGAATTTTATAATAAAACCGGCAGTGTTCGTCTTAGTGCTGTGGAGCTATACGAGAAATTTTGCTCCGAGGACTTTAGTGGCCTCTATAAAAATGAGAGAAGCGATCGAAGACTGGATATGCATGAGTATCGCCTCGAACAGAAAGGACTGAGAGTGATAGGAAGGTATAGTAAGAATGCTCGTCTCTTGAAACAAAAAAGTGAACCTAAGTTCAACCTACGTGGCGCTCATGGTGGATCGTCCTATTATCAAGAAGAAGATGAATATTATTATGAGCCCGGTGGCTCAGATTTATACGGGTATTATAATGAGCAAGATGAGTACTATAACGAATATGATGATGAAGATGTGGAGGATATTGAAGGTGATTACTACGAAGATGACGAAGAAGGTGACTATTACGAAGACGATGTAGAACCAGAAGATCCCGGTTTGGTCATGGAGGATTCACCGCGATTCATTGACAAAGACGATTCAAATGAAGTTGAATTCGAGTTTCAGGCTTGCGGAGCTACCTGCCTTGAGCTTAGTCATGCAAGTTCCAAGAAACCACTTGAAGTCACGAGCACAGGAACTGATTCTGATGTAGATGAAATATACCTTATGCCTTCTGCAAGCAAATGCATCGACGAAGACGAGTATGGCTTCGAAAATAAGCAATTTTCTTTAGAACAATCAATGCTAGTGCATTCCACCGAAAAAAGTCGTATTAGCTTTCACACTGATTCCAGAGAAACAACGCCAAGAAGAGTAGACAACTTACCAAAGAATATGAGTAACTTATTCAGAAATCATCCTGACGATGTGCTCACGATCTATCGAATATGTTCAAAAGAAGAGATCATGAAAATTACTGACAGTGAAGCGGAAGATTGTGATAGTCATGAATCTAAAAAGCAGCGATCAACTAGCTTACAATCAGAGTCGCTAGAAAAAGCTGTCAAAGAATATATAAAATATGCAACTAGTGATATATCTCTTGAGCCGACCGTTGTAAAAACTGATTGCACTAGCATAGACCGAACTGACTCGTTAGAGTTATTAAGTAACTCCAGTGGAACCATGCGATCGCGAAGCACGTTAACCGAATACGCTTTCGACACGGTTCGCAATGTTAACCTAGACAGCTGTAGTACCTCTAAATTAAGTTTATCACTGAAAAGTGAAGTGTTCGACGATTTTACAATAACACCCGATGAGCTTAAGACAATCCAGAACTGTGAAATCGAAGATTTCACTCTTACACCCGACGGATCGATGGGAGATAGTACAACCGAAGCCGGAAACAATACGAAGATTCCCGTAGCTGATAGTGATAAAGAAACCGAAGATGCAAAGTCGTGTGTGATGGAAGAGGAATGTTCCAGTGGAGTGCTGGTTATCATAGATAAATTCTTAGAGAATGAAAGAAATAATCTTCATCGGCAGATGTCTGTAGAAGATTCCACCGCTGAGAGCAAAAGTATAAAAAAAGAAAATATTTGCAGAGGTGAAGTCCTTGAAACTAGTTTTGATGAGAATTTCGGTTGCTGTGAATATATGGACACAGACCCTGTGGAAAGCTCGGTAGAGGAACCAGTTGGTTCAACAGAACAAAGCAAAGAGGAACAAGGTGACGAATCTCAAAAAGAATTGAAAAACGAATTAACCGAACCAACCGAAGATACGTCAACTAGGACAAGTGATTCATACCACACGCCAACCACAGAGCAGGAATCAACCACCTCCAATGAGTTTACAGTAATCGACTTATACGACGATAATGACGAAAACGCCGTTTCTTTATTCACGTCTGAATTGACGAAGGAATTCGACCGCCTTTTTTCTCAAGCTGAAGCTCAATTCGACCAAGAACTGGAGAACGATGGTGATTCCGTCGAAACTGATGAAAATAAGCCTCCATCACAAGACGACTCTGAGGCTTTATCTACAGATCGTCCGAAAATGCCATCCCGATATTCTATGCAGAAGCTTGAACCATACTACATAGCAGATCCTGAAATTCATCATAAAGATCTTGCAGACTCGAAATATAAAACAACCAATACGCCACCTGCAGGAAATAGCATAAAGTCAACGGAGAAATCACATATAAATAGTAGGAGTAGTAGCAGTAGTCACCATAAAGTTGCATCGTCCACATCGTCTTCATCGACATCACGTCTGAAAAAAACCAGAAGTCAATCGTTAGGTAATTTAAATAAGAAGACCAAATGTTTCCCATTGTAACAGGAATTTATTAGGGTTTAACCAATCGAAGCCTTGTTTCAAATGTATAATGTTATATTTATGTATGTTAGCAAAGAATTTTTAAAAAATGATCAAATTGAATTTATGTAAGGATTTATGAATTAGTAATTGTTAGTTAAAATACGAATATGATCTGTATAAAACTAAATTTCCATTGAAAAATGTGTGATAAGGTCTGTCCTAATTATGTTGACAGATTTTTGTTGTCCTTATTTTTTCGGAATAGAATTTAATTTTAATTGAATTTTTACTATTGAATGTTTGTTCTTCTTTAATTTGTTGTATTTCTTGTGCAGCATTACATCAAAGGTTTTGAGGAGTGCAGAGTAAGTTATAGCAATCATACGAAAAGATATAAATCATTGAGTTTCATCGTTCGATTAAACTTTAATAGCACTTAATATCTTCCTCCAATTGCTATCATGACCATGATCATGAATGATGCATACTGCTAATTTAATTGTTCTTTAAAGGAAATTAACTACTTCATATTAGTTTATTTTCTGATACCAATAGAGCTCAAAAAGTTATTTTACTAACAGCGCCATCATCCTACAATTTCTCATCAAGTCATTTCTTCTTCCTTATCGAACTGTTTTGCAGAATTTCCTCCTACGTTTAATATTAGTGATCACCATAATTTTAAACATTTCCTTTTAAAACTGTTTCCGAGGATCACTAATTCGATTATTAATCTTTCATTTCCCCATTTTTTGTAAATATAAGTCAGGGTAAAACATTAGCTAAATAATAGTACCCTTCATATCTAGGCTTTTATTTCCAAGCAGTGTTTATTACAAAATTGCTTCTTCTATGTTTAATATCTAAACAATTTTCCTACTTCATTCGATCGAAATTAGTTTACTCAGTGGCTTCGGAAACGCTTGAAGATCGCTTTCGCAGATACAGTATAAGGTAAACTTTTTAGAAATTTATATGGAACTAGCAGACCCGTTGAACTTGGTACCGCCTACATTCTAGGGTTAGGGCGGGGCAAGACGGGTTCCTTAACGTTTGAAGAGTAATGAAACGGATATTTTTATGTAATTTAAATCTTTTTAAATTTAAATCTCCTACATAATTCTTCTTTGGAAATAAGGAACTTTTCACTCATAGAAAAATTAGAGAGTGGTCAATTATGTCAAACATGTCCAACACCCCATTTTACCCCATTACGATGGATAAGACGGGGTGCCCTATGGGGCAACATGGGGTATGGGGGACACATTCTATTTTTGGGTGCAAAACTCGCAAACAGATACTGTCTCGCCATCCTCGTCATCTATGCCAGCACAGCTACAGTATGCCCAATTGGTTTTCTTATTCTTTTTTTGCTCTTTTGCGTGCCTTTTTTTCTTCTTGTTATCTTCTGCCAGTTTCTTTTTTTTCATTGTTTCTTCCAATTCATTTTTAAATGGGGAAGACGTTATGATAGCCGATTTTCCTCGTTTCCTTCGCACCCGCGAAATTTCGCGAGTGGCAGGATAAGGCATCACTTGTTGAGGGCTAACAACAGAAAACATTGATTGCTCTGGTGGAATAGTTGGCCTGTGGTCTATTTCTATATTTCTCGTCCAAGTCGAGCCCCCGGGCTCAGGATTCATAAAATTTACAAGCACTGAGATAGCTGTTGTGATAGAGGGTGTCATAGGGACAACAGGCACGTGAGCTGGCTATGGTGCTATAGCAACAGGCATGGTATCTATCAGCGGTTTATCAATAGTTTCTTTATCAAAATCTCCAACTACCAAAATTGAATTTACTGTTGCAGCCTTTACTATCTCAGGAACAACGATTGGTCTATTTAGCCCAGTAGCACGGTTGTTCGTTGTCGTTGTTTCAGACAATCCCCCATTAATGAATAACCTGTCCGTTTGTGGGATATCAGTCGTCAATGATGGAGCAAAGTCACTGTCGGAAAAAACTGTTGGATCGTATGGCCAAATGCCACATTTCTTGAAGCCATTCACTACCGTTGCCATTGTAGAAGCCTGAATGAAGGCTTTACTAAAAATTTCTGCTACTTGCCGGATAGTTACAATCATCCCTGGGTTGCTGCGAAGCCAAGCTGTGATTTGTTGGTCGTAGTATGTGCTCAAGGGCCTCATGTATGCTACATCCAGAACTTGAAGTCGATGAGTTGTATGAGGGGGGAAACTTAAAATAATAACCCCATTGGTACGAGCTTCATTAATTAGGTCCAAGTTTTGTGTGTGGGTGCTGTGGCCATCTAACAACAACAGTACAGGTCAACCAAACGTTGCCCCACTAAATTCAACAAACATCTTAAACCAGCCAAGGAATAATTCAGCTGTCATCCAGCCAGAATCACTCCAAACACCCCAAGCTCCAGGAGCAGCATTGAGCATTAACCGTTGGTCCATTCTCTTTCGTGGGAACACCAGTATTGGAGGCATGTATTGACCACTCGCACTAAAACATAGTTCCACAATTATTGTCGTACCTCTCTCCGCAAAATTTAAAGATCCCACTTGTTTTCTATCTTTTCGTGCAATTATTTTTGACTTGCTTTTTGGTACCACTGAAACTCCTGTCTCATCCCAATTATAAATTCTTTCTGGCGAAAGCTTATGCTCATCATAAATATTTCCGAGGAAGTTGAAAGACTGTTTAACAGCTTGTTTATTAAACCCAGCAGCATGTGCAGTTGAATTGCTTTCTGGTTTTCGTATCGACAATCATGGATACCTGCTTAAAAATCGCTGCACCTAATCTTTGCCAGCTTCTTTTCTTTCAGAGTTGAAGAAATTTCGCTTCCCATCCTCCAATCTTTTGTTGTGAGCCCGTAAAGGCGGCTCTCCGAATCCATTATATAGTTGCAAAGCTCTTTGTCTTCATCATCAGTAAATGTTCGCTTTTTTGGGCCTAAAGGAACTTTAATCTAAGTTGCAGCAGTAGAAGGATCTTCTAGGGCTGCACAAACTACTTTAACTTTTCGTTCAAGGGTCATTTGTGGCACAAAATATGTTTTGCCGCTAATTTGTATCCCATTTTCCCTTCGATTACAACATCTACCGCATTTTGCATACTCTGTTCACTCGTTTCCCCTCTCCGACTTTCTTTTATAATTTTTCACCATCCTGAAACAAGATTAAAAAGAAAGAAGTTATGAAGAAGCATGAACTGTCATAAGGAAATAATTGAATTTCTTTGAGTGGGGTACTCTATACCCTATCATGCCCTCCAATGCTTATTTAAATAAAATAACATGCCTTTAATGACCAATTCAAAATATGGACACAAACATGTTCTTACCTGCTGGTGTAATCATGGATAAACAAGAATAACCTTCAGTTAGTTCTAGAAAACTAATATTGAGGTACAAAACACAATCGATGTATAACGAGGAAATCACAACTAACTTGACAAAAACTGAGTTTTTGGCGCCAAAGCGAAAACGCGTGCACTTATAAGCCGGTCACTGCGCTGACTGATGAGCAAAATGGCGGCGCATCATTGCAAGCCCGAGCGGCTGGGATTGATTGCTTGTGTGGCCGTAAAACGCATTGTCCCGTCTTGCCCGCTACCCCATCTTGCTCTCCCTTCCCCTAACTATTTCTTCTCTGCTATCTAATTTTATTATACAAGTATATGTACATATAAAAGTCAAATACTGTTCGTTAGTCTCGCTAAAGCTCAAAAACGGCTTGACCGATTTTTTCCCAACTGATTTCAATTGGTTATGAGATGAAACTTGCTTGCAATTCAAATGAATTCAATGTCTTTTATGTACATACATGAAATATAAATACAATTTATCAATGTAAAGCATTTTGAGAAACAATGCTTTTGATTTGTTTTGCGATGTGAAAATATGCAAAGATGATGGCTTTAATACGCGCAAATACGTGTCATATAGTTGTTTATGCGTGAAACCGTTAAACTCCAAGTTAATTTTGCAAACTTCCAACGGCTGGCCCTTTGATTTATTTATGGTTATCGCAAAAGCCAGACGCACGGGTAAGTGCGTTGGAATCGTCGATATACGTGAAATCAAGACATCCTCTCCTTTGTACGAGTATTTTCCCTTGATGACATTATTCATTAGCTTGTTCACAGCCAGTCTCATTCCATTGCATAGTTGAGGTTGTTTAATGTTACGCAACATGATGACAATTTAACCTATTTTGAATAAAATATTGTGAGGTGGCACCCAGGAAATCCCAGTAAATTCAAAATTCTAAGGGGTTTTTGACTACGTCATCCTGACTGAGAACTTTTTCGACTGATTTGAATAAAAACAATTGTTCCGGAAGAAAATTCTAATTGGTCGCATTAAGGTCATCAACATCTGTATTTGTTGCCGCCAATATTGATCGTTTACTCGGCCAATTATGATTTTTGAATTGTTTCGCTATGTTTGAAAAAAACAAGTTGGGTCGACAGGCAGGTTTTTTACCCAACTTCTCAAAAATACGGTCACCAGCAACAAATAAAGACAAGAAACATGCCAAAGAGATGTTCACGTTTAAATGCAAATCTATTGTTTCTCCATTTTCAACGGGCGCCATTTTATTACAAACTATTGAAAATCGCTCAAATCATGAATTCCAAAAAATATGTACGAGTATTATTATAAATCTTATCTGGAAATTTTAAGAAGATCAAATCAAAATTGCAGTGTCTGAACCGATGGGAAGTCCATAAAATATCAAAACCGTGTGCTACTGGTGTTGTGATTGCAGAAATTTCAAATGGCTATAACTTCTGCGAATATGACTCGATTTTCATCAAACTTACAGAGTATTAGGCCCTTTTGTGAAACTACTTAAATATCGAATTTTGTCCAGTTGAAGGGTACCGATATGATTTTATTGGGAAAAGTGTGAAATTTGAAATGTTGTTGTTTTACTTATAAACATGTAACGTGTAAGCAACCACCCCATGATTGAACCCGACCACACACGACCACAATCCTTGATACCTAGAGGGGAAAGGGACTGTCCCTTAGAAATAAAGAGGAACCTTTTTTCTTTTCCATCGAAATACACAAGATCTTTATTCTCGTTTGATAATTTGTTATTTGCACACACCAATGCTTTGGTTATTGCTGTATTTCACATTCTTTATCACATAGGTGTCATTTACGGAACTTCTAATTATGAACTATTATATTTCCATTACTAATATAGATACATTCTAAAGAAATTAATTCAAAACAATCTTCACTTGAAAATTATTGGTGTTATTAATTAAACTTCATTTTAGCGCATTCGTAAAAATTGACCAGAAGATCATTGCAATAGAGTTTGTTTAAACCATTGATCAGAATAAATCGCAATTGAAATGACTAAAACTAGAGTTTCACCGGCTTAGCCCTAGAGAAACTCTATTTCAACTCCTGACGATGCCTCCTAATACTCACGTACTGTTGATGGAAACCAAATTATCTCCCCTTGATAGCAAACTTGAATATAAACCCCGACGGAAATTGTCTCCGACAGACTCTCTTCAAGACTTGTGGTTATGCTGACTATCATTTGTCAAATTCGCCAGTAGCTTAAATGCAAGCGAATTGCTTTCATTGCTAGTGGCAGTCGTAGACCTTCGCTCCAGTTAACTGCAAAACGCTGAACTTGTCAACGAGCTAGTTCCCCATAATGTGCTTTACTAGGTCATTCCTCTCCCAATCCTCGGGAGCAATCTTGTTGCATGAAAAGAAACACCAAATCCAATCTTAGTTTTTCGCTCTTTTCGTCTTCAGTATTTATTTATCTGAATATTTGATGACTTCTCCTCATGCGATTTCTGAGTTGGTTGTGCCAATAGCGCGTGCGTGGTGAATTGATAATCAGTTGATCGGATTGCGCATGGCACACACATTCAATTGAGAGATTTTACAAAACTTGAACCTTCAAGTTTTGTAAAATTATTTTACAAAACCCTAAAAAACGTTGAATAAGCTTCTCTTTCAAGCGTGTAATATGACAGAAATCTGTGGGTAGTGTGATGAATCCAGTCGAGGTGTCATATGTAACTTTCCCATTTCCAGTGTCTAAACTGCTTCGAAAATACATTTGCACTTTGATCTTGTTGTCATTTGGAGTGTCTTCGCATACCGCTATAAATTCGATAATTTCAAGCAAGCGTTTAGTTCTTCAGCGGCAGTTGATCGGCATATAACTGGGAGAGTCTGGCAAAAATCACCGAACAAAACTATAGCTCCACCAAAATGTTTTGGTTATCACGAACATTTTTCAACGTTCTATCCAGTGACTTCTTGTGTCTCCCAAACGATCAATTATCATCAATCAAATAATAATTGTGTACTTGTCCAATTCGAACCTTTGCGTTGAAATTTCTTAGTGAATGTTATTTCCTGACCGTAACGGTATTTGAGGTATAATGGTCAATATGTTCAACCGTGTGATTATTACCTGATTTTTCAATTAGTTTTCCGACCTTATCTTGTGCTAACAGATGGTGTATTGATAGGTAAATTGATAAAACGCTCAGCCCTTGGCTGTTTTTTTGGGTGTATTTCTTGCCTAGTTGTTGATGCAGCCATCTGGGGTTATTTGGATGTGCTTGAATTTACGGTTATCTCAAAAGGAATGGTTGCAAATGATGCCTGAAAAATGCTTTCGTTATCTTGAATAACCACTGACTCACCTAGCAGCATTTCAGCCGCTAAAAAGTCTTCATCACTGAACACATTTGAGTTCATAGGAAAGATACATGTGACTCTAAGCCCAGACCCTCCCTTACTTTAGAAGCAACTTTCGAATATACCTTGTTAAACAATGATGCGACATGATTCGGGGTTGTTTTTTCTGCAAGATGGCTCTTCATAAAGCTGTCAAATTCTTTCTTGTAAGCAGTCTTCCACCAGTTTATAAGTTCTATCAAGTAATCGTATGCAATCCTTTGTTGTTGATTTGTTCAACTACTTTGGCTTATGCTTCAGTGTCGTGCTATTGTTCTCTTTGTAATTCACGGTGAAATGCATCGCGCATTGGACGATTGGAAAACGACATTGCTTTATTTGCCATCAATAAACACATGTCTTCTATCATTATCAACGTCTCATTGTAAATTGCTGCAGTCATTTGTTGTAAGGGATATAAAGTTTGACAGCGTACATGATGAAAAACATCCTCAGACATGTGGTTCCTATAATTCATAAACAAATCTTTCGGATTTGAGAGAAAACATGTCCATATAGTAACAGCAATATGCGAATTTGATGCGGCGATGAAGATATGATAGAATCCTTGAGCGAGCAACTTTAATATTTTACATGCCTAACGCTAAGTCGCAACAGATGTCCATTATCTGTTCTCAGTTATTGAAACGATGTCAAACCACCAACAACAATAGAAAAAAATAATATTCGTCGTTATTTGGATGCACAGTGTAGAGGCTTTTACTTGTAAGTAGTCTAAGAAAAGGTCCTTATAGTCTAGAAGCTTTGATAAACTCAAATACTCCTTATAGTCTAGAAGCTTTAATCAAGTCAAATCACATTTATAGAAGTAATAGCCATTTATAAGTTCTCCGAGTACAACAAAAACAATGTACGTTTTTTTCCACCATTCGGACCTTTTATCGAACTAGACACCACACTGTTCATTTTTAGATAATATGAATAATAAGGGGTGCAGAAACATATCTTCCTTTTTTGAAATGGTCACCATTCAGTCGGTTGATGTCATAGCGGAGCGCTAGTAGTCTCGTTCGAGAGGCGAGACTGTAAACCTTAGTCAAAGCATATAGACTAACAAACAAGTTCATCAGCCTATCGGCTAAATTAAAAGAGAGGTAAAATGTTGAACGAAACAAACGATAAACTTGCACAAGATAGAGAACACGTTTATCATCATTTCATTTCTATTTGGGCTAAAACGTGAAAGTGCTATCTACTTGGGACTAAGCTTTCATGCGGTAAATTGATTTGCTGATGTGTTTTCATGTACGTACACTTAATGAAAGGGGAATCTTTTGCCCGTCTAATCAAAATGAAAGCTCATCGTCTTATATTCCATTCAAGCGCCTAAGCAGGGCAATATTTGCCGAATCAGCCTCTTTCTTACATTTCCCTATGAAAGCGTTTTCGAATGCTTATACATACTCAAATCATTCTTTGAAGGTTGAATATCGTTAGGTTGGGAATTTGTTCTATGTAATCTCGCTTGTTAGTTCATACGCTCTGCTTTAGTGTTCAGTCACCATCAAGCATTGGAACAGTGTGGAGCATGCTTTTGCTGCCGTAGAGGCCTACTTTTCGAGTGGATGCTCATTCAGTTTTGAAAAAGGGAAGCCGCACCCTGTAAAACATCTTTAATATTTCATTCAATCAATGATTAGTGATATTGCAATAAAATGGTGGACGTTAAAATATTGCAACAATAGTTTTTCTTTTGAAGCGAGTATGAATTTGTTGTATATGTCGTTAAAGTTTTTCTTGAGCTTATTCATTATTGGTGCCCGCATATCGAAGGTTGAATACAAAATCCTTCTGACATGAGCTTCGTTCTATTTACCCAACTTGTTTTAGCTTTTCTTAGGGACCCTCCCCACTATTTTTCTTTTTGATCTTCCACTGTATTACAGCAAACAAAATAATGTACTTATTTGGCGCTAAAAGCTTGAGCCAAACAAGGTTTCACTTGAAACTTTGTCTGAGAACTTAGATACGTTTAAAAGACACACTCAGAGTTATATGATAAAAAGATACACGCACCCAAATGGCGGTCGCTTTCAACAGATTCAAAAGAATATTTTCGTGATAAGAACTAACGTGAATATCGAATATTCACCGGAATGCTTGATGCGGGTAGTTTTTGCGGTAGGCAGTGATGCTGCTTTCACCCACCATAGGCTTAGCGTTGTGTTGTCAAGAACTTTTCTTTGTTTCACTTCTTAGCGGGCCACCAATTGTAAGGACCGTGCACGGCGTAGCACTCACACCTGACTTCGCTTAATTAAACTCAGTAGCAACAATCATCACCACCTATGGCGCGACAGACCAAGCCAGGCCTTGGCCTCCAGGATTAATTTCCTCCTATCATCACGGTTTCGTGACCTTGTCCACCAGTTGTTTACTCCCAACAAATATCTGCTGTATGCTTATATTATGACTTCTCATCGAGTCCTTGGTCTTTCCGCTGGATTTTTATCTTGTGCTCACCCGTAAATATTCTCTTGGGTAGCCGGTTTTCTTCCACACTTTCTACATGGCCCGCCCATTGCAATTAAAGTTACTTTACGCAAGAGGAAACAGGTGAATCTTTCATACAATTCATCATTGTAACGTAGTCTCCACTCTATTCCTTGGTTCACTGGGCCGTAGATTTTCCTGAGCACTTTGCGTTCAAATATATCCAGTGCTTTTTGGATTCGCTCGTCAGGGCTCATGTTTCACTTCAATATAACAGCACAGGTTTGACTAGTGTTTTGTTGCTTATTTTGACTGTGCACAACTCTGGACCTCAAGTACGGAGTAATAGGCTTTCTTTGCGGCGTTTATGCAGCGTCCGATCTAGATACACAAAATTATCCACACGCTGGAGGTTGTATTCACCTGCTGTCAGGTTTTGTTGAATTGAAGTTTTCTTCCCCGTTGGGTTCATGAATTTAGTTTTTGTTTCATTAATTAATACACCGATTTGGATTTGCTTCAGATTCTAGGCTCAGAAATGCTTCGTTGGCATCTAAGATTAAACGTGCCTTAATATTGACATCATCAGCATCTGCTATCAATTATGTGGACTTGAACATTAATGTACCCGAGGTTTCAGCTGATGTCTTCCTGATCGACGTGTTCTACCACAATGATATAGAGCGTTGGGGCAAGTCCATCTCCTTGTTTTAAGCCTAATTTCGTTAAAAAGCTGTCCGTTAGTTCACCGTTTACCTTGACTAGGTACTTTGTTTTTAGCATCGTGACCTTGACCATGCCGACTAATTTTGTTGGGACGTCAAAGTCATGATTTTTTTTGTGCAGCGCATTTCTGTCGACACTGTCGTATGCTTGCTTGAAGTCTACAAAGAATCGGTGCACATCGATGTAATGTTCCCAGCACTTTTCGAGCACCTGCTTTATTGAGAATATTTTGTCTATTGTAGGCCGCCAACTTCGAAAGCCTCCCCGATACTCTCCTTTAATATTTTCATAGTACGGCTTTAAGTTTCTCTATGATTTCGGAGAGCACTTACGTGCACAGCAGAGCAATGTCTCTATAATGTTCATACCCCAGTTTGTCCCCGTTTTTGTGTACAGCACATATTGTACCAGCCCTCTAGTAACTGCTCCTCTCACCATATTCTGCATATGAGCCGATGCAGAAGATTATTTAGATGGGGACTGTCGCTCTGGAGCAGTTCTGCTGGTATTTCGTATATTTCAGGAGCTTTATTTTTCCTGAGAACCCGTACTGCTGCCTGTAGTTCGTCTCTGGATGGTGAGAAAAGTGGAACCTATTGCCCTGCTTCTGGAATGTTCACAGCGTCAATCGTTGTTGGTGATGCTTTGAACAGCTTCTGGAAATATTGCAGCCATCTGTTTTTAATGTCAACTGGGCTACCTATGATTGCTCCTTGTGCACTTTTGCAAAAACATATTTATGGATTCAAGCCATCTCTTAGTTGTTTGATAGAGGCATATGCCAATTTCACTTGATGTAGGGTCATATTTTCGTGTATCTGTTGGATCTTGATGTTGATGGTCAGTCGTTTCTTTCTTCAGTACTATTTTTTAGCTCGACGTCGAAGACTTTTATATTATTTTTCTTTGGCCCGAGTTGGAAGCTGGATTGATTATTTTATAATGTGGAATATCTAAAATCACTTTTACACTCCTGAATACTTTTACACAACATAAGTCTTCTACACCGAATGAAATGTCAGCTTTGTATGTCCATAAAAACATAACAGTTATGCTCATATTGTGTTGCCAGAAGTAATAAAGTAAAAAGAACGAACAAGAATTGATGTACAGCAAATTAAAATGCATTCGCTTCAAATAATTATATGTTTTGTTAATTTTTGCCTTGGGGCACATGTGTCCTCATGGTCGTCAAAGGGTTAATAACTTACTAAGTAAAGGAGATATAGTATTTCCTGTTGCTGCGTTCAACATCACTTTGTAAAATTGTCCCCTGAAGATGAAATATGTTTCCATCATACATATTGTAGCTAGTTTCGTGTAAAGACTAGCTTTTTACGCCATTGCGATGTATTCTCATTTCCAATAATCCGGTTTTCGAATTTGTGCAGGGCTACTTTTATTGAAATGCAGGAAAACAATGATTTCATGTCAAAGGAAACCATTATTATGCCCCTTATAAGACCCAGTCGTTTCACTTTCCTCAGAATCTAATTTGCAAATGGTATCAGTAATGAGTTTTCTCATTTCTGCTCCCTTCTTATGTATTTCGGGTAAATATTAAATCTTGGGTAATGTAATGATTTATTACATCTCCCACGTTCAAGGTTTCCCGAAGGAAGTCCAAACCAACCTCTCATCGGTTCTAGACGTGAGTCTTGGAACGTGACAACGAACTGTACCCATGTGGTCGACAAGTCCGGACACTCTTAGTCTACTCCGAGGTGGCTGCTGGTTAGGTAGCTAGCTAGTTCGGAGAGGATTTTCTGTCGCGGGTCTTATGCAAACAGACTAAGTCCGAAATACAAAAACTCAGATTTAGAACGCGTCGAGCAACGTCCATCGACTCTACTTTAAATTACGTACCTTCATTCCATGGAAAAGGAGCGAAGACATCCGCTGAAAAAATGCGTGCACCCGAATATTACCAACGTGGTGCCCGAAATACTCTACTCGAATTTAAACCGGAAAAAACCTACTCTAAGAAAACACGCAAACTCAATCTATGGCACCACGCACCGACCGTTTGCGGGTTACTGGAACTCTACCCTCTCAGCGGCATACTCACCTCAAGATCATTCAATACTTATTTGCACGCCTAATTTTACAAGCTTTTCCACAGTAGCTCGTCCAACTCTTGACACTTCCATACTCACTAGCGCAACAAGTCCCAGCCACATATTACAGCCGATTAAATTTCCACAAGATTTTCCCCCTTTTTCCGCCGAACAGAAGTAAATTTAAACCCTACACAGTAACGCGGTCATATTATTTCTCATGAAATTTCTCTTAAGCTTTCCCACAAATCGCAGCGCACAGTTTTCAAAGACGCGAACAGTTCACGGTGTGAATTTTTACAACCGTCACAAGCACTGCCATTTTACATGGCACTAAATTAACACGCAATTTTCTTTTTTTATTCGCTCAACATCCGTTGACGTCAGGCGCGAAGGGTGTAGAGATCTGTCGCACAACCTTATCCGCTGTTTGGGACATTTAAATATAGGGGTGACAGATCTCAGCAGAATATCGATCCGCGGGATTGAGGTTATCACAGAGCAGTGTCCACGATGGCAAACAGACGTGGGGAGACTGAAGGGCAGGGTGTTCAAGCTCTTAGCTGAGGCCGCCTATTTTGGACCGTGGTGGGCTAATGGATAATATTCAAAAGGTAAGTTCTGGAAAAATATGTCCGTGTTGGCGGTTTACAGGTCCAGGTGGAGAACAACCAAAAAGGAAACTTCTTGAAGATGTCGTGCTTCAACGTCTTTTGCATGGTAGCGTTTCCGGACATATCAGAAATGAGATAACGCGTGGGACTTATCACCTGTAGAAGCCGGGACTTTACAAATTTATTACCTAACTCAGCATTGTAGTACCGGGCCACTTCGCTTCACCTAAAGTTCCGTCAATAAATCTCATCACCTGCCCTGAAACCAGAAGGGTGAGATCGCAGGTTGTAGCGCTCCTGCCCGCACATCTGCTATCTTCAATCTTCTCTCGGAGTTGGTCTCGCAGTACTCGGAGTTTTTTGTGCGGCTCAAGAGCCACCACTGGGTTTTCCAAACAATTTAACTGCCACAACAGCTGGTACAATTTACCGTGACTAATCATGTACTGGCCGAAAACGGCAAAGTAAGGCGAGATCCCTGTAGCGGAAATCTTACCATCCTAATCTTTTTGATTCAGATGGATGTACAATTTAGCCGCTCGGAAGCATTTACTAGAGAAGAGTAAACTGGGGTCCGCTGGTGAGTAATACCATACTTGACCATCAGTTCCTGAAATCTAATCGATGTGAACTGGTCTCCGTTATCAGAGACAACATATTTCGGTACTCCAAATACATGGAAGACGCGTTTCTCCAAGAAGCTTATTATCGGGGCAGTATGCATGTTACGAATTGGCTAAATGATTGCGAACTTTGACTGTTGGTCCAGTACCACGACAGCTCCGATGTGACCAGACGTCGAACGAGGATAAGGGCCGATGAGATCGATATACAAGCGCTAGAACACACGCTCGGGTTGTTCAAAGTTACCCATCGGAGGCCAAAGGACAGCATTTGGCACTTTGGTGCACTTACACATCTCACAAGTGGCTACATACGCTTTTATTTGTTATGCCATTTTTGGTCAAAAGAAATAGGATTTCAGCCACCGTTGTGTATCACCGTATTCGCCGTGCGCACTCAGTGGGTATTCATAAGCACTCCTAATAAGATCGATGGTAAATTCTTAGGGCACGCATAGCTTGCGCTGTTCCTCTTTTTGTATGGGGCTCCGGATGCGTGTCCTATCCGCTTGTATGCAAATCCCTCCATTACCCACAGTTCTGGCAGCTGTGGTAACTGACTCTCAATAGTATGCATCAGCTTCGTGTAGCCTGCCGAATTGAAGGCGGGATTGTCCAGGCCGATCAATGGGGGGTGTCGTCCTCCTGGGCTAAATCGGCTCCTTGCGGGGCGAACATCCTTGATAAGGTATCCGGTATCACATGTTGGCTTCCTTTCCAGTGTCAAATTTTAAAATCAAACGCCTACAATTTCAAGGCCCATCTCGCCAAGCAGCCATGGAGGTCAGTTTGGCTCATCAGCCATTTCAGGGACGCATGATCTGTAGCGATTTCGAATGGGTATCCTTCGACAAATGTGTCACCACCAACACCACCGCCAAGCGTTCTTGTTCAAAGACATTGTAGTTCCGCTGGGCCGGTTTCAGCTTGTGGGACATAAAGGCTACAGGCATTTCTTCGCCATCTTCAGTGACCTGGACTAAGACTGCTCCTACTCCATGTTGACTCGCGTTACGATGGATTGAGAAGGGTTTGTTGAAGCCCGAGCTATGTAGTACGGGGGCTGTTGTCAAGTCTTCTTTAGCTCTTCAAAGGCCCGCAGGCCAAGTTCTTTCCAGATGAACTTTCGTCCTTTGCGCAGCATGTCGTTCAAGGGTGTGGTGATGGTTGCATAGTCACGTAAGAATCGTTAATACTATCCGCATAAACCTAGGAATCATCGTAACAGTTTGGTTGTCTTAGGCAGAGGAAAGACATCAATCGCTTGAGTCTTATCTTATGTGGCCCAAATACTTAACCTCCATCATTTCGAACTGACTCTTCTGTATGTTGATAGTTAACCCTGCCTTCCGGATATGCAGGGGCACTTCCTGAAACAGGCTGATGCGTTCGTCATAGGTCTCGGTTATAAGCAATAAGTCGTCCAAGTATACGAAAACTTGGTCCGTAAGTGCGGTGGTATTCTTTCTCCCTTCTTTTTAGCACTACAGCCCCTCTCGGGCCTTCGCTTAGAGATAGTTAGAGTATCTCATTTTCATGACCGTATTGATTTTTCGGAAGTTGGTTTGGTCAGTACCATGCTTCCGCGTGTCTGCTCAGCTATGATATGATCTGATTAAATCAGTACATATCACCACTGAGTGAACACTCGTAGTCTGTCCGAAAAATCCCCGGAACTAAATCGATGGTGCGGTGGTATTACTTTATCCATAAGGTGCGTCATTGTTTGGGGAGCGTTACACAGTCCAAATGGCATGGTCACAAATTGATACAATAGGCGACTCAAGACCATGAAGTCTGTCTCCTCTTTTCAGCTAGGACTTAATGGGAACTGCCAGAAAACGTCTTTGAGGTCCAAGCTTGTAATAAAATCCTCTTTAGGTAATCGACTTAAGATACTGTTACCTCCAGTTACCCCCGCGTGGGAGTTCCTTCGGCTAAGGACCTCGGACCCGGCTTGCCGTCGAAGACGGTCGTAGGTGGCGCCACTCGCTTATCCCCTGGTCCTAGAAAAGCCGCCAAGCGAGAACTCGGCCGCCGAACACCCCTCACACAACCCAGACTAACGCTCTTTAAGCGCTTCCCTAACGGGGCGATTATTCTCCCCGGGCGATCAGTTGCGCCCTTGCCGGGCACAGATTTTCCGACGTAATTCACCCCGAGCAAAAGAAACTCAAAAGAAAAAGGAACACTTCCGCTACAGAGATCCCTGAAAAAAAACCAGCAAGGAGATTTACCTTTGGACACACCCGAGCCAGGTGTATAATTAAAATGCGCGGCAAACTCGCTCTTTCTGCAACACGCACACAAAACTTTCACTATTACACTATACGTGAATACGAAATGCGAATGAAGCTCAAACAAAATATATCTTACACTCTTCCACTGTCATATATTTCACTGCTAAATGCAAATAAAGTGCTAAAAAAAATACAATGTAGTTAAAAGTACAAATTCCACTTACTCTACCTAGTGGGGGCCCCCCGTACTCTGCCTGCAATATTCCGCCGGCGCGCTTATTATCGCCTGAAGTCGCCAATCTTCCTTGGTTGTCTCGCTGATAATAATATTCCTCTCCACTTATCGCCTGAAGTCGCCAATCTTCCTTGGTTGTCTCGCTGATAATAATATTCCTCTCCACTGTGGAATTTTGGAATTTTCCCTCGTCGCAATTCCTTTTTTTTCGATTGATTTTTCACGCTATCCTCGCTTAGCCACGTTGTCGCCTCGAACCCGCAAGAAAAGAGAAAGAGCCGTTCTTCTTTCTTGGGTTTTTCATCGGCTCGGTTTCAACCGGCGAGCCGTTAACTTCATCCTTGGGTGATTCGATGTTCAATTCCGATCCCCCAACTGGGGTGCATCGGGCAATTGAAATCTAAATTTCCCTTTTTTAGTACACTCATCCAACAGGTGTAGAATGTCAAAGTGACTGACGTTCTGTCAATTTCATGTTTATTTTTAGTTTATCATGTTATATGAAATAGCGATATTAAATAAACTCTACCGCCTGCCTAAAAATTCCCGCTTATATCGTAGTGCTCGCGGTTGATTTTGCGATATACTTCGTGTGTAATATTGAGTCTGTTGCTTGCCCACTACGACCGAGATCGGCTAGCTCAAAAGTTCTTTGATTTCTTTGTGCATGTGACATAAGAAATGCTGCGCCAATTGGACACCGAATACTGGTTGAACGAACTCTGGAGGTAAATTTAATCCTAACCAAATAAACATATGTATCCCATTCTCCAGAATGTATGCGCCACTATCACTCATCTTTTCACGTGTGCACCGAATTGGTAATGGGACTTCTGTATCACTGATGTCTACATCGTGAATCGGAATTAATCTTGGATAGAAGTATGACACCGAGACATTCAAATCCATCGACAAGACAAATTGCATTGCCTAGGAACGATCATCACACGTCATATCAGATCCGCCTGATAGCGCATCATTCTTCATTAGACACGAAACATTTAGCGGTAGCAGTTTCATGTACTCTGGCAAAATTAATTGGCCAGCTGACGTCGGAGATGTACAGTTCTTTCTATAGCATGCCAATAGTTGAGCTGATCTATGAATCAAATTATCTTTAACGGCTTTCGGTGAAAGTTCCATCAGTTTGAACATCGATTGTTTCGCGAAGAATAACATTGCAGCGTCCAAATCACAGCTCTTGAATACGTCCGCCGTTTGAGTAGTTGTTTTCAGAGCTTGATTCATGACCCGTAATCGTCGTTGTCCACTGCATGATGTATACAGGAGAGCCACTTGAATATAAACATTCTCATCTGGAGGAAGTTTGTCGTCATGTTTGATTTCGATTGCAATTGCCTTGTCGCTAGCAATACTCGCAAGTTCAATATCAGTTGTATTAGTCATGTTGAAGTGGCCATAGAAGTCCGTTGGTCGCACTCCTGTTGACGTCCTTACTCGCATCACTGCATCGAATGCAATTGGTCTTGACACATTCTTTATTACATCGTGGATAAGTCGTTCACCATCAATGTCAGTGAATTATTAAACACAAACAAATCCACAGAGCATCCTTCTTGTACGCACTCTTGTCCCAGGGTATTGTACGCTTGGTTTTGGGCGGTTAGAACTACTTTTTCTTTTTCAGGTCCCAACAGCTTCCTATCATCTCGATTTTTCAATTTGCCAGGAGCTTCTGCGATTGGTAGTGAAGAATTAAATACAAAGAGTTTTCCTGTACATGATGAAGCTTTCAATGCTTCGAGACCAGCCTGTATTGCCGGCAGTAAAATTGTTTCCGTCTCACGCGTTTCACCAAACATCAGAGGAATTTGCTCCATGAGTGCCTCGATGACTTGAGCAGATTCTTCTGGGTCACATAAAAATCCATCAAGGAGTGGCATAAACATTTCATGTGTATCGCCTACAACCATCATTTGGGGTTGCGCTAGACTACTTTTAATATTTTTATTCTAGTATTTTAACACTTCGTTTTTCCCTGTTTTTACGTTACATTTTTACTTTAATCTTTTCACATTTCGTTTCTTTTGCCTATTTTTCTTTTACTTTACATTTATATTTTAATCTTTTTGACATTTTTATTTTATTATTTTAACATTTCGTTTTTCCCTATTTTTACGTTACATTTTTACTTTAATCTTTTCAAATTTCGTTTCTTTTGCCTATTTTTCTTTTACTTTACATTTATATTTTAATCTTTTTGACATTTTTATTTTATTATTTTAACATTTCGTTTTTCCCTATTTTTACGTTACATTTTTACTTTAATCTTTTCACATTTCGTTTCGTTTGCCTATTTTTCTTTTACTTTACATTTATATTTTAATCTTTTTGACATTTTTATTTTATTATTTTAACATTTCGTTTTTCCCTATTTTAACGTTACATTTTTACTTTAATCTTTTCAAATTTCGTTTCGTTTGCCTATTTTTCTTTTACTTTACATTTATATTTTAATCTTTTTGACATTTTTATTTTATTATTTTAACATTTCGTTTTTCCCTATTTTTACGTTACATTTTTACTTTAATCTTTTCACATTTCGTTTCTTTTGCCTATTTTTCTTTTACTTTACATTTATATTTTAATCTTTTTGACATTTTTATTTTATTATTTTAACATTAACCTTGGCTCGGGTGGTATTTTAACAACCGCTGAGAAAGAAATAAAGAACAAGGTGCCAATCGTTCCCGTGACAATACCTTCGATCAACGGTAGGGTATATGCGTCCTTAACAGTGACGGCATTCAAACGTTGGGCATATAAGCATAGTTGGACCTTATTTGGCTTAACAACCAAAGTAAATGGTGAGGCCCATGCGCTCTGCGATTCTTCGATCACACTAGTGCATATTCGGCATATAACAACTTTTCCTTCACCTGTTAGAGGGGTTTAGAATCCTCCACATCTATTGTGTGAGACACCCAAGATATCCTGCCGAGACCTCTCATGCAAAGGAAAAGCCGAGTTTGGTCGTAGCTATTGATTGGCATCTAATGCATGTCGAAGTAAGTGAAAAGTTAATGTCGCATCATTGACGGTGGCGACAGAGTCGAATATCGTGCGATTGCGCTGCTGACGGAATTTAGTAAGATATTTGAAAAAATACTAAACAATTGATTGACATCATTCTTAGCTGAAAACTCTATCGTAAGCCAACATCAGTTTGGCTTTCAAAAGAACAAGAGTACTTTGGATGCACTACATTCTGTCACACGTTTCATCTATCTAGGACTTGACAGAGGTGATTATGTCATCGAAATTTTTGTGAATTTGAAAAAAGCATTTGATACAGTTGATCATGACCTCTTCCTTCGTAAACTTGAATCGTATGGTATCCAGGGTAGTCTTAAGCAGTTGTTTAAGAGTTACTTGGAGGGAAGATCGCAGAGAACTTTAATCAACAATGTCCTGAGCGATCGAGCACCTACGAAAACAGGAGTTCCCCAAGGCTCAATACTGGGCCCAACTTTGTTCCTGCTATACACAAATAATCTAAATACATGTGGGCTGACGGGATATCACACATTATATGCTGATGACACAGTTCTACTTTATTCAGGACGAGACAAAACTGCCATTGAGAACACTATCAACGAGGATCTAGGAAAATTCCATCAGTGGTTAATCGAAAACAAACTAGCATTGAACGCTACAAAGATAAAATATATTTTTTTTAAGCAAAAGAACAAAGGAGAACATAGATGTCGAACTGAATATTAACGGCGAAAAATTGCAAAGAGTGCTAGAAATGAAATATCTTGGTATTATCATAGACCATCGTATGACCTGGTTGCCACACATAAATAGCTTAAGGAGGCAATTAGCCCCAATAATAGGCTTGTTGAGGAGATATGAGTCTCTTCCATTGCACATCAAGAAACTTGTTCTAAGTCCTTTCGTCCTGATGAAATTACATTATGGAGTACTTATTTGGATCCAATCAGCAAAGCAACATTTAAACCGTATATCCAGGCTGCTGACCAAAGCGTATAAAAACATTCTGAAACTGCCAACGCTTACTCCAACTAGTTTGGTTTATCAATTAGCAAAATCATTAACCTTTAGTCAAATCATTATAATGGAGAAAGCTAAATTTATCTACAAAAAATTAAAAACTTGTTAAGCGGAACGAACACCGTTAATTAAGGTATCACAGATCAACCCATATAATGCGAGGAATACAGATCAATTCGTAATACCTTTTGCCTAAAAACAATCTACCAGAAATGGTTCAGAAAGCAAACTCACTTTTGGTATTTAAGAAAAGACTAAGGAATCATTTAATGAGCACTAATTGAAGCGTTGGTGGACCTATAGTTCTGCTTTTATGAGCTCATATCAGACCCTATCGGTGAGATACTTGAAGAGACAGTTACTCAGATTTTTTTTAATGCGTCGTATTACATTAAATTTTTTATCTCTGAAAGCGGATCATGATTTTGGACTAGATGTTCATGGAAAGGATTAATTCACATTATTTTGTGTGCTCCCTTATACCGATGTATTAAACATTGTCTGGGTGGCACAAAGGATGAAGCGACTTAATGTGAATGCAGATCGCACGAGCGATGTGCGACGAAGAAAGAGTGATGAAGAGAGTGGTAGGGAATGGAGGTATTCAAAAAAATATAATGCCGGGGCCAAATTAAATCTTCGGACGAAGTCAACCCCTAAGTAAAGCTTCTGTGTCAGTTGGGGTATAATATAAAAATTCAGAAACTTGGTCGCACCTTTCAAGATGACATCCATCGTGAGTTTCCCCACTATGAAGTGACGAGTTCCGTCCGCCGTGCTTAACCAGTAGTAAAATGCTGGATTTGATCCGTGTGGCTCTGATCCCTCCTGTCCCCCAAAGTGTCGGTAACTTTTCGTGTCGACTTTCCTGCCAACTTTCCTGCAATTTTGTGCAAAACTTCTCCATCTCGATATGTTGGCAAATCATTCAATACTTAATTGCGTGCTTAATTTTACAAGCCTTTCCACAGTAGCTCGTCCAAGCCTTGACATTCCCATGCTCACGAGCGCAATAACTCCCAGCCACGTATCACAGCCGATCAAATTTCCACAAGTTTTCCCCCCTCTTTCCGCCGAACAGAATTAAATTTAAACACTACGCAGTAATGCGGTCATATCATTTCTCATACAATTTCTCTTACCCTTCCCACAAATCGCAGCGCACAGTCTTCAAAGTCAAGAATAGTTAACACCATCACAAGCACTGCCATTCGACATGGCACTTCATTAATATGCGATTTTCTTTTTTGTTCACTCAACACCCGTTGACGTCAGTAGCGTAGGTTGTAAAGGTCTGTCACACAACCTAATGGGACATTTAAACATAGGGGCGACAGATCTCGGCGGAAGATCGCTCCGCGGGGTCGAGGTTATCACTGTAATGATGGGACTGCCATTCTCAATTCAGGTATATTCTTTATTATAAGTCCGCCTAATCTCATTGCTTTCTCTATTCTTTTGATTGGTTGAGGGAGTGGATCCTTGCGTAACTCCATAAAACTTCCATTTTTTAATTTATTGTGGACCTGTTCATCATAGTTTTTGTGATCCACAGAGATTCTCTTATCATCACGAAAATTAAATACTTCTTTTTTTCAGTTAATGCGCAGCCCCCAGTGAAACTGAAAAATTTGGGTAAACTTTACAGCCGTTCACCTCAGAAACGTTACGAATATTTGCAAAAATTTTTAAGCAAGAAGTCGGAATGAACCTTTGGCTATCGAATCAACTCATTACACTTTGCAAAAAGTTTGTTGCAAAAGTTATTAAATTCAAACAAAATAGCATGATTTCCTTAAAAAATGTAGTAAATCTCAGAAACTACTTAACGTACCGAGGTGATTTAAGCTACGGTTGTTAGATTTAAATTATTTACAGTGAATTAACTCATCAAAACTTTAAAAAGTTTTTTGCAAAAAATTTCCTAGAACATTTGATACAAATCAATGTGCATGCATGATATTTGCTCAGTGTGTGCAAATTACACATTTTGTTCTAGAAATTTTTTTGCAAAAAACTTTTTTAAATTTTGATGAGTTAAGTCACTGTAAATAATTTAGATCTAATAACCGTATCTTGAATCAACTCGGTACGTTAAGTAGTTTCCGAGATCTACTACATTTTTTAACGAAAACATGCTATTTTGTTTGAATTTAATAACTTTTGCAACAAACTTTTTGCAAAATGTAATGAGTTGATTCGATAACCAAAGGTTCATTCTGACTTCTTGCTAAAAAAATTTTGCAAATATTCGTAACGTTTCTGAGGTGAACGGCTGTAAAGTTTACCCAAATTTGCAGTTTCACTGGGGGCTGCGCCTTAAAGAGTTTTTCTCTTGTTTTTTGTTTATCTGTAGCATGTATGACTTGTTTTTATATTTTAATAATTTCCTTACATCCGCTCTAATGAAGTCCTTGGCATCCAAGCCTAGGTATTTAATTCCCGCTTCAACGTCAATGATAACTTCTTCAAATGATTGGTCCTTATTTGTTGCATTAATTAGCCCCATGTTGTCAGTTTCCAATTCTCCTTCTAAGAACTCGTGTGATGACTTTCTAACAACAATCTTTGGAATTTGTTCAACTTCTAGTCTCTTTTCCTCTTGAGAATGCGATTTTTTCCTTATCTTTTCTAATTTTTTGTCCAAGATACGTCTTTTGTCTTCTCAGAGATCTCTATAATATCATCTTTATTCCCATTGGTTGAGTTACCTAATTTTAAATATTTGCAGTATGCTGTTGAGTTTAGTTTACTATAAATTTTAGTTTTTGTTCCTGTTAAATCTCCTGAACTTTGAGTCTTCATGCGCTGTTACTATCTTCGCTTTTAAGGAGTTCTTTGCTTTTTTGATGGTTCATAAAACATTGTACCTAGACACTTAATCTGACATTGCATATATCTCAAGCCTCTTCATCATCGTCAACCAGCTAAGATACAACAAATTAAAGAACAACTAATTTCTGCACAAATACCTAATCCTATTGAACTCATGAAATTAAAGCCAAAATTTAGAAACTTGTTAGTCTTGTAGTGTAAAGATTCGATGTTTCTACATGATATTTTTCAAGAAAAGTTGTATAACTAGCTTAAAAATGATTAAAAAAGAATAACTTAAAAAAATGAAATGTATAAATCATGTTTATATACATCAATTGCAACATATTACTTTCTAAATGTATAAAACGAGAACATTAATACAGGTTTAATCAATTTTAAGAATATAACGAAAATCTTCCTTATTAAATAAAAAACAAATTTATGAAAAAAATGAGAACTTAGAAAAAAACCCAAGCGCATCATTAAAAATTCCTGAAAGAATTTGTTCCTTTTCATAAATAAAATAATTTAATTAAATTATTAAGCAAAATATTCGATACATTCGAAAGTTGAAAATGTTAAAAAAAATATTTCCTTAAAAATGACCAAGTATAAACTTTCATATTAGACTTGATATTTAACAAACAAATAGTGAATTCTAGCAAATCAATCTTAAATGAATTAAATAAATAAATGCTACATTTATAGTAAATTAATAAAAAATAAATAAAATGTAAAACATGTAAAATTTATTCAGAATGAATTTTTTTAAATCAAATCAAAACTCTGAGCACTTTAAAAAAGAACACAGAATGATAAAAATAAATCGATTAAGTAAATTGTATCTTTAATAAAATGAAAGAAATTTGTGTCACTTTTATGTGTGTGCACGTAAATTCGTATGTGTTGATGGTATACAATTTTATATTGAATAGAGTGCCTTTTCAAAATATTTAAAAAAAAAAATTCAAAGAATAAATTCAGCGGTAAACCAAAATATTAAAAATTTTACCAAGGTATGGCTGTTCTGGCTAGAAATTGTTTGTAGCTCACTTGCCAAATGCAAATAAAAATTTATAAAGAACTTGAGTATGAAATAAAAACCCATCAGCAAACTACAGCTTATTCAAAAGTGCACAAAATAAAACGTTTCCTGATTTTATATTCTGAAATTTTAAACCCTGTTGCTAATATGAATGTAGGTAGATAGTAAATTTAATAAGCTTTCATTTGAAAAATTTCCAAATGCAAATAATAAGCAATTAACGGGGGTTTCACGCAATTTGATAAAAAAGTGGATATACAAGGTGCTACTTTTGACACTATAAAAACATTTTTATCAAAACATCTTTAATGGAAACTTATTACACAGAAATTTATCGATATTAATTTGAGCCAACTTGAATACTTTTTTCTACAGAAAACCTTCACAATCAAATGTTAACATCAGTGTAGTAGTTCTTGCAGTCATTACTCAAAAATGTTCACAGGATCCTCATCCGTCCAATTTGTTTTAAATATGTTCATTTGCAGCTAGACAGACACGCTTAAATGCTGAACGTTTCAACCAGCCCCGCCCCCTCCTCTATGCTCATCCATGATGGCAGTTAAGATGATTTTGCTCCTGTTTTTATTCAATCCGGATCCAATAAAACCCAACTATACAGTAGATAAACGTAACAAACTCAATGGAAATCCTCATTCAGTCACTAGAAAATCTTTAGAACAAAACATTTCCTACAATACCTCTGATTAGATTAGATGTCTTAGAAAAATCGTAATAGCTAATGGAGAAGAAAACAATAAAAATCTGATGTAATTAATTAGAAATTAAACCTACCCTTCAACGCAAAGCATATTATTCTCTGAAAACTTTAATTAAATCTTCAATTCTTATTTCATTGGAAAAGTACATTTAAAAAATGAATTACGACTTAAAATGTTTCAAATCATTAAATATAGAAAAAAAAAGTATATTTATGTATTGTAAAATCCAAAACAAATTGTATATGTGTATCCAAATTTTTTATAATCTGTAAATTTGTTAAATTGTAATTGAAGGCAAATTGTAGAGTTTTATGCCCCGTTTTTAATATGAAAATTGATGAGAAGTGCGATGAAGAATATCTTAGATACACTTGTTATGACTCCAATTTGAATAAAATAAAATTAAAAATTTTATTTAATCCTTTCAACATTGTTTACTTTTAATATTATCCGTAATTATGATTCTACATATGTTATAAAATTATTGCTGCATTCTATTATTAGACATGATATTATATTTTGCATGAAGAAATTCCCAAATATATACTATAAACTATTTGAATATAAATCTATTTGTTTTACTTTCTATAGTGAAGCGTGCGAGCATATTTGACCTAGACTGTATCATTGTGTACGTGTTAGATCTAGACTATAGTGAAGAACTGTCTCGTTCAGTCGGGTGAGCAGTGAGTACCGAGCCGCGTGTGTTTAGGTTATGTGTCTATGTAAATTGCATATCATTATTGTCACAATAAAGAGTATTTTGTGTAGCTTACATTAAATGTACTATTCGACCACTTGTCACACAAAGCTGTCAAAGAGGATAAAAAAAAGAAAACATTTTGAAAAGTGAACGGTATTAACATGAACCAATCACCAACACGCCTAGTTTGCGAGTTTTTTTAAGTTCTGTCACAGTTCCAAGTCGTATCTGTTCCAACTATTCCAATAGCCGCTCTGAAGCATAGATACAGAAGGTACTGGATCCTTTACCGGGCGCGAGAGCCGAAGCAATTAGCAACTTGCACTTAAGTTGCGTTAAGTTGACGTTTGAGGTGATATGTTTTTATTTTTGTACTTAACTTCGCTCTAAAACATGTTCACTTTTATAAAGTTTTTGCTTCTAAAGATCGTGTGTACGAAATCGGCATTTTAGTTCTCTTTTTTTATTTGAAACATCCATTAGCTTTGATACATGAGTTTTCTAACCTTTACATTTGCTGTTTTGTGAAAGAACGTTTGTTGTGTTTTTGCACTTAACTTCACTTCGTATTTTTGGACCTAACTTCACTCTAAAACTCGTTCACGTTTATAATGTTTTTAATTTTGAAGATCGCGTGTACGAAATCGGCACTTCAGTTCACGTTTTTTATTCAAAAGTTACGAATTTTCATCAGCTTTGACGTACGAGTTTTCTAACCTGTACGTTTGCTGTATTGTGAGAGAACATTTGTTGTGTTATACTCAAACTGTCCACCGAATAATAACGAAGGCGCAATCGTGTGCACGTGAAACGAAATTTTTGTGCGCGGGTTCCAGGGGTGAAGTAATTCTTCTGAAGAGAGGGAAACAAAGGGGAAGCAGAGCTAATCGTGTATTTTCGAAAGAATAAGGTATTTATGAGTTATATTTGATTCCCACATGGACGAGTACACAGATTCTCGTTCTCGTCCATTTATTTATATGTTTTTGCTTCAACGTTACTTTCTGCTTCAATTTTCCTGTTTGTTCCAAGTAAATGCTGTTTCGGCATTTTTAACATTAGTTCTGAGATAGTTTACATATTTTGGGCCTACTCAAATCGGTCAGTAATCGTAAATTGGAGACAATGAATTCAGAGCAGTTTGAAAGGTTCTGATCAGTTCTGACATTTATTCTTGGAAGTCAGCAAATCACACCAGCAACACAAGTGACACCATTTGAAATCGATGGCACCAAAAATGAAAAGGCTTCGTTGTACATGGAACGTTTTGGCAACTATTGTGATCTTAAAAATGTTCGTGATAAAAAACCGCTCAACTCTTTTATTCATCGATTGGGAAAGATCACTATAACAATCTAGCTGCATTCCTTGGACCAGATAATCCTATCAAGGAAATCGAACTCAAAACCTTGAAGAGCCATTTCAAAAAAATACTGGCTCGGTCAGTCTCAACCATCGTTTCTCAGCACTACTTTCTCAGCAGCCACATCAGTCAATCTTGGATTTCATCGCATCTCTGAAAAGGAAGTTGAAAGACTGATTTTACAATTATCTGTCCAAATGCCGCCTGTAAAAAGAAGTTCCCATACCCTGAAAGACAGTTGGGTACCCAAACAGATCCTAAAAGACGCAAATATCAAGGATTTTTAACGGATTTCTAAAAAAAACCACAGCTCTGGAACCATCTCGGTTCGAGTCAAGTCAACTATGTAAACCATTAGAGAAGCGTCTGGATCAAGCTACAGATGCAAACAAAATCGATTATCGTCAAGAAGAAAATTTTCGTAGCCCCCAGCGTTCCAAGTCTCAAGACAATCGTCGTCGATCTCAGTCCCGCAGCTTTAGAAGCCGTGTGGATTATTGGTCATTAGGACTCGATGATCTTTGTCTAACCTGGGGTCACGCAAACCATAAATCACGTGACTACAGAACAGATCGCAAATCCATGAAGTGCACCTCTTGTGGAATTAGCGGTTCTGTCACCAAAGTCTGCATCACCACTCGGCTCCGAAAATTGAGTCCCATCCCGCCATCAATTCACCTCAACAGTGAATATGGTATCGCTTGCATTGAAAACATCGAGGATTTGTACGAACTTGAATCAGACACTGATAAATAGATTATAATGGTTACACTCAAAATCAAGCTGCAAGCATTTGAAGTAGACTCGGGCACACGTTTGTCTTTGCTCTCAGAAACTGCTTTCAACAAATCGTGACTCAAAGTACCGCTGCAACCGGCTTCAGTCTCCGTCCACTCTCACTCAGATCTTGTCATTACACCTAAACTTAAAGTCACCGTCTTGGTCGCCTACAAAGGAAATTCAATGGAAGCAGATCTATTCATAGCACCAGCAAAGTATGACGCTTTGCTCGAATGCATGTGGACTCAACGAGTTATAAAGCCACAAAAACTCAGCTCTCCCTTCACCCAATATCAACGTAGTCACTTCGGATAGGGTGCCTCCCGAACTTAGAAGTTAAGCTTCAACTCAGAGAAGGTATGAAACCAGTGGTCATTCGTGAGCGCAATATTCCCTTTGCATTGCGAGAGTGAGTTGAGTAAGAGTTAGGTATACTCGAGTCTCAAGTAGTCATCAGTCCAATTTCATCAAGATATTGAGGACCACCACTCATTGTTATAGCTAAACCCGACAGTGGGGTAAGGCTATGCGTTGATTACAAGTGTGGGGCGAATTCTAGACTCGTTGCTTCAAATCACCCCATCCAGAGAATAGATGAGATCCTGCATAGTCTCAGATGTTCCAAGTAATTTTGTAAGTTGGACTTGCACAAGGCATATTTGCATTCACGGGTCGATGAAGAAGGGAGCAACATTCAAACGATTTCAATGAATGAGGGACCACCACAGTCCCTATTGGGCCTTCGCTTCTTGCAAGTAGCGTCTTCAACTGTCTCGGTCCATTGACCGCGTTCTCCAATTTCGAAAACTGATAAGCGATGAAACGTCTTCCTCACCAGAGTCAGACGAGCGTTTCCTCGGCTTCCTCATTGGTCTCCGCCCTTCAGTTCTCCCAACGAATACCTTTTTTGGGTATTTGTTGCTCGTCCATATGATTTATGTGACCAGCTCATTGCAACTTCCGCAGTCTGGTAACCTTTGAGACCTCTAGCTCGTCAAAAATTTCATACAGCTCATGATTGTATCAAATTCTTACGACTATATAAAGTCATTTCCTTTATCTCATCCTTTAGACACTGAATATGACCCAAAGGAGTCGAAACGTGTCTACTCACACAACAAAGCAAGGCCCGATGGCTTTTGAAGAGAAAAAAATAATTTTTGACTATCTCAAAAAGCGAAAATAATCAGACCTTTCTGTTGAAAGATCTGGACTGCAAAGAGGACACGGTCAATGTTTTTCAAGTACTCATGGAAGAATTCGTTTCGGTTAAAACTTTTCGACAAGGAGATCTCAATTATTGCAAAATTTTCAGGATAAAAACACCTAATAATATAAATCTAAGATACAAGTTTTCAGTAAATTCAATGTTTCCCTTTTATTTTTACTGGCAAAAAACTTAAAATTCATAAAACGTACAATACAATGGCAGGATTTTGATTGCCGAGGTATTTTTTGGACAAAAGTCAACAGAGTTATTGCATCTTCAGTTTTTATGAATGTCTATTCACTTTCTAGGTTCTTCCATGAGCTCAAACTAACGCCGAAGAGTTTGAAGTTGCTCTTTCGGCAGTACCTTGTAGAATATCTCAGTAAATTGTTCCTTTGTGGAAAGTAAGCAATTTCCCTGGTTTCGTTTTTAATAGTAATTTTCAGAGTACTTAGTACTTCCAATTTTGAATTGTGATTAGTTGAGAATGACATCTCTGCCCAAAAGTACATGCTGTTCCTCTGGACAACAGAGTTTATACCCAATGCGTCAGTAGCCAAGCATACGACTAAAGTATCGCCAGTGTTTCTTCTTCAAGGGCGCAAATTGGGCAACGATTGGTCAGATATAATGATATTTCCTAAGCTTTGAGTTCATCAGCATACATCAGACTTTTTCGATGATGTTGCGGTTTAAACACTCGGCGAAGCCATTTTATTGTGGTATGTACCTACCAGTGAATTACACCTGGTTTCAGATGAACCGTCTCAGGTTCAGTATTGAGCCCGCTACGGCGGAATTCAAATCGGTCCTGGGTCAATTGCTGAACGGCTTTCCAAAGGTCGAAGCATACTTTGATGACATCATCTGTCATAGCTCAGATCTCGAGGAGTGCACCAGAAATCTCGGCACATGCCTGGAACGTCTCAATGAAAATGGTCTCCACCTCAATCGTACTAAACGCTCATTCTTCAAGGAAAGCATATACTACCTCGGTCATGTAGGGTCACTCAATCAGATTTAGAAGTGCCCGGCTAAAGCTCAAGCAGTTTCTTGGATGCCCGAACCGAAGAATGTGGGTGAATTGCGGAGATTCCTTGGCCTAGTCACATTTTATGCCAAATTCATTCCGGACTTCACTTCAAAGACCTACCCACTGCACCGCTTACTCAGGACGAGTGAACGTTTCTTTTGGTCTGCAGTTGCTAAGACCTCTTTCATGAATCTCAAGACAGAACTATGCTCCAACAGAGTGTTCATTCCACCTGATCCTTTAAAACAAGCGATATAACTGATGCCTTGCTAACAGGAATAGCCACAGTACTTAGCCATGAAATTGATGGAAACGATCATCCAATCATCTACGCGTTGCAAGCTCTGACGCTGGCAGAGTCAAATTATAGTCAGCTTAAAAGTGGTTATCGTATACGCACTTCTTCAAGTATTTTCGTTCTCATCACAGACAATGACCCGCTTTCAAGGATTTTTCATCCAGAGCGTGCACTGCCATAGAAGACCTCTTTGCATTTGCTGAGGTACGCCTCTTTCCTCAGTGGGTTTGACTACACAGTTCAATGCAAGAAGGGAAAAGAAAACGAAAATGTTGACTATCTGTCCCATGCAACAGGCTCTACAACTATTGAGTCATTTGAGATTTTAATTGATCAAGAAATCAACGCGCTGTATGCTGAAACACTGCTCCAGATCTCCAGTTAGTCTATCACCGTGGAGTCAATCACCGAGAAAAAGACCCAAAGTTGTAAGCATTTCTAAAAGGACTCATGACCAGCCACGAAGATAGCGTATACACTGTCTCAAGCAACATGCTATTACCTTCCAAGCGAGCAGTAACCCCAAAGTCTCTCCAAATCCCAATTCTGCAAGAGCTTCATGCAACGAATGTAGGAATCACGATGAAGAAGATATACGTTTATTGGGAAGGCTTTGACAAGGACATAGAGCGTCTTGTGAACAGCTGTGAGTACTGTGCTAAATTCACCACAATCCGCAGAAAGCATTAACTCATCCCTGGGATTAGCCTGATGAAACTTGGAAGAGAGTGCACATTGACTATGCGGACCCTTCAAATGGACATTTTCTTTTGATGTGCATGGATGCAAAGTCAAAGTGGACAGAGGGTCACATAATCCGTGATGCACCGTCTTCTGCTTCAACAATCTCTCAACTTGCAGGTATCTTTTTGGTGCATATTTACCCCTACGTGATGGTTTTGGTTCTTCCCCCCCCCCCAGCACAAGCACCCACAACAATAACATTTCTAGGGCCAAAGAAATATCGACCGAAGTTGAGGAGGTAACCTGGTAAAGGTCAAAGAAAATTACTCACTTGGAGGACAAACTGGGCCTGGAGAAAACAGAAGGACTTAAGAGGACTTCGTCGTTACCGACAATATTTATGGCGGTGCCCCCTCGCACTCTCCTTATCCTGACGATCTTCAATTGCAGCTATGAACAAAGTTTCACGACCTAGAAACATCATCCCGTTTCGCATATTTATCATGCGAGCAAGCAAGACAGAACGGGGAGGAAAAGCTTTCGTGGAACGAGAGCGCAGGGATTCGGCTACTCAGCACCTTTTAAGAGAATTGAGGTTGAAAGCTCACGAAAGAACGGTATTTAAAGTTCTTGGCCAAGCTATGGCGAGCAGTCTTGTTCGAACCTATAAGCGAGCGTGCTGGTACCCATTCATTCGTTTAAATATACGTGTTATTACGGGGCTAAAGTTTTAAACGGAAGGTTAAATGAAATGGTGAGGGGTGAGGTGTTGGCTTGAGCCGCGACCCTCAAACGCCCTTTTGGCGTTTCACGCTGTTTGGCCACCCCAATCCATTAGCTCATCTAGTTGTTTCCCTCTTCAGACTGGCACTCACCTGTGAAGTGCGACCGGCAAAGGTGCAAGTGAAAAGTGCTTAACCCAACACTGATAGTTAGAGGTTTAAAATAATTTAACACGCGAAGATGTAATCAACCAATTCGGTCTTTATTTATAAACGTTTAAAAAAAGGACAGTGAAATAAAGTTAAGCCATTAAAATAAACTCTCGTCTTTGGTGTTCTAGTTTAGATGGCTATAATAGCAGGTTAGTGTCATACAGAGAGATCTCTCCCTGGGAGCCTTGATGATGTATATAGGATACACATCAAATCGAACTCCCAGTTCATGCCAGTATACATAGGGTATACTGGTTATGTAATAAAGTTATTCTATTTAAATTTTACGCCACCACGGATTTTCTTACTTGCATAAGTGCGACTACATGATGTGTTCCGAAAAGGAAAAAAAAAGCTCCACCAACCAACTTGTTCGGACAAAGCGCAGAAGATATAGTTCGGCTATTGGCAGCCTAAAATAAACTAACTCATCTCGAAATCAAAAGATTAAATGCAGAAATATTAACTATTAAAACGAAATCACAGGTTGATCTCAAGTCTTAACCTAAGCGTTAAACCTTATCTCTAACCTAATATAATAAACATAATATAAACCTAACTTATACCTAATTTTTAACAAAAATAAACAACAACACTAAATGTAGCAATAATGAGCTGAAACTCAAAAACTAAATAACGAAGAACACCAAAACTGAAAATAAACACGAATAATTTAGACATTGTCATTCAGCCACCAATACCTAGATTGCCCCGTCTCAACTCGATCAGCTTCAACGAATCTAGCAAATGAGTATCTCCATTGAAATTGTTGGTCTCGTGAACTCAAACTCGGAGGATATTTTATCTTCTTATCGGTGGCCCGTCGATATATGTGATATATGATTGGGACGCCGTCAGAATCAAAAACATATCGATTCATGTCCAAATACACGAATGCTTTCTGTACAAATCCTCTCCGCTGTCCAAACCCTGCAACAAGAAGGTCTGATTTTTTTCCCCAGAAATCAGCGCATCTTTGGCTGACTTGAAATCAACCAGTGACTTCGTCCTTAGTTAATTTTTCGGCTTGAACTCCTTTGATTTCGAAATTGGCCAGTTTATTTTCGGCTGCCAATAGCCGAACCATATCTTTTCCGGTTTGTCCGAACACGTTGATTGGCGGAACTTTTTCTGTCTTGTTGGAAGCTTTTTCAGAGGAACCAGCAGAACTGCGGGCTGGTTTTTTCACCTTATTTTTGTTCTTTAAATATTGAATAAAATTAACGTCATTATCTTGATTAAAATTACCTCCGTTGTTTTCTTCGATTTCCATATCTTCGGTTAATCCCTCCAGCGCTGCAAAATAATTTTGGCCCTCGTTGGTGCCACCAGCACTTAGAACTTCCTCTGGATTTACTTGCTTTGTACTTTTCTTCGGCTTTGTTACCTGTTGCCATTGATTTTGTGGCTGCGTCTTTTGAGGCTTCACCCCTTTCTTGAAAAGAGTATCTCTTGCCTTAGTTCATCATTTTCTTTCTGCAATTTGGCCATTTGTTGATTGTCCGCTATTATTTGCAGCTTGCACCCTCCATCTACGGAGTTTTCTTCGTTATGTTTTCTTTTGGTGATTGTCGCCAGTTTCGTATTCGTCGTTTCCCCAGGTTGCCCCAACGGTGGGAAGCCGTCGGGCTCCTCCATACCAGCGGCGAAATTTTTTTTTGTGAATTTGTTTTTCGTTACCAATCGAAGTAAAAATATTCGATAGAAATTTCCTGAGTCGATTACTTCGACAATATAAGATTTTTTTCTATAAAAATTAACTTCGGACTAACGTTTTTAAAAAATTAATTTAATTTTTGACAACTTTTGACAGGAGCCTTTTTCAAATTTTGTCTTGTAATAGATTTGTTGCCCTGGTTGGAATCCGCGTTTCTTCTTACCTGCCTCAATCTCTTGTCTTAGGCTCTTGAACTGTAGTTCTTGTCTCTTGTCGGGCCTTAAGTTGTCGAAAATACCTTTCAGTCGTCTGCCAAAGATCATCTCAGCAGGAGTTTCACCTGTTGCAGCATGGGGAGTATTATTCAAAATATGCAACTAATTTATTTGTAGCTGCAAACAATTCTATAAAAAGTAAGTTAAAAAGCTATCGGAGCCATCCGAAAGAGTGATCGATATCCGCGCGACGTTAGATAAGCTTCAAATGTAGAGCAAATTTGTCGTATAGATTTACATTAAGTTGATGTGAAAAGGGTGAAATGATCCAATTAAAAAGTTTAGCTAATACAAGCACTTACAAGAGAAATTTACCTTGAATATAACTTGCAGATACAAAAACATATTGAGTTTGCATAACTAGAAAAATTAAAAATTAACTCTCTCACCTCTGAGCATGGTGGTCGCCATCACCGGTGTGTATCTAAGAGTGATGGCCTGAGGAGAATTAGTACACACGTCGAAACCACCTTCTTTTTTTCAAAGTCAAAAGCGCTTTATTTAATACTCATCGTTATAAATTTTAAAAGAATATAAAGCAAATTCCAAATAATAACAATCAAAAAACTTAATGGCCCAAATGGCTCTCTAAATTTGTACGTTATCATTAACTCATTTCATCAAAAAAAAACTATAGCAAATGCAATTAATTACGATTATTACATATTTTTACAATTCAATTGGAAAAAGGAGAAAAAACCAACCAACACTATCCTAAAATTATTTATAATTAATACACAACAGTGAAACTTTGATCCTACACCTAATATGTTGTAACTTATTTCTAATAAAATACAATCAAAAAAAACTTTATCTTATACTAAAAATACTATAACAATGTTCCTAACCTAAGTGTTTAATCTTATCTCTAACGGAATATAGTAAACATTACATATACCTAACCTATACCTGATTTTAACAAAAATATATAACAATACTAAATGTAGCAATAATGAGCTGAAACTCAAAAACTAAATAACGAAAAACACCAAAACTGAAAACAAACACGAAAAATTTAGACATTGTCATTCAGCCACCAATACCTGGATTGCGCCGTCTCAACTCGATCAGCTTCAACGAATCTAGCAAATGAGTATCTCCATTGAAATCGTTGGTCTCGTGAACTCAAATTCGGAGGATATTTTATCTTCTTATCGGTGGCCCGTCGATATATGTGATATATGACTGGGACGCCGTCAGAATCAAAAACATATCCATTCATGTCCAAATACACGAATGCTTCTGGAGGAATGAAGCCAGTAGCGAGGCAAGTCGCTATATACCCGTCTGTAGGGTGGAACGGCTGTGAAATCCAAGGGTTTTCACTCACAGTCACAGATCTTGCGATATGATTCCGAAGAAGCTTCAATATGAAGATATCGACTCTAGTCACTTCAGCAGTTTGATAAATTCTTCTATTCGATATATAATGTTTCCAATCCGTCTCAGGCTTTCTGTACAAACCAGTACATGCACGAAGACATTTCCTTTCGAAAACTCTTAATTTTTCCATAGTACTAGCACTCTGGTTGTACCAGATCTGACATCCATATGTCAAAACTGGTCTAACCAGTGTCTTGTAACAGATAATTTTGACCTTTTGATCAATGTATCTGGAATGAAAGAGTTTTCGAAGGGCCATGACTACTTTAAGTGCTTTACTGAGCATGATTTTCACATGTTCAGTATAGTACAGATACTGATCGAGATAAACACCGAGGTATCGAACACAGGATTTATGTGGAATTCGTTCTGAACTACCCTCGCCAGCCATGATGTGGAAATCTTTCCAATTACGTTTCAGGTCTTGACTGACCCCCTGCAGCGTTGTCCGAAACAAGATTGTTTCACACTTCTGCGCATTGATTTTCATTCGCCAATTGTCAGTGTACAGCTGTCCATCATTGAACATTTTTTGGAGATTGCTCTGAACTATTGTAGCTTTTCGGTCAGCCGTGTAGATGATCAGATCATCAGCAAACGCTACCAATGATCGCTTTGGCGAGACGTTAAAATCAAAGCCGTTCAATAGCTTGCGAATAAAGATTGAGAAGAGCAGAGGCGCAGTAACTGTTCCCTGCTGTAGACCATTCAAGACCTTGAACTCGCGCATTGTTGTCAGATTTCCATCGGTTACAACAAACGATTTCCCGTATAACATATTACACATCATGGCGACAAGGTGTCTGGGGAACTTGTCCTGAAGAAGTTTAAAAATTAGTCCATCTAACCATACCGTATCAAAGGCTTTCTCCATATCAATGAGACATGCTCCAACACATTGTCTATCATTTAGTTTCCAACAGATGTCTGAGGTTACTTTCGTTATTGCATGTGTGGTCGAATGCCTGGCACGAAAACCAAATTGGCAATTCGGCATCAACTCATTTTCCTCAATGTGGGCGTTTAATGCTCTGTTGAGTATCACTTCAAGCACCTTGCTGATGTTAGGCAGCAAGCTGATTGGGCGATAGCTTTTCGGGCATGAAGATTCTTTTCCTTTCTTCAAGATCGGAAATACCTTAGCCTTTTTCCACTCATTTGGGAAATATGAATTGCTCAACATGTTGTTGAACAATATGCAATAGTTCCTAATAGCAACCTCAGGCAAATGTCGGAGAACTACATTTGGAATACCATCATTACCACATGATTTCTTGTTGTTTATCTTGCGAAATATGAAACACAAGTCTTCATAGCTGACAAAATAATCAATTAGATTCAAGCTCGGTATGAGGTCAGATGTTAATGTTTCATTGAAATGACGAATTGATTGGCCGTTCAGGCTTGATTTGAAGTCGGAAACTTTTGCTTCAACGACCTCTGAAAAAATTTCGTTCCCTCTCTCAGGGTTTGGTAGATGAACCAATTCAAAATGTGTTCCAATCAGGGCAAGTTTATCCAATCCTTCACAAATAATCCTGTTTCCATTTCTATCCGGAGTCGTACTATCAATTTCGATACCAGCCCTATCGAGAAGATTTATCTCATCACTAGTGACTTCAAGATTCGATACCGTCACTCGAGACTTCTTGCGGAATATGCTATTCACTTTCGCGAACACGCCGTCTGGGTCCTGTGGGCTAATACCCCTCAATTTTTCCGCCCATTGATTGCTGACCTCACTCCTGAAGTATGACCGGATTAAGTTCCGGACATTCTTCAGATGTAATTTCAACAAAGACAACGAGGGATGGTTGTAGTCCAAAAATCGTCGATAAATATTGTTGACGCGTGTGAGAAGGAGGCTTTTCAATCTTTTCAACCTTGCGATGGTTGGTGTTTCATATCCTTCCATATTGTTTCGATGTTTAATCTTGGGAACTACTTTCTCAATCGTTTCCAACGTCAGCTTCTCTAACTTCGACAGATAGACATCTATTTCATCGTTAGTTAGATTTCTGTCATTAGGAACCATTGAGCAAGAGTTGCCGCCATCAGAAGGGGGACATTGCTTCTGGTACTCCCGATTAAACTTCTTTTGAAACTTTCCCCAGTCTGTTCTTTTGAAATTCAACCGATGATTTTCATGTTGAACTGGAATGAGGAAGAAATCATCCCTGTGATGATTGATTTCCATTACGATTGCGTTATGGTCGCTATCATAAGGAAGTACCTGCAGTTTCCGTTGAGGACTATTAAAGCTGAATTCGAGTCTTGCGTCAGCAATGCAGAGGTCCAAATATGAATTTGTCCTAGGGTATGTTGGGAACTCCGACCCATATAGATTGCACCTGTATTCAATTTGGTTCTCTGTTATCCACGATTTCAGGAATACACCTCTTGGATTATTGGTGGCGTTCAGCCATGATGTATGCTTGGCGTTCAGGTCACCAGCAAGAATATAATAGTTATGCAGCCTGTTCAATTCGAGTATTTCGAACAAGGAATTGAGTTCCTCCTTGAGCTTGAGAACAGTTCCACCAGTTGCATAGGCAGAGATAACGAAGAGGTTATCCCCACCTGGCAGTGAGATTTTGATAACGGACACTTCAAGAGATTCAAAGCTTTTGAATTCGACTTTTTCAATATTTTGGAAGCGATAGGGTCTTCGAACCAATATCCCGGTGCCACCTCCCCCATCACCTGTTACCCTATCGTTTCTTACGAACTCAAAATCCTTGAATCCCATGGAGTGCCATGAACTGAGGTGGGTTTCGGTGAGAAGCAGGATGTCAGGCTTTTATCTGGCAATGAATTCAAGGAGATAATCACGCCGATGTAAAGTAACAATGGAGTTGACGTTGATCGAGATGAGACGAATCCTATCCATGGTAATGTGGCTGGATGACAACTTATTTGGAGGCATTTGAAAGCCCTAAACGCTGAAAAACAATTTTAATTTTCGAATCTTGTTTATCGATTCGCTCCGATAAGGAATTTAGTTGTTGATAAATTTTAAGGAGCAGCTCATTATTGCTACTTACATTATTTATTTTATTTACATTGTCTGCTGGTCCTCTCGCAGCAAGTGCAAATGACACCCCGGGCTTGACGAAGTTGGTAGGTATCGAACTGCGGTGTGCTTGAATTTGTTTTGATGTGACTTTAACCTTTGCATCTTGATACCGGGGGCATCCTCGATATGATGCTGGATGACCAAAGGCACCGCAGTTCACACAATATAGTTTTTCTTTTGGCTCCGCCTGAGCCAATTTGCACTCGCCGGGAACATGGATGTCTTTGCATTTCACACACCTATATTTCATGGCACAATTGGCAGCCGAATGCCCGAATCTTTGACACCTGTAGCACTGGTTGACCTCACTTTGCTGGAGGCGTTCCCACCTCACCACGCGGAAGTTCAAGTACCGTATTTTCTGCAGCGCACTCGAACTACTTTTGCTGGAAATTTGGACTAAGTAGTGAGGCAAGTTTTTGCGCTCCACAATCGATCTTCTCGTTGCAAAATTTTTAACTGAAATAAACTGTATTTCTGGTGCAGCTTCTTGCAGCACCTGAAGGAGATCGATTGTGTCCTCACCACAGTCCAGACCCTTCAATAAAAAGGTTTGGTTCTTCTCGCTTTTCGGGGTGTACGTGAAATGTGGAACATCTCCAGAATTTAAGGCACTTTTTGTTGCTTCGAAATCAACCAGCGACTTTGTCCTTATTGTCAACTTATCGGCATTGACTCTTTTTATCTGAAAATCTTTTAGTTTATTTTCGGCTGCCAGAAGCCGAACCATATCTTTTCCCGTTTGCCCAAACACATTGATTGGTGGGACTTTCTCTTTTTTTTCATTAATGTTAACGGACGGACCAGCAGACAAACCTTTTGGTTTTTTCTCCCGGTTTTTAACTCTAAGATATTCAATGAAATCACTATCTAATTTTGACGTTTTACCTGTATCCTCTTCAACGTCCATTGTTTCTTCCAGACCAGCTAGCGCTGCATAATAATTCTTGCTTTCGTTTGCGCCTCCTGCGCTGAGGACATCCTCTTGATGAGCTTCCTGTGGCTTCTTAATTTTCTTTTCTTCGGTTTTTGGGTTTGTTTGTCGGCCTTTCTTGCTTTCGTTATCCTTGTTGAACGTTAACGTTCCAACAAGTGCTTCCAAAGATTTAACTCGCAGCTTGAGTTCTTCATTTTCTTTTTCGATTTTTTCAGCTCTATCTTTTTCGTGGATAAGCTGTTCGATTTCCGTAACCGATAGGATTGTCGGTTTTTCTGCTTTATTCTCGTGACTTCTTTTTAGTTTTTTTTCGCCCATCATCATTGGCAGTGGGCATGATCCTGATTGATGGCTGAAGCCATCGGGCTCCTCCATCTCGTCGCTTTCGCAGCGAGACTGGAGGGAATGTTCTCAGACCGGGACTTCCCTTGAACGTATTTCCACTTTTGATATTTCTTCAGGAAATGAATTTCAGGTATTCGATAAATGCTCGAATAATATCGACGGTGATAGTTTTCCCAATAAAATCAAAATTTGCTTTTGACTGGCTCGTAAAAAAATATTGCAATTGTTTGAAAGTGACTTTTGCAAAAAATTAATTAATTTTTAAAATTAATGACAGGAGCGATTAAAAACACGTCTACACGCAACGAGTGCTAGACGTAGAATCCGAAACCACCTTCTTCTAACATTTTTCTTCTCTAATAATTTTTCAGAAAAATTATTATTCAAAATATGCAACTAATTTATTTGTAGCTGCAAACAATTCTATAAAAAGTAAATTAATTTAATTTTTGAAAACTTTTGACAGGAGCGATTTAAAAGACGTCTATACGCAAAAACTACTACGATCCATTTTTAAACTCCTATACATTCACTTTGAAAGGCTTTTTATTCTTTTTAAAATTTATAAGGATTAGTAGTGAATAAAGCGCTCTTGATTAATAAAGGCACCTGAATAACATAAATTTTAGCTTTTATAAAATGATACAACACGCAATTTTTGGGCACTTTTAGCCGAAGGCATCTGAAGTTAAGGTTTATAACCCCCGGAGCTTCTTACGTACAGCAGAGAGAATAAACAAAATAATCAAACTGTACGTATATCTAGCAGCTGCTGGCTCTAACTTCATTATACTTAAAAAATGACTACTCTAGTCTATTCGTTTAATTTTGACCGATATAAATCCAAATTTAAGTATGCTTTATTTTATTAATCATGATAAAAAACAAAGCAATTATCGAAACACAAAAACCTAAATTTAACTTAAAAATTAATCAAAAAAATAATATCGGATTTTCATCAAATTATAACACTTTATTGATTAATCGATTAAAAGTTTCATATAATACAAAAAACACAATATAGGGAACCTTTAACTTATATCGAATATGCTCCAACTTAATTCTAGTAAATTCTAATCCTGAAAAAGAGCAGTAAAATTTAAAAGTCTGCTTCATCTAAGACGGAAAATTGACAACTAGAACCAAGTCAGCTTCTCGTTCTTATCGGCTCCAAGAGTCTTTATCCTGAGTTCCACCTTCGGACTTCAATTTGTTGAAAGTGATTTTGATATTTTCCCCATAGCATGATTGCTAGACTTATTTTTTGACGGGAATTCAAGTATCCGAGGGACCTGTCCGAAAAATATACGACCTGCTTTCCAATCTCCATGCCAGAACGTTCAACTCCTTGAATGCTGCAGTTATTGACGAGGCATCTTATTCCACGCTCAGCGTAATGTATTTTCGTCCTTCGCATTTACTCAACAGTGCAGAAAAACCATCGCCAAATTTAAGAGTGCCCTTGAGGTCATCATTTTCTAATTATTTAATGCTTTATGTTCGCTTTACGTTTGTAAAATGTTAATACTTCAATTAGAGCATTATTCATTCATTCAAAAAACCCCTACAAAATCGCTTAGGATCACTTGGAAATCGTCTTTTTTGTCTGAACCTCAAGTTTAAAATGCCACTCAAATGACATCAGTTGATTGATGTAGTGACCTTCCAAACTAGTACGAAATCTGAGTTCTATGACGGCTCCAGATTGTGAAAACAAAGATGGGAGCGTGTTGAGACTACTGATGAAAAATATTACCAGGGCGGAGATATGAACGCATCCCAAAAGTCTGATACTTTTCGGACAGGACCTGTTATTCACAGTGGAAATGATCCTGCAGGCTTTTTGACACGGCTGTTTTTAGAGCCAAGTTCATTTCACAAGAACAGCTTCACCTGCAAACAATATTGATCTCCAACCAAACACTGAAATCTCTTTAGTAATACAAACCTGTCACTATGAAAAATTAACTGGCTGCATAACAGACCCTCCTTTATTGTAGCTATTCGGTAATGCATTCAAGAAGTGCTTATTGACAAATCAAATAAAAGAGATACAAGAAAGCTCATGCTACACTCAAAACATTGTCAAACATTACATTAGAAGTTTTCTTAACTTTATTCAGAAGTCTGGTTTTATATTTACTTTCGTTTTCCGTACAAACAGGATCGAACGTAGGTAGGATGGATTCGGATAAATTTTCTATGAAACAAGAAAATCCATCGAATAAGAGCACATCTTCAGAATTGAGATTTTTATTTTGTTTTTGTTTGTTCATATATAATCATCAGTACACAATGTATTTTGTTTTTATTATGTTTTATGTAGGAATATTTAGAAAGGATCACATTTTGTTAAGTTCAACGCTTATAAAAATATTTTTTTAACAATTTCAATTATATTGAAATATCTTTCGTAAAATTTTCTTACAGATTTAAAAAAAAATGAAACAAGTCTGTTTGTTTGCTCTACATATCATATAAATCGTTCGTTATCGTATCTCTTCATCGGCAAACGATGAATTTTTAAGTAACTTAAAAAAGAAATTATTAAGTAAAATACTAAGTTTCCGTCTTCTCTAATATAAAATCAGGTTTTCGGGTCGTCTATATCCTCCTCAAAAAACATAAGCTACAAGATAGTGTTATTATTGTTGGTTTCCTCATTTCTTGTTTTTGTTTTTATTTTATTTTTTATATTTTGTATGTCGGTCATCGATGTTTTATTCTAATCGAAAATGCACCATACAACATCATACGTAAATTTAATATTAATTAGACGAAATTTTGGTCATACTTTCATTGTGAATAAACAAAACTTTTTTTTTGCCACATAGCATTATATCCCTTCTTCCTCTCCTGTTCCTTATTTCTTTTGTTTTCTTGTGTCACCCTTAATATTGATGTCAGATATATATTTACGCTGCCCTACATTACTACCTTTCACTGTTTTCTTTTTTATCTCTTTTTCTTTTGTTAAGCTACTACACTTCCATTTTATCTCAACTTGTTTTTCTTTCTGCGTTCAACTTCTTATGTATTTATAATATATATAATATTTTATATATAAATCAAAAGCAATTAAAACATATCATCAATTCTTCCTTTGTCTCTTTTTTTCATATCATTTTATAGAAAACAAAATAAATGAGTTGTCCATTTCAAAATATATACCAGCAAGATATCGAGAGATTCCCCATCATCAAAAATTTTGAAAATCTCTCATTCCTAGTTTCGTACAGCGTTCTGCTCACATTCACGCTTTATATGGCCTATTTTGCCACAGATGTAACATGATTTTGCGCTGTCTGGACAATTACGCGAAATATGTCCTGTTTTGTTGCAATTATAACAGATTAAGTTGCGACCAGAATCGTTGTTCTGATCCGGACAGTTACGTGCCAAATGCCCAATTTGGTTGCAATTGTAGCAACTGGGCTCATCAGCCGGTTGACTACATGTTCGAGCAATGTGTCCAACACCTAAAAATAAAAATTAAAAAAATGGGGAGGGTTAGATTAAGAATACACATTTAACTAGAATTAAATTATAATCAAATTTCAAAAACAAGCTGCAAGTTTATAGATAGTAATATTTCACCAGTAAAATCGTTTGACGGTTTTATTATGAGGTTTGAATTCAAGTTATCATTGAATGATGTCCCAGTTAAAGGGTGCCTTTTGTGCAGCTAGAACTTCCTAAAAGGTTCACAATCAAACGAGCTTTCATGCTGCGCTCAATTTTTCACATCCGACTCTGACAAAACATTATAAATAGACGCTGGTATAACGCTACTAAATTATCCATATTTTTTTTAAATTTAATTATCGGTTCACGGAAGTAAACGGGTGAGTCAGGGCGCACAAAATCGTCCGTCAGAGCAAACGATCTGTTGAACACAACAGATTTTGTATCACAGATTTTCTAAATAATGTTATAGCTCCAAAACGGCTAAGTAATGTGCATACTGAAGAGGATATCGTTACTATAAGGAAAGTGTAGAAGGCCTACAGTAGTCCGCGTGGTGTAGTGAGTGGTTTGAGCACTAAGCCCGTAAGCTGAAGGTCTCTGGTTTGAGTTTCGTTGGTGTCAACGAGATTCAGTTCGAGTGATTCTTCGGACGAACTATAAGCCTGTTCAGTTGTGATACGTGCTGGTGTGAAATCAGAACGTATCGCAGCTGGGTAGACGGACACACGGCCAAAGCGTGATAATGATCATATCACCTTGTGGAGTGCCGATACATTCGATCATAACAATGAGATACTCAAACGTTTTGTAAGCGAAGGCCTGAAAGGAGCTGTAGTGCTACGGAAAAAAAGAAGGCCCACATTTATCGGTTTGTTGTTGTTCGAGCGTGAGTTGTCTAGAACATACTGATAACCGATGTCGAAAATGAGCATGAAAAAGATTTTGATAATTGACTCTTTAGTAAATCTTGACTAAGAAAATAGCAATACATGCATATTTTGTTAGTTTATCGTTAATCAATATGATCCTGAAGAAATTTCTTTAAGGTGTGATCTTATTGAAGAATAATATGTTAGCCAGTTCAACTCATAGCCTTCAATTATGTTTTATGTTTGGTTTTATATAGTACATATTTAGTGGTGGATTATGTAAAGAAAAGTAGAACGGTATTTGATACAAATTGATGCGTATAATATAATATTAACGATGTGAAAATCAGCACTCGCGTTAACTAGAAGGCATTTAATATAAAGCCTACTTGAATTAACTTTTGATTTCATACAGAAGAATTAAAGCCAAATCTTGAGTCGAAATTGGGAGGAGCTTATTCAGTGGTCCACCGAAGCCGATATTCAACAGACGTGCACGCTTGCGAATACTTATTTTTTGTGCGTTTCGCGACTGTATGAAGTATGGCTTTCTCCGAGAGAGATTGAGAGACTTGTAAACGACGATGATTTCATCCCAGCTGAGCGATTTGGATTAGGATTCAGATAGTGATGTAGGGATGGATGAGGGTGTGGATGATTCTACAGACGACGAAATAAATGGAAATAGTGAGGAAAATGAAGATGATCCATTACCAAGAAGAGCAGCCGATACGTGGCGGTATATTTTTGGGATTGATGAGGAGCCTAAAAAGATCCGTTTTGAGCCTCGGCGTGTGGGGTTTACTGGGCGTGTGGGGGCGTGCAAGGAGGCAAAATTTTTTTTTGGATTCTTTTTCGACGACAGCTTATTAGAAGCAATAGTGGAAGAAACAAATCGGTTTGCTCATGACATAATTGAAAAGAGTGCTCCTGACAGTCGGCATTCATCATGGTACGGGTGGACAGACGTAAACGTGGAAGAACTGAAAGTGTTTTTAAGGGTTATTATAAACATGTCCCTGAACGAGAAACCGTCAATCTGCCATTATTTCAGCCAAGAGGGCCTGTATAAGCAGGACTTTTTCACCGCGATGTTCACTCGTCGCAGATTCCTCCAGATTTATCGCGCCTTTCACTTGGCTCCACCCCTTCCGCCCCAGGACCCAAAATTTGCGAACGCGAGGGCATAAATCCAAAAATCTTGATCATGTAGATCGAAAATGCAGGGAATTCTTTCCGCCCGGACAAGACATTGCCATAGACGAGTCCACTATCATTTTCAAGGGCCGGATTGTCTTCAAAATGTGCAATCCTCAGAAGCCCACGAGAAGGAGGCTCCGCGTTTACACTATCGCAAATTCCACGACCGGTTACATCGCTGGGTTTGTGCCTTAATTTGGCAAACCAACAACAGAATCCCTGGTTCGTCCTGACTTGCCCTTCACTTCCCGGATAGTACTGCATTTGATGCAAAAACTGCAAGACGACTGCGGGGCGCCACCTCTTTACCGACCGATTTTACACAGGCCCGGACCTCGCGTGTGAATTGTTAGCCATGAACACTCACCACGGGAACAGTCATGCCAAACCGAAAAAATCTGCCTTATGAGGCAAGCCGAGTTTTACCAATCAATGCTAAATTTAGTTTCGAATCGTACCGGTATTTACACAGTTTTTTTTTTCAAATTTCAGGTAAAAGGGGGGCAAATCAAGAAACTGAAGTTTGGCACAATCCTCGCCCTCAAGAAGGACAACACCTCCGTCATCGCTTGGAAGGACAAGCGGTTTGTCCTTGTCCTCACCACATACCACGGCGCCGCTACGGAGATGTCGGTGCGCCACAAAGCTGGAGAAGAGTTGAGGAGGTTACGAAGCCGGTCGCTGTCCTAAACTACACTGCGAAAATGGGTGCGGTGGATCGTGCCAATCATTACTGCGCACCCTACAACTTCGCGCGAAAATCCAAAAAATGGTGACAGAAAATCTTTTTTTGGGTTCTGGAAGTCTGGAAGCAAAAAAAAAATGTAAAAAAAAAGTAATTTGTTTAAACAAAAGAAAGTATTTCAAATTTTTTACATTACTATAAAAATAATATTACTTATTATATGTGGGAGAAAGCCTGAAATTTAACGAACAATTTACGACCTACAATATTCTATGTCAAAATTTGGTCAAGCTATGTTTAAAAAAGTAACCGCTGGTCACGCATCGCTTAGCATACACTCGAAAGTGCTGCGTCGGTTACGCGCGGGATCGGGCTACAGGCGCGGTCTCGAAAGAGTTAAACAGGGGTTGGATTGAGACCCATCCCAGGGAGTGCTAGCACTAGGCTTTGTGACCGTGGCCTTAGTTTGTTTTGTTCGTATTTCGACATTGTTAATGAGCCTAGATACATACTTGATCCCATCGGCACGAGCGTGACTGCTTTTTGACTATACTAATGTGCTTCTTCGAATTTTCTCCATTAACCACAAAAGGTCGTCCAGGTATGTAACCACCTGCAGCCTAAAGCTTTATCTGATTTGAAGTGCATTTTAAACAACCCCCTTCCTCCCTTCCCTCCTTCAGTGGGAGGAGAGGAAGGGGAATTGCTAGATAACTGATCTCCCAGTACGTATTATTCCGGCTGCTGTCCTTTTATCTTTTAGGATTGCCCGAACGTTACAGGGGTCCGTAACCTACCAATCTTGTGCAGGTAAGACTGAAAACACCCATGCCCGCTCAAAAGCTGGGTCACGTAGAAGTCAGTCTTACCATGTCTTCGATTCAGTCACGGTCATAGATTCGGGATGATCCGCGCAGTCTACCGTCCCTTCGTGCAATTAACCCAAGACTGCTGCCAATCGTTTAGTCTGCGCTGTCTCTTCTCGTGGGCAACCGTCTCTCTCTCGTCTTCGCTTCGACGCAGGTAAATACCGCGGCGCTCTCTAGCAAAGAGGGCGACAGGTAACTTCCATCCTTCGTCAGCCCTGTGTTACTGCAGAAGATATTCCGGAACTTGAAAAGTGGCTTTCAACGTATCCAAGATATCCACCCAACTAGCGAAGTTGAAGGCGTTCCTTACGTCGACTGTCACCAACAGAACCATCCGTCACTTTTGGGCCACGTTTACCAACTCTTCAATCAATTGCTTTAACGCCGTACTGCCGAGGAGATAGGTCCCCAGCAGCAAGAATTGCATCAGGAGTCTTCCCTTGACGAGTTTCTCTAGCACTTTCCCAGTCGTGTGTAGCAGGTATAACACGCGGTATGCAAACGGTGATCCGGGATTCCCCTCTTCTTGCTGATCAGCACAAGCCTCGCCACCTTCCATCGCACCGGGAAGCCCCCGTCTCGCAGGCAAGCGTTAAATGTGCTGAGTACCAAGTCAGGGCAATGGTGTTAGGTAGCAACACCTCACCTGGAACACCATCTGCATCTGGAGCCTTCCTTGTTTTCAATTCCGGCTGTATGAAGAGTGAGCACTCGATTGCTGTTTCACCGTAGACAGCGTCAACACGGATGGGATAGGCGAGGAAAAGTGCCCGCTCATTTTTTCCGTTTAATGTATGCAAGACGGCCGTAGGGCACCAATGTGTAAGTGGTTTAGCGAATCGGCTTTGATTGTTCCTTAGAACTTCATTAGTTGCCATAAGGTATCTGTTAAATTAATAAAAAAAAAAATTTAGTCTAGAGGAGCTTTCAGGAACGAACTGAGTATATCATCGAAAAGTGGTGTCATTGAATAACAACCCTTTTCCTAACCTATCGCGGGGAGATAATTTTAAAAACATCCAATAAATTGCGTTGCAAAAATGTTGTACTTCAAGTGAGACATCCACGATAACAGTTGGTGCAGTATATTACCGAATTAAAATTTCTTTGTACTAAAAATGAGATGAGATTATTTTAGCATAGATAATAACGTGGTTGCTCGCTACGTAAGCAGAAGGTCCCTGGTTCACATCCAGTTGGTGACAACAAACAACAATTTAATGTGCCATTGGGTGAAGACCGAAGTACAAGGCGCTTTCAAAAATAAACGGGACTGAGCTAAAATAGAAACGAGACTGAGCTAAAATAGAAACGACAGGAGCTTTGTTCTGATAAATTGGAGTTTATTTATTCAAAATAGTCTCCTCCGGCCTCGATACACTGTTTTGCGCGATCCAAAAGCTTTTCGAAAGAGTGTTTCAGGTCTGACCGGAATGTCCTTCAGGATGTCGGTACAAGCCTTTTGGATGCCCTCTACGGATGCAAAGCGTTTTCCTTTTATGGCCAAATGCAATTTTCCGAATAGGTAGAAGTCACAGGGAGCCATATCAGGCGAATACGGTGAGTGATTGATAGTTAAAATGCGATTTCTAGTTAAAAAATCAGTCACAAGAGTGGATCGATGAGATGGTGCATTATCATGCATGAAGCGCCAGCTTCCTCCTTCGCGGTATTCAGGCCGAATTCGACGATTGCGATGCAATGAACGCTTCAAAACGCCAAGAAAGAAAATTGTATTGATGGTTTGATCCGTTGGCACGAACTCCTTGTAGACTATTCCCTTGGAATCGTAAAAACAAATGAGCATCGACTTGATTTTTGACTTCTCCAAACGCGATTTTTTGGGTGGTGGCCCGTCTGGGGCCTTCGATTCGGCACTGTGACCCTTGGTTTCGGGTTCATATTGGAAACACCACGTTTCATCACCAGTTACAATGCTGTAAAGGAAGTTCTCGTCTTTTCTCGCCTCTTTAATGATGTCTTTCGAATGTTGAATTCTGAGCAATTTTTGGTCATCAGTTAACTTGTGCGGAACAAAACGTCATTTATGTCCTCACGACCATCTCTGCAACGGGCGAACCACTCATGAACTCTGGCACGAGATAGACAATCATCGCCATAAACTTTTTTCATCAATTCCAAATGTTTCGGTAAACGTTTTACCGATTTTAAAACAAAATTTGATATTAGCTCTTTGTTCGAAACTCATTTTTGTACCGATGACGCAAACATACTGTGACTTTACATGCAATAACTTCGCTTCCACTGAACCAAATGTCACCAAACTTTCATTGGAAGTCAGAGAGAGAGTAACTTTCCAACACACTATCTCATTCACAGATGGCGAGACAAAAAAAAAAATTATGACAAAAGTCTCGTTGTAATCTACCGTAGCTCTACAGTTTGTTCTTGTAAAAATCGCAATCGCTAACGAAGACTATATTTTCGTAGCGTTGTGATTTTACGTGCATTCCGTAAGCGAGCGCAGCTGCTAGAATGCTGTTCATAATACATTCCTATGCTCATTTCGTCAAGAATTGTTAACAGAGGAATCTCGTCAGCAAAGGCTGTTATATGGACAACCCTTTTCAGAAATACATAAAACCAGGTGACACTTAGGAATGGCGAGATTTGTTATATCAAACTCTGTAGCTTCATTCTTTGAGGATATTTTACGGAATAACTTCGGATATTTTGAACACCATTACTGAAGATAAAAGCTTCCCTTTACAAGTGTCTTCTTGAGTTGCCTTTGCTTAAGTTATCTGCACCAGTCAACAAGTCATCAAAGTAGAAATCTCGGTGTACCGCCCTTGCAACCAAAGGAATGGTAACATGTTCGTTTTTGGCTAGTTGGTTGAGACATCTAATCGCTAAATACGGGGCATACCTTGTTCCGTATGCTACTGCCTTTAGCCTGTATAATTCGATAGTGTTTGGCCAGGTGTTTGCCACAGGATTATCCCAGTATCTCCCACCTCAATTCCGATATTGTATCGAGCGTGAGACGCGCGTTATCCTGGAGAAGAATCGCACTTCGTACTGGAATGCTCCTCCGTTTCGAACGATAAGCGGGTTTCACGTGTGTTTTCAGAAGGTTAGAATAGTATACAGTATTGATGGAACATTGGGTGCGCAGGAAATCGACGTTCAGCACGCCCCGCTGGTCCCAGAACACAGTACATATAACCTCACTCGCGGACCTGGTTGTCTTCGCTTTGACTGGCGCCTCCTTTTTCCTCCATTCTTTAGACGACACCTTGCTTTCGGGAGTGTAATAGTGTACCCATGTCTCGTCTGTAGTGAAGATTCGCGTTTAAAATACCCTTCCCTCCATCTCGTGCCGCGTCAGCAAGCTTCGAAAAACTTCCAAACGCGTGCATTTTTGCTCGAAGTTCAACAGTTTAGGAATCCATCGTGCCGTTATTTTGCGATATTGAAGGTGTTCGTCGACGATACGACTCTACACTACCAATACTGATGCCGAGTTCAGCCGAAATGTCTCGAACATTCATCCTACGTCCTTCAACATGAGTTGTTCTACGCGGCAAATGTTGTTTGGTGTGATGCTTGTTCGCGGTCGACGATCATGCGGCTCATTCTCGACGGTTTCGCGGCTATCGTTGAATGCTTTGGCCCATTTAAACACAGCAGCCCTACTCAGGCACTCACTACCGAACTGATTTCGCAAACGCGAAAAATTTCCGTGGTTTTAACGCCTTTCCACACTAAAAAACGGATGACAATACGTTGCGCAACGGCGGTCGGCACTTTGATGTTCACTTATGGTTGTAGCACGTGCGTGAAACATGCACTCCCGACGAAAACAATGCCACACTGTTCGTAAGGGATCCAGCTATCACATACTCAAACCACGACCCTCAAAACATCCACAGCGTTTGTCTCCATATTTGAACCGCCTTCATACTTGGATTCCTAATATCCGTTCGGTTTTCAAGAAAGGGAAGTCGCACAATGTATTTATCTGTAACATATCTTACTACAGCGTCAGTAAAAAAACGTTTTTGATCCTGAATCAAATATAAACGGTAATTACGCTATTCTACTTAGCACGCATCTCCAAACTAGATTATATAGTGTGCCGGTTAGGGGTTCGTTTATAAAGAGTAGGGTAATCAGCTTACTTAGCAGCTACACTCGGTTCTGTCCTCACTGCAGCCATGACTGAGCAAGAGGTACATCCGACTGTCGTGCAACGCGAAATTTTTTAACCAATGAAGGTGTTAAACCATTGGGAATTTTTACGCGTTTAAAGGCGCAGTTTGGGCACACTACATTTTCTCAGAATCAAGTGTATAAGTGGGCCAGGATGGGCGAAAACGTGTCGAAACCGGAAAGTCATGATTGACATCCTCGGACAAGTCTTATAGATAACATCCAGGGAGTTTCATTCATTGATTTTCTTCACGATCAACAACCAGTTAATGCGGCCTACTATTGCCAGTTGCTACAGTTAGCGAAAACCTCCTACCGAAACAAAAGATGAGGTATGCCCATTAGAGAAATCATCCACCATGAAAACGCTAGGCCACACGTGGCTTTCACAAGGGATAAACTAGAAATGGGCTGGGAAACACTCGAACACCCTACTTATAGTCCAAACTTGTCCCCCAGTCACTGCTTCTTGGTCGCGCCCCTGAAAGAATCACAGAGAAAAAAATATTCGAAAGCAATGAAGAAGTCAAGAACCACGTGCACAATTTTTGACAACTTGTCCTAATACTTTTTATGAACAAGCAATATTCAAGCTTCCAAAAGGGTGGTGTGTAGACAACGCAGCAGACTATCTACATCGAGAAATGTTATGATTTGTGTGTCATATTATTGAATAAATGCATAAAAAAAATTACCATTTATATTTGACTCACTCTCGTTTTATGTGCTTTGACTGTTTGAAAGCTCTTCTAGCTTTCAAAAACGCTCTAGTTGCTTGTTCAGATTTCTAACTGCAAAACAGCAATCTCTTTTTGTTGCTTTTTGACGGCTGGCCTATTTAATTTTAATTTTTTGAAAATTCGTTCGAAAACAAAGCAGAATTGTGAGCCGGTGTCTAATAATGCCTTTGCTAGTTCTCCATTGGCATCCATGAGATTGACAACTGCAGTACCAAGAAGTATATAGTAGTGTGAATGTTTTGCATCGCTGTAAGAGGTTACCCTGGAATTTTGGATGAGGTATGCTCCTTTATTCTCTGGTCTGGTCTGACTCGGCCAACAAGACAGTTCATCGCTGTTCGGATTTTGAAATTGGAAGACGCAACCAATGGACCGAGTCAGTTGGCGGCGCTCGCTGCAGGAAGCGAAGGTCCGAGAGAGGATGTAGTGCTACGCAGAAGAAGAAGGCTCCTCCTCCATGGGTAACAACAAGTGGTGCCTTTTGTCACACTTCAAACAGCTTCTAGAACAATTCTTGGAATCGTGTGTTGAAACAAAGTTGTTTTTTCTCAATGATTCTTCTTCTCGCAGATGCTTCCATGGCCAAAAATTTGTCGCATTTGTTAAGGTCGTGGCTACCGTTGCATACTATGCACAGCTTTTACTTTTAGTTTCAGTTGTTGTCAGCACTAATTTTTTGGAGCTGCCCTATTTTACTGGCGGTGGAGAGCCCTTATCTAATGCTTCCAAAGCTTGAAACCTTAACTCAATGAAAGTCGAGAACTGTTGCAAAGAAGGTATTTCTCTGGGGGTTTTGCAATTTTTGCTCGAAAGTAGATGTTTATTTTGTCAGGCTTTTTATTAGGAACACAATTTTATTAGGATGCATCGCATTGCTCGACTGGGATCTTAAAAGCACTTAATGCCCGTATGCATTCCTGCGATGTGTCATCAAGAGATTGTAGTTCTGGAGCCACTTGACCGCTGAATTTATTGAGCACCGTATTCACCAAGATGTTTCATTAGGTTCCATGCCGGTTCATAATTGCCATCACATATGATCATGTGATGAATGAGATCTTCAGCCTACCCCAGTCAAATTGGTTTTCAGGAATCATAACTTCTGAGTCGGACCAGGTGAGCTGTTGTTAATTAGTTGGATGAACAAATGGAATTCTAGTAAAGTGTGGTAGCGTCAATCGAATTTAGGAAGGTAAATTCGAGGAAGCGTCACTTTGGGTTGTTCCGTCAGGCGCAGAGCCTACCTACGATTATTTAAGGTGAACTTTTTCAACCCAAACTTACTTGCTATCGAACAGATCTGCACCATAATGTCCGGAACATCACCACTACTCATGATTTGAAGATGCTTTGTTGTTACGGCATCCCAGGGCTCTTTGACTGTTACTAACAGTTTCGCCAAGTTACGCTTCCTTGGGCGGACCTTTTGCCAATGTATCCTCGATTCGCGGGAAGAGTTGTCGCAAAGTTGTTAGCATAATTCCTTCGCATCTAATAGATTGCGAAGCAGCCTGCCTCCCTTGGGAGAGACTTCCTCGGGAACCTCGAAACCTTGCGTTGCTTTTTTGATCCAGCGCCTTGATGTCTGCCATGATGGCCTCAAAGTAATGATTCTTGGAATCCTCTTTTTTGAATGACTGCTTCAGGACGCGGAAACGTCGATAGGAGTGTATTGTTCCATCACATGAGGACTACTTTGAAGGATACTACAAGCTGGATGACGTTTAATAACACCACCGCGTAGATATGACCGCAAGTCAGACACTTTTCAGACGGACCTCAGGAAAACATCTCCAAACCAATAGTTTCAAATCGTGACCTTTATATAGAAATACCATGAAATGAGAATCGTGAAAATTAGTGTTGAATTGTCAGAATCATATCAATGTTGACGGAGGTACTGTAAATCCAAAATTATTCTTGGACCGGATCAGAAGGACATTATTGCTTGCGCCCACTGTACACTTATTTGAAATCAATGGTCTTATAAAATTAAAATTTCATTCACCCATTTGATAAATATGGTGATATCAAACAAAATACTTGAATCAAACTTATAAGACGTACTCATCCTTGAAATCATTTTCCCCCTAAATTGGACTAGTACGATGTATAATCCACAGAGGGATCAGCTTAAATTTTTGAAAGAATTTATATCTTTGGACACTTTTCATTTGGTAAAGGGATTCCCCTTAAGGCGGCTTTCGGTTGAAATTTTCAAAATTAAAATTCTCAATTAGAACTCACCGTTACAACGATAACATCTGTCAGCTTCTTCGTTACACATTCTCGCGAAATGTCCAATTTTGTTGCACTTGTAACATTTTTCGCGGTTTCCACCACCACCACCACCACCACCGCCGCCACCACCACCACCTCCTCCTCCTCCACGTCGCATATCGCGACCACCACCGCCGCCGCCACCGCCACCACCGTTTGAATTCATACACTCACGAGCAAAATGTCCAGCTCGGTTGCATTTGTAGCAGAGATTACCTCCGGACGACATCTAAAAAATTATAAGGAAAAAGATAAATGATGGATAAGCTGTTGAAACTATCTAAAATCGGATATTAAAATAAATTAAATTTCAGAGATAGTATACTTAAGTTTCTAGCCGGATTAACATTTTCTACAGGTAATCTTTTGCCACAATAATTTCAGGGGACACAGAATGTTAGGCACATCAACACGATAACTATAGTAACCATATAATCTTCTTTTTAGCACTACAGCCCCTCTCGGGCCTTCGCTTAGAGATAGTTAGAGTATCTCATTTTCATGACCGTATTGATTTTTTCGGAAGTTGGTTTGGTCAGTACCATGCTCCCGTGTGTCTGCTCAGCTATGAGGCTCGTAGTCTGTCCGAAAAATCCCCTAAACTAAATCACGTTGTTCACCAACGAGATTTGAACCTGGGACCTACGGCTTATGCGTCTCATGCTCTAACCATTAGACCACACAGCAAAGTAATAGATCCTAAGCCCACCAGCATCTCAGTGGTGTATTCAGTAGACATGGAAATAATATTTCAACGATTTGCTTACTACTATTTTATCTTTTGGAGAAAAGACACCTAAACACAAGGTCCATACAATTAGGCGCATAGTTTACTGTATCGAGCCTTATTTATTGTAAAAAGCACCAATTCATCTTTTGAAGTAAATTGTGAATTGTGATTTGAATTCAGAACGTTATGTGAAGACTTCAAATGACTTCTTGGTACCTGAATAGCCAAAGAAATGTGGTTCCAGCGGGCGAATCTTGTCAGACACCGTCAATGCGTCCTGCCACGGGTTTGTGAAATCTTCCCTAACAAATTGATTTACAGGAGAGGTGACATAAATTGACTTACACGCAGTCCTAACTTGAGCCCTATGGACTTATTCTTATCGGATATCTCAAATCTAACGTGTACGACAATAACGCCACTATTCTGGTACAGTTAAGGGAAAATATATATTACGCAATGTCAGCCATCGCGGAATCTACGAGTACATGCCGATCCGTTTTGGAAAATTTTGCAGTTCGTTTAAATGAGTGGCGCGAGCGCGATGGTTTACAATAAGATAGATATAAATTTGCAATTCTAAGCAGTGCATTTTAATATGATTAATAAAGATTTTATCGGCAGTTGTCAACCTTTCTTTTTATTGGTATATCAATTATAAACTCTTGCTTCAGACATTCTGTATTATGAAGCCAAGAAAGTTGTATGGGCGTATTAAATGGAACAATTATAGGCTCAAGTCTATTAAAAATCCTGCGGATATCTTTTGTAACTAGTATTTATGAGAAGGTCGAGGAAAAACATGATGTGAAAAAAGTTTCCATAAATTTAAAAGCTCTAATCTATCATAAATATATTAAGCACATATAAAAATTCAATGAGGCTAAACGGTACACGACGAATCGACCACGGAGTCAAACTATTTTTACGCTTATTAATTAGCACGTGTTTATCGAATTATATAATATGTAGACAGTTGGCGGGCTAGTTTGAAGAGCACACGCTTCTAGCTCAAAATACGATTTATTAAGATCGCATCAGATTTGATAAGCACGAAATTTTATATGAAATACTATACGTTTAATTCTAATCATTCTCGTATCACAGTTTTGATAAGTCCTTATCGACCTCTTTGATTAATAAATCAAATAAAAAATCATCTTGCCGAACAAAAACTTCAAAACAAGTCACACTTCAATATTTTTCTCGTCAAATATTGAATGGATGATTTCTTTTTTGTATATTTACCTCAAGTTCACAGAACTAAGTAAGAAGAAAGATACATACTCTAAAAATTACACTTATTTGAATTTATTATTATATTAATATATATCATATCCGACAATCTGTTACGAATTAAAACGATCTGAATATTTTATTAACAAAAAATGCGCATGCTTTAAGACTTAAATATACAAAATTCATAATTTATGCAAGCAAATTTCTTGTGCAGACAAAATTTTTCGTTTGAACAATAGCAAAGGAATTTCCGACAAATGACTAACAGCGGAAATAATTTAGCATTCAAATTCTGTCTGATTTAGTCGAGAAAGTAGATGTAATGAATAAATAGATTTTTTTGGAGATCTCAAGGAGATTGAAAGAGATTTATTGCAACTGGAGAACGATCGATGCTGCAACTTAATAAGTTTTAAATAATTTGGAGAAAATTCTGCATATCAATTTTAAAAATTATTACATTAAGAGTGACGCATAGGAAATCAGAGATAGATGAATAAAAAATAATCTCTGAAGCGTACTCGTACGTTAATATTCACATGAAATGCGGCCCAGTATCTAACGTTGATTTAATCGTTTTCAACTCAACAGAATTCGCTTTCGATATTTCAACAAGGTATTTTTTAGTCAATTTATTTTGTTCATAGTTCTCGTTTTTCACAAAAATATAAGCTCGACAGATTTTCAAGAAAAAAAAAGTATTTTTTTTGTTAGTGCTTGCTCAAAAAAAAACCTAAACGCCCGACGGACAAAAATCTCGCGGAACAAAAGAAATAATTTCCTAAGAACATAATTATTGAAAATCACAACTTCACATCCTTGATTTGGCCGAAAAGTAAATTCGAAAATGATACTTAACATTCTATTAAAGTTGTACTTTGTGTATTCGTAAGTATCCTACAGCAGGTTTATTGCTGAAATAAATTCTATGGTTTTGGTCCCAAAACTATTAATACAGAAGGGAGAAATTCAAATTTTTTAAACTGTTATTTATTGCAACCCCTTTATAAAACATTCGATAATCAACATACCATTGGAAAACAATCAAAATATAAAATTCAAGAAAAAAAAGAAAATTATGTGAAATAAACAGAAATAATGCATTGAAAAATTGGGTTGTTTATCAAGTATTTTTCAATAAATAGCCAAATCGCCTACACGTAGTGCATCCAGAATAATGCATAATGAGTGCCAAGGGAATCATTGCGACAGGACATATCAGGCTACATACTATGTTATATCTTTTTGGATGTGATCACAATATGATGGAGATTTTAAAACTGAGTGTAACCGGGCTGTGAACGACTATAGGTTAAAATGTTCATCCTCAAAATAAAATTGTGCCGCCTGAGATAATATCCTAGTTTCATTGCCATCAAGTTTACCACCATGCAGATTCTGTTAAGAAAGACTCCTGATCGGCACCCACTGAGGAACAAGAAATCGACAGGCTATACGCAATACAGCTTCCTAACAACGTCCCCTCGGGCAGAGGGAGCCAATTTCGTAGCAAACAGAAAAGATGGCTGGTGGAAAAAGTCTAAGATTAATAAGAACTGGATGGGCTAAGCTCATATAAAATGCATGAGAGAGCATGCGACCGGTTTCTGTTCTCTTCCAAGTGAACAGTCTGTCATTTCCTCCCCGTCTGCCTCTTGCTGGTCACTTTCTTGTTCCAAAAGCTGACTAGGTGTGAACAGACTGTCAAGTTGACTGATGCAAATTGGACGCCAAATTGGCCAGTTTGCAAGTTTCGTCGCGAATTTTATCCGATATTAAAACTATGGAAAGTGTTCGCGATCTAAATTCGTTCCAAGTGTTTAAACATTTGATTGGAGTTTGTGATTCAAGGTACTTTAATGTGTGACACTGTGTAATTAAGTTAGAATTTCAAAATGAAATGTGCAGTGCCTTCGTTGAAAAAATCATAGTGGAAAAGGATCTGCACGTGTTTCCTTTCACAAGTGAGTAGTTATTATATTAATGTTTTGCATGTTTTTCATACAATGCTGAAGGTTTTTCAAATAGAAAGCAAATTTTTGGCATTGTATGAAAATTTGTTTACATTGAGCAGCAGCCATGTTTGCTTGTGCAATTTGGCTCTCTCTAAGGTTGTAAACAAGAGCGTAGCAGTAGGAAAAGTGGTCGCAGGGGTTGTTGCAACCATATTGTCACGTGGTTGTCCACTCCAGTATTATTTAATTACTCAATGGAAAAAGTAAACCAATTTACACAAAATATAAATACGTTGTGGAAGCATTATTGAAATGGTCAAATGCTATAGGTGCATTTGACACCAAAGTCTAACATATTTATATGTGTGAACATATAATATTTAATAAGAAACTTAAGTTTCATTTGTAATATTATCTGTCAATTTTGACGTTAAGATACAAGAGAGAATCCAAGAGAACCAACTCGCACCGCGGCTCTTATCTGTTCCCATATATTTTATATGGCACTAGCCCCTCAATTTCATGTTCCTCAATGTCGGCACTGATCCGGCTTTTGCACCTGCGTCCACAATGAATGATACCGATAGCTGTATATGAATATTTGGGTGACAGCACGTTTGATTTAGGACAGTGCTCAAAAACAATGTTTCCAACAAAAACTAAAAACAAACAAGAAACAATGCCTGCCGGGTAGAAGTATGACAAATCCAATCTATCTTTTTCTAAAAGAAACCAGAAAAGTGATGGAGAACCCTCCTCTATTGCCCATGGTAACCGTACATTCCTCTATAAAAACCTGCAGAAAAGTCCGTAATGCTCGCTTCACAAAGTCCTTTTGGTGATTACCAGCGCAAAAGGGCCAATGCCAAGAAACCGAAGTTTATTCTAATCGAGAACGAAGTAGCCAGAAATCCAGTTCCACTGTCCAAAGGAACCGAAAACGAATTAACTAGAGATTTCGCGCGTGACCACAAAATTTGCTTAGGAACTTTAAAGAACAATTGTAGGAAGAATACTCAATCGTACCGCAGAATGTCAGTGAGTATGGACAAATAAATACTGGTACTGACCATATCACCTTTCAGAGTACCAATATATTCTATCAAGATAATGAAATACTCTATCTCTATGCGAAAGCCTGAAAGGGGCTGTAGTACAACTGGACAAAAAAACTGACCCAAGCGCCTAGTTCAAGTGCCTCAGGTAATGCCTCAACTTTAGGTACCCAACCTATCAGAGCATATGAAATTTGAACGCGCAGCTCACGGATTTTAAAGAGGTTGTAGAAACATTAAAAAAGAAAGAGAGGCTGAGTAGGGCGAAATTCAATTTGAGGTGCCTTGTGATGTTTTACCTTCCGCGGATTTTGAAATGCAAGCGATTAAGAAAAAAATGGCCGCATGTAAGCACCCATTGTGAATTTTAGGCTCGTAGTTTCGGTCAAATTCAAGCGATTTCCTTAAATAACAAAAATTATAAAACAATTATATTTGAGGCCCTCCCAAAAATACCTTTCATTTCACACGGTACACTTTGCAAACGTTTTTCCATCCCCTCCCTTTCCCCTAAAGTGACCAACATTTATTAAATTAATTTATTGTGCTTGCACGTGCTTGTTTGGGTCACAGGAATTCAATTGTGTACCACAGCAATTCGGTTTGGACAGACGGACAGATATATGAGAAAACAAGAGAAGAGGAACAAGACGAGTGGACAGACGTACGCTTCTGTCAGTTGGGTTTTGTACTGAATCTATGATTTGCAGAACGTTCAAATTCAAAGCCTACTTACAGGATATACATATTCAATAAAAGGTTTATAGAAAAACCTCATTCGTTTCAATTTAAGCGCCTGCCTTTTGTTACAGTACAGAATACATAATTCAGCGAAAAGAATTTGGGACATTTTAGTTATTTATCTTTCCTCAAATCGTCAAGAAAATCCAATCAAAAATGGAGCGATCGATTTGAGCCAAATTCTTTAATTTTCTCATACCAAAAACTGTTAAGAGGTCATCACTAGCTACGATACGCAGACGAAATGAAGATAGAAAAACGGGGAAGAATAAGGAAGGGGAGAACATAGAAGGGAAGAAAAAATCAGTAAGAGAATAAATAATAAGAAGGAGAAAAACAAACTGCTAAAACAGAAATAAGAAAAATAAAATAAGGTAAATGGAATAAAGGAACAAATGAAAAAGGAAACCAAAAGAAAAGGAAAGCAAAGGAAAGAAAAAGAGATGAGAAGAGAAAGGGAAGAAGAGAAAGGGAAGAGAAGAGAAAGGTAAGTGAAGTGAAGAGAAAGGTAAGTGAAGTGAAGAGAAAGGGAAGGGAAGGGAAGAGAAGAGAAAGGGATGAGAAGAGAAAGAAAGGGAAGAGAAGAGAAAAGGAAGAGAAGAGAAAAGGAAAAAAGAGAAAAGGAAAAAAGAGAAAAGGAAGAGAAGACAAAATTAAGAAGAAGGAAAGTAATAGGGAAAAGCAGCGAAGAATAGAAAAGAAAATAGAAAAGAAAATAGAAAAGAAAATAGAAAAGAAAATAGAAAAGAAAATATGAAAGAAAACATTTGGGTAGACAGATCTACGCGCACGTCAGAAGGGTTTTGCACCCAACTTCTCGAAAATGCAGTCACTAGCAACGAATGAAGTCCAGAAACATTTCAAAGAAATGTGCAAAAATCGATCAAATCATGAATTCCCAAAAACATTTATGTTATTGATCTTATTTGAAAATTTTAAGATCAAATCAATGCTGCAGTGTCTGATTCTATAGAATTTCCATAAAATATCAAAATCATGTGTAATTGTTGTTGTAATTGGAGAAATTTGAAATGGCTATAACCTCCGTTTATATGATTCGATTTTCATCAAAAATATAACAGAGTATGGTGACCTTTTGTAAGACTACTTAAATATCGAATTTCTTTGAGTTTAGGGTACCTATACGATTTTATTGGGGAAAATGTGAAATTCGAATATTATACTATTATTAACAAAGTTGATCGAATTTAGCTTTCTAAGGTATTTGTTGTTGTGCTGAAAAACACATCTCATAATCTTTTCAGATTTTTCGGATCACGCAAATTTTTCGTGTATTTGCCTTCCCTGTGCGCCCCTTGAACCAAAATTGTCAGTTTAAGACATGTTCTGAAAATTTCTCATCAAGACCTTTCATTTGATACCCATATCGGCTACCTTATAAAATGAGTTGTACTTGAACTTTGAAGAGAGCACCACTTAACGCGTACACACAAAATGTGATGTTTGCAACTTAAGTAGTTTGCGAGAAAAATTGCTGTGACACACGGACGGACGGAAGGACGGACAGACAGGTCGCAATTCGTAGAATTATTTTACAAAATCCTAAAAAGAAAAGGAAATAGAAAATAGGAAGGAATAAATATGAAAGGGAGGATAGAAAACGGAAGTAAAGAAAAAAGAAGGAACGAAAAAGGAAGGAACGAAAAAGGAAGAAACGAAAAAGGAAGGAACGAAAAAGGAAGAAACCAAAAAGGAAGGAACTTAAATGGAAGGAACGAGAAAGGAAGAAAAGAATGAAAGAGAAAGGAAGGAACGAAACAGGAAGGAAAGAAAAGGGAAGGAACGAGAAAGGAAGAAACGAGAAAGGAAGGAACGAGAAAAGGAAGGAACGTGAAAGGAAGGAACGAGAAAGGAAGGAACGAGAAAGGAAGGAACGAGAAAGGAAGGAACGAGAAAGGAAGGAACGAGAAAGGAAGGAACGAGAAAGGAAGGAACGAGAAAGGAAGGAACGAGAAAGGAAGGAAAGAAAAAGGAAGGAAAGAAAAAGGAAGGAAAGAAAAGGGGAGGAAAGAAAAAGGAAGGAAAGAAAAGGGAAGGAAAGAAAAAGGAAGGAAAGAAAAAGGAAGGAAAGAAAAAGGAAGGAAAGAAAAGGGAAGGAAAGAAAAGGGAAGGAAAGAAAAGGGAAGGAAAGAAAAGGGAAGGAAAGAAAAGGGAAGGAAAGAAAGGGGAAGGAAAGAAAGGGGAAGGAAAGAAAAAGGAAGGAAAGAAAAAGGAAGGAAAGAAAAAGGAAGGAAAGAAAAAGGAAGGAAAGAAAAAGGAAGAAAAGAAAAAGGAAGGAAAGAAAAAGGAAGGAAAGAAAAAGGGAGGAGAGAAAAGGGAAGGGAAGAAAAAGGAAGGGAAGAAAAAGGAAGGGAAGAAAAAGGAAGGGGAGAAAAAGGAAGGAAAGAAAAAGGAAGGAAAGAAAAAGCAAGGAAAGAAAAGGGAAGGAAAGAAAAGGGAAGGAAAGAAAAGGGAAGGAAAGAAAAGGGAAGGAAAGAAAAGGAACGAATAACGGAAGGGAAGAAAAACAGAATGAAAGAAGAAGGAATGAAAAACAGAAGAAAAGAAGAAGGAACGAATAACAGGATAGAAAAAAGGACGAATCACAGAAGGAAAAAATAAGGTAGGAATAAGAGAAGGAAAAAATAAGGTAGGAATAACAGAAGGAAACAAGTTGAGTAAGCAGGAGAGTGCTCCTACCAGAAGGTCTTTGTAAACATCCTACGGTTAGAAGCAAGTTTTCTAATGGCGTGAATCGATAACTTGAATTATTCATCCAATACTTAGATATGAAATCGTTCAAATTTATACAAAAGGTGCACAGTTTCTTTCATAAGCACAGTGCAGCCGCCGTTTTAATCTAGCTTAAATGATTTTTCTGAATGCTCGGCCGATTGAACATGTTCAAGTTAAACACTATTCTTTAAATTTTCATGAAAATTGAAAGAAAATAAAAGTACCTAAGTCAATTTTAAATATCTATAGGGTTTTCCAATAAGAGGTGTTATTTTGAATAGATCTTCTGATTTAACACCTTGCGACTTCTTCCTTTGGAGCCACGTAATAGAGAAGGCCTATGCCAATAGCCCAGCGTCAATTCAAGATCTCAAAGATGAAATTCGTGAGGCTATCAAGGACATAGGGCAGCCACTTTGCGATTTGGTTATGGAAAATTTCATGAAGAGGATATGGTCCTGTAAGCGTGTCGTAGTGGTTATTTGCCCAATGTTAGTTATTGCTATTAACAACATATCTTCTTCTTTATAATGAACTAAACATCCGATCATTTATTCTAAAAAATTGCATTTTTCTTTTAATATCAAAATAACACCTCTAATTGGAAAATCCTATATGAACCATAAACACGTGTTATCGTTGTTGTAATTCCATATAATTGAAATGGCTATAACTCACTTGATTATGATTCGATCTCAATTGAATTTTGTGAACACATATATCTTATGTCAGTCTATATAATTGCAAAATTTCAAGAAGTTTACAGGTACCGTTTTGATTTTATGGGCAAAAATATAAAATGTACAAATCATACTATTATTAACAAAGTTGAGCGAATTTCGATTTCTAAGGTATTTGTTGCCCTTCTACTCATAAAGGCCCACATTCGTGATAATTTTCAGATTTTTCGGCTGAAAGGTGTCCAATCGCGAGGGGGGGGACACAAATTTTGGGTACATTTTACCTTCCCGTGGACCCCCTAATTCATCAAATGATTTTTTTATTTCAGATTTTAAAAGTTCTAATCAAGACCTTTCATTTGATACCCCACTCGACTACTTTTGATTAAAAAAAATTTTTAAGGGCCAATTCGTTTATAGGGGGGACCCCCCTTAAACATTTTTTAAATTTTTGTCAAGGGCCTAACTTTTGAGAGACCATCACTTCTGAACTTTTCACAAAGTTTGAGCATTCTGGCTTCAATAGTTTCTGAGGAAATCAGCTGTGACGCACGGACAGACGGACGGACGGACAGACAGGTCGCGAAACTAGTAGGTCTTTGTAAAAAAAATTTTTTACAAAGACCTAAAAATAAGGTAGGAATAACAGAAGGAAAAAATAAGGTAGGAATAACAGAAGGAAAGAATAACGTACGAATAACAGAAGAAAAGAATAAGGGATAAATAACAGAAGAAATGAATAAGGGATGAATTACAGAAGAAAAGAATAAGGGACGAACAGAAGCAATGAAAAAGGGACAAATAACAGAAGGAAATCGAAGAGAAGAAATGCGGGAGGCTAGGAGGTAGAAGAAAATTTAAGGGAAACAAAGAGAAGAGGAAGAAAAAAGATGGCAAGTAAACGAAAGAAAGGAAAAAGGAAGAACAAGACAAGGAATTGCAGAAGTAAGGACAGAAAAAGGAAGGTGAGAATAATGAAGGGCAGAATAAGGAGATTTATGTTTGTTTGCATATCCTTTAACGAACCAAATACGAATCAAACTAATTGACATTTAGGTGCGAACATAAAATAGAAAACACAAGTTGAAGATTTGGTTGCAAGCAGCGTGTCTCTTTTGGGATTAATGCAAATATTTCAACAATCATGTTACCTAACCTACTGTATAAATTTCAAACACTGGAGATGTCCGCGTGGTGTAGTGGTTAAAGTGCTCGCTGTGTAAGCTTTACGCAGGCGGCCTGATAAGTACTTAGCCCCACCTCCCGGAAGAGATTTACTATAGTGTAGTTCATTCTCCTAGACGGTTACTGTCAAAATTTCAGCCGAATCGGACTCGTAGTTTTGTTTTGACCTCGTGTGGAGGCGGGCGTGTCCGCGGAGTTTAGAAAAATGGAGAAAGAGCCATATAGGTCGGTGATTCGATTCTTGTGTTTGGAAGTGAACTTGCGCAGCGATATCAAAGAGCGCTTGGATGCTGTGTACAATGACTGCTCCTGCGATGGCGACCATAAAAAATTGGTTTGACGAGTTTTAACGTGGTCGCATGTCGATTTTTGATGAACCACGGCCAGGTGCCCCGCAAATGGCTACCACAGAGGACAACGTGACAAAAAACCACGAGTTCGTATTCGCAGACCGCCGATTGAAGGTGCGCGAAATAGCTTTGACAGTAGCCATCTAAGACCGCGTGGGTCATATTCTGCATGAAATTTTGGGCATGAGAAAGCTGTCGGCGCGATGGGTGCCACATTTGCTCACTCCGAACAACAAACGCAACAGTGAGACCACTTCAGAGCAGTGTTTGAGACTTTTTAAGCGCAATCCGAAGGACTTTCTTCATCGTTTTGTGACCGTCGAAGAAACATGGCTCCATTGGTACACATCAGACCCGGAGCAGTCGAAACAGTGGACTTCACCCGGCGAACGTTCTCCGAAGAAGGCGAAGACTGTTCTATCTATCGGCCGGAAAGGTGAAGGCCACCCTTTTTGTGGGATTCACAAGATGTAATCTGCATGGGCTACCTGGAAAGGGCAAAACGGTCACATGGCTCTACTATGCTGAATTATTGGGCCGGTTCGACGCCGAGTTGCAGAAAAAAGTCCACATTTGGTGAAGAAAAAAGTGTTCTTCCACCATGACAACGCAAATTGGGCTACGAACTGCTACCTCATCTGCTGTATTCTCCAGATTTGGCCTCGTGCGATTTGTTTCCAAACTAGTAAAAGTCACACGCCTGGTAGAAATTTGAGTCGAATGAGGTGCTACTTTGCAGACCTCGAGAAAACATATTTTTCAGACGAGTTAAAGAAGTTGGAGCATCGCTGGGTCGTGTACCGAGCTAAGAGAAGATTATGTTGAGAAATAAATCGCCACCTTCCAAAATTTTCGTTTTTGTTTTGTAGGCTAAGTACATATCGGAACGCCCTCGTACTTCCATTCAGAAGTAAATTAAACATAATTCTGAAAAATTAAACATAATTCTGAAAAATTAAACATAATTCTTCAGGCTGTTTCTAGTGAATTCGACATCAATATTTAGCGTGTTAGTCCGCGTGGAGCAGTGGGTTAGGACACACTCCGCTTGCGCAGCAGCTCCCAAATTCACACCTCGGTTGCGGCATCGAGTTTGAGCTTCTGACGCTGCTGTCGGACTATCAGCCCACCCAGCTTTGATGGGTACAAATTGAAAAATAAGGTAATAATCACATAGTTGAGCGTGATATTGACCATCTCACCTCGAGTTCCGTTAAGATCATGGAACAAGATACCCTGACAATAAATCTCAACGCCAAATTTCGAATTCGGACATTTGTGCGATGGATCATTACTATTATCTAGTTTTCATACACAGTAAACTATTTAAAATACCAAATTTTGCAGGATTTATCAATCATAGAAGCCTTCACATGATACTGACATTTTGTTGATATTGTATGAAACTTTTTCTTCCCACAATCATACCATCGAAATACGACCTAGTTATTTGTTTATGAATTAATTAAACACGATGTTGAAAAGAACAAACGCCGTTGCATATTCCGTCATTAATTCTATTCCAGAATATTAGCGAATCGTACAAAATTGCAACAAAAAAAAGAAACAATACACAAACAATTGACTATAAAAAATGAAACCTTTGATAAATTGAATGCATAATTTATTGCTACAAAAATTATACCATCAAAAGCAATGCTTTTATGGACAAATAAACATCATCCCACTAACCAAGTTTAATTCAAGTGAAATTTATTCTGTTCCATATTAACCTATTATAATCAGAAATATGCCGGCCCGAGTCCACGCCGAAAGCAACACAATCGCTTATTACAAAAACGATCCAAGATTGTGTGAAATATTTGATGGTGCCACACACGAAGTAATATTTATCTTAATTTATGAATATCAATTCAATAAGTTTGTGTATAAATACTGGTGATCGATTATTTCAGAGGTAATCTTTCAATTGGTGATAATTTATTGAAAAAAAAGCTAGGATCAATATCGTCTATTTTAGCCCAAAAACCCAGCACAAGCAGTTTTTTTCGCAACAGCCCCTTCTACAATACTCGAAGACTTTCAATTATAGTTTCAATCGATTTATTCACCAACTCTATACGGAAAACGTGAACTCATTGCCTAAGATATTTCCTCATAAATCTAATTACTTTCGAAACCAACTACAACGTTTCCATTCAACTTTTTTCATATAAATTCATTCATTTTTAGCAAAACAAAAGCGAACGATGGTGAACATTCAAGGAAATAGCTGTTCCAAAATCCACTCAAAATTTTTTTTTGAAATTTCGCACACTTAATTATTTCGCATAAATAAAATCATTCTACGCGAAGTATTTCATAACATCCGACAATACCTCCCCAAAAAAAGCTAATCCATTCACAAAGAAAGGGTCAAGCGAGTGCAAAGAAACTCGCTCAGGCTCGTATAACATTTTCAAATTTTATAGCGAGAGCTTTGATCCAATTACCATAAATTTTTTGCTTCCAATCTGACCGCCATTGAGGCTCACTAAAACGTGAATTTGAAGAAAACTATGCCAATCGCAATCATTAGCGAAGTGACACACACACGTTTTCAGCTGAGCTGAGTTTAGCGTGGCCGTGGTGGATTTGAAATTAGAGAAATAGAAACAAATGAAATGCAAGCACTATTGGGTGCATTGAACCGACCCCATCAGATGCTTTAGGCACGAAGCCACGATACAAAGAAAAAATTAATGATAGATTAACGTAACGTGTGTGTAACAATCACTATTTCTGTCGTGGCCGTGGTTTCGATGAAGTTACCATCGCTACGACCGTTACAGCTACTGTTTTCCGCGAACGCTCTCCCAAACAGCTGAAGCCAATTAAATTCGTTGGGAACTTTCGTTGTGAACCCAAGTGCGATTCCAACAAGAGAAAGCACTTCTTTCTTTGCTGCTCACATGGCCCCGTGAGCTTGGTAGGTGGCGTTTCCGCGGCCTTTCACAATGCGTCATAATCGAATGACAAACACTCAAAGATACCATCCGACTTAGAGGATAAAGAAGTTCATTAGACTTCACATATAACTTAAGTTTTAAGTAATTTCGATTATGTAAACGGCATGTTTCCTGCATATTCGCGACAGACATTCCAATTGGAACAGTGAAGCGTGCGTATTGTAGGCAGTGTTTATCAACATTTAACTGATGAATTGATGGAATGAACTGCACGTCGTTTTTTGTAACTAGAGATTATATCACAAGTTGCTGAATGACGTCAATGCAAGTAGGATCAGCTTTGACGATTAGACTTAAAGATGCTAAGTTGTGATACAGGTTGACGCATTTCATAAAAACCATTGAGAGAATTTTCAGAAGCACATACTTTGAAATTTTGACCTCATGTTTTGTCGAATCGAAATGAATAATCTCAAATCCTTACCATGAGACAGTAAATTGCGAGTATGATTAACATTTTATAGGGGAATTGTAAATCTGCCATTTATTATGAATCAATTTGCAATATCTGCAAGCGCTCAATTTCCTAAGGAAGTTCGACAGTCAAATGTTTTTACTAGTATCAATTTCGATATTGTATATTCTTAGGTGGCTACAACCTACTCAAATACTCTTTCAGCTGTCTTCTACGTCGGAGATAAAAAAATGCATGCTGAGTTAGAATTATGTGAAACTTTAGGTACTATCACAGTTCCTACTAAGAATGTGTTCGAAAATCGACCGAAGGAAAAACGATTAAGAAAAAATGAAACCAATGAATGTTTCGAACTGGGAAGAAACACTTTTTTTGTGGCAGGAAAATAGAAGCCGTTCCACCCTGAGTGGGGGCTCTCAAACTGTCTCCTTCGACTACTCACGAAACACCTCCCTTGTCAACCTAAGAACCTACGAGGGGAGGTCAAAAAGTTCCTGAATCAGGGAAGGGGGTTGAAATGAAATATCAAACAATTTTTCCTTTTCCAATACATTCTCCCTTAACTTTAATACATTTTTCTATCAAATCATTTGCTAACAACGCCGTAAATAAACGATTTGTCTTGATTGTCAAAATAGGCCGAAATCGCCAAGTTGGCTTCAACATCGTCGCTCATTTTTTTTTCCATGCAGCTCTTGCTGCATCTTTGGAACTAAATAATAGTTGCTTGGAGGTCTGTATTGTAGGGTGAGTGACGGAGTTGTTCAAAACGGCATCGGTCAATAGCATCCGTCGAAGTATGGTGTATGCGCTCGAGAGCACATACCCCCCCTTTCTCTATTTTCTCCTCCTTTTATTTTTGATTGTTTCTTTTAGTCGATCCAGTACAGAAGCGTACTGCATTCCTGTTATGGAGACATCACATTTTGAACTTTTTCAGAAAATGTGTGCATTTTTAAACCACGGCATTGACTCACGGTCATAATGGTGAACTCAAGCTTCTTCACCAGTAACAATCTGAGCCATAATTTCTTCCTTCTGCCTCCATAGCTGCCCAAAAATTCACGGGAACATTCGACGTGCTCGTGTTTCTGAACTTTTGTAAGCATTCTCGGGACCCATCTTGCACAAACTTTAGTCATCCCAAGATGTAGATGTAGGATGTTTAGAATGGTTGATTCAGATACTCCAATCAATCCTGCAAGTTTTTTATTCTTTATGCGCCCATCCTTCAATACAAGTTTTTCTACTTTTTCGATTATCTCTGGAGTCGTTCAGGTCGAGGGTCGTAATTAATTGAGCCCCTCCTATACTTGAAAAGGCGGTTCCAATTATAAACCGTAGTTTTACAAGGAGCGAGTGCCCGCAAATAGCTAACATCTCTTGAAAAAAATATCTGATGTGTCTTTAGTTTGGTGAGGAACTTCATCACGGCGCGAAATTCAATTTTGTCCATAGTGGCTAGTTTTGCCCGGATTGACTTGCTTGCTCTTTGAAAGCTCAAACGTCAATAACCGGATTAGGCTGAAACTTGGTATAAATACTAAGAACAGTTTGCTTAATTTATGCCTACCTGGATGAAAAATCTCCCCAGCCGGCCAATCCCGGCTATTCAAACATATTCTGACCTCCCTACGTAGCCTGGAACCGTTTGACACTTTACTTCGGGCTAGGCCTCGTTTTTATAGTATATGCCTTAGGGATGGATCAGATTACGACTATAAAGTCGTACTACTGTCGCAAGTTACATACGGTTAGATGGAAGCGCGCACACTGTGATTTGCGACAATTTTTGCCAGGTGGATAGTCGCACGAATTTAGGATTTTGCCTAAAACCAGTTTAGTAGGAAGTTTTTGTGATACTCGCGCAGGCGCACATCATTTGGACATTTGACGCTGGCGTGCATGGACGTTTTTTGCAATGCGCACAAATGAGTCAGCCCATGTATTCCCGGCAAGACATACCTTCAAATGAGCATATTAGTTCTGCGTATGCCTAAAGTTCCTTTAGTCTTGTCGCAGTGTGTTCATGTTTGCGCCTAAAAATCGCTGAACGATAGTAAAATCGCAATGTGGCCGAACCCTTAAGGCGCAGTCCATTTACAGGGATCCCTCCGCTAACGGGAGGAGAGGAAGGAAGAGGGAGTGCTGAAAGGAGACCCCTCTACCCTCAATGCCTCCAGGCACTTTTTTCAGGCTTCCATACATCCAAATACAAAAATGGAACTCTTATGGGATCACTCGTGTGTCTGTCTATCCGTCTGTCACAGCAAATTTGCTTCGAACCTACTGCACCAATTAAATAAAAATTTGGTACACACTCTCCAACGAAAACGGAGTTCCTGTGAAACGAGTAAAACGAGTTTTCAAAGTGAGAGTCACTTCTCGGGAGGGGGGGATTAAAAAAAGTTCCTGAAAAATACTATTGTAAGGGTCTTCAATAAATTTTTGTTTTAATTTTCGAGTTAATCGTTTTCATATTATTGAAGAAAATCTATGAGAATTGACCTTCCCCAAGTGATTGCACCCTCAAGATATATCAAAATTGGGCATAACGACAAGTTAATAGGGCTTAGATGTTCACACTGATGGGCGCATAGTATGACGGCATGATGGAATAGTTTAGCTTTGAAAAAAAAGTTGACAACGTTGAGAATTTAGCCCATAGAGAATTGATATTAAAGCTGTCTACTAGGATTAACTAGTTAGAACGGTCCTGCAACAAGATTGGTTCCGGAGATTTCTAACTGCTGAAACTATTCATGGCCCATCAGACCCTCCTCAGAAAGTCCTCCATGCGGAACCGTGATAATGTCCCGTTTAATATACCCATTTGTTGTTCGCTCGAGACGTTTCTTACTGTTATTTCTCAATCATCCATTAGAAACATCATGTCTATGTGAATGCTCCTTTCAAGTCGCTGCTTAGCCCTTTTGTCTCTTACTCTCACAATGATACTGCAGAAGATGCTTTCATTCATTTTTGCTCATTGCAGGCAAAGGTCTTCAGAAACGCTTATATACTCGTATTATATACCTGTGTATATTGTTTCAAAATCCTTTCACTCTTTGTTGCACATTCTTACCCATTTATAACATTAACATATTTCACTTCATTATCGATATCCTTGGGATATCGCAATGAATCTGTGTATACTTTAATTACGCTTGTAGCATCAGTCAGTCACGACATGAGGTAGAATAATGAGGTCTTGTCTCCTATCGAAAGTAATCTACTGGTAGTCCAAAAAGCTTGATATTTGACAGCCTCACATCGTTTAGGCCTCCAATGCCTCTTTTGTGGTTAGGTAAGATAATATGCTCTATCCCAACCATTTGAGAACGTTAATTAATTATTTATAGTAGTGTAGTAGCGGTTGTACTATCGGAGTGCATTTCGATAGAAACGCTTTTACCAGGGTCATTTGAAGTTTCCGGCCTTACCGGCAAAAAGTCATGGTACATTCAAGTTTTCTTGCCAGTCAATAGATGGCCTTCCCATATGTTTGCCATAATCCGATCAGTACAAAACATATGGTACCCTTCCAAAGTTGACAGGAGACGTTTGTTAAGAACTCAGGATAAAATCGAGTATTGCGCGGTGATAAAGCAGCTCTATTTGAAAGGGAAAAAAATTCGTTAAGCGAATGAGTTAGACCCCGTGTATAGTGAATCGTTACCCTCATTTACAACCGCGAAACATGGGGTGGCCGAGTTCGAACGCGGTCGCACAAGTATTTTTGACGATGAATTTTCTGGACGTCCAAAAACTGTTTCAACGGAAGATATCGTCAGTTTAGTGCACACAACCGTGATGGAAGATCGCCGATTAACCGTTAAAAAAACTGCTGAGGCTTGTAGAAAATCAACTGAACCGGTGCAGAAGATTTTACTTGAACATTTATGCATGAGAAAATTATCCGCGCTGTTCCAAAAGAATCTTACCGAGTGTTTGCGCCGATTAATTATTGTCGACGAAACCTGGACTAAACTAACCAACAGTCAATGCAGTTGATTGTGGTGGGGGAACCAGCTCCGAAGAAGGCAAAAGTCATTCTTTCTGCCGGAAAAGTGATGGCGACCGTTTTTTGGGGCAACTGTGGAGTAATTATGATTAATTACCTTCAAAAAGGTAAAACCTTTAACGGACCCTATTACGCTGCGTTGCTGGACCAATTGAAGACGGAACTCAAGAAGAAGCGACCACACTTGGCGAGGAAGGTGCTGTTTCATCAAGACAACGCGCGAGTCCACACATCCACGGTCGCGCAACGGCGAAATTGGACGAATTGAAGTTCGAATTGCTTCAACACGCACGCTACTCACCAGACCTAGCTCCGAGTGACTTTGTTTTTGTTCCCCAACTTGGAAAAATTTCTGGGTGGAAAAAAATATGGGTCAAATACCGAGGTTGAAGAGGCAGTAAATCTGTATTTTTCGGGTTTACCTAAAGAATTTTTTTCTGATGGCCTGAATGGTTGAGAAAAGCGTTTGATCAAATGTATTGACTTGCGTGGAGACCATGTCGAGAAATAAATTTCCGTTTGGCTAGAATAATGTGTTTTTCTTTAAAAGGCCAAAATTTTTCAATTGATCCTCGTATTTTGAATGTAGGCATACTCAAATTATCCTTTAATACGTAGTCCCATTACTCTCCTTTTTTTGTCAAGAGTCAATCATGAATAGACTCATTTCTAGGAAAATTGCATGAAAGTTTATATTTCTCATAATATATTATCGATTTCAATACTGAGCGACTTGCATGCTAGGCAATTTTCGAAATATGTTTAATGAACGAGGCATGCTTCACATCAGATCGTATTATCTTCTTCTGAAATAGAATTCGTACCCAAATTCACTTCCGGATACCAATTGCAGAAAATAAAACGGTCAACTATAAAACAAAGATGTATGATGGAGGCTTTTAAAATTGTCTTTATCGAAACAAGTCGTCGTAGCACTAAAGCCCATCTCGGGCGTTGGCTTCTCGTAGGAGTCGCCTCCAGCTGTCTCGGACCATCGACGGCGCATTCTAATTCTGAAATCCGAGTAGAAATTTGCTGTCTTGGTCCACCCAGTCAGACCAGTGCTTCCTGGGTTTTCCAACTGATTTTCGTCCCTCAGCTTGGCCGACGAATACCTCATTAGGTACTTTGCCCTTCGTTTTACATGCATGGTCAGCCGATTGCAGCTTTCGTAGTTTTATCACAGTGGAAATCTCTGACTCTTCGAACAATTCATAAAACTCTTGATTTGTACCGCATTCGCCATTGAATTCCTCGTTTGTTACGTAAAATGCGCCTCAGGACCCGCCTTTCGACAGCATTTCAAACATTTCCGGATGCTTGAGTGAGGGTACATGTCTTACATCCGTAGCATAGCACAGGTCTTACCTCAGATCTGTATACTTGGATTTTGGTTTTCAGGTTTATGGAGCCAGCCTTCAGGATGCCAAAAACAGTAGAAAGTTTTGAAGGCGGGCTAAATTCTGCGTTTTATTTCCGCTGTTTCACTACCATCCTTTACCAACTTAAGAGGCAAGATAAACGAATTCGTCCCACTTTTCCAGGTTAGATTCGTCGATTATTACGTTTTGTCTATTGGGAAATTTTTTCCTGGGTTGTACCATGACTCATTTTAGACTCGTTGATCTGTAGCCCCGCCTGCTTTGTTTCTTGGTCCAACTAGGGCAGTTCTTTTGCGAACAAAAAGGACCATTTCAAAATATTGATGTCATCCGCATAGGCTACAATTTGGGTCGATTTGTAGTGTAACAAAGTGCCCTTTCATATCAATAGGTAGTTTCCGTATTATGTTCCCAAGGTCGTATCCTCCCTTTGTAAGTAAAAGAAGTAAAGGACAAAATGACCTATTTATCAAATTTTTCGCAAGACATCTTGTCATTTAACGAGTTTTTTTAGACATTTGATATTTTAAACGATTTGTAGCCAAAATAAAATTAGCCTAGAAAATTTTTTCTTTAATAAGCAGAAGTAAAGAAATTAAAAAAAAGAAAAAAAAAGTAGAAAATTACAGGAGTGTTCCCAAATTGTCACAATTGCAATCTAAAAGAGAAAATTTGTGAAACATGACTTACTAATGCAGTTTCTTCTAGCATTTTTTGCAACCCCAACGACCTCTTGTATAGCATACAACACGAGCACGTGTCGGTAGCTGTCCGCAAAACATTTGCAATGATCATCAGTGATGGTAGCGCCAGTGACCAGATGGAGTAACAATAGAAATAACTACGTCAACAGCAGCGTCTGAATAGAGGAAAGTGATTGAGTCGCCATTGTGATCAGACACAAGTGGCGGCTGTGCCAGCCCGCGAAATATATACAATAAGTATTTACTTAAAAAATAAACGTACGTGTGTGTTTGTCTATCTGGATTCAACACGTTTGATTTTTTCGAATCATTCGCTACGCGGAGCGACTTCTTTTTTTATTACATACATTTCTGGGAATTGGAAAACTTAGCCGCCTGAACCAGCCGCCCGAAGTCGATAATTTTCGTTTTTGTTTTCAATAAGTTCAATGTCTCCGCATTTCGGAAGAAATACAAGGTGCGTTCCAAATTAACGAGACAATGGCATACAATTTTTTTTTGGTTGCGCCATCTGTGAATGAGATCGTGCGTCGGAAAGTTACATCCCTCCTTGACTTCCAGTGAAAGTTTAGTGACATTCGGTTCCGTGGAAGCGAAGTTATTGCGTTTAAAGTGACAGTAAGTTTTTGTCATCGGTACAAAAATGAATTTCGAACAAAGAGCTAATATCAAATTTTGTTTTAAAATCGGTAAAACGTTTACCGAAACATTTGAATTGATGAAAAAAGTTTATGGCGATGATTGTCTATCTCGTGCCAGAGTTCATGAGTGATTTACACGTTACAGTTATGGTCGTGAGGACATAAATGACGAGCATACCGGCCGCCAAAAATCAGTGATCATCGAAATTGTACGTGAATTTATCAAAAATGAACCGAAATCATCGTTGAAATTCATGGAATCGGAGTTGAATATCTCCAAAACATTGATTTAATGCATTTGAACCGATCATTTGGGAGCTTACGAAAGGTCTGTGCACGTTTTGTTCCGCACAAGTTAACTGATGACCAAATATTGCTCAGAATTCAACATTCGAACATCATTAAAGAGGCGAGAAAAGACGAGAACTTCCTTTACAACATTGTAAGTGGTGATGAAACGTGGTGTTTCCAATATGAACCTGAAACTACGGGTCACAGTGCCGAACGGAAGGCCCCAGACGAGCCGCCACCCAAAAAATCGCGTTTGGAGAAGTTAAAAATCAAGTCGATGCTCATTTATTTTTACGATTCCCAGGGAATTGTCCACAAGGAGTTCGTACCATTGGGCCAAACCGTTAATGCAATTTTCTATCTTGGCGTTTTAAAGCGTTTGTTGCATCGCATTCGTCGAATTCGGCCTGAGTACCGCGAAGGAGGAAGCTTGCGCTTTTTGCATGTTAATGCACCATCTCATCGATCCACTCTTGCGACTGTTTTTTTGACTAGAAATCGCATTGTAACCATCAATCACTCACCGTATTCGCCTGATATGGCTCCCTGTTCTACTACCTATTCTTTCTACCTATTCGGAAAATTGCATTTTGTCATAAAAGGAAAACGCTTTGCATCCGTAGAGGGCATCCAAAAGGCTTGTACCGACACCTTGAAGGACATTCGGGTCAATGATCTGAAATACTCTTTCGAAAAGCTTTTGGATCACGCAAAACAGTGTATCGTGGCCGAAGGGAACTATTTTGAGTAAATAAACTCAAATTGATCAGAACAAAGCTCCTATCGTTTCTATTTTAGCTCAGTCTCGTTTTTTTTTTTTTTTGAACGCACCTTGTATAATCTTATCACAACATTCTCAACCTAAACGTCAAATCGTATTTCTAAACGTAATATAATAAACATAACATATGCGTTTACCTATCCTGAATATTGATACCTATCCCTAATTTTTAACATAAACAAGCATCAACACTAAATGTAGCAATAATGAGCTGAAACTCAAAACAAACTAAGTAACGAAAAGCAAAAAACAAAATAACCACGAATAATTTAGACATTGTCATTCAGCCACCAATACCTAGATAACTCCGCCCCAGCTCGACCAGCCTCAACCAATTCCATTGGAATTGTTAGTCTCGTGAACTCGAATTTGGAGGATATTTTATCTTCGTATCGGTGGCCCGACTATATATGTGATATACAAGGGCGGTTCGCTAAGAAATGAAAGATACCATTGTTCCCAAAAAAAAAAATTTTTTTTTTATTTTTCAACATAGTCCCTTTTTAGAAAGATTCATGTCTCCCAACGTTCCTGACATTTTTTTAACCCCTCCAAAAAATAGGATTTTTCGAACTCTCCAAAATACGCCTCTGTCTCGACAATAACTTCCTCCTTTGAAATAATTGTTTTTGCCGCGAGCCATTTCTTCATGTTAGGGAACAAGAAAAATTCGCAAGGAGCCAGATCGGGTGAATACGGCGGGTGCGGCAGCAATTCGTAACGGAATTCATGCAGTTTGGCGACAACAACTCCGGATGAATGTGCTCATGCGTTATCATGTTGAAACAGCACCTTCTTTTTCGCCAAATACGGCCGTGTCTCCTTCAATTTTTTGTCAAAGCAGCCCAATAACTCATTGTAGCATTGTCCAGTGATCGTTCTTCCTTTTTGTAAAATATCCATGAGGATGGCGCCGTTCGCATCCCATAAAATCGTCGCCATAACCTTTCCGGCCGATGGGACCGTCTTCGCCTTCTTTGAAGCAGATTCACCGGGAGAAATCCATTGTTTTGATTTTTGCTCAGTTTCTGGTGTGTAATAATGAATCCAAGTTTCATCAACGGTGACAACGCGACGCAAAAACTCCTTCGGATCTCACTTCGAAGTTAATAGCCGCATCCACTTGTTATCCACCGTGAGCAGTCGCGGCACACATCGGGCCGAAAATTTTTGATGGCCAACTTATCGTGTAAAATATTAATTGCCATTCCGATCGACACACCTACGGCCTCTGCTACTTCGCGCACTTTCGTTCTTCGATCAGCGAGAATCATGTCGTAGACTTTCTGAATGATTTCCTCGGTAACCACGTCTGTCGGGCGTCCTGGTAGCTCCTCATCAAAAACGGATGTTCGCCCACATTTAAATTCGTTGAATTAATACCTAACTGTCGTCATAGATGGCGAAGTGTCCCCATAAACAACATCAAACTTTGCTTTTATCTGCTCGCATTTTTTCCATCCAAAAACAAAAAGCGAATTACCGAACCATACTGCTCTTTTTCCATCTTAGCGAAGATCATGAAACACGTCTTACTCGAATGGCTGCCAAATTCAAACTAACCTATCAATCAGTCTGAAATTTATTTTACCGGCGTTTGATAGATGGCAGCACACGATATCAATTTCCCTCAGGAACGCCATCTATCGTCAAACAGTGCTACTTATTGAACCGCCCTCGTAGAATAAGGACGCCGTCAGAATCATAAACATATCGACTCATGTCCAAATACACGAATGCTTCTGGGGAAACGAAGTCAGTAGCAAGACTAGTCTCAATATACCCGTCTGTAGTAGGGTGGAACGGCTGTGTAATCCAGGGGGTTTCGCTCACAGCTACAGATCTTGCGATATTATTCCGAAAAAGTCTCAAGATGAAGATATCGACTCTCATCACTGTGGCAGTTTGATAAATTCTTCTATTCAATATATACAGAGTGCGTACGGTATTTGAGGACATGCACAAATTTGACTATAACCGCGATTTTTTTTTTTTATTTTTTTTTCCTTTTCAGATAAGAAACGGCGGACTACATCACTCAAGAAATGAAGAGACATGCTGTCATCGTCGCTTTATGTGCGAACCATATAGATTTAGAGATCTCTAATTTTCTTAAATGCGCCCGTTCATTCGCGCATAAGGTTTGCCGTGAATTGGAAGCATCAAGAGGCGATACAGAATCGGCTGCAAAACGCAAAAAGCACGAACAACGTTCTGACACTGTCCGATCTGCAGAATTTTTTAGAGCAAATGCAAGTGATCATAGACGAGGACCCTTCAATATCAATGAGGGTCCTGGCGAGTGAGCATCATGTTTCTAAGCGCCTTATTCGTAGAGTTGTCCACGAAGACAAAACGTCTTTTCTCCGATCAAAACGTCTTTTAAACAAAATCAAACACCCTGAGGCGCCCAAAATGTTATGGTTTTTTCCGACGAAAAAAATTTTGACCAAGATCAAAAGACCAATCGCAGAAATGACAGATGGCTATGTTCAAATCCTACGGAGGTTCCTGTTATACACACAAAATTTCCAGCCACTGTTATGGTTTAAGGTGTTGTCAGCAACGAAGGACATGGTTATGCGACGTCACTTTTTTACTCAATGACTTTGCTGCATGCATCGTTTTGGAGACGGTAGTGAAACCCTGGATAGATAATGTAAGCGGAGGCAGACCATCCATTTTTCAACAAGAGTCTGCTCCTTCACATAAAGCGATGGCGACACAAGATTGGATGGCCGAAATTTTCATGACCACTTAACACCGAACCTATGGCCACCTAGCTCCCAAGACCTTAATCCTTTGGATTATTACGTATGGGGCGTAGATGAGCGTAAGACAAATAAGCGTCATCATAATACCACTTCTTCCCTGAAGACTGCTGTTATTGCCGTTGTGGTCAATATGAACAAGGAGCATTTGATTCGGGCATGTAATCGTTTCCGGACCCGAATCGAAGAGGTTATTGCTGCTAATGGCGATTTTAAAGAATAACTTTATAGCCATATATTAATTTAACGTTGCATAAAAGATTCCTGAAATTTTACTCTCAAGTTGTCCTCAAATACCGTACGCACCCTGTAGTGTGTTTCCAATCCGTCTCAGGTTTTCTATATAAACCATTACATGCACGAAGACATTTCCTTTCAAAAACTCAATATTTCCATAGTATTAGAGCAATTATTATATCACATCTGACATCCATATGTCAAGACTGGTCTAACCAGGGTCTTGTACCATAACTTGGGCCGTGTCATCAATGTTTTCGTAATGAAAGAATCGTCGAAGGGACCTGGGCACCTTTTTTTGTTTTACTGAATACGATTTTGACATGTTAGTATAGTGCAGATGCTGAGGATACAGGATTTATGTGGAACCCGTACTGGACCACCCGCACCAACCATAATGTGGAACTTGGAACTTGAAAAGAGTTTTCTAGCGTATCCAGAATATCCACCCACCTAGCGGAGTTGAAGGCGTTCCTGACGTCGAGTGTCACCAACAGGACGATCCGTCGCTTGGTGCGACTATATGCCTCTGCCTTTTGAACCGCATTCACCACCTCTGCAATCGCATCAATGGTAGAACATCCTGCTCTAAAGCCGTACTGCCGAGGAGATAGATCCCCAGCAGTACGGATCGCGTCAGTGAGTCGTCCATTAATGAGTTTCTCTAGCACTTTCCCAGCAATGCATAACGGGCGGTATGCAGAAGGCGATTTGGGATTTCCCTTCCCCTTGCTGATCAGCACGAGCCTCGCCACCTTCCATCGTACCGGGAAAACCCCGTCCCGTAGGCAAGCGTTGAATGTGTTGAGCAGCAAGTCAGGACAATGGTGATTGACGAGCCGCAACACCTCACTCGGAACACCATCTGGACTCGCTTTCAATGAAAGGATTGCCTCCTCCAGTCCCGGCTGCGTGGAGTGGACACTCGGCTGCTGTTTCACCATGGACAGCGTCAACACGGGCGGAATTGGCGGGTGAGAGCCCCCGCACTATCGCGTCCATCTTTTCCGCGTCATGTATACAAGGCTTCCGTAGGGCACCAAGCTTCCGCATAACTAGCTTGTAGCCAAGGCCCCACGGAAACTTGTTCACATTGTCCACTAGGTCTAGCGAGCCTTGCTATTGTTGATCAATTTGCGAAGGCATTTCCTGACCGACTTATATGCTGCCACCCAGTTGCATACCTCCTAACGGTTCTGCGCCCGCTGAGCCTCACGTCACTTGTGACACTCCCTTCGCTTCCAGCTGACCACCAGTACACTGGGGGCTTGCCGTGTCGGGGTTTTCGACGGGGCAAAGAAGCGCAGCAAGCAGTCGTAATGATGCCCATTGTAGAGTTCACCACCTCTTGAGCTGCCAGTTCTTCCGTCCCCTCCGAAGCTCCCTCCAGCGGCTCACCTGCTGTGAGCACCTCGACGAACCTCTCGACGTCCATCCTTCCGATGTTCCATCCAATTGTAGAAAGCCGAGAGCACGGGCGCCGGGAGACAACATCGCTTATCTCAAGCAGAATGCACTGATGATCACTGGCTGAGTAGTCCTCTAATACTTTCCAATTGTGTATCCTCCGTACTAAGGACTCCGAGGCGAATGTCACGTACGGTATGGTTCCCTCACAGCCAATACGGCGGAAAGTCGGCATATTTACGGAATTTAGTACGACGAGCGCCGTCCTGGCCGCCATGTCCAGGATACGTTTTCCCCGCGGATCCGTTTAGGCATGCCCCAGTCGATTGCTTTAGCGTTCAAGTCGCCCCCAACGAGCACTTTGCCCTCTGCGTTCGAGACAGCGCCCTCCAGAGCATTAAATTTGGAAAGATGATATCGATTCGTTAGGCGTTAGGTATGCACTAAAGAAGGTGGTCATTAGGAACCATTAAACAAGAGTTGCCATCTTCAGAAGGAGATCATTGCTTTTGGTAATCCCGATTAAACTTCTTTTGAAATTTTCTTGTCTGTTTTTTTTTTTTTTTAATTCAACAGATAATTTTTATTTTGAACTGGAAGGGGGAAGATATCATCCCCTTGATGATTGATTGCCATCACGATTGCATTATGGTCGCTATCGTAAGGAAGCACCTGCAATTTCCGTTGAGGACTATTAAAGTTGAATTCATGTCTTGCGTCGGCAATGCAGAGGTCCAAGTATGAAAGTGTCCTAGGGTATGTTGGGACCCATATAGATTGCACTTGTATTCAATTTGGTTCTCTGTTATCCACGATTTGAGGAATACACCTCTTGGATTATTGTTGGCGTTCAGCCATGCTGTATGCTTTGCGTTCAGGTCACCACGACTTTTTCAATATTTTGGAAACAATAGGGTCTTCGAACCAATATCACCATTTACCCTGCCGTTTCTTACGAATTCAAAATCCTTGAATATGATGGAATGCCGTGAATTGAGCTGGGTTTCAGTGAGAAGCATGACGTCAGGCTTTTACTTGACAAGGAACTTGACAGTCACATCGATATAGACTAACAACATCATATCGATATAGACTAACAATGGAGGTCACGTTGATCGAGATAGACGAATCCTATCCATGGAAATGTGACTGGATGACAACTTATTTTGAGGCATCTGAAATTTTGAATCCTGTTTATCGATTCTCCCCGATAAAGCATTTAGTGTTGGTAAATTTTAAGAGGCAGCTCATTATTGCCACTTACATTATCCACATTATACACATTGTTGTCTTGCTGGTCCTCTAGCAGCAAGTGCAAATGGCACCCCGGGCTTGACGAAGTTGGTAGGTATCACACTGCGGTGTACTTGACTTTGTCTTGGAGTAAATTTTACGTTTGCATCTTGATACCGGGGGTGGTATCCTCGACGGTGCTGGCTAACCAAAAACACCGCAGTTCACACAATATAGTTTTTCTTTTGGCTCCGCCTGAGGCAAGTGGTACTCGCCGAGAGCATGGACATCTTTTCACATCTATATTTCATGGCACAATTGGCAGCCGAATATCGAACCTTTGGCACCTATAGTACTGGTTGACTACTCTCTTTTGAAGTCGTTCCCACCTCACCAATTGGATAAGTGCAAGTACATTATTTTTTGAAGGGCACTTGAACTGCTTTTGCCTGAAATCTGGACTAAGTAAAAGGCAAAAATTTTCTCTCGACAATCGATCTCCTAGCGACTGAATCCAAAGTCCGATTCCTCGTTTTCTCTTTCATACTTGTCAGCTTTGACTAAGTGCTGGATAACTGATAAAATTTTCGGTTTTTCGTCATTGCTATCGAATCTTCATTTTAGTTCCTTTTCGCCCGTCATCATTGGCGATGGACCCGACGTTCTGGTTGATGGTTGAAGCCATCGGAATCCTCCATCCCGTTGATTTTGCAGCGAGATTGGAGGGAATGTTCATAAACCGGGTATTCGATGATTTTTCGAATATTTCCAATCAAAAAAACTAATTTTCAACTGAATTTTGCAAAAAATTAATTTTTAAAATTAATGACGGGAGTGATGAAAAACACATCTATAAGCAACGACTGCTAGACGTAGAATATTAAAAATACGTCTGTTTGCAACGATTGCTAGACGTAGAATTCCACGTTTAGAAGGGTTACCGATGATAAATCGAAATTGAACGAAAGTACAAAACTGAGTTAGGATTTGCCCTTTTTTAATCGGGGCTTGTGAAGCCTTTTCAGTTTCTAACTTTATCAGGCGTTGCAATTTAGTTATTTTATACTCAACTAGGTAAACAAATTGCTTTTTGCAAAAAAAACTAAGCAACCTATAGCGCCCATTGTTCGCTCACTACTGAATCAACTTAAACACAACTTTTAGGTGTTTTCGTTGAATTCTCAGACATAGGAGAAAAATATATGAACAATTTTTGAAGAGGCGTTATCACATTTTTTTAGGGTTCTGTAAAATAATTTTACAAAACTCTAAATCGCGTCCTGTCTGTCCGTACGTGTGTCACAGCACTTTTTCTCGCAAACTACTTAAGCTACTGTAAATAAGGGGGGTCGCCTCATATAGGGAAGTGGCCACCGAAAAAAAAATGTCATCAAAGGTAGCCGATATGGGTATCAAATGAAAGGTCTTGATGCGAACTTTACAAAACAGGTCTTAATTTGACACTTTTTGCTTCGAAGGGCGCACAGGGAGGGGAAAATACACGAAAAATTACGCAAATATCGCCAATGCTTCACTTTTATCTAGAACCCATAATTTTTCCGCTATATCGGAAAACCCGCTATTTCGACACTATTGTTCAAAAATAAATGTTATAATATAACGCCTTCAACAGATTTGAGCAATAAAAAGCAGGGCTTTAATTAACTGTTTTTTGGAATATTCCTAGCGCTATAACGACGTGACTATTTAACGAAATCTCAATCAGAGCTTCGAGATTGCGTATTCGTCAAATGTGATCGTTTGGAAATTGACGGAAATTATTACAGCGTGAATTAAAAATTTGTCCATCATGAACTTTTCAAATAAGTGAAAAATTGACAATTTTATAATTTCGCCCGAGCAAATTTCTTCAAAATTTAAAAATTAGTTCCTCTCCAGACAGTGCGAATATTATCAAAATCTATTAATTTTAACAAATCGTCTCAACCGTTAAAAATCATTTTCAATCATTAAAACGCAAATTATATTAAATTCCGGCAAGAAATAGTCCAATCTAGTATTGAAACTGTCGTGTATGGATTATGCTAATAAATCAATATGTAAGTTTTGCATACTAAAATGGCAACATTTTCAAAATCAATGAAATCGCAAAAATCATGTGTCAGTTAAGATTTGCATTTATACTGAATGAAATAATTTTTTGCGAAATAATCAAATATACTTGTACCTAAAACATTTTTTAATGCTATTCACATAAATTTCACTCTTCTCAACTGCCAACTCAACCTCTTCATCGTAATAATTCACCCCAAATTTTTTATAAAATTTATAGTTTTCTTTCCAATTCGTTCTTTGTATTTCTCTAAAAATTATTTATTACTCTACCAAGCACTTTAAAAGCTACAAATTTTGGCAGCTTGCATTCCGCCCGGATAAGTTCAACAATGCGACGCCACTGTATCCTCGTCGTCGACGACTAGGCCCATGCAGGCGCCTAGAAAGGTCAGGTTGCGGCCACGGTCGTCTCGAGGTATTACGTGCACCGCCTTGCCAGCTGATCAGCGTGGCAATTTTGCAATTCGACCCAATTGGTAATTACTAAGATTTCATTTCTCCACTTAATCAATGAGCGGCATTAATCGAAAACTATTACAAACGAAACAAATGAGTGATTCGCCGATTCGACGTCAGCTACCACCGCGAAGCTCCACTTGCAGCTTGGTGGGCTCGCGCTGAAGAAGTTCTTAGCACTCAGCTCGGTGCAGTCTCGCAGCTGATCGCCTGCATTTCTCACATTTTAAAATGATTCAATGCAACCGCCGCGATTTTCGCGGCCGGGAAAACCGGACGACCAGCTGCACTGCATCCGAGAGTGCATTGCATTGCATCTTCGGCGAAGCAAGATCGAGATGCCGACAAGAAATTTGCGACCGCCATTCGTCGTGTGTATGCACTTTGCAAAAACCGGCATCTGCGGCACCCGCCGCCTCGCGCTACACCCCTTACCCAACGACTCGGCAAATTTTGCCGGATCTTGTCCGCTGGAAATTTCTCTGCATTTACGTGAAATCCCCGCGAAATTTCAATGTATGTAGTCTGATTTTCACCCAATTTCATTGCATTGCAAGTCCCCAAGCAATTTCGATTTTTTTTCGCAGAGAAATGCCGAATTGGAAGCGTCGCATTTAAAATGGCGCGCGTCTCCCAAACGGCTGTCTTTTTGCTGACGATTTGCATCGCTCGCTCACGCCGCATTGATGAGGATTTAATCATTTGAATGATTAATTTCATGAAGATTCGCATGAATTTGGGTTGTAGGTTAATTTTTGGTATAAAGCAAGCCCCGGCTGCAACGTGTCACGGCGTAATTTTCGATTTTCCATCCGAATCGACGGCGTCCACCACGTGCATTGGCGGCCGCCGCGGCGACGTAGCATTCGTCAAGTGTTTTGCAGACGAGGCTTGTACCGCCCCGTCCAACTAATTTTCATCTAATTCTAGCGAGTAAACGTGCGAAAACTTACCGTTTTGACTTTTATGTGATTTTTCCAACTCGTCAACGAGCTACAGGAGTTCGAAATTCGATCTGGGTTCGGTTGCACGTCACTAAAACACACTTTGGTCAGCCGCTCGCTGGTCCTTTCAATTTTCGGCTATTGCCCACTTATTACACAAATCTAAACCGTACCGGACTAGAAAAATTTTTGACAAAGACCCCGACGGCACCACTACACCACTGAGACGGTCGGTCAACACAGGCCGTTGTTGAATGTCGTTCGGTTTCACCGACACTTGATTTTGCATTCAGATGTTGGCTGCAGTTAGTTGACGGGGGTTTGGGATGCTGTCCCAAAATGTACTTATAGGGAATAGATGTGCACAATTGGCTTATATGACGTGTGATTTATGACTTACTTCGATTAATTTTTGCTCCTACTACTAAATTGATTTTTCCTCCTGCTACTAAATTTGAAAAAGCTTTTTCATTCAAATCGAAATTAGAAAAAATTATGTTCACACATTTTGATGGAAAAAAACTAACTTCAAAGATTTTTTTTTGTAAAATATTCAACGAAATTTGGTTGAAAATTCGAATCATTCATATTGTTATAATTTTGTATGCTTAAACAAATCCCAAACTAATGAGTACTCTCAGCTAACTAATGAGTACTGTCAGCTTGTAAATAATTGACTATAAGCTACTGAGCGCTTTTATACTACGTTCACACCAGAGCAACTGGTGCAAGTTTTGTAATTTGCATACAAGTCAAATTCAAAATTATAAATAAAAAAAAAAAATATTTATATATATACTAATAGGATTTGGAAAACCTTCCCTTAATCCTTTGTCCTGTCGGGAAGTGATGAACAAAGGAGGTGCTAATTGCTAGATGGTACCGGTGTTTCGCTGGTACTACAAGAAGAAGCTCAACTATCCATATATCTGATCCCATTGTCCATTTTGATAAAAATTTAAATATAAGTACAAATTAACGGTTTACAAATTATCTCAAACATAGTAATTAGCATAGAAAGTTAGATATTTGATTAAGTTTTTGGACGTAGTAACATTTTTAACTTGATAAGAAGGTACACAGCTTGGCAACGACACTATAGTCAAACAACAATTATTACAAAATTCGGTCGTAATCAATTCAATGCAATTAAAAATTTATGCAAGTAATATTACACCAGTGGTCAATGGCTTTTAAATTGCAAAAAAAAAAGATAATAATAAATTAATATAATGAACTAAGTAAATGAAACCAAGTTTAAGAAATGGTATTTATAATGTCGACTAAAGAACGATGCAACGAATGATGCTCTGCGTATATATAACAATCTACCAGAAATTGTTAAGGAAACAAACTCACTTTCGATATTTAAGAAAAGACTAAGGTAGCATTTAATGAGCACTGATTGAAGCGTGGACCTGTAATTCTGCTTTTATGAGCGCAGTATCTTAGGACGTTCTTTTTGACCCTATCGGCGAGATACTGAAGTGACAGTTACTCAGAGTTTTTTTTGAATGCGTCGTATTATATTGAATTTTTTTTATCTCTGGGAGCTGATCATGATTTTTTGGACTAGATGTTCACGAAAAGGACTAGTTCACATTACATTGTGTGCCCCCTTATACCGATGTGTTAAACATTGTCTGGGTGGCACAAAGGATCAAGCGACGTAATGTGAATGCAGATCGCACGAGCGTTGTGCGACGAAGAAAGAGTGATGGAGAGAGTGGTAGGGAATGCAGGTATTAAAAAAATGAGGAAAAGAGAAAGAAATAAATAAAATAGAAGAACTAAATTAGCCACGATCAAATGTTCAAAACCTGGTCAGGAAAATAATGGCTTATGTGGATTTGATGAGGAAGGAGTAATTAGCGAGAGATTATCTACACGAAGTGATTTGATAGGAGAGATATAACGATTAACATGCACTAAAGGTACCTTTCGATTAAATAACTCTCTTACAACTGGGTCAGGATGAGAACCCCAAGAGGTTAAGCGCTTCATACTCTGCGCAATTATGAAAAATAGAATTGGTTCAACTTCGGTTTCATCGTAAAGTATACTGTTTCTGAGCTGTTTTTTGTCTGGGCTTCTGTATTTTGATAAACATTTACAAAGGATTTTATATTCAAAAATTTGAATTTCATCAGCAATATGTAGTAGTCGAGCAGTCGCTTAGGCAAACTGCTCAAAAAACATTGTCACCATTTTGTTAGGTACCGTGTGAATTATTTACATTGGCCTTGGCGAATACTTGTCGTTAAGTTTTACGGCATGTAAAAGTTGATGTTCCATAAAGGCAACAGGGAGTCGACTTACAGCCGTGACCCGGAAAAGATGAAGGCAAATCGACCGTAAATTTTCTCAGCTCCACGTTAAACAAAAAATTAACCATTAAAAAGAAGCCAACGTGAATACTAAAGGGGGCTTGCGTGTGAGTTATAGTCTGGAGCTGACCAACGGGAGGCTGCTCCACCAGTGAAGAAAATCAAGGTAGTGCGGGGATTTATTCAATGTTTTTGTTAGTAAAACGATAATCGGGGTACAGAGCAAGAAGAAAAATTGAAAATTGCGGAGAAAAGTGTCGCGCAAAGGAAACTGAAAATAAATAAATTTTCATTCTATTACAGTTGATCGTGTTTGAAATTTTCATTTCGTACTTTGAGCTTCATTCGTAGTGGCCAGAGTGTTGTTGTCAGGGCTCTTTTATCCTGGCAATTTATTATTTCCTTTGATAAAATTTCGTTCCTTAATATCTCAAAGACACTTCTTAATAATTAAGGAATTGAATCAATCTGATTTTATCGATGTTCCGCTAATTCTACTACACCTTGGTTGTTACAATACAAATTGAATGACCTTTACAAATTGTGGTACAGAATACGTTTTACAAATATGCTACTTAACGCCTTCAAAAAAATTATTCAACCGAAATGATCAATTCGCCGAGCATTTCACCCACGTTCAAAACTGCCATCGCGATTTGCTCACCAGACAAAAAACTCGCCAGAGAAAGAACGCTGAGTTTGCGTCTCTTCGCCGGCATACCTGCCTTAGTCCATGAAATGTAACCTAATCTCTTCGATTATGGATCCACTTCACGGGTCATGGGTCATGAAAATTAAAATAGCGATTCGAATTACAGTGTGTGGCAAAATTTAGGATTCATGCATATTGAATTGAATTTAAAATTTGAATTGAATAAAATTATTGAACTTAGGTGAAATGCCGAGCTAATTTCTACGGTGAATTAACTTAAATAACTAAGCGTTGATGTTGCTGGATAAGGCCGTGATGGGTGCTCAGGGGTGTCAGGAACTTAACATCCACCCTCCACCCCGTTGAATGGTTCGTTCAACTTCCTCCAAGGTGTACGGTAGGCTGTAAAGTCTAGGTAACGGCACGGGTGGTTGGATCTGCAGGTTGGATTGTTGTTTGCAGGAACGCCAGGAGAGGTAGGTCACCAGTACGACTAATCCGAGAATGCCCAGATAGCCGATTGTCGTGATCGGTCACTTGATCGGTCCATGAAACATCTTGCGCTTGTAGCTGTCGTCGCAGTTCCTCAATTTCAGATGCACGCTCAGTAAAATGAGTGGACTCGTTGATAGAGTCCACAAAGTTCGACCCACTGCCAGTAGAAATATGTTGAAAGACATCGTGCACGGTTATGGCTAGGCCCTCGTACATGTAGTGCCCCTGGATGCTTGCCGTGTCGATTTTGAGATTGCAGTCCGCCCCCAGCTGAAGGATACCGGAGCCCTGCAATGACAGTGTGGAAGTATTACTGCCAAACACTAGGTGCGCGATGGTTTGGTTAACGAAAGCGTGGATCCATTCGTTCAATTGAGGGATGTTGGACCAGACAGATGATGTGTGTAATTCCACTGGGGAGCGTTTGGGCGCGGGTGTGATTTCCTTCAACAAGTCAACTTCGCATCGACTCATGTTGGATTCCCTGCTGTATAATGGATGAATCTGTCGGCAAATATAAATTTTTGACTCTGTTTGGATGCAGGATGAGTACTTCGCTTCCGAGAGTGGGTAGTAAATGTCACGGTGCGGCGTGATTATCAAATACTGTGAAGATGGTTGTATGGCCACTAATTTGTTGGATTTTATCCTACGTATTACGAGAAGTCTATAGAGCTCGAAGGTCGTAGCTGCTACCAGTGGAATCTTTAGTTCAAAGATGACGAAATCGGTGTTCACCTTGGCGCTGATTGACGCTGTTTGAAAGAATTGTAGGACATTCTCTTGGTGTATAAGTAGCCTCTACTTCTCGGGTAGATGCTCTCTGATCTTTGTCACCTCTGTGTTCAATTGTTGCGGTGACAATAACAAGGAATTGAACTGCCCGTGTTGAGTATCCGTGACTAAGCTGGTGAGGGACGATTGCATTCTCTGCAAGTTGACGGTGATGAGTGTCATTTGCAAGGAGAGCGTGGAGATCAAGTCGAGCATCGGGGTTCGACTTCTCTCAGGATGAGGAGCCTTGATGGTATTGGTCTGTCTGGTTAACTCCTGCTCTATTGCTGTGAAACGTTTTTCGAAAATTTATTCGGTTTTCCCAAGGGTGTTCAGCGTTGAGTCGATGATAGAAGTTTGGTTGGTTAGCAGTGAGTGCAGCTTGTCTTGTTTTCCTTGCATGGTTTTGATGGTCCAGGCCATTTGATTGGCATAGTCGTCATCAAGAACACCGAACAATGATCGTGCAAGATCAGCCACTATATTGATAGCACCTCTCTTGAACCTGATTCTCAAGATTAGGTTAATGCTCGAGAATTCCCTTTCAAAGTACCGGAAATGGTCTTTAACATGACGGCAGTTTGTCTACACCGTTCCACATTCGCACAGCTGCAGTATGAGACACGTCCCGTTATGTAGAATAGCCAATTTCCGCCAATACGGTCCCAAATCGTAATAAATGAGCAACTTCCACTCGTTGGAAGATAAGTAGGCTCAACTTAATGGTTGAAAATACAGACCCATATGGGGTCTGGTTGTTGAGCCTAGTGTTGGTAAGGCGTGCGCTATGGGAGCTAGCAGGCACATCAAGACGAGCGCCCCAATTGATTTGCCAGTTCGCATCGATTGCCGCTTTGTCCTCGGGATGTCGTCGCCGCTGATCTGGGACCCTTCCTTCATCAAGTGGGGGGAACTTGCTTGAGATGGTTCTTCGTAAGACTGTGCGTCGTCGAGTACTAGTAACAGGGCCAGTTTGTGTATTGGCCTTTTCAAGGATTCCGAGGTGGTTTTGACATCCGCGACGCGTACGAAACAATCGGTGCCTTCGTACGTTTTGATAATTCACCCCAATGGCCACTTCATCGGTGGGGTGTTCTCTTCACTTATGGTGACCACTGTTCCCGGTATCGTATTGGGGTGGGATTGTCTCCACTTGACACGATTCTACAACTGCACCAAGTACTTGTGCGACCATCGTCTCCAGAATTCAAGGTTGAGGTGATTGATTAGTGCGTGACCATCCACCATGGCTGTGAGAGGTTCTCCGATGATAAAGTGTGCTGGAGTTAAGGCTGCCAAATCACTGAGATCGTTTGACATCGGAGTCAGTGGTCTAGAATTTAAGATAGCTTCCACCTCAACCACCAAGGTATGCAGCTCCTCGTAGGTGAGAGCCACCGAAAAAACGCCTCGACGGATCAAATTTTTGGCTGATTTGACCGACGCCTCTCACAAGCCACTAAAATGAGGCGCAGGAGGAGGGATGAAATGGAAATCGATTCCCCGGCTGAAGCACACTGTTGTTACTTCTTGACGTGCTTCTTTGGAATATAATGAGGACGAAAATTCTGATAGCTAGTTGTGAGCTCCCACAAAGTTGGTGGCGTTGTCGCAAAATAGGTTTCGGCAGTGTCCTCATCGTCCAATGAAACGCTGACTAGCTCCAGATGGACGGCTTTTGTAGCAAAACAGCAAAATATGGCTAGGTACCCTTTGAGTGGTCGGTACCTCTACCTCGGTAATGGATCATCATAAGCCCACAGAGATCCACGCCGGAGTTGACGACAGGACGGGCCCGCTGAATACGTGCACTTGGCAGGTTTCCCAGGACTTGTGAAAACAGCTTATGCTTGACTCGGGTGCATCACATGCACCGTTGAACGATCGATCTCGCGAGTGTTTTTCTTCGAATTGGCCAGAACCGCTGTCTAGTGGTAGCGAGCAGTGATTGCGCACCTAGATGTCAGTGGTCGTGATGGATGTCCATCATCAGCAGTCTCTTGAACGGATGTTTGAACGGTAGTACAATGGGATGTTTGGCGTTGAACGTGATTTTGGCAGCCTCCAACCTCCCATCGACACGGATTATGCCCTCTGCATCCAGGAATGGCACCAGTTCCACCAACGGACTCTGCTTGGAGACTTGCCTCCCCGACCTGATGTCGAAAAGTTCGCAGTTAAAAGTTAGTGATTGTACATACCTCACGATGACCTCCAGGGCTGTGGATAATTCATCACTCGTGGGCGCTTGATTTGTCAGTTGAGATTGCTTGACTGCCGGCGTGAGACTACAGATAAACCACATCATGTAGGTCCGTTTCGCCTCCAAGTCGCAAGGGCGCCCACCCCGATACTCGGAAGGCCAAACTGATTCTGCCCCGGATAAAAATGATGGTCCTTGTCACCACATACTACAGCGGCTCAATTCAACTGGCACCATCCCACGTGACAGGATGTCAGCTGGATTGTCTTCAGAAGCTACATGTCGCCATCGGTCCGGTCTTGAGAGAGTTTGTATGGCCAAGACCCTGTTCGCTAACGAATAATGTAAACATTTGATTGAAAAATTAAAAACGAATGTATTTATGTGTGAATCAATAGTTTTCGTTAAATATCTAAGTCTAAAAGTCTTTTAAGTAAGAAAAACGTTTTTCTCATCGTTCACTATAACGAGTAATTTTACATTCACATAATTCAATTCTAGTGTTAATGTTGATCGAGATTAATAAATAATACAATGAATTGTTAAACATTAAAACTCAGTCTTTCCATTTCGATCGACCTGACCGGGTATAGGACCCGCACCGAAGGTAGGCTCCTCCACTTAAATTAGCCAGCCATCGGACGCGCTCCTCCGTTTCTTTTGTTGTAAACAGGAGCTCTTGCCAGGTAGAGTGGCCTTCCGCTCACGTACCCTTGATTTCATTACATAACGCTATAGCGTAAATCGGTTACGTTTGTATTTCTTATTTGAGGGAAAGAGTCATACAAAGTGCTTTTCTATGAATTTTTCATTCAAATGAGAAATACATGGCCACGTCCACGTTTGGATCTTGATCCAGTTGGGAGGGTGCGAGGGGGCACCACTTCCATCTGGATGCCCCACTCTTAGTTGTGGGCCATGAAAATCGTCGGTAACCACGAAGTCTCTGTAAGTCCGTCGGTTTTTGCCTGGCCCAATTTGTTCTTCGAACAAACATAGCAACCCTTAGTTGGTTACGCTGGCTTCCACGCCAGTTGATCGGCACTCGAACGTTTTTAATTCGTGAATGCGAAATATTTTTGGACTGGGTCCTTGTGCTAGGAGGAAAGAATCTGTCCCATGACACCACAACGCTAGCCTGCTAGCGCATTAACGCATCCGCAGACAAGGCCAATCTCGGCAGATACTACCATCTTCTTCCGCCGAAGCAGCAGACCATCACTGCTGTCCTGCACGGACATTTATATACATACTTTCACTACATATTCCCGGGCAAACCACCATGTTTGTTTTGCTACCCACAAAAAAACCCTTAAATATCATCTAATTTTATTTGTCATTTAAAAACAAAAAGATAAAAAAAAATTTTTTTTAATACAAAAATATTAAATAAAATATTACAATTAAAATTCGATGACGGCAACTCCCGCCAAGGAAATCGCCGTTAACGGCAAGGAGAGGGCTCACCAATGAAACCACTGTTAACGGCATGCGAGGAGTCGCATTGAAAAGGCCGACGGGAAAACGTCGAGCGAAGCTCGTCTGGCGGGCAAAGCAGAATTAACTGTTTCTTAAACAGAATCGTTCAACTGAGAGTTATTTATTTTCTTCGTAGAGAAATTGAAAAAGTCAAAAAGTTTTGTAATCTGAAAGTTGTGCACGTTTTGTCTCATTTGATCGATGTCTCGAAAAAAGCAAAAGAGTGATTCGACTGCTAACAATTTTTTATGTTTGTGCAATTTTAAGTGCTCGCCGTTAGATCCACGACATCGATACGGGGGTCGCTGTTTTGTCTGGCCAGCTGATCTTTCGATAGAAAATTTGTCAAAAAAATTTGCACCAAAAATTACCGATCATAGTGAATTTTGGGCATTTTGGAACGAAGAAGGAATTGATAGTCAGTTTTTGCACATAAATTGCATCCGCGAGCATTGCAACGATTGCTGGAAAGTGAAATCGTGAACCGCAAAGTCGCGACGATATAGTGAAAATTCGTTTAAATCAAACGACAGAAAGAAGAAAATTTGCAGTTTCCCACAGCGGATTTACAAACTGTGCTGCTAGATTGGATTAAAGGCAAACAGAATATTCGTATTTTGATATTTCGTGTTGTAAGCTTTGTGTGAAATACTAAAGTGCTGCATTAAATCACTTCAAAGACGTGTGCAATTGAAGACTATTTGAATTGGCCATGTTGTAATGTATGACAGGAATTGATGAGAATTTATCAATATATCGTCTGCAGATAAAAAATGACAGCGGAAAGGACGGTATGGTGACGGCCGCTATAAAACGTCTCAATTAAGTTCCATACTGCATGCATTGAAGAGTTGTGGAGTCTTTGAATGAAACTGAACGCATTTCAAGTTGTTTTTTTTTGTTGATAAAACAAATTGAGCCGTGATGTTAACAGTGGAGATAAGCACCAACAACTACAACACCAGCAGCAACAGATGCTGATCCTGGATCTTTTAGATGCTTTACCAGTTTGGGATCGAAACTTAGCACCTGGAGCTAGAGCCGGTCAAGCGTCATCAAACAGAGACTGCTCATATACAAGTCATCATCGAACGCGTTGGGTGGCAGAGCTGAAAGTCCAAACTCGAGCGAATTTTTTGAACCATTGACTTCAGACTCGGTACTTGCCTTGGTACCCACAGGATCTACAGGCTCCCATTCAAGTGTAGCATGTAGCTGGTGTGAAATAAGTGCATCGGCTCATTGTGTAGACTGCAATGAATTAATGTGCAATGATTGTTTACTGAACTATCGTCGCAGTCCACTTTTGGCAAATCATGCGTTGCTTCCATTATCGAATGTTCCTTCAGTAACTCTCCATAGTAGCCAGTGTGACTCACATAAGGAGATTTATAGATTTTGAAAAGTGTTTGTTTCGTTGTTATTGAGATCTGAAAATTTTAGTCGAACCGTTCCAATGGATTTTATCTCGGCTCAGTGTTAGTAATTACGGCTATTTATCGATTTGTGATCACGGATTATATTTCATATTCCTCAACTCTCTGAAAAGAGAATTTTAATATTTACAGGTCTTACCCACCTCATCAACGAGTAAGTACCTTGTTTTTATTGCCAAAATTATATTAAATATTTTATTAATTTTATATTTATAAAAATTGTTGAATTTATTATATTTAAAATTATAAAATTAATTAAAAATATATTCCAATTTTTTTAAGTGCAATCAATCGATAAATTGTACCAAATTTATTGAAATACAGAATTAAAGCAAAAACTTCAAGAGATAAATTGAAGAGAAACTAGCCCTTTTCATTTATTTGGAACTCGGACCAGGTAGACTATAACATAAATCTAAAACGTTGATGTTTTTCATTTGAGGGAAAAATTCATGCGAATTGTGTTTGTATGAGTTTTTCATTCAAATGGAAAAGATCTGGCCACGTCTAAAATGGATCTTCATCCAGATGGGGGGTGCCGCTTCCACCTAGATGACCCTCTCTTATTTGGGGGCCGTAAGTTTACATAGTAAAGACGAGATCCTCTGGAATCTCACTCACATTCACCAAGCACAGTCAGTCGTTTTCCTTTGGCAATCTATCCCTTTAGTAGGTTACCTCGGCCTCGACAACGTTGAACTGAGTCATTTTATCCTCTAATTCGTGAATGCGAAATGTTTTCGTAGTGGGCCCGTGTGCTGGGGAGAAGAACCCACACCATGACACCGCGATACTAGCTTGCCAGCGCATTCACGTGTCCTCAAACGATGCCAATTTCGGCGAGCACCAACATCTTCGCTTGCCGAGGCAGCAGACCATCGCTATAGTCCTATACGGATATTTTTTGTTCCTTCATTTCACTACCAACAGTAGAGAAAATAGGATGACAAACAATTGATAATACAATTTTTCCTTTATTAGGTGAATTTATTTTTTATTTTTTTCATAGGCGTGTTTCACGTGATTTGATAATTCCGGTATCGTCCTTTGGGTAACGAAGAATGAAATTTAAAAAGTGGAATGCCCAGAATGTGACTAAGTTTATATAAGGCTAATGAAACGACTGATAGGAGAAAATGGCCGGAACACATCAGAGAAGCTGGCAACGTGAAACAAGGAAAAAAGGATACAGATGTATAATCCACGGTGGTGGTGGTAATACTTGTCTTTGCTAAATTTTTTCATTGATCATTTATCCCTTTTACATCAATTTAATGTAAATCTATACGATAATTTGCTCTACACTGAGCTTTTTTGCTTCGTGTGGGCATTGAACTTGCTTTTCGGATGGCTGCGATACCTTCAAATCACTTCCGAAAATTCTATGTGTGTAGCTACAGAATTGAGTTGCATTAATAATTTTTCTGAAAGATTATTAGGGAAGAAAATACACGTTGAAACCACCTTCTTCTAATATTTTTCTTCTCTAATAATTTTTCAGAAAAATTATTGATGCAACTCAATTATGTAGCTACAGACAAAGAATTTCCATAAGTAATATAATACTGGCAACAAAGGTAGGTAAACAATGGAAGTAGACCCTTAAGAAGGCTTATTCATAGGTAGAGTAGAGGTAACAAAAAGAATGAACATTAATTTAGGTGATAATTATTTATCTGTAGTGAAATGGGTAAAATACAAGTCCGTGAAGGACTGCAGCGATGGTCTGCTGCCTCGGCAGAGGAAGGTGTAGATATCCGCCGAGAATGCCCTTGTCTGGGGACGCATGAATGCGCTGGCAGGCTAGCATTGCGGTGTCGTGGGGCGGGTTCGTTCCCCCAGCATAAGGACCCACTACAAAAAGAATTTCACATTCACGAATTTCTGGGGTCTCAAAAAGAAAGGCGACCGAAGTCGCAAAAAATGTAGACAACCACAAAGAGGGGAAATGACTTATTCAGAGAACAAGTGGAACAAGTAAAAATGGGCGGGCTTAGGATAACTTCATCGTTACCCGACGAGGCTCATGGCCCACAAATGAGAAAGGGACAACCGGGTGGTGATGGTGCCTCCTCGCACCCGCCCAACCGGATCAAAATCCATAAATGTTGCAGTGGGCAGGTATTTCACTTCTGAGTGGAAAACTCATACAATATAACTTGCATGAGCCTTCCCACCAGAGGAGAAGTACCCCGGTGACAAATTTATGTCATAGAGTTATGCAATTCAATTACATAACCCTATGCCTCCTCCTTTCTCTAGTAAGAATTTCAATTTTCTTGAACACCATGCTGTAGAGGTGACGGAGATAGGAAAATTTTAGAGCAGTTTGATAGGGTAACTGCTCTATTACTACACATCGTTGTTTAAGATATTATAAGGAAAAAGGACTTTAATAAAAATGACGATCTACTAAGTAGGTAATAAATGATAGGTAAAAGCTGTAGATATAAATAACTAGTACAGGTAAAATAAGGTTAAAAACAAAGTTGGACACTGAGGAAGATGGTAAGTAACTGTCAAAACGCACGTATAGAAAAAACAAAAAAGTAGTTCACCCAATAAAGGAATAATTCTTTTTAATTATTTAATAAAAGGGGTGAAAACAATCCGAAAAATCAAAAGAAAAATCTTGTTAAATAGGTAATAATTGGCTGAATAAGAGTTATGTACATAAAAAGTTTAGTACTGCAACATAGAGGTTTGCTTGGATGAAGAGGTGACACTGCTACGGATGCACCAGCTGCTTTTCACAGAATCGACGGAATATGGAAATTTAATTTAGCCTATGATGTGAGTGAATGCCCAAATATTAAATTGAGGTTTTGAGAGCAATATTATGAACATCGATGAATTAAAAACATTATTTACTTTCAACTAGAGCAGTCCTATGATCTTTCCCATGAGCATCACGAAAGCAAATTAACTCACATTTCTCAGGGTTAATTGTCAGAGTCCATTCACACAGTTAATTTTTTAGCACTTGAAGATGAAAATTAATATTATTCAAAGCAATGAAGGGGCTTATATCGCTTGCAAGAAGGATAGTATAGTCCACATAAAGGAATATTTTTAAATTGTTATTCATATTATTTTGATGACCCCAAGTAATATCAGCCAAATAAAGATTGAATAGAGACAGACCAAGAATAGAACCTTACAAATCATATAAAAACAAGCTATGTCAACCCTAGATTTCCATAAACCATTGAAAATTGAACAATTTCGATCGGTGCGTTATTGATAAATTTATTAAAAATATGTCAATTTTTTTTCTAAATGTTTGACTAATTAATTGTAATAAGCGCTGTTAGTAAAAAAGGAAAAAAATATCTAAATGTTTTTGCTCCTCAAATATCTCTTTCTTTGGTGATTGGTGGTAGGTTTCCTTCAATTATGCAGGGATTCAAAATTGTTATCGGTAACCATATTTTTCTGCGCTCATTAAATTAACATGGGAATCCTAAGAACAGGATAACTGCCAAGCTTAATAGGGAACTGTTGCCTTAGGTCCCATTTGAGATTTTTTAAACATTGTACACGTACTCCGTATAACGGAAGTCTTTACTTTTCACAGAGCAACCGAACGGACAGTTAAGACCGTGCTCGTGGGAGGTCCAGTGATAGGGTGGATTCACGCGCGTTTTTGAGGTGAAGTTCTCGAGCTGGCAGTTTTGCTGTCATTTTTCACAATCAATTAATCAGGAACGATAATTAAAAACGAGATAATCTTCCAAACGCGTACTAAGGCTTACGGTTACAATATTTCATATGGTGAATCAATTGTATAGAAAACCGTCAAAAATCAAACAACGAAAATTGGATCCGAATCGCAATCATGCGTCGTAAATAGATTTATGACCTGATCGATAATTGGTGGAGTCATTTCAGTAGCCATTGATTCATATGCGGGTGGTTGGTCAGGCAGATATGGTAGAACATCTATCATACTTATTGGGCTTTTTCACACGGGAATGGTACTCACCCATAGTCAAACAGGTTTCGCGCTTACGCCCTTATGTTTACACGTTGCATAGTTCACCCAAGCTATTTTTATATACGGTACACGTCTTGCGAGTGTATGTGTCAAAAGGATCATTTGATCGTTAAACATCGTGCGGACAACATGAAAGCGAAGACAGAGAGATAAGATTGATTGATGTTTTAGCCTTGAATTCTGCACGAGGTAATAAAAACTGGAATGAAAAATGTATTTTATGATTGTAAAGTTTGCCGATTCAATCTTCAATTGAATTTATTTGAATTTTCCGTGTTTTTCCGCTTTCTGAAAAATATATTCCAAATTTGAATATCTTTTTTAGTGGCATATTTTTCTTGATGAGTTGTAAACTTGCTGATTATAATGTGATTCTATGAAAATTATGCGTACTGTTAATTTTCTATGGATTAACTATAAACAATTTAACTTTATTGAAATCGCAATATTCGTCGTGTTGTTGCCTGAAATTAAACATGACCTCCGCTTTTACAAATTTATTAAATAACGCGTACCTTCTCGCATCTACGCATCCATTTTTGCACGCAAATTAAAGAAAGGCAACCGTTTCATGACGACTACCTTCTTCACCGAATGTTCAATTCGGAATGACTACCGGCGTTTGTATAAAATTTCCCCCACCAAATGATCAACAAAATGCGTTTACGTATGTGCGTTACGCTCATTCTCCCTGAAAAATTTCGGATTGTTTTTACCATCAAGTTCCCTCAATGCCTCTCACTCTTCTTGCCCATATAATCTGTTTAACGCTCACTTTTCACGCTGCGTCTGAAAAAGCCCATTGGGTTCATTGGCAAATAACAAATAATTGTAGAGGTGTATTCCTAAAATCGTGGATAACAGAGAACCAAATTGAATACAGATGCAATCTATATGGGTCGGAGTTTCCAACATGTCCTAGGATAAATTCATATTTGGACCTCTGCATTGCTGACGCAAGACTTGAATTCAGCTTTAATAGCCCGCTACGGAAACTGCAGCTGCTTTCTTATAATAGTGACCATAACGCAATCGTAATGGAAATCAATCATCAAAGGGATGATTTCTTCCTCATTCCAGTTCAACACGAAAATCATCAGTTGAACTTCAAAAAAAAACAGACTGGAGAAAGTTTCAAAAGAAGTTTGATCGGGAATACCAGAAGCAATATCCCCCTTCTGATGATGGCAACTCTTGCTCAATGGTTCCTAATGACAGGAATCTAACTAACTATGAAATAAATGTCTATTTGTCAAAGTTAGAGAAGCTGACGTTGGAAACGATTGAGAAAGTAGTTCCCAAAATTAAACATCAAATCAATATGGAAAAGCCTTCTTTTCACACGCGTCAACAATATTTATCGACGATTTTTGGATTACAACCATCCCTTGTTGGCTTTGTTGAATTTACACATGTAGATGTCCAGTCCTTAATGCGTTCATACTTCAGGAGTGAGGTCTGCAATCAATGCACGGAAAAACTGGGGGGTATTAGCCTATAGGAGTCAGATTTTTATGAAAGTGAAACGCTTATTCCACAAGAAGTCTCGAGTGAAGGTATCAAATCGTGGAGTCGCTAGTGATGAGATAAATCTTCTCGATAGGGCTGGTATCGATACTGATAGTACGACTCCGGATAGAAATGGAAACAGGATGATATGTGATGGATTGCATAAACTTGCCCTGATTGGAACACAATTTGAACTGGTTCATCTACCAAACTCTGAGAGAAGGAATCAAATATTTTCAGATGTCGTTGAAGCAAAAGTTTCTGACTTCAAATCAAGCCTGAATAATGAATCAATTCTACATTTCAGTGAAATATTGACATCCGACCCCATTCCGAGCTTGAATCTTGTTGATTATTTTGTCAGATATGAAGAATTGTGTTTCATATTTGACAGGATAAACAACAAGAAATCATGTGGTATCGACAGTGTTCCAAATATAATTCTCCGATATTTGCTTGAGGTTGCTATTAGAAATTATTGCATATTGTTCAACAACATGTTGAACAATTCATATTTCTCAAATGAGTGAAAAAAGGCCAAGCTATTTTCAACCTTGAACGAAGGAAAAGAATCATTGTGTCCTGAAACCATTACACAATCCGCTTGCTTTCTGACACCAGGAAGATGTTTGAAGTGATACTAAATAAAGCATTTAATGACCACAATAAGAAACAAGGGGTGATGTCAAATTGCCAATTTGGTTTTCGTGCCAGGCATTTGACCATACATGCAATAACAAAAGTATCCTCAGACATCTGTTGGAAACTAAATAACAGAGAATTTGTTAGAGCGTATCTCATTGATATGGAAAAAGCCTTCGATACGGTGTGGTTAGATGGACTAGTTTTTAAACTCCTTGAGGCCCGTTTTCCCAGACACCTTGTTGCCATGATGTGCAATATGTTATACGGGAAATCATTTGTTGCCAGCTCAATGTCTTGAATTGTCTACAGCAGGGAACAGTTACCGCACCTCTGCTCTCTTCAATCTTCATTCGCAAGCTATTGAACGGCTTTGATTTTAACGTCTCGCCAAAACGATCATTGGTAGCGTTTGCTGATGATCTGATCATCTATACGGCAGACCGAAAAGCTACAATAGTACAATGATGTGCAGCTGTATACTGACAATTGGCGAATGAAAATCAATGCGGAGAGTGCGAAACAATCTTGTTTCGGATAACGCTACAGGGAGGCAGTCAGGACCTGAAACGTAATTGGAAGGATTTCCACATTATGGCTGGCAAGGGTAGTTCAGAACGGGTTCCACATAAATCCTGTATTCGATACCTCGATGTTCATCTCGATCAGCATCTGTACTATACTGAAGATGTCAAAATCATGTTCAGTAAGGCACAAAAAGTAGTCATGGCCCGACGAAGACTTTTTCATTCCAGATACATTGATCAAAAGGTCTAAATTATCTGTTACAAGACCCTGGTTAGAGCAGTGTTGACATATGTATGTCAGGTCTGGTACAACCAGAGTGCTAGTACTATGGAAAAATTTAGAGCTTTCGAAAGGAAATGTATTGATGCATGTACTGGTTTGTACAGAAGCGTGAAACGGATTGGAACAACTATATATCGAATAGAAGAATTTATCAAATTGCTAAAGTGACAAGAGTCGATATCTTCATATTGAAACTTCTTCGGAATCATATCGCAAGATCTGTAACTGTGAGTGAAAACCCTTGAATTTCATAGCCGTTTCACCCTACAGACAGAGAAACGTTTGTGTATTTGGACATGAATCAATGTGTTTTTGATTCTGAAGGTGTCTCAATCATACATTACATATATAGACGAGCCACCGATAAGAAGATAAAATATCCTCCAAGTTTGAGTTCATGAGACCAACAATTCCAATGGAGATACTCATTTGCTAAATTGGTTGAGGCTAGTCGAGCTGAGACGGAGCAATGTCGGTATTGGTGGCTGAATGACAATGTCTAAATTATTCGTGTTTATTTCCAGTTTTTGTGTTTTTCGTTATTTAGTTTTTGAGTTTCAACTCATTATTGCTACATTTAGTGTTGTTGATATTAGTGCTGAAAATAAGGGTTAGGTTTTAGTATTTAGGATAGTGTAATGATTTTTTTGTCTGCCCGTGTAGGACACGGGTGCCGATGGTCTGGCATAAGTGTCAGCGAGCTATAAACAACACCGAGCTCAGCTAACTAGCTTCGCTTAACGACCGCGTACGCGTGCTTGACGACTAGCATTTGCGGGATCATATGAGGCGGGTTGCTGTCGAGCCACGAAGCTACACTACAAAATACTTATCACGCGGACTCTACTCTACAAGACGCACCGATCAATTTTTATTGTCTTTAGAAAAGTTCTATTAGGTTTCAATTAAGCTACTCTACAGTAATTCAATATTTTTTTGCCTCGTTAAAGTTAGTGGACACGGAGGCTTGAGACAAACGCAAACATTACACAAAAAGCAACCGTTACTTTCACAGAAGAAGGTCGTTGCATCACAAGGGGAATGTCAAACCTAAAGATGTGAAAGTGGCTGAAGTGAACCACTCATCTCTGCCTAAAGGATGGAAACTTGACGGATGCAGATACTTTACACTAGTAAAACAACAAACTAAGCAGTTTCGACGGGGTGACCACCTTATCTCTTCAGGAGCAGCCACTCCTGATCACCACGGGGCTGCTCGACTGCTTATGTTTATAACAATAGGTATACATAGGTGGGTGAAAAGTTTCCGGCCTGACCAATAGATGGCGCAACTAGGTCCATTTTGTAGCGGCGTCATATAGTACCATTTTTAACGAGCTTGTATGTACAGTTTCAGCCCAAGCGCTATGTTAATTTGCGTTTGAGACCACGTTGCGCGAGATGCTTCAGTTATTTCGTGAAAACGGAAAAAATTGAAATAATGTGCTGTCATAAAATACTTCTATTTGAAAGGTTTTACACCAAAAAAAATAAAAGAAGAGATGGATTCGGTACTAGGAGACTCCTCTCCATCATATTCAACTATTAAGCAGTGGGTTTCTGAATTTAAAACGGGTCGTGTGGGCACCTCTGACGAGCCTCGCTCCGGACGGCTCGTTGAGGTCACAACTTCAGAAATGATTGAGAAAATCCATCAAATAGTGTTGGAAGACCATAGGTTGAAAGTGCTGAGATCTGTAGGATATCAGTTAAACGTGTGCGAAATATTTTGCACAACCATTTGAGCATGGAAAAGCTGTGTGCAAGGTGGTTGCCGCGTTTGCTAACGCTCGACCAAAAACTGATTCGAAATAGCATTTCACCCGACGATTTGGCGCTGTATTGGCGTAATTCAAAAAATATTTTGCGTCCATTCATAACTATTGATGAGACTTGGATCCACCACTACACTCCTGAAAATAAAGAACAGTCAAAGCAGTGGGTTGGAAAAGGGGAACCAACTCCAAAGAAGGCAAAAAAAATTTTATAGGCAAACAAGGTTATGGCTGCTGTTTTTTGGGATGCGAGAGGAACTATATACATTTATTACCTAGAAAAGGGTAAAACTATCACTGGTCAATACCACGCAGAGTTACTGCAACGGTTGAAGCACGAGGTGCAATTTAACGACCTCATTTGGCGCAGAAAAAATTTTGTTTGGTCACGATAACGCACCAGCGCCTTTGTCGATTGTTGTCATATCCAAAATTTAAGAATTGAAGTTTGAATTGATGCCGCATCCTCCCTACTCTCCTGTTTCTTAACCTCAAAATATGGCTTGGCGGTAAAAGATTTAAGAGCAACGAAGAAGTTATCGAATCTACGTTTAAAACTGGTATAACTAAATTAGAACACCGTTGTGTGAAATGTATCAGTGTTGATGGAGATTATGTTGAAACATAAAGCAAAAAAAAATTTTCAAAACATTGTTTTTTTTCTTGGTCAGGCCGGAAACTGTTCACCCCACCCTCCTATGCTATGTTTATTATATTAGGCTAGGCTCAGTTCTTCAAACATTTTTCTTCTCTAATAATTTTTCAGAAAAAATTTTTAAAAAAATATGCAACTCATTCATGTAGCTACAAAAATTCTATAAGTAATAGGAATATTGTGTTAGCATTGTATTTATATAAGATAAAGTCTTTGATAGATTTTTATTAGAATTAGGTTATAACATGTTAGGCGTAGGATAAAAGTTCACTGTTATGTTAAAATTATAAAGAATTTTTGAATAGTATCGATTGGTTTTTCCTTTTCTTGCAACCAAGTCATAAAATATGTAATAATCTTAATTAATTTGAATTTCCTATGGTTTTTTTTATTAAATTTGTGACTAATGACGTATTAATTTAGAGAGCCATTTGGGTCATTTAGTTTTCATATTCTTATTGCTTGGAATTTGCTTTGTATTCTTTTAAAATTTTTAATGGTTGGTATTGAATAAAACGCTTTTGACTTTGACTTTATCCAGCCGATAGCTCACTGTATTTTTCGAATTGTTTTCAATATTAAAAAGACTGCATATCTGGTGGAAGATATGAGCGAATCGCTTGCAAGAAATTCGTTAGTAGCCATAGTTTTTGCAATCAACAGCACCTAATTTAGCTTAAAAGGTAAGAAATAAGACTTTTTAATCGATTTGCAGATAATAACGATGATAAGCTGCCGTTATTAAACTAACTATTCGCAAATAACAATTGATTCATTTTGAAATACTCTTTTAGAATAGTGTGTTTAAAATTCAATTTCGTTGGATTCTTTTCAAATTTTATCAAGTGGTGGTTATAGGAGTCCCCCATTTCTAACAGAATATGCAAAATCCAATGGTAGCAAAGTTGAAAACGTAAAGTCAATTATTTTGTTTATTTAATATCTGCAGGCCACTTCTCTTTTTTCTTAAAAAGCCTTCGGGGCTTGCTTCGTTAGGTCAGATGCGTTTCAACTCCTTTGAGTCATGTTTATATCGGATTTTCTACGGAATTTCAAGGAAAAAATAAAAACTTAACTTTGATGGAAAAATCAAAAAAATATTCCACGTCCTTCCAATGTCAAAGTCAAAGTCAAAAGCGCTTTATTTAATACTAATCGTTATAAATTTTAAAAGAATATAAAGCAAATTCCAAACAATAACAATCAAAAAACTAAATGGCCCAAATGGCTCTCTAAATTTGTACGTTATCGTTAACTCATATCATCAAAAAAAAAAAACCATAGCAAATTCAATTAATTACGATTATTACATATTTTTAAAATTTAATTGGAAAAAGAAGAAAAAACCAACCAACATTATCCTAAAATTATTTATAATTAATACACAACAGTGAAACTTTGATCCTACACCTAATATGTTGTAACTTATTTCTAATAAAATACAATCAAGAACTTTATCTTATACTAAAAAAATCAATAACAATGTTCCTAACCTAAGTGTTTAATCCAAACGGAATATAGTAAACATTACATATACCTAACCTATACCTAATTTTTAACAAAAATAAACAACAACACTAAATGTAGCAATAATGAGCTGAAACTCAAAAACTAAATAACGAAGAACACCAAAACTGAAAATAAACACGAATAATTTAGACATTGTCATTCAGCCACCAATACCTAGATTGCCCCGTCTCAACTCGATCAGCTTCAACGAATCTAGCAAATGAGTATCTCCATTGAAATCGTTGGTCTCCTGAACTCAAATTAGGAGGATATTTTATCTTCTTATCGGTGGCCCGTCGATATATGTGATATATTACTGGGACGCCGTCAGAATCAAAAACATATCGATTCATATCCAAATACACGAATGCTTCTGGGGGAATGAAGCCAGTAGCGAGGCAAGTCGCAATATACCCGTCTGTAGGGTGGAACGGCTGTGAAATCCAAGGGTTTTCACTCACAGTCACAGATCTTGCGATATGATTCCGAAGAAGTTTCAATATGAAGATATCGACCCTCGTCACTTCAGCAGTTTGATAAATTCTTCTATTCGATATATAATGTTTCCAATCCGTCTCAGGCTTTCTGTACAAACCAGTACATGCACGAAGACATTTCCTTTCGAAAACTCTTAATTTTTCCATAGTACTAGCGCTCTGGTTGTACCAGATCTGACATCCATATGTCAAAACTGGTCTAACCAGTGTCTTGTAACAGATAATTTTGACCTTTTGATCAATGTATCTGGAATGAAAGAGCTTTCGAAGGGCCATGACTACTTTAAGTGCCTTACTGAGCATGATTTTCACATGTTCAGTATAGTACAGATACTGATCGAGATAAACACCGAGGTATCGAACACAGGATTTATGTGTAACCCGTTCTAGACTACTCTCACCAGCCATGATGTGGAAATCTTTCCAATTACGTTTCAGGTCTTGACTGACCCCCTGCAGCGTTGTCCGAAACAAGATTGTTTCACACTTCTGCGCATTGATTTTCATTCGCCAATTGTCAGTGTACAGCTGTACATCATTGAACATTTTTTGGAGATTGCTCTGAACTATTGTAGCTTTTCGGTCTGCCGTATAGATGATCAGATCATCAACAAACGCTACCAATGATCGCGTTGGCGAGACGTTAAAGTCAAAGCCGTTCAATAGCTTGCGAATGAAGATTGAAAAGAGCAGAGGCGCAGTAACTGTTCCCTGCTGTAGACCATTCAAGACCTTGAACTCGCGCATTGTTGTCAGATTTTCATCAGTTACAACAAACGATTTCCCGTACAACATATTACACATCATGGCGACAAGGTGTCTGGGGAACTTGTCCTGAAGGAGTTTAAAAACTAGTCCATCTAACCACACCGTATCGAAGGCTTTCTCCATATCAATGAGACATGCTCCAACACATTGTCTATCATTTAGTTTCCAACAGATGTCTGAGGTTACTTTCGTTATTGCATGTGTGGTCGAATGCCTGGCACGAAAACCAAATTGGCAATTCGGCATCAACTCATTTTCCTCAATGTGGGCGTTTAATGCTCTGTTGAGTATCACTTCAAACACCTTGCTGATGTTAGGCAGCAAGCTGATTGGGCGATAGCTTTTGGGGCATGAAGATTCTTTTCCTTTCTTCAAGATCGGAAGTACCTTAGCTTTTTTCCACTCATTTGGGAAATATGAATTGCTCAACATGTTGTTGAACAATATGCAATAGTTCCTAATAGCAACCTCAGGCAAATGTCGGAGAACTATATTTGGAATACCATCAGTACCACATGATTTCTTGTTGTTTATCTTGCGAAATATGAAACATAAGTCTTCATAGCTGACAAAATAATCAATAAGATTCAAGCTCGGTATGAGGTCAGATGTTAATGTTTCATTGAAATGAAGAATTGATTGGCCGTTCAGGCTTGATTTGAAGTCGGATAACTTTTGCTTCAACGACCTCTGAAAAAATTTCGTTCCCTCTCTCAGGGTTTGGTAGATGAACCAATTCAAAATGTGTTCCAATCAGGGCAAGTTTATCCAATCCTTCACAAATAATCCTGTTTCCATTTCTATGCGGAGTCGTACTATCAATTTCGATACCAGCCCTATCGAGAAGATTTATCTCATCACTAGTGACTTCAAGATTCGATACCTTCACTCGAGACTTCTTGCGGAATATGCTATTCACTTTCGCGAACATGCCGTCTGGGTCCTGTGGGCTAATACCCCTCAATTTTTCCGCCCATTGATTGCTGACCTCACTCCTGAAGTATGACCGGATTAAGTTCCGGACATTCTTCAGATGTAATTTCAACAAAGACAACGAGGGATGGTTGTAGTCCAAAAATCGTCGATAAATATTGTTGACGCGTGTGAGAAGGAGGCTTTTCAATCTTTTCAACCTTGCGATGGTTGGTGTTTCATATCCTTCCATATTGTTTCGATGTTTAATCTTTGGAACTACTTTCTCAATCGTTTCCAACGTCAGCTTCTCTAACTTCGACAAATAGACATCTATTTCATCGTTAGTTAGATTCCTGTCATTAGGAACCATTGAACAAGAGTTACCACCATCAGAAGGGGGACATTGCTTCTGGTACTCGCGATTAAACTTCTTTTGAAACTTTCCCCAGTCTGTTTTTTTGAAATTCAACCGATGATTTTCATGTTGAACTGGAATGAGGAAAAAATCATCCCTGTGATGATTGATTTCCATTACGATTGCGTTATGGTCGCTATCGTAAGGAAGCACCTGCAGTTTCCGTTGAGGACTATTAAAGCTGAATTCAAGTCTTGCGTCAGCAATGCAAAGGTCCAAATATGAATTTGTCCTAGGGTATGTTGGGAACTCCGACCCATATAGATTGCACCTGTATTCAATTTGGTTCTCTGTTATCCACGATTTCAGGAATACACCTCTTGGATTATTGGTGGCGTTCAGCCATGATGTATGCTTGGCGTTCAGGTTACCAGCAAGAATATAATAGTTATGCAGCCTGTTCAATTCGAGTATTTCGAACAAGGAATTGAGTTCCTCCTTGAGCTTGAGAACAGTTCCACCAGTTGCATAGGCAGAGATAACGAAGAGGTTATCCCCACCTGGCAGTGAGATTTTGATAACGGACACTTTAAGAGATTCAAAGCTTTTGAATTCGACTTTTCCAATATTTTGGAAACGATAGGGTCTTCGAACCAATATCCCGGTGCCACCTCCCCCATCACCTATTACCCTATCGTTTCTTACGAATTCGAAATCCTTGAATGTCATGAAGTGCCATGAATTGAGGTGGGTTTCGGTTAGAAGCAGGATGTCAGGCTTTTGTCTGGCAATGAATTCAAGGAGATAATCACGCCGATGTATAGTAACAATGGAATTGACGTTGATCGAGATGAGACGAATCCTATCCATGGGAATGTGGCTGGATGACAAATTATTTTGAGGCATTTGAAACCCCTAGACGATGAAAAACAAGATTAATTTTTGTATCTTGCTTATCGATTCTTTCCGATAGTGAATTAAATTGCTGTAAAATTTTGAGAAACAGCTCATTATTGCCACTTACATTATTTACACTATTTTCCGCATTTTCTGCTGGTCCTCTAGCGGCTTGTGCAAATGATACTCCGGGCTTGACGAAGTTCGGAGCTAAGACACTGCGGTGTATTTGTGTTTGCTTTGGGGCAGATTTCAATCTTGCATCCTGATATCGGGAGCATCCTCGATATGATGCCGGGTGACCAAAAACACCGCAGTTCACACAATACAATTTCTCTTTTGGCTCCGTCTGAGCCAATTTGCACTCACCGGGAGCATGCACGTCTTTGCTTTTAACGCATCGGTAATGCATGGCGCAGTTGGCAGCCGAATGCCCAAATCGTTGGCAGCGATAGCACTGGTTGATTTCTCGTTTCTGGAGGCGTTCCCACCTCACCACTCGAAAATTTAAATACCTGATTTGCTGAAGAGCGCTTGGACTGCTCTTATTTGTTATTTGTACCAAATAAAGTGGTAAATTTTTTTTTTCTACCGTCGACCTTCTTGTCGCGAATGTTTTAACAGAGATAAACTCGATTTGTGGTGCTGTTTCCTTGAGAACCTGAAGAAGATCGACGGTATCTTCTCCGCAGTCCAAGCCCTTCAGCAAGAACGTCTGGTTCTTCTCGCTTTTGGGGGTATAAGCGAAGTGCAGAACCTCCCCAGAATTCAAAGCATCTTTCGCTGATTTGAAATCAACCAGTGATTTCGTTCTAATTGACAGCTTCTCGGAATTTATTCGTTTGATTTCGAAATTTGTCAATTTGTTTTCGGCTGCCAACAGCCGAACCATGTCTTTTCCGCTTTGAAAGAAAGCCATTTATTGGCGGAACTTTCTCGGTATTCTTCGCTACTTTTTGAGGAGGACCAGCAGAACTACGGGCTGGTTTCTTCTCCCTATTTCTACTTTCATTATTTTTATTTTTTAAATATAAGATAAAATTATCATCTTTATTACCTTCGTCTACATCCATCTCCTGTTGGAGTCCATCCAGCGGCGCAAAGTAGTACTGGCTTTCGTTGGTGCCACCAGCACTTAATACCTCTTCAGTGATTATTTGATTTGCAGCTTTCTTCTGTTTTTCGATTTTTCGTATCGGATCACTCTCTTGAACTTTTTTTGCCGTCTTGATTATTTCTTCGTACGTTTGAATTCTTGTCTTTAGCTCTTCGATTTCACTTCGAAGGCGACACACCTCCAGTCTATCCTCGAGCACTTGTGTTTTGCGACCGGCATCTGCGGTATCCTGGGTGCTCGTGTGTCTCCGCTTGTTGACACTTGCCAATTTCACACCGTCACTTTCCTCGGGGCCCCCCAACGGAGGGAAGCCGTCGGGCTCCTCCATACAGCAGTCCCGAGTTGTCTTTGGTTTGGCCTTTTCTTGGTTTAAGGATACGGTTGGTCGATGTCTTCGACGATAAATTCTTCCCCAATAAAATCAAAACTTGCTTTTGACTGGCTTGTAAAAAATTATTTCAATATTTTGAAACTGACTTTTGTGTAAAATTAATTAATTTTTAAAATTAATGACAGGAGCGATTAAAAACACGTCTACACGCAACGAGTGCTAGACGTAGAATCCACGTCCTTCCAATTTTAGTTAGTGGAAATAACATTCTAGACATTTAAAAATGTTATCGAATATTGTTCAAACTTCTCACCAGGGTTCACTATGATCACAATAATGAAATTTACATGGAAAAATAATATATTAATAATCCATCAATCTTATAAATCGTCCAGCTGTACATACATTTTATTTTTCAAATTCAACTTCATCATCAATTTAGAAATTTCATCAGCAACTTAGAAAAATTTTCCGACTAGAATCATTTAAAACCAAATTTAAAATTTATGAGATTCTCGCTTAGTGATTGATGGAACATATTTTGGCATTTAATGGAAACCAGTGCAGCGTTATTCGATAGATTATAAATTTTATGTTGTTAATACAAAAAATACTTGATAATTTAGTCCCTACTTTCATCATTCTTGATCGGAAGTCATTGAACTATCATAAATAAATTGCAATGGCGCTAAAATTTTTTTCCCATTGGGATCCAATTGTTGATATAGCAACTAATTGTTGGGACAAATTTGAACGAGCAAATATTTGAATTAATTTGAGAAGTGCTGATAATAGACCCATTTAAAACAAGCTTGGCAGAAAAAATTAAAATTAAAATTAATTTACTGAAAGATTTCACATATTTCATTTAAATGCTTATTACCAACAATTCATAAAAGTATCATGCATACTTTTATGAATTGTTGGTAATAAGTATAGTATAGTATAGATTTGTATTAAAATCAGAATTGGCTAAAATTCTTACTCGAATCTAGAACTTACAGCAAGTAGTAATATTCCACATTGCGTATGTCACGCACTATATGCGTGACGAGTATTTGAATAAAAATATACTGGGACGCCATTTTGAACTTTAGTCGTTGGGGCTCTTGAGCTACACAATCCACTCGAATGATCTATATCGCTGCCACGTCGATTCCTCAAAATGAGGAGTGGCTCAAAATTTGTGAGCAAGCAATATATGAGCTTAGCAACCGCAATTAACTATAAATGATTAACACTTCACTTGTCCCATGGCCGTTTTTACTTTGTACCACTTATTAGCATTTCCATGGTGGCTTGGGACGCATATTTTCACTTTTTGGCAGGGGAAAGACTCGCCCACTTAAGATATTTTCTTTCAACCCTCACATCCATATTTAAATTCAAACATAAAACACTCGGAAGGGTAACTTTCATTTTCACCAATGTTTGGGACAACACTTTTCCCAATTATAGAATCATACACGATTTCCGCTTGGAGTATCCTGACACCAGCGATACCATGCACAGTTTTCCGAATGGTAAAACACTCTTGTTCCGCCATGAAGAAAGAAGAACTATGACAGCTGTCACTTGTCAGATATTGTACGTCATAGACTATACTATATTGTCAAAGATTCCCGGAGGTGTTCTGATGCAAATAAGTAGAATTAAGTTTGATTTAAAGAAAAATTGAACATGGCAAGTGAAGAATCATCCAAAAAGAGAGGAGCTAATGATAGTGGTGATGATGAAGATGAATGGATTGGACCGTTGCCATCAGAGGCAGCTAAACCTAAGAAAGCAAAAGGTGTTTATGATCACTTGTTTATAGTTTCGTTGATTAGCTTTTAAAACTTGAATTGGTCCTCGTTATATCCTAGATTAAATCTTGTTCATTAATCACTGCAAAGGTTTACCTAAATACCATGTCGAGCCCTAGTGTCATAAAAGAACAACTTCTTAGATAGGAAATATTGCTGAGAAACTTTTCGTATTTCAGTTCTGCCATTCGAGTCCTTATATATTGAGAATCTCCCAAGCGCTGAAAGTTATGAGAAAAGTTACATGCACCGTGATGTCATAACCCATTTGGTTACAACGAAAACAGAATTCGTTATTACCGCCAGCGTTGATGGTCACATAAAGTTTTGGAAGAAAATGGATGATGGAATTGAGTTTGTTAAACACTTTCGAAGTCATTTAGGTGAGGTTATTAAAACACTTTCAAATAATTGTTCATACAAACTCCAATTACTTACAGCTCCCATTACATGGCTCTCAACGAATTCTAATGGCACGCTTCTATGTACTGCTTCGGCTGATAAAAGCTTAAAAATATTTGATGTAATTAATTTTGATATGATTAACATGATCAAACTGGAATTCACTCCTGGCTGTGCGGAATGGATTCATTCACCTGGCGATCCTATCTCATCGTTGGCAGTGTAAGTTTGTGCCGATTATAAAAATGCTGATCTTATGCCTTTTTTTCGAAATAATAGCGCCGATAAAGACTCTCAAAAGTTGTATGTATTTGATGGACAAGGGACGAATACTCCGCTTCACGTATTTGAAAAACTCCATACTAAGCCAGTTGTTGTAATGAAGTACAATGTAACCCATGATGTGGTTATTTCAATAGATCGCGCAGGAATCTTAGAGTACTGGATGGGAACACAAAATGATTACAAATTTCCAGCGAAAATAGTTTCGTTTGAATCCAAGCTAGATACGAGTAAGTTAATGTCAGCATAAAATGTTTTTTGTTTAATTTATCTTATTCTTAATTGTTATAGGTTTATATGAATTCGCTAAGCAAAAGACAATTGTTACTGGACTAGCAATATCAAATGATGGTAAACGATTTGCGACATTGTCGACTGATCGCAAAGTGCGGGTCTTCACGTTCACCACTGGGAAGTTAATTCGAGTTTACGACGAGTCGTTAGCCAGATATTCAGAATTACAACAAACGTCTCAGGCGCTGCCAAATATGGAATTTGGTAGAAGGTAATAACTACGTTCATCTAATTTTCTTTTTATTTAAATAAGTTATGTGTTTCGGGACTTGCATATTAGTGCCTATTGGTATAGGAAAAAGAGGAGGGAACAGGAATTAGTGAGATTTGTTGTGACACAAAATAGCTTGGAAAGATTGCTAATACAGCAAAAGCCTGCGCAAACGTGGGGAGTGCACAAAGCTAAACAATAACGATTGCATTTAAATGGATCGAATTTTTATTCTTTAATATTCTAATGTAAAATTTCAGTTTCTAGAACAAGTATTAACCCTAGTTAGACATTTCAAATACTTTTAATGGAATTCTTCTTTGTAGTACTTCAACCCCTCTCCGGCCTTCGCTCCCTGCAGCAAGTGCCTCCAACTTTCACGGTCCATTGACCGCGTCCTCCAATTTTGCAATCCGAGCAGTGATGAACTGTCTTCATCGACCAAGTCAGACCAGCTTTCCTCGGTTTCTCCACTGGCCTTCGCACTTCGGTTCTACCAACGAATACCTTTTTGGGTATCCTTTGCTCGTCCATACGATTCACGTGGCCAGCTCATTGCAGCTTCCGCAGACTTAATACCGTTGAGACCTCTGTCTCGTCTAAAATTTCATACAACTCCTGGTTGTATCGAATTCGCCATTGGGCTCCGTCTAGTTTCGCTCCAATTATTCGCCTCTGGACCCATCTTTCGAAGGCGTTCAATATGTTTGCAGATGCTTGGGTTAGGGTCCATGTTTCACACACATAGCATAGTACAGGTCTTATCACAGATTTCTTTATTTTCCTGCGTATGCAGCTGTTTTTCAAGATCGTCAAAATTGAATAAAAAGTTTTATTTGCGAGCTGTATTCTTACCCGTATTTCGTCTCTTTCATTAGCAGTTCTCGTTATTTTGGCGCCTAAATATAAAATTCGCCCACATTTTCGATATTGTAGTCGCCAAGTGTGATATTTCGGGTATTTGAGGTCATGAATTTTGTTTTATTTTCATTGATTTGTAGCCCTACTAGTATTGCTTCGCTGTCGAGTTTTAAGAAAAGTTCTTTGGCGGTTGTTAACGACCGTGACAAAATTTTGATGTCGACCGCACAGGCTATTACTTGGCAAGCTTGTATGATAACGTACCTCATTTATCGACACGTAGCTATCTTATGATATATTCCAGAGCCAAATTGAATAACAATTAGGCTTGCTCATTTCCCTGCTTTAGTCCGATATTTGTGTGAAAGGCGTCGGTGAGTTGGTTATTGATGCGGACTAGGGAGGTTGTCGACGTTATGGTCATTTTGGTAGGACGGACTATTTTGGCTGGGATACCAGTGCAAAGCATTATTTGGTACAGTACCTTACGATCAATAGTGTCGTATGCCTGCTCAAAGCCAACGAATATTTGATGTACGTATATGTTGAACTCCCAGCATTTCTCAAGTACCTTATTGACTGTAAACAATTGGCCAATCGTCGATCAACCTGCACTCCCATATAATACTGTTGGCGTATGACCTGACTTTATTTTTTAAGATATTTGAAAATATCTTGTACGCCATACAAAGTAATGTTGATTAAGGCGAATGCTAAGTGGCGAGTAAAATTAACAACCGACCGGGCATACTGCAGGACGTCGAATTCAATCGAAAACTTTCAGAATCTCTCTCTCTCTCTTTTTCTCTCTCTCTCTCGTATGGCGGGCGGGAATGATTCTATTTATCCGATTGTAGGGTTGTGAATGTAGTATTTTGGATTTTGAATTTTGCGGTTATTCAAATGATGTTGTATTTAAAATTTTCTTTTTTTTGTGTAGTGAACCGGTGCTGTCCATTTGTGAATGGTTGCCTCTCGGTTGTCTGGTGAAGATTCGGCTGCCATAAATGCAGGTTTCAGCCTATCAACCGGGACAGTGACCTCTTTGCCACGCACTCTTACTGAAAATGTCTCGTGGCTACGTTTTACTACTTCGTACGATTACTTCTATGCGTGAGAGTGTGTCGGCGACAACGTTGTTCTTACCCGTGATGTGCTGAATGTCCGTCGTAAACTGGCCGATGAACTCGAGGTGTCAAGTTTGACGAGGCGAAGCTTTTTCGGGGTTTTAATCGAAAGCGAATGTTAACGGCTAGTGATCTGTGTCTACCGTGATCACCAGTGCTTCCAGCAATGTGAGAAGTGCTTGATTGTGAGGTAGTTCGCCAGTAGTTCTCGTTTGAAGGCGCTGTAGGGCGTCTCAGCCGGTGTGAGCTTCTTAAAGAAATAGGCTAGCGGCTCTCAGGCGTTGTTCATTTTTTGCTGTAAAGCTGCTTCGAACGAAAAATCGACTGATTAGAGGATATGCCAGCATTGCAGGTTGCGTGAAGCAATTTTTCGATTTGTCGAACGCTTCCTTTGCTGTAGGTGTCTATTCTAGCGGCACGTTCGCCTTAATGTTTCCTTGTAACATGTCGTGCAGCGGAGCTTGTATGCGGGCTACATCAGGCATGCCAATTGTAGTGATACGGGTGGATAGAAATGTCCATGAAGGACTGCAGCGATGTTCTGCTGCCTCGGCGAGCGAGGATGTTGATGCTCGCCGAGATTGGCCTTGTCCGAAGACACGTGAATGCGCTGGTAGGCTAGCATTGCGGTGTCGTGGGGCGGGTTCTTTTCCCCAGCACAAGGGCGCACTACAAAAAAATTTTGCATTCACGAATTAACTGATAAAATTCGCACCGACAGGTATCGAGGCCGAGGTAACCTACTAAAGGAAAAGATTGCTAAGGCAAACGACGAACAAGACTTGGCGAAAACGAACAAGACTTGAGAATATTTCGTCTTTACCGACGATACTTATGGCTCCCAAATAGGAGTGGGGCATCCAGGTGGAAGCGGTGCCCCCTAGCACCTCCCTATCCAGATTAAGATCCATTGTAGACGTGGCCAGATGTTTTCCATTTGAATGAAAAACTCATGCAAACATATTGGAATACAATCAAATACTATGTATGTATCATATCCTCCCTTTGCATTTACTTACTGTACTATCATTACTATACTTTCTCTTTCATACTATTAATACATTGTAAAATTGAATTAAGTTTTTAGTCGTAACCGTGAGCTTGACCTGATAAGTAATAAACCTTGTGAAATATAATTGAAACTATGTGTTTTAAATGATCGATTAAAATGGCGACTCTAATGGCGAATTTCGAGAAGTTGACCGAGTCCAACTACGAAAGTTGGAAATTGCAAATGGAGAGTAGTCTAGAGTTTTACGATCTATGGGACTATGTGTCCGGTGAAACTGTGTCCAGACGAAGACGAAAAATTAATAGAAGCTTGAAAAAGGAAGGATCGAAAGGCTCTTGCAAATATCCGATTAAGTGTTACAGTTAACCAACTTATGCATATAAAATATAGTTCGACTTCAAAGGAAGCATGGTCGACCCTCGAGAAGGTTTACAAGAGGGATTCTCCCGCGCAAAAGGTATCTTTGTATAAGTCACTAATACAATTGCGTTTAAAGGATGGGGATAGTATGCAAACCCATCTAAGTAACTTTTGGCAAATAGTTGACAAAATGAGTGAACTCCAAATCAAAATGGATGATGAGACATTATCCATTATGATACTATGTTCACTACCACCACAATATGAAAATTTTGTAATCGCTATAGAAACTAGAGACTCATTGCCATCACTTTCTGACCTAAAATTGAAGTTGATTGAAGAAGAAAAAAGAAAGAACAACGATGACGTCAATGAGAATGGAAGTGAAACGGTGCTGTACACTAAGCAAAATAAAAAATCGTTCAATCCTCCTAGTAATACTAATATATCAGCTTCTACTAAAAGAAGGAAAGGTATATGCTACATTTGCAAGCGTAAAGGGCACTACGCAAATGAGTGTAGATACAAAAACACTCATACTAAACAAGTTCTTTTCGCATCAGTCTACAATTGCAGTAAATCAACTGACTTGTGGTGCTTAGACAGTGGAGCGAGTTCCCATATGGTTAACAAAAAGCATTTGCTTACTGAAACACATAAAATTGTTGCCGAAATAGAACTAGCGGACCAACGAAAAGTGACAACTAGTATCAGCGGTGTAGCGTCAATCAATACAATATATGGAGGAGTGGATTTAACTGAAACATTGTACATCCCATCGTTAAAAATGAATTTCGTATCAGTATGTAAAACAGTACAGCGTGGATGTATAGTGAAATTCGTAAAAAACAAAGCTTATGTTCAGAAAAATGGAATAACTATATTAAGTGCAACTAATAGAAATGGTTTATACATAATAGACTGTAAAAGTGATCAACTGAATGCAATCAGTGCTAAAAACCTTGAAATTGTTAAATGGCATAAAAGACTAGGACATCTAAATAAAAGTGATTTAAATATTATAATAAAAAATGAACTAGTGCGTGGCATAACAAACGTGGAAACTGACGATTTTGATTGCATAACTTGTGCTAGAGCAAAACTTGCTGCAAAGCCTTTTCCTAAGCGAAGTGAAAACAGGGCGAAGGATCTACTGGAGCTCGTTCATAGCGATATTTGCCAAGCTAGTTGCTCATCGTATGGCGGAGCAAAATATTTTATATCATTCATTGACGATAAAAGTAGATTCACCAAAATTTTCTTGATCAAATCAAAAGATGAAGCGTTAGCTCGATTCAAAGAATTCAAAGCAGTTGCCGAAAATGAAACTGGCTTTAAAATCAAAGCATTAAGGACTGATAATGGCAGTGAGTATAAAAATAACTTATTCCAAGATTTCTTGAAAGTAAACGAAATCAAGCATCAGACATCCATTCCATATACACCGCAACAGAATGGAACCGCCGAGCGAATGAATCGCACACTGGTTGAGATGGCGAGATGTATGATAGCTGAACACAATTTGAACGAAAAATTATGGGGCGAGGCAGTCAGTACGGCTGTTTATATTAGAAATCGGTGTCCGAGTAAAGCGATAAATGGGTTACTACCATACAAAATGTATTATGACAAAACACCAACCGTCAATCATTTGAGGATTTTCGGTAGCAAAGTTATCGCAATAAGAAGCGGTCAGCGGAATAATAAGTTCCTTCCGAAAGCACATGAGTACATTTTAGTCGGATACTCGGAGGAACAGAAGGGCTATAGGGTGATGAATAAGCAAACTAATAAAATAATTATCACGCGAGATGTTAAATTCTTCGAAGATGTTAAGCCAAGCAGTGTATTCATTAGCCAATTCCCAGCAGAAGATGAAGAGCATCCTCAAAACTCAAATCAAGTGGAAAAAGTATCGGATCTCAAGACTTCCCCGTTAGCTCATCCGCAAGACTCAAATCAAGTGGAAAAAGGATCGGATCTCAAGGCGCAAGCAGACACTGCGTTACAACAGCTTTTCAAGGAGGATGATGATTATAATGATCTCGATGAGGACGAAGGGAACGAAGATTTCTCAACACCGAAGTCCGAAATTGTGTTGCGCGATAGAGAGAAATTAAAACAACCAGTAAGATTGCAGTTAAACAACATTAGTGTATGTCAAGATCCCGAAAACTTTTGTGAAGCAATAAACAGTCCAAATCAAAAGGAATGGATAAAAGCAATGGAACAGGATTTTAACTCTCTAATTGAAAACAATACGTGGACATTAGTGGATCGTCCGAAGGATAGAAATATAATAGGATCGAAATGGGTCTACAGAACAAAGCATAATAAAAATGGTGAAATCGAAAAATTCAAAGCGAGATTAGTGGCGCAAGGGTTTAATCAAAAATATCTGATGGACTACGATGAAACTTTTAGTCCTGTGTTTAAAAGTTCGACTCTACGAGTGCTGATAGCCATTGCAATTGAAGAAAACTTTATCATGCATCAGATCGATATTAAACATGCATATATAAACAGCAAACTAAACGCCGAAATATTTATGGAACAACCGAAAGGTTTCGCGAATAATATAAATAAAGTGTGCAAATTAAATAAAAGCATATACGGTTTAAAACAATCCGATAGAGAATGGAATACAGCCCTTAATAATGTTCTAACACAAAAAATGAAATTTGAACGATTAAAATCTGATCCGTGTGTTTACATAAAGGATAAGCAAATAATAATAGCAGTATATGTGGACGACATAATTATTTTGTCAAAAGACTTAAATAAAATTAATAATGTAAAAGATCAATTAAAACGCGAATTTGAACTTGATGATAAAGGTGAACTAAAATATATACTTGGACTTGAAATTAATCGCGATAAAAATAATGTGTCTGTAACACAAGTGAATTATATTAAAACCCTTTTGGAAAAGTATAATATGACCAACTGCAAGGAGGTTTCAACACCCGTTGAAACAAATCTTCAGCTACAGCAATGCAAAGCAGAATCCTGTGATCGATGTGATCGAATTAAATCAAGCGAATATTAATCATTGATAGGATCATTGATGTACTTGGGAATCTACACGAGGCCAGATATCATGTACACCATAAGCTACTTGTCGCAGTTTAATAAGAAGCCTCACAAGGAGCACTTCGACGCAGCTAAACGAATTTTAAGGTTTTTGAAGGGAACAACCAATCATGGTTTATATTTCCAGAAAACAGGAAAGTCCCTTATTTGTTATGCAGATGCGGACTGGGGAAGCAACTCAACAGACCGAAGGTCTTACACTGGCTACCTATTCGAGCTAGCTAATGGACCAGTTAGCTGGGAAACGAAAAAGCAACCGACAGTGGCGCTGAGCAGTGCAGAAGCAGAGTACATGGCATTAAGCCAATCATCTAAAGAACTTGTATTTCTAAAAGGCTTATTAAATGAATTATACTTGAATAATTATGTTAAATTGCCAATTGATGTATTTTCTGATAGCCAAGGAGCTGCAAATTTAGTAAAGAATAACACAACAAATAAGCGAACAAAACATATAGATATAAGACATCACTATATTCGAGAATTAAATGAAGCTGGTGTAATTAATATTATTTTTGTTCCAACTAATGAAATGAAAGCAGATATTCTAACAAAAGGTCTATCTAAAGAAAAATTTACATATTTAAAAACTAAAGTTATGAATTGTTGTCATAATTAACCAAGTATTTTATTGAGTGGGGGTATTGGAATACAATCAAATACTATGTATGTATCATATCCTCCCTTTGCATTTACTTACTGTACTATCATTACTATACTTTCTCTTTCATACTATTAATACATTGTAAAATTGAATTAAGTTTTTAGTCGTAACCGTGAGCTTGACCTGATAAGTAATAAACCTTGTGAAATATAATTGAAACTATGTGTTTTAAATTAAAATTCAATATAAATTATAATAAAACATAATTCGCATGAACTTTTCCCTCAAATGAAAAACATCAATGTTTCAGATTTTTGTTATAGTCTTATATGATGGAATCACATAATACTGTCAACAGTCAGGGTTTAAATTAAAACGCAAACACCAAGATTTTTGATTATACGTCTTACTTAATTCAAGGACCGACATCGACTCCCTACCAGTTTTTACACACATGCATATAACAATGAAGATAGATGGTGTTGCCATAGTTCATATAGACGTTGGGTAGCAAAACATTTATGGATGACAGACGGCCTCTCCCGACAATAACTCGCCTCGAGTTAAATGAATGTGTCGAATTCCTCATCTGCGAGATCATCGTAATCGTCATCGATCTCCGGACATCATTCGTAACAGGGCTTTATTTTGTCGCTGCTCATCACCGAACTGAATGGTCGCTATTACTGATGTTCTTCGCTCTCTTCCACGAAATATCGATCATGCCACAGAACTCTCTTGAACGATACAGGGGCCACGATATGTAGCCTCCAACTTCTTGGACTCACCCGTAGCTGGAACGGCCCTTTCCACCAAGGCCAACTCTCCTTCCTTGTACTACATTGGTTTCTGATGTCTCTCGTCGATCCGCTTTTTCCACTTAAGTCTAGCCTCGGACATATTTTTGATCGCGTCTTCTCTCTTGTCTGTAATCGTCCAAATAAGTATCCTGCACGGCTGCTAGGAAGCCCTTTGCCGCTGATGTCCTTCACCGGGTAGTCGAAAATTAGCGCGATTGGGGAATACTTCGTCATTGCACTCACTCGTGTATTCAGCGTCCATGGAAGCTGTCGTAGTTCGTCATCCCAGGTGTTCGGTTTAGCGCATGACGTTTTCAGGTAAGCCATTATCGACTGGTTGACTGGCTCGGCAATACCATTCGCTCGAGGAGTTTGATTTGCCGTTCTAATGTGGGTTATATTGTTGACATTACAGTAATTCTCAAACATATGCGAGGTAAACGCTGTTCCCCGATCGGTGTCCACCAGACGCGGGAGTCCAAAATAAATTGTCAGCTGATTGACTGCTTCGAGGACAGGTTTCGATTTCGTTGAAATTGTTGGATTGATGACCGTGTACCGAGTTAACGCATCTACCATGACCAGTACATACTCGTTACCGCGGCGACTTCTAATAAATGGACCCAAGTGATCCATATGGACTATTTCAAATGGTAATCGGGGAGTGTCCACCGCATGTAATTGATATTCCTTTATTCTCGACTCTCGCACATAGTTACAGTCAATGCATGTCTTCGTGTAGTTCTTTATGAAGTTACGCATTCGAGGGAACCAAAAACTTTGTTTCATTCGCATCAGTGTACCATCGACATCTGGATGTCCGGCGTCATCGTGACACAGCTTCGCCACCCGCTAGCGTACGCCCTTAGGAACAACGAGCATTTTTTTCCCCTCTTTTATCAACTCTGAAGGAACGGCTGTTCTTTATAACCAAAGACATATAAAGTAATGGACGCGAAATGAGCTTATTTTCATCCATACGTGAGTGAAGTATTTTTACTACATACATGCCTTCCTCTCGCATGCGAATTGAAATCCCCCTACCTTTCACGCAGCTAGAGAATCCACACACTCAAGTCGCTCTCTAGTTGCTCTCACGAAAATCCCACTCCTCTTACACCTTAACCCCCGAATTGTCAACGAAATATCAACCATATGATTGTAAACATATGATTGTAAACATATGATTTGTGAAAATTCAACATTAATGGGAAACGTCTAATCAAGTTGAATTTGAAATTGTACACAAAACAATTTTTTAAGATAAACCGTGTTGAATCTAGTGCAAAAGCGTTGCAAATGTGATAATTAATCAAACTGAAAAGTTTGTTACGGATCGCGAGTGTTTTTGCGTCAAAAATGAAAAATGTAGTGACGTTTGTGGGATTATAAAAACAGCTCTAGGAAGCATGCCAGGGACGTATCCTTCGTAGGGTAAGTCATGCTCAATCTTTTACATCGTTCAAGTTAGAATACCCGCACGGAAAATTGATTTAGTTCAAGATGCGAAAAATAGTGGGAGACGTCACGTCAAATTTATTTGAAATTCGAATCAACAGCTAATAGCGCGCCAACTTCACGCTACATGATAAAGTGCTTCAATTCTCTCGATTCATTTCGTATCCATTCTCTCTGAGATCTATGTTTATAACATATTTCTTGCGAATTTGCTCCCGCTGCTCAGACCTCGCCTTCATCTCGAGAACGTCCATGATGTTTTTCACGTCCGAATCTTGTCACTGTAGAGTGTGTACCGAATCCTTCATCGACAAGTTGACACTACCAACATATTCCTCTACTCCATTCGGTTCAGTCGGTGGCTCCACAGGCGCTCGACTCAATGCGTCGACGTGAGGTAATCGAACTCTTGTAGTTTCAAAAACCATCTCGCCACTCGCGGAATGAGAGGCTTCGTCGCTTTCAGACTGGCAATGGCTTGGCGATCAGTTACTATTGCGAACTCCTTTCCCAACAAGTACATTCGGAACCGTTCAAACGCGTCGACGGTCGCGATCACCACCAGCTCGTAACTATGGTATCGGCTCTCCGCTGGATTGCACAGACGGCTATAGTACGCAACGGGATTCATCTGTCCCGATCCATTTTTCTGCAACAAAATGCCTGCATGTCCCACGGAGCTCGCATCGGTGTCGTAAATGACTAGGGTGGGTGCCTCAGTCAACAACCTCACCAGCTGTTGATGTGCTTCCTCGCATTCGGGCGACCAGCTAAATAGTACATCCTTTTTTAACAATCGCGTGTTAGTGGTGCGGCTAGGATGGCTTAATTCGGAATAAATTTCCTAAAGAAGCCGAAAAGCCCAAGGAAACGCCTAATCTTGATAGCATTCTGTGGACTAGGGAATTGTTGCACCGCCACGATTTTTATCTTCCCGGACCTGATTCCTTCAGCCGTTAGTTCATGTCCAAGGAACTCCACTGTGTTCTGGAAAAATGAACACTTGGTCTTGCGCAACGTTAGTCCTTCGCGTTTTATGGCTTCTAGGAATTCCTTCAAATACTCCAGCCCCTGCTCGACAGTCTCAGACGAAATGAAGACCTCGTCCACACAGCTTATCGCCTTGCCATTCATCGATGCTATGAGCCTCGCCATCAGTCATTGAAAATTGCTCGGGGCATTTCGAAGGCCAAACGGCATTTGATTGAATTCAAAGTGGCCATGGTGAGTTATGAAAGCCGCGTACTGTTTGGCCTCCTCCGCTATCTCCAACTGGTAGTAACTAGACATCATATTAAGCACGGTGAAGTAGTTTCTCCCCGCCAACGTTGACAAAACGTTGTCGACCACAGGCCTGGACCCTGGTTCTTTTTGGGTGACCGCGTTCAGCTCACGGAAGTCGACACAGAGTCTGTCTTCGCCATTCTGCTTCCGCACCAAGACAATGGGTGAAGCATACAGCGCCATCGACGGGCGGATTATGTCGAGCTGCAGTAGCTCGTTCACGATGCTTTCGACTATTTTTTGTTTACGGATGAGAACACGGTACGGTTTTTTTATTTACCGGAAAATCTGATGTCAAAACAATGTTCATTTTCATAATACTAAACTATCCGAGGTCCTTCAACCTTTCCGCGAAACAGCCACGATATTCATGTACTAACGCCTCGATCCGCTGTTTTTCGAGCTTGCTCAAAGTGTCATTGATATTTTCAAACGCATTATTAATTACATATCATTTGCCATTGTCAATCACTATACGACCACGCGAAAGTACATGGGTACCAATGATGGCGTCATACACCGAGATTGGGTTCTCTATTATCATGAAGTCACACACAAATTGTGACGGTTAATGTTTTCGTTTCGCGGCACTCCACCTGTCCACCGAGGAATCCTATCATCATCTTGTTGCACGGCTTAACTGTACCGACACATTGATCCACGATGTTCCGTTTTATAAATGAGTGGCAACTGCCCGAGTCTATAAGCGCTTCGCACACGATATCGTTCTCGGTGATGGTCTTCGTAACCGGATCACGAGATGGTTCACTGATGGAGTTCACAGAATTGTCATTTTTCTTTTGCCCCGGCGGTTTTGGGCAATAGCGTGAAATGTGTCCCCAACCCCACCTTTATCGTGAGTTATTACTTTTTCACGGAAATGTATTTGTCCTCGGTTGGACAGTTCACGACGCTAGTCTTACTGTCAACCACAGCGCATGCGTCAATGCCCAAAAACGATCGTAACAGATCAGCACATCGCGGAAAACACATGACCGACAATATTCGACGCAAATTATCGTCCGTCAGCCCGTTAATCATATAGCGGATTATTGACTGGTCGTCGACACCACCGTGGCGTCCCAACGAAAGCATTCGATAATAGTACTCCACCATCGATTCAGTCTTCAACTTTTTCGCCTTTATTAATTTCATATGCACATCGGCGGCGCTTATGTGAAGCGGAAAATCTGCCAAAAAAACCATGCGGAATTCCATCCATGTATGAAACACTGGTTGCGCGTTAGCCCACATCTTCGCCGTGTACTTAAGATTGGGTATGGCAGCTAGGGATAGCAAACGATCTTCCCATCCATACCCCATTTGCAATTGCTGGACTCGATCGATGAAATGTGTTAACGTCATGTCACCATGACATGGGCCAAATTCAGGAACAATTGACATTATGTCGGACATATGATGCCCGTTCGTGACAGGAACGATTGTCTTCCATGTTGCTGAAATGTTGGAGGCGGCACAGACGAAACTGGAACTGTTGCGTCGTTACACGCATACACGTTGGTGGTTGTTGGTATGCTTGGCGAGTATACGTATGACTTGAATGCCGACGCCACACTGGTTGTCATCTTCAGACACTTTTCACCCTGGACATTAAACACCGGTTTCAACGAATTTATGGTGGAAGCTGGCTGTTGTGATAGGGTCGTCAATTGCTTTTGTAATTCCCCTACATCACCTCGCAGCTTCTCGACTTCCTTCATGACATCTTCGGTGTCCTCGTGGAACAACTCTACTTCGCCTTCATGGTTCCACAACCGCGTAATAAGCTCTTCCTTCGTGCCAGACACAGATAAACTAGCTTCACGAAGTTCTTCGGGTAGCTCCGTTACCGTCAGATCGCTCGTCGCCATTACTACATTACTTTTTAAGAAAACAACTCGCGAAATCAGGGATTATGCCACTTCTGATTTTGTCAACAGTCAGGGTTTAAACTAAAACGCGAACACCGAGGTCTTCGATTATACGTCTTACTTTATTCAAGGACCGACAGCGACCCGCTAACAGTTTTTACACACATGCATATAACAATGAAGAGAGATGGTGTTGCCATAGTTCATATAGACGTTGGATGACAATACTATAACATAAATAAGAACACAAGCGGAAGGCCACTCTACCCTGCGGGAGCGCCTGTAACGCGAAAATAAGGGGCGAGCTCATGAGTGGAGGGGTCCCATTCCTGGTCCGGGTTTCAATGTGAAAAGAAAGACCGAAATTTTAAAGTTAATAGACCGGCATTAATATTTCCTTACAATTTCATAAGTAGTATTGTTATTAAATTTAAATTGATTTGTCATTTAAAAAAATTAAATTATTAAGAGATAAAAAAGATAATAATTTCAACTTCACTTAGAAAGGAGTTAATACGTAATAATAATATTTTAACTTAGTCTTAAAAATTTTCACGTAAACTCATTTTGTTGGTGTTTTCACTTTTATTTTCTTCTTCCAATTGGAATGTTAAAAAGTTTATATGTTTGCAAAATTTAAACGAAAATAAGATAGAGAAAAACAGTAAATTTTCTTATTTAAAATTTATCTTTCAACAACTTCAATAAACATATAACTAATACCATATATAACATACTCTAGACAATAATTTAGGCAAATAAAAAGAGATGAGCGCTCGTTCTTGGGTAATGTAAGTGCATGAGTTATATAACTTATACTGGTTGCAATTGATAAATCCACTCTTTCATCGGCATTTTACCATCGATAGTATTTTATATCTTTTTGGTGGTGAACATACTTGTATGTAACGCTATAATCGAACCTCCTTAATCCTCCGCACAGCTCCAGAACATCGGAGCCTATAGATGTCTGCGTGGAGCTTCCATTGGCCCCACCAACTCTGGATGAAGTTAATCAAAGCCCAAAAGAATAATAAAGCGGGCATCCAGTATAGCTCATTAAATATGGTGGCAGCAGTGTTCAGAAAGCCATTCATAAGGTCATTCAGCACATTTGGCAACAAGAACATAGGCCGAAAGAGTGGAGCCAATCAATGATATTCCCTATCCACAAAAAAGGTGACAAGCTACAGTGCGAAAATTATAAAGGCATATCACTACTTTGTACGGCGTACAAAATATTTTCTAAAATCTTAGAAAATAAAATCAGATCGTACGCCAACAGTATTATGGTGGTTTTAGAGCAGGTAGATCGACAATCGACCAATTGTTCACAGTCAAGCAGGTACTTGAAACATGCTGGGAGTTCATAGACGTACACCAAATTTTCGCATACGGCAGTATTGATCGTAACTTACTGTACCAAATAATGCTTTGCTTTGGCATCCCAGCCAAATTAGTCCGTCTTATCAAAATGACAATGACGTCGACAACCTCCCAAGTCCGCATCAATAACCAACTCACCGATGCCTTTGACACAAATATCGGACTAAAGCAGGGCGATGGACTGGCCCCATTGCTATTCAATTTGGCTCTGGAGTACGTCATAAGGAAGCTACCTGTCGATACACGAGGTACATTAATATTCAAGTCGAGCCAAGTAGTGGCCTATGCGGACGACATCAACATTCTGTCACGGTCATCAACAACTGCCAAAGGACTTTTCCTGAAACTCGACAGCGAAGCATAAATACTAGGGCTACGAATCAATGAAAATAAAACAAAGATCATGAGGCAGTCGAAGAAAAATATCTCAAATACACAAAATATCACACTTGGCGAATACAGTATCGTAAATGTTAGCGTATTTGTGTATTTAGGCGCCAAAATAACGAAAACGGGCAATGAAAGAGACGAAATACGCCGAAGAATATAGCTCGCAAATAAAATATTATATTCAGTATTGACGATCTTGAAGACCAGCCGCATACACAGGAGAAAAAAGCTCCAAGTATACAAATCTGTGATAAGACCAGTGTTATGCTATGGGTGTGAAACATGGACCCTAACCCAAGCATCCGCAAATATATTGAGAGACGGGTCCTGAGGCGATTAATGGGAGCAAAGTTAGACGGGGACCAATGGCGAATTCAATACAACCATGAGCTGTATGAAATTGTTGACGAACCGGAGGTCGACAAAGACAGTTTATCGCTAATCGGATTTCGGAATTGGAGGACATTGTAGTGAAAGTAGGTAGATGATTGTTCGTAAAGGACTGCAGCGATGGTCTGCTGCCTCAGGGGAAGAGGATGGTAGTATCCGCCGAGATTGGCCTTGTCTGGGGACGCGTGAATGCGCAGGCAGGCTAACGTTGCGGTGTCATGGGGCGGGTTCTTTCCCCCTAGCACAATGACCCACTACAAAAATATTTCGCACTCACGAATTAAAGGGTCGAATGCCGATCGACTGGTGTCGAGGCCGAGGTAACCTACTAAGGGTTTCAATGTTTGTTCGAAGAACTAATTGGGCCGAGCAAAAACGGACGGACTGGCGGAGACTTCGTCATTAACGACGATTCTTATGGCCCACAAATAAGAGTGGGGCATCCAGATGGATGTGGTGCCGCCTCGCACACTTCCATCCGGATCAAGGTCCAAACGTAGACGTGCCCATGTGTTTCCCATTTGAGTGAAAAACTCATTCAAAAGCACTTTGTATGACTCTTTCCCTCAAGTGAGAAGCACAAACGTAACCAATTTATGCCATAGCGTTATGTAATGAAATGACATAACCCTATATCATAAAAGGGTACGCAAGCGGAAGGCCGCTCTATTCGGCAAGAGCCCCTGTTAGCAACAACAACAAAAAAATGAAGGAGCGCGCCCGATGGCTAGCCCATAGTAGAGCAAAAGCCTGCCATCGTTGCGGGTCCTATACCCGGTCAGGTACACCAAAATGTAAAGACCGAAGGTGTAGTTTAATTATCCATCGTATTATTTATCTCGATCAACATTGACGCTAAAAGACTTACAAAGTTTCAATATCTGACCTGACAGTAAATTATGTGAATGTGAAATTACTCGCTCTAATGGACGAAAAGAAAAACGTTTTGCTTATTTAATAGACTTTTAGACTTTGATAATATTTAAGAACATCTATTAATTTACATTTAAATGCATTTGTTTCTTATTTTTCAATTGAATGTTTACATTTATTCGCGTTGTTATCAACTTTTACCCACTAACACGTTAACTTACATCAATGCGATGTGACCGAATCTCCGTGCAAATGGCATCATATTTAACCAAATTTATATTGTTTCTAATCTCAACGAAGGTTGTTTTTATAATGAAGCCGTAACAAAAAATTTAAAATCTAATTTACTTTTATAACGTTGCAATTCTAATAAGTAAGATCTTCCGCAAATTGACAATAAACTTCTTGCATTACTTCCTTATTACTGGTATCATGTTGTTCCCAAAGCATCTTTAAAGACTTCGTTGTAAATCTAGGATAGGTTTTTCGGTAACTCATTGCAAAACGCGATTGCCGTGTATAAATCGTGAGCTGCATCTTGGATATTATTGGAAATTTATTTTGCTGTTTTACGTATTTTGTAGGCTTGGTGAGCTTTCTTCGATGATTTATTTGCTGAATGTTTTGATAATGGCCGTTCACTTGAATTTTTGTACGTGACACTATCACACGATGTTGGAAGAATCCTATGAACGATGATTTGTATTTTTCTCAACACATTAAACGTGCATTATCACATTGGAGTTGACGCTTTTCAGTCCAAGTGGAGTCGTGATTATCCAAAGCTTAACTGCAATTTGTTCAGTTAATATTTTTATTATTGAGGAACTATATTTGAATAACCAGCAACTCTGCCTCCTAATATTTGCTTTGCGAGTAGCTCAAGGAATGCAGCAGATGGAGATTCATCAGCCAAGGTTGAATGGACATGAGCACTTTTATAGTAAATTTCCAAACACTTTACGGAAACAGCACTTTTTGCTACTGCGCTCTACCCACACTGAAAAAGATTAGCTACCGGCAATCACGGCCATTGCAAACAAAAATAATTTCCAACCTTCCTCAATCCCACTCGCAGCTGTCCAAGTCTTTCATTCTTCCATTCATGACATTTCGTTATATTCACTGCACATCTGATTTGATTTTCTTCGCGCAGCCAATGCAAGACTTCACTGGGAACAGATTTTCAGGGCCGTCGCGGCACGTCATGCACTTTTCCGCTGTCACGATGTCTTTAACCACGAACGCGGTGCAAACTCTTTCCCGACTTAATTACAAAAGTGTAATCACAGCGTTGCGAATGGCCCACGAATAAGACACAAAAACTTTCGAAACGAACGACAGACAACTTGGGCCACAAATTTTCACTTTCACTAATTCCCGACTTCAAAACGCTGCCAAGAAAATATTCCTGTCGATCTTTGCGTGCGCGCTGTGTAGCCGTACAGGTCCAACTCCCCGCTCTTTTTCAATCCCAGCCGAATCTGCATCCCACAACGGTGGTTTTCTCGCGCCCAAGCAGATTTTTCTCTTTGCTTGTCCGTCGTCACGCTGCTACGATGTATGAAGACGAGCCCCTTGCTCAGCCACTGTAGATTGCATTTGGCAATGCAATCCGTAGAATGCTGTATTATATATATCAGCGTTCCCATACTCGAAATTCTATGTCGCAGATTTGAAATTTTTAAAAACAAAATTTAACTGAATAAAGAAAAATGAAGAGGATTTTAAATAGTAATAAAAGTTAAATCTCATGCCGAAGGAAAATTGAAAAAAAATTACATTTAATATAAAGGAAAATTGATATAAAATTAGATTTAATAAAAAAATAATAAGAAGAAAAATTATTCTACAATTACGATTACGAATAAAAATAATTACATATTTTTTCCAAATCTGCCATAAAATTTCGAGTAGGAGATAGGAAGGTTTTCGAGCAGTTTGCTTGTGTAACCGCTCGGTTACTACAGCACAGCTTTGTTTTCGTTCGCCGTTGTTAGTGGAACTTAACTGTTTTTTTACTCTCTCTGTTATGCCTCGTTTTCGTGCAATGCGTGTTCAGATTACATCGTTGTCACCAATTTGTAAGTTAATGCGAATGCTAAGTGACGAGTAAAATTAACAAGTGCAGGTGAATTTGTATAACCTTTTATTCGAGAATAAATCCCACTTGTTTTCGGCGAAGTGTGATAGGATGGGAGCTAGCTGGTTGTCGAGAGTCTCCGTGAATTTTCCGCCACAGACGCCGCTTGAAGCCTTTGGATGTTAAATTTTTGTAGAGGGGGTGGTCTTCGCCGAATACCCCTTTGAGATACGACATCGATAGGTTAATTTGATCAAGTAATGATCCGAGTTACAATTGGCTTCTCAGTATGTACGAACGTCAAGTATGCTCGAGGCACAACGTTGTTGGATCAAAACAAGGTCGATTTGGTTGTGTGTGTTGCCATCCGGTGATACCCAGGTCATTTTATGTATGCGTCGATGTGAGAAGCAAGTCGAACGTATGACTGCTATATGCAAAGTCAATCAGGCGCTAGCCGTTGTCATTTGTTTCATCGTGGAGGCTATATCCTCCAGTAGTTCCCCGATGAGATAGCTCAGAATTATTTTTGTGTCGTTTGAAGGCAATGAGTCGACTAGTCTTTTGAGGTGATTGTAGAATATTTCCTTCGTTTCTTCGTCCTTTCTTCGGTCGGGGCGTGTACGTCTATCAACCAAATTTTGAAGAATTCCGCTTTTATACGGATCGCACACAATTGTTCATAGACTACCTTAAAATCAATAACTTGTGATTTGAACTCTCTATCCACAATAAAGGCCACTCCGGATTCTCGCTTTCCAGCAGGCTTCCCAGTTTGGAATATTTTGTGCGATCTCATATCTTGAATGTCACTTCCAGTCCAGTTCGTTACCTAGATTGCCAGTATATTTAATTTATATTGACTGGCCTGTTGTAAAATGTTTTTAACAGCGTCAGGGTAGTTCAGTGATCTGACATTTCAGGGTCCAATGCCATAGTCCTTTTTCCGGTTACGAGGTCGTTGCCGTAGATTCAATCCATTCCCAGGCGAAGTTGCAAGTTTCGAAATAATGTAGAGTTTTCCCGGGACGCGAAGTTAGGCCGTCGTCCAACCTCCATTCTGACGGCATGGAAGACTCGCCTTCACTCTCTCACGTCCCCGAAAAGGAAGTGTAAGTAGAATTTAGTAGCAGAGCTGTAGATGTATTTGCAGTTATTGGCATTTAATTTCCCATAATCGGGGAACCAGTAAACCCAAATGTGCGACCCCGAGCCAATTTGCTACCATTTGGTCGTGGGATTTGAGATGAGGCATCATTGAAGCTGTGGGCTGGGAAAACAAAGAGATCCCTCCTCCTTTTTCAAATGGGCTTGGGACCGTCTATGGTGGAGTTGAAAATATATTTATTGTACACTTTTTCACTTGCGGACAATTGCTACATGATAATTTTCGCAAAAATAGTGACTGGATTTACTAGCCCAAGTAAGGTAAACCGTTTCGTTCGGTCATGTGCTTCTTGTCGTATATACAAATAATTTTGGAGTTAAATTCATCTACAGAATATATCTATATCCAATGTTGGATTCCAAATTATGACCATCTTTTTCAAGATGTCATCTCCTCTTCACTAGAAGTTTCAGTAATGTCGGATTGTTTGCACACCTTTTGAAAAGAGTGAAGTCATTAGCTTCTGGAGTTCCAAAGTATCTGAAATATTGTTGACTCCTGCCAGTGTCAAACACTTTTAGAAAAAAAATAAGAAAAACGACTTCAAAGTGCTCTAAAAGGGGTGAAATAAATTTCATGGAAGTAGTGCCATATTAGTTTTTCCTGTTTCACTTGTGTTCACGACATGTTGGCGATTTTTATTTTGAAACGGGGAAATATATTTGGCACCACTTTTGTGAAGTGTATTGCACTCTTTTTGGAGCGCTTTGAAGTTGGTTTTCTTTTTTCTAAACGTTTTTGTTACTGTAGCACTACAGCCTCCTTCGGGCCTTCGCTTAGAGAAAGTTAGGGTATCTTAATATCATTATCGAATGTGTCGGCATTCCACAAGGTGATATGGTCAGTATCACGCTTTGGCCGTGTGTCCGTCCACCCAGCTGCGATACGTTCTGATTTTGAACCAGCACGTATCATAACTGAACGGGCTTGTAGTCCGTCCGAAGAATTACTCGAACTGAATCTCGTTGCCGCCAACGAGAGTCGAACCAGAGACTTTCAGTTTACGGGATGAGTGCTCTAATCACTACACCACGTAGACTTCCTTTTCTAAACGTTGTTGTTTTTTCAAATACATATTTCAGTATCGAAAAAATATCAATAAAGAAAATTAATCAATTAATAATAAGTATCAAAAATTTAAATTTTTAATTGATTAAACGAAACTATGTTTAACGTACTTATGTATCAATAAGTTTTCTTCTGATTGACCAAGTCTTTTTGATTGTTTTGCAGAATGGCTAACGAGCGGGATCTGGAAAAATCGGAATCATTTGCATTTAACAACATATTATTTGATCATAGTGGACATTTTCTTCTGTATCCAACAATGTTGGGAATAAAACTTGTTAATGTCGAAACTAATAGATGTATTAACATTCTTGGCAAAAGTGATAATTTAAGACCTTTGAACATCGCTCTATTTCAGGTTCGTAGTTAACTTGCAGGCTTAGTATGTTACTAATTAGATAATTTTGATTTTCCAGGGTCGCGCAAGAAAGTCTAAAGCTGCAATAACATTAGAACAAGAAGCTTCCGAGAATCCTACATTGCAATCGCATTCAACCGATCCAACAGTGTTCTGCTCAGCATATAAGTATGCAATTAACTATCTACCATAAATACGGGGACTCTTCTAAAACATTTGTTTATCCTATTAGAAAACAGAGGTTCTATTTGTACAGCAGACGTCTTCCATCAGATCTGCAAGACATTGATCGTGACATATTCAACGAGAAACCGTCTAAAGAAGATATTATTGCTGTCCCCGAAGGACAAGGTAAGATAATTTCTTTGTTTGCATTTCCATTAAACTTTCGAGGTTCAATTGATAATTTCATGCTAACGGTGAAGATGAAGGTATAATGTTACACCTTATGTTTAATATCTTTTACTATTTATAAACACCATTCTATTATATCTATTTAGGAACTCAACGCATTTATGAGAAAGCTATTATACATACAACAATGGGTGATATTTGCATGAAATTATTCGCGAAAGAGTGTCCAAAATCTGTGGAGAACTTCTGTGTACATAGCAAAAATGGGTATGAAAACTACTTTACGATAGATAAACCGTATGTTGATATATTTTCCTATTCGGTTTTAGATACTACAATGGGCATATATTCCACCGTGTTATTAAAGGGTTCATGATTCAAACTGGCGATCCAACAGGTAATATTTCAAATAAAATTTTAAAGTAGAATTTATAGCAAATTTTTATATTATCTTGAAAATAGGAACTGGAACAGGTGGGCAATCGATTTGGGGTCATGACTTCAAAGATGAATTCGTTCCAACAATAAAGCATGACAGACCTTACACTGTAAGTATGGCGAACGCTGGGCCCAATACAAATGGAAGTCAATTTTTCATCACGGTGTTACCTACGGTATGTTGATTACCTTTACTCTTAATATTTATAATTTCATCGATCACTTCTGTTTTTTAGCCGTGGTTAGATAATAAACACACAATATTCGGAAGAGTTTTCAAAGGAATGGAAGTGGTACAAAATATATCAAACGCAAAAACTAACCCTAAAACTGATCAACCGTATGATGACATTAAGATTATTTCTATATATTTAACTAATTAGTTTAAGAATAATTATGTTTGTTAATAGAATAGGTCAATTAAAAAGAATGTATGTATATATGCTAGTATAAATGTTCATATTTCAATCAGCATTGTACAAATGAAAATAAATATGAAAAATTTTATATTTAATTCCCTTGTTTATTACTTACACTGTTACTTGTACAATGAATGTCCTATCAGATTTGTAACAATGCATATGGTTTCGCTTATGATTCCGGCTTATTCAATATTTTAATGCATGCGTTTTCGTAAACACTATAGTTGAGCTTTGGATGAGAGAAACTATTGGTTCTCTCATCCATTTTAATATTGTGTAAGGAGCCTGCATGATACAGCATGGCAAACATACTTTCCAATGCAGGCAAAGTAAGGTGAAAATTCATTTTTTTGAGTGATATCAAGTGAGGGAGACACACACACACAATGATAGTCTGCGAACCCAGTTTCAATATTTTGATGTATAGTATGAAGACTGGGATAAGGTGCAGCTCAGTAGATCGGATGAGTTAGGCTTTAGAAATATACCGCATTGAGCCGCTGTGTCGTTCTACATCTGGTCAGTAGGCTCTAAACTGGATACCATTGTCTGATAGAAAATTTTGGCACCTGAAACATAAGGGCTGATTCCACTGAAGGAAAATTAGAAAGTTAGCAAACAACGATAATGTGTAATAAACATAAGCAGTCGGGCAGCCCCGCGGTGATCAGGAGTGGCTACTCCTGAAGCGAAACTGCTTAGTTTGTTGTTTTACGAGATTAACATTAACTATGTCCGTCAAGTTTCCATCCTTTAGGCCGAGATGGGTAGTTCACTTCAGCCACTTTAACATATTTAGGTTTGACATTCCCTTGTAATGCAAGGGCCTTCTTTGGAGAAAGTAACGGTTACTTTTTGTAGAATATTTGCGTTTGTCTCAAGCCTCTGTGTCCGCTAACTTTAACGAGGCAAGAAAATTATGAATTACTGTGGAGTATGTAATAAATCAGCCCTACGCCATTGACAACGACCAGCAGGTCGCTATTGACGTCGACGGTTCGGGAGCGACCCTTTAACGACTCGCTGACACTGAACTGCGTTTGACAGTTGCCAAGAAAAGGAATTTGGCAACCACGGAAAATATCTTTGGGATTTTCAAAAAGTGCTGGCGCGGCTTTATCAAATTCGCCTAAAGTAATTAGACATGTTGAGGCATCGTTTTCGATAGTGTAGTTTGAGTTCAACTTGTCTTATCCTTGCTTCAATTTAGCTATAAATCTTAAGGGTGTTTATTTTTGATTCAAGGCACAACATAGATCGGAGGTGATGGATGTTTTGATGAGAAGGCTGCTTTTTAACAATATTCGTCAATGAAACTAATAGCAGAATAATTATGGCGTTGTCATGTGAACGCATGGTATAACGCAACAGCTTTAAAGGTGGCCGGGGACCGGTTTTAAGAATCAAGCGACCGCCACCGCCCACAAAGCATTTTCATCAACGTCTCGGCTATCGCCGCGAGTGGTACTTTCTCGGTTGGAGCCATGCGATTTTGAACGATTTCAACTATCTTATAAAGTTAAAATATTGGACCAAAGGCGGACGTGCAGCAGCCGCAATGGTGAGTATAACATTCAAGAACAGTCCCGTTGAAGTTAGCGAGACCCAGAACTGTCAACAGAAACACCAGCGAGTGCGGCAGCGTTAGCGACAGGCACAGGTTTTACGAAGAAACAATTATATCTGTTACTGGCGAACTCTCGTCCACGCGATTGCCTCTGATGAAATGTTTACTCTATAATTTTGTAGCGTAAATTTGCCGCAGGGCTATATAAACTCTTTAATAGTCAGAGCAGGATCAACTGTATTACAAAATTGCTTGCTGTTGGACTATCAATGAGGCTATGGTATTCTGCCTATTGTAAATGATGCGAACCAAAAACTTGTTGTGACTAGTGTTACATACATACTGTTTAGTCCAGCGAGTGCGGTAGTGTAAGCGATAGGCACAGCTTATACAAATGCAACAGCTATCTCTGTTACTGGCGAACTCCCGTCCACGTGGTCGCCACTATTGAATGTATCAGCAGCGCCGATCCCACATGAAAGTCTTGAACAGCATTGGCGATTATTGGAAGGTATTTAAATACAGAAACACTAAAACTTTCAAATCTCTATTTTAAATGGAATTCTAATGCACTTTTCGATTTTCCGAACATTTATGAGGAGCCATTTACTGAACTCTGGCACAATCAAGCATCGCCATGGGTTGTAAAGTCTCCCCTAGCAAACAACTGTGCCTTTTTATTTCAAGTTGACTTCGTCACGCATAACTTATTGTTCAATGTTATATTTCGAGACGAGTTTATTGACCCCGTTCGGATTTGCCTATCGATAAAACCGATTTGACCAATTGGGCGGTTGTTTTTCACTTCGATATTACAAATTATAGGTGCTCGAGACTCTAGACTTACGGCGAGTGCGAATCGAGTTATAACTTACCTACTGTTTGTGGACTATGCAAGACAAGATGAGGTTACATATCATTTAGAAAAATTCGTGACTCCCGAAAAAGGGTTTTAAAACGTTATTTGTTGTCATGTATATTTTACACTTAGTACTTTCTGTATAGACGAATAGTTTCCTATTAAGTTTTTACTAGGTCGTTTTTTTGATTCCGTGAAAAACATGCAATAGCGTTAAACAGGGAATATTAGATATTGTTCATACTTTTTTCTTGATTAAAACAGAACAATCTTTATAAATGAAACAGAATAATAAGGTAAAAAAAAACAGGCATTGCAGAATCATAATAAACGAAAATGAAAATAAGACAATCAAACAAGAAAAGAAACCTTTAAAGAATTATTGGAGGAAAGACCCTAAGTCAGAGTCAGATTGGAGACATAAACAAATTCTCTGACTGCTTAACTGTCGATTTATATTTAATAATACGAAATAAAAAAACGCACAGAATATTAATTATATAATATTAACTAGTCTTGTAGCTTGCATACATAATTTCATTTAACATTAATAAATAACGTAAATGAATATTCAATAAAATGAAAAACTTAAATATGATCTAGCACAAACATTGAGCAAAAGATATTGCAATATCAGGAGTTGGCTGTTGACATAGAATGAATATGAAATTTACAATTAAATAGAAAAAAAAGGAAAAACAAAAAGATTGTAATTAGAATTGAGTAAATTTTTGTAGACATTTAGCAATATTTCTTAAAAGTTTTTCTCTGGCACCTAAATGAATAAAATGAATGGTTAGGATAATCACGTCTTTCCTTTCCTGCTAAAGACTTCTCTTCCAGCAGGAATGTCAGCGAACGGTGAGTATGCCGCTACGAGGGTAGGGTTCTGGTAATCCGCGAATAGCTTCGGTTCGCTTCGCGTTCGGTACGCGGTACCATAATTTGCTTTGAGGTTTTTTTGTTAGAGTAGGTTGTTTCGAAGTGCATGTTAGAGTAGAATATTTTTCGGTACTGCGTCGGGAAAAAGAAAAAGTAATTTCGGGAACGCGGAATCAGATCCAGTTTTTGTTGTTGTCAGAATGAATGGAAGTTAAATACGGAATAAAGTAGAGATAGGTTTCGTTTCCGTATTGTTGTTTGACGCGTTAGTAAATCGGGCATGTGAACCGGTGGCTGAATTTTTTGAATTTTGGACTTAGTCTGCTCGTGTAAGGCCCACGACCGAACTCCTCTCCGAACTAGCTAGCTAGCTAGCAGCCACTTCGGAGTAGGCTAAGAGTGTCCGGACTTGTTGACCTGAGGGGTACAGTCCGTTGTCACGTTCTAAGACTTCACATCTAGAACCGATGAGGGGTCGGTTCAGATTTCCTTTGGGAAATCTTGACATTCAAGACGTGTGCGAGATGTTTTTTTAAGCAAAATCATTACAAGTAGCTTAATTGACATATAATAAAACATTTCTAAAGATAATAAAAATTGCTCGGTTTGTCTTGTAGAGTAGAGTACGCGTGATAAATATTTTGTAGTGTGGCTTCGTGGCTCGACAAGAACCCGCCTCATATAATCTCGCAAATAGCTAGTCGACAAGTATGCGTACGCGGTTGTTAAGTGAAGCTAGTCAGCTGAGCTCGGTCTTATTTATAGCTCGCTGACGCTTGTACCAGACAATCGGCACTCGTGTCCTACATGGATTTTGAGAAAAAAGTATTTATTGCAAATGGATCTGTTATCTTGATAAAGAACGTAACAAGAAGTCCGTCTCTAAAATCATATACTACCTACCGTAGAAGCTTCCTTCCTTTCTAACAACCCTAAATTCTTTGGTAGAATGTATACTTGCGTCATTCTCATAACACTATCACTAATGATCCTCTCCAACTACTTTCAGCTTTTTTGTCCATTTCATTATAGTTCGATCTCTACTAATCCTGCAGAAAGTGCATAAATTATTATCTCTGTGCAGAGACAGCTCTAGAACATTGGAGCTTATAGATGTTTCCGGAGAGCTTCCATTGGCCCCACCAGCTCTGGATGAAGTTTGCTTTACCATCAAAGCCCAAAAGAATGATAAAGCGCCAGGCATCGATGAAATTCCAGTGAAATATGGTGGCAGTGGTGTTCAGAAAACCATCTATAAAATCATCTAGCATATTTCTCAACAAGAACATATGCCGAAAGAGTGGAGCAAATCAATTTTATTCCCTATCCACAAAAAAGGTGACAAGCTACAGTGCGAAAATTATAGAGGTATATCACTACTTTGTACGGTGTACAAAATATTTTCTAAAACCTTGGAAAATGAAATCGGATAACACACCAACAGTATTATTGGAGAGCATCAAGGCGGTTTTAGAGCAGGTAGATTGACAATAGACCAATTGTGCACTGTCAAGCAGGTACTTCAAAAATGCAGGGAGTTCCACATAGACGGTCATCAAATTTTCGTTGACTTTAAGCAAGCATACGACAGTATCGATCGTAACGTACTGTACCAAATAATGCTTTGCTTTGGCATTCCAGCTAAATTAGTCCGTCTTACCAAAATGACAATGACATCAACGACCTCCCAAATCCGCACCAATAAGCAACTCACCGATGCTTTTGACACAAATATCGGACTAAATCAGGGAGATGGGCTGCCCCATTGCTATTCAATTTGCCTCTGAATTACGTCATAAGGGAGTGTGAGGCTAAAAATCAATGAAAATAAAACAAAGCTCGTGACGCAGTCGAGAAAAAATACCATAAGTACACAAAATATCATACTTGGCGAATACAGCATCGAAAATGTTAGCGAATTTGTGTATTTAGGCGCCAAGGCAACGAGAATGGGTAATGATAGAGACGAAATACGCCGAAGAATACAGCTCGTAAATAAAATATTTATTTCAGTTTTGACGACTTTGAAAACCAGCTGCAAACACAGGAAAACAAAGCTCCAAGTATGCAAACCTGTGATAAGATGCTACGGGTGTGCGACATGGACTCTAACCCAAGTATCCGCAAATATATCGAACGCATTTGAGTGACGGGTCCTAAGGTGCATAATCGGAGCGAAATTAAATGAGGACCAATGGCGAATTCGACATAACCATGAGATGTATGAAGTTTTTGACGAGCCGGAACTTGCAACGATTGTAAGACTACGGAAGCTGTAATGGGCTAGCCACATAAATCGTATGGACATCCAACGGATACCCAAAAAGGTATTCGTTGGGAGAACTGAAGGGTAGAGACCAGTGGGGAAACCGAGGAAACGCTGGTCATCGCTGCTCGGATTTCGAAATTGGAGGACGCGTCAATGGACGGAGACAGTTGGAGGTGCTTTTTGCAGGGAGCTGTAGGGCTGCGTAGAAGAAGAAAAATAACAAGAGTGCTGATTACTCACACAGAGCAGACTGGTTGGAGTACCCAGAGTATCAACGAAGGATTGTAATTGCTAGGAGGAGTACTGACTACAATTTTGATAATGATTGTTAATCACACAACTGAATTTAGCGACAAATTTACTATCTTTTATGCCAATGTAAAAAGCCTACGACACAAGTTGTGTGATATTCAAATTTATTTGCCGCAAAATCTTGAAACAGATTTCATTATACTAAACAAAGTATGGTTCTACTCTTTAGAAGCAAAGTATTACAATATTTCGGGATATAGCTTCGTTTTCTCCTGCGACTCCGGAAGTGGTGGAGGTACAGCTATTTATATAAACAAGCTGGGTAGACAGAACTACGCTTGTGTCAGAAAGGGTTTGTACTTAATCTACGATATGTACAACATGTACAACAATTATATTTTTACTTTAAAAGAAAAACCAGTGTCACTCAAAAGTCATTGACTAAGCTGAATCTTAAATGTCATTTTGTTATATTATATATTTGGAGAAAATACAACCAAATATGTAGTGTCTGGTTCGATGGAAATCCCATATAACCATATATAATCGTTATGGTCGGAGGAAATCCAAACGGCAATAGCTGAAAAGATCTCAAGGAGACCTTCCATATGACACCGCATTTGACTACCTTTGATGAAATTTTTTTCAAGGGTCACACCTCTATATGGGGGGACCCCCTTAAAACTCTTCGAAATTTTTTTTTCTCCAAAACTTTCTAGAAGTCATAACTTCCAACCACAAAGTTTCATGGCTGTAGCTTCTATGGTTTTGGGGAAAAACTGCCGGGACATACAGATGGATGGACGGACGTAGGCCCGGCAGGAGTAGTGGGTTAAGTGGGTAGCTAGACCCTCTCGAGAAATCCCGAGTAGGAAAATTATCCACTCGAAATAATCAAACATACAATTATACATTTTAAAATTCACGTGGGAAATAAGCGCCCTGGGAGCATGCGCATGGCATACGTGCACATATAACAAACATTTATGCCAACAACGACTGTACCTTTATAGCCATGTAGGTGTACTATATGTGCCTGCACTTTTTTTATGTTGATGTTTGTTTTATTCTTCTATTCGCTTGTGTCGTGTGTGCTTGTGTATTATTCCTGAGTGAGAAATTACAAGAAAAAAAAAACGAAACGAGTGTGCATGCTATTTAAAGTACAAAAAGCTAATAGATGGATAAATTTGCCGCGCGACTGATGAAAAGGAAAAAAGAAGATTGCGTAGATGATGACCAGCAGCGGATCGAGAAAAAAGCCTCAGAATCCTCGAAAACCGAGTTTACTCGAGCTTCAGATAATGATAGTCAAAAACAAGACAGCGACTAGAACAACAGTAATTTTAAACGGTGTAAAAAAACTATCCGTGGCTCGAACTTAACAAAAACAATTGCGGAATTTGCAACGTCTGTACTGAAGCGTGTGAACGGCAAGTGATCGCTAATTTTGACTCACATACTCTGAAATCTCTGGGTCGATGACGGGTTTTCAAACTGGAAGCATGTGTCAGAGCGGATGAAGAGCCATTCGTTAAGTGTTCTACACTTCAATTGCACCGAAGCACTGGCAAACCTGGGAAAAGTGAACATTGTACAAACGTTATCGTCAGCTCACTAGAAACAGAACGGTGTTACTAAAAATTTGCAGCACCCTGAAAGCATTGGCAAAACAGGGTTTGGCTTTAAGAGGAGACAATAATGACTGGAATTCCAATTTCATGGCGTTATTAAAGGCTCGCTTGGAAGACGTTCCACAACTGCATTCCTGGTTGCAGAGAGATGTATACAGATAGCTCCATCATGAAAGTCAGAATGAAATACTCAATCTGATGTTGTCTACAATCCTGCCAAAAATCATGGAAGAGATAAGAAAAGCAGAGAATTTTTCAATTGTACTTGATGAAACCGCAGATGCATCAGTCTCCGTTTGCCTTAGAACGGTTTCCAAAGATTTAGTTGCAAATAAGAATTTCATCGGATTCTTTTCAACATTAAACACTCAAGCAGAAACTTTATTCAATCTTGTTGCCAACATTTTCGTCGTGAAACTAAGAGGCTAGTGCCACGATGGGGCATCAAATGTTTCTGGGAAAATCTCAGGATTACAGGCACCTATACGTGAGAAAGAACCTCGAGTTTTGTTTGTGTACTGTTATGCCTATAACCTGAATTATGTTGTACTAGATTACCAGCCAGAAAATTCATTGGATCAATCAAGGATTTGATCAACTTTGTTTGAGATTCGCCAAAACGCGTTGACAGTTCAAGGAGGTGCAAACTGAAGCGATGGAAAAGAATGACGAAGATTTACTTTTTACCATAGCCTTCAACCCGAAGAGGTTAAAAACTACGATCAAAAATTTCGTCAAAAATTGTATCAAATTTTGAAACTTTATTAATATTTTTCAGATGGGCGATGGGAATACGCCCTCTTAAGATAATCAAGGCGCATCACCCTGTATTGCTGAAATTCTTCGATGATCGATCGGCGGGCAACTAAGTCGATAGTGCAATCTCCGCCAGAGTTTTACGATTCCACGGAGTCTTTTGAGTGTGTATTCTATTTAACAATGATGATTGAAATTTTCGATCGCATTGAAATATTGAACAAAGAACTGCAGAAGTCGAGCCTTTGTGTTATTGAATCGCATGACAAAGTTCCCCAACGTTTTGATCCAGGCTCAACAGAAAATTTCAAGTTTCTGACACCCAAGGATTATTTTGGACAATCTTTTTGTGACGTTTTTGATGTTGATTGGATCGTTAAAAAGTTGATTCGAAATAGAGGCAACAACATTTTTCAAGTTTCTGGAGCGATTTGCTATCGGTCAGACTGCTGATGTTGACAAGACTGTCAAATTTTATAAAGAAGATTTTGACAGAGCGAGGGTGTTGAGCGACCGTGACATGTTTTAGCAACTTTTGCGCAGGCAAAATGAGCAAACAATCGATTTGGATGGAGTTGTGAATTTCTTGAAAAGATACGAATGGGCTAGAGGGCTCATTCCAGAATTTGTTCATTTTGTTCGTCTGTTAATGAAAATGACAGAAGTTTTTCGGTCCTTCGTCGACTGAAAACATATCTAAGGTCAACAATGTCACAAAATCGGCTCAACAACGTCGCTCTTCTACATATTTATTCGAATATGACCGATGAGCTCAATCAACATTTTTCTTGATCCACATACGTTTTTTATTTTTTATTTGCCCGACTTCAAGTACCTGCCTGGATCACATAGCAACAAATGAGAATTCGCCAGAGGTTGATCATCGTGTTCTAAAAATCGTCGTCCATGGTCAAAGTCTCAGAAAACAAAAATCTACTCACAAAATATTTAAATATTTAGACAAGGATCTTTTCAAATCAAAATTCAACTGGTGCTAACAAACCGAAAACCTGAAAACTTAATGGAGCTCAAAAATATGATTACAGAGTCCAAGCATGACTCTACCATTGAGAAAAGATCTGATGTCGACAACATGTATGGATAACAAAGAAATTTATCGAGGTTAGTGTTAACAAAACGAAGACTTATAAAAAATACAAGAAGAACGCTGAAGATTACGCATCTAAATATCTGTATAACCAAGCTTTAAAAGAATCAAAGCGTCTCATCAAAGAAGCTAAATTTTCATATTACTCCTGAAGATTGGAAACAGCGGTGGACAACTTGCATGAAATATGGAAAATAATAAATTCAGTGAAAGATAATTCATCAGCTTGGATCATGTCACCAAAAGCTGATTTTTTCGCATGGACTATAATAATCCGGCACGCCCATGTAAAACGGCAAACTCGCTAAACCACTTTTTTTCAACAACTGGTGAAGCATTACCAAGGAGCTTGGTGACAAGTCAACTAGCTATTTCAATATCATAAACAGCCCACCCACCACGTTTGATGAATATGAAAGATGGACTTAGTCCATCTTTCATATTCATCAAACAAATAAAAGAGAAGTATTAAATACAACACAAGATTTTGTAGTGAAGTAAGGTAGATTAATGTCCGTAAAGGACAGCAGCGATGGTCTGCTGCCTCAACGGAAGGGGGTGTTAAGATCCGTCGAGATTGGCCTTGTCTGGGGACGCGTGAATGCGCTGGCAGGCTAGCGTTGCAGTGTCGTGGGGCAGGTTCTTTCCTCCTAGCACAAGGAACCACTACAAAAATATTTCGCATTAACAAATTAAAAGGATCGAATGCCGATCGACTTATGTCGAGGCCGAGGTAACCTACTAAGGGTTGAAATTTTTATTCGAAGAACAATTGCGACTTCGTCGTTACCGACAATTCTTATGGCCCACAAATAAGAGTGGAGCATCCAGATGGAAGCGGTGCCCCTCGCACTCTCCCAACCGGATCAAGATCCAAATGTAGACGTGGCCATGCATTTCCCATTTGAGTGAAAAACTTATACAAAAGTACTTTGTATGACTCTTCCCCTCAAATGAGAAATGCAAACGTAACCAATTTATGCTATAGCGTTATGCGATGAAATCACATAACCCTTTATCATAAAAGGGTACGCGAGCGGAAGGTCACTCTACCCGGCAAGAGCCACTATTAACAACCAAACAGAGGAGCGCGCCCGAAGGCTAGCCCATGCTAGTGGAGGAGCCTGCCATCGATGCAGGTCCTATACCCGGTCAGGTCGACAGAAATGATAAGACCGTCGGGTAAGGTTAAACAATTCATTTGATTCATTCTTTCAATTACAACTAATATCAACAAAAAAGGACTTATAAGTTTTTCGATCTGACATTAAATTAGGTGAAAGTGAAATACAATCGCTATTATGGAAGATAAGAAAAACGTTTTTCTTACGTAGTAGACTTTGCTAATATTTAACAACAATAATCACAGCTATGTATTAGTTATTTGGTGAAATTAAATTGTGTTCATTATCCTCTTAAGTTTCGGTGAAAACATGCATTTTATTCACTTAAAGTCAGCTAGTTTACTTCCAAATTTAACTGTTGTATTTTATATAATTGAGCGTTTAACTCCTTCGATCCTCTCATGCCGTGGTAGACAAACAGAAAACACAAATACAATTCGAAGGTGTAATTAGCGATTCCCTGCCTGAAAGTTACTTCTACCAATTTGGAATATAAATGTTCGCAATCCGTGGTCTTAACGCCACTAAGTTTCATTTGAAAATAAGTTTATTCGGGCACCGTCACCTATACGCAAATACATGCTTCTGGTGTCTGACGACTGAGCAACCAGGCATTACCGAAATCCCAATGGGTTTTGTAATAAAAATTGAAGGCTAGTTATAGTTATGAAGTCCAGCAAATGCTTCGCTTTAATACATGTACTTGGTACGGTTATACAAGTGTGGTTGACTGCTCCCTTCTCAGTGATTGCGTTGCTGTGCCTTGTTTGATTTCGAGAAGACCATATCCTCAGCCAAAACGGTAATACGAACCATTCATTGCAATGCAAGAAACTGAAGCGAGTTAAGGGCTAAGGATGTGAAAAATCCACGAGACGATTATATTGATTTATTTCCTTAGCCAAGCGTGCCAATCCAATCACGTGGACATCAATAAACGCGTTTCGGCTTTCAAATTGACGACTTCGAATATAACCGCCTTCGCTAAGAACTTCTCCCAATGACATTCTACAGCAAAATTGAATTAAAAGCGATCACTCACCAGTTCTCGTTGAAAGCGCGACTGTGACCACGATGCATTACATCATGTCTCCATTTACGTCAAGACTCTCTGAATTTGAGGAGCTATTTATAAAGGAACTTAATAGGGCTTCGTCCATAGTTTCTAATTTTTTTTCTTTCTACCTAACCTACGTTAGGTGTACATTGGCTATGGCTTAAGAGCACAAGCCACCGATGTTTCGATTAATGTCCTCAAGGGACTTATGGTAATATAGTGTTTTTTTCCAGTTTTTCTTTATTGGTTTTGTGATTTTACTGTGTTAGTGCGTTAGTATTCGTTTGGAATCGTTAGTAGATTATTGGATTGAGTGCTTCTCTTGGAAAGTTAAAAGTTAGTTTTGGGAATTGAGAGGACTATTCGCATGAAGTTAAAGTTCTAAGTTAGCTTCTTCAAGAAAGGCGATTAATTAAGTTAGTGCTTTCTCGTTGTTTTTATTAAAAAATTTTGCTATTGGATAGTTATTTTGAAAGATTTCATACTTGTTCCTTAGAGTTTCAAAGTGTTCACAGTTTAGAATTCTATGTTCAAGATCGTCTGTTATGTCGCACCATTTACATCCTTGGGATGGAACTATTTTTGATTTTTTTAATCTTTTGTGATTGTAGGCTCGGTTGAGTAGAATTCTGTTTATTTGTTTTTGCGTGTTGCTGCTTGGTGTGAAATCGTGGAACCATGGTTTGGTTCTGAAAATAAGGTCCGTTTGTAGCCAAGGGCTGTACGCTAGGTTTTTGATATTTTTTGGTAGTATTCATGCCATTCTATGTTAATGGAGTCATTAATCTTCTTGATAGAGTCGTCCCATTCCAGAAATGAGTCGACCTCTTCGCCTTCGATTGTGGCCAGTTAAGCTGCTTTGTCAACCAATTCGAAGCTGTGAAATTTTTCCACTTTCGGTATCCAGTATAATAGTAGTAGTGAGTTAGGTCTATTGTTCATTGTTTTTCTGATTTTTTCTGTGATGAGTTTGTGGTTTGTGTTGTTTATGATCTCGTTTATTGTGTTTTTGGAGTCGGTGAAAATGGCTATGGTGTTGGTGGGTTCAGCATCCGCGTTGTTTGTTGCTTCCTGGACTGCTTTCAGTTCTGCATTTGCTGCTGTAGAGTCTGTGTTCAGGCAGTATTTTAATGTCTTTTTGGAGTTATAGCAGTGTATGGCAAAACCAGTGCCTAGTCTGTTTTTTGCCGCATCCGTGAAATATATCTTAGCTTGGTTACCCGTGAGGTTTTGTAGTACTGCTTCAATCGACTTGTTGAAGTTTTTGTAGCTTATGTTCTTGTAGTTGTTGGGGATGTTGTGCATGGAACTATTAGTTTGAAATTTTATGTTGTGTTGGTTTGGTAGTGCAGAACCCAAACAGGTGTTATTGTAGATGTCGACATGTTTTTTGTAAACTGTGGCATAGTTCGAGTGTTTTTGGTTCTCCGATATCATTTCTTTGAAGTCTTGGCGGTATAGGTTTTTTCCTATTTCTTTGGCGAGGAGTTGCTCAGCTCTTAGTCTGGCTGGTAATTCTTTAGCTAGAGCAAGCGCTAGTATATTTGGCGAGGTTGTAGGTACCCCGAGACATCGTTTTATGGCTTTGGCTTTCAGACTGTCTATTTTGTTTAGAAAATAATTTGGAGCATGAACAAGGTTTGTCAGATTGCTTTCAATTACCGGTCTTATTAGAGACTTAAAGGTGTTTAATGCCTTTTTGGGGGTAAGGCCATGTTTGGGGGAGCTGATCTTGAAAGCGATGTTGATTGTTTTGTTTGCTTTAATTAGAGACTTGTTGTAGAATTCATTGAAGTGATTTTGATTATTAAAGTTTCTGCCTAGGAAGGTGAAATTTTTTACCCAATCTAGTTGTTTGTTTCCATATTTTATTTTGTTGGGGTGGGTTTTGTTTGTGTAGAATTCTATGGCTTGCGATTATTCCAAGTTCAATGGGAGGTTAAGCCTGTTACATAGTTCTGTGAACTTGTTGAATTTTGTTTGTAGATTATTGAGATTGTTGGGTCTGTTTTTTACTTTGCTTATGATAAGAAAGTCATCCGCAAATTGAATGAGTATAGTTTGACTGTCAGTGATTTTATGGAGACTAGATGTGTAGAGATTAAAGAGGAGCGGACTTAGTACGTCCCCTTGCGGAAGTCCATTGTTAATTTCGGTCGAATCCTTGCGTAGATGTAAATTCCTGTACATCAGGAAGTTTAAGATTCACGAGATATAATCATTCTTGATGTTGAAGTTGGACATGATTTTGAAGAGTTCCGGAATATTTACTCTCTCATACGCACTAGAAATATCACAGTTGATAATCATGATTTTTTTTGCTTTCTTGTCTTTGTTGAAGAGGTGTTATATCGTGTTTATGCATGAGATTACCGACTTTCCTTTTCTATAAGCAAAACAGAAATTTCTCAGGATGTTTTGGTATTCAATGTCACTAGCAATCCTATTTTTTATTAGGCAGTTAATTATTTTCAGCGGGATGCTTATGAGAGAGATAGATCTATAACTTTCTATTTTGTGCAATGGTTTGTTTTTCTTTGGGATAGGTACGATTTTGATGTCTCTTAGTTCATTATGTATGTTGTTATTTTTGAAGCTGTCGTTTATAGAGTTGAGTAGTGCTGATTTATTGTAATGGTTTAGGGAGTTTATAATATTGTAATTAATTGCATCCAGTCCCGGAGATGTTTTTTTTTACGTTTATCTAGTACTATGAGCAGTTCGTGTATTTCGAAGGGTTCAGCTGGTTCTATGTTGTTTGGTATATACGAGTAAGTAGTCCAGTTGGTATTTAGTGCTTGATGTTTTTTTTTAATTATTTGGAGGAAGTCTTTATTGTTTTCGGTGTCCCATTGCGATCTCGGGTTGTTGTTTTTGTTGTTCTTGATTGCATTGACCAAATTCCAAAACTGTTTTATATCTCCACTTAGGTTTATTTCATTGATTTTTTGATCCCACAGTTCTCTTTTTGCCTTAGTTACAGTTTCTCTCCATTTATTTTGTATCTCTAGAAACTTTGCTTCGTTTTCGTTGCTTTTCATTTTTCGGAAATTTGTTCAGGCTTTCGTTTTTCCATAGGATGTTTATCTCTTTTGACCACCATGGTTTTGGACTGTGTTTGAATTTCTTCGCGCTTATCTTGTTGCTTTTAATTAGCTCATTGACTTTCTTCATATTTTCTTCAAGATCGTTAGTGAAATTGATCGTGTTGATGTCCTCCATGATTTTATTTCTGTTTGGTATTCGTCTTTTCTTTTTGTTCCAATTTTCAACTTGCAGTGTGAATTCAATGGGGACGTGCTCACTCTTGCCCAATTTGTATTTTTTTGTGTTCCATTCATTCCAGTAGTTTAAATTGTTTGTTAGGGTGATGTCTGGAGCTGATATTTGTGTGGTCTGTTGATTGGTTTTCCTAAAGAAGGTGAACGTGCCTGTGTTGAGGGATGCTAATTTATATTTGTTTAACACGGATTTAAGGACGTTTCCTTTTTGCATTGCTTGTTTTGTCTCCTCAGTCTTTGTGCCTTACATTGAAGTCTCCTCCAATTATGCAGTGATTTTTGTCGTTAACCACTTTTATAATTTGATGGATTTGTTCTTTGAAAGTTGTGCTGCTTAGGTCAGGGGGAAAATAGCACGCGCAAATGTTTACGTTTGGTTTTTGATTTGTTGTGGTGATTACTATTGCTTCAATGTCACTGTTGTTTAGAGGTATTTCTTTAAATTTTATTTTGTTATTAATTACTATGGAGACTCCCCCTCCTTCTTTTTCTGTTCTTATTTTGTTAATTAGTTGGTGGTTATTGATTTTTACGATTGGTGATTTTTTGTTAGAAGTTTTTCCTGTAGAAGTCTAAATTGTTTTTGTACATAATGTACTCTAGTGTATCTTTATTTTTGGAATTCTTTGGATGTTATATTGGAGAATTTTAATATTTTTGATATATTTCATGTTTTTAAGTGTTGTTATTTGTCAGCCAGTCTGTGTATTGTAAGTTGTTTGTATTAAGTCTTTTCTGACAGTGGTTTGCAAGTGTTTGTATTGTTTCCTTGATTAAGTTTGATTCTATTTGTAAGTTTTTGGTGTTGGTTTGGTTTTTACATTTATTGTTAAGTAGATTTATTAATTTTTCTATTGGTGTGACTTGGTTTGCTGTTTTGAAGATGTTTTCTGCTAGGGTGTTTTTCTCTATAAGCGTATTGTTAGACTGTAGTAGTAGATGACAACTCATTGGAAAGTTTGTTGTGTAATTGGTTGTTCTTGTGTTTCGTGTTCTTGTTGTTTATTTAGCATTAATTTATTTATTGTATTGTTCGAGTTTCTATTGTTTGTTGCTTTTGTTTTAGATAGTAGTGGGAACGCTAAATCCATGGATTCGTTGTCCTTCAGCAGTGCGAATTGGTTGTCGTTGTTCAGGATGTTTCTGGCTTCTTTGAGTGTTACGTTTCTAATGGAACATACTTTCATCTCCCTATCGTAGTTTATCCATTTGGGGCAGGTTTTGTCCATAGCGCTGTGATTTAGGTCTCCACATAAGAAACATTTCGTATTTTTGCACTCCTTGTCTAGACATTCCTTGTCTCCGCATTTTGGACATCTTTTATTTTCTCCTTGAAACTCCTTGCAGAAGTATTGCGTGTGGCCAAGTCTGAGGCATTTTAAGCATTGTTTTGGCCTGAGGTAGTAGTATTCTACTGGCATGTTCAGGTATCCTAATCTGAATTCGTCCGGCAGTTAACCTCCCGAGAATGATATCTTCACTGTTTGTGTTGGTATGAACCTTTCTCTGTTTTCCAGATCTCTTCTTTTTATCTTGTACACGTTCAAAATTTTTATATTCTTTTGTTGAATGCCATGTGAGTTGCTTGGAATTCCATTTTTGGCTATCTATTCGTCTGTAATGTTTAGTAGAACACCTTTTATTATATCATGTCTCATTATAAAGTTTTTAGGTATGAACGCTCTCACTCCAAAGTTTTTTATGTTTTCGTTCATCACTAACTCATTGGCATCCTCAGGTTTGTTGAACATTAGTTTAATCCTGTTGTATCCTACCTGTTTAATGTCCCTTATGTTCTTTATGTTCATATTTTTGTTCATTGAATAGAAGGCCATTGGAGTGAGTCTCATTTTTTCATTAGCCTTTTCTGTGGAAAGGTCCATTAGTACAAAGAATTTTTTACTCGTGTCATATTTGTTGATGTTATGTCCTTTTTTCGTTGATTCCGCTGTTTTTTTGTCGCTTTCCTTTAAGGTATCCATATGTTCTTTCAGCATCTGCTTAATGGTGTTTTTAGGTTTAGCTGTTTTGTTTAAAGTATTCGCCATGAAGTTTTCGATGTCTTCCATTGGCGTGGATATGGTTGGCGTGGTTTCTGTTACTGTTGTTTTTTCGATGTTTTTAGGAGCGCTAGACAGTTTACCGTTAGCAATTTCACTTGTTTTTTCCGTTTCAGACGTGTCCATTAGTTCGTTGAAACTACCGTTAGCATTTGTATTGAGGCTATTGACCTTACACGTGGTGTCGCCTTTGATGTTTCTTTTTATTCTTTTGGCATCTATTTCCTCATTGATTTTTCTCAAAGTAGTCCCCTTCCTTTCCCCAGGGTCGGGGGGTACCTTCTTTTTATTAGATTCTTTTTCCATTGTAACATTAATAAGTGAAAACTCTTACCTGTAGCGTACGAACTTTAAGGAACTGGCTTTCATTTTACTTGGCTCTACTTTAAACGATTAATTATATCTCACTGTACTCAAATCTTAATTGTTTGGGGGATTAACCAACCCTATTAGAATTAATTTATAATCGCCAAAGTGAAAAGATTTTATTTTACTCAAATTGTGGTTCTGCGTTGAATTTTATAGGTTAACTTTCCTTCATAAACACTCACTAAACTCACTGCACACTCTGAAGTTTGGATGGGAAGTGATAGTTTCTAATGAGTTGCGCCGCAGTGCTATATATTCGGATACTTCAATTTCTGTATCCCTGTCTAAATCGAAGCAACCACTGTACGGTACCCCGTTCATGAAAGGGGAAAATTTACTTTTCAAGTTCACTAAGAAATTAACTTCAATTTGTTTTGTTAATTCACATACCGTGTTCACAGATCAAATTCAACAATTCGAATAAATAATGACATTACACACACTCTTATGGAAGGCGCTCTAGAAAATTTTTCTTTATTGGGTCGGGTATTTTTGGGACCGATTTTCTTTGTCGGGTCGGGTATTTTTGGGACTATTTTTCTTTGTCAGGTCGGGTATTTTTAGGACCGCCCTCGTATGATTGCATCAGCGGTTCGATTGCTTTTCTTGAAATTTTATTAGGAAGAAAAGGAACACATTTTGTTGAAGTTCTGTTAATGGGTAGGTACTCGTAATTTGGGGAAAATTGAATCTTTCAAGAGAACACCATCACGGAATTGGTAGAAATCCCATCACAGTAATCCACGACTACGGGGAATTAAGCATGTAGTGTGATATGTTTGCCGGTTAGAATTGCACCGCATTTGTTTTCTAACAATATCACTTTCACTTGTTATCATGAATTATCACAAATAATTCGGAGGCACCCACGAATCCAACTTCGAATGGATTTCACGAGATCCTATATGCGGAGCGGAAGACAAATGGAACCGCAAATTTTCACCTTTAAAGGGTTGCTCCTGAACACTTCATGCAGTAAACCAATCAATTTTTACAACACATATGAACGTGTTTTATATTTTAAAACGATTTTGGAATGTAATATAATCTAATGTCTTAAATATTCCTGACTTTAAAACGCGGCCAAGAAAATATGGCAATCGTTTTTCGCGTCTTCCCCGTGGCGCCGTCCAAGTAAAACTCTCGATCCGTCCCAAAACTTGTCTTTCTTCTTTCTGCCATCCCGTGTATACGGTAAATTGCATCAGTTGCTCACTCAACAGCATGCGATTGCCTTCGGTAATGTAATACACCGTTGGGGTGCACTAAATCAGTGATCCCATGTTCAAAATTTAAATTGGCAGATTCAAAAGTTGTTTTAGGAAAAATTAACTGAAGTGAAGAAAAATGAAAAAAAATCTAAATAGTAATAAAAGATAAATCTCATGAAGAATATAATTAAAGGGAAACGTTTAAATTTAATATAATGGAAAATCCATATAAAGTTACATTTAATAATAATAATAAGGAAGAAAACTATTTTACAAATTACGATTATGAATGGAAATAATTAAATATTTTTCTAAATTTGCCATTAAAACTTTGTTTTGGAGATGGGAAAGGTTTTCGAGTTTGCTTGTGGGACTGCTCCATTACTACAGCACATCTAAGAAATTCAAGAATCTTAGGTCGAGATACTCAAAGATAGCTGGTTTTATAAACTCGGAGTTTTTTTTACTGCGAGAACTTTTCACGATTGAACTAGACTAGCAAGCATAGTATACTCAACTAGTACCCACACCTTTCATTTACCCTGTGTTGCACACTTTTTGAATTTTCCCAGGGGCACGTCAGCTGATCCGGGGCATTACAGCTGATCCCATGTTTGGCGCGCTGAAGAAACAAAGAAACAAAGCAAAATGCAAATAAAATTTTCGACGCACGTGTTCTTTTACGCATTCCAGAACATAGGAGTGCTGCCAGATCCTAATAAAAAACTAAAAGATTGCATGGAACGAATTTGTTTTTCTGCAAAGTTGTTGATTTTTTAAGGTATGGTAATCCTGAAATCTCTCATCGAAGCATATGTTTATATTCGCGCCAATCCTCGCGTCAGCATTTACCTACCTACCTGCTACCGAAGATTTATGGCTCACTGTTCGCCTTGTGTTCGAATTTTTCCGGAGGGTTGATGGAGTGTGGTTACTAGTTGAGTATACTATGCTAGCAAGATAGGTGTATTTCATACTATTTTGTGTGCCCCCTTATACCGATGTTTTAACATTGCCTGGGATGCACACGTAGGAATCGACGCACGAGCGTTGTGCGACGATGAAAGAGTGATAGAGAGAGCGGTAGGAAATAGAGGTATTTAAAAAAAAAATTTATTTTGATTTGTTTGCTAATATTGAAGAGATTTGGAAATAGAAAATATCCATGAATTTCTCTAGAACAAATTTGCAATTTGCTTTACTACGCTATGAAGTATCCTTATGAAAGGAAATCATCTGACATTTTATTTGATCAATATTTTAATGTGTTGTTTTGACAACGTTGCACTCTTGAATACCTACAAACAAACAATCTCGTAATTTATTTGTATACCGGCATTTTGCGGTGCATGTTTTCAGTCTCGAATAAAGTTTGAATTAAAGGAAATGGATAAAGCCGCAAGGGCATCATTATCGAAAGAAGAATTAAAAATAATTGATGCGTATGAATTCGTCAAGAGAACCGATGAAAAAGCTTTACGTCGGAAGATTCAAGATTTGGTAAGCATTGTATTGAAGATAATTTTACAAGTTGAACCTTATTTTGAAATATAATTTAGGTGGATTTGGCAAAGCAAGTCCGAACGGATGAATGGGCTCAGAAAAGAGAAAGGTTGTATTAAACTTCGAATGAATGATTTTTTTTATATTAATATCATTTATTTCTGTATTTAGATTAAGAGCCTTAATCGCGAAAGAAGATGCTGAGTTCGAAGAAGAGTATATGGCAATCGTTCAAGCAAAAGTTCATAATGATATTAAAGAGAGAACGGATCGATTGGTAGAAATTCAAAAGGAACATGGAAATGAAGTAAAGAACTTACTTCAAATTAAAAAAGTTCAACAGTATATGTGAGTAAAAGAACCATTTACGGTTTTTGAATAGGTCATTAATTAATTTAATGTTTTATCATAATCGTTGTAAATCCCTTTAGAGTTTCTGACTCCAGATTACTACTCCACAATGTAGTTTCCATAGTACGAATGCATTTAAGACTTTTTGTTTGATATTCTTGGGAAACTCCTCATATCTTCTTAACAACCTAATTATTGGAGCTAATTGTCTCCTTAAGTTGTTTATGTAAGGTAACCAAGTTAATCGATGGTTAATATTAAGTTGTAATGCTTTTTCCGTTCACTAGGTCCTTAATTTCCGAAAGAAATCTAAACCGACCTCTTTTTTGTTTAATGAAGTGAAGCTCCGATACATGCCAATGGACCGTACTCTAAAGGTCAACTGGTCCGGGCAACCTTAATCTACTGCAAGGTGACTGCTTGCAGGCCAGCTAGTTCGGAGATGTTTTAGTCGCAGGTCTTACGCGAATAGACTAAGCTTAGAACCGTACATCGCTCATCAATCAAATGCCGAATTAATAACCCGTCAAACATACTTCGTTAAATTCAACTCTACTCTTTATTTTCCCTTTCTCGTGAAGAGATGTCATTCACTGCGCGTGCGTTCAATGGCACTTAACCTTTAGGTGAGGTTACACTAGCGACTGGATGATAGATCTCTCCCCGAGACCACGCAGCTGGTATTACAAAGTCCACAATATTTGATTTCCATCATTCTTTGCAGTTGCACGCCATTGATTTTTATGCCAATATCTATGTCTTCCTTATTCTTTTATTTGAAAATAATGTCTATAGTCTTTGTAGTATTCAATGCCAATTTATTATCTATAAGCCAAGAATTAAATGTGTGTCGAATCTCATTGAGGATATTTTCAATGTGGTCTTTGGTGCGCCCCGAGTAATGTAAGGCAGCATCATTAGCGTATATATGAGCTGGTATCTTCGTCCTAAACTTTGCACTAGACTTACTTTATAATCATCAATGCATCTTGTCCGGGCACTAAAATATTTTCTTTCAAGGTCTCCGTGAAGATATTTGCCAATAATACCATTCGCTGTTTTTCGGTGTAAAAGTTGTGCTTGGTTTGTTCAGAGATTTCCAGAAACAACTACATATTTTGTGTTTTATGCCTTAAAAAATTTAAAGAAAGGTTTAGCTCTTCGCTTCAATTTATTAACTTATCTTTGAAATGGACCACCTTCCCATGTTTAAATACAACCTAATATTTTTGATAAACTGTTCAGCATTAAATAATTTATCTTAATTCTACCAAACCTTTGTAATATGTTATTTTTTGAACAAAGGTCTAGTTGTGACGACATACGCTTAAAACTTCGTAATGAACTATTATATGAAACGAAAAATTGTCAACTGGCACAAATTGAAGAGAAGCGAATGCTGGCTGAACAAGAAAAGCAGCATGCACGTGTTTGGGAGGAAGTTGCGAAAAAACGTTGTGAGGAACTGGTAAGTCAACGTCTTCTTAGTTTATTGAGCATGAATAGTCTATGCTGCAACATAATTTTTCTTTTAATCGAATAGAATCGTATGGATAAATGCAAGGAACTTCAGAAGCAACAGCAAATGCTTAAGGATCGTGAAATACTGAAACAGCAAGTTGAGACCGCAAAACAGATGCAAGAAGAAATGAGAAAAGAAGAACTAGAGGATCGTTTAAGGTTGATTTTATTTTATAATTTTTCACAAACATTATTAGTGTTAAATATATTTAAATAAAATTTTAGAGCTGAAGCAAAAATTAAACAAGAACTAGAATTGGAAAAACTTGCCTTGGCTGGTGAAGCTGGAAAACGATTGCAACAGGCCAAACAGCTTCAAGTAAGTTTTAAATATTTTATTTTCTCCATGAAAATTGGTTTATCTTTTTTCTCACTAGTCTCAACTTTTGGAAGCAATGGAACTGAAAAAGAAGCGAATTGCTAATGAAATTGAGTTTGATCGTATGTTTGAACAAGCAATAGAGGAGCAATACAAACGGGAACAAGCTGAATTAGCGGCCAAAGTCGTAAGTTCGTAAAAGTTTTGGGTTTTTTTGAGTAAGAATACCTGATTGACAAGCTAGTCATAAGACAATTTTAACACGGATGATCACACTTAGCGGGAATCTCTTTGTATTTGTGGTTCATTTTATATTATTAATAATTATTTTGAAGGAAAAAAACCCTTCAATGGAATGCACATGTTTAATAGGAAATCCAATGTTACTCTATTTCAACAGCCGCCATTTTGTTGCAAGGTAAAAAAAAACACTCGCATCATGGATTCTTCCCCCGCAGGGGGAATGCCGGTCGACAAGAGCACTCTTGCAGGCTAGCATTCTTTGGGGAGTTCCGCCCCCACGTACCCGAGGAAATTCCCGCAGGGAGAATGCCGGTCGACAAGAGCACTCTTGCAGGCTGGCATTTTTTGGGGAGCGCTGCCCCCACGGACCCGAGGATATGGGGGGCGCCGTGAGGTTCCCTCCTGGGATGATAGGTAACGACTCTGATTGGATCTGGACTACGCTTTGGACAACGAACTGGAATTGACGCTGTGGGCTGGCGGATGTGATGTTTGGACCTAGTTGTTTTGCACAGTAGCGCCGAGGTGAAACTGGTGTGTGAACGGCTCCAATTCAACTATCATACCGTCTCCGTCCCGTTAAAACCTTGGCAGGCCTAGGAGTACGTTCGAAGTTCACACCATTGGGTTGGTGGTGTAGGTTCGGTTGAGACGGACTCCCGATTAGTGCTGGTCTGGCTCTGAGCACTTGTCCCCCTAAGGGCTTGTGCCAACCCTCGCATGGCCTCCCTGCTCTGGAAGGCTAACCATGGGACCATAAAGGTGACTACACACACGAATGGAGATAGCGGCTCCGAGGGGGGACCCAACAAAACTGGAGCAAACAAAATCAAAAGATCAAAAATATCTAAAAAACGAAACAAAAAATAATAACGACGACGCAACCAGCGGTTGCAGCCACGATGTCAACAATACATCGAGAGCGGTACTAACGGCGACAAAAATGAAGACTAACACAATCACAGTGAAGGCAGACGAAAAACGGAGAATAGCAGACAGTCTGCTTCAGACTGAGATTCCTGCGGCGTTCAGGCGCAGCAAAACAATGATGCGAACGCCCGAGCGTCCTATTAAGGAGAAGCGGGAGACTCTGCTAAAGAGCACCGAAAATTCGATTGTCACTGCTGCGATCGTTACCGAAGCGACCGATGCAAGGGTTGCAAATCCCGACATTGCAACGAAAAATCCAGAAGCCAACGAGGAGAATACGGCACTAAAAGCAAAGAGTGACCAGACACCGCGTGATTGCATCGCCAACGTTGAAAATGTGGCGGAAGTACTGCACTCGGAAACGGAACGCGATACACATAAGACTACGCCGAAAAGCGGGAGATGTTCTGAAAAGAATACAATCTGCATGCGACTCCCCTAAAATCAGCAAAGCAGCAAAGGCAGGGCTCCTTGAACTAGAGGAGCTCCTAGATCGCATAGGGTACTATCGGAGGAGCTGGCTAAGGGCCGAAGACGAACAGAAGGCTAAAGAGGCGCTTGGGGTGAAATCTAAAGGCGACATGGAGGTACTGCGGGACATCAGGGAAAACGTAAGGCCCGAAGACACCAATAGTACCATTAAAGTAGTACGACCAACGTGGTCGGGCCACATAATGGTAGAATTCGGAGCAGAGGTCGGTAATAAAGAAGCATTCTGTGACGCAGTAAAGAAAGTCCTCGGCAAAAGCGCAACTATAGCCCCGCTCGAGCCGATAGCAACGATCGAAATACGAGACATTGACTGCGTGACGGATCTGGCCGAGGTAGAAGAGGCCATCAAAAGGGAGTTCCCTAGCGTGGGAAGGATCAAAGTGAGACTGACACCAGAAAACAACCAGGGGACAACGCATAGCCATAGTTGACTTGACCGAAAAGGACGCCGAACAATTCCTGAACAAGGGCAAAGTACGAATAGGGTGGGTTGTCTGTAGGATACGGCGAAGAGCAACGCCTCTTCAATGTTTCAAATGCCTTGGTTATGGTCACACCACACAAGTATACAAAGGACCCGATAGGAGTTCCCTATGTTACAAATGCGGTGAAATGGGACATAAAAGAAAAGAGTGTACGAAGGAGGCACACTGTATTCTTTGCAAGGATGCTGATCCAAAACCTGATTTTGGACACGTCTTGGGATCAGGAAAATGCCGGTTGTTCCAGGAAGCCCTAGCCAAGGCAAAATCAGAACTCCGATGACCCGCATCCGGCAGCTAAACCTACACTGCAGTTCAACCACCCAAAATCTGCTTGAGCAGCTTGCGAGGGATTTGAAAGCCGACTTCTTGCTGCTGAATGAGCAACACCATAATAAAAGTCCTGCATTATGGTATTCTGATGAAACTAGTACTGCCGCCATCTGGGTTCGGAACAGTGACTTTCAAGCGGAGAGTTGTGAGTGGGGGGATGGTTTCGTGTGGGTTCGGTGCTCAGGGATCACCTTCTTTAGTGTGTACCTAACGCCTAACGAGTCGATATCATCTTTCCAAGCCAAGCTTAATGCTTTGAAGGGCGCTGTCTCGAACGCAGAGGACAAAGTGCTCGTTGTGAGCGACTTCAACGCTAAAGCAATCGACTGGGGCATGCCTCAGATGGATCCGCAGGGAAAACGAATCCTGGAAATGGTGGCCAGGATGGCCCTCGTCGTACTAAACTCCGGAAATACGCCGACTTTCCGCTGTATTGGCTGTGAGGGAAACATACCAGACGTGACATTCGCCTCGGAGTCCTTAGTACGGAGGATACCCAACTGGAAAGTATTAGAGGACTACTCAGCCAGTGATCATAAGTGCATTCTGCTTGAGATAAGTGATGCTGTCTCTCGACGTCCGTGCTCTCGGTCTTCTACAACTGGATGGAACATCGGAAGGATGGACGTCGAAAAGTTCGTCAAGGTTCTCACAGCAGGTGACCCGCTGCAGGGAGCTTCGGAGGGGACGGAAGAACTGGCAGCTCAAGACGTGGTGAACTCTACTATGAGCATCATTACGACTGCTTGCTGCGGTTCTATGCCCCGTCGACGACCCCGGCACGGCAAGCCCCCAGTGTACTGGTGGTCAACTGAAATCGCTAAAAAGCGAAGGGAGTGTCACAAGCTTCGACGTGAGGCTCAACGGGCGCGGAACCGTGACGAGGCATGCAACCACGTGGCAGCATATAGTCGACCAGGAAATGCCTTCGCAAGCTGATCAACAGTAGCAAGGCTCGCTGCTGGCAGGACCTAGTGGACAATGTGAACAAGGACCCGTGGGGCCTTGGCTACAAGCTGGTCATGGGGAAACTTGGTGTCCTACGGAAGCCTTGTATGCATGACGTGGGAAAGATGGACGCGATAGTGCGGGGACTCTTCCCCGCCCATCGTGTCCGTGCTGACGCTGTCCATGGTGAAATAGCAGTCGAGTGCCCACTCTTCACACAGCTGGAACTGGAGGAGGCAGTCCTCTCATTGAAAGCGAGGAAGGCTCCAGGTCCAGATGGCGTTTCAGCTGAGGTGTTGCGGCTCGTCTATCACCATTGTCCTGACTTGCTGCTCAGCACATTCAACGCTTGCCTATGGGACGGGGTTTTCCCGGTATGATGGAAGGTGGCGAGGCTCGTGCTGATCAGCAATGTATTTTTCTATTTTTTTCATTTTTTTAAATAATTTTAATACGTAATGGCTAATTTTATGTACCAGAAAGTGCCCAAGGCTGCCTCTGAAGTCTAAGGGAGAACTCCTCCGAAATAAAGCTTCAAAATGATTGTACAACTCTCATCACTTTTTCAAATTGATAGATTTTTCAATTTGATATATAGTGTTTCCAATCCATCTCAGGCTTTCTGTACAGGTCAATATATGCGCGAAGAGATCTCCTTTCGAAAATTCGTTATATTTTCATTGTACTAGCACTCAGATTATATAAATTAGACATACAAATGTCAAAGCTGGTCTCACTAGAGCTTTGTAACATATAACTTTAACCTTTTAATCAATGTATCTGGAATGAAAGAGCCGTCGAAGGGACATGAACGCTTTAGTGGCTTTATTAAGCATAATTTTGACATGTCCATTATAGCACAGATACTGATAAAGATAAACACTGAGGTATCAAACATAGGTTTGATGTGAAACCCGTTCCAAACTATCCTCATCAACCGTAATGTGGAAATCCTTTCAATTACGTTTAATATCTTGACTGGCCAATCATAGCGTTATCCGAAACAAAATTGTTTCCCATTTTTGCGTATTCACCTTTATTCGTGGATCATCTGTACAGGCTTGCACATCGTTGAACATTTTCTGAAGGTTTCTTTGAAGAACTGAAGCCTTTCAGTTTGCCGTATAAATTATCAGGTCATTAGCAACGCCACTAATGATCGCGTTGGCAACACGTTAAAATCAAAGCCGTGCAATAGGTTGTAAATAAATAGGGAGAAAAGCAGAGGCGCAGTAACTGTTCCTTAGTGTAAATGATTCAAGACTTTAAAATTGCGCATCGTCATCAATCCGTCTAACCAAACCGTTAATCCGTCAAACCAAACTGTATCAAAGGCTTTCTCCGTATCAACAATACAGGCTCCAACGCATCCTCTATTATTTAGTTTCCCCCAGATGTCTGATGTTTGTTTCGTTATCGTATATACGGTCGAATGCCTGGCATGGAAACTAAACTGGCAACTCGGCATCAACTCATATTTTTGATTGTGGGCGTTCAATGCTTGTTTCAGGACTAAAATACCTTGCTAATGTTAGGCAGCAAGTTAATTGGGTGATAGCTTTAGGGCATGAAGATTCCTTTGTTTCTTCAAGATTAGAAATAACTTCATTTTTAGGGTTTTGTACTAAAATACAAAACCCTATTGCAATCACGACCTGTGTCCGTCCGTCCGTCTGTATGTCACAGCACTTTTTCTCCGATACTATAAAGGCTACAGCCATGAAACTTTGTAGAAAGGTCAGAAGTGGTGACCTCTTGAAAGTCAAGGGTGGAAATTTTTTTCAAAGGCGTTTAAGGGGGGTCTCCCCATATAGGGAGGTGACACCTCAAAAAAAAATTTTCACCATTGGTAGTCGAGTAGGGTGTCATTGGAAAGGTCTTTTCAAAACAAGTTTTAAAATTGCCTTAGGAGTACCGAGAGGGGTAGGGGAAAGGGAAATGTAAGAACTTTATTTAGCTATCTCAGGGTTTGCTAGATGGAGCATTTCAAAATGAAGTTCAATCAGGGCAAACTTGTGTAGAGCATCACATAGAATCCTATTTGCATCTGAAAACACATTCACTCGAGACTTCTTATGAAATATACTATTTACTTTTGTGAGCATGTCAATTAGATCTTGTGGGCTGGTACTCCTTAGTTTTTTCACCCATTGTTTGCTGACTTCACGGACTAAGTTCCGAACATTATTTAGGTGTAATTTCAATATGGTCAATGAGGGAAGGTGGTGGTCCAAAAATTGCCGTGAATATTGCTGACGCGTATGAGAAGAAGACTTTTCAATGTTTTCAACTTTGTGATGGTTTGTGTTTCATATCCTACCACATTGTTTCGACGTTAAATCGCGGGAACTACTTTCTAAATGGTTTCCAATGCCAGCTTCTTTCTCTACAGGGTGCGTCAGCAAAATCCGAAAAAAACACTCAGTTTATAATAATCGCTATCTATTACCTATAAACTAACATTTACCCTAGAAGTTATTATATCGTAATTCTAGGTATTCTCCTTAAATTTATAACTCAATGTAACCCCCGCTTGCTTCAATCACCGCTACAAATCTTCGCCTAATTTGCGAGCACATCTTCTTTAACTACTCTCGTTGTAAATTGATGAATGCTGCTTCAATAGTGGCCTGTAGAGATGCCACATTAAGATGTCTGGACTTGTTAGTAACCCGCTCAATGACGCTTCACACGTAATAGTCCAAGGGGCTTAAATTAGGGCGGACCAAAAAATGTCAAGATTATCTCAGAGCCAGTTTTGCACTACATTGCTCGTGTAAGCTGGAGCACCGTCCTGCTGAAAAATATGCGGCCTTCCGTCAGTCACTGTTTCAGTCCACGGGTTCACAATCGTCATTAGAACCCGTAGATAGACCTCCTTTGTGATAAGTTTTTCCAGGATCCTCCAAAATAAGGTCTGAGGTCCTTCTAACAACTTCCGGGGTCCTTGCCGTCTTCTCCCACACATGAGTTTTCCTTGTTGGACTAGGAGAATTTTCCTCACAATTTTCCGCAGCCGCATACTTCTGAGCAATATCGTAAACTGTGGATTTCCAATACCCGAAAAACCTTATAGTTTCTGTTGGCGACCGTCTAGCGCAAAGACTTTCAATAACACTCAATTGCACTAAATCCACCATTTAGAATTCACGCACGAATGCACACACCTCTACTCATTTGAAATGACAACAAATGACTGCTGTCGTAAAGATCCACTACAGCAACAAATTAATGTGAAGTTTCTCCGGCTTTTGCTGACTCACCATGTAGTTACCGCTGTCAGAAGGTGGACATTGTTTCTGGAATTCCAGATTCAGCCCTGGATAAGCTTTTCACAATCTATTTCTTAGGTCTTTGTAAAAATTTTCACAGAGACCTAGTGACCTGTCTGTTCGTCTGTTCGTGCGTCACAGCAAGTTTCCTAAGAAAAACTATAGAAGCTAGAACGCCCAAATGGTGATCTCTCAAAAGTTTAGGTATTTGAAAACATTTTGAAATTTTTTGAGGGGGTTCGCCTTTAATAACGAAGTAGCCCTTAAATTTTTTTCGCCAAAGGTAGTCGAGTGGAGTATCAAATGAAAGGTCTTGATTAGAACTTTTAGAATCTGAATTAAAAAAGCCATGTTATGTATCAAAGGGGTTCAGAGGGAGGCAAAACGTACCAACATTTTGTGTGACCCCTTCCCCCTCACGATTGGACACTTTTGAGCCGGAAAATCTGAAAATAATCACAGTGGTGGATCTTTACAAGAACAAGGGCAACAAATACCCTAAAAATCGAAATTAAAATCAAAGCGAAAGCCTTAAACTTCTTGAAATTTCGCAATCGTATGGATTAATATAAAATCTTTATGCTCACCAAATTTTGTGGAAATGGATCTTAATCAAGTGAGTTATAGCCATTTCAATTTTATGCAATAACTAAACAACAATAACACATGTTGAAAATTAATGTATATTTCGGATTAATCTAGGCGCTTTTATTTTCATAAAAACTTACGGAATATTGTTTAATTTAAATATATTCGAATGGTCGAGCATACAAAAAAATAGTTAAGCTCGATCAATATGGCGGCTGCAACTCTGCATCTTTTGCATAAATTTGAATGATATTTTATTTATGTATTGGATGAATAATTCAAGTCATCGATTCACGCTATTAGAAAACTTGTTTCGAACCCTAGGACGATTACAAAGACCTTCTGGTAGGAGCACTTTCCTGATTACTCAACTTGTTTGAAATTAAGTTGATGACTTTCATTTTGAAGTGGTATTAGAAAGGCATCCTCGCTGTGATAATTTACTTTCATTACAATGGCAAAATGGTCGCTATCATAAGGAGGCACCTGCAGTTTCCGTTGAGGATTGTGAAATATGAATTCAAGTCTTGCTTCAGCAATGCAGGTGTCCAAATACGAATTTGTCCTTGAGTATGTTGGAAACTCCAACCCCATATAGATTGCACCTGTATTCAATTTGATTCTCTGTTATCCACAATTTTTGGAATACACCTCTTGGTGTATTGTTGGCGTTAAGTGATGATGTATGCTGAGCGCTGTGATCACCGGCAATATAATAATTATGCGTTCTGTACAATTCGAGTATTTCAAACAAGGAATCGAGCTCCTTTTTGAAGTTGACAACGTTTCGACCAGTTGCATAGGCAGAGATAACGAGGAGGTTATCCCCACCTGGCAGTGAAATTTTGATGACGGGCATTTCAAGATATGCAAAGGGTCGCTTTATTTTTTTCGCATTTTGGAGTATGCATGAAATGTGGAACCTCTCCAGAATTCAAAGCATCTTTGGTTGACTTGAAGTCAACCAGTGATTTAGTTTAAATTATTGATTTCTCTGCGTTCATTTTTTTTAATTTTAAAACGGTTTGATTTATTTTACGCTATTGAAAATCGAACCATATCTCTTCCGCTTTGTCTGAATACATTTATTGGCGGGACTTTTTCTACCTTATCGCTGGCTTTTCGGAAGAACCAGCATGCACATTAGTTGGTTTCTTCTTCTTGTTCTAAATGCTATAAATGGAATCATCAATGAAAAATTAACATTTAACTGAACTAAAAATTAAGTTAGAACATTATCAAAAACAACAACCTGTAGTGAATCGTAGAGGAATTAAAATGTCCGTAGAGGACTGCAGTGATAGTCTGCTGCCTTGGTGAGCAAAGATGTTGATGCACCCTGGAATTGGCCTTGCCCGAAGACGCGTGAATGCGCTGGCAGGCTAACATTGCGGTGTCATGCGGCGGGTTCTTTTCCCCAGCACAAGGGTCCACTACAAAAAAATTTCGCATTCACGAATTCAACGATCAAATGACTCGGTTCGACGGTGTCTAGGCCGAGATAACCTATTGAAGACATGGGCTGCTCAAATAAAGCAGCAGACTAAGCATGGTGAACCGTGCGAGACGAGAGGATCTCATCTTTACTATTTATACTTACGACCCCCAAATTAGAGTGGGACATGCAGGTGAAAGCGGTACCCCCTCGCACCCCCCCCATCCGGATCAAGATCCATTGTAGACGTGGCCGTATATTTTTTCCATTTAAATGAAGTACTCAGACAAACATAATTTGTATGAATTTTTACTTTAAACGAAATATATGAACGTTTCCGATTTATGTTAAAGTCTTATATGATGGTATCATATAACTCTTTAACATAAATGGGAAACCCAAGCGGAATGCCACTCTACCCTGCGAGAGCACCTGCAACGTCAAAGAAACAGGGGTGAGCTCATCCGATGGCTAGCTCATGAGTGGAGGGGCCAGCCAACGTGGCAGGTCTCATACTTGGTCAGGGTTTCATGTGAATGAAAGACCAAGAGTGTTATTCAATTATCTATTTTTATTTTCTTTCGCATGTTAACAAATCATTCAATCAGCTTTAAAGAATTTCGGAAATTTGAAGCTACTTAAAATTCAAGTAGCTACAACTGCAACGTCACACTTATGTTTGCTAACGTGAAAATGTTAGATATTGTAAGACCAAACTGAAATACACACTGTCTGTACATTGAAGCTAATTTTTACTTCGACTTTTACTCTTATTATCTCATTAATAATTTAAAAAAATTATATATTTGTTTAATAAGTATATATTTAATATAAAAAAATTAAATTTCATAGATGAAAGCAATAATAATATAAATATATATTTTTCTATCAATAAACAAAAGGGTACTCACCCATCCTCCTCCAATGAGCGCTCGTGGACCTGTAACAATTTTCAAAGCCATTTGAAAATTTCACTTTAATTTATTTTGTTTTCATCTACTTTACTAGGATTAAATATTTATTACGAGTATCCTACATCTCAGCACTTACACTCAAATAACACATCCACTAACTGCAGCAATCAATAATAAATCAAATGCATCACTTTTAATTTAAGTCTCCCTAGAGAGCTTCCGCTCAACGAACAAAACACTGAGCTGCATCATCAGCATCTCCGTTCGCAAATAGTTTTCGGTACAGGTCAAGAATTTATAATCTGATTTTTGGTGCTGAAGATTCTACTGCACTGTTTTAACTTTGAGAACTTCAAAGAACAGTTAAATTTTCAGTAGAATACGCACAGTCGCAGGTGTACTTGGTATTGTGACGGATGCAAAAGGAGCTGTCGTTTTCAGGGTGGGAGGCGTACGTATGCCAAAGGGCAAAAAGAATTTTAATTGATTTGGCACTCATTATTATACACTTTGAGCATAGGTTTGAAGGTCACGGCAGTATGGGTAACAAATCAGTTTTAGTCCATCATCGCGCATTAAATTTAATTACGTTAATTTTCATTTAATATTCGATATAAATGGAACCCCGTTAAAATCACCGTGACTTGTTCCAAATCCCAATCTGTGAAGCTACTTCTGAACTCAATTATTCAATTCAACACAGCTCTGCGGAGCAAATCACCAACATGGAGGATTGCGCCATATGTTTGAACAAACCACAAACTATTTCCAGAAAACTACACTTTATCGATTCGTCATTATACTTTCTATCGCAAATTTGCGAAAAATTCCTTCACAACCGAACATTGAAGAATTCGATTGTCCCACATATATGATCCTCAATTCAATTGAACCCATATCACATAACTCAACAATATCTTGCTGCCCGTTGAACTCCAACGCTAACCATTTTGCAAAAATCGATTCAATCACTTTTTCCTAGTTCAGGTGTACGTTTTTCAACATTCACACATTTCGGTCGGTAAATGATCTTCATATGTCTTCGAAACTATTGCGTGATCTGTATAACCAAAGGAGGACTTGATCGCTTTAGCGACATTAGAAAAATGCGTAAAACCTTATAATGTTCACGATCGCTCTACGGATCAGCTATCTCGAAACCTCACTTATATTGTCAGAAAAAAATTCCAATGAAACTGGAATTATCCCGTTCCGGCGAGCAACGGGCATGGTGAGGTGCTATCTCATTGACAAGTGGGAGTTGCTGCTGGGTCGCGAATGGCGGTGTTTAGAGGGACAGCGGTTTTTTATGGATATCAGTGAGAACTTTTTTCTAAAATAATGCGTGGAAATTACCAGCTACTCTAATTAGAAAATAAGAAACGTCGAACTCATTTATAAGTTGTTTAGAAGTGTTTTAAATCGAAGACTCGCACATTTCAACTATTTTGTGAACTGTCTCTGGGCAGCCGTCTGCAGTTTCCTATGTGAAAAGTTGTCTTTGGTATGTGGCTCAACGATTGATTGATTTGATTTCCGGATCTGATTGATCGAGTGTGTTGTTGAAAGTTACACTTGAAGCGCATTTGGGTGTAATGTCGTTAAGAGTTTGAATACTGGAGATGATAATTTATAGAATAACAAGAACAACGCAGTTCAATACCGGGGATAGTGTTTTGGCTGAAAAGATTAAAAGGTGGGCCACATCGGTTCTCAGGCAGCGATGTCATGAGATCTAAATTGTGCCTTTCTGTGAATTGTTTTATTATCTTCCGGAAAATCATCTTTAAATCTGTGAAATTTTAAGTTAAAAGTGAAATCTCCTTTCCATCATGGTCCCCAAGTTCTAAAATCTTTTGGTGAACCAAAGCGTGAGTGCAATTCAGAAATCCCGAAATAGCCGACTCTGAACGTGATATCGTGTCGCTATTGAGAATGTTGATTGAAATTCAATTCAATTCTTGTTGATTGAATCCTAACAAAAGAAACCCATATTGATATTGGCTCTACACTGTCCAAGGAGAAAATAATTGATGAGTGCGTGTTTTATTTGCAATTTCAACAAAATAAAAGCGGCTGATGCGTTTTATGCTGATGAGCTTGGATGTGAATACAATTATCTTCTATTCAGCTTCGGACGGCAATCATATTAAAGCCCGGAATTCTTAGATCTTATGCAATACGTAGTATCTTACAATTTTAATGAGGTCTTATAAATACTAGTAAAATGCTAATTGAAACGTAAACATTGTTTAATAGTGCAATTTGTAGAGAAGTCTTAAGCGATATCTCAATTTTATTTAGTTTATTTAAACTACTGTATCTTTCGAGATAGTTTTGTTACAAGTGGATATAACGTGCCTCGAGCTGTGCCAATTTGTAATTTCAAGGAATTAATACATGTCAGACTTCAACGTCATTACGTTTTGCCCGATGATGACGTCGTTAGCATCACAGCTTCAATAGTAACAGTTTTTTTAAGTTTCAGGCCACTCACTAACCGCCTCCAACAACGAACGCTCGTCACAGGAGTGGGTGGGTGCTCCCGTTTTTCTTATTACCTGGTTGTCGCACTCTTGTCTGCGGCCCGTGACCTTCTTTGGCAAAGACGGAATCGCTTTACGTCTCACGCGTGGTAAACCGGGTATTCTTTGTCGCGTTTCCTCTGTAATCCCTTTCAGTCTATTACCTAGGGCTTAATTCCTGTTGAGTTTAATCATTTTTTGCTGACTCTGGGCATTAACTTACAGTCACTCAAAGTGAAAATGATCCACTCGGTGCAAAACCATTGCAACGAAATTTAATGATAGAAAATAAATTAAAAATGGACTGTTGCTACTTAAACATGATTACTTCAGATGTGCAAAATCAGTTTTAAATGTGTATTAAATAAAAAAATTATTTGATTGAAAAATATAATGATATAAACAAAAAATGTATATTCTATAGTCAAAATGAAAATGATCCGTCAAAATACAGAACACAAAAAAATATAAATCAAGAATTTTCTTTAACAAATTTATATTTAGTGTGAAGGCCCTTGGCGAGCCTAACAGCTGATAACCTCTTTGGCATTAAAGCAACAAGTTTTTTTGTGAATTCTTGGCAGATTTTCGACCACTCCTCCCAAATGACCTCCTTTAATCGATTTCGACTGGATATTTGATGTTCCCTAATACGCTCTTCTAAATGGTCTCACAAGTGTTCGATAACGTTTAAATTTGGTGATTGTGCTGAAGTTTCCATAACTTTGGGACAATGATAGAGCATCCATTTTCAAATGAGTAACGACTTATGTTTGGGGTCGATATCTTGATAGAACTGGAAATTGTCTTTAAGACCCAATTTTTCAGCGCTGGCAGGTAAATTGTCCAGAATTCCATTAGCTGCCATACAGCCCCAAACCATTATCGAACCTCCACCATGTTTTACACTTGGATGAAGATTCTTCAAATTCAACCCTTCATTCTTCTTTCTCCATACTCAAACCTTCCCATCCGGTCCAAAAACATCGAATTTGCTTTCATCAGCAAATATATCAGTATCCCACAAGTCTGGGCCATGCGAATAGTACCGAGTCACAAATCCTAGCCGACGCTTCTGATTATTCGCACTTATTAACGGTTCTACTCGTGGGAAGCGACTGGTAAATCCATATTTTCTTATGACAACTCTTATTGTTTCGTCGTAGAACTTGATACCCAAGGCCTTTTCAACGTGTACGCGAATTTTCGGCGCACAAAGCTTTGGATTTTCTCGAATAAAGTCTACTATCCACCGTTCGTCACAATCGGAAAACGCTTTTTTTGGACTTTTTTGAACCTTATTACCGATGCGATTGTCTTTAAATTGTTGTACAGTTGACGCACTCTTGTTGAAAATCTTTGCTATTTTGCGTTTACTTTTCCCGAGCTTGAAATGATAGACTACCAGCTCCCGTTCTTTGTATGTCGTATGGCGACCCATTTTGAAAAAAAAACTTGCTCAAAACGATAAATGTGCAACAGATGACTGCACTCAACGAAAGACTAAAGTCAACTAAGGAAATTTCAAATACATATCATCAGCTGATTATAAAATCTTAGTAGTGAACTATATGAAATAAGTAGAATGGATCATTTTCATTTTGATCCCATATTCAGCCTTCTAGCAAAGATTGACCCGTAATTTCAAAGGCAAAGTAACCATTTTGCGTATAGCTTGTGTATTTGCTGCTTACACATTAGGAATTACTTTTGCCTAGAAACAAAGTAATTTCCAATAATTTAAAATTGTATGCGATGCACATGCATTTTTTTCACTGGGTGGATCATTTTCACTTTGAGTGACTGTAAATCGTAAGCGTGAAATTTGGTAGCGGGTCCTTGTGCTGCCGGAAAGAATCCGCCCTATGACGCCACAATGCTAGCTTCCAGCGCGCTTACGAGTCGTCAAGCAAGGCCATTTCCTGCGTAACATCAATTTTTCGCTCGCTGAGGCAGCAAACCACCACTGTAATCCTTCACGGACATTATACCGCCCTCAAGCACTGCAGAAAGTCCCCAGTAGCTTGCCAGTGGCCACCATCCATAGAGGTAGATACAGGAGACAGCGAAAGATCAAATTCATGAGGCCACGAGCTTTTGCCTTTGCTATTGTGATAGCTCGCATAGGCTCGAAGTTAATTTCAAAATTGGGGTCAAAATTTTGTTCATCATTTGATGAGGTTTATCATATTCTTGGTGATAAGCTTTATGAGAATGCAGCGTTTGCAAATTATTTGTTTACTACAGAAAGATAGCCAAAAAATTGTCATATGTTATTCTGGTGGAATTTTTTTGAAAACGTTTGAGAGGTCACAACTCTTGACCTACGTAGAAAATTTAATAACTCTAGCTTGTGTGGTTTGCGATTAAACTTGCAGTGACGCACGGACGGGCGGACAGAAAGACGAAAAGACAGATCACGATTTTAATAGGGTAGTGTAAAAATATTTTATAATCCCCTAAAATGGTCTTTTGGATAAATACTTACAAGTTAAGCCATTAAAAACGTTTCCATGAAAAATATTCATTACTTCAGTTGCTACTAAGATAGCGAATTGCACTTACCTTCTGATTTTGGGGGCCATCATTTTGAATGCATGCATTTTTTTGGATTTTTTAAAATATCTGCCGAATCTCATTCAAATCGTAGTTTCCCTCTAGATAGGATAATAGCATAAAATTTTTAGGAAAATGGCAACTAAAAATATTAGGTTTTAAATTTTAGACTTCTTTATTTTTCATCCGATTTTTATAATTTTTTGTTTAGTACAAGAACTTAGTACAATTATCCATTTCATCAAAATCCATTGGAAAATGTAGCCCCTAGAGGGCCATAAAAATCTAAAAAAATCGCATATTTGACTCGCCGCCATTTTGAAACTTGCGTGTCGATGCGCGCCAAAATTCCAAAGCATTTAGATCTAATTGTTTTTTTCGTGATAATAAATTTCATTTAAATCGAATCAATATTGGGTCTTTGAGATGCGTTTGAAATTGCAAGCTTCAGCAAGCCGCCGTTTTGTTTCTGGAGACCTGATCTCTAGTTTTTTTATATAGGTCTTTAGACACTTATAGTTTTTATGAAAATACCGAATTTCACAACTACAACATCCAATGTTTACACGTTTTTCGACGTTAGAACGGCCGCCATTTTGTTTTAAACTGTTCGACTTAGGATTTTTTATTGTGAAATTCATCGCACACCTCAATGAACCTCTGTGCCAAATTTCATACAAGTAAGAGCTATGGTTTCTTCAGAACAGGAATCACAACTTTTCGTCTAAAATGGCCGCCATTTCGTTTCCCCCGACCGATTGAGCTGGTTAAACAACTTGACTGACATATTCATCCAATACGCCTTTCCTAAAAGTTTTGTGAAAATTGGAGCGAAATTGTAATCTCTAGCATAGTCCCGATTTTCCTTATTTCCTATATATTATATGTATATACATATATATATATATATATATATATATATATATATATATATATATATATATATATATATATATATATATATACATATATTTGTACACATATAATATATATATATATATATATATATATACATATATTTGTACACATATAATATATACATACATATATTTGTACACATATAATATATATATATATATATATATATATATATATATATATATATATATATATATATATATATATATATATATATATATATATATATATATATATATATATATATATAGTCAATAACTTTGTTTATTTGATATCCGCAGGCCAATTCTCTTTTTTCTTTAAAAGCCGTCGGGCCTTGCTTAGTTGTGTGAGCAGTCATCTTCAGTGTCTAAAGGATGTGTTGAAGGGAGCGACTTTATATAGTCTTAGGATGGGTAATTAGCGAATAGGTAATTAGCGGATGGGTAATTAGCGGATGGGTAATTAGCGGATGGGTAATTAGTGGATGGGTAATGAGGTCAGGAAGTAACTTACTCAATTATGCCACGTAGGGGGATATTATGTTTTTGTTTTTTTGCTTGTTGGCTGTCCGTTTGTTCTGTTTCATCTCGTTTCCGTTTTCGTCTAAGAGTGTGGTCTAGGACTGAGAAAATTGCGTCGGAATTGGTAACAAGTTGTTCGTTGATAATGTCACCGTCTGTCTTTCTATGTTTATAAATTTCAAGCCTTTCTAGGATGTCAAGTCTTGGTCCTTTGTTTTGTTTGTGTAGCAATTTCATAGAGTTTGTCATAGCATCAGGCTCATGTGCGTGGTTTTGAAGGTGCGTCGCATAATTGGAGTCTGCCTTGTTGTATAAGAAAGATCGTAGGTGCTCTTTAACATACGTAGGCAAAGAGACATACAAACTATCAAACTTCCTTAGGAAATACAAATTGCAAACTGCATTCAAAACGAACAACAACATTGGAAACAAACTGAAGCCAAAACTGAATGACACATCGATATACGAAGGCAGCGGCATATACAAACTGACATGCAAGGACTGCGACATGGTATATATAGGAAGGACAACACGAAAACTAACGACAAGATACAAAGAGCACCTACGATCTTTCTTATACAACAAGGCAGACTCCAATTATGCGACGCACCTTCAAAACCACGCACATGAGCCTGATGCTATGACAAACTCTATGAAATTGCTACACAAACAAAACAAAGGACCAAGACTTGACATCCTAGAAAGGCTTGAAATTTATAAACATAGAAAGACAGACGGTGACATTATCAACGAACAACTTGTTACCAATTCCGACGCAATTTTCTCAGTCCTAGACCACACTCTTAGACGAAAACGGAAACGAGATGAAACAGAACAAACGGACAGCCAACAAGCAAAAAAACAAAAACATAATATCCCCCTACGTGGCATAATTGAGTAAGTTACTTCCTGACCTCATTACCCATCCACTAATTACCCATCCGCTAATTACCCATCCGCTAACTACCCATCCGCTAATTACCTATTCGCTAATTACCCATCCTAAGACTATATAAAGTCGCTCCCTTCAACACATCCTTTAGACACTGAAGATGACTCAAAGTAGTCGAAACGCGTCTGCTCACACAACTAAGCAAGGCCCGACGGCTTTTAAAGAAAAAAAAAATATATATATATAAATATATATATATATATAAATATATATATATATATATATATATATATGTATATATATATATATATATATATATATATATATATATATATATATATATATATATATATATATATTGTCGCGTGTTCTTGGTTCGCGGCCTATAATTTTAACGTTCCGGGAAAGTGAAAACGCAATGTCTTTTAATTTAAGTTAAAAGAGTTTATTCAATTAAATAAAATGCACAATAATCAGTTAACACTCACACTAATTTTAATTGTCACTATTAAAATTATCTGACACTTGTCCATAAATTTATTATCGCAATTGTCTTCTAAATTACTTCACTATTACGAAACACACTTTCCTACTACTCGAAGAATATCGCTTCCCACACACAATCGCAGTTCTTCTCGCGGTCGAATGAATGATTCCCCCATTCATTCAGCTCGCCTTTATATAGGGTCTCTACGTATTCACCCATTTCTCGCACATTGGCGAATGTTCTACCGAGAGGTACCTGGTAGGTTCGTCACTTGCAGATGTTGATTATGCTTGTTGAATTTACTCGTGGGTTCGAGTAAATTCATTTGTTGACGTTCTTAATGATGATGAAAACAATTGCGACAGTAGCTCGCAGAATTATTTGTACATGTAATTATTTGTACATGTAACACTGCCCCCATCTCAGTTCTTTTCGTCCCGAAAAGATGTGTCGCTATTTGTAGTCAATTCTCCCTGGGTGTAATATGGGGCAAGACGGTCCAGATGCACGATTTTCATTTTAGCTCTCGGCTTACGATGTTCCTGTATTCGGTATACGACGTCGTTGATTCGCTTTGTAACTCGGTATGGTCCCTCCCAATTATGCTGCAACTTTGGAGACCTACCCTTTCGCCGTTGCGGGTTATAAAGCCACACCAAGTCATCTTGCTGGAAGCCAGTAGAATTAGCCTTTAGATCATACCTGGTCTTCATGCGGTCAGTAGCCGATTCGAGGTGTTTCCGCACTGTCCGATGTATCTGGTTCAACCGTTGTCTTAGATCACTTGCGTACTCCGAGACCGTTTGGGGTTCCTCAGGGGGTGTTCCGAACTTTATATCGGCTGGCAGACGAATAGTCTTTCCAAAAATGACTTTGGCTGGGGCTTGGCCCGTCGATGCATGTTCGGCAGCTCTGTACGCCATCAAAAATAGTGGGATATGTCGGTCCCAGTCCCTTTGGTTCTCGTCAACCATCTTGGCAAGGTGTTTATTGAGCGTGCCGTTGAAACGTTCGACCATTCCATCGGATTGGGGATGCAGCGGTGTTGTCCTCGTTTTCCGTATTCCGAGCAGCTCGCACATTTCGCCAAAAACTAGTGACTCAAAGTTTCGGCCTTGATCCGAATGTAATTCGCAAGGTACGCCGTACCTACTGACCCAATTTAACACTAGCTGCTCAGCTACGGTAGTTGCTTCCTGGTTGGGAATGGGGTAGACCTCGGGCCACTTGCTGAAATAATCGGCTACAACCAGCGTATATCGATTTCCCCATTCAGATTCAGGAAAGGGTCCTGCGATGTCAACAGCAATCCTTTCGAATGGCACGCCTACGTTATAGGTTTGCATTTTTCCTCTCAGTCGTCGCTTTGGGCCTTTGACGGAAGCGCAAATTGTGCATCTGCGACACCAGTCCTCTACGTCTTCTCGAGCGTGGAGCCAGTAGAACCGTTCCCGCAATTTCGCTAAGGTCTTGTTAACACCAAGGTGGCCTCCCGAGGATCCTTCATGCATTTCCTTAACCACATCGTGGATTCGGCTTTTGGGAAGTATAGTTTGCATCCTATAGGAGCTACCATCCGCCGTTTCCCATTTCCGCTTGAGTACGCCACCCTCCACCTGAAGGGAGTTCCATTGTGCCCAATAGCTTTTCAGGGTTGCGCCACGCATTGAAACGTCTTCCCACTCAGGTCGCCCAGTCGTCTCCTTCCATACGAGCAATGGTCCGATGTCTTCATCGGCTAACTGGGCGTTTCGAATCTCCTCCGATGACCAACCTTCATCGAATTCCGCCGTTATCAATCGCAGATCAACGAGCGGTTCCTTTTCCTCAATCCGTCGGCAATGCTTGCAGTTAGCTGGACATGGACGGCGGGATAGGGCGTCAGCATTTCCATGAACTCCGCCCTTCCGATGAACAATTTCGTAGTCGTATGACTGCAATCTTTCGATCCATCTCGCAACTTGCCCCTCGGGGTTTTTGAAGTTGAGCAACCATCTCAGTGATGCATGGTCCGTTCGAAGAACAAATTTCTGGCCATATAGATACTTGTGGAACTGCTTGGTGGCCTCTATTATAGCCAATAGCTCCTTCCTGGTCACGCAGTAATTCCTCTCACTTTTTGAGAGAACTCGACTGTAATAAGAGAGGACTCTTTCTTCGCCATTGATCTGCTGGGAGAGTACAGCTCCAATACCGCCGTTGCTTGCATCGGTGTCAACTACAAACATTTTTCCAGGTTTCGGATACGCCAGCACGGGTGATTCACACAGCTTTTCCTTCAGGGTCTCAAAGGCTGTCTGGCATTGTTCATTCCAGACATACGGACGATTTTTCTCGGTTAGCTGATGGAGACACTTAGCTATTTTGGCAAAGTCTTTGACGAATCTTCGATAGTAGGTCGCCAGGCCCAGAAAACTTCGTAGTTGGCGCTTGTTGTTTGGTGTTGGCCAGCTTTTCACGGCTTCAATTTTCTCAGGGTCTGTTTTGACCCCTTCTGCTGATACGACGTGTCCCAGGTATTTTACTTCATCTGCGAAAAGAGTACACTTCTCGGGACTAAGTTTCAAATTTGCCAGTCGTAATCGGGAGAAAACCTCTTCTAAGTTCCGCACATGCTCTTCGAACGTTCTCCCGATAACAATGATGTCATCTAGGTATACCAAGCAGGTTTTCCAGGTTAGACCACGTAGCACATATTCCATCAAGCGTTCGAAAGTGGCTGGAGCATTGCAAAGCCCAAACGGCATCACAACAAATTGCCACAATCCGGTCCCAACTGAAAATGCGGTCTTCTCTCGGTCCTTCTTGTCAATTTCTACCTGCCAGTAGCCACTCTTGAGATCAAGTGTAGAAAACCATTTTGCGTCGGCTAAAGTGTCCATGATGTCATCGATGCGTGGGAGTGGGTAACTATCTTTCTTAGTGACGTCGTTAAGCTGCCTATAGTCAACACAAAAGTGAGTGCTACCATCCTTTTTCTTGACTAGAACTACAGGCGCGGCCCATGGACTGACAGAAGGTTCAATAACGCCTTGTTTTTCCATGTCCGAGATCAGCGCGCTCACTTCTCCTTGTTTGGCTATAGGGAAACGTCTCGGTGCTTGTCGAATCGGCTTGGCTCCCTGTGTATCTATGACGTGAGTTACCATACTCGTTCGGCCTTGGTCATCCGGGCTTGTTGAGAAGATGTCACTGTACTTGGTGACAAGATGAGAGGCTCGTTTGAATAGCTGCACTGGCAATTTGACCTGCTTCAATATTGCAGACGTGGATTCCAGGGCTTTGTCTGTGTCTTGCCTCCTTTTCCAATGATGGTCGTGAGTAGCTTCCAAAGAGGTGATGGTGGAAACAGGCTGGCAGCTGCCGATGACTTCTCCCGCTTTGATGCTCGTAGTTGAGTCTGCGGTGTTAAGGACTCTAACCGGCACATATCCGTTCCTTAAAGATCTTACAAGGCATCGTCCTACAATCAAACTGCGTAATGCAGACGTCGTCGTTGGCTCTATCAGATAAGATCGGTGGTCTCCAGAATCACCATCAAGCTTGGCCCATACAATGCTTTCGGAAGAATTCGGTACATCAGTGTCAGTACATACCACTACATTCATCTTGGGAATTCGGACGCTGGGATCCTCCATCACTACTTCTACATTCTGCCATTTCAATACACGTTTGCCCAAATCCAACGTGATTCCATGTGGTCGCAGAAAATCCATTCCGAGAATGCAGTCATCCATAATGTTCGCGACCAGAAAATTATGTCGGAACACAAGGTCTCCCAACTGTATCTGGAGGTTGACCTCTCCATGAACAGGTGCAGTTTCTCCCGTAGCTGTCCGTAGTGAGAAAATTCTGCCCTTGTGAAGTTGTTGCTGTCTAACTAGGTCTGGTCGGATAATCGATCGGGTTGCACCAGTGTCGATTGTTATGGTGCAGTGTTCTCCGTCAGCTTGACCCGGAAGGCATAAGTCCGCTTCTCCACGATGTAGTCTTGACACGGTGATGGTGGTGCTGGGGACGTCGATCCTCCTAGCCAACCTCTGCCCCACGAAGTTGGCTCTTACATGTTTCCCGACCCCTCTGTTTGAAGGGCTTCCATTCTGGGCTCCTGACTCGGTCTGGATCTCCTTCTAGCTGCACACCCTGGACAATAGCTCGGTTTTCTTCGCTTCTTGCAGTCTCTTTGCAGGTGCCCCTTCTCTCCGCAATTCCAGCATCTAGGCGCACCATTTACATGCGGGTCTCGCTCAATTTCCACGCGCTCACACCTGCACTCGTCTGTCACTACCTCACGAACCCGGGCAGTGGTACGAGTCACATTTTTCGCTGCCTCAAAGTTCAGACTATAAGCCAGTGCGTCCTTAACCGTTTGCTTTTGAGCTAACCGCACGGCTTGTTGCAATTCCGGGTCCTTTAGTGCGCTGATGAATGCTTCTGTCGCTGCATCATCTCGATGTTCTGGGTCATAGGCTGGATAAGCCAAAAGTGCCAGTCGCTCAATGTCTTGGGCTAGCTGCTGTAGGGTTTCACCAGACTTCTGCATTCGATGCCTTAGCTGTGACCGATAAATCTGCTTCAGATGATCGTCTCCATAACGCATGTCGAGCGCATTCATTATAGCATTCAGGTTTGGGTGCAATTCAACGGGGATCGTCTGCAAAAGCTCGGCAGCTGGGCCTCTTAGAGCAAGAATCAATGCAGTTGCTCGTTCCTGCTCATTCCAGTGATTTATGCGAGCGGCTGCTTCGAACTGGGTTTTGTAAATAGTCCAGACCGTTTGCCCATCGAATATTGGTGCTTGCACATTTCTAGATGAGCTTTGCGCTGCGGTTATAATTGGAGCTGGTGAGGCGGTTATCACTGCCTTCGCTGCTTCCAAGTCCTTTTTCACTTTTTCCATCTCATGGTTTACCTGGCTGATCTCAAGGTTGATTCTCTTCTCGACCTGGTATACCTTCTCCTCGACGCATTTAATTTGGCTGTTGAGACTACTGAGCTCCGCTTTTATTTCGGTTGACTGTTTTTCCAGCTTCTGAGCGATGTCTGCCTTGATTTCGATCGCTTGTTGATCCAGCTTCACTGATTGTTCATTAAGCTTCGCTGATTGTTCATTTAACTTCGCTGATTGCTCATCTAGCTTCGTGGTTAAATTGGACGACTGTTCATTGAGCTTCGCAGTTAAATTGGATGACTGTTGTCGCTGCTCCTGCTGCATCAGCATTAACATTTGCATCAGCGCGTTTTCTGGTTCCTTTGGTTTTTTTGTTTCTGCTTCACCACCTTCTGCTTCTTCTAAATCTGCGGGCTCACCCGAATCCAGATACGCGCCTTCCGATTCGATTGCGTCACGCAAGCGTGCAATCAGTGTGGCCTTTGTACCTTGCGTAGCCAGGTTTCGCTGTTCCAACTCTTCCTTAAGCTCCGACATGGTCAATTCATTAATTTTTAAGTTTAAGCTTCGTGGCATTTTTAATGTTTCTTTAAATTTTCCTATTGTGCACTATAAAATTGTTCAAATATTCACTTTCAAAATTTTTCTTTCGCACTTCTTGACACCACTGTCGCGTGTTCTTGGTTCGCGGCCTATAATTTTAACGTTCCGGGAAAGTGAAAACGCAATGTCTTTTAATTTAAGTTAAAAGAGTTTATTCAATTAAATAAAATGCACAATAATCAGTTAACACTTTCACTAATTTTAATTGTCACTATTAAAATTATCTGACACTTGTCCATAAATTTATTATCGCAATTGTCTTCTGAATTACTTCACTATTACGAAACACACTTTCCTACTACTCGAAGAATATCGCTTCCCACACACAATCGCAGTTCTTCTCGCGGTCGAATGAATGATTCCCCCATTCATTCAGCTCGCCTTTATATAGGGTCTCTACGTATTCACCCATTTCTCGCACATTGGCGAATGTTCTACCGAGAGGTACCTGGTAGGTTCGTCACTTGCAGATGTTGATTATGCTTGTTGAATTTACTCGTGGGTTCGAGTAAATTCATTTGTTGACGTTCTTAATGATGATGAAAACAATTGCGACAGTAGCTCGCAGAATTATTTGTACATGTAATTATTTGTACATGTAACAATATATATATATATATGTATATACACATAAAAAGAACTCTACGTAATAGGTAAATTTCTCTTGAGAATTTCACCGAAAATTTAAAAAAAACCGACTCCAAAGTAAAAGATGAATTAAATTTTATAAAAGCGCTGCTAAATTAGTGATTTTACATGGTAATTTAGGACCACTTCCATAAAATTCATTTCATTCTTTGTAGGGCACTTTGAAGTCCGCTTTCTTCGTTTTCCGGTAAATAAACAAATATTTTCAAATTAAACCGCCATGTTTCGAAAACAAGTTTTAGTGGCCCCCAGATCACGTCGCACTGTGTTGAGATAAAAACACTTCGTACTGCAGTATTTTCCAATTTTCTAAATGAAATTTTATCGTGTACACTTATCTGACTCCTTATATGACTTCAAAACAACCCGATATTCAATATTCATGAATGTTTTTTAACGTTTTCGTTGGACTTGACACGTAATAGTCAAAAAATTCCACGATGACTCTCGCTGCAAACGTTTCAAATCAAAATGTTTACAAAAATAAACACACTCTGTACAAAACGCAAACACGAAACCATAAAACGAATTGATTTAAAGTTAATTTGATTGAAACATCCACGAATTAAGTCCTCGATGAAAATATTTTCACCAATTTATTCGAAATATGTCAATGTTCAAGGAGCAGACATGAAACGTATTTCACTCGCGTAAATCGTCAAATCTATCGGCAAAACCATTTTTTTACACGGCACAAGTCCAAAATACAGTCAAGTTTCACTTTTCTGTAATAAAATATCGCGTGGTTATGGACTAATGTAAAAAATCCACTTAAATTGATGGCGCTTCTCGTGATTTTATGTTTGGTTACATTTTACTCACCTGAGCCAGGAAAAATACAGCACGTCAGTTCATTTTTCCAGCAAATAATGAAAAACTACACACTTCACTTTGTAGTTCACTCGCGTTTACTTTGGTATATTAAGTTTTTCATTGAAAAATTTTAAATTTTACGATGCGAAATTCATATTTTACGAAGGATATGGAAACTGACAGATCCACGCCAGCTGATACTTCCGCTTCGAAAACAGGGGTGCCCACGCAGTTCTTATGGATCAAATACTTTTGAAAATATAGCGCGAAGTATGATTTTGTTGACATTTGTCGAAAAGGGTGGAGGTTTGCGAATAGATAACGAGACCTTGTGTATGAAATAAGAAGTAATAACTTATGATAACATTTGAACGTGCTAATAAATGACTTCAATTTGCATTTCGAAATTAATTTCGATAATTGAAAAATTTTATGCATCCCTTTAAATAGCATCAGCTGAAAATTGCAAAAGCTTTCGAAAATGAACGTGTACGTACATGGAAGGCTTGATTGTGTTAAGCGACTTCAACGCTTTCCATAGGAATTGAAAGCTCACCGTCTCCTGTATGTACCTCTATGCCACCATCCTTCGGCGACATGTGCAGGGGGACTAGCCCACTGGCTTGATGTAGGTCAAATGACGCCTCGTTCCAAGAGGAAATTGGACTAAGCTTTCGCTGCATTGAGGCGCAAGGCGTCACGGTAAAGACAGGTGGACCGTGCGTGACTATGTGACGTAGGACGGATAGGGCAGCGATCGAAGCCAACTCGCTGGGCGGTGGAGTTATGTTTGCATACTTGGCGATGCTCTGCTTGTAACATACAGCTCTTTAACGATGCCCTTCAACGTGCCAATGCTATGCACTGGTGGAGCTGGGCCGAGGACAAAAGCCATACGGGAGTTGACGCGATAAATTAAAAGGCGTCAATTGCGTAGGTCGATGAGCAAGCCTTGGTGGTTGAGTGTGTCGGCTCCCGAAATGACTGTCTGGATGTCTGCTATTATAAACATCCAGTGAAATGGGTAGTGCAGCCCGAAGTCCGATGGGAGCTGCTGAGTGTTGAATGTGATGATTGGTGTGCCATTGAGTGCCCGCAGCATGAGGCTCTGCTTGCGAAGTGGCTTGGCGATGAGATGTTTTGGAATGATGGAGAAAGTGGTGCCGAAGTCCAAGGCATTGTCGATGGTGTCCACTGAATACTGCAATGGCGATCAGCTTCTCGAGCACCTAGTGGCAGCACCTTGCACTGGGAAGGCACGAATATCCTGTAGCGAATTGTTAAGGCTCCATGTTTGCTGTGATACCAGCAGTCCCGTGCAAGGGTCTGGTCTTGGAGTAACCGAGCGTTATCGGCCTTGGTAGCAAGGGGCGCCTGCGCTGCGTACTGGCATTGATACGTGTATGCTGGAGCACCTCGCGGGTCAAGCTGGTTGACTGCGCGATCGCCAGGCACAGAGCAACTAACACGCCAGCTGACTAGTCCGGAGAGCTACATGGTGATGAGCGGCCAGTTTAAGGCGTTGCTGAGTACATGGTTGTTTGCATTGACGTGACCATTATTTCCAGACTCAAGTCATATTCCTCATCTGCTATAGCGGGAAGCTCCTCCAGTGTCTGATTTTTAATCAGTAAAAGCGTACGCCTATGCGGACGACATCAACATTTTGTCACGGTCATTAACAACTGCCAAAGAACTCTTTCTGAAACTCGACAGCAAAACAAAACTAGTAGGGCTACAAATCAATGAAAATAAAACAAAGCTCATGACGCAGTCGAGGAGCCTCAAATATGCAAAATAGCACACTTGGCGGATACAGTATCGAAAATGTGAGCGAATTTGTGTATTTAGGTGCCAAAATAACGAAAACGAGTAATGTAAGAGATGAAGTACGCCAAAGAATACAGCCCGCAAATAAAATATTTTATCCAGTTTTGACGATCTTGAAGACCAGCTGCATACACAGGAAAACATAGCTCGAAGTATAAAAATCTGTGATAAGACCTGTGTTATGCTATGCGTGTGAAACATGGACCCTAACCCAAGCATCCGTTAATATATTGAATGCCTTTTAGCGACGGGTCCTGAGGCGAATAATCGGCGCAAAGCTAGAAGGGGACCAATATCAAATTCGATACCACCATGAGCTGTATGAAATCTTTGACGAACCTGAGGTCTCAACGATTGTAATACTGGGGAAGCTGTAATGGGATGGCCACATAAATCGTATGGATCAACAACAGATACCCAAAAAGGTATTCGTTGGGGGAACTGAACGCCGGAGACCAGTGTGGAAACCGAGGAAACGCTGGTCTGACACGGTCAACGAAGACAGTTCATTGCTGCACGGTCAATGGACCGAGACAGTTGGAGGCGCTTTTTGCAGGAAGCGAAGGCCCGAGAAGGGCTGTAGTTCTAAGAAGAAGAAGAAGAAAAGCATGCACCGCATCTGATGCGACAGGAGGTCGAGCTATTTGACCAGCAGGGTATCGTCACTGACCCGCAAGTCAGCTAGAGATTGCATGTGGCGTAGCAGCTTTGAAGGTTTTCTGTCCTCAGGCGCAACGCCTATAAATAACTTATGCAACTGAGCATTAGGAGAGCCCCTAAGGAGAGAAGCGATAGCTACTTTGATGACTGCATACTTATCATTGGATGATATTTGCAACTTTGGCGATGATGTCGTGGTCCAGTGAGAAGAGTGTAAGGCGGCACTTTGCTAAGTTTCTTGTAAGTTTGTGCACTTGAAATTGCAACTCAACCTGGAAAAAAGGTGGCAGCCTACATTGGCTGAAAACGTTAACCTGTTGGGTCGGTGGCTACTGGAATAGTTTGAACGGTGCCAGGCGTTGCGACAAAGGTGGTTGGCTTTGATAAGCCGCTAGTTGGCTGTCGCCATTGGTGGTGCTGTCTATCTTGAAGGGGGTAGAGCGTAGCTTTGCGCAGCGTGGCAATACGTTTATCAGCGTCATCGTCTCGACCGAACACCATTGTGACAAAATAGCGTGAGGCTGCTTGCGTGTCAGGATGCTGTGTTGTCTGCTGCTAGGGCACTGTGGATGGCAAGATGGTGGCATATCTGAACAGCAATCGGTTAGATAGGCTTTTGCGATGGCCAGGCTTCAGTCGTAGCGTTGATGGCAATCATATAAGGTGGCGTGTAAACTTGCGTACGTGGAATGAGTGGCATATCGCTCTAAGCAATATGAGAGCAATATGAGAGCTCGAGTTTAGCTCTCCCGAGGAAACCGCATAAGAAGACGGAGGCTTGAATAACTACGTGCTCGTGAAGAGGGGTCACCATTTTGCAGTTTTGGTTGTTGGACTACACTTTCGTCCTCAAACTAAAATGTAAGGCTGTGGTTATTCAATGTTGTCTTAACTTCACAAAAGGAGTTTCGTAATTTTCTGAATCAACTCGAGGGGCCGGCACGTCTGAAATATTTTGAAGTCGAGAGAGAAGTCGTTCTGTTGGGCTCGCTGTAATTGCAACCCTCCACTGTCGATGACGAAGCTAGAATGAAATGTTGCTACACATGTTTGTATGTTGCTGGACCCAAGCATTATTGGGTCAAAAACGGGTCTATCCGGCGAATGAAGACTTGTTGCCGGGTCAGGGTTTGTTTGCGCCATGAGTGTGTCAGCACATTTTGAGACTCCACACAATGATTATACAATAACAGATGATTTCCATTGTACATTCATCAGAATTGAAATTGGATGAAAAGCTTACTAAAAATTTTCTATGTGCATCGAGTAACAATACAAAATCTCTGAGGAAATCTATAGAAAACCTCGGATGTGCACATTAACACATATAATATTTTATAAACCAATTAATTACTGATGGCGTCGTGAATAAATACCACGACTTGGAACCTTGATATTTGGTTTACTCGAGAGTCCAATTTATACATGCATAAAAGTTCAATGGATACATAAATCCATCAAACTCTGCTGCTCAAACTGTATCCAGTACACAAGCACTTGTAACCTGTGTACCAGCGACGGTTAATCACTCAATATTGTGCAATATGCTTGGCCAATTTCTAAAACACTTCACCACCAACTTGTTTCTAATTGCACTACAACAAAATATGTTTAAAAACTATCAGCACTAAACGTGTGAAATTGCAACTTGTTGGTGTTTCCAAATAAAGCACGAACTATATTTGTATCAATACAATATATTTATAGTCTATGTTATGAACAATAAAATTTACGAGTAATGAACCAGTCACGAAAATCTCTTGATTCCAACTGACAATTATTCTCAATAGGAATTTTATATAATTTCAATTTTGTTGATCGCACAAGTCTGTTCCTAACTGCACCACAACAAAATATGTTTAAAAACTATCAGCATTAAACGTTAAAAGAACTTTTAACGAATTTAACATTATTGAATAAACATTTAATTTACAAATCTTTCTCTTTCTTGGATCTAGGACACGCTACGTGAGGCAACATTGACATACTTGAGTTATTTGAAGGATCTTAAGCATGAGAGAGCAGTTGCAGATTGTGAATTAGAAAATGTGAGTGAAGGGAGTTTGCCATAACAGTCTATTTAACCTTTTCCACTTTAAAGGATCTCCTAGCATTTCAAATTAAGGCTAATGAGAAAAGAGAAAAACAATGGATGGAAACACGACAGAAGAAAGCGGCTGAAGCAAAGGTACCCAAATATTATAGCATGAACTTTAAAAAATGTTTAGAATTGCGATCCTTCCTTTTATCTTCTAGAAAGCCCATGAGGAATTATTGAAACAAATCTGCGAAAATCGAATAAGACAAATCAAGGAAAAGGAACAAGAATGTTTAGATGATCAAAAAGCGAAAGAGAGATGGGAGTGTGAAGTTCGAAGAGATAAGGAAAAAGAAAAAGCTCGTGAATTATTTGCTTTGAATTATGGTAAAGAACTTAAAGAGCAAATGGCCGCTATCAAGGAATACCAGGTTTGAATGGAACACCTCCATTTTGCTGAATTGGTTAGTGCAACTTCGAATTTAATTTTCAGGCCGAACGACAAAAACTATTTGAAATGGATATAGAGAAAGCAAAAGAAGATGAAAAGCATTGTGAAGAAATGATGATCAACTTCATGAAAGGTGATGTCCAATACCTTAAGGCTCATCCAAACTGGAGCTTGATACAATGTGCATGTGTTAAAAAGTAATTTGATTTTGTATTTGTGTTTGAAGAAATCATGATATTAAACTAACGATTTATTTTTTAAACAAATAGAAATTATATTTGATCATAATGGATAGAATTTTCTAATAAATTAACTTTGTATCGTATTTGAGGTAGTTTTTGTATCAACCGACTTCTCATCCTTAGCTTCTGTTTTCTCATTTTTAGGATCTTTTTTCTCGTCTTTCTCCTCTTTTTTCTCAATATCAGTATGTTTCATGTGCCGTTTGATCATAAAATGGAGAACACTATAAATTAAGTTTAAAATCAATAAATTGAAAAAATTTAAATAATAGTGTATATACCCGAATAAAATTGTGGATGGTATTAAAAATATCTCCGACATGAAAAATATCGCACCCGGGAACGTTTCCAAGGTTCTGTTATAAACAAATGTGTAAAGAAGAGGGAACACACTCCGAGATAAGGCTGCCGTGATACCCAGAATTGAGAACATTTTTCCTAGTTCTTCTTTATCAACAAATGTGGATACAATCGCGTTGATTACGATTCCCTTGCAGTGAGAAAATAAGTTTACAGTTGCCGCCGCATAGAATAAAAGGGAAGTAGTCGATAGAGCCTGCAAAGAAAAACTTCTTCAATTGACCCTGTTTTAAATGGAAAGTATTAGGCAAACCTTAATAATATTCGAAATCACAGATAAGAAAGAAACTACAAATCCAGCCAATGCGTTGCTTATTTTAAATATTTTTATAAAGACTGCCGTCATGATGAAAGTTCCTGTAAGGATAAAATTTATATTTAATGAGCTCAAAGCCAAAAACTGTTTGTAATTCATCAAATAATATGCATATATTATCAGATTTTTAGTGAAAATGGTATATCAGCATATTTTGTTGGAAAGATTTTAATTGGAGTTTTCCGTTATGAGATTGCTCCATTTTGTTTTGACGCTATGAGTTCGGCAAAAAAGTAGGCAATCCTAGAGATTGCATTCAACTTAGCTAATATATTATTTTGCTTGAACTTGAAATAATTCCAACTCACCAAGCATCATAATCACCATAGAATAAGCCATAAATGCACTGAACATATCACCATTCCATTTTAAGCTCTTCATTACGAATAAATAAATAAAGTCCTGATCGTCTATTGAATGAGACTTCAATTTTTAACTATTTCAAAATTTTAAGATAATTAATTGTTACCTGGAGCTGCAATCAAAACTGTCAAGATAATAGAAACATTTAAAAATAATTTTCCTTTATTATCTCTCTTCCTTAAAAACACTTTAGTGCATTCGTAGACTGAAGTTGGATCAAAAAAGTCCGCCAAAAAACTTTTCTTCTTTACATTATCCTTCAATGTATACGACCTTTTTGGCGTATCACCCGGCATTATATTTGGATCACAAGAATCAATTGTGAATATTTCACGATTGTCCGTGATTTCTTTAAGTTTATCTTTTCTTTCAACTTCAGGCATGAAAAACATTACATACGCAATACCAGATGCAAAAAATATATCACATATAATAAAAACCTCTGAAAGATATCAGTTTTAAATATGGTTGTTGCCTAATTTTGAAGGTATTTACTTATATATCCCAGATAATTGTAGGCAAGTCCACTTAAAGCTACTCCTATTAAGAGCATAATATGTAAAAATACAGTGAAAACCCCAAACCTGTTTTAAGAATGCATAAATTTTGATTTTTATTTTAAATTTTGCGAAGATAGTATACGAGTATTACCGAAACGATCGATCCTTCTCGGGGGTAGTTTCAGTTAAATAACTATAAATTCCAACATGGAACATCATATGTCCACCAAACATTGATGGTATTACTTTCTCCATTATAGCGTCAAATTCCATGGGTATTGAGTCCATAAAGATTGCTGAAACTATGTGGGCTGGAAGATTGATTAGTATTTTTTCAACTCAATCAAAAAACGGTTACTCACCTGTAATAGAGAAAATACCACCAAACAGTGGTAACATCATACACGGTTTTCTCAAACCATTTCTATCACTCCATCCTCCGGCAAACAAAATTACAATGATGGGGAAAAAGGAGGCTGAAATAAATAGTGAATTAAATATTTTAGAAAAAAAATATATTTTATTAAAATTTTTCAAAAACAGTGCTAAATCGTGAATTCGGAAGAGAATCGCTAAAAATAAGTAGTGATACGTACATGTAGGTTGATTTTTAGAGTTTTGTACTAAAATACAAAATCCTATTATAACCGGTACCTGTGTCTGGCTGTCCGTATGTCACTGCAGATTTTCTCCGAAACTATAGAAGCTATAGCCATGAAACTTTGTGGAAAGGTTGGGTATTATGGCTTCTAGAAAGTTTTGAGGTAAAAAATTTTCATAGAGTTTTAACCCTAGAACACTACCCTTATACAGAGTGGACTTTTCCTTCCCAGGATGCTAGAGCACACATATATTTAATTAGAGATATTGTAGTAAATAAAAGTACAATCTCACTTATAATGCTTTATTTTTATTCTTTGAGTTAATATTGTTGGCCCACATGCACATGGACAAAGCGAACTGAAATCAAGAATGAATGAAATAAAACAGAACGATGTATGCTGTATGACAAATGCAATATTTAATGTGAACCGTTTGAACGCTTGAACAAGAATGAATCTTAAATCGAAAAATGAAGTGAAATGTCAATAATGCCAATTGAAAATACATAAGCAATCTATAAATGAGTAATACATGAATTGGTGATAGAATGTCGCATAGAAAACAAACAAAAAATTCTGAAACTGAAAAATTGTTTACTTTACATTAATTATTATTGTTTATCGATTCAAAGAAAATATTGTGAACATTAAATTTCGGTCAACAAATAATCTAGAACATTTATTGCTTATGTCAAAACTGCGACGCAATTCTGTTTGCGACATATCCAACTGACGATGCCACCATTCACAATGAAAATGTAGCCGGTGTTCGATTCTCTGTCCCTTTTATTCTCAGCCCAATTGGCATCGGCATATCCGTAGAAAAATTCCCCCGAATCGTCATCATCGCTTAATGCCAATTTCAAATTCGCAGTGCCCTTCAGATATCTCAACACTCGCTTTAATTCGTTCCAATCTTGTTGACCTGGCTATTGCACTCGTTGCGCCAATATTGAAACACTCGCTGAAATATCCGGTCGTGTATTCACAGATATGTAAAGCAAACACCCAACGAGCTTCTGATAATTTGCGTTCGTCAGCAAAAAATCATCTTCGGTATCGGCTTTGTCGTAATTTACGTTCATCAGAACGTTTGAAATCTTTGCATCGTTGAGGCCAAAATCCGTTGCAACCTTTTGAATGTGTTTCGATTGTCACAAATGATAATTGTTTTTTGCTTCCTTGATGATTTCCATTCAAAGGTAAAATTTCATTTGACCCAAATCTTGCATTGCGAATTTCTATGCGATGATTTCCTTTATTTCGTTGATTGTATTGATTGATTTCGCTGCTACAATCACAATCGTCGACATAAATCAAAAGAAATGACCATTCGCCGTTTTTGTTTGGTGAGTACAAGCATTGATCGGCTTTGCTTTGCTGAATATCTGCATTGGTCAATACTCCGTGAATGGCGCCGTGCTGCTTGCTTTAGACCGTAAAGACTTTTATTCAGCAAACAAACGAGCTCACTCTTCTCTTCAAAACCCGGCGGCTGTTTCATGTAAATCGTTTCATTTAATTTGCCATTCAGAAATGCTGTTTTGGCATCAATATGTCACGCGATGAGTTTTTCTTTCAATGCAATCGATAAAAGCGTTTTGAATGTCGTTTGTCAAGCAACAGGAGCAAACACTTGATCGTAATCAGTTCCATACTTTTGCAAAAACCCCTGTGCGACCAAACACGCTTTATATCGGTCAACTATTTCTTCCGCATCGGTTTTTATTTTATAAACGCATTTGCAGCCAATCGCTTTTCAATCTTTTGTTAATTCGCACAATTGCCATGTTTCGTTTTTCTTCAACGAACCCATGTTTTCTTCCATGGTGCGGGTCCATTTTCCTTTGTGCTCACCTGATAATGCCTCTTGTAAACTTTTCGACTCGACGACTTTACAAACCATTTGGATTTCGGCGATCAGTCGTCGTGATGGTACACCTTTGTTTTCACAAAGTTGTATGTTTCTGATGTTTTCGTTGCCTTCGAGGAGTTGATTCATGCCTTGAGCGAATAATTGAAAATCATTCGTCGCTGCATCACCGCCACTTTCATGCACATTTGCATTGCCTGCATAACCGCTGTTGTCACCTACACTTGCATTGTCTGCCATTTCAGTTGACTCAGTCATATCGACGCCGATGGTGCTTGATTCGACTGTCTTATCACTTGATTATATATCAACGCTGATTTCACTCGCCAAATTTTCCGTAAAACGAACGTCTCGGGTGACCACCAGTTTATTTTTTCCTGGATCAAAGCATCTGAATCCCCTTGAATTTTCATTATAGCCAACGAAAATCATAGGCACTGCCATTTCATTCAATTTTCTTCGTTTTTCTGATGGAATGTGAACGAAACATTTAGCACCTAAAATTGAAAAAATGTGTGATACATGGCTTTCGCTGAGCAAAAAATCGTCTTTTTCTTCAATTTTATTTGCCTTGTCACTGGTCGTTGCAACGACCCTTTTCTATTGCTTTTCTTTCCATGATTTATATTTACCGCAATCACCCTTTACGTGGCCAGATCGTTTGCAAAAGAAACACTTGATTTTGCTTTTATTTTGCGCCATATTTTTCAATGCCCAATCTGTACTTTCGCTGCCGTTGCCATCCGAAGCTGCATGGTAAGTTGCTTACGATGACTCCAACATGTCACGACGTTGATAATTGAAAATCACCTAAGCCACTCAATTTCTGGAACAAATTCGTGAGATCATTTAGATGCTCTTCCACACTGCCTCCTTAACTCATTTTTAATCCACAAATGCGGCGAATGATGCTCATTTTGTTGATTATTGTGTCCTTTTCATGAAATGTTTTCAAAGCGGCCCACGCATCTTTTGCTGTGATTTTGTTTCGAATGTAGTACAATTGATTATATTCGACAGATAAACCAATCCCCACACACGAGCTTGCCATTTGGTGATTGCTTCTGCATTGGCATTGTTTGCAGCCAAAATCGGTTTTTCTTCACTCAAAATACTCCACAATTTCTCTTTCATGAGCAGCGATTCAATTTTATATTTCCACTTGAAATAATTGTCATTGATCAGTTTCATGATCAATATCTTAGTTGTTGATTCAGCCATTTCGACCGAATGCACTCGTATTCAAATTTCGCGAAAAAAAATATTTCTCTTTTAATTATTTTATTTCGTACCAAATGTCACTCGTTCTTTCACTGGGCGCATAACCTGTCGGCACACACGCGCATGGGCAAAGCGAACTGAAATCAAGAATGAATGAAATAAAACAGAACGATGTATGCTATATGACAAATGCAATATTTAATGTGAACCGTTTGAGCGCTTGAACAAGAATGAATCTTAAATCGAAAAATGAAGTGAAATGTCAATAATGCCAATTGAAAATACATAAGCAATCTATAAATGAGTAATACATGAATTGGTGATAGAATGTCGCATAGAAAACAAACAAAAAATTCTGAAACTGAAAAATTGTTTACTTTACATTAATTATTATTGTTTATCGATTCAAAGAAAATATTGTGAACATTAAATTTCGGTCAATAAATAATCTAGAATATTTAGTGCTAATGTCAAAACTGCGACGCAATTCTGTTTGCGACATGCGCAACTGACAATGCCACCATTCACAATGAAAATGTAGCCGGTGTTCGATTCTCTGTCCCTTTTATTCTCAGCCCAATTGCCATCAGCATATCCATGGAAAAATTCCCCCGAAACGTCATCACCGCTTAATGCCAATTTTAAATTCGCAGTGCCCTTCAGATATCTCAACACTCGCTTTGATTCGTTCCAATTTTGTTGACCTGGCTGTTGCACTCGATGCGCCAATATTGAAACACTCGCTGAAATATCCGGTCGTGTATTCACAGATATATAAAACAAACACCCGATGAGCTTCTGATAATTTGCATTCGTCTCAAAATTTACCAACAGCTTGAATCTCTCTCGGAAGGAATGAACAAACAAAATAAAAAAAAAATCAATTCCATTTTTCAACGTTGAGGCCAACATGCTTCAAAATGATTTGTCATCCAGTCACATTCCATGGATAGGCTTCGTCTCATCTTGATCAACGTCAACTCCATTGTTACTCTACATCAACGTGACTATCTGCTTGAATTTATTGTCAAGTGAAAGCCTGACATCATGCTTTTCACTGAAACCCACCGCAATTCATGGCACTCCATAACATGCAAGGATTTTGAATTCATAAAAATCGATTGGATAAACGGTGATGAATCACATGAATCGGTTGGACGAACAACGGATACCCAAAAAGGTATTCGTTGGGAGAACTGAAATCTGGAGATTAGTGGGGAAACCGAGGAAACGCTGGTCTGACTTGGTCACCGTAAACAGTTCGTTGCTGCGCGGATTTCGAAATTGGAAGAGGCGGTCAATGGACCGAGACCGTTGGAGGCACTTTTTGCAGGAAGCGAAGGCCCGAGAGGGTCTGTATTGCTAAAAAGAAGAAGAAGAAACGGTGATAGTGGAGGTGGCACCGGGATGATGGTTAGAAGACCCTATTGTTTCAAAAATATTGATAAATTCGAATTCAAAAACTTTGAGTTTCTTGAAGTACCCGTTATCAAAATTTCACTGGCAGGTGGGGATAACCTCTTCGTTATCTCCTCGAGTGAAGGTATTGAATCTTGAAGTCGATAATAATGAGATAAATTTTCTCGATAGGGCTGGTATCGAAATTGATAGTACGACTCCGAATAGAAATGGAAACAGGATTATGTGTGATGGATTGCAGAAACTTGCTCTGATTGGAACATATTTTCAATTTGTCCATCTACCAAACCCTGAGAGAGAAAATCAAATGTTTTAAACATCGTTGAAACACAAATTGCCGACTTCAAATCAAGCCTCAATGGCAAATCAATTCTTCATTTCAATGTGTTCGATTAAAATCATTATTATATATATTAAACGTAAAAAGCAAATTCATTTGTAAAGTAAATTCATAACAGTAAATTATTTTGTAAGAATTTTTCCATATATTAAGCATGGTTCGCTTGGTTTGAATTCCACAATTTGTTTCAGAGCATGTTTCATAATAACACGCAATTGACGAAGGTACAAAAGTTGGAATACCTGAGGAGTGCCCTTCGTGGAGAAGCGGAACAACTTATAAACCATCTAAGCGTCACGGAAGGATGATCCTCCATGGACATCGCTTTGTGAGCGATATGACAATCTCGCATCATAGCGCAGGAAATGATGCAGCAACTCTTCAGCATAGAGAACTGCACACGCGATGATCCATCAAGCCTAAGGCAAATGCTCGATACAAAGAACCAACTTGCAGGAATTAAGACATTGAACGCTGACACCTTCTCGCTATCAACCGTCTTTATGTTCAATGAGAAGTATGATGAAGATTTTACAAAGGAATGCAACAAACCATCGCTGACTCAAATCAGATTCCATCATTACAACCGTTTCTGGGATTCAACGCTAGAAGCCTTATCCACTGGGAAGACGAAAACGAAAACAGTGAAAGCGAATTTAACACAAATTAGTGCAAAGTGTTGTTGTCCAATGTGCTGGAGTGCACATAAGCTGTTTGAATGAAACTTATTCAAATAAGCCAATGTTTAAGCAAGACGCAAGATTGTCAAAACTTCTACTTTGTGCTTCAACTGTTTCGGACAACACAAGGTAAATAAATGCACTTCACACATGGATGTAAGTTTAGCAGTAAAAAACACAACACGCTACTGTTAGTAAGGGCTACAGAAAACACGCTACAAGACAAATCATCGGCTCCAGCAACCATACAAGGCTACGGTGTACACACGAAGTAAACTTACAAATTGCTCGCCACGGCATACATAAAAATACGCCATCCAGATGGAGAACATATAACGTTTCGAGCATTGCTCGACTCTGGAGCACAGCGGTCCTTTATAAGTGAAGCAGCTGTTCAATTCTTACAAGCCACACGCACAAGTGCCAAGTTCCGGATCAGTGGCATTGGTGCCATGAAGAATGTCACATCAAGAAGAAAAACAAAGTTGCAAGCTGTTGTCAAGTCTAAATCTGCGCAATACGCGAAGATATCTTCAGAACGATTACTGCACCGTTACCGTGTAATAAAATACCTTTGACAATCCCAAAGGGATTGACTGTTGATTATCTAGCGGATCGAAAATTCAACGTACCGATAGCCATAGATATTCTCATCGGAGCGGACTTTTACGATCAGTTATTGCTACCAGGGCTTCTATCTGGGAAGCTATGTGCTCAGAAGACAAAACTAGTATGAATACTGTTCGGAGTCATTCCAAGCAAACCATCGACATCATTATGTGCTTTTGTTTCCTATCAAGGCCTGAAGAAATCGGTACGGAAGTTTTGGGAAACAGAGGAGCTTCCAGAAATAAGATACCTTACCATAGAAGAGAAAGCTAATGAAGCTCATTTTGTACAGACTGTTAACAGGCAGCTATTAGGCAGGTTCTCTGTGAGCTTGCCATTCGAAAACAATGTAGATCCGTTTTCTGACATTGGTGACACGCAAAAAGTCACTTACATAAGATTCTGACAACTAGAATACCGATTGGCACGTATCCCAGCATTATATGAGCAATACCGAAACTTGACGGAAGAATACATTAGCCTATGGCATATGTCAAGAGTACCTGCAGACCATGTGAAGATGACTATAGCCTATTATCTTCCGCACTATGCTGTGGTGAAAAGAGCAGTAGTACCACCAAATTTAGAGTGGTATTCAACACATCCAAAAAGGGTTCCAAGGGGAAGTCCTTAAACGAAAGTTAATTTTAGAATCCTGTTTATCGATTCTCTCCGATAAAAATGAAGATGCTGGTAAATTTTGAGAAGCAGCTCATTATTGCTACTTACATTATTTACAGCATTATCCGCTGGTCCTCTAGCAGCGAGTGCAAATGATACTCCGGGTGCGGTGCACTTGTGTTTGTTTTCGAATAAATTTAACATTTGCATCCTCGATATGATGCTGGATGACCAAATACACCAAAATGAACGCAGTATAGTTTTTCTATAGCTTCCATTTGAGCTAATTTGCACTTACTGGGGCATGAACATCTTTGCACTTTACGCACCGATAGTGTGTGGCGTGATTGGCATCTAACTGATCAAATCTTTGACACTAATAATACTGGTTGACTTCTCTTTTCTGGAGGCATTCCCACCTCACCACTCGGAAATTCAAGTACCTTATATATTGAAGGGCCTTTGGACCGCTTTTGTTAACGATTTGTACTAGATGAAGTAGAAAATTCTTCTTTTCTAAGGGTCGAATTTCTTGTTTCAAAGGTTTTGACAGAAATAAATTCAATTTTGAGTGCAGCTTCCTTGAGCACCTGAAGAAGATCGACCGCATCATCTCCGAAGTCCAGAACCTTCAACAAAAAGGTCTGATTTTTTCCCTGTTTGGGGTATAGATGGAGTGTTGAACCTCCCCCAAATTCAGAGCATCTTTGACGGACTTGAATTCAACCAGTGATTTAGTTTCAATAGTTATTTTTTTGGATTACCTCTTTTGATTCCGAAGTTACATAATTTATTTTCGGCTGCCAGTAGTCAAACTATATCTCTTCCGCTTTGTCCAAATGCATTGATTAACGGAACTTTTTCTGCCTTGTTGGTGACTTTTTCAAATGAACCAGCAGAACTACGAGCGGGTTGCTTCTCCTTATTTTTATTTTTGAAATACTGAATAAAATTTATATCATTATTATTACTAGGGTTTCCTTCAATACTTTCTTCAACTTCCATTTGTTCGGTTAATCCGTCTAGCCCTGCAAAATGATTTTGGCTCTTGTTGGTGTCACCAGCACTTAGAGTTTCTTCCAGAATTACTTGCTTTACGCTTTTTTTCACCTTTGATTCCTGTTGAACTTGATTTTTCGACTGCGACTTTTGAGGCCTCATCCTTTTCTTGCATAGATCTTTGAAGGACTGTATTACTAGCTTTAGTCCATCGTTTTCTTTTGGTAGTTTGATTATTTGTCCTTTGTCTGCTTTTATTTGTAGCTCGCATCCGCCATCTGCGAAGTTTTCTTCATTATGTTTTCTTTTGTTGCAAAGAAGCCGACTAGTCGGCCAAGCCGATCACGGTTTCGGTGATTTGAAAGATCCTCTTGCAAAATGTCTCAATTGGAGTCGCGTCGTTGTACCGCATCCCCTATCCAGTGTATAGTACATATCAGTGCGTGTAAGTCGCAAACGCTACCTGCGAGCGTGTCAGATCGTGTTTTGTTTACCTCGAATTGTTTCTTGATCTTTGCTATTGTAAGCGTCAGAGCGGTGATTTTGTATGAAGATAAAACTGTTAGTGTTCATTAAAGTGAGAAAGCTCAATTAAAATTAAATCATGTCAATAAGAAAATTTCGGGTATGGATGTTTTTTGAACAATTGGACAGTGATTCTCGTAAAGTTAAGTGTAACCAATGCCAAATGATAATTTCTCGTGGTGGGCAGGGAAAAACAGCAAATACTACAAGTATGAACAACTATATTAAGCACCGACATCCAACCCTGATACCTCAGTTAGGTTCTGCTATCAAATGTTCGAACACAGTCGATTCCTCCCAGTCGCAAATCCAAGCAGAAGAACTACCTACCACAGAGCCTACTTCATCAACTTCAAAGGCTAATTCATTCGTTTGTCAGAAAAGCCAACAAAATATTGAAGATAGTTTTGCTGTACAATGGTCACGTGAAGACTCAAGATCAAGAGACATTTATATTGCGATAGGTGAAATGATTGCACTTGACAACCAGCCGTTATCAATTGTTGAGAATATGGACTTTAGAAACTTGATGAGAAAAGTTAAACCAAAATATAACATACCGGGCAGAAAATATTCCACAGAAAACATCATACCTCAACTTTACGAAGAGACTAAATCTGAAATACGAAGAGGAGTGATGGGTGCAGCTGCAATTTCAGTCACTACTGACATGTGGACAAACATAAACAACAAAGCAAGTTTTTTGAGTTTTACAGCTCACTGATTTGACGATTGTTTTAAATATCATCACGCAGTATTGCAAATGAAACATTTCCCTGAAACACACACCGCCAATAATATTAAAAACTGTTTAGAAGAAATTCCAACTTTGTGGGATATAAATACGACCAAAATTCACGCTGTAGTACGAGACAACGGCAGAAATGTGACGAAAGCCATTGACGATTCACCTTTTAAGGGAGTACCTTGTTTCATACATACTCTTCAACTGGCAATCAATACTGCTCTGAAACATGATACCATGGCAAAAATAATTGTAAAATCGAGACGAATTGTGACACACTTTAATCACTCTGATCAAGCTCAGTCAAAACTTCGTGATTTGCACCAAGAACTAAATTTATCAGATCGCCAGCTTGTCCAAGACGTATGTACCAGATCTATTCCACATATTACATGATATCTCGCCTTTTCGAACAAAAACGAGCTGTTTCTTTGTACCTGACTGAAACATCGGTAAGTTTCGAAAATTTGTCTAATGAAGAGTGGAAAATATTAGGAAAAAGCGTTGAATTGCTAAAGCCATTTGAAGAGATTACCAAGATTATAAGTTCAAGTTGCTCTTCGGTATCTGAAGTAATACCTCATCTGAAAATCTTACAAAAGTATCTAGAAATTTACAATGATAATGAAAACAAAGAAATCATGGAAATGAAAGTCCTGCTGGAAAATGATTTGAAGAGTAGGTTCGACGTGGACCATAGCAAAGTCTTCACCCTGGCTACATTGTTGGATCCAAGATATAAGCAACAGTTTTTCGAGGCTGAGGATCTCATCACCATTAGGTCACAATTTTTATTAGAATGTCTGAAAAATGGCATGAGTGATGACGAGAGCGACAGTGACAAAGATGATCTACAGACCACCTCCATCGATGAAGACAATACAGGAACAGCAACACACAGGAATTTTTGGCTATGCTACCAAGAATTCGCATCAAGAAAAATAGAAGATATTCAAGATGATACATCAGGGGCAGCTCATGAGCTGCAGTCCTACTGTGCGTTACCGGTGATAAAGCGTAATGATGATCCATTTCAGTGGTGGAGTCGCAATAATTCTAGGTATCCTGAAATGTCACGCCTCGCCAAAGTGTACCTTTGTGGTCCCGCAAGTTCCGTTTACAGTGAGAGGCTGTTCTCAGAGGCCGGAAATATATACGAAACAAAGAGAAATCGATTGCTGCCAGAAAGGGCAGAAGCGTTAGTATTTCTACATCATAGTTTACCTTTAATTAAAATATATAAGTAAGTTATAAAAAATATAAGGAGATGATGACATTTTTGTTTGTCACAATTGTCACTTTGATTTGATTAGGTTATGTACGGTTATAAATCATATAAGTACATTACTTTTTGTTTTTATGAAACAGTTCATAGTTTTTAGGACATACATATTATTTTACTGTACATCATGTACATGCAATCTTGCTTTAATATTATTTAATTTGTTAACAAAAAAATCCGACTCTTTTATTTGAATAAGGAGAAATAATTATTATAAATGTTTATTGAAGATAAGACGATATTATGTTGTTTTGTTTGTTAATTAAGATACTAATTTTGTTTAGTTAATGTCATATATATGTTTTCTTTACAAGCAAGTAATTTCAGAAATATTTCATTTAATTACAAAATGTATAAGACTGATTGATTATGGAATAAAAGTATTAATAAATAATCAAAGTTTCTATTTAATGTAGTAATTCCAATAATAGTAAGAAGCCGGATAGTTGGTGCTTTTTGCCGAATAGTCGCCGACTACGATAGTGGCCGGATAGTCGGCTTTACCGACTAGTCGGCACATCTCTATTATTTACCATTTTTCCTATGTAATTTCCTCGTAGTCCATGTGCGACATTTTGAATTTCTTTGAATGTCCCTGAAGACACTCAAGACCATTTAAAATTTTAGGGATGCGATTTGTAGTAGAGCCCTACTTCTAGACATTAAACATTTTAAATTTCGTTTGTAAAAGCTTAAATTCGTCAAGTCATAATGATTAGGTACTTCTACATCGGAACAATATTATCTGGTATGGAAAAAGCACATCTAATATTTTATTCATATACGAGTAGAAGGCGGTCCGCGGTTGAGACAAGTAAACATTGCATGTGAATGAAAGCATGCGATTGTCGTTTGACCAGTAGGTGTAGTTTCTCTGCAATTACCTGAGCGTTGCCTTTGACCTCAAATATGAATGTGAACAGCGAAAACGCACAAAAGATAGTAAATCTCAATAAATATTGGACAAACGATTAAATTTTAGTATGTTTTAATAATCGTAATACAATAACATCATTTATTTGTTTATTTTCGTTACGTAGTATTTCCTGAACGATTTGAAGGCCACTCAATATAACTCTTGGTGTTGAAACTTAATGAGATGGAATAATGGTGATTTTTTTCTCCAAAATCGCCATGCGAATTATAATGAGGCATGAACAATTTTCTAATCAATATTCTCATCGCAAATTGAGATACTCGTATAAGTCACGATACTTCTGTTCAAATAGAAAACTCAGATCACAAAATTAACAAGTGTACCCACAACCATATACATACGCCATATACGCACTACCTTTGCTTTTTGGCTCGTGCGTTTACAGGTAAATTTCCAGTTCTGGGATCAATGCTTTTGAGACTTGACTGCTACAGTGGATATTGTTTTAGGTCAATGTCATGACCAGTTGGAAGGTTTTCACGTCTCAATGAATGAAATGTAAATCTGATCTAAAAATGTTTCATCTGCGTATCTGATCAAACTCATGTATGTTATGAGTTTTTTGCACGTAGCGGATTGCACAGGGCGGTATCATTGCTTTCCATTATATGTTGCGGCAATAATTTTAATTTGTAAACAGAAATGAATGCGAGATGCACATGCTTATTTAAATTATTCGTGCAAAACTCAATTAACTTTTATTGTGTGTAATTAATAGTGCAAAATTCGATCAGATTTTTCTGTAAAAATAAAGTTGTTTGGGTATGTGGACAGTGTACTCACAACTTCTTTCGATGTCCATTATGTTTTAAATGAAATTGTTTCTTTAATACTCACAGATAGGTCCACGAATAGCGTTCATGAACGACACTAATTTTTGGCTTTCCACTTCAGCCTTACAAACAGTATCGTTGGTGTTTGTTTGATCCGGGAGAAGATACGAAATATTCCTGGATTCGTACTCTTCTATCTTGAAGCCGGTGCAATCGATTTTGTTATGCCGCTTATTAAGGAGCATCTTACAGATGGAGGGATCATATCCCAAATTCACTCTGCACGCCTGTAAAATTTAGATACACACTTTATCTCAAACACTGTCGTCAAACATTTCCCACTCACTTTCTCCAAACTAAAGTTCAAAACGGGCACACTTAACAACCCGATCGGAAAAAGGACACATATGAGCAAAGGTTCGATAATTAGAAATTTACGATAGCGCCAGATCTTCTGCAACGCACTCTTCTCCACTTTTTTATCCATTTTGTTTGCTGGACTGATCACAATACTAGCCCAATTGCACTATTCATATTCAATTAGATGTGAACTGCAACGAATAATAGTCCGATCAAACTTCTGGGCGACACGTTTCCATTCGGTAAATGTGATGGGTTAATCGCGAGTGTTAACCATTAAAAGCATCAAATCTGTACTGGCATACGACTACTGATTGGGGAATTTACGGATAATGTTTTATTAGCAACAGACCATGAAGAAACTTCTACAGGTAGGAATGGCGATCGGTGGAAGCAGGGTAAGATGACTTGCTTGTTTTTTTTTATTCGAGCAGTAATAACACAACACAAGTATTTATTTCGCACTCAAAAACATTTGCAATTACATAAATGTTTTGCAGATTGGAATTAACGATAATATTCTCGTACTCAAATTCTATCCATCGTTGGCGCTGTTAATATCGAATTATAATCATGCTTGGGCAATGTTTGAGTTTTTATTGGGAAAGGTAACTACGTGTGGCGCACCACATGTGTTTGGAACCACGTGCTATAAATTTTGTTAGATGAGATCTCAAGTCGGAGAAACCTAATGTTCTGAGTAAAAATAATCGGGGCCGAAACAGGGCTTACATATATTTTTGCGGGTACTTGGTCCAAAAACTTACCGAAATATAGCCCAAATAAGGGATAAATGAGATTTTGCTTACATAACGTTCAATGAAGTTGAAAAAAGTAATGAACGCCCAAACCGGGTCTTAAAAATAGGCAAACAATATAAATTTCTTGTATATTGAACTAAATATTTATTTTTTCTTTTCCAAAACCGTGAATTTATTGTATATAAATACATATGTACATTTCGTCCTTCACACTAGGACTTCATCAGTGTAACTACCCTTTCTTAGCCTAATCCTAAAGTATTTATCTAAATTACTTTTTAATTATCTCATTACAAATCTTAAAAGTTTATCAGAGCCATTACCTAAATCTTTGTTTAGCCTTTTTATTACAGGTATATTTCTTATTTCTATAGTTTCACTAATGTCCAATTCATTCACCTTTCTTACCTGTTTTATGACTTTCAAACTTTCAGCGCTTATCGTATGATTGCTTTCGATGCCGTGTCTGGCTACGGTCGATTTTACCTGATGTTTACTGTTCTTTCTCCACAATTCTACGTCTTTCATGTGTTCGTCAAATCGTACTACCGCTAATCTCTTTGTTTGCCCTATATATACTTTGTTGCAATCTCCGCATGAAATTTTAAAATTTATATGCCGCTTTTCTCGTGGTCCTCAATTTTGTCCTTTACGTTGTTAAGCAATTTACTCAATTGCATACCGCTTCTTGGAACTGCGTCTATGTCATATTTGCTGAACATTTTTTGAAGGTCCCTCTGCATGTCCGAGAACACTATATTCACTCTTCGCCGTTGCTTTTTATTGATGTCCAGTGTTGTATATTTCCTACCTTGTAGCTGTCGATTTTTCTTGTGGATCATTCTCTTAATTGTTTCTGCTTCATACCCGTTTTTCTGTGCCGTATCCATGATGTAAACCAACTCCTTTTGGAAGTTCACCGCACTCATTGGTACCGTTAACAACCTGTGGACCATACTACGGTATGCCGCCATTTTATGCTGATACGGATGGTGCGAAGTATTTGGTATCGTCCTCTGCGTCGTCGTTGCCTTCCGGTGTATTGCAAATTCTATCCCGTCGGTGCTTCTGATTAACATTAAATCCAAGAACGGTAATTTTCCTTCTCGCTCGATTTCGACAGTAAACTTTATTTGAGGATGAAGCTTATTCATATACTCCAGCTGTTCATTAATGTTATCCTTGCTCATCACCGCCACAATGTCATCCACGTACCTTATCCACAGTTTTGGAAGCATATTCTGTTCTTGCATCCGCTTTTCCATTGCCGCCATAAATATTTCTGCTAGCATTGGTGATATGGGGTTTCCCATTGCTAGCCCCCGAGTTGTCTTATAATATTGTCCTCGAAATACGATGAAATTTTCGCTCGTACATATTCCTGCCAGTTTCACAAACGCTTTGCACCGTTTTTTCCATTCCGCCGTCCCTTTGATTTTTTGCAACCAAAGTTCAAACTGATATAAAGCTTGTTTTTGCGGTATACTTGGGAATAACGCCTCTACATCGAAAGACACCAGGACGTCATCTCGATTCATTTTCGCCATTTTTTCTACTCGTTGAATCAAGTTTATTGAGTTTTTTATACTGTGGTCACCGTTCACTGCTGCTAGTTTTCTACATTCTGCTACCAGCCACTTAGCGATCTTGTACGTAGGTGAATTTGAATTTGCAACTATTTCTCTCATCGGATTCCCTTCTTTGTGCACTTTGGGTTGGCATTTCATTCTTGGTATTGCGGGATTTGACATTCTCAGATGGCTAACGTCTCCCAATATTGTTTTCACTTCATTCAACACTTTTTCTACTCTTTTTACTGAATCTTGAATTGGGTTTATTCGGAGTTTAAAATAACCCCCCGATTCAATTTTTCTTCGCATTTGTTCATCATAGTCCATTTTGTCCATTATGACAACTTGATTTCACTTATCTGCTTTCAAATAATAAACTGATAGTTGTCTTAGCTCTTTAATGTTCTTCATGGTCTGGATGTCGTAATTTTTTGGTTTCCCTATGTGTTTCCTTAATATTTTTCTCGCGTCTGCCCTGATTTGCTCCTGATCATCACTATACATGTGGCGCACCACATGTGTTTGGAACCACGTGCTATAAATTTTGTTAGATGAGATCTCAAGTCGGAGAAACCTAATGTTCTGAGTAAAAATAATCGGGGCCGAAACAGGGCTTACATAAATTTTTGCGGGCACTTGGTACAAAAACTTACCGAAATATAGCCCAAATAACTGATAAATGAGATTTTGTCTACATAACGTTCAATGAACTTGAAAAAAGTAATGAACGCCCAAACCGGGTCTTAAAAATGCGCAAACAATATAAATTTCTTTTGTGGAGAAAAACATCCAAATATAGGCCAAAAAATGAGCAATAAATAATCATCACATGTTACTTTTCATGGGAAGTAATAGCCATCAATCGGTAGTGTGCATCTATTGAAGTACTTTGATGAAAAAATTTGGGCATATCCCCCTCACGATTGGAAACCTTAATCTGAAAAAATCATGAGTGAAGACCTTTATGAGCACTATAACAAAAAAAATACGTCAACTTTGTTAGTAATAGTATGAACTATTAATTTTACATTTTCTTGAATAAAATCGTAAGGGCAACCTCAAATTCATTGAAATTCACTAAGTAAATGCCCCTTTACAAGTTTAATCATTACTGAAAATTTCAGAAAGATCGAATCGTATTTCAAAAGGTTATGGGGGCTTAAATTTTCCTGTATTACAGCAGCAACTATACATGGCTATGGGACAATATGCAATTCAACTCAGACACTACGGGTTTGGCAGGATTTGCATGAAAGTTTCAGGAATTTTATTGATGATGAATATCTTTGAGAATTTGTTCAATGGGTTGCACCCGTAATCGTAAACAAATTTGTAGCCGTTTTAAATGAAAATATTGCATAAAATTGTGTTATTTTTCGCGAACTTCGACATTTAATAACACATTTATTAACCATGATTGAATTTATTAGAGAATAGCTGAAGATAATGTAATAATCGAGCAGTCACCTAAGCAAACTGCTTGAAAACCAACATATTGCGGTCTAAATTTCAACTGTGAATATAAAATAATACTCATCATTTTAATTTGGAATTGAAATCTGGATACGGCAACCCTTTTTCCAACGGAGCTCTTCCACGATCGCACTTTCCCGATGTGAAGGAAAGTGGATGGAAGGCTCGCCGACTGGTTTTTGGAGCGGTCCCGTAAGGCGACGACGAGCAACTAACCGGGAGTTCAAACAAGAACGGGAGTCGTGGGCGGATCGCTGCGCATGTGATTCTGTGCATTTCCCTACTAATTCACCCAAAACAATTACAGGAATAACCGTCAAAAAGTTTCTTGGGAATTTGACCCCGTGTAGTGCGCAGCGACGACATTAGCAAACAGGTGAAACGAAGAAAAACCATGAAAAACGTCGCGGGGGAAATGTCGTCGCTGCTGGATAAATGAAGTGGAAAGTCGTAGGTCGTTCGCGGTGTGAAAACTGTGTGATTTGATTAGAACTCTTCTTGCTCCGCCAGCGTTGAAAAGTGAGTGAAAAAGTAAAAAACAAACGCGCAACATAGCAAAGTCGCTTCGTCACGAAGGAAAAGATAAGCTGTGCGGAGTAACGGTGGTGAAAATCGCGTGGAAAGTAAAAGTTTGCGGTCGTTTGTTCTACGGTCCGTTCGCTGGCCACTTGTTCATGGGCCGCCCGGGGTATAGATTTTTGATAATAAATGTATTACAGATAGACACCATTCCATTGTTAAATCAACTTACCAATGTCTTTGAATTATGTGATTGGGGAACGCAGTTTGGAATTCTAAATGTTATGAACCTATCTGATGTTGAAATTCGAAAGAATCCCATTCAAACTCTCTACAATGTGTTACGAAATATAAATTAAACCCCGAAACGATTCCTAGAAGGGAAGGATTCCTTGCACTCCAACATTTTATTCGGAAGATTACCAAGAAACCACTCCATGCGCTGAAGTACTGATGGGAAGGATTAAACTAAGGTTAGGATAAACGATGTAAATTATTAGCATTAAGTAATGTTAGGTATTAAGTATTAAGCGAAAAAAAAATAACTATAAGGTTCAATTGAAACTCGACATAGCAGCAATTAAAGCCAAAAGAAATGTATGCCGAAATAAGCACGATTGGTTTCAGAGAACCATCGAAAAAGAAAATGAAGAACGTGTCATTTTCTAAACACCTTTTAAATCTGCACTCGCAAATCTTATAATCTGACTGCAGCAACTAGCCAAAATGCTGGTTTTGGGGAAGGTTTATTGAGAAACAAATGAACACAAGAGTGGCGCGTCTGCAGCAACTAAAAGTGTATTTACTTTTGGAAATCAAACAGTTAAGTCGGGCACGTCAAATCAATTCTCAAATCATTCTAACAATAACAGTACTTTGCTTACGAAGAAACCAGATATCCTGTCGAATGCAGGTTATGCATTTGTGTTCCAGGCTCCTATGCAGGTGACCTCATCGACACTTGTGGCAACCAAGGAAAATATAGCACCAAAAAGCAACTTCAAATTTAGTGACCCCGTTCTTGTTGAAGAGACAAGGAAATTACCCAGTCCAGCTAATAATTTTGTGTTGCAAGCTACTGGAGTTATAAATAAGCAGAAATCGTCATCCACAGCTAATTCTCAAAATAGGCCTACAAATATCAGTAATATACCGGGCGCTGCTCCACAACTCAAGACTACTGGAAGCGTGTTAGATGGGTTTAAAAAGCCAATGGCAGCGGAAGCCACGTCAACGATTGTATTGTCTTCATCTTCAACTGCAGGCTTTGGTGCTCAGTTTAAAATGTCCAACGACAAATGAGAATGCTCTGTTTTCATAGTTCGTAATGAAAATTCAGCCGATAAATGCGTGTCGTGTACAAATCCGAAGGGTACATCTGATCTTGGAAAAACTCCGGTGGAAACCAGAGCAAAACCACTTGAATCACTGAAAAGTTCTTTCGGTGACAAATTCAAACCAAATTTGGATACATGGGAATGTCGGACTTGTATGATAAGGAAAAAGATAGATTTAAAACTAAGGGAAGCCTGTAACACTGCAGAGCCAGGGGCAACACAATCTACAGCGACACCTTCCTTAGTGTCTTCATCGTCATCATTAGTGCCAAACGTTTCCTCAGACTCTGGCTTTAGAAGCACAATAGCATGGAAAGAGCGCGAGAATGAATCAATCAAAGTGTTTACCTAGTGTTCAACTTCAAAACGATAAGAAAGAATATAAATTACCGCCCGTACATGATGTATACAATGGTGGAAACACTTCATCCAAGCATGTAAATAAAATTAAAAATAAATTAACAAGTACAAGAAATAGTTCGAAGGCAGTCGTTGAAGACGCTCCAGTGCAACCTGCAGCTTTGCCCGATGTACGATTGCCGATAAAAGACTCGGACAGCTCAATTGACATCGCGGATGAAGCTGAGCTTATGTTCGAGGTAATGGGCGAAGAAGATATTAACAATATTGTACTCGAAGAACCATTTGAAGAGGATGATGATAGTAGCGATGATGATTTCAATCCTTCAGATCCAGATTCAGATGATTCTGATGTACAGGTGCCCGAAGCTACTAAATCAGATGACCCTCAAGCTGGATCAAGTAGAGCTGGTCCAAGTATATTAAACGAAGATGAAGAAGAGGATGAAACCGTTAAAGCTATTATTGCTGCAATAAGAAAATCACGTTCTCATCCGCCCGAAATCAAGCTTGACAACTTTATAACCGGCATTAGTTTTCATATTGAAGAGGATATTCTAGCAATTGCTAGTATAACGGGCGATATTATTCTATACTAATATGCGAATGAGGAGAACACTCTTTTGAACACATTTTTTTTTGTGGCAAGGAGGTGAATGCTATTTATGCACAGAGTGTGGGACTCCCATGCGCGGCTGGACTACCCACTAAACACCTTCCTTGTCAACCTGAGAACCCAGCCTGGAACCGTTTCACACATTACGGGGCGCCTTCAAGCTGGGGAGTCCCTTTCCTAGCGGGAGGGGAGAGGGGAAGAGGGAATGCTAGAAGAGCGATCCCCCAGCCCCAGCGCCCCCGGCTGCTGTGAGTCCTTTTTATCTTTTAGGAGTGCCCGAGCATAATGTGCCACCTGGTTCCATTTGTCAACCGATTCTAGCATCACCGCAACTATATTATCCGGGGTGAGCTCTTTCGTCTCCCTGTAGAGTTGCCTTCGCAGCCTGACCCATTTTGTACACGCAAAAAATGTGTGACAGGCATTGTCCTCCTCTCCTGGGCAAAACCGACATTCGGGAGACCGTGACTTACCGATCTTGTGCAGGTAAGACTGAAAACACCCGTGCCCGCTCAAAAGCTGGGTCGGATAGAAGTCAGTCTCACCATGCCTTCGATTTAGCCACGGTCTCACATCCGGGATGAGGCGCGCAGTCCAACCTTCCCTTCGTGCAATTCACCCAAGACTGCTGCCAATCGTTGAGCGAGCGCTGTCTCTCCTCGCGGACAACTACCTCCTTCGCATCCTCGTTTCGGCGCAGGTAAATAGCGCGGCGCTCTCTAGCAAGGAGGGCGACAGGTATCACGCCTGCAATCACTCTCACCGCCGAGTCGGAGACTGTTGGATACGAAGATGCAATTCTCAGTGCTCCTCTTCTCTGTACCTGTGCCAAACGTTTTCGGTATACCTCCTTGCTGAGAGCGTCGCCCCATACCTCTGCTCCGTACAGTAGCACTGACCCTACAGCACTCATCAAGAGGCGTCTTCTTGATGGGCTGGGTCCCTCTACGTTGGCCATAAGCCGACTCAGGGCCGATATTCCCGAAGCAGCCTTCTCAGCCGTTGCCCTGATTTGCTCAGAGAAACTCATCTTCGAGTCGATCAGTAGCCCCAGGTACTTCACCGCTGGTTTCGATTCAATTTGTATGTCTCCAATACTGATCATCCTTACTCTAGGGATTCTCTTTTTTGTCAAGATGACCACTTCGATTTTCTCCAGTGCTAAACTGAGCCCGCGAGCAGTCATCCAGTCCCTCACTCGGCGCATTAGCATACCTAGCCTAAGTTGCGCTTGTTCAACGGTGCGTCCAGCGACCAGAGCCGCAACATCATCCGCATAGCCGACCAAGCGCGACTCATCTGGCATCTCAAGTCTCAGTAGCCCGCCGTAAGACACGTTCCACAGGCCCGGACCAAGGATAGATCCCTGGGCATCACACGATGTAATTTCCATCCTTCGTTGGCCCTGTGTTGTGTTGTGTTGTTGAACACATTTGAAGTACATATCAAAGCATGTCGCAATATAGAGTTTAGTACTGACGGCAAATTACTGTTATCTTGCTACAAGGATAAACCTGTAATGCCGACAGACGTAAGGACTGGAAAGTTATAGAAGTTTTACGACAACGCACATAATACAGAAATTTACAGGTTGTATGTGATTGATGAGAACTTATTGACCACATGGGATGCGTTTGGAACTGATCATGTTCGCTCCTCATAATTCACTTCATCCGAACGATCGAGGCAATCGTTGTGGCCATTGCATTGATATCTGGCATCGATGCAAATTTCCATCTTCACATCGAAACTCATCCTCACGACCAAACACCCATGCTAAAGCTTGCGACGCTGGAGATTCGCCAAAATCAGAAATGAAGTAGAATACCCTACGTCAATTGAGCGCAGAACAAGAGTATTTATCGAAATATAATATACTTACGAGATTCTCGGGCTGATCGCCCAACACATCCCTTCGCGGACATAACTACGGTAGACACACTCACTTAAAATTAACTCGAGTCGAACGTAAACATACGCGCACGGAATCACAATTGTCAACACAATTGACATTTCAATCAAAACAATCGGTAAGGTTGTTATTGATAAGACAGTACAGTGCGCGAAAGGAAGATGGCCACCAAGTAAAAAACTGGGGTTGCGCCCCAGATAAACGCTGCAAGGTTGAGCAGCCGTGATGAATGTTGTGGCCTTGAACTTGGGTTCTTCAACTCAAGTAAAAGAGCCGTTGGGCCAAGTCGATAAAAGAGCCAGCGACGATGAAAACGGTCTCTTTTTTTCACGGATTTCTGCCCAACGAAGGACGTCTAGCGAACCAACAGGCAGCGATCAACCTATTCTCAGGAGGAGAAAGTAAACATCGTGCACATCTGGGATTCATCAAATGAGAGATCAACCCATTGGGAGAAGGAAAAGAAAAACTGCTCGAGACAACCGACGAATTAAATTGGATCAGGCAGATTGAGTTGAAAAGCGAAGACTTCGATCATTGGCGGGGCCCCCAACGTAGTGTAAGTGTAAAGATTTTATAAATACTTTTGAATATTAATGTTGCATTAAATTACTGCTGAATAATAATTGCATTAATAACTTTTGCATTAGATTTGGATTTTTTTACATAAAATTTTGTGTCGTGGAAGTGTTCCAGCAGTGCTTTTGCGCTTGTAGCGCGCAGTGTTGACCGAACGCTTAGCTTTGGTCTGGAGTGTGCAAGGATCCTTCCGTCTAGGACCTCAATCCACGTTAGTTCTCTTTCAGTTTTTCCCTGTTGTAAGTCAGTGATTTTTCTGGTGTAAGTTAGTGGTGTTAGGAGATTTCTCCGGAAATGGTGATACGCGGCTCGACGAGCCAAATAAGGGCCACCAGAGATTATCCTGGTGGAAGGACCATTCCGGTGAGCTTCAAGCTCGCCAATTGGCTCCTGGGGGCAATTTTAGGGTTGGTGAGTGGTGCTATCTACCCCGTCTCCACGGGCTAGTCGGGACCCCAATGCCCCCAACCGGAATCGCTTGTTGCGGCGTAGCGCTCATCATTTCTCCTTTAAACCAATTGTTGAGAAGATATTTGTTGAACCGCCAAAAACGCAATCGTCTTGTCTTTGTGCACTGAAACACTAAGCGTTCCGCAATTTCCTTAATTTTCTTAAATTAATGACAATTGGTTTGAGGCCAACAACTGAATTTAAGTGACTTTAAAGATGGTTCTGTGGGCGATAATGCATGTTTGCTTTCTGAAACAAAGTTTTTTCAAATGTGGCTGTTGTATCAGCGTAGAGGGTGCCACATAGCGGTAATTTGCCAGACCTGTCACATTGCACATGTTTATTTGATACACACAGCAAGCATTGAGTCAATGATAAAGTTTACTGAGGAGTTAATGAGTCTTTAATGGCAGTACATGTTCCATTACACTACTGGAAATACCTCCTCAATACTTGTTGAAAGAAGGGTGCACACATATGTAGGTGACTCGCAAAGATACCAACCAAATGGACTTTGTGCAGAGTTACCCCAAAGTCGTTCATTCATATACGGTGTGGTTGTATTGTACAAACTTGGTGAAATGAATCAAACAAAGACCAGAGTGCAAGTATTGTTGCCATAATGCAACTCTGCAGGAAATGTGCCAACCAAACCAAGGAAACTGCATTAATTTAACTTTCTTCGATAGAGGATATGGAAAAAAAAGCGTCTTTGATTTGCCCCGAATCTAGTAACAATAATGTGCGGTTAACCTGTAAAGAATTTTAAAGTAACAATTTATAAACAAGTGTGGAGCAGAGTGCTAGTGAGACTTCCGTCTTATGAGCGCCGCTGTCGTCTTACGAGTCGAGCTGTCAAAGTTAGATCAAAAGAACGATTTTTCCCTGTTCGACGCTCGTGTCCGTGTTTTGGAGAGCAGTGAAATAGCGTGTGTTTCGCGTTCAACAAAACGAGCCGTTGCCGTCGAGAAAAGTTACAAAGAAGAATTTCGGTGGTTGTAGAGCTTCGCATAAGCCTCACTTGCGGACCCCTTTTGGATTTTCCGAGCACCGGAAATGACTCCCGTTTGTGTGCCCCTTGTTTGCATGCTTTGTGTCGCGCGGATCCAGCTGTTTGTAGCGACTGCAAGGAAACCAGAGAAAGTTAGAAAAATTGACGTGTACCGAGGAGGAGAATATAACATCAACATAAATTTTAACTTAAATCGTTGGATCAAAAAGAAGAAAAAAGACGGTTACCACGATTCAAGAAGAAGAGTAGGAAAATACGATACTTGTGTCATAGACAGACAAATTGAGACCTCAGCGTGATTCCCTGGATGATCTTTTTACGTAAGCTACCGAACAGGCAAGTCATTTAAACGATAAAATAGCATCCAGAACAACAAAACAAAACGTAGGTAAAAAAAAGTCGAACGCACAATATTTTTGTAGTTGTGTTTAGATATTTTTTTAAAAAACTTAAAAATGTAAGTAACTATTTGAAGACGTCTAAAAGAATAGATATTTACAAAGCAAAAAAAAGGAAACGTCTCTCAAGTGCCTTATTATTTTTTTTCGCGTATTATTACCAAGTGTGGATTGATTAACCTTAAGTTTCTTTTTTTTGTGTGCACAACTCAGAATTATATTTAAAATACATACACATACGTAGATGCACCCAAAACGCGTAGTAAAAGGAAAGCCAATTATTTATATTTAACATTCTCGTTTTTAATAATTTTATGATTCCATTTTGAATATGACCTCTTCCAACAAAACCATGTTTTAATATAATTGATAATTTTTTGAGTATTTAAAGAGACAAAAAAAATTGACCGGGTACAGCCATCGGGCGCGCTCTTCCCTTCTTTTTGTTAACAGGGGCTCTTGCCGGGTAGAGTGGCCTTCCGCTTGCATGCCCTTTTATGGTATAGAGTTATGTGATTCCACCGCATAACGCTACAACATAAGTTGCTGTCTGTATTCCTCATTTGATGGAAAGAGTCACGCAAAATACGTTTATATGAGTTTTTCACTCAACCGGGAAATACATGGCCACGTCTACGTTCGGATCTTGATCCAGTTGGAAGGGTGCGAGGGGGCACCGCTTCCACCTGGGTACCCCACTCTTATTTGGGGATCTAAATAACGACAATGTCTCCTCAAGTGGTCTTCCATTTTAGCAAAGCTCTATTTGTCCTCTGAACTAATGTGTTCATAGTTCTTAGCGGTTGCCTCCTTTTTCGAATCCGGTCGAGAATCAAATAACCTTTCCAAATTCGTGGATGCGAAGAATATTTTTGTAGTGAGTCTTGTGTAGGGGGAAAAACGCGTCCCACGACACCGCAACGCTAGACTGGCAGCGCATTCACGCGTCCCCAGACAAGGCCAATCTCGGCGGATCTTACCATCCTCTTTCGCCAAAGTAGCAGACCATCGCTGCAGTCCTTTACCTACATTTATATACATCCATTTCACTACAATAAGCAGCTTAAAAATAATCGATGAAAAAGTTGTGTAGGTAGATCCAATAACATAATGGTTGAAATTCGTTTAACTTTGCTAATAACAGTAGAATCTGTAAATTAAATATTTTCGCCAGTAAAGCTGTATTAATATGATGAAATAGCATGAATGTAGATATTTAGTTGTCCTTCAAATGGTCCTTATGCTCTATGAATTTTAATAGAATGTACAGAAGTTAATCCCGTTTGAATTTTCTCCAATTACAACAATCAAATACTACATGGGCTTTCCATCAAACCAGACACTACATTTTTCGATGCATTTTCTCCAAATAAATAATAGAGCAAGAAGACCTTTAAGGTTCAGCTAAGCCAATGATGTTAGCAATACGTTGGCCGCTTAAAATGGAGTAACACTAGTTTTTCTTTTAACGCAAAATATATTTGTCGTACATGTCATTAAAGTTTTTCTTGAATTAAATGTCTGCATACACTATGATAAGTATAAAACCCTTCCGACACGAGTGTCGTTCTGCCTACTCAACTTGCTTCATTTTATTCACGCATATTTTTTATGTATATCCACGTATAGCTTTTGAACGAAGATGGGTAGGATTCTGTTTTTACTTAACTGTTAAACTTGCTTGACATTAGGTCCCAACTGAAGGATATTTTGTGATTTTTTAGAAATACCCTCGCCCAATTTATTTATTTGTTTTTCCTGCGAGTTTTTTAACGTCATTATAAATGGCTGTTAGCTCTCCAATCCATGTCATCAAATGTCAAAAGTGTAATGAACCCGAACCAGGAGATAGAGTTTGGAAGTCATTTGATTCAGTTGTGTGTTTATTCGCTGCGATTAATTTATTAGTTATTTGTTGTTTGCAACCCTTTTTTACTTAATATAAGTGATCAATTCCAAACTAAGTGTACCTTTTTTGACTTTAGTGCATTCATTAGGTGCGGTTCTTGACTTAGATCCTATTGCGTTTCAAAGTGTATTTTCTTCTCTAAACAATTTTATTACGCTTTATGTTGCTTGTCAGTGATTTACCGCTGTACCAAAGTTTTGAACCTTACATAAGTTGCCCAGTGCTTGTTTCTCATTCTTGTGCGCCTGAAGGTAAGCTAATTCAAAAACTCTACTGCTATTAACTCTACCAATATTTAACCCTAGAAACTGTATATTAAACATTTTTTAAGTTGTGTGTTAAATAATTCTTATAAAGTCGAAATCGTGAAAAATAAATATGCTGAGCTTAAATAAGAAAATCTCCTGCTGCGTGTAAAAAATCCCGACAAAACGTCATTATTATTGTGTTTCGGCCATTGCGCTCGGTCATATCATGTTGCTTGTGTGAGCATTAAAGGGCCAGTGGCAGATGTAATCAACAAGTTTGAAAACGATGTGCATTGGTACTGTGAATCAGGCAGACGCTTTTCTTTGGCAGCCTAAGTCACTTGTCTCAGATTAGCTAGCCAAACAGTTAAACCCTTATCCGATGAACTAAATGCTCTGTAAATAAAATGTCAATCGGCATGCAATAAAATTCACGGATACGTCCACAACTGAAGGGAATCTGACTTCTCCGCATTTACTGCTGCCTATGTCTTCTTCTTCTTTGTAGTACTACAGCCTCTCTTGGGCCTTCGCTTCTTGCAAATAGCGCCTCCAACTGTCTCATTCCATTGACCGCGTCCTTCAGTTTTCCTGTGTATGCAGCTGGTCTTTAAGATCGTCAAAACTAAATTAAATATTTGATTTGCAAGTTGTATTCTTCGGCGTATTTTATCTCCTGCCTATGTCACCTGATCCATGTTAGGTGATCTGTTGACTATCAACCTCGATCCATCGCCGTCCATCATAACTCGTAGCAAGTCTCAATCTAAGTTTCCACCATTCGACAATGCGAAGCATACGGCTGGCTCGGAATCCGAATTGATGCCCTCATCATTACCTGGATCTTCAACTGCCTGCCAGGGAGCGATTCCGGAAACCTTGGATGCATCAAAGGTACCAACCAATGGTTCTACATGTGCTTCATTGCCAAAGCAACAACCAGCCAATTTACCGACTATCCAAGCTAATGAGCCAAGCCGTCATCAACACGAACAGTTGGTTCGAATCTTTGTGTCTCACTTCGCATCAAATACCTTACCGAGCAAATCGAAGACTACGTTATACAAAAAATAGGTATGACTCCATCATATCTATCCTGTAACGAGCTCAATGATGAGAGCCGTTTCTTGGCTTCTTTCAACATAGACGTGAATGCTGAGTGCCGAGCTGTCTTATCGCAGGAAGTTTTGTCGAAAGGTGCTCTGGTAAATTAAGTATTTTTTATTAAAGTGCTAGGGGACTTCAAACTAAGCTCCAAGATTTTTTAATTTCAATCACAGTGGCTTATGATGGTATTGTCTGCATAACAGAACGTGGCAGAATGGTACCATTAGTGATATTGATATCTCTTCTATACATAAAATATTTCATCGTGATCGCGATACGTCTATGTCGTCTAAGCCTGATGCTAGAGGAGTTTTCGTTGGCGTTAAATACGATCTTCAATGTAATCCTTGCAATGATTTACTTCCTTCTTCACCAGTGGAATGTGTACTAGTCAGAGTTTTCATAAGCCCCGGCTCTTCTTTATTAAATGTTGGTATCTATGTTGCTTGCAATTCACCTTTAAGGGTATATGAAGACTTTTTTGATGAACTAAATCAATTCATCATTTTTAAATTTTCGCACGGCTTATTATTTATTTGGGGAGACTTCAATACGCATCTTGTAGAGTGAGACATTTCCTCACATCCTAGAATTGCTACATCCAACCCCTTATCCAATAGCTTGTCATCATTTATCTCTTTCAATTCATTAGTACAAGCAAATTTCATTCAGAACCTAAATGGGAGGCTACTGGATCCTGCATCCTTAAGCTCAACACTCTCAAATAATGCAGTACTCACTTCTAGTGATCTTTATGTTAGAGCTGATTCACACCCTCCTCCATTCTGTGCTGATCTGGTTGTATCGGTGTTAATATGTGACCGTGCCTTTCAACCAGCTATTTATAATTTCAGAAAGACAAATTTCCCTGCCATATCCAATGTACTTTCTAACATAACGTAGGATAACTTTTTCGCTGGTATCTCATGTCAGCAAGCTACGTCCAAATTCTACGCCCTGTTGTACATACTCATTGCTGAACACACGCCAATCTATCATCGAAAAATTGCTACTGATGCTCCATGGTTTAATAGAGAAGTATGCCGGCCGCTCCAAAATAAAGAGAAGGCTAGAAAGAAATATAAGCTCCTAAAGTCCTCAAAAGCATTAGGTGAATTTTCAAGGTTACGATCATTAGCAAAACCAGTGATAAAATGCGCCATCAATAATTATTTCGGTCATATTGAAGAATCACTCTAGAATAATCAACTTGAACCATTTTGGACTTATATTCGAGCACTTAAGAAATCGCCTGGTATACCGAATAACATATATGATGCAATTCAAGTGCAGATAATCCTGACTCGATCCTTAACCTCTTTGCACGTTTTCTCTCCGCTACCTTTAGTAATCCTCCTGCTAACCATCATTTCAGTCCTAACTTTTCGTATTAGACTATTTTGGCTGATTTCAATATATTGCCCTCTGATATTGAAAATAGACGTATCAATTTGAATGACCCTGTTGGCCCTGGACCAGATGGAATTCCTTGCTTTTTTGTAAAATTGCTTTCATCAGCTCTTTCTTCCCCATTTTTAATAGTATATTTCCTGATATTTGGAAAATGGCATATGTTACTCCCATTTTCAAATCTGGCAATGCGTCTGATATTTCAAAGTACCTTCCTATTTCTATTCTCTCAACATTGCCCAAAATTTTTGAACGGGTAATGCATTCTAAGCTGTTTCCAGTGCTAGGCTCTGTGCTATCTAATCAACAACATGGTTTCATTACACATAGGTCCACGTTAAGCAATCTGCTGGCATTTTCGGATTATGTTTCGCAAGCTTTAGATGCAAACTCTCAGGTTGATGCTATCTATACGGATTTCAAAAAGCATTTGACTCCGTACCAAATAAAATCCTGCTAACGGCAGGAGATCCAACAAATTCTCACAATCATCAGGAGTACCACAAGGATCTATACTTGGCCCTTTATCATTTAATATATATATCAATGAGCCTCCTTCATGTTTAAGTTCACCATCGATCTGAAGCTATACAGAAGAGTTGATAACTCACCAGACTGCCTTGATTTATCAAACAACCTTGATATTGTAAGTGATTGGTGCCATGTAAACCACCTTCATTTAAACGTCCTAAGTGCTACATAATGTCATTCACAATTGAGAAATGTTTCATCTATTTCATAGAGTATATTGATTCTGAGGTGCTAGCTTGTGCTACTCGATTAAAGGTCTTGGAGGTTTTTTAACTCTAGCCTTAAGTTTGATATCCATATCCAACAAACGGCAAACAAAGCTTTCAAAATGTTTGGTTTCATACTGCGCCACGTAAAAGTCTTTCACAATATTCAAGGAGCAGATTATCGATTATTGCTCACAATTATGATCACCGCATCGAGGCTACCTCATAGCCACTATTCAATCCATCTAAAGGCGGTTTACCAGAATTTTGTTGTAGAATTTTAGTTTACTTTGCCATCCTCATGAAAATTGTCTTTCCTTACTCCAATTACCAACGTTAAATTCTCACCGTACATATTTAGATGAGTGTCTGCTTTTTAAATTCTTCTTCTTTGTAGCCCTACTGCTCCTTTAAGCCCTTCTCTTAGAGATAGTTAGAGTATCTCATTCCACGCACTCCACAAGGTGATATGATCTTTATCACGCTTTGGCCGTGTGTCCGTCCACCCAGCTGCGATACGTTCTGATTTTTAAAGCAGTACGTATCATAACTGAACATGTTTATAGTCCGTCCGAAGAACCACTTGAACTAAATTTCGTTGACGCCAACGAAACTTGAACCAGAGACCTTCAGCTTACGGGCTTAATGCTCTAACCACTACACCATGCGGACTACTTTTTAAATTCTTCCATCATCAAATAGGTTTGCAACTGGTTAATTGCATACAGGTTCGGAATGCAGTTAGACAAACTGGTTTGTCGGAAATTTTAGGGTACGATTTGCACATACAAATGTAATATTTAACTCAGCCATGGTTCTCTTACAAAGAACACACAATTCCTTGGAGCCTGGTTCTATTCTGCAATCTGTTTGAGATTCAAAAATACACTTAAATCTAAATTATTGTTCACTATGTATTATTGCTGTTTATTGACCGTATTGTTTTATATACACATATAATTAGGCATTAGCCTGTAATGTATTGTTTGCCAATAAATAAATAAATTACGAACAAAGTTTATTGAGGATATTTTCCGAAGTGAAATTTGATTCAAACATCTTCTTTTGATACAATGTTTTTCGCGGAGTAATAATCTCAGATATGCTCAGAGCATTGAAAGAGCTATAAGAAATTTTACAGGAAATGTTCAGCAAATTATGTATTCCTTCTACCAACGATAGGGATAGCCCAAGGAAATTGCCACCTCTGCAATTTATGCATACGTTAACTACATTGAAACTTCGTTAATATCGAATCAAACTTGTACATTCTGATCGTACCTAAAATCTTTAAGGAACTCTCATCATGTCCCTGATAATATTAGTCTGTATGGTGTGACATCCTCTACTCCTCAAGAATCTTGTGAACACTTCGCCTCTTATTTTTCTTCCTTTTTTGGCAGGGCTAAGCATTCCCCAACATGGCTTCATTACACACTCCTTCAACCAATCTTCTTGCTCTTTTTCCTCCACTACTTTTTGTACTAACTCTTTGCAGGTTGAGCTACTGTTAAATAATCTTGACAACAGTACCAAACCCTGATGGCATTCCAAATTTTCTAGCAAAATCTTTATCTTCTTCACTTTGCGACGGGTAGCGGTGCTAACTTCTTCACACATCGGATAAGATCTCCATGAACTATTTTGAGCCACACAGTTCTTACCATTCCATCGTGATCGGGAAAAACTTTGATGACTCTTGCTAATTCCCATTGTAAGGTTGGTAAGTTAATATCGCGTACGGTTACGATACTTCCCACCTTGACACCGTGGCTCCCCCGGATCCACTGACGTCGTATATTAAGCTCGTTATGGTACTCCTTGTACCTCCTGCCCCAAATGTTGCGCTTGACCTTTTTTATGCTGGCACGTTGATAGATGATTGCTGGAAGTCTTTAAAAAATCTTGCTTAGGCAAGCTTGAAGAATAATCACCAATTAAGAAGTGGGAGGGGATCAAGGCATTAAGGTTGCTGGGATATCTGATCCTAACGACTTTAATGCCTTGACTCCTTCCCACTTCTTTGGTGTTAATGGACGAGAATTTAAAATAGCTTCAACTTCAATTGCAGGTGTGTTAAATTGTTCATATGTGAATAATTCGTTGCCAACCACACGCTCTAAATGATGCTTAAACGATTTAACCGCAGCTTCCCAAATGCCGCCAAAGTGTGAAGATTGAGGTGGAATGAAGTGCCATGTAATTTCATTATTTGCAGAATATATTTGAACCTTTCTCCATTTTTATCTGTATTTAATAGAGCATATAGCTCTCGAAGTTCGTTATCGGCACCTACAAAATTTGTCCCATTGTCTGAGTAGACTGTAGCATATTTTCCTCTTCTAGCGATGAATCTCCGGAAAGTAGCTAGAAACTCGGATTCGATGGTGAGACGTCAAACCGAACATATCGCAAGCGGAAACATTAAGGTGTTGAAAATCAAGGTTATAAAGAAAAAGAAAACGAAATACAAGTATAGCGGAAAAAAGGAATTAAAGCCCGGAAAACTGGCAACAACAGAGGTGCAAAGCGAGTCCCCAACCATTCAAAGATGGTCCGATGCGGACAATGACGAGAAGGCGCACCCACCAAGAACGAAAGCGGCCAGGAAAGAAGTACTACTGCTAGCAACTATGGAAGTAGAGCAAGCTGCAACAAACGCTCCAAACAGTGTAATTATCGACCGGATAAACATTAAATCGGAAGGATTCAGAATGGCTCAAGGTAAATTGGCAATAAAACGAAACTCACCCACTCTTACCCAAGCACCAACCCTCCATAATCCAAATCCATACGCGCCTCTCTCGGGAGAAGGAAAACTAACCTCAAATCAAAACAAGTGTGCCCCCGAAAGTCATGGTGTCCGCCTATACTTGTAGAAGGTATCACGGCTATGACGGTCAAAAATATCATGGAAAGGAGCCCCACGACGAAATACAGAATTACTCGCCTGAGCGCGAGCAAATTAAAAATTACAGTCGACGAAGTCGCCATCCATGACGAACTACTGGATTTGATCCGCAGATCCAAAGCAGAAGGTTACTCCTTCACTCCGACGGAGCGCAAAAAATACACAGTCGTCCTTAGAGGGGTAGACTCGGCATTCAGAGCCACACAGGTCAGAGAAGACATTGAAATACAATGTCCGGACATCGAAATAGAAAATGTCTTACCGTTAACCACCGGCTGGTCTAATGCGAACGGCGTGAACCTAGACCTATTCAAAATAATCCTCCATCAAAAAGAAGATCAAGAACGCCTCATTAAGCTTTGTTTCATCCTTCACCAAAAAGCGACATGGGAAAAGCCAAGAAGGAGCGACCTTCTCCAGTGCTATAGGTGTCAGCGCTTCGGCCATGTCTCGGCAAATTGTGCCTTCCAGGCAAGATGTGTGGCCTGCGGAGAGGACCACAACCCCCAAGAATGTTCAAGAAAGGACATTGACAGAACAAGCACCCCACCTTTCTGTGTTCTCTGCAAAGAGAAAGGCCACCCATCAAACTTCTCCGGATGCCCGGAAAGGAGAAGGCTGATAGATAAGATAGCGTTTCTAAAAAACAAAAGAACAACCCCCATTTCAACCCCACCGTACGAATATATCCAAAAACCATCAGCAACAGCCACACCAGCACATTCAGTACCCCTTTATTCGGAAGTCACAAGTGGAAGAAACTCAACCATGCCCCGGAACCCAGAATCACAAGGGAACCCCCTTCAAAGACTCCACTACGAAACAGTCCAAGTTTTAGGAGTGTCTCCAGGTGAACTCCTAAAAAAGGTTGCCTAATTCTGGCCGAAATACGATGGCACGCCAACACAAGACAAACCAGTCGTGCTGATTGAGCTATACATCAACCTGTATGGGGGTAAATAACCTGACCACTATCTGCCTCAACATAAACTCTCTAGTTTCCCAGGACAAAAAGAATATTCGTGACTAGCCTTACCAAATCCATCCAACCAGACATAGTTTTCGTTAATGAAACAGTCTTAAAACCGATACACAAGGTCCGAATAGAAAACTACCAGGTACTCAGAAACGACGCAGGCAGAGGCACCGCCATTCTATATCGAGACAACCTATCAGTCGACCAAATAAACTTTAAGCATCCCGACATTTCCTGCACACTAGCAACCTTGAACATGCGAAGACGCAATGGTGGTCATGGGAAAATATTAATTGGGTCCATTTACATCCCAGGAAACCTGGGACCTGCTATAGAACCGACTCTCAATAGAATACTAGCAATAGCTGCTAACCACGATTCTATCCTCCTTGGTGGAGATTTCAACGCGAGACATGAGTACTGGGGTGATTCCACGCGGAGCCCAAACGGCCAAAGAATATAAAAATGGTTCCTGACAAGCGCATTTCTAACATGCGCCATTGTCAACGCAGGTGTCCCCTCATACCCGAGAAGCAGCTCCTTCTTAGACAACTTTCTGGTGTCACAAGACCTATTAACTGGGAACACAACTCCCTACCAATGTGCAACCCTTCCATCGATATCCGATCGCTATTGTCTGAAACTAATCCTCCACCTAAACAACCTAACCACTATTGAAGACACACCGAAAAAATTTCGATCCTATGCCTCTGTGGACTGGGCAGAGTTCAGAAAAGACCTCGAAGACGATTTACCCCCCCTCCCCCTGAGAACCGAATCCTATCTAACCAGGAAATCGATATCCACATCCAGAACCTAACCGAAGCCATACTAAGACGAATGGACGCAAATGCGCCGGAAGAAAAACTGAAACAAGGGCTATACAGATGCCTGACGCAAGATACCAAATCACAGATGAGGGAACAAAAACGGAAAATTCAAAGGCTTAAACGGATCTTCCACCGGCACAACAACCGTATAAACCAGGAATATCTCACTCTCAAAGCGGAAATCACTGAATTCAACAACCGCATAAGGTGGCAAATAAGACGTGAGATGAACGAAGACTATAAAAGAAGATTGAGTTTACTCAAACCATCCTCAGACGTCTTTAGAGAAATTAATAAACTAACGGGCCGACGGTCATATAATTTCAACATCGACAGGGACCCTATCAAGCACAGAGGGCTACCCATCTCCACACCTGAAGAAAAACTGCAAGTGATCTCTTCATTCTACGGAAACCTGTACCGAGAGAGAGCCCCAGAGAACGAACGAGTACAGGAAATGATATCGGCTGTAAGAGATAGAAACATTGGTCACCAAGGGTCATACCTTATAATATCCTCTGATACCAACAAGGCAGTATCTCCGCAACACGAAACATTCGGGGAATTTTTCGCCTACGTGTCAGAAGTAGAAGATACGAGAGCCGGTCTTAATAATAAAACCTCTTCAGGCCTAGACGGTATCCCCAATAAAGTAATAAGGAAATCTGGCGCAATCGACACGAGAAGTTTAGCAGTCATCTTCAACAATTGCATGAACAATGGTTACTTTCCAGAAAGATGGTAACGAGGCAACCTGATCCTTATTCCTAAACCAAACTGCGACGGAGAAGTAAAAAACTTTAGGCCAATCTCCTTACTTTCTAACATCGGTAAGATTCTGGACAGAATCATTCTACGGAGATTTAGAGCATTCTCAACGAAGCTAATCCCCGAGTTTCAGTTCGGATTCCAACCCAAAAAATCCACAGAATACGCCATTATGATTGTGCACGACACCGTCGTAAAAAACTTGCGCAAAAAACAATGCACAGTCGCATGCGCGCTAGATCTACAACAAGCGTTTGACTCCGTTTGGACTGATGGGCTAAAATTTAAACTCATATACTCCAACTGTCCCCTGGCCCTCACCCGTATCCTTGATAGCTTCCTACAAAATAGATACTTAACTACTGAAATATCCCACAGAACTTCAACACCTAAACCTATCCTGTCTGGAGTCCCACAAGGATCCATATTGGGACCAAACCTTTTCAATTTCTTCCTACACGACATCCTACATTCCGCCCCCACAATCAGAGCCCAAAACGTCTCCAGTAACCTGAACATGATCATGTACGTGGATGATATCCTAATCCTAGCCAGTCACACTCTTCCCATTTCCGCCATGGAAATGGTGCAAAGAGAAGTCGACATTATAGCACGCTATTTAAAGAATTGGGGGCTCCAAATCAACGCTGCTAAATCGAAAATAATTTGCTTCCGTAACGCGAGTGGTAAAGGGCACAAACTAGCAGTGCAGCAAAGCAAACTAATCAGGGCGGTTATCGAAGGGGACACGGTGAACCCAAAAGACAACATCAGGTACTTGGTAGTGAACCTCAACAACAGGTTCAAAATGAACTGACATGCAAGAAAGGCAATAAATAAAGCCAAAGGAGCTGCTGCACTAATCTCACCCCTCCTATCCTCCAAATCCATCTTCCCAAATGTGAAACCTCTCATGTATAAAACCCTAATCCGCCCCATCATCACATACTCCTTCCCAGCCTGGCTGACAATTTCACCAACAGTAGCCGAGGAATTGCAAATACTCGAGAGGAGGATACTCAGAAAATATATATACCGACGCCCCAATAAAAAATACTACAAAAACAGCGTTCTTTATGAAAAAACTAAAGTGACCCCCATCCTGCAATACATGCTCGAAACAAGCAAAAAGCGAATAGCTAAATGGCAGACACACGAGTCAAATCTAATCCGGGACCTCTTCAATAGTACCCCCACCTCTGAAAACCCATATTATCTCTCTCCCATAAGAATCCTCCAAGACTTCCAGATTAACACCGATCCCCAACCAAACTCCCCAAAACCCATCTTCTACTATATATCGTCCCCCAACACCTACAGGGGCTAAACCAGCTCGAACTTCCATCGGGGAAGAAAATTAGAACCTAACATACAAAAATCAAGTAACCGACTAAAGAAATAAAAAATAACTTCGTAGACCCTGAAGATCAGGTCGGTAGGAACTGTGCCTCTTCTGAAAAGCGATTTTTGGATGTAACGCTTGAAGAGAACACACGACCAACCAAAACTAAAAAGACAATGTAATTAGGCTAAGAATAGAATAAGTTAGGTTAGTTTAGTTTAGGTTTTAATATGTAAATAAACAACTTAAAGTCAATAACCGTAAGAGCAAACGGTATAGAAAAATTTCACTAGCACTTTAAAAACTGTAAAGTATAGACTCAGGTCGTTTAAAAAAGCTTAGGACATTTGACAAAAGTGTCACTGTCAAACATTAAAAGTAGGTTAAGTAACATATGTCAAAAGAAAAGTCTCAATAAAGTACTACTACTACTACTAGCTAGGAACTCTGTAGCAACCACGGAAGTCACCGCAGTTGCAGACATTAAGAATTAGCAGAGAGGTGTGTAGCCCGGGGTGGCATACTGAGGCCGGCTAGCGCTCAGTCGTGTCGTGGGTCTTCCGGGACACCCTCTGCTCGTGCTGAGCCACCTTACATATAAATACTAGCACATAGGGAAAAGGACGGGAAAGGGAAGGTCATATTGAGAAATGAAAGTTTGTTGTCTTAACAAGACATGGCCATTTTATTTAATTCACAAAAAAATAAGAAAGAAGTTAGAAAATTCACAAAATTTAGGCACGCAAAATCCGTTAGATACAATTTAATAAAAGGAAAAAAAAATATTAATTTAACAACATAAACTAACAGTATATAAGAAAAAAACTAATCCAAATTATTACTCACGCTTTCCTTGTTGAACTCCGAGCGCTCGGCGAAAAACAAACGAAAGGAATTAGGGGCACCTGAAACTCAAGTTTCAATTCAAAAATTATTATTAACACAAGTCCAAAAAATGAAATCACAGAACGGCCACTTTTCATAAGACGCTGATTACTCTTTCTCTTCGCTAATTCATTATCTTTTCCATTTCATCCAACAGTTTATCTCCAAATGCAAAAAAAAATTGAATATTTTCACCACTTTATAGATCAAATAAAGGAGTTCATGGAAACTTCCCTCTGTGTTTTTTTTTCTTTTTTTTTTCTTCTTGTCTTAATAACTCAAATTACGACACTTTCCTATTTCACTTTTAACTGCCTTATCCAACAATTAAAATTCTAGTTCACAATACAAGTTTTGATTTTATTTTCCACACAATTTTTTTGGTTTTGAATTATGCCTGATTATTCTTATTCGCGGTTCACTCCACTTGACTAAGTTTTTCTTTCCTTAAATCCGCACTTAATTCCACCCGCATATGCCCCAAACAAAATTTTACTAATTTTCCCAAGGCACTTTCTCCTCTTCTTCTTTTCAAACTTCAAAACAAAACCGAATCTTTTCTCCTCGAATTAACAAATCCCGCACAGCCAAACACAATCCTTTTTATCTCCAAGTCCAATCTCGACTCACGATCATCGCCCGCCTTTCCATTACTTCCGGAGATATCAGGGAAGCTACCTGGGACAGGTGGGCGGTGGGTTGAAATTAGCTGACAAAATGTGCCAGGGCGTTGGGAACGGGGAGAAGAGTTTGCAAGAGGGAAAACAATGCGGGTATTAATAGACGTAGGTGTCAGCCACTGAAGACGTCTGAGCTCCGGATCCACATTCGTGGCCACATCTACACGCTCATATGGCTGGGTGGGATTTGCCCGAGGAAACGATATTTCCTTATGCACCGGGGTTGTTTTGAAATCGCAAGCATTGCAGTGAGACTTGGTAACTCCTTCCTTCCCACAACCAAAACAAAAAACGTGTCTGATGGGGGAAGCACAATCAAAAAAATTATGGCCTAAATCCTTACAATTCCAGCATATCCTAAATTGTCTTCGTTGTTGATAGTCCGAAGACAAACCAATTTTCGGTCGGGATGCTACCGCTTGAACCTGAGGAGTCTCAAGGGGAAGGCATTGATTGGGTTGCGCAAGCTGAGTTGGTAGATCGTATGCTGTCGAATTACGAACATTTCGCCAATTTAAGGGTTCCTCGTTACCGACATTTTGGTCACAATTTGGAGAATACGGTTTATTGTATATGTCCCAGTCCATCAGGTTTTCCGGAAGTCGTACGGAATGCACACCTCCCACCGCACGTCTTTCGAACAGCCTGCGCCGGGACTCTACGTCCCTCCACGTATCCTCGGTGCGACAGCATCTTTTTTTTTTGTTTTTTTTTTTTCTTGCCTGCGGGCGAACATATTTTCCCAAATATGAGCGTCATCAAGCCAAGATCCAAATCGTTCCATGAACTCCACTTTTAGCTGCGTCCAACTCAAGTTTCTATGCAGGTCACGTATCTGCCAGTACCAGTTTTCGGCATATCCCTGCAGCGGAACATGAAAGTCTCGAACGAGTTCACGCTCTGTGAGACCATAATCTCTAGCCATAATGCTAGCACGAAACAAAAATTGTCGTGCATTCAAACCATTGGAGCCACTATCGAACCTAAAACCCCATTTGGTGATTGGGATTATCGTTTGATGAGTCTCAACTGCCTGATCACCATCCTGGAACGAGAGCTCCGACTGAGGATTTGGCAAATCTTGGGAAGAGCGTAATGAACAGCGAGTGAAATTATCGGGTTCATGTCGTATGTGCGGAAACATGATGACTATCAAAAACAATAAAAATCTACAGACCATCTAAATAATTTAAGTACATATATTAAAATCAATGAACAGACGGACAACACCGACAATTTGAATAAAAGAAATAATTTAATAAAAAACAGACGGACAAACAAACGATTCTTTAAAAATAAATTAAAACTGGAATGCTAGACAGACAAGTAAATAAATATATAAAATTTTAGCACCTAACCTAAACTAAAATTGAAATTAATTTGACAGTCTCAAAATATACTTTAAACGAACCCAAACCAAAACCTAACTCACTACCCTAAACTATAATCAATTAACCAAACTCAATCTTACAATTATTCAAACCCAAAACAAAATAATTAAACTAAACGCAATCTCCAATCATCAAAACTAAAACTAATAAAAATTACTCAAAACTAACAAATACCGTAAACCCAATTATCTAAAACTAATCTAAATCATAAACCCTAATTAACTCTAATAATCTATAACCAAACTAGACCTACATTCCCCAATAAAATAAAATAACCAAAATACATAACTATAAAGATCAATTCCATAAACCCGAACCCACGACCCTGAGATTAAGAGTCTCATGCTCTACCGACTGAGCTAGCCGGGCTCAGTATGCCACCCCGGGCTACACACCTCTCTGCTAATTCTTAATGTTGCTACAACTCTTCGGTAGTTAAATCGCTGGCTACTTCTTAGTGCACAGCCTTCGTAGAAAGACAAATAGATATTGCGATGTAAGCTTTTATTTTCTTTTTATTCCCATAACGTCTTTCTTTTATAAGGAAGGGTCCACAGTAGTCAATGCCTACATTCAAAATGGGACGAGTTGATATCGAGCGAATATTAGGCAAACTACCCATCACAAGAACATATTATTTCACAAGTTTGATTTCTACCATCTTAAGAACAATAGACTTGCCGCAAATTTAGAGAGTTGCCTGCACACCTCCATCCAAGGTTTGTAGATGATCCTTGCTAATTAGCAGATCAGTAGTATGATGGGAGGTAGGTAAAATAATTGGATGTTTACGTTGATAAGCATATGGTGAATGCATTGAGTAATTAAATAATACTGGAGTGGACAACCACGACACAATGTGGTCGCAACAACCCCTGCGACCACTTTTCCTACTGCTACGCTCTTGTTTACAACGTTAAAGAGAGTCAAATCGCACAAGCAAACATGGCTGCTGCTCAATGTAAACAAATTTTCATGCTATCCTAAAAACTTGTTTTCTATTTGAAAAACCTTCACCATTATGAGGAAAACATGCAAAATATTAACAAACTATATACTTAACTTATCTGTGAAAGGAAGCATCTACAGATCCTTTTTGACTATAATTTTTACACGAAGGCACTACAAATTTCACTTTGAAATAGTATAGTAATTTCACAGTGTCACACGTTAAAGTTACTTGAATCACAAACCACAATCGAATCTTTAAACCCTTGGAACGAATTTAGATCGCGAACCCTTTCCACAGTTTTAATATCGGACGGGGAGGAAATGACAGACAGATCGCTTGGAAGAGAGCAGAAATCGGTCGCATGCTCTCTCATGCATTTTATATGAGCTTATCCCATCCAGTTCTTATTCATCTGAGGGTGAATGATGAAGCCTACTGCCAACGCGAATCAAACCGTCCTTTCCTAAAAATAGGTTTAGTCCGAGTAATTTGCTTTTTGATGATAGTTTGTGACTGTTTAATAATGCGCTGCAATCATCAAAAAATTAATCTTTTTGTAAAATGGGTACAATTTTCGTGGATGAAGCCTGAAGCTTGTAGTAATCGAGCAGTTACACTATTAAACTACTCGAAAACAACTATCTCAACCAGAGATTAGTCATGATCGCCTTCGTCACATCTGCGAAAAATCTAAGTGTCGGCGACAAAAGTCATGGCGGCGGCAGTCTATGCGTAAAACATGTTTAGTTAATATACCCGACCATACTAGACAAGAACTATATCAACCTAAAAATCAAACAGAATCACTAACAACATCACAAAATTTATCAGGAAGTGCAGCACAACCTAAATCTAGAGACAGCATTATCTCAAACATCATCCTATTTATCATCATCACTTTAACATACTCCTGAAGTACCCACTGCGTCAGCCACAACAGCGACATTTGTTTCAACAATGGAAAATGTGCCAAGAGAAATTGCTAGGACATCTGCGGAAGACTTTCAAGCATTTAATACAATTAATCTTGCTTCAAGTCAGTCATTCAACCCATCTTAAAGTATCACAGGGCCTAATCGGGGACTTAGATGCTGTGCGTCGGACGTTCCAGTTCAACATAGCAATAATTTATCGCATATACATATATATTATAAATGACATTCTACAATCTACCTCCTCGAGTCAAGATGCATCGCGGAGAATTTCCTTTTGCTTGTGATAAATGTCCAAAACGTTTTCGTGTTGGCAATAAGTTGTGTCAGCACCAATTACACCATGAAGGTATTAAAAATTATGAATGTTCAGTTTGCGGTATGATAAAAACTACACAGCATGAGCTCAATATGCATATGAATGCTCACAAGAGAGAAATAGTATCTTTGTAAATTATGTAAGGCATTCTTTTTGACAAATGGTAATTTAGTTCGACATATTTGAATTGTACACGATCGAATTAAGCTTTTTGGATGTACGTACTGTGATCAAGCGTTTGGTACGGCCGAAACGCCTAAACATCATGCAATGCGCCACACAGGTGAAAAACCTCATCAATGTTCTATTTGCGGAAAGAAATTCATCTAGAAAACTTCATTTTTCTATCATGTACAACGACATAAAAAAGCCCAACAAAAGCAACAGCAGCAGCAACAACAACAGCAACAGGAACTAGGACCCAACCGCAACAAATCCAACAACAACAAGAACCGCAATCACAACCAACCCCACACCAAACAATACAAATCGACCAGGCTCGATTACAATTTCAACGACAAACCCCACCGCCACAGCCCAAATGCACGAAACGGTACATAAATTGCCTGCACATGAAGAACAAATCCAAATCCAACAGTTTTGACTGTTATAACAAAATCGAGATATTACTAACAACAAGGGCAAGTTAAAAGGTTGAATAAATAACTAGTTAGGGGAAATAAAAATAAACTCCTCCGCGACGGACTTTTACGCACTCCGCTGGGAGTACTTGCATTTCGTTTGCAATGGGGAGTGTTCTGTGGATGTGATGTGTGTTCGATGTGCCGGACTGTTTTGCAGTGTTGTAGACTGCTATATACGGGAAATTCACTTTGCGAGTATTTTGATTTTTGGTGGGGATTTCAGCTTCTTATCGGTGGGATGTTTCCATGATTCTGTTCGAACAAGGATTTTTTCCAAAAAGATACGAAGATAGATTTTCTTTAATTGTGGATTTGTCGTTCGTTCATTGTTGCTAGTGTTAACTTTGTACTCTTGATGTATTCAAAGGAGAAAAATAAAAATTGTGGTAAAAAAATTCGTCCTGTAACATTCGCAATAAATAAAAATCCGAAAAAGAAGTAATCAAACGGTGATAGTGAAGTGAATGTATCTTTTCGTATTTACGCGACATCGGAAATCACCATAGCCTTGTTATAATTGTTAGAATCAAATAAATGTATTTCTCGGAGTAATTGTGCTAAGTGCAAAAAATTAAGCAAAAACAGCGTGTAGTTAATGTGGAGAAAATAAAAAAATAGAAATAGATACCGATTGTGCGTTCCAGAATAGTACAAGAATAATCAAATCGAAACAAAGTTAAAATTTTTAGTGAATCTTTGTTAAAATAAACACCGAGCCCGAGAAGGCTCGAAATCTACGAAATAAATGTGGTTGAGGTAAAGTTCTAAAAATAGTCGCGATAATTCGACAATACTTTGATATTTCGTCGGTAGAACCGTAATAGGTGTAAACTTTGGGCTAAATATTATAGTGTTGGATTGAATCGCTTCAAAGACGTGGGTAATTGTCCGTGAAAGACCATTTGATTTGGCCATGTTGTAATGTGTGACAGGACTTTGTATTGCATACGGATAAAGATCTTATTAAAAATAATTATAATTAATAAAAGAAGATTGGTTGGAGCCCTGTTTTATTGAATAGTTACCGCTGGACTGACTGGGATGAAAATTCATATTCGGGAGCACTTTTGATTACAAAACCGATGAGTTTTGACATGACAAATAAGATGCTGTTAATTCTGTTAACAACCAACATCACAGCGACGAAGAAACGTTCGTGAGATGCACTGACTGAATGTGAGGTCCGTTCATCTGGAATTGAAAATTGAACTCAAAAAGGGAAAGTTTACATGGGCGCCGAAGCGCTTATTCCATCAACCAACATCTCTTATCGATACGAAATTTCGTACCTTACTGAGCATTTGGTGGATTCTACGTCTAGCACTCGTTGCGTGTAGACGTGTTTTTAAATCGCTACTGTCATTAATTTTAAAAATTAATTAATTTTTCACAAAAGTCAGTTGAAAACAATTTTTTGTAATTGAAAACCATCACCGTCGAATTATTCGAGCATTTGTCGAATACCTGAAATTCATTTCCTGAAGAAATATCAAAAGTGGAAATACGTTCAAGGGAAGTCCCGGTCTGAGAACATTCCCTCTAGTCTCAATGCAAAAGCAACGAGATGGAGGAGCTCGATGGCTTCAGCCATCAACCAGAAGGTTCGTGTCCATCGCCAACGATGACGGGCGAAAAAAAGCTCAAAAGAAGATACGACCATAAAGAAGAAAAACCGACCATTCTATCGGTAATCGAAATCGAGCAGCTGATTAAAGATATAGAAAAAGCTGACAAAATTGAAAGAGAAAATGAAGAGCTTAAGCCTCGAGTCAAATCATTAGAAGAACTTGTTGAAACATTAACGTTCAACAAAGCTAAAGAAACCAAGAAAGGCCAAGAAGCAAATTCAAAAACCGAAGATAAGAGAACTAAGAAGCCAAAGCAAGAAGCTGATCAAGAGGATGTCCTCAGCGCAGGCGGAGCAAACGACAGCAGGAACTACTATGCAGCGCTAGTTGGACTTGAAGATACGATGAGTATTGAAGAGGATCTAGGTAAAATTTCAAAGTTAGATAATGAAAGAATACCTTAAAATTAAAAACAGGGAGAAAAAACCAAAAGTTTTGTCTGCTGGTCCGTCCATTAAGATTAATGAAAAGAAAGAAAAAGTCCCACCAATCAATGTATTTGGGCAAACGGCCAAAGATATGGTTCGGCTTTTGGCAGCCGAAAATAAGCTTAATGGTTTTGAGATTAAAAGAGTCAATGCCGATAAATTGACAATTAGGACTAAGTCGTTGGTTGATTTCCAGGCAACAAAAAGTGCGTTAAATTCTGGAGATGTTCTGCATTTCTTATACACCCCCAAAAGCGAAAGAACCCAAACCTTTTGATTGAAGGTTCTGGACTCTGGTGAGGACACAGTCAATCTCCCTCAGGTGCTCCAAGAAGTTGCACCAAAAATACAATTTATTTCCGTTAAAAACTTTGCAACGAGGAGATCGATTGTGGAGCGCAAAACTTGCCTCACTACTTAGTCCAGATTTCCAGCAAAAGCAGTTCAAGTGCCCTGCAAAAAATACGGTACTTGAACTTCCGCGTGGTGAGGTGGGAACGCCTCCAGAGAAGTGAGGTCAACCTGTGCTACAAGTTTCAAAGATACGGGCGTTCGGCTGCCAATTGCGCCATGAAATATAGGTGTGTTAAATGCAAAGACATTCATGCTCCCGGCGAGTGCAAATTGGCTCAGGCGGAGCCAAAAGAAAAATTATACTGTGTGAGCTGCGGTGCCTTTGGTCATCCAGCATCATATCGAGGATGCCCCCGGTATCAAGACGCAAAGGTAAAATTCACTCCAAAACAAAGTCAAGCACACCGCAGTGTGATACCTAGCAACTTCGTCAAGCCCGGGGTGTCGTTTGCACTTGCTGCGAGAGGACCAGCAGACAATGTAAATGAAATAAATAATGTAAGTGGCAATAATGAGCTGCTTCTTAAATTTCCTTATCGGAGAGAATCGATAAACAAGATTCGAAAATTAACATTGTTTTTCAGCGTTTAGGGCTTTCAAATGCCTCAAAATAAGTTGTTATCCAGCCACATTCCTACGGATAGGATTCGTCTCATCTCGATCAACGTCAACTCCATTGTGGGTCTACATCGGCGTGACTGTCTCCTGGAGTTCCTTGTCAAGCAAAAGCCTGACATCATGCTTCTCACCGAAACCCACCTCAGTTCATGGCACTCCACGACACTCAAGGATTTTGAATTCGTAAGAAACGATAGGTTAATAGGTGATGGGGGAGGTGGCACCGGGATATTGGTTCCAAGACCCTATTGTTTCCAAAATATTGAAAAAATCAAATTCAAAAGCTTTGAATCTCTTGAAGTGTCCGTTATCAAAATCTCTCTGCCAGGTGGGGATAACCTCTTCGTTATCTCTGCCTATGCAACTGGTGGAACTGTTCTCAGCTCAAGGAGGAGCTCAATTCCTTGTTTGAAATACTCGAATTGAATAGGCTGCATAACTATTATATTCTTGCGGGTGACCCGAACGCCAAGCATACATTATGGCTGAACGCCACCAATAATCCAAGAGGTGTTTTCCTGAAACCGTGGATAACAGAGAACCAAATTGAACACAGGTGCAATCTATATGGGTCGGAGTTCCCAACATACCCTAGGACAAATTCATATTTGGACCTTTGCATTGCTGACGCAAGACTTGAATTCAGCTTTAATAGTCCTCAACGAAAACTGCAGGTGCATCCTTATGATAGTGACCATAACGCAATCGTAATGGAAATCAATCATCACACGGATGATTTCTTCCTCATTCCAGTTCAACATGAAAATCATCGGTTGAATTTCAAAAAAAAAACAGACTGGGGAAAGTTTCAAAAGAAGTTTAATCGGAAGTACCAGAAGCAATGTCCCCCTTCTGATGGTGGCAACTCTTGCTCAATGGTTCCGAATGACAGGAATCTAACTAACGATGAAATAGATGTCTATTTATCGAAGTTAGGGAAGCTGACGTTGGAAGCGATTGAGAAAGTCGTTCCCAAGATTAAACATCGAAACAATATGGAAAGATATGAAACACCAACCATCGCTAGGTTGAAAAGATTGAAAAGCCTTCTTCTCACACGCATCAACAATATTTATCGACGATTTTTGGACTACAACCATCCCTCGTTGTCTTTGTTGAAATTACACCTGAAGAATGTCCGGAACTTAATCCGGTCATACTTCAGGAGTGAGGTCAGCAACCAATGGACGGAAAAATTGAGGAGTATTAGCCCACAGGACCCAGACGGCGTTTTCGCGAAAGTGAATAGCATATTCCGCAAGAAGTCTCGAGTGAAGGTATCGAATCTTGAAGTCGCTAGTGATGAGATAAATCTTCTCGATAGGGCTGGTATCGAAATTGATAGTACGACTCCGGATAGAAATGGAAACAGGACTAGTTGTGAAGGGTTGGATAAATTTGCCCTGATTGAACCACATTTTGAATTGGTTCATCTGCCAAACCCTGAGAGAGGGAACGAAATATTTTCAGAGGTCGTTGAAGCAAAAGTTTCCGACTTCAAATCAAGCCTGAACGGTCAATCAATTCTTCATTTCAATGAAACATTAACATCTGACCTCATACCGAGCTTGAATCTTATTGATTATTTTGTCAGCTATGAAGACTTGTGTTTCATATTTCGCAAGATAAACAACAAGAAATCATGTGGTACTGATGGTATTCCAAATGTAGTTCTCCGACATTTGCCGGAGATTGCTATTAGGAATTATTGCATATTGTTCAACAACATGTTGAGCAATTCATATTTCACAAATGAGTGGAAAAAGGCTAAGGTATTTCCGATCTTGAAGAAAGGAAAAGAATCTTCATGCCCGAAAAGCTATCGCCCAATCAGCTTGCTGCCTAACATCAGCAAGGTGTTTGAAGTGATACTAAACAGAGCATTAAACGCCCTTATTGAGGAATATGAGTTGATGCCGAATTGCCAATTTAGCTTTCGTGCCAGGCATTCGACCACACATGCAATAACGAAAGTAACCTCAGACATCTGTTGGAAACTAAATGATAGACAATGTGTTGGAGCGTGTATCATTGATATGGAGAAAGCCTTCGATACGGTGTGGTTAGATGGACTTATTTTTAAACTCCTTCAGGACAAGTTCACCAGACACCTTGTCGCCATGATGTGTAATTTGTTGTACGGGAAATCGTTTGTTGTAACTGATGGAAATCTGACAACAATGCGTGAATTCAAGGTCTTGAATGATCTAAAGCAGTTACTGCGCCTCTGCTCTTCTCAATCTTCATTCGCAAGCTATTGAACAGCTTTGATTTTAGCGTCTTGCCAACGCGATCATTAGTAGCACTTGCTGATGATCTGATCATCTATACGGCAGACCGAAAAGCTACAATAGTTCAGAGAAATCTCCAAAAAATGTTCAATGATGTACAGCTGTACACTGACAATTGGCGAATGAAAATCAATGCGCAGAAGTGTGAAACAATCTTGTTTCGGACAACGCTGCAGGGGGTCAATCAAGATCTGAAACGAAATTGGAAAGATTTCCACATCATGGCTGGCAAGGTTAGTTTAGAACGAGTTCTACATAAATCCTGTGTTCGATACCTCGGTATTTATCTCGATCAGTATCTGTACTATACTGAACATGTGAAAATCATGCTCAGTAAGGCACTAAAAGAAGTCATGGCCCTACGAAAACTCTTTCATTCCAAAAACATTGATCAAAAGGTCAAAATTATCTGTTAAAGACTCTGGTTAGACCAGTTTTGATATATGGATGTCAGATCTGGTACAACCAGAGTTTTCGAAAGGAAATGTCTTCGTGCATGTACTGGTTTGTACAAAAAGCCTGAGATGGATTGGAAAAATTATATATCGAATAGAAGAATTTATCAAACTGCTGAAGTGACAAGAGTCGACATCTTCATATTGAAACTTCTTCGGAATCATATCGCAAGATCTGTAACTGTGAGTGAAAACCCTTGGATTTTACAGCCGTTCCACCCTACAGACGGGTATATTGCGACTTGCCTCGCTACTGGCTTTGTACGTCCAGAGGCATTCGTGTATTTGGACATGAATCGATATGTTTTTGATTCTGACGGCGTCCCATTCATATATCACATATATCGACGGGCCACCGATAAGAAGATAAAATATCCTCCGAGTTTGAGTTCACGAGGCCAACAATCCCAATGGAGATACTCATTTGCTAGATTCGTTGAAGCTGATCGAATTGAGACGACGCAATCCAGGTATTGGTGGCTGAATGACAATGTCTAAATTATTCGTGTTTATTTTCAGTTTTTGTGTTTCTCGTTATTTAGTTTTTTGAGTTTCAGCTCATTATTGCAACATTTAGTGTTGTTGTTTAGTTTTGTTAAAAATTAGGTTAAAAATTAGGTATAGATTAGGAATATGTTATGTTTATTATATTAGGTTAGAGATAAGGTTAAACGCTTATGTTAGGAACATTGTTATAGAATTTTTTAATAAAAGATTAAGTTTCTATTAGAGTTATTAGAATTGAGTTAAAACATATTAGGTGTAGGATCAAAGTTCACTGTTGTGTTAAGATTATAAATAATTTTAGGATAGTGTTGGTTGGTTTCTTCTTCTTTTTCCAATTAAATGAAATAATATGTAATAATCTTCATTGATTTGAATTTGCTATGGTTTTTTTTTAAATGTGTTTAATGATAACGTATAAATTTAGAGAGCTATTTGGGCCATTAAGTTTTTGTATGTTTATTGTTTGGAATTTGCTTTATATTCTTCCAAAATTTATAACGATTAGTATTAAATAAAGTGCTTTTGACTTTGACTTTGAAGGTGTGCTTAAAAGTGTTTCGGTATAGCCTAGTAATAAAAAAATTACAAATATTTCAATTCATTAATCGAAACGAATATGGTATCGTGTATTTGTTTTTCTGCGTCATCGAATCTTTAATATATGTTTTGTCATAAAAATAATTTCGTGCATTTATCTACAAAAAAAAAGGAAAAGGGAAACTAAATTTCAGTAACTTTACAGGACTTACCCACCCCGTCAACGAGCGCTCGTCGAATAGTCTGTGAAAGTACCCTTTGGTTTTTTATTATTTTATGTAATTGCTTTATTAGATTGATTTGTTGCATTGCTTTATTTAAGTGTTCATGGTTGAAAGCCTTTGAAATTGTTTTTTTTTCTGAAAGAATTTGGAGTTCAAATTTATTATTGTAATATGAAGAATTTGTAAAAAAAATTCTGCATTAAATAAAAAAAAAAAATTAAAAGTGGTATTTTTTTGGAAAAAAAAAAGAATTTTTCTTATTTGACACTTTTGCTTTTATCCGAATATATTTTATTAATTTTTATACTGGTAAAGAGATGGAAGTGATTCTTTGAAAGATAAAACCACCGGTCTTTCCATTTTTGTTCTTCTGACCGGGTATAGGACCAGGCACGGTGGAAGGCTTTTTTCACAAAAAAAAAATAAATAATGAGCAAGCCATCGGGTGTGCTCCAAATGTTTTTAGTTTCAGGGACTCTTGCGGGTTGGGTGGCCTCCAGTTTAAGTGTCCTTTTTATAGCATAGGGTTATGTGATCCGATCACATAGCTCTATGAAATAAATTGGTCACCTCTATCATTCTTTTTTGATAGGAAGGCTCATGCAAAGTATATTTGTATGAGTTTTTCACTCAGAAGGGAGATATATGGCCACTGCAACATTTTGGATCTTGTTCTGGTTGGGTGGATGCAAGGTGGCACCACAACCATCCGGTTGCCCCACTCTTATTTGTGGGCCATGAGAATCGTCGGGTAACGACGAAGTTCCCCTAAGTCTGTCTGTTTTGCTTGTTCGTTTTGTAGTTACCTACATATTTCGACTTCGGTCGATCTTCTTTTCTGTTGAGACCCAAGAATTCGTGAATGCGAGATTCTTTTGTAGTGGGTCCTTGTGCTATAGGAAGGAGCCCACCCCACGACACCGCAATAATAGCCTGCCAGCGCATTCACGCGTCCCAAGACAAGGCCATCCTCGGCGGATCTTAACATCTTCTTCCGCCGAGACAGCAGACCATCGCTGCAGTCCTTCACGGATACTTCAATACCTACCTCTTCGCTACTAGCTCTTCTGCGCTTAGTATTCCTTTCGAATAACTAGACATATAGCCACGGTACGTTGCAGTAGTGTATATGACGAGTAACGCAAGAAAATACTGTCGAAAGTGCGTTTATATAAGCAAGTTGATAGTCTCATTTCTGGTACAACACTCTTCTTTATAGCGGGCAGCACTGGCCAATATTCTTCTTCTTTAGTCAACCAGCTTGGCCCTTTGAACTAAATCGACCCTCTAAGATCATTAGAAAAAAAGTAGTTCTCTATATTACTTCAAAGCATTTCTGGTCGGAAAACGACGTACCAAAATCATTTCTATTTGCAACAACCGTTCGCAAAAATTTCTGGCGTGATCAAAGTATTTTCCAGTATATTGATATTATAAAAAACTTGGATAGTAAATATAGTTAATTTATTCAAGTTATTTATACACTGAAAGAATTTGATATCACTTGAAATGAATTATGTGTTGTATTACTATTTTTAGCTCCCTTTTCCAAAGTAATATTCTTTAATTGATTTTTTTCTCAGGCAGCTCCTGCGATCAAAATAAAATTCTACGTCTAAAACCAGATTTAATGGAAGTTAAACATTCCGAATTTTATTTGAATTTTTTTTTTGTGAATGTTTGCTGCTAGTGTGATACCACAAAAAACCTAAAGCTAACAAGTTTGAGCATATGTTAAGTCGGATAACATCATAATCGTTAAATTTGTCGAAATTACAAAAATATTTGATTTCTGTCATGAAAATATTTTTCCCTGAAAAGGTTTGTTACATTTTTTGCTATTTATAATTCCAGCGGCAGATAAATCTACAATTTAAAAAAATTAAAAATTTTCCGTGGGTAATTATAAGATATTTTAATTGAAAGATTGTCGTGATGATAATTATTGTCATTAGATAATATGTGAAAATTAACGGATGTTACAATGAAAAGTTTTAATTAACAATCTTATTGGCAACTATAATTTTATCTTCTTCTAATAGGAAGAATGAAGAAAGTTTTGCGCGCGGAAAATCGATCGTTGATTGTTTCAATAAATTGAAATATTAAAAATGATTTATTCACTCTCTAGCTTGTATAATAGTTTATTGTTATTAATTATAAGATTGCATGGATTTATAAAGTGCTGTAATCTGTCATTAGAATATGAGTCTTAAATTATTGATTGTTTGTAATATTTGTATCGGACTTTCAACGCCCATAAGTTGGAGCGTTTTCATAGATTACCAAACGTTTTTTTTATTAAGGAATTTTGCTGTTCCACAGATTTCTAGGAGTTGTATCAATATCTGATATTATGTTTATAAGGCTTTTTTGCGTTTGAGCTTATGTATATAAATGACGAATCCAATATACAATACATCCAAATTTTGTGTCGGTCCGTCGGTCCATTTGCATGACATACCAATTTGTGCTCCAGGACTTTAAAAGCTCCAGTCACCAAGCTAAACTAGTCTGTCTGTATAAGGGGGCGATCCTTCAACTTTCTTTTATCAAAGGTAGTTTGTAGAGGCGGATATGAAAGGCATTGATGAAGTAGCCCTTAAAACAGCATAGTCTGTGAGCTGCAGGAGTATATGCGGAATTATTCACACACTCACAATTGGACTAATGGAATTCAAAGAAAATGAAATTCAAAATGAAATGGAATTCAAAGAAAATGAAATTCAGAAAATGAAATTCACTGAATGTTGCAAATAACAGTATGATTTTGTAAGTTTTACATTTTTCCGAATAAATATGTATTGGTACTCTCAAACTCTGTAAAATTTTAGAAGTGATTTCAATTTTTAAAAGTTCGACTATATTTTGTGAGTAGCTATAGTTTGAATGATTATAACAATACAAGCATGTATATTATCGAAAATTCTTATTTTCAGTAGGCACGCTTTTTCAATTTGTCAGTATTTTTATTCCCTCAAAATCTTGAAGTAACTGATCAATCATTCAAATTAACTAACAATGGGAAGTCACAATTTACATGAAACTAACACTGATTAGAAGCATATCTTGTAAGCCATTCTATGCACTTCTCAATGTTTTTTTTCGAGAAAAGCGTCATTGAAATTTCTGCAATATATACAAAATACATATATACTATCATTTAAAAGTGGTGGGTTAGCGATACAACCTACCAACGAGAGGATCTATGGTTCGATCCCTGTTGATTATTAAGTTTTTTCCGGTTGCGCTGAAATGTTTTTTGTCCAATTAGGGCTTTATAAAACAAATTTACAAAGACCTTTCAGAGTCACATCCTATCTGTTTGTCTTTTCCTTCATTCCTCAGAAACTAAAAAGGTTTCCTCAGAAACTAAAAAAACTACAGTGGTCAAAGTTTGTGTCTAACTTAGAAGTTTTAGTCTCTCAAAGGTTTACGTCAATTAAAAAATTTCAAAGATTTTTGAGGTTGGTCCTGAGATGCAGTTAAGTTGATTCCACAAGGTGTATCGTGGATAACGCTGGTGAGATGATGTCAGAAAAGTGACAACACTGCGTTGCACTGGCCTTCCTCTAGTATAACTGAATGCATCACCTGGCACAACATGCCTTTCATCTTTGAACTATTCACTTATTTTCAAATATGATTTACTCACTGGTCTGGAGATTTTCGTATTCTAGACTGAGGCATCTTGTGACCCGGCAGCAACAAAGTGAAATCTGGACTGTGAACAGATCTGGGTTCAACTAATCATCTTTGTCCCAATAAAACCATAATGGTTCCCAGGTAATACTCTCTGTATCGCTAACATTAAGGTAGTCATGCGGTTCAATTGGGATGGACTCCTTATTAACAACCCTTGCTCCCACAATGACTTGTGAAAACCCTTGCCTGGCACCACTGCTTTGCATATAAAATCAAGATCCCCTCAGAAAAAGAGCCCCAACTTGTTTTCCGCTGAAGTCTCAGACGCTCTCTATTTGAAGGACCAGGCGCGCAAAAAACTTCATTATTCCAACTGTAACACTGACCTCACCAACTACCGACTGCTTTGTAAGGAAGCCAAAAAAGCGGTTAAGAACGCAATGCAATCTTATTATAATATGATTGAAACATCACTGCAATCTAATAGTCCTAAGCTCTTTTGGACATACATACATTCTCTGAAAACAACATCCCATATTCCTAATATCTTCTGATGGCGTCATTGCCAAGCTTCTGATGGGCAAGCTATCTGTGACCTTTTCGCTCAATTTTTTTCATCCACATTTAAGGTTTCGTTCCCCACTATGTACTCATCGTGTCCTTCTCCTTTCCCTATTATGCATTCTATCGTGACCTCTCCATCGGAAATTGAAAATGTGCTGCTTAACTTTGACATTAATGGTGGTCCAGGTCCTGATGGAATACCAAATCTGTTCGTTAAGTCATTATCTTCTTCATCATCTACCCCACTATCAATTATTTTCAATATTAACCTTTCTTCCTTCTGCTTCCCTGCCGTCTGGAAGCATGCTAACATCTTTCCAATCCATAAGTCCGGAGATCGAAGTGAAATCTCTAACTATCGTCCGATTTCTTTGCTGTCTTGTTTTGGCAAGCTCCTTGAGAGAATTGTGCATAACAGAATGTACGATGATATCAGTATCCTGTTTGTAAATGAACAACATGGCTTCATTAAAGGCCGTTCGACAGTAACTAGTTTGTTAGAACTTACGAATACCATCTCTCTTGCTTTCGACAAGAGTCAACAAGTCGATGTGATATACACCGATTTCGCTAAAGCATTTGACAGTGTTGATCATGGCCTTTTGGCTAACAAACTCCGATCGTTCCGCGTTTCTGACTCTATCCTCTCTTGGATCTTATCCTTCTTATCCCATCGCTCCTGTACCGTTACATGGAATATTTTTTTTTCATCGGACTCATTTGGTCCAAAATCTGGTGTTCCTCAAGGATCAATTTTAGGCCCTTTGCTATTCAACATTTTCATTAATGATCTTCCTCAATGCCTGTCCTCTAATTGTCTTCTTTAAGCTAATGATTTAAAAATTTATTGCCCCATTAACTCCAGCAAAGACTGCTCATACCTCCAAAATGATCTTGACAATTTCCAAAATTGGTGTCAAGGTAATTTACTTCCTCTTAACATTTCTAAATGTTGTCACATGAGATTCACCAACAAAATTCATCCAGTTTTATATGAATACCAGATTGATGGATCGGGGCTCGCACTTGTGGACAAATTTAAAGATTTAGGAGTAGTATTTGACCCAGGTTTGAAATTTAACATCCATGTTTCATGCATAACCACTAGAGCTTCACGTGTCGCTGGTTTCATTTACAATCCTCTTGCAAGTCTTTTAGCATTTCAATCAGCGTTCATCTATTCGTACTTTTAGCCCGGTCAATCCTTGAGTATGCCTCCCAAGTATGGTCTCCTCACTATACAAATCGGATGCTGTTGAAACTGTACAGCGTAAATTCACACGATCTCTATTCTACAAATATAACCTTACTTACAGCTCCTACGATGAGCGCTTACAGATCCTAACCATTCCCTCACTCAAAAATAGGAGAAAATTCTTAGACCTTTCTTTGTGCCCTTTGCTCGCACCGATATTTATTTTTATTCATTTTTAGTACGCGTATCACGTCGTTATAATGAGCTCCAACCGGGTCCTCTGCCACATTCCTTAATCGCTTTTAAAAGCATATTGCATAATATTCTGCTTAGCTTTCAATAGTTTATTAGTATTTTATATTCTTGTTCTTTTTTCTTAATATAACTTTGTTTATTCGCATGTTTTATATTATATTATATTTCATTACCTATTTTGTAATTGGGTTCACGGATCTGTTAAATAGTGTAAATAAATAAATAAATAAATGAAGGGATGATTATGGTGGATGTTTCATAAATATAAAAAACAAAATTTGTCAGAAAAGTCGGATTATTCCAATTCAACTTTGCAGAGGTCAAAAGAGTTATAGAACTCCTAGTCTAGACGGTGTAACAATTGCCGTTAATACTTCTAGTCACCACTTCCAAATGATGATTTCGAAGAATTCGAAGACGATTTTCTGAATTCCGTGAAACATGTGAAAGTATGAAAAGAACTGTGCTTCCTGGTATAACAATAAGAATAAGTTTAAAGGAAGAAAATTTCGATGTTTCACTTCCACTAGGTATTGGAAATCGATTTCAATGATACAAACTGATGTGGATCATTTATAAAAATATTCCGTACTTAATTAAAAAAAAATCGGAACTCTTTTTACCAATTGTCAAAATCTAGTTCTGATTGCCTTTAAACTCTTCTCTAATCGACCAGATTGCATTGATGTAAAAAAGTCTTTCGTTCATGATTACGGAAAAGAACTGTTTTGAAAAGCTCTTATAATGAACTTTCATTTGATACTCATATCAGCTACCTTTGATGAATTTTTTTTTCAGAAGCCACACCCCTGTACTGTAATCATCGATTCATGGCTTATTTTTTCGAATCCTAGAATGGTTAAAAAGCCCTTTTGTTAGGCGCTCTCTCCTGCCTCTCCGACTTGTTTCACCTATGAGGTTTAATTGTAGGTACTCATCTTCAGTCATTCATTAAATTGAATCAAGTGTTCAAAGCATGAACCTTAAACGTTGAATTTGGGGAAAAATAACTCAAAATTATTCAATCTTCGCATTTAAAACTGCCACTATTTTGTTTAACGATTACCGATACCACTAGTTGAACCAATTCCCAAAGATATTCATTGTACCTTTCATTCCTGAAGCTTTGATGCAAATCCTAGCAAACCTGTAGTGTCTAAGTCGTTAAAAAGCGCATATGTTTCCATAGCCATATGTTTCCATAGTAATACAGCACATATTGTTCCATAGTACTCCAGGAAAATTTAAATCGCTAAACAATCATCCGTTAAATCTTATAAACAATCATCAATGTGCTGAATTTCATTGAATTTGAGGGTACCGTTAAGATGTTATTCAGGAAAACATAAAATCGATAAATCTCAAATCGATTTTAAATACAACCACGCAAACTAGTAAATATCGTTTAGTATTACAATTTAAGCTATTTTCTGACTTACCGCTACATTCAGAAAACATTCAAGAAAAAATATTAGTTTTGTTTTTCTACCTTTTCCGGTCGCCAAATCGCCGTCATATGAGAAATATTTCAATTTAACAAAGCCACACTAAATTACGCTTTGCGGTACTAAAAACAGAAAAAAAAAACAAATTGACGTCCTATCTAACCAGACTCTGGACAATCTTCTTCAATGTTGTAAATGCTACTAAACGTGACGCCTGTTTCGGAGTAGTGTTAAATGAAAATGATTGACCTGAGCCGCTGCTTTATTCACTAGTCCGCCGTCGGATAATATCACGTGCGATAAGACGTTCTTGGAACTTTACGATCAACACTCTCCCATTGTTGCGTTCTAACAGCAGTACTTGCGCTCTGATCGTTCCTCAATTCATTTTACCCAGGTGCGAGTTTGCACCATGCAAACACAGAACGTATTCCATGAAGACACATGCACTGTCCTTTTAACACCAACAGTTTCACGCGAAATGATTTCTATGCTTGAATAAAAACGAAGTAGCATCACCGCAAAGTCAAAGTCAAAAGCGCTTTATTTAATACTAATCGTTATAAATTTTAAAAGAATATAAAGCAAATTCCAAACAATAACAATTAAAAACTTAATGGCCCAAATGGCTCTCTAAATTTGTACGTTATCATTCATCACATTTAAGAAAAAAACAGCTATAGCAGATTCAAATCAATGGATTATTACATATTTTTACAATTCAATTGGAAAAAGGAGAAAAAAACCAACCAACACTATTCTAAAATTATTTATAATCTTAACATTACAGTGAACTTTGATCCTACACCTAATATGTTTTAACTTAATTCTAATAAATGCTATCAAAAACTTTATCTTATACTTAAAAAAATCTATAACAATGTTCCTAACCTAAGCGTTTTACCTTATCTCTAACCTAATATAATAAACATAATATAAACCTTGCCTATACCTAATTCTTAACAAAAATAAACAACAACACTAAATGTAGCAATAATGAGCTGAAACTCAAAAACTCAATAACGAAAAACACCAAAACTGAAAATACACACGAATAATTTAGACATTGTCATTCAGCCACCAATACCTAGATTGCCCCGTCTCAACTCGATCAGCTTCAACGAATCTAGCAAATGAGTATCTCCATTGAAATCGTTGGTCTCCTGAACTCAAATTAGGATATTTTATCTTCTTATCGGTGGCCCGTCGATATATGTGATATATGACTGGGACGCCGTCAGAATCAAAAACATATCGATTCATGTCCAAATACACGAATGCTTCTGGAGGAATGAAGCCAGTAGCGAGGCAAGTCACAATATACCCGTCTGTAGGGTGGAACGGCTGTGAAATCCAAGGGTTTTCACTCACAATCACAGATCTTGCGATATGATTCCGAAGAAGTTTCAATATGAAGATATCGACCCTCGTCACTTCAGCAGTTTGATAAATTCTTCTATTCGATATATAATGTTTCCAATCCGTCTCAGGCTTTCTGTACAAACCAGTACATGCACGAAGACATTTCCTTTCGAAAACTCTTAATTTTTCCATAGTACTAGCGCTCTGGTTGTACCAGATCTGACATCCATATGTCAAAACTGGTCTAACCAGTGTCTTGTAACAGATAATTTTGACCTTTTGATCAATGTATCTGGAATGAAAGAGCTTTCGAAGGGCCATGACTACTTTAAGTGCCTTACTGAGCATGATTTTCACATGTTCAGTATAGTACAGATACTGATCGAGATAAACACCGAGGTATCGAACACAGGATTTATGTGTAACCCGTTCTAGACTACTCTCACCAGCCATGAAGATTGCGAATGAAGATTGAAAAGAGCTGAGGCGCAGTAACTGTTCCCTGCTGTAGACCATTCAAGACCTTGAACTCACGCATTGTTGTCAGATTTCCATCAGTTACGGCAAACGATTTCCCGTATAACATATTACACATCATGGCGATAAGGTGTCTGGGGAACTTGTCCTGAAGGAATTTAAAAACTAGTCCATCTAGCCACACCATATCGAAGGCTTTCTCCATATCAATGAGACATGCTCCAACACATTGTCTATCATTTAGTTTCCAACAGATGTCTGTGGTTACTTTCGTTATTGCATGTGTGGTCGAATGCCTGGCACGAAAACCAAATTGGCAATTCGGCATCAACTCATATTCCTCAATGTGGGCGTTTAATGCTCTGTTGAGTATCACTTCAAACACCTTGCTGATGTTAGGCAGCAAACTGATTGGGCGATAGCTTTTCGGGCATGAAGATTCTTTTCATTTCTTCAAGATTGGAAATACCTTAGCCTTTTTCCACTCATTTTGGAAATATGAATTGCTCAACATGTTGTTGAACAATATGCAATAGTTCCTAATAGCAACGTCAGGCAAATGTCGGAGAACTACATTTGGAATACCATCAGTACCACATGATTTCTTGTTGTTTATCCTGCGAAATATGAAACACAAGTCTTCATAGCTGACAAAATAATTAATAAGATTCAAGCTCGGTATGAGGTCAGATGTTAATGTTTCATTGAAATGAAGAATTGATTGGCCGTTCAGGCTTGACTTGAAGTCGGAAACTTTTGCTTCAACGATCTCTGAAAATATTTCGTTCCCTCTCTCAGGGTTTGGTAGATGAACCAATTCAAAATGTGTTCCAATGAGGGCAAGTTTATCCAACCCTTCACATATAATCCTGTTTCCATTTCTATCCGGAGTCGTACTATCAATTTCGATACCAGCCCTATCGAGAAGATTTATCTCATCACTAGTGACTTCAAGATTAGATACGTTCACTCGAGACTTCTTGCGGAATATGCTGTTCACTTTCGCAAACACGCCATCTGGGTCCTGTGGGCTAATACCCCTCAAATTTTCCGCCCATTGATTGCTGACCTCACTCCTGAAGTATGACCGGATTAAGTTCCGGACATTCTTCAGATGTAATTTCAACAAAGCCAACGAGGGATGGTTGTAATGCAAAAATCGCCGATAAATATTGTTGACGCGTGTGAGAAGAAGGCTTTTCAATCTTTTCAACCTTGCGATGGTTGGTGTTTCATATCCTTCCATGTTGTTTCGAAGTTTAATCTTGGGAACTACTTTCTCAATCGTTTCCAACGTCAGCTTCTCTAACTTCGACAAATAGACATCTATTTCATCGTTAGTTAGATTCCTGTCATTAGGAACCATTGAGCAAGAGTTGCCACCATCAGAAGGGGGGCATTGCTTCTGGTACTCCCGATTAAACTTCTTTTGAAACTAGTATCTAAGTTGTTTGGATCCCTTTGCTATGGTTGATTTAAATTAACTAAAAACACTGTTTTTCCTTGAAACCATAGAATTTTGTTTATTTTGCATATACCGATATTTCGGAAGTCAGTTGCTTCCTTCTTCAGTGCTAACTAATTAGCACTAACAGTTAGCACTGAAGAAGGAAGCAACTGACTTCCGAAATATCGGTATATGCAAAATAAACAAAATTCTATGGTTTCAAGGAAAAACAGTGTTTTTAGTTAATTCTTTTGAAACTTTCCCCAGTCTGTTTTCTTGAAGTTCAACCGATGATTTTCGTGTTGAACTGGAATGAGGAAGAAATCATCCCTTTGATGATTGATTTCCATTACGATTGCGTTATGGTCGCTATCATAAGGAAGCACCTGCAGTTTCCATTGAGGACTATTAAAGTTGAATTTGAGTCTTGCGTCAGCAATGCAGAGGTCCAAATATGAATTTGTCCTAGGATATGTTGGGAACTCCGACCCATATAGATGGCACCTGTATTCAATTTGGTTCTCTGTTATCCATGATTTCAGGAATACACCTCTGGGATTATTGGTGGCGTTCAGCCATGATGTATGCTTGGCGTTCAGGTCACCAGCAAGAATATAATAGTTATGCAGCCTGTTCGATTCGAGTATTTCAAACAAGGAATTGAGTTCCTCCTTGAGCCTGAGAACAGTTTCACCAGTTGCATAGGCAGAGATAACGAAGAGGTTATCCCCACCTGGCAGTGAAATTTTGATGACGAACACTTCAAGAGATTCAAAGCTTTTGAATTAGACTTTTTCAATATTTTGGAAACAGTAGGGTCTTCGAACCAATATCCCGGTGCCACCTTCCCCATCACCTATTACCCTATCGTTTCTTACGAATACAAAATCCTTGAATGTCATGGAGTGCCATGAATTGAGGTGGGTTTCGGTGAGAAGCATGATGTCAGGCTTTTGCTTAACAATGAATTCAAGGAGATAATCACGCCGATGTAAAGTAACAATGGAGTTGACGTTGATTGAGATGAGGCGAATCCTATCCATGGGAATGTGACTGGATGACAAACTATTTTGGAGCATGTTGACCTAAACTTTGAAAAACGAAATTGATTTTTTGGTCTTGCTAATTAATTCTATCTGAAAGCGATTCAAGTTGCTGGTAGATTTTAAGAAGTAGCTCATTATAGGCACTTAAATTATTTATTTTATTTATATTGTTGTCTGCTGGTCCTCTGGAGCAACTGCAAATGATACCCCGGGTTTGATGAAGTTGGGAGGTAACAGATTGTGATTTACTATGGTTTGCTTTGGGGAAAATTTAGCTCTTGCATCTTGATACCGAGGGCATCCTCGGTATGATGGTGGATGGCCAAATGTACCGCAATTAACACAATACAATTTTTCTTTTGGCTCCATCTGAGCCAATTTGCATTCACCGGGGGCGTGGATATCTTTGCACTTAACACAGCGATAGTGCATTGCACAATTGGCAGCCGAATTACCGAATCTTTGATACCTGTAACACTGTAACAGTTTTTTGGAGCCGTTCTCACCTCACAACTCTAAAGTTTAAGTACCTTAACTGTTGGAGGGCACTCGGACTGCTATCGTTGGAAATTTGGACTAAATAAAATGGTAGTATTTTAACCTTCTACAGTTGATCTCCTTGTAGCAAAATTTTTCACACAGATGAACTTAACAGCTGATGCTGCTACCTGCAACATCTGAAGGAGATTAACTATATTCTCCCCATAGTCCAGGCCCTTCAACAGGAAGGTCTGATTTTCTTCCGCCTTTGGTGTATATGTGAAGCGGGGATTTCGATTTTATGTTCGGCTGCCAATAACCGAACCATATCTCCTCCACGCTGCCCAAAAACGTTTATTGGAGGAACTTTTTCATTTACCTTATTAATTTTATTAGGGGAACCAGCAGACACACCGGTTGGCTTCTTCTCCTTTTGCTTATTTTTTAATTTTAAATATTTAATGAAATTATTATCGCTATCAATATTACCTATCTTTTCGTTGCTCTCTATCTCGACGTCCATTTTTTCGTTCATTGCAGGCAGCACTGCATAATAATTGGCGCTGTCGTTCGCTCCTCCTGCGCTCAGGATATTTCCCGCATCATGGATTGTCTTGCTCATATCTTGCGATTGCGTTTTATATGTTGGTACTCCTTTCCCGTTGGTCTTGCTTGTTGTTTCCTGTTTTTCATTCTTCTTAGTTAGTATCGGCTCTTCTTTGCCGGACGTATTCTGTGGCTTCGCTTTTTGTTTGCTCCCATTTGACAACGTCCGGACCATATCTTCCAAACTCTGTATCCGGAGTTTTAATTCGTCATTTTGTTTCGTAACGCTTGCATTCTCCATGGTTACTATTTCATAATCTTCGCTTGAAATCGTAATTCGCTTTCCATGCTCACAATTGTCTTGTTCATTTTTCCGCTTGTTTATTTTATCATTTGTAATTTTCAAAATGCCTGGCTCTGGGTCCCCCAGCGGTGGGAAGCCGTCGGGCTCCTCCATCCCCCCGGTGAAAAAACTTTTTTTCTTTCTTGAAACTTTCTCGCAGGTGAAGTCCAGATACTCGATAAATTGTTCGAATAGTTCGACGATGTAATGTTTCTTTATAAAATTACTTTCTAATTGACGTTTTTAAAAATTATTTTAATTTATAAAAATTCTTGACAGGAGCGAATTAAAAACACTTCTACACGCAACGAGTGCTAGACGTAGGTAGCATCACCACATTTCAACAACAAAGCTCTAATTGTTATTTTCAACTACTTTACATATTAAACGCATTTAGCGCATAATTGTAACTAGATTCGGGGGTAAATCAAAGACGCCTTTTGCAAATTGTTTTTCGATTTCATGGTATCTCATTTGGGGACATCATTATACATATCTGGGACCAAAAATAAAATAACTTTTCGAAAGTTGGTTTAAGGGAGGGAGAAACCTTTGCAAACCCAAGCGAAAATACTTCGACCATTCATTTTCATAGAGAACATGAATTTTATTCCACTTTTCACTAACTCACACTACTAACGAAGTGTTTACAATTCGCACAATATCTTTATAAGATAATCTATATACTCCAGCGTTAGTTTAAATTTCCAATGGATACAATTACCGCTTGAATTCGATGAACAGTATCTTGCCATGGTGACATTCCCGGCCGCCGTTCTTCCGGTTTCCCAGATCTCCCGTCGTTCGTTTTTCTTCTCGCGTCGCAACGTGACCGCCGTGTAGGTGCATCCCCAACTCCCCATCCATCCAAATCTTTTCTTTCTTTCCCGTGTCGCTACCGGTAAAAATCCAATCAGCTGCCCACTCAGCCGAACTCGAATGCATTCCGTTTTGTAATACCTCGTTGGATTGCACTAAATCAGTAGTCCCATATCCTAAATTTTAATGGGCATTTTTTTTCAAGAAAATTGATTGAGTAAAGAAAAATGAAAATGATTCTAAACAGTAATAAAAATTAAATCTCATATAGAATATAATTAATGAACACGTCTAAAATTTAATATAGAAGAAATTGATAGAAAGTTACATTTAATATAAAGGAAAATTGATATAAAATTACATTTAATAATAATAAGAAGAAAAATTATTCTACAAATTATAATTACAAGGGAAATAGTTACATATTTTTTCTAAATCTGCCATTAAAATTTTGGATAGGAGATAGGAAGGGTTTCAAGCAGTTTGCTTGTATGACTGCTCGATTACTACAACTACCCGAAGAAAATCTAAATCGATCTCTCATCGGTTATATGTAGACGTGAAGTCTTTGAATGTGACAATGGACTGTATCCATCAGGTCAACAAGTCTGCAGGCTTTTAGTCTATTCCGAGGTGACTACTGGCAGGCTAGCTAGTTCGGAGAGGAATTTTGGTCGCAGGTCTTCCGTGAGCAGATTAATCCTGACTATAATTTATCACTGAAACGCCTCAAAACAACTCCCAATAAGACGGTTCTACTTTACTTTAATTCATTTTCATCTCTTTTAGACCGGAAGTCCAGTCAAAAAAAAAAAGAAGGAGACATTGTCACGTAAAAACTAGTCGTTGCTGATTATTCACCGACGCGATGCCAGAATTAAACTACTTAGACCTACTCGAATCAATCTACTCTAACTGTAAATGTAAAGCCAAACTACGGTACCTCATACCGAATCAAACCGCCGAATCAATCAGTCGTAAACCATTAAGACCCTACCCCTCGGCGGCATACTCAGCTCCTATTTTCATTACCTGCTGAAAAAGAACGACTATTTACTGAAAAGGAAATATTTTTTTGTTTAGCAATTTATCCTAATTAATTTTTATGCAATTCAGTATTTTCTCTCGTTACATTTTAAAATTAAATATAAGAAATATTTTACGGAAGATGGTTGTTTAGAGATATATTTTTCAAATGGGTGGAATCATTCTAATTTTAAAATTATAATTAAATTATTTGCAGTTTTAATGATTAATAATTAATGGTTGGATTGCTTACTCTGTTTCCCTGTACTTGTTACACTTAAACCTTGATAATATAATTATCAATTGAACTTTACACATAGGCTTATCAGCTAATATTAAATTGTTTGATAATTATGAAAAATTGTCTTTGTTCAGTGCTAATCACTATTTACTTGCATTTACGTTACGTTAATCATTGTTCTTTTTTGCAATTAAATAGTTTACTTCATTAACAACAAATTAGTCATTGCTTTATCACATCTTAAATTTATCATATCTTAAATTAAGACATGGGTTAATTTGAATGTTATGGTAATACGTCCTTTAGTATTTTTGCATTATTTTCAAAACTGACGTAAGATAGGAAGCCATATGGCAGCAGTGCTTATTACCACACACATGACCACTAGTAAAAGAATTGTGGAGATGCCAACGAAAATTCGAGGTTTTGTACGGTTTCGAGACAGATTTCTACAGTCAAATCTAGATGGTCCGTAAATAACACGTTAGCGCTCCTAGTGAAGTGTAAATTATTTCAGTTCTAATAACCGTTTAATTTTTATCGGCTTCCGAAGTGAATGAATAGGGGTTTGCTTACTTCTCAAAGCTTAGCTATCAGTGGAAGGTGCTTCATTTCCTCGTCTTGAAAAGTGTACGAGTACAGTCCTCAGTACATGGTGAATTTTAAGCATACACGGAATGCGTTTCGTACGTTTTCATTGGGAAAACTTATATCTTCTTTGTAGCACTATAGCCCCCTCGGGCCTTCTCTTAGAGATAGTTAGAGTATCTCATTTTCATGACCGTATTGATTTTTTCGGAAGAAATATATATTACTCGATATATGTAAGTATTTGCTTATGCCGCAAGTTGGCTGACTGCTCACTGAAGCTTGTCCAATATTAGCCCGATTAATACATATGCAAGTTGCTACCATATGGCTTCCTATCTTACGCCAGCTTTGATTATTTCCCTGCCTTTTTAGGGTTTTGTACTAAAATACAAAATCCTATTGCAATCACGACCTGTGTCCGTCCGTCTGTATGTCACAGCACTTTTTCTCCGAAACTATAGAAGCTACAGCCATAAAACTTTGTTGAAAGGTCAGAAGTGGTGACTTCTTGAAAGTTTTGGGGTGGAAAATGTTTTTCAAAGGGGTTTAAGGGGGGGTCTCTCCATATAGGGAGGCGACCCTTTAAAAAATTTTTTTTCACCATTGGTAGCCGAGTGGGGTGTCATTGGAAAGGTCTCAATGAGATCTTTTCAAACCAAGTCTTCAAATTGCCTTATCAGCACCATGAGGGGCAGGGAAAGGGGAAATGTACGAACTTTTCGCGTACCCCCATCGCGATTGGACACCTTTCATTCGGAAAATCATGAATGTAGGCCTTTTTGAGTACAACAACAATAAATACGTGAGAAGTCGAAATTCACTCAACTTTGGTAGCAATAGTATGATTTACCGATTTTACATTTTCTTGAATAAAAGCTTAATGCTACTTTTAAATTCAATAAAATTTAGTACACACATGACTATTTATATGCTTGTTTACAAATATATTATTTATCATTCGGTTCTACTAGTTGGTGTTAATCATTGTATATAGCCTAGATGTTTATATTCCAACTTGCATCTTATTGTATCTAATTATTTATAATGTATTTAGGGTTTTTTTACATATATATATGAGTATATAATCTTACATGCACGTTACGTTATAAATTGAGTTTTCCAGCCAGATGAAAATTTGATTATATCTTGTGAGTTGGACAGTAAGAAATTTCCTCAATGAAACCGCACCACTCCTGCAGAATATTCTACGTGGAGGCCTGTTATCAGGGATCGATCAGTAGTAGGCTATAAATGAAGCCAGTATTCATCCAGTCATGAACAATGTCATTTATAGCACGTCTCGAAGTTTACCGCATGTACACCGCCAAAATTTCTCTCTTTACTAGCATCTCCTTCCAAGAATAGAAAATTTTCGATGTTCAGACTTTTTGTGAACACTATCGGAAGGTGATCGTCCTATTATCGTTGTACTTGTTGAACCGACTGAAATATTACGAATTTGGGGTTTTGGATATTGTGCTGCTACTCATACTGCAGGATAAAATTTCTGTTGCTGAAGAATATCTCGATGCTATGCCGCATCTACAAAAATCTACAATCGAGGTTTGGATTCTTTATTAGACTAACGTGCGACTTTTATACCGAAATTGCGGAGTATACATTTTGTTGTTGTCGGGAGGTGAATGCCATTTACGCACTGAGTGGGGAACTCCCATGCCCGCAAGTGACTGGAATACCTACAAAGCATCTGCCTTGTCAACTCGAGAACCCTGTCTGTAACCATTTCTCATATTACTCGGGTCAGGCCTGGTTTTGTTACTTTCATGCTAGGGGATCCCTCTTCTAGCGGGTGGGGAAGGGGGAAGAGGAATTGCCAGATTAGCTACCCCCCAGCTCTAATGCCCCCGGCTACTGTGAGTCCTTTTTATCTTTTAGGACTGCCTGAAAATAATGAGCTACGTGGTTCCATTTGTCAACTGATCCAAGCATCATCGTGATTATACTATCCGAGGTGAGCTCTGTCGTCTTTCTATAGGGGCCCCGCCACAGTCTGTTCCATTTTTGTACACACAAAAATGTGTGAAAGGCAGCATCTTCCTCTCCTGGGCAAAATCGACAATCGGGGGGCCGCGACTTACCAATACATATGTTGCAAGTAAGACTGAAAACACCCATGCCCGCTCAAAGCCTGAGTCATTCTGATCATTCATTCGATTAAGCCACGGTTTCACATCCAAAATGAGACGCACAGCCCACATTTCCTTCATGCAATTCACCCAAGGCTGCTGCCAATGGTGAGTGAGCGCTGTCTCTCTTCACGGGCAACCGTCCCCTTGCGTACTCTCTGCCACGCAAGTACTCTATCCCACGCAGGGAGGGCACCAGTATTACGCCTGCAATATCTCTCACCACCGAATCAGAGACTGTCAGATATGAAGATGCAATCCTCAGTGCTCCTCTTCCCTATACCGGTGCCAAGCATTTTCGGTATACCTCCTTACTGAGAGTGTCGCGCTATATTTCTGCTCCGACTCCGACTCACCATACAGCATTCACCAAGAGGCGTCTTCTTGATGGATTGGCATTTAAAAACATTGAAGAGGCCTGTTCTTCGCCATATCCTGCAGACAACCCGGCGTCCTTTCTGGGCAAGTCAATGATGTTATTTATTTATTTATTTAAAAAAAATCAACTTACAGACTATTAGTTCAATGACAAGTCAATTAATATTTAAATACAAATTAACGAATTCAAAATATGGAAAAAACTATAGAAAAAAGATCACAATACGATATCATAAATTTGATTTTTCATTGAAGTTTTGAATACGCCAAGAGACTGTGGTAGAGGACCAAGACTTTGCAGGTTGTGCATACGAGGTAAGCGGCGTGAAGGAGAGTAGAAGAAGGTATTAGTACGTGCATGCAGGACTTGAATCTGATGCGAGGATTTATTAGAGCGAGCAGCGTTGAATGTATTAATTTGCCTGCAGACAGTTTGAGGTAAAAGGCTGAGGCCTTTCTTTACTGTCGCAGAATCCTTCTTTAGTGTCGGCCTCTGCTCCGAATTCAACCAGTTTGTGGCTCCAACACGTTGATTGTACTGCATAGCAGTGATGGTGTTTTCAGACCTTACATTTCCTTTGATATGCTGCAGTGCTTCTGCTTAGGATTGGCCATCTTGGAGACTTACGAACTGTGTCTGCTGGTGGGATTCGAAAAGGTATCTTTTCTTGTTATGCATCTGTCCGAACTTTATTTGCTGGCAATTCCTGAAGGAGTTTCTTCGCTTCTTTTGTCAGCACTGTCTGCAACCTCTGATCTGGTGTTCCAGACCCCATCAAGCGTCTCTTTCTTCCCTCTTCTGTCCCGATCCCCTTCGATTGGGCTAGGTGCCGTTCTTTTATTGATTTTTGATGGTGGAGAAATTTGCGCATGCCTTTTAGGCTTAGCCCTCAGCGCTTCTTTAGGATTCTGTCTTCTTCGGCCTTCTGGTCCTCTGTGACCTTTAACCAGCTACTCTAGTAGTGCCCTATGTCGTCTAACAGCTCTTCTAGTTCAAGGAGCCCATTCTTTATTTCTTTGCAGATTTTTGGCGAGTCACATGCAGATTTTGCTCTTTTTACAATATCTCCCGCTTTTCGGATTAGCCTTTTTTCTTCATACGGTTTGGTGGTAATTGTTTTGCGACCACCTTTCTTGGTAAAGGTTATCGGCTTCCACTTCCAAGTATAGTGATTCCGCCACATTTTCGACAGTTGTAGTGGAATCACACAATGGTGCTTTATTTGTCGGGCCATTCCTTTCTTTCTTTTGCGTGATGACTATATGGACTCCAGAATGGTTCGTTATTATTTCGGGATGCAAGACCCTTGCTTCGGTCGCTCCAGTGGCAATCGTCTCAGTAAACATTGAATTCTCGATTTTCTTTATATTTTTCCCGATCGTTGAACATTTGCCGCATCCTGCCGAGTTTTCTGCTCTTCCTTTTAAGGATGTTCCGCCGTTCGCAAAAATTTTTTGCTCGGCAGGAATCTCAGCCTGAACAAAACGGTCTGTTAATCTTAAATGTCGGAGTTTACAGTGGAAGATATAACTATTCCGATATTAAACAAGTAAAAGTAAAAACAGAGTACTCCTGCCAGAAGGGTATTGCACAATAATTAGAAAATCAAACAACGTCTTCTGGATATCAAATACCAATTTTTATAAGGTTCCTATTATTTTTGGAGACAGGTTATGGACACTTTTTCCCTTTACGGCATTGCTGTGGCGTGATTTTTCAACAGGTGTGCTATATTTTAGTGTTAATGAATAGATCAGCGTCTGAATTTTCAAAAAAAAAAAAAAAAAATTGGGGTATTTCGCAAAAGTTTAAGGGTGGGTTTAGTGGTTGAAAGCCAACAAAATCCCAATTTTTCACGCGTCAACTACCCAAAACTTTAAGTGGCTTTGTCTCCTCTTAAACGTGTGAATTTGGCGTTTTTACGTTTTCATTTAAAGGCTTATCCCAAACTAGTGTTTTGATGGTCGGAACATGTTTTAGGCAAAATATCTCGAATTTGCTGTTCCTAGAACACGTGCAGTTTTTGTGCAGATTTTCAGCTTTGATTGCTTACTGTGCCCGTAATTTTAGTCTGATTGTTAGAATTTTAGTCTTATCTTATAGTTGCGTTTGTTTAGTTTGCGTCAAGTGCAAATATGTAGTAATTTGCATGAAAATACTAATTTTTATGACGCTTAGGAGGCATAGACATGTATTCGTCTAAAATACGTAAATTTCCTTGTAGGACCTCTGGCTTGAATCGTTCACTGTAGCCACAATTTCTTTTCGATTGTCAAAATTTTGGTCTCATCTTGTAGCTGTTAGTCTGTTTTTTACGTCAAATACAAATTTGTAGTACTTTTCATAAGAATACTAATTTTTATAAGGTTCCTATTATTTTTGGGGGCAGGTTATGGACACTTTTTCCCTTTACGGCATTGCTGTGGCGTGATTTTTCAATCGATGTGCTATATTTAAGTGTTAATGAATAGATCAGCGTCTGAATTTTCCAAAAAGTATAAACTTGTGGTATTTCGCAAAAGTTTAAGGGCGGGTTTAGTGGTTGAAAGCCAACAAAATCCCAATTTTTCACGTGTCAACTCACCAAAACTTTAAATGGCTTTTTCTCCCCTTAAACGTGCGAATTTCGCGTTTTTACGTTTTCATTTGAAGGCTTAGCCCAAACTCGTGTTTTGATGGTCGGAACATGTTTTAGGCAAAATATCTCGAATTTGCTGTTCCTAGAACACGTGCAGTTTTTGTGCAGATTTTCAGCTTTGATTGCTTACTGTGCCCGTAAATTTAATCTGATTGTTAGAATTTTAGTCTTATCTTATAGTTGCGTTTGTTTAGTTTGCGTCAAGTGCAAATATGTAGTAATTTGCATGAAAATACTAATTTTTATGACGCTTAGGAGGCATAGACATGTATTCGTCTAAAATACGTAAATTTCCTTGTAGGACCTCTGGCTTGAATCGTTCACTGTAGCCACAATTTCTTTTCGATTGTCAAAATTTTGGTCTCATCTTGTAGCTGTTAGTCTGTTTTTACGTCAAATACAAATTTGTAGTACTTTTCATAAGAATACTAATTTTTATAAGGTTCCTATTATTTTTGGGGGCAGGTTATGGACACTTTTTCCCTTTACGGCATTGCTGTGGCGTGATTTTTCAATCGATGTGCTATATTTAAGTGTTAATGAATAGATCAGCGTCTGAATTTTCTAAAAAGTATAAATTTGTGGTATTTCGCAAAAGTTTAAGGGTGGGTTTAGTGGTTGAAAGCCAACAAAATCCCAAATTTTCACGTGTCAACTCACCAAAACTTTAAATGGCTTTTTCTCCCCTTAAACGTGCGAATTGCGCGTTTTTACGTTTTCATTTGAAGGCTTAGCCCAAACTAGTGTTTTGATGGTCGGAACATGTTTTAGGCAAAATATCTCGAATTTGCTGTTCCTAGAACACGTGCAGTTTTTGTGCAGATTTTCAGCTTTGATTGCTTACTGTGCCCGTAGTTTTAGTCCGATTGTTGAAATTTTGGTCTTATCTTATAGTTGCGTTTGTTTAGTTTGCGTCAAGTGCAAATATGTAGTAATTTGCATGAAAATACTAATTTTTATGACGCTTACGAGGCATAGACATGTATTCGTCTAAAATACGTAAATTTCCTTGTAGGACCTCTGGCTTGAATCGTTCACTGTAGCCACAATTTCTTTTCGATTGTCAAAATTTTGGTCTCATCTTGTAGCTGTTAGTCTGTTGTTAACGTCAAATACAAATTTGAAGTACTTTTTATAAGAATACTAATTTTTATAAGGTTCCTATTATTTTTGGGGGCAGGTTATGGACACTTTTTCCCTTTGCGGCATTATTGTGGCGTGATTTTTCAATCGATGGGCTATACTTTACTGTTAGTGAATAGATCAGCGTCTGAATTTTCCAAAAAGTATAAATTTGTGGTATTTCGCAAAAGTTGAAGGGCGGGTTTAGTGGTTGAAAGCCAACAAAATCCCAATTCTTCAAGTGTCAACTCCCCAAAACTTTAAATAGCTTTTTCTCCCCTTAAACGTGCAAATTTCGCGTTTCTACGTTTTCATTTGAAGGCTTAGCCCAAACTAGTGTTTTGATGGTCGGAACATGTTTTAGGCAAAATATCTCGAATTTGCTGTTCCTAGAACACGTGCAGTTTTTGTGCAGATTTTCAGCTTTGATTGCTTACTGTGCCCGTAGTCGTAATCGGATTGTTGAAACTTTGGTCTTGTCTTATAGTTGCGTTTGTTTAGTTTGCGTCAAGTGCAAATATGTAGTAATTTGCATGAAAATACTAATTTTTATGACGCTTAGGAGGCATAGACATGGATTTGTCTAAAATACGTAAATTTCCTTGTAGGCCCTCTGGCTTGAATCATTCACTGTAGCCACAATTTCTTTTCGATTATCAATATATAATCTCATCTTGTAGCTGTTAGTCTGTTGTTCACGTCAAATACAAATTTGTAGTACTTTTCATAAGGATACTAATTTTTATAAGGTTCCTATTATTTTCGGGGGCAGTTTATGAACACTTTTTCCATTTACGGCATTGCTGTGGCGTGATTTTTCAATCGATGTGCTATATTTAAGTGTTAATGAATCGATCAGCGTCTGAATTTTCCAAAAAGTATAAATTTGTGGTATTTCGCAAAAGTTCAAGGGTGGGTTTAGTGGTTGAAAGCCAACAAAATCCCAATTTTTCACGTGTCAACTCACCAAAACTTTAAATGGCTTTTTCTCCCCTTAAACGTGCGAATTTCGCGTTTTTACGTTTTCATTTGAAGGCTTAGCCCAAACTCGTGTTTTGATGGTCGGAACATGTTTGAGGCAAAATATCTCGAATTTGCTGTTCCTAGAACACGTGCAGTTTTTGTGTAGATTTTCAGCTTTGATTGCTTACTGTGCCCGTAATTTTAATCCGATTGTTGAAATTTTGGTCTTATCTTATAGTTGCGTTTGCTTAATTTGCGTCAAGTGCAAATATGTAGTAATTTGCATCAAAATACTAATTTTCATGACGCTTAGGAGGCATAGACATGTATTTGTCTAAAATACGTAAATTTCCTTGTAGGACCACTGGCTTGAATTGTTCACTGTAGCCACAGTTTCCTTTTGATTATCAAAATGTTGGTCTCATCTTGTAGCTGCTAGTCTGTTGTTTACGTCAAATACAAATTTGTAGTACTTTTCTTAAGAATACTATTTTTTAGGGTTCGTAAAATAATTTTACAAAACCCGACTAAAATCGCGTCCTATCTGTCCGTCTGTCCGTCCCTCTGTCCGTCCGTCCGTCCGTCCGTTCGTCCGTGTGTCACAGCAGTTTTTCTCAGAAACTACTTGAGCTAGAAACATCAAATTTTGTATTTAGTTGTAAAGTGGTGTTCTCTTCAAAATTCAATTACAAAAAAAATTTGTATGGTATTTAAGGGGGGCTTACCCATATAGGGGAGTGACCCCCCGAAAAAAAAAGTTCATTGAAGGTAGCCGATATGGGTATTAAATGAAAGGTCTGGATAAGAATTTTTCAAAACAGGTCTTAATTTGGCAAAGTTTGCTTCGGGGGGCACACAGGGAGGGGAAATACACGAAAAATATGTGTCCCCCCCCCCTCGCGATTGGACACCTGTGATCCGAAAAATCTGAAAAAAATCAGAAATGTAGGCCTTGGTGAGTACAACACAACAAATACGTGAGAAGTCCCAATTTACTCAACTTTGTTAGTAATAGTATGATTTATCCATTTTATGTTTTCTAGAATAAAATCTTAATGGTACCCTTAAATTCAATGAAATTCGGTACATAGATGGCTGTTTATAAGATTAATTTATCCTAAAAGTTTCATAAAGATTGCATCATATTTAGCGAAGTTGTAGCGGTTTCAATTTTCCTGTATTACTATGGAACAATATGCGCTGCATTTATTACTATGGCAACATATGGCTATGGAACAACATGCGCTTTTTACCAACTCAAACACTACAGTTTTGCTAGGGTTTGCATGAAAATTTCAGGAATGATAAGTGTCATGTATATGTTTGAGAACCGGTTCAGCTAGTGATATCAGTAATCGTAAAACAAAATAGTGGCTGTTTTAGATGCGATGATTGAATAATTTTGAGTTATTTTCTCCTAACTTCAACGTTTAAGGTGCATGCTTTGAACACTTGATTCAATTTAATTAATAACTGAAGATGAGTAACTTCAATTAATGCTCATAGGTGAAACAAATCAAGGAGGCGGGAGATAGCTCCTAGCAAAAGAATTTTGTAACCATTCTAGGACTCGAAAAAATTGGCCATTAATCGATGATAACAGTACAGGAGAGTGGCCCTTGAAAAAAAAAAAAAATCATCAAACGTAGCCGATATGAGTATGAAATGAAAGTCTTCATGGGAGCTTTTCAAAACAGTTCTTAAACTGTCAGTTTTTGCTTCAGTGGGGGGCACAGGGGGGAAATACATGTAAAATGTGTTTCCTCCCTCACGGATGGACATCTGAAATAATTATTAAGGGTGATATTTATGAGTATTATAATAACAAAAACCTCAGGAGTCGAAATTCGTTCAACTTTGTTAATAATAGTATGATATTCGTATTTCATATTTTCTCCAATAAAATCGTCTTTGACATGTGACTTGATTTGATTCGATCTGGTGACTGCGTTTTGTAAATTGAATACAAAACCCTTCTGACATGAGCGTAGGTCTGTTTACGTCTGTTTACCCAACTTGTTATAAGGTTCCTACTGTTTTTGGGGGCTGGTTATGGACACTTTTTCCCTTTACGGCATTGCTGTGGCGTGATTGTTCAATCGATGTGCTACATTTTAGTGTTAATGAATAGATCAGCGTCTGAATTTTCCAAAAATTATAAATTTTTGGTATTTCGCAAAAATTTAAGGGCGGGTTTAGTGGTTGAAAGCCAACAAAATCCCAATTTTTCACGTGTCAACTCCCCAAAACTTTAAATGGCTTTTTCTCCCCTTAAACGTGCGAATTTCGCGTTTTTACGCTTTCATTTGAAGGCTTAGCCCAAACTAGTGTTTTGATGGTCGTAACATGTTTTAGGCAAAATATCTCGAATTTGCTGTTCCTAGAGCACGTGCAGTTTTTGTGCAGATTTTCAGGTTTGATTGCTTACTGTGCCCGTAATTTTAGTCCGATTGTTGAAATTTTGGTCTTATCTTATAGTTGCGTTTGTTTAGTTTGCGTCAAGTGCAAATATGTAGTAATTTGCATGAAAATACTAATTTTTATGACGCTTAGGAGGCATAGACATGTATTCGTCTAAAATACGTAAATTTCCTTGTAGGACCTCTGGCTTGAATCGTTCACTGTAGCCACAATTTCTTTTCGATTGTCAAAATTTTGGCCTCATCTTGTAGCTGTTAGTCTGTTTTTTACGTCAAATATAAATTTGTAGTGCTTTTCAGAAGAATACTAATTTTATAAGGTTCCTATTATTTTTGGGGTTAGTTTATGGACACTTTTTCCCTTTGCAGCATTGCTGTGGCGTGATTTTTCAATCGACGTGCTATATTTAAGTGTTAATGAATAGATCAGCGTCTGAATTTTCCAAAAAATATAAATTTGTGGTATTTCGCAAAAGTTTAAGGGCGGGTTTAGTGGTTGAAAGCCAACAAAATCCAACATTTTCACGTGTCAACTCCCCAAAACTTTAAATGGCTTTTTCTCCCCTTGTTTGCAATACACCTACACCTTGTAACAATTCAGGTTTCTATTGTGTTATTAAAGCTCATATCGGCTGGTATCAAGGTCCGCTGGGAAATAAATGGAAATTGATAGGAATTGGTCTAAAAATTGAGCATGGTTTCTCTTTAGGATCTAGGTCTGTTGGGAAAAGATATTCGTATCGGTGAAGTAATGAAAAAATATTACGAGCGTTATTCTGCATTTGTTTGCACGGGTAAAAGTGCGATTTTCGTGATAGCTCTCTTATAGTACTTTCCATTTGAAAATACTGTCACGACTCGCACCCCCGCATCATGTCCTGGATGAACCTGGGTGATCCTCGCTAGAGGCCATCTGCAGGACGGAGTTCTTTCTTCTTCTAGAATGCATAAATCGCCTACTTTGAGGTTGATTCCACTTTTGAACCACTTCGGTCGGCATTGTAAGCGGCTTAAGTACTCACATTGCCAACGTCTCCAAAAATCTTGAGCAATTTTTTGTGTCAGTTGCCATCGGTCGAGGCGGTTGATATTAACATCTTCCAATATACAATCCGGTGGAGTTATCAGAACGTCACCAATTAAAAAATGAGCAGGAGTTAATGCTGCGGTATCCATTGGGTCATCATTGAGGGGACACAAAGGACGAGAGTTGAGGCAGGTTTCTATCTGTACTAGCACTGTAGAAAATTCTTCGTAGGTCAATGGAACGTTGCCTACCACTCGACGTAGATGCGCTTTTATAGACTTGACTCCGGCTTCCCAAAGCCCTCCAAAAAGGTGATGCAGGCGGATTGAAATGCCAAGTTATTCCATCCTGTGCTAGGGCTTCAGCTGCTCCAGTATTGATTTTCTTCATCCTCTTTAGCTCAGCAGCCGCACCAACGAAATTTTTACCGCAGTCAGAATACATGTGTGAGCTATAACCGCGTCTTCTCATGAACCTTCGTAACGCTGCGATGAAAGCCGGTGAGGACAGGTCACTGACGACTTCTATGTGTATGGCTTTTACTGCCAGACAAATAAAAATAGCTACATACCCCTTTGTACTCTTGCTACCTCTTCCTCGCCTGTCCTTTATATCAAAAGGTCCACTGAAATCAACACCCGTGTGCGTAAAAGGACGGGATACGGTCACTCGAGCTTCTGGCCAATCGCCCATCAGTTGCGTTGAGGTGTTTGCTTTGGCCCGGAAACAATGAACACACCTATGTATAAATTGTTTGATACGATTGCGACCATCTATTAGCCAGAATTTTCTCCTAAGTGTATTAAGCATTAGCTGCGTTTGTCCATGTGACGTTGATTGATGAATTTGGTGTAGCAATAAGTCGGTCAGTTTCACGTTTCGTGGTAGAATAATTTGATGTTTTTCATCGTAAGTTGATTGGGCATTTTTTAAACGTCCTCCAACTCGCAATATTCCCTTTTCCTCCAGGAATGGACTCAAGTTAGCCAATTTGCTTTTGCTTCCAACTGGTTCTGATATCTGAAGACGCGCGATGTCTTGTGAGCATTCTGTTCGCTGAGCGTATTTGATCCAGAATTCAAATGATTGTCTTAACTTTTGGTTGGTCAAGTATGTACGTTCGCCTCTATCCTCCGGTTTTGGTTTGATGAAACGGACACAATACGCCGTGATTGTTACCAACTCTGTTAATGTTGAATATTTTCCCAATAGATCGTTCAAAAAATTTTCAGTGCGCATGCCAACATTAACCATTACTTGTTTTCGTTTTTCGATATCAATTGATTGAATTTCTTTGATTTTAGGCCATTCATCGCTGTGCTCAACCAGCCAACTGGGTCCGTTCCACCAAAGTTTTTTACTGATTAAATTCTTGGGTTTTATTCCCCTTGACGCTATATCAGCTGGATTGTGTTTTGACGGGACGTAACGCCATGGAATATTCCCAGTGGTTTCTAGAATTTGCGCTGTCCTATTACTAACTAAAACCGTCCATCGAGTTGGATGCCCTTTCAGCCATGCTAAGACAACTTCGGAATAAGTCCACAACCAGGTAGGTATTTTTTCGATTTCTACTGAACTTGTGACCTCTTTTAATAATCGCAACAGCAATACTGCACCGCGTAGTTCTAGTCGAGGTACACTAATTGGTTTTACTGGTGCTACTTTGGTCTTCGCTATTAGTAAGTGACTGTTGGTCGATGATCCAGATTACACCACTATATAAATTGCTGCTGCGTATGCCCGTTGAGACGCATCACAGAAACCATGGAGTGATACTGCTAAATTTTTTTGGTATGTTACCCATCTTGGGATTCTAATGTCCTCAATATTATGCAATTCTTCCAACAGGTTAGCCCATTCTTTGTTTAACACACTCGGTATTGGCTGATCCCATTCTTGTCAATGTAACCAAAGGCTTTGAAGCAAAATTTTTGCTGTTACCACAAAAGGTGCTATCCATCCTAATGGGTCGTATAGCCGTGCCACTTCCGAAAGGACAGAGCGTTTGGTAAATGTTGTTGCTTGTTCCCGTCTTTTCAACCGATACGTGAAATAATCCTTCATCGGAAACCACATAACTCCCAGGGACTTGTATCCGCCATCCATTTCAAAATCGATTGAGTCTTTCATTTCAATGTCTTCGATGGGGAGATTTTGCAATAGTCGTTCATCATTTGTTATCCATTTTCTCTATTGAAAGCCACCAGCTTTCAAAAGTTGAATCAATTTATCTCGTTTCTGCACAGTTTCTTCTATGTTGTGTCCCCCTGATAACATATCATCGACATAAAATTCCTTTAACAGTGACTTGCTTGCAACAGGATACTTCTTCATCTCATCCATTGCTAACTGGTGCAACGTCCTTATCGCAAGAAATGGGGCTGAGCATGTTCCAAATGTGATGGTGCATAGACAATAATCCTTAATTGTTGTTTCTGGTTGTGACCTCCAAACAATCTTTTGATAGTTCGCGTCTTCAGGATGCATGTTCACTTGGGGGTACATATTAGTACTGTCGGCCATCATTGCAAATTGCTTTAACCTCCAATTGATAATAATTGATGACATGCCATTCTGGATGGTCGGTCCAGTCAATAGTGTGTCATTAAGTGACAGTCCAGAACTTGTCTTCCGTGAGGCATCAAACACCACCCGTAGTTTTGTTGATGTAGTCTCCTTGAAAACGGCATGATGTGGCAGAAAATTGGCCGTACTAATCTTTCTTCCCTTGTCATACATCACTTCATTGCAATAAGGAACCTCCTTCATGTGACCTAATTCTAGATACTCTTGAATAACTGCCGAATATTCTTCTCGCAATTCCCTATTTCCAGCAAATCGCCTTTCTAAATGGAGTAAGCTTGCCACTGCGCTTGCCCTGGAACAACCTAGTGAGTGTCGGCTATCAGCATCCCTGAACGGCAATCGAACTTGGTACCACCCATTCAGTTCTCTTTGAACGTTTGCTTTGTAATGTTGTTCGCAGGCTTCATCCTCTTGCGTCATATCGTTACGAGAATCGATTTCCTCCAGCTCCCAAAATCGTTTTAATTGTTCGCATATCTTCGCGTTTCTATCTATTTCTACTTTGAAGCTATGCATTGTTCGTGCACCATTAACGTCAACTCTTCCTGAAATTATCCAGCCTTATTTGGTTTGTTGCAAAACTGGACCTAGTGTCAATTTTCGAATTTCCCCGAGTATAACTTGAACGTACACGTCTGCTCCTAAAAGAAGATCGATTTTTTTTGGCTGATCAAATTGAGGATAAGCCAGATCCAAATTTCCAATGTGCTCTCGCACCCATGTAGAGATCGTTTGGGATGGGACGAAATTGGTGAGCTTACTCAATATGAGAGCCTCGCTTTATAAGCATTCGTTCGTTTTTGGGTGTAATCTAATTTCCAGATTTCCGTTGGTTGAAATTCCTTTCAATTTCCCAATGCCAGCTATTGTAATGTTAGTAAATTGTCTTTTAATCCCCAGTATTTGGGCTGCGTATTCAGTAATTATTGATACCTGCGAACCTTGATCCAACAAAGCACGAAGTGTTATACATCCGCTCAAAGCTTCGACCTTTACTAGTGCTGTCGCTAGCAATACCGATTGTGCAGTGTTACTGTTCACAGAGTTGGTCTTGATGGATGATGTCGTTGATGCCCCAGAATGCGAAGGAAACCCACTAGATGTTTGTCCAGTATGCGAAAACCTCGATGAGGACAGCTGACCCAGCGCTGTCGATGCGAATTGATTCTTATATGATACTGGGACCACTGATTGTTCTTTATGCTCAGACAACAGCTGCGATTGATGCATATTTTTCCCATCAGACGATATGGCAGATTTGTGCAGAAGTGTATGATGTGCCTTTTTGCAATAAAAGCATCTTGAAGTACTGGGTCATTTTCCAACTAAATGTCCTTTACTTAAACAGTTGAGACATAAGCCATTTCTTCTGACCACATTAAATTTCTCCGCATGACCAAACTGCAGGAATTCGTTGCACCATCTCAAATGTTGTGGTCCTTTACACAAAACACATGTATCTCCTTGCTCTCCTTGCGTCGTTAAGACACTATGCGACACCTTATTGGACCTTTGTTTATCGAAGCCAGCAACTTCTAATGCTCTATAACGTGACTGCAAAAACTCCTTTAATTTTGCAAATGTTGCTATCCCAGACTTGACTGCATGTTGTTGCTCCCACATTTGACGCGTGTCCGATGGTAATCGTTGCGTTGTCAAGTGTACTAACAATGCCTCCCATTTATTTTCTATTTCCAAGTGATCAATTGCCTGGGTACAATCGAGTGTTTTATCCAATAACGCCTTTATGGAGGATGCTGATTCAGTTGCATTATTAATTGCTAACAGCTTTCTGAATTGGACGTTCATCAGTACATATTTGTCGTTATAACGTTCTACGAGCAGTTTCCATGCTGACTCGTAGTTAGCTTCGGTGATAGAACAATGTTTGAGAAGCTGCTCAGCCTCACCCGATAAACTGCACTTCAGGTAGTGCAGTTTTTCCACCATCGATAAATTTGCCTTTTTGTGAATTAAAGATGTAAATAAATCTTTGAATGACGTCCACTCACTATAACTTCCGCTGAATTTCGGTAAGTTGATCCGTGAAAGTCGAACGTCGGCATCATTCACTATTACAGACGACTGATTTTGTGCCTCTTTGATTCCTTGTGAACCCTGTGCCCCTTGTTCTGCTTGCAGTTCAGCCAACTCCGTTTCGAAGTCCAAACTCATTTCTTCGAAAGTTAAATACAACTTCTTAGTGAAATATTCTAAGGACAACTCCTCTTCACCTTCCAGCAAACTTATTATTTTATCATGCGTTTGCATGAACAATTGTCGCACTTCTTGCACACACTGCAGTAATTTGTTGGCCTATGATAAGGTTTTTGCGTTTTGGAGTCTTTGCGGAAGTTGTAAAACATTCGGTTTCATTGTTCGTTCAACAATTTTTGCTGCGTTATTAAACGCTCCATTATTTTGCAGTAGCAGAACAATGGCACAGTGAGCGGTATTTACTCGTATTTCGGTATTTATGGTCCGTAATACACCTCAAATTTTGACTTTCTATTTGCCCCAAATGTCTTTAGACCTCAAAGCCAATCTAGAAAGTTTTCGGACTTATTGGTGACTGCTATAGTTCGAATCGATTAATACGAAATGTGAAATACTTGTATGCAATATTTCACCCCAATGCATTCATACTACAATTCACCACCGAAAACTTCACACACTGTATATTTTCCAAATATACTTCACCCAATGTGCAACGTGCCACTGCCATTTGTTTGCCGATTAAATTTGATTGAGGATATATATATATATATATATATATATATATATATATATATATATATATATATATATATATATATATATATATATATATATATATATATATATTTGATTAAGGATATATAAGGATATATAAATACAAAGGAATGAAAAATGGACTCACCGGACCTTCAACCGTTATTTTCTCTTTTCTTTTAAATTGGTCACAGTTATAATTCCGCGCGCCACGAATTATATTAAACACTTTAAAACACTTTTTTTTCCGTACACTATGTAACACTTTCACACACTCCGGTGATTTTTCAATTTTCCATTACTCGGATTCACAATATCCGGCTCGACGGACCAAATTTTTGCAATAAAAACCAAACTTATTTTGTGTACGGAAAAAACTTTAATCACAATCCAAAAATTACAATATGATTTAATTTACTTCGATCTTGCTCGATAGACTCTAGTTTAACAACTAACTAACTTTTTCTTTGTTTGCAAAAATTGCGGTACTCCGCTTCGGAGGATTACCGCTTCTTAGAATTATTCGATTCGAACATCGTTTTCCCACGTTTGCATCGTATTTTGGTTGTTTTCGTGTGCTCCAGGGACCTTCAACACTGTCAGATAAGTATTTTGTCTTTTTTGTACAAAATACCCGATGCTTCGTGGTTTTTTATCTTTCAGGTATCCTGTGAAGCTGCAGCTGCAACGTCCCTTAAAAGTGCGAATTTTGCGTTTGTACGTTTTCATTTGAAGGCTTAGCCCAAACTAGTGTTTTGATGGTAGGAACATGTTTGAGGCAAAATATCTCGAATTTGCTGTTCCTAGCACACGTGCAGTTTTTGTGCAGATTTTCAGCTTTGATTGCTTACTGTGCCCGTAATTTGAATCCGATTGTTGAAATGCTGGTCTTATCTTATAGTTGCGTTTGTTTAGTTTGCGTCAAGTGCAAATATGTAGTAATTTGCATGAAAATACTAAGTTTTATGACGCTTGGGGGTATAGACATGTATTTGTCTAAAATACGTAAATTTCCTTGTAGGAACTCTGGCTTGAATCGCTCACTGTAGCCACAATTTCTTTTCGATTGTCAAAATTTTGGTCTCATCTTGTAGCTGTTAGTCTGTTGTTTACGTCAAATACAAGTAATTAGTACTTTTCATCTGCCAATACCAATTTTTATAAGGTTCCTAATATTTTTGGGGGCAGGTTATGGACACTTTTTCCCTTTACGGTATTGCTGTGGCGTGATTTTTCAATCGATGTGCTATATTTAAGTGTTAATGAATAGATCAGCGTCTGAATTTTCCAAAAAGTATAAATTTGTGGTATTTCGCAAAAGTTGAAGGGCGGGTTTAGTGGTTGAAAGCCAACAAAATCCCAATTTTTCACGTGTCAACTCCCCAAAACTTTAAATGGCTTTTTCTCCCCTTAAACGTGCGAATTTCGCGTTTTCACGTTTTCATTTAAAGGCTTAGCCCAAACTAGTGTTTTGATGGTTGGAACATGTTTTAGGCAAAATATCTCGAATTTGCTGTTCCTAGAACACGTGCAGTTTTTGTGCAGATTTTCAGCTTTGATTGCTTACTGTGCCCGTTTTTGAATCCGATTGTTGAAATTTTGGTCTTATCTTATAGTTGCGTTTGTTTAGTTTGCGTCAAGTGCAAACATGTAGTAATTTGCATGAAAATACTAATTTTTACGACGCTTAGGAGGCATAAACATGTACTTGTCTAAAATACGTAAATTTCCTTGTAGGACCTCTGGCTTGAATCGTTCACTGTAGCCACTATTTCTTTTCGATTGTCAAAATGTTGGTCTCACCTTGTAGCTGTTAGTCTGTTGTTTACGTCAAGTACAAATTTGTAGTACTTTTCATAAGAATACTAATTTTTATAAGGTTCCCATTATTTTTGGGGGCAGGTTATGGACACTTTTTCCCTTTACGGCATTGCTGTGGCGTGATTTTTCAATCGATGTGCTATATTTAAGTGTTAATGAATAGATAAGCGTCTGAATTTTCCAAAAAGTATAAATTTGTGGTATTTCGCAAAAGTTTAAGGGCGGGCTTAGTGGTTGAAAGCCAACAAAATCCCAATTTTTCACGTGCCAACTCATCAAAACTTTAAATGGCTTTTTCTCCCCTTAAACGTGCGAATTTCGCGTTTTTACGTTTTCATTTGAAGGCTTAGCCCAAACTAGTGTTTTGATGGTTGGAACATGTTTTGGGCAAAATATCTCGAATTTGCTGTTCCTAGAACACGTGCAGTTTTTGTGCAGATTTTCAGCTTTGATTGCTTACTGTGCCCGTTATTTGAATCCGATTGTTAGAATTTTGGTCTTATCTTATAGTTCCGTTTGTTTAGTTTGCGTCAAGTGCAAATATGTAGTAATTTGCATGAAAATACTAATTTTTATGACGCTTAGGAGGCATAGACATGTATTCGTCTAAAATACGTAAATTCCCTTGTAGGACCTCTGGCTTGAATCGTTCACTGTAGCCACAATTTCTTTTCGATTGTCAAAATTTTGGTCTCATCTTGTAGCTGTTAGTCTGTTGTTTACGTCAAATACGAATTTGTAGTACTTTTCAGAATAATACTAATTTTAATAAGGATACTCTTTTTTTTTGGGGGGCAGGTTATGGACACTTTTTCCCTTCACGGCATTCCTGTGACGTGATTTTTCAATCGATGTGCTATATTTTAGTGTTAATGAATAGATCAGCGTCTGAATTTTCCAAAAAGTATAAATTTGTGGTGTTTCGCAAAAGTTTAAGGGCGGGTTAAGTGGTTGAAAGCCAACAAAATCCCAATTTTTCACGTGTCAAATCCCCAAAACTTTAAATGGCTTTTTCTCCCCTTAAACGTGCGAATTTCGCGTTTTTACGTTTTCATTTGAAGGCTTAGCCCAAACTAGTGTTTTGATGGTTGGAACATGTTTTGGGCAAAATATCTTGAATTTGCTGTTCCTAGAACACGTGCAGTTTTTGTGCAGATTTTCAGCTTTGATTGCTTACTGTGCCCGTAATTTGAATCCGATTGTTGAAATTTTGGTCTTATCTTATAGTTGCGTTTGTTTAGTTTGCGTCAAGTGCAAATATATAGTAATTTGCATGAAAATACTAATTTTTACGACGCTTAGGAGGCATAAACATGTACTTGTCTAAAATACGTAAATTTCCTTGTAGGACCTCTGGCTTGAATCGTTCACTGTAGCCACAATTTCTTTTCGATTGCCAAAATGTTGGTCTCACCTTGTAGCTAATAGTCTGTTGTTTACGTCAAGCACATATTTGTAGTACTTTTCATAAGAATACTAATTTTTATAAGGTTCCCATTATTTTTTGGGGCAGGTTATGGACACTTTATCCCTTTACGGCATTGCTGTGGCGTGATTTTTCAATCGATGTGCTATATTTAAGTGTTCATGAATAGATCAGCGTCTGAATTTTCCAAAAAGTATAAATTTGTGGTATTTCGCAAAAGTTTAAGGGCGCGCTTAGTGGTTGAAAGCCAACAAAATCCCAATTTTTCACGTGTCAACTCACCAAAACTTTAAATGGCTTTTTCTCCCCTTAAACGTGCGAATTTCACGTTTTTACGTTTTCATTTGAAGGCTTAGCCCAAACTAGTGTTTTGATGGTCGGAACATGTTTTAGGCAAAATATCTCGAATTTGCTGTTCCTAGAACACGTGCAGTTTTTGTGCAGATTATCAGCTTTGATTGCTTACTGTGCCCGTAGTTTTAATCCGATTGTTGAAATTTTGGTCTTATCTTATAGTTGCGTTTGTTTAGTTTGCGTCAAGTGCAAATATGTAGTAATTTGCATGAAAATACTAATTTTTATGACGCTTAGGAGGCATAGACATGTACCTGTCTAAAATACATAAATTTCCTTGTAGGACCTCTGGCTTGAATCGTTCACTGTAGCCACAATTTCTTTTCGATTGTCAAAATTTTGGTCTCATCTTGTAGCTGTTAGTCTGTTGTTAATGTCAATTAAAAATTTGTAGTACTTTCATAAAAATACTAATTTTAATAAGGTTCCGATTGTTTTCTGGGGCAGGTTATCGACACTTTTTCCCTTTACGGCGTTGCTGTGGCGTGATTTTTCAATCGATGTGCTATATTTAAGTGTTAATGAATAGATCAGCGTCTGAATTTTCCAAAAATTATAGATTTGTGGTATTTCGCAAAAGTTTAAGGCCGGGTTTAGTGGTTGAACGCCAACAAAATCCCAATTTTTCACGTGTCAACTCACCGAAACATTAAATGGCTTTTTCTCCCCTCAAACGTACGAATTTCGCGTTTTTACGTTTTCATTTGAAGGCTTAGCCCAAACTAGTGTTTTGATGGTCGGAACATGTTTTAGGCAAAATATCTCGAATTTGCTGTTCCTAGAACACGTGCAGTTTTTGTGCAGATTTTCAGCTTTGATTGCTTACTGTGCCCGTAGTTTTAATCCGATTGTTGAAATTTTGGTCTTATCTTATAGTGGCGTTTGTTTAGTTTGCGTCAAGTGCAAACATGTAGTTATTTGCATGAAAATAATAATTTTTATGAAGCTTAGGAGGCATAGACATGTACCTGTCTAAAATACGTAAATTTCCTTGTAGGACCTCTGGCTTGAATCGTTCACTGTAGCCACAATTTCTTTTCGATTGTCAAAATCTTGGTCTCATCTTGTAGCTGTTAGTCTGTTGTTAATGTCAATTAAAAATTTGTAGTACTTTTCATAAAAATACTAATTTTAATAAGGTTCCGATTGTTTTCTGGGGCAGGTTATCGACACTTTTTCCCTTTACGGCGTTGCTGTAGCGTGATTTTTCAATCGATGTGCTATATTTAAGTGTTAATTAATAGATCAGCGTCTGAATTTTCCAAAAAGTATAAATTTGTGGGATTTCGCAAAAGTTTAAGGCCGGGTTTAGTGGTTGAAAGCCAACAAAATCCCAATTTTTCACGTGTCAACTCCCCAAAACATTAAATGGCTTTTTCTCCCCTCAAACGTACGAATTTCGCATTTTTACGTTTTCATTTGAAGGCTTAGCCCAAACTAGTGTTTTGATGGTCGGAACATGTTTAAGGCAAAATATCTCGAATTTGCTGTTCCTAGGACACGTGCAGTTTGTGCAGATTTTCAGCTTTGATTGCTTACTGTGCCCGTAGTTTCAATCCGATTGTTGAAATTTTGGTCTTATCTTATAGTTGCGTTTGTTTAGTTTGCGTCAAGTGCAAATATGTAGTAATTTGCATGAAAATACTAATTTTTATGACGCTTAGGAGGCATAGACATGTATTTGTCTAAAATACGTAAATTTCCTTGTAGGACCTCTGGCTTGAATCGTTCACTGTAGCCATAATTTCTTTTCGATTGTCAAAATTTTGGTCTCATCTTGTAGCTGTTAGTCTGTTTTTTACGTCAAATACAAATTTGTAGTACTTTTCATAAGAATACTAATTTTTATAAGGTTCCTATTATTTTTGGGGGCAGGTTATGGACACTTTTTCCCTTTACGGCATTGCTGTGGCGTGATTTTTCAATCGATGTGCTATATTTAAGTGTTAATGAATAGATCAGCGTCTGAATTTTCCAAAAAGTATAGATTTGGGGTATTTCGCAAAAGTTTGAGGGCGGGTTTAGTGGTTAAAAGCCAACAAAATCCCAATTTTTCACGTGTCAACTCACCAAAACTTTAAATGGCTTTTTCTCCCCTTAAACGTGCGAATTTCGCGTTTTTACGTTTTCATTTGAAGGCTTAGCCCAAACTAGTGTTTTGATGGTCGGAACATGTTTTAGGCAAAATATCTCGAATTTGCTGTTCCTAGAACACGTGCAGTTTTTGTGCAGATTATCAGCTTTGATTGCTTACTGTGCCCGTAGTTTTAATCCGATTGTTGAAATTTTGGTCTTATCTTATAGTTGCGTTTGTTTAGTTTGCGTCAAGTGCAAACATGTAGATATTTGCATGAAAATACTAATTTTTATGACGCTTAGGAGGCATAGACATGTACCTGTCTAAAATACATAAATTTCCTTGTAGGACCTCTGGCTTGAATCGTTCACTGTAGCCACAATTTCTTTTCGATTGTCAAAATTTTGGTCTCATCTTGTAGCTGTTAGTCTGTTGTTAATGTCAATTAAAAATTTGTAGTACTTTCATAAAAATACTAATTTTAATAAGGTTCCGATTGTTTTCTGGGGCAGGTTATCGACACTTTTTCCCTTTACGGCGTTGCTGTGGCGTGATTTTTCAATCGATGTGCTATATTTAAGTGTTAATTAATAGATCAGCGTCTGAATTTTCCAAAAAGTATAAATTTGTGGTATTTCGCAAAAGTTTAAGGGCGGGTTTAGTGGTTGAAAGCCAACAAAATCCCAATTTTTCACGTGTCAACTCACCAAAACATTAAATGGCTTTTTCTCCCCTCAAACGTACGAATTTCGCGTTTCTACGTTTTCATTTGAAGGCTTAGCCCAAACTAGTGTTTTGATGGTCGGAACATGTTTTAGGCAAAATATCTCGAATTTGCTGTTCCTAGAACACGTGCAGTTTTTGTGCAGATTTTCAGCTTTGATTGCTTACTGTGCCCGTAGTTTTAATCCGATTGTTGAAATTTTGGTCTTATCTTATAGTGGCGTTTGTTTAGTTTGCGTCAAGTGCAAACATGTAGTTATTTGCATGAAAATAATAATTTTTATGAAGCTTAGGAGGCATAGACATGTACCTGTCTAAAATACGTAAATTTCCTTGTAGGACCTCTGGCTTGAATCGTTCACTGTAGCCACAATTTCTTTTCGATTGTCAAAATTTTGGTCTCATCTTGTAGCTGTTAGTCTGTTGTTAATGTCAATTAAAAATTTGTAGTACTTTTCATAAAAATACTAATTTTAATAAGGTTCCGATTGTTTTCTGGGGCAGGTTATCGACACTTTTTCCCTTTACGGCGTTGCTCTAGCGTGATTTTTCAATCGATGTGCTATATTTAAGTGTTAATTAATAGATCAGCGTCTGAATTTTCCAAAAAGTATAAATTTGTGGGATTTCGCAAAAGTTTAAGGCCGGGTTTAGTGGTTGAAAGCCAACAAAATCCCAATTTTTCACGTGTCAACTCCCCAAAACATTAAATGGCTTTTTCTCCCCTCAAACGTACGAATTTCGCGTTTTTACGTTTTCATTTGAAGGCTTAGCCCAAACTAGTGTTTTGATGGTCGGAACATGTTTTAGGCAAAATATCTCGAATTTGCTGTTCCTAGAACACGTGCAGTTTGTGCAGATTTTCAGCTTTGATTGCTTACTGTGCCCGTAGTTTTAATCCGATTGTTGAAATTTTGGTCTAATCTTATAGTTGCGTTTGTTTAGTTTGCGTCAAGTGCAAATATGTAGTAATTTGCATGAAAATACTAATTTTTATGACGCTTAGGAGGCATAGACATGTATTCGTCTAAAATACGTAAATTTCCTTGTAGGACCTCTGGCTTGAATCGTTCACTGTAGCCACAATTTCTTTTTGATTGTCCAAATTTTGGTCTCATCTTGTAGCTGTTAGTCTGTTTTTTACGTCAAATACGAATTTGTGGTACTTTTCATAAGAATACTAATTTTTATAAGGTTCCTATTATTTTTGGGGGCAGGTTATGGACACTTTTTCCCTTTACGGCATTGCTGTGGCGTGATTTTTCAATCGATGTGCTATATTTAAGTGTTAATGAATAGATCAGCGTCTGAATTTTCCAAAAAGTATAAATTTGTGGTATTTCGCAAAAGTTTAAGGGCGGGTTTAGTGGTTGAACGCCAACAAAATCCCAATTTTTCACGTGTCAACTCACCAAAACTTTAAATGGCTTTTTCTCCCCTTAAACGTGCGAATTTCGCGTTTTTACGTTTTCATTTGAAGGCTTAGCCCAAACTAGTGTTTTGATGGTCGGAACATGTTTTAGGCAAAATATTTCGAATTTGCTGTTCCTAGAACACGTGCAGTTTTTGTGCAGATTTTCAGCTTTGATTGCTTACTGTGCCCGTAGTTTTAATCCGATTGTTGAAATTTTGGTCTTATCTTATAGTTGCGTTTGTTTAGTTTGCGTTAAGTGCAAACATGTAGTTATTTGCATGAAAATACTAATTTTTATGACGCTTAGGAGGCATAGACATGTACCTGTCTAAAATACGTAAATTTCCTTGTAGGACCTCTGGCTTGAATCGTTCACTGTAGCCACAATTTCTTTTCGATTGTCGAAATTTTGGTCTCATCTTGTAGCTGTTAGTCTGTTGTTAATGTCAATTAAAAATTTGTAGTACTTTTCATAAAAATACTAATTTTAATAAGGTTCGGATTGTTTTCTGGGGCAGGTTATGGACACTTTTTCCCTTTACGGCATTGCTGTGGCGTGATTTTTCAATCGATGTGCTATATTTAAGTGTTAATGAATAGATCAGCGTGTGAATTTTCCAAAAAGTATAAATTTGTGGTATTTCGCAAAAGTTGAAGGCCGGGTTTAGTGGTTGAACGCCAACAAAATCCCAATTTTTCACGTGTCAACTCACCAAAACTTTAAATGGCTTTTTCTCCCCTTAAACGTGCGAATTTCGCGTTTTTACGTTTTCATTGAAAGACTTAGCCCAAACTAGAGTTTTGATGGTCGGAACATGTTTGAGACAAAATATCTTGAATTTGCTGTTCCTAGAACACGTGCAGTTTTTGTGCAGATTTTCAGCTTTGATTGCTTACTGTGCCCGTAGTTTTAATCCGATTGTTGAAATTTTGGTCTTATCTTATAGTTGCGTTTATTTAGTTTGCGTCAAGTGCAAACATGTAGTTATTTGCATGAAAATACAAATTTTTACGACGCTTAGGAGGCATAGACATGTATTCGTCTAAAATACGTAAATTTCCTTGTAGGACCTCTGGCTTGAATCGTTCACTGTAGCCACAATTTCTTTTCGATTGTCAAAATTTTGGTCTCATCTTGTAGCTGTTAGTCTGTTTTTTACGTCAAATACAAATTTGTAGTACTTTTCATAAGAATACGCATTTTTATAAGGTTCCTATTATTTTTGGGGGCAGGTTATGGACACTTTTCCCGTTTACGGCATTGCTGTGGCGTGATTTTTCAATCGATGTGCTATATTTAAGTGTTAATGAATAGATCAGCGTCTGAATTTTCCAAAAAGTATAAATTTGTGGTATTTCGCAAAAGTTTAAGGGCGGGTTTAGTGGTTGAAAGCCAACAAATCCCAATTTTTCACATGTCAACTCACCAAAACTTTAAATGGCTTTTTCTCCCCTTAAACGTGCGAATTTCGCGTTTTTACGTTTTCATTTGAAGGCTTAGCCCAAACTAGTGTTTTGATGGTCGGAACATGTTTTAGGCAAAATATTTCGAATTTGCTGTTCCTAGAACACGTGCAGTTTTTGTGCAGATTTTCAGCTTTGATTGCTTACTGTGCCCGTAGTTTTAATCCGATTGTTGAAATTTTGGTCTTATCTTATAGTTGCGTTTGTTTAGTTTGCGTTAAGTGCAAACATGTAGTTATTTGCATGAAAATACTAATTTTTATGACGCTTAGGAGGCATAGACATGTACCTGTCTAAAATACGTAAATTTCCTTGTAGGACCTCTGGCTTGAATCGTTCACTGTAGCCACAATTTCTTTTCGATTGTCGAAATTTTGGTCTCATCTTGTGGCTGTTAGTCTGTTGTTAATGTCAATTAAAAATTTGTAGTACTTTTCATAAAAATACTAATTTTAATAAGGTTCGGATTGTTTTCTGGGGCAGGTTATGGACACTTTTTCCCTTTACGGCATTGCTGTGGCGTGATTTTTCAATCGATGTGCTATATTTAAGTGTTAATGAATAGATCAGCGTGTGAATTTTCCAAAAAGTATAAATTTGTGGTATTTCGCAAAAGTTGAAGGCCGGGTTTAGTGGTTGAACGCCAACAAAATCCCAATTTTTCACGTGTCAACTCACCAAAACTTTAAATGGCTTTTTCTCCCCTTAAACGTGCGAATTTCGCGTTTTTACGTTTTCATTGAAAGACTTAGCCCAAACTAGAGTTTTGATGGTCGGAACATGTTTGAGACAAAATATCTTGAATTTGCTGTTCCTAGAACACGTGCAGTTTTTGTGCAGATTTTCAGCTTTGATTGCTTACTGTGCCCGTAGTTTTAATCCGATTGTTGAAATTTTGGTCTTATCTTATAGTTGCGTTTATTTAGTTTGCGTCAAGTGCAAACATGTAGTTATTTGCATGAAAATACAAATTTTTACGACGCTTAGGAGGCATAGACATGTATTCGTCTAAAATACGTAAATTTCCTTGTAGGACCTCTGGCTTGAATCGTTCACTGTAGCCACAATTTCTTTTCGATTGTCAAAATTTTGGTCTCATCTTGTAGCTGTTAGTCTGTTTTTTACGTCAAATACAAATTTGTAGTACTTTTCATAAGAATACGCATTTTTATAAGGTTCCTATTATTTTTGGGGCAGGTTATGGACACTTTTCCCGTTTACGGCATTGCTGTGGCGTGATTTTTCAATCGATGTGCTATATTTAAGTGTTAATGAATAGATCAGCGTCTGAATTTTCCAAAAAGTATAAATTTGTGGTATTTCGCAAAAGTTTAAGGGCGGGTTTAGTGGTTGAAAGCCAACAAATCCCAATTTTTCACATGTCAACTCACCAAAACTTTAAATGGCTTTTTCTCCCCTTAAACGTGCGAATTTCGCGTTTTTACGTTTTCATTTGAAGGCTTAGCCCAAACTAGTGTTTTGATGGTCGGAACATGTTTTAGGCAAAATATCTCGAATTTGCTGTTCCTAGAACACATGCAGTTTTTGTGCAGATTTTCAGCTTTGATTGCTTACTGTGCCCGTAGTTTTAATCCGATTGTTGAAATTTTGGTCTTATCTTATAGTTGCGTTTGTTTAGTTTGCGTCAAGTGCAAATATATAGTAATTTGCATGAAAATACTAATTTTTACGACGCTTAGGAGGCAAAAACATGTACTTGTATAAAATACGTAAATTTCCTTGTAGGACCTCTGGCTTGAATCGTTCACTGTAGCCACAATTTCTTATCGATTGCCAAAATGTTGGTCTCACCTTGTAGCTGTTAGTCTGTTGTTTACGTCAAGTAGATATTTGTAGTACTTTTCATAAGAATACGCATTTTTATAAGGTTCCTATTATTTTTGGGGGCAGGTTATGGACACTTTTTCCCTTTACGGCATTGCTGTGGCGTGATTTTTCAATCGATGTGCTATATTTAAGTGTTCATGAATAGATCAGCGTCTGAATTTTCCAAAAAGTATAAATTTGTGGTATTCCGCAAAAGTTCAAGGGCGGGTTTAGTGGTTGAAAGCCAACAAGTCCCAATTTTTCAAATGTCAACTCACCAAAACTTTAAATGGCTTTTTCTCCCCTTAAACGTGCGAATTTCGCGTTTTTACGTTTTCATTTGAAGGCTTAGCCCAAACTAGTGTTTTGATGGTCGGAACATGTTTTAGGCAAAATATCTCGAATTTGCTGTTCCTAGAACACGTGCAGCTTTTGTGCAGATTTTCAGCTTTGATTGCTTACTGTGCCCGTAGTTTTAATCCGATTGTTGAAATTTTGGTTTTATCTTATAGTTGCGTTTGTTTAGTTTGCGCCAAGTGCAAATATGTAGTTATTTGTATGAAAATACTAATTTTTATGACGCTTAGGAGGCATAGCCATGTATTCGTCTAAAATACGTAAATTTCCTTGTAGGACCTCTGGCTTGAATCGTTCACTGTAGCCACAATTTCTTTTCGATTGTCAAAATTTTGGTCTCATCTTGTAGCTGTTAGTCTGTTTTTTACGTCAAATACAAATTTGTAGTACTTTTCATAAGAATACTAATTTTTATAAGGTTCCTATTATATTTGGAGGCAGGTTATGGACACTTTTTCCCTTTACGGCATTGCTGTGGCGTGATTTTTCAATCGATGTGCTATATTTAAGTGTTAATGAATAGATCAGCGTCTGAATTTTCCAAAAAGTATAAATTTGTGGTATTTCGCAAAAGTTTAAGGGCGGGTTTAGTGGTTGAAAGCCAACAAAATCCCAATTTTTCACGTGTCAACTCACCAAAACTTTAAATGGCTTTTTCTCCCCTTAAACGTGCGAATTTCGCGTTTTTACGTTTTCATTTGAAGGCTTAGCCCAAACTAGTGTTTTGATGGTCGGAACATGTTTTAGGCAAAATATCTCGAATTTGCTGTTCCTAGAACACGTGCAGTTTTTGTGCAGATTTTCAGGTTGGATTGCTTACTGTGCCCGTAGTTTTAATCCGATTGTTGAAATTTTGGTCTTATCTTATAGTTGCGTTTGTTTAGTTTGCGTCAAGTGCAAATATGTAGTAATTTGCATGAGAATACTAATTTTTATGACGCTTAGGAGGCATAGACATGCATTCGTCTAAAATACGTAAATTTCCTTGTAGGACCTCTGGCTTGAATCGTTCACTGTAGCCACAATTTCTTTTCGATTGTCAAAATTTTGGTCTCATCTTGTAGCTGTTAGTCTGTTTTTTACGTCAAATACAAATTTGTAGTACTTTTCATAAGAATACTAATTTTTATAAGGTTCCTATTATTTTTGGGGGCAGGTTATGGACACTTTTTCCCTTTACGGCATTGCTGTGGCGTGATTTTTCAATCGATGTGCTATATTTTAGTGTCAATGAATAGATCAGCGTCTGATCTTTCCAAAAAGTATAAATTTGTGGTATTTCGCAAAAGTTTAAGGCCGGGTTTAGTGGTTGAAAGCCAACAAAATCCAAATTTTTCACGTGTCAACTCCTCAAAACTTTAAATGGCTTTTTCTCCCCTTAAACGTGCGAATTTCGCGTTTTTACGTTTTCATTGAAAGACTTAGCCCAAACTAGAGTTTTGATGGTCGGAACATGTTTGAGACAACATATCTTGAACTTGCTGTTCCTAGAACACGTGCAGTTTTTGTGCAGATTTTCAGCTTTGATTGCTTACTGTGCCCGTAGTTTTAATACGATTGTTGAAATTTTGGTCTTATCTTATAGTTGCGTTTGTTTAGTTTGCGTCAAGTGCAAATATGTAGTAATTTGCATGAAAATACTAAGTTTTATGACGCTTAGGAGGCATAGACATGTATTCGTCTAAAATACGTAAATTCCTTGAAGGACCTCTGGCTTGAATCGTTCACTGTAGCCACAATTTCTTTTCGATTGTCAAAATTTTGGTCTCATCTTGTAGCTGTTAGTCTGTTTTTTACGTCAAATACAAATTTGTAGTACTTTTCATAAGAATACTAATTTTTATAAGGTTCCTATTATTTTTGGGAGCAGGTTATGGACACTTTTTCCCTTTACGGCATTGCTGTGGCGTGATTTTTCAATCGATGTGCTATATTTAAGTGTTCATGAATAGATCAGCGTCTGAATTTTCCAAAAAGTATAAATTTGTGGTATTTCGCAAAAGTTTAAGGGCGGGTTTAGTGGTTGAAAGCCAACAAAATCCCAATTTTTCACGTGTCAACTCACCAAAACTTTAAATGGCTTTTTCTCCCCTTAAACGTGCGAATTTCGCGTTTTTACATTTCCATTTGCAGGCTTAGCCCAAACTAGTGTTTTGATGGTCGGAACATGTTTTAGGCAAAATATCTCGAATTTGCTGTTCCTAGAACACGTGCAGTTTTTGTGCAGATTTTCAGCTTTGATTGCTTACTGTGCCCGTAGTTTTAATCCGATTGTTGAAATTTTGGTCTTATCTTATAGTTGCGTTTGTTTAGTTTGCGTCAAGTGCAAATATGTAGTAATTTGCATGAAAATACTAATTTTTATGAGGCTTAGGAGGCATAGACATGTATTCGTCTAAAATACGTAAATTTCCTTGTAGGACCTCTGGCTTGAATCGTTCACTGTAGCCACGATTTCTTTTCGATTGTCAAAATTTTGGTCTCATCTTGTAGCTGTTAGTCTGTTTTTTACGTCAAATACAAATTTGTAGTACTTTTCATAAGAATACTAATTTTTATAAGGTTCCTATTATTTTTGGGGGCAGGTTATGGACACTTTTTCCCTTTACGGCATTGCTGTGGCGTGATTTTTCAATCGATGTGCTATATTTAAGTGTTAATGAATAGATCAGCGTCTGAATTTTCCAGAAAGTATAGATTTGGGGTATTTCGCAAAAGTTTGAGGGCGGGTTTAGTGGTTAAAAGCCAACAAAATCCCAATTTTTCACGTGTCAACTCACCAAAACTTTAAATGGCTTTTTCTCCCCTTAAACGTGCGAATTTCGCGTTTTTACGTTTTCATTTGAAGGCTCAGCCAAAACTAGTGTTTTGATGGTCGGAACATGTTTTTGGCAAAATATCTCGAATTTGCTGTTCCTAGAACACGTGCAGTTTTTGTGCAGATTTTCAGCTTTGATTGCTTACTGTGCCCGTAGTTTTAATCCGATTGTTGAAATTTTGGTCTTATCTTATAGTTGCGTTTGTTTAGTTTGCGTCAAGTGCAAATATGTAGTAATTTGCATGAAAATACTAATTTTTATGACGCTTAGGAGGCATAAACATGTATTCGTCTAAAATACGTAAATTTCCTTGTAGGACCTCTGGCTTGAATCGTTCACTGTAGCCACAATTTCTTTTCGATTGTCAAAATTTTGGTCTCATCTTGTAGCTGTTAGTCTGTTTTTTACGTCAAATACAAATTTGTAGTACTTTTCATAAGAATACTAATTTTTATAAGGTTCCTATTATTTTTGGGGGCAGGTTATGGACACTTTTTCCATTTACGGCATTGCTGTGGCGTGATTTTTCAATCGATGTGCTATATTTAAGTGTTAATGAATAGATCAGCGTCTGAATTTTCCAAAAAGTATAAATTTGTGGTATTTCGCAAAAATTTAAGGGCGGGTTTAGTGGTTGAAATACAACAAAATCCCAATTTTTCACGTGTCAACTCACCAAAACTTTAAATGGCTTTTTCTCCCCTTAAACGTGCGAATTTCGCGTTTTTACGTTTTCATTTGAAGGCTTAGCATAAACTAGTGTTTTGATGGTCGGAACATGTTTTAGGCAAAATATCTCGAATTTGCTGTTCCTAGAACACGTGCAGTTTTTGTGCAGATTTTCAGCTTTGATTGCTTACTGTGCCCGTAGTTTTAATCCGATTGTTGAAATTTTGGTCTTATCTTATAGTTGCGTTTGTTTAGTTTGCGTCAAGTGCAAATGTGTAGTAATTTGCATGAAAATACTAGTTTTTATGACGCTTAGGAGGCATAGACATGTATTCGTCTAAAATACGTAAATTTCCTTGTAGGACCTCTGGCTTGAATCGTTCACTGTAGCCACAATTTCTCTTCGATTGTCAAAATTTTGGTCTCATCTTGTAGCTGTTAGTCTGTTTTTTGCGTCAAGTACAAATTTGTAGTACTTTTCATAAGAATACTAATTTTTATAAGGTTCCTATTATTTTTGGGGGCAGGTTATGGACACTTTTTCCCTTTACGGCATTGCTGTGGCGTGATTTTTCAATCGATGTGCTATATTTAAGTGTTCATGAATAGATCAGCGTCTGAATTTTCCAAAAAGTATAAATTTGTGGTATTTCGCAAAAGTTTAAGGGCGGGTTTAGTGGTTGAAAGCCAACAAAATTCCAATTTTTCACGTGTCAACTCACCAAAATTTTAAATGGCTTTTTCTCCCCTTAAACGTGCGAATTTCGCGTTTTTACGTTTTCATTTGAAGGCTTAGCCCAAACTAGTGTTTTGATGGTCGGAACATGTTTTAGGCAAAATATCTCGAATTTGCTGTTCCTAGAACACGTGCAGTTTTTGTGCAGATTTTCAGCTTTGATTGCTTACTGTGCCCGTAGTTTTAATCCGATTGTTGAAATTTTGGTCTTATCTTATAGTTGCGTTTGTTCAGTTTGCGTCAAGTGCAAATATGTAGTAATTTGCATGAAAATACTAATTTTTATGACGCCTAGGAGGCATAGACATGTATTCGTCTAAAATACGTAAATTTCCTTGTAGGACCTCTGGCTTGAATCGTTCACTGTAGCCACAATTTCTTTTCGATTGTCAAAATTTTGGTCTCATCTTGTAGCTGTTAGTCTGTTTTTTACGTCAAGTACAAATCTGTAGTACTTTTCATAAGAATACTAATTTTTATAAGGTTCCTATTATTTTTGGGGGCAGGTTATGGACACTTTTTCCCTTTACGGCATTGCTGTGGCGTGATTTTTCAATCGATGTGCTATATTTAAGTGTTCATGAATAGATCAGCGTCTGAATTTTCCAAAAAGTATAAATTTGTGGTATTTCGCAAAAGTTTGAGGGCGGGTTTAGTGGTTGAAAGCCAACGAAATCCCAATTTTTCACGTGTCAACTCACCAAAACTTTAAATGGCTTTTTCTCCCCTTAAACGTGCGAATTTCGCGTTTTTACGTTTTCATTTGAAGGCTTAGCCCAAACTAGTATTTTGATGGTCGGAACATGTTTTAGGCAAAATATCTCTAATTTGCTGTTCCCAGAACACGTGCAGTTTTTGTGCAGATTTTCAGCTTTGATTGCTTACTGTGCCCGTAGTTTTAATCCGATTGTTGAAATTTTGGTCTTATCTTATAGTTGCGTTTGTTTAGTTCGCATCAAGTGCAAATATGTAGTAATTTGCATGAAAATACTAATTTTTATGACGCTTAGGAGGCATAGACATGTATTCGTCTAAAATACGTAAATTTCCTTGTAGGACCTCTGGCTTGAATCGTTCACTGTAGCCACAATTTCTTTTCGATTGTCAAAATTTTGGTCTCATCTTGTAGCTGTTAGTCTGTTTTTTACGTCAAATACAAATTTGTAGTACTCTTCATAAGAATACTAGTTTTTATGAGGTTCCTATTATTTTTGGGGGCAGGTTATGGACACTTTTTCCCTTTACGGCATTGCTGTGGCGTGATTTTTCAATCGATGTGCTATATTTAAGTGTTCATGAATAGATCAGCGTCTGAATTTTCCAAAAAGTATAAATTTGTGGTATTTCGCAAAAGTTTAAGGGCGGGTTTAGTGGTTGAAAGCCAACGAAATCCCAATTTTTCACGTGTCAACTCACCAAAACTTCAAATGGCTTTTTCTCCCGTTAAACGTGCGAATTTCGCGTTTTTACGTTTTCATTTGAAGGCTTAGCCCAAACTAGTATTTTGATGGTCGGAACATGTTTTAGGTGAAATATCTCGAATTTGCTGTTCCTAGAACACGTGCAGTTTTTGTGCAGATTTTCAGCTTTGATTGCTTACTGTGCCCGTAGTTTTAATCCGATTGTTGAAATTTTGGTCTTATCTTATAGTTGCGTTTGTTTAGTTTGCGTCAAGTGCAAATATGTAGTAATTTGCATGAAAATACTAATTTTTATGACGCTTAGGAGGCATAGACATGTATTCGTCTAAAATACGTAAATTTCCTTGTAGGACCTCTGGCTTGAATCGTTCACTGTAGCCACAATTTCTTTTCGATTGTCAAAATCCCAATTTTTCACGTGTCAACTCACCAAAACTTTAAATGGCTTTTTCTCCCCTTAAACGTGCGAATTTCGCGTTTTTACGTTTTCATTTGAAGGCTTAGCCCAAACTAGTGTTTTGATGGTCGGAACATGTTTTAGGCAAAATATCTCGAATTTGCTGTTCCTAGAACACGTGCAGTTTTTGTGCAGATTTTCAGCTTTGATTGCTTACTGTGCCCGTAGTTTTAATCCGATTGTTGAAATTTTGGTCTTATCTTATAGTTGCGTTTGTTTAGTTTGCGTCAAGTGCAAATGTGTAGTAATTTGCATGAAAATACTAGTTTTTATGACGCTTAGGAGGCATAGACATGTATTCGTCTAAAATACGTAAATTTCCTTGTAGGACCTCTGGCTTGAATCGTTCACTGTAGCCACAATTTCTCTTCGATTGTCAAAATTTTGGTCTCATCTTGTAGCTGTTAGTCTGTTTTTTGCGTCAAGTACAAATTTGTAGTACTTTTCATAAGAATACTAATTTTTATAAGGTTCCTATTATTTTTGGGGGCAGGTTATGGACACTTTTTCCCTTTACGGCATTGCTGTGGCGTGATTTTTCAATCGATGTGCTATATTTAAGTGTTAATGAATAGATCAGCGTCTGAATTTTCCAAAAAGTATAAATTTGTGGTATTTCGCAAAAGTTTAAGGGCGGGTTTAGTGGTTGAAAGCCAACAAAATCCCAATTTTTCACGTGTCAACTCACCAAAATTTTAAATGGCTTTTTCTCCCCTTAAACGTGCGAATTTCGCGTTTTTACGTTTTCATTTGAAGGCTTAGCCCAAACTAGTGTTTTGATGGTCGGAACATGTTTTAGGCAAAATATCTCGAATTTGCTGTTCCTAGAACACGTGCAGTTTTTGTGCAGATTTTCAGCTTTGATTGCTTACTGTGCCCGTAGTTTTAATCCGATTGTTGAAATTTTGGTCTTATCTTATAGTTGCGTTTGTTCAGTTTGCGTCAAGTGCAAATATGTAGTAATTTGCATGAAAATACTAATTTTTATGACGCCTAGGAGGCATAGACATGTATTCGTCTAAAATACGTAAATTTCCTTGTAGGACCTCTGGCTTGAATCGTTCACTGTAGCCACAATTTCTTTTCGATTGTCAAAATTTTGGTCTCATCTTGTAGCTGTTAGTCTGTTGTTTACGTCAAGTACAAATCTGTAGTACTTTTCATAAGAATACTAATTTTTATAAGGTTCCTATTATTTTTGGGGGCAGGTTATGGACACTTTTTCCCTTTACGGCATTGCTGTGGCGTGATTTTTCAATCGATGTGCTATATTTAAGTGTTCATGAATAGATCAGCGTCTGAATTTTCCAAAAAGTATAAATTTGTGGTATTTCGCAAAAGTTTGAGGGCGGGTTTAGTGGTTGAAAGCCAACGAAATCCCAATTTTTCACGTGTCAACTCACCAAAACTTCAAATGGCTTTTTCTCCCGTTAAACGTGCGAATTTCGCGTTTTTACGTTTTCATTTGAAGGCTTAGCCCAAACTAGTATTTTGATGGTCGGAACATGTTTTAGGTGAAATATCTCGAATTTGCTGTTCCTAGAACACGTGCAGTTTTTGTGCAGATTTTCAGCTTTGATTGCTTACTGTGCCCGTAGTTTTAATCCGATTGTTGAAATTTTGGTCTTATCTTATAGTTGCGTTTGTTTAGTTTGCGTCAAGTGCAAATATGTAGTAATTTGCATGAAAATACTAATTTTTATGACGCTTAGGAGGCATAGACATGTATTCGTCTAAAATACGTAAATTTCCTTGTAGGACCTCTGGCTTGAATCGTTCACTGTAGCCACAATTTCTTTTCGATTGTCAAAATTTTGGTTTCATCTTGTAGCTGTTAGTCTGTTTTTTACGTCAAATACAAATTTGTAGTACTTTTCATAAGAATACTAATTTTTATAAGGTTCCTATTATTTTTGGGGGCAGGTTATGGACTCTTTTTCCCTTTACGGCATTGCTGTGGCGTGATTTTTCAATCGATGTGCTATATTTAAGTGTTAATGAATAGATCAGCGTCTGTATTTTCCAAAAAGTATAAATTTGTGGTATTTCGCAAAAGTTTAAGGGCGGGTTTAGTGGTTGAAAACCAACAAAATCCCAATTTTTCACGTTTCAACTCACCAAAACTTTAAATGGCTTTTCCCCCCTTAAACGTGCGAATTTCGCGTTTTTACGTTTTCATTTGAAGGCTTAGCCCAAACTAGTGTTTTGATGGTCGGAACATGTTTTAGGCAAAATATCTCGAATTTGCTGTTCCTAGAACACGTGCACTTTTTGTGCAGATTTTCAGGTTTGATTGCTTACTGTGCCCGTAGTTTTAATCCGATTGTTGAAATTTTGGTCTTATCTTATAGTTGCGTTTGTTTAGTTTGCGTCAAGTGCAAATATGTAGTAATTTGCATGAAAATACTAATTTTTATGACGCTTAGGAGGCATAGACATGTATTCGTCTAAAAGACGTAAATTTCCTTGTAGGACCTCTGGTTTGAATCGTTCACTGTAGCCACAATTGCTTTTCGATTGTCAAAATTTTGGTCTCATCTTGTAGCTGTTAGTCTGTTTTTTACGTCAAATACAAATTTGTAGTACTTTTCATAAGAATACTAATTTTTATAAGGTTCCTATTATTTTTGGGGGCAGGTTATGGACACTTTTTCCCTTTACGGCATTGCTGTGGCGTGATTTTTCAATCGATGTGCTATATTTAAGTGTTAATGAATAGATCAGCGTCTGAATTTTCCAAAAAGTATAAATTTGTGGTATTTCGCAAAAGTTTAAGGGCGGGCTTAGTGGTTGAAAGCCAACAAAATCCCAATTTTTCACGTTTTAACTCACCAAAACTTTAAATGGCTTTTTCTCCCCTTAAACGTGCGAATTTCGCGTTTTTACGTTTTCATTTGAAGGCTTAGCCCAAACTAGTGTTTTGATGGTCGGAACATGTTTTAGGCAAAATATCTCGAATTTGCTGTTCCTAGAACACGTGCAGTTTTTGTGCAGATTTTCAGCTTTGATTGCTTACTGTGCCCGTAGTTTTAATCCGATTGTTGAAATTTTGGTCTTATCTTATAGTTGCGTTTGTTTAGTTTGCGTCAAGTGCAAATATGTAGTAATTTGCATGAAAATACTAATTTTTATGACGCTTAGGAGGCATAGACATGTATTCGTCTAAAATACGTAAATTTCCTTGTAGGACCTCTGGCTTGAATCGTTCACTGTAGCCACAATTTCTTTTCGATTGTCAAAATTTTGGTCTCATCTTGTAGCTGTTAGTCTGTTTTTTACGTCAAATACAAATTTGTAGTACTTTTCATAAGAATTATTATTATTTTTGGGGGCAGGTTATGGACACTTTTTCCCTTGACGGCATTGCTGTGGCGTGATTTTTCAATCGATGTGCTATATTTAAGTGTTAATGAATAGATCAGCGTCTGAATTTTCCAAAAAGTATAAATTTGTGGTATTTCGCAAAAGTTTAAGGGCGGGTTTAGTGGATGAAAGCCAACAAAATCCCAATTTTTCACGTGTCAACTCACCAAAACTTTAAATGGCTTTTTCTCCCCTTAAACGTGCGAATTTCGCGTTTTTACGTTTTCATTTGAAGGCTTAGCCCAAACTAGTGTTTTGATGGTCGGAACATGTTTGAGGCAAAATATCTCGAATTTGCTGTTCCTAGAACACGTGCAGTTTTTGTGCAGATTTTCAGCTTTGATTGCTTACTGTGCCCGTAGTTTTAATCCGATTGTTGAAATTTTGGTCTTATCTTATAGTTGCGTTTGTTTAGTTTGCGTCAAGTGCAAATATGTAGTAATTTGCATGAAAATACTAATTTTTATGACGCTTAGGAGGCATAGACATGTATTCGTCTAAAATACGTAAATTTCCTTGTAGGACCTCTGGCTTGAATCGTTCACTGTAGCCACAATTTCTTTTCGATTGTCAAAATTTTGGTCTCATCTTGTAGCTGTTAGTCTGTTTTTTACGTCAAATACAAATTTGTAGTACTTTTCATAAGAATACTAATTTTTATAAGGTTCCTATTATTTTTGGGGGCAGGTTATGGACACTTTTTCCCTTTACGGCATTGCTGTGGCGTGATTTTTCAATCGATGTGCTATATTTAAGTGTTCATGAATAGATCAGCGTCTGAATTTCCAAAAAGTATAAATTTGTGGTATTTCGCAAAAGTTTAAGGGCGGGTTTAGTGGTTGAAAGCCAACAAAATCCCAATTTTTCACGTGTCAACTCACCAAAACTTTAAATGGCTTTTTCTCCCCTTAAACGTGCGAATTTCGCGTTTTTACGTTTTCATTTGAAGGCTTAGCCCAAACTAGTGTTTTGATGGTCGGAACATGTTTTAGGCAAAATATCTCGAATTTGCTGTTCCTAAAACACGTGCAGTTTTTGTGCTGATTTTCAGCTTTGATTGCTTACTGTGCCCGTAGTTTTAATCCGAATGTTGAAATTTTGGTCTTATCTTATAGTTGCGTTTGTTTAGTTTGCGTCAAGTGCAAATATGTAGTAATTTGCATGAAAATACTAATTTTTATGACGCTTAGGAGGCATAGACATGTATTCGTCTAAAATACGTAAATTCCCTTGTAGGACCTCTGGCTTGAATCGTTCACTGTAGCCAGAATTTCTTTTCGATTGTCAAAATTTTGGTCTCATCTTGTAGCTGTTAGTCTGATTTTTACGTCAAATACAAATTTGTAGTACTTTTCATAAGAATACTAATTTTTATAAGGTTCCTATTATTTTGGGGGCAGGATATGGATACTTTTTCCCTTTACGGCATTGCTGTGGCGTGATTTTTCAATCGATGTGCTATATTTAAGTGTTAATGAATAGATCAGCGTCTGAATTTTCCAAAAAGTATAAATTTGTGGTATTTCGCAAAAGTTTAAGGGCGGGTTTAGTGGTTGAACGCCAACAAAATCCCAATTTTTCACGTGTCAACTCACCAAAACTTTAAATGGCTTTTTCTCCCCTTAAACGTGCGAATTTCGCGTTTTTACGTTTTCATTTGAAGGCTTAGCCCAAACTAGTGTTTTGATGGTCGGAACATGTTTTAGGCAAAATATCTCGAATTTGCTGTTCCTAGAACACGTGCAGTTTTTGTGCAGATTTTCAGCTTTGATTGCTTACTGTGCCCGTAGTTTTAATCCGATTGTTGAAATTTTGGTCTTATCTTATAGTTGCGTTTGTTTAGTTTGCGTCAAGTGCAAATATGTAGTAATTTGCATGAAAATACTAATTTTTATGACGCTTAGGAGGCATAGACATGTATTCGTCTAAAATACGTAAATTCCCTTGTAGGACCTCTGGCTTGAATCGTTCACTGTAGCCACAATTTCTTTTCGATTGTCAAAATTTTGGTCTCATCTTGTAGCTGTTAGTCTGTTTTTACGTCAAATACAAATTTGTAGTACTTTTCATAAGAATACTAATTTTTATAAGGTTCCTATTATTTTGGGGGCAGGATATGGATACTTTTTCCCTTTACGGCATTGCTGTGGCGTGATTTTTCAATCGATGTGCTATATTTAAGTGTTAATGAATAGATCAGCGTCTGAATTTTCCAAAAAGTATAAATTTGTGGTATTTCGCAAAAGTTTAAGGGCGGGTTTAGTGGTTGAACGCCAACAAAATCCCAATTTTTCACGTGTCAACTCACCAAAACTTTAAATGGCTTTTTCTCCCCTTAAACGTGCAAATTTCGCGTTTTTACGTTTTCATTTGAAGGCTTAGCCCAAACTAGTGTTTTGATGGTCGGAACATGTTTGAGGCAAAATATCTCGAATTTGCTGTTCCTAGAACACGTGCAGTTTTTGTGCAGATTTTCAGCTTTGATTGCTTACTGTGCCCGTAGTTTTAATCCGATTGTTGAAATTTTGGTCTTATCTTATAGTTGCGTTTGTTTAGTTTGCGTCAAGTGCAAATATGTAGTAATTTGCATGAAAATACTAATTTTTATGACGCTTAGGAGGCAGAGACATGTATTCGTCTAAAATACGTAAATTTCCTTGTAGGACCTCTGGCTTGAATCGTTCACTGTAGCCACAATTTCTTTTCGATTGTCAAAATTTTGGTCTCATCTTGTAGCTGTTAGTCTGTTGTTTACGTCAAATACAAAGTTGTAGTACTTTTCATAAGAATACTAATTTTTATAAGGTTCCTATTATTTTTAGGGGCAGGTTATGGACACTTTTTCCCTTGACGGCATTGCTGTGGCGTGATTTTTCAATCGATGTGCTATATTTAAGTGTTAATGAATAGATCAGCGTCTGAATTTTCCAAAAAGTATCAATTTGTGGTATTTCGCAAAAGTTTAAGGGCGGGTTTAGTGGTTGAAAGCCAACAAAATCCCAATTTTTCACGTGTCAACTCACCAAAACTTTAAATGGCTTTTTCTCCCCTTAAACGTGCGAATTTCGCGTTTTTACGTTTTCATTTGAAGGCTTAGCCCAAACTAGTGTTTTGATGGTCGGAACATGTTTTACGCAAAATATCTCGAATTTGCTGTTCCTAGAACACGTGCAGTTTTTGTGCAGATTTTCAGCTTTGATTGCTTACTGTGCCCGTAGTTTTAATCCGATTGTTGAAATTTTGGTCTTATCTGATAGTTGCGTTTGTTCAGTTTGCGTCAAGTGCAAATATGTAGTAATTTGCATGAAAATACTAATTTTTATGACGCTTAGGAGGCATAGACATGTATTCGTCTAAAATACGTAAATTTCCTTGTAGGACCTCTGGCTTGAATCGTTCACTGTAGCCACAATTTCTTTTCGATTGTCAAAATTTTGGTCTCATTTTGTAGCTGTTAGTCTGTTTTTTACGTCAAATACAAATTTGTAGTACTTTTCATAAGAATACTAATTTTTATAAGGTTCCTATTATTTTTGGGGGCAGGTTATGGACACTTTTTCCCTTTACGGCATTGCTGTGGCGTGATTTTTCAATCGATGTGCTATATTTAAGTGTTAATGAATAGATCAGCGTCTGAATTTTCCAAAAAGTATAAATTTGTGGTATTTCGCAAAAGTTTCAGGGCGGGTTCGGTGGTTGAAAGCCAACAAAATCCCAATTTTTCACGTGTCAACTCACCAAAACTTTAAATGGCTTTTTCTCCCCTTAAACGTGCGAATTTCGCGTTTTTACGTTTTCATTTGAAGGCTTAGCCCAAACTAGTGTTTTGATGGTCGGAACATGTTTGAGGCAAAATATCTCGAATTTGCTGTTCCTAGAACACGTGCAGTTTTTGTGCAGATTTTCAGCTTTGATTGCTTACTGTGCCCGTAGTTTTAATCCGATTGTTGAAATTTTGGTCTTATCTTATAGTTGCGTTTGTTTAGTTTGCGTCAAGTGCAAATATGTAGTAATTTGCATGAAAATACTAATTTTTATGACGCTTAGGAGGCATAGACATGCATTCGTCTAAAATACGTAAATTTCCTTGCAGGACCTCTGGCTTGAATCGTTCACTGCAGCCACAATTTCTTTTCGATTGTCAAAATTTTGGTCTCATCTTGTAGCTGTTAGTCTGTTTTTTACGTCAAATACAAATTTGTAGTACTTTTCATAAGAATACTAATTTTTATAAGGTTCCTATTATTTTTGGGGGCAGGTTATGGACACTTTTTCCCTTTACGGCATTGCTGTGGCGTGATTTTTCAATCGATGTGCTATATTTAAGTGTTAATGAATAGATCAGCGTCTGAATTTTCCAAAAAGTATAAATTTGTGGTATTTTGCAAAAGTTTAAGGGCGGGTTTAGTGGTTGAAAGCCAACAAAATCCCAATTTTTCACGTGTCAACTCACCAAAACTTTAAATGGCTTTTTCTCCCCTTAAACGTGCGAATATCGCACGGCTTAGCCCAAACTAGTGTTTTGATGGTCGGAACATGTTTTAGGCAAAATATCTCGAATTTGCTGTTCCTAGAACACGTGCAGTTTTTGTGCAGATTTTCAGCTTTGATTGCTTACTGTGCCCGTAGTTTTAATCCGATTGTTGAAATTTTGGTCTTATCTTATAGTTGCGTTTGTTTAGTTTGCGTCAAGTGCAAATATGTAGTAATTTGCATGAAAATACTAATTTTTATGACGCTTAGGAGGCATAGACATGTATTCGTCTAAAATACGTAAATTCCCTTGTAGGACCTCTGGCTTGAATCGTTCACTGTAGCCACAATTTCTTTTCGATTGTCAAAATTTTGGTCTCATCTTGTAGCTGTTAGTCTGTTTTTTACGTCAAATACAAATTTGTAGTACTTTTCATAAGAATACGCATTTTTATAAGGTTCCTCTTATTTTTGGGGGCAGGTTATGGACACTTTTTCCCTTTACGGCATTGCTGTGGCGTGATTTTTCAATCGATGTGCTATATTTAAGTGTTAATGAATAGATCAGCGTCTGAATTTTCCAAAGAGTATAAATTTGTGGTATTTCGCAAAAGTTTAAGGGCGGGTTTAGTGGTTGAAAGCCAACAAAATCCCAGTTTTTCACGTGTCAACTCACCAAAACTTTAAATGGCTTTTTCTCCCCTTAAACGTGCGAATTTCGCGTTTTTACGTTTTCATTTGAAGGCTTAGCCCAAACTAGTGTTTTGATGGTCGGAACATGTTTTAGGCAAAATATCTCGAATTTGCTGTTCCCAGAACACGTGCAGTTTTTGTGAAGATTTTCAGCTTTGATTGCTTACTGTGCCCGTAGTTTTAATCCGATTGTTGAAATTTTGGTCTTATCTTATAGTTGCGTTTGTTTAGTTTGCGTCAAGTGCAAATATGTAGTAATTTGCATGAAAATACTAATTTTTATGACGCTTAGGAGGCATAGACATGTATTCGTCTAAAATACGTAAATTTCCCTCTAGGACCTCTGGCTTGAATCGTTCACTGTAGCCACAATTTCTTTTCGATTGTCAAAATTTTGGTCTCATCATGTAGCTGTTAGTCTGTTTTTTACGTCAAATACAAATTTGTAGTACTTTTCATAAGAATACTAATTTTTATAAGGTTCTTATTATTTTTGGGGGTAGGTTATGGACACTTTTTCCCTTTACGGCATTGCTGTGGCGTGATTTTTCAATCGATGTGCTATATTTAAGTGTTAATGAATAGATCAGCGTCTGAATTTTCCAAAAAGTATAAATTTGTGGTATTTCACAAAAGTTTAAGGGCGGGTTTAGTGGTTGAAAGCCAACAAAATCCCAATTTTTCACGTGCCAACTCACCAAAATTTTAAATGGCTTTTTCTCCCCTTAAACGTGCGAATTTCGCGTTTTTACGTTTTCATTTGAAGGCTTAGCCCAAACTAGTGTTTTGATGGTCGGAACATGTTTTAGGCAAAATATCTCGAATTTGCTGTTCCTAGAACACGTGCAGTTTTTGTGCAGATTTTCAGCTTTGATAGCTTACTGTGCCCGTAGTTTTGATCCGATTGTTGAAATTTTGGTCTTATCTTATAGTTGCGTTTGTTTAGTTTGCGTCAAGGGCAAATATGTAGTAATTTGCATGAAAATACTAATTTTTATGACGCTTAGGAGGCAGAGACATGTATTCGTCTAAAATACGTCAATTTCCTTGTAGGACCTCTGGCTTGAATCGTTCACTGTAGCCACAATTTCTTTTCGATTGTCAAAATTTTGGTCTCATCTTGTAGTGTTAGTCTGTTTTTTACGTCAAATACAAATTTGTAGTACTTTTCATAAGAATACTAATTTTTATAAGGTTCCTATTATTTTTGGGGGCAGGTTATGGACACTTTTTCCCTTTAGGGCATTGCTGTGGCGTGATTTTTCAATCGATGTGCTATATTTAAGTGTTGATAAATAGATCAGCGTCTGAATTTTCCAAAAAGTATAAATTTGTGGTATTTCGCAAAAGTTTAAGGGCGGGTTTAGTGGTTGAAAGCCAACAAAATCCCAATTTTTCACGTGTCAACTCACCAAAACTTTAAATGGCTTTTTCTCCCCTTAAACGTGCGAATTTCGCGTTTTTACGTTTTCATTTGAAGGCTTAGCCCAAACTAGTGTTTTGATGGTCGGAACATGTTTTAGGCAAAATATCTCGAATTTACTGTTCCTAGAACACGTGCAGTTTTTGTGTAGATTTTCAGCTTTGATTGCTTACTGTGCCCGTAGTTTTAATCCGATTGTTGAAATTTTGGTCTTATCTTATAGTTGCGTTTGTTTAGTTTGCGTCAAGTGCAAATATGTAGTAATTTGCATGAAAATACTAATTTTTATGACGCTTAGGAGGCATAGACATGTATTCGTCTAAAATACGTAAATTTCCTTGTAGGACCTCTGGCTTGAATCGTTCACTGTAGCCACAATTTCTTTTCGATTGTCAAAATTTTGGTCTCATCTTGTAGCTGTTAGTCTGTTTTTACGTCAAATACAAATTTGTAGTACTTTTCATAAGAAAACTAATTTTTATAAGGTTCCTATTATTTTTGGGGGCAGGTTATGGACACTTTTTCCCTTCACGGCATTGCTGTGGCGTGATTTTTCAATCGATGTGCTATATTTAAGTGTTAATGAATAGATCAGCGTCTGAATTTTCCAAAAAGTATAAATTTGTGGTATTTCGCAAAAGTTTAAGGGCGGGTTTAGTGGTTGAAAGCCAACAAAATCCCAATTTTTCACGTGTCAACTCACCAAAACTTTAAATGGCTTTTTCTCCCCTTAAACGTGCGAATTTCGCGTTTTTACGTTTTCATTTGAAGGCTTAGCCCAAACTAGTGTTTTGATGGTCGGAACATGTTTTAGGCAAAATATCTCGAATTTGCTGTTCCCAGAACACGTGCAGTTTTTGTGCAGATTTTCAGCTTTGATTGCTTACTGTGCCCGTAGTTTTAATCCGATTGTTGAAATTTTGGTCTTATCTTATAGTTGCGTTTGTTTAGTTTGCGTCAAGTGCAAATATGTAGTAATTTGCATGAAAATACTAATTTTTATGACGCTTAGGAGGCATAGACATGTATTCGTCTAAAATACGTAAATTTCCTTGTAGGACCTCTGGCTTGAATCGTTCACTGTAGCCACAATTTCTTTTCGATTGTCAAAATTTTGGTCTCATCTTGTAGCTGTTAGTCTGTTTTTTACGTCAAGTACAAATTTGTAGTACTTTTCATAAGAATACTAATTTTTATAAGGTTCCTATTATTTTTGGGGGCAGGTTATGGACACTTTTTCCCTTTACGGCATTGCTGTGGCGTGATTTTTCAATCGATGTGCTATATTTAAGTGTTAATGAATAGATCAGCGTCTGAATTTTCCAAAAAGTATAAATTTGTGGTATTTCGCAAAAGTTTAAGGGCGGGTTTAGTGGTTGAAAGCCAACAAAATCCCAATTTTTCACGTGTCAACTCACCAAAACTTTAAATGGCTTTTTCTCCCCTTAAACGTGCGAATTTCGCGTTTTTACGTTTTCATTTGAAGGCTTAGCCCAAACTAGTGTTTTGATGGTCGGAACATGTTTTAGGCAAAATATCTCGAATTTGCTGTTCCCAGAACACGTGCAGTTTTTGTGCAGATTTTCAGCTTTGATTGCTTACTGTGCCCGTAGTTTTAATCCGATTGTTGAAATTTTGGTCTTATCTTATAGTTGCGTTTGTTTAGTTCGCGTCAAGTGCAAATATGTAGTAATTTGCATGAAAATACTAATTTTTATGACGCTTAGGAGGCATAGACATGTATTCGTCTAAAATACGTAAATTTCCTTGTAGGACCTCTGGCTTGAATCGTTCACTGTAGCCACAATTTCTTTTCGATTGTCAAAATTTTGGTCTCCTCTTGTAGCTGTTAGTCTGTTTTTTACGTCAAATACAAATTTGTAGTACTTTTCATAAGAATACTAATTTTTATAAGGTTCCTATTATTTTTGGGGGCAGGTTATGGACACTTTTTCCCTTTACGGCATTGCTGTGGCGTGATTTTTCAATCGATCTGCTATATTTAAAGGTTAATGGATAGATCAGCGTCTGAATTTTCCAAAAAGTATAAATTTGTGGTATTTCGCAAAAGTTTGAGGGCGGGTTTAGTGGTTGAAAGCCAACAAAATCCCAATTTTTCACGTGCCAACTCATCAAAATTTTAAATGGCTTTTTCTCCCCTTAAACGTGCGAATTTCGCGTTTTTACGTTTTCATTTGAAGGCTTAGCCCAAACTAGTGTTTTGATGGTCGGAACATGTTTTAGGCAAAATATCTCGAATTTGCTGTTCCTAGAACACGTGCAGTTTTTGTGCAGATTTTCAGCTTTGATTGCTTACTGTGCCCGTAGTTTTAATCCGATTGTTGAAATTTTGGTCTTATCTTATAGTTGCGTTTGTTTAGTTTGCGTCAAGTGCAAATATGTAGTAATTTGCATGAAAATACTAATTTTTATGACGCTTAGGAGGCATAGACATGTATTCGTCTAAAATACGTAAATTTCCTTGTAGGACCTCTGGCTTGAATCGTTCACTGTAGCCACAATTTCTTTTCGATTGTCAAAATTTTGGTCTCATCTTGTAGCTGTTAGTCTGTTTTTACGTCAAATACAAATTTGTAGTACTTTTCATAAGAAAACTAATTTTTATAAGGTTCCTATTATTTTTGGGGGCAGGTTATGGACACTTTTTCCCTTTATGGCATTGCTGTGGCGTGATTTTTCAATCGATGTGCTATATTTAAGTGTTAATGAATAGATCAGCGTCTGAATTTTCCAAAAAGTATAAATTTGTGGTATTTCGCAAAAGTTTAAGGGCGGGTTTAGTGGTTGAAAGCCAACAAAATCCCAATTTTTCACGTGTCAACTCACCAAAACTTTAAATGGCTTTTTCTCCCCTTAAACGTGCGAATTTCGCGTTTTTACGTTTTCATTTGAAGGCTTAGCCCAAACTAGTGTTTTGATGGTCGGAACATGTTTTAGGCAAAATATCTCGAATTTGCTGTTCCCAGAACACGTGCAGTTTTTGTGCAGATTTTCAGCTTTGATTGCTTACTGTGCCCGTAGTTTTAATCCGATTGTTGAAATTTTGGTCTTATCTTATAGTTGCGTTTGTTTAGTTCGCGTCAAGTGCAAATATGTAGTAATTTGCATGAAAATACTAATTTTTATGACGCTTAGGAGGCATAGACATGTATTCGTCTAAAATACGTAAATTTCCTTGTAGGACCTCTGGCTTGAATCGTTCACTGTAGCCACAATTTCTTTTCGATTGTCAAAATTTTGGTCTCCTCTTGTAGCTGTTAGTCTGTTTTTTACGTCAAATACAAATTTGTAGTACTTTTCATAAGAATACTAATTTTTATAAGGTTCCTATTATTTTTGGGGGCAGGTTATGGACACTTTTTCCCTTTACGGCATTGCTGTGGCGTGATTTTTCAATCGATCTGCTATATTTAAAGGTTAATGGATAGATCAGCGTCTGAATTTTCCAAAAAGTATAAATTTGTGGTATTTCGCAAAAGTTTAAGGGCGGGTTTAGTGGTTGAAAGCCAACAAAATCCCAATTTTTCACGTGCCAACTCACCAAAATTTTAAATGGCTTTTTCTCCCCTTAAACGTGCGAATTTCGCGTTTTTACGTTTTCATTTGAAGGCTTAGCCCAAACTAGTGTTTTGATGGTCGGAACATGTTTTAGGCAAAATATCTCGAATTTGCTGTTCCTAGAACACGTGCAGTTTTTGTGCAGATTTTCAGCTTTGATTGCTTACTGTGCCCGTAGTTTTAATCCGATTGTTGAAATTTTGGTCTTATCTTATAGTTGCGTTTGTTTAGTTTGCGTCAAGTGCAAATATGTAGTAATTTGCATGAAAATACTAATTTTTATGACGCTTAGGAGGCATAGACATGTATTCGTCTAAAATACGTAAATTTCCTTGTAGGACCTCTGGCTTGAATCGTTCACTGTAGCCACAATTTCTTTTCGATTGTCAAAATTTTGGTCTCATCTTGTAGCTGTTAGTCTGTTTTTTACGTCAAATACAAATTTGTAGTACTTTTCATAAGAATACTAATTTTTATAAGGTTCCTGTTATTTTTGGGGGCAGGTTATGGACACTTTTTCCCTTTACGGCATTGCTGTGGCGTGATTTTTCAATCGATCTGCTATATTTAAAGGTTAATGGATAGATCAGCGTCTGAATTTTCCAAAAAGTATAAATTTGTGGTATTTCGCAAAAGTTTAAGGGCGGGTTTAGTGGTTGAAAGCCAACAAAATCCCAATTTTTCACGTGCCAACTCACCAAAATTTTAAATGGCTTTTTCTCCCCTTAAACGTGCGAATTTCGCGTTTTTACGTTTTCATTTGAAGGCTTAGCCCAAACTAGTGTTTTGATGGTCGGAACATGTTTTAGGCAAAATATCTCGAATTTGCTGTTCCTAGAACACGTGCAGTTTTTGTGCAGATTTTCAGCTTTGATTGCTTACTGTGCCCGTAGTTTTAATCCGATTGTTGAAATTTTGGTCTTATCTTATAGTTGCGTTTGTTTAGTTTGCGTCAAGTGCAAATATGTAGTAATTTGCATGAAAATACTAATTTTTATGACGCTTAGGAGGCATAGACATGTATTCGTCTAAAATACGTAAATTTCCTTGTAGGACCTCTGGCTTGAATCGTTCACTGTAGCCACAATTTCTTTTCGATTGTCAAAATTTTGGTCTCATCTTGTAGCTGTTAGTCTGTTTTTTACGTCAAATACAAATTTGTAGTACTTTTCATAAGAATACTAATTTTTATAAGGTTCCTGTTATTTTTGGGGGCAGGTTATGGACACTTTTTCCCTTTACGGCATTGCTGTGGCGTGATTTTTCAATCGATCTGCTATATTTAAAGGTTAATGGATAGATCAGCGTCTGAATTTTCCAAAAAGTATAAATTTGTGGTATTTCGCAAAAGTTTAAGGGCGGGTTTAGTGGTGGAAAGCCAACAAAATCCCAATTTTTCACGTGCCAACTCACCAAAATTTTAAATGGCTTTTTCTCCCCTTAAACGTGCGAATTTCGCGTTTTTACGTTTTCATTTGAAGGCTTAGCCCAAACTAGTGTTTTGATGGTCGGAACATGTTTTAGGCAAAATATCTCGAATTTGCTGTTCCTAGAACACGTGCAGTTTTTGTGCAGATTTTCAGCTTTGATAGCTTGCTGTGCCCGTAGTTTTAATCCGATTGTTGAAATTTTGGTCTTATCTTATAGTTGCGTTTGTTTAGTTTGTGTCAAGTGCAAATATGTAGTAATTTGCATGAAAATACTAATTTTTATAACGCTTAGGAGGCATAGACATGCATTCGTCTAAAATACGTAAATTTCCTTGTAGGACCTCTGGCTTGAATCGTTCACTGTAGCCACAATTTCTTTTCGATTGTCAAAATTTTGGTCTCATCTTGTAGTGTTAGTCTGTTTTTTACGTCAAATACAAATTTGTAGTACTTTTCATAAGAATACTAATTTTTATAAGGTTCCTATTATTTTTGGGGGCAGGTTATGGACACTTTTTCCCTTTTCGGCATTGCTGTGGCGTGATTTTTCAATCGATGTGCTATATTTAAGTGTTAATGAATAGATCAGCGTCTGAATTTTCCAGAAAGTATAAATTTGTGGTATTTCGCAAAAGTTTAAGGGCGGGTTTAGTGGTTGAAAGCCAACAAAATCCCAATTTTTCACGTGTCAACTCACCAAAACTTTAAATGGCTTTTTCTCCCCTTAAACGTGCGAATTTCGCGTTTTTACGTTTTCATTTGAAGGCTTAGCCCAAACTAGTGTTTTGATGGTCGGAACATGTTTTAGGCAAAATATCTCGAATTTGCTGCTCCCAGAACACGTGCAGTTTTTGTGCAGATTTTCAGCTTTGATTGCTTACTGTGCCCGTAGTTTTAATCCGATTGTTGAAATTTTGGTCTTATCTTATAGTTGCGTTTGTTTAGTTTGTGTCAAGTGCAAATATGTAGTAATTTGCATGAAAATACTAATTTTTATGACGCTTAGGAAGCATAGACATGTATTCGTCTAAAATACGTAAATTTCCTTGTAGGACCTCTGGCTTGAATCGTTCACTGTAGCCACAAATTCTTTTCGATTGTCAAAATTTTGGTCTCATCTTGTAGTGTTAGTCTGTTTTTTACGTCAAATACAAATTTGTAGTACTTTTCATAAGAATACTAATTTTTATAAGGTTCCTATTATTTTTGGGGGCAGGTTATGGACACTTTTTCCCTTTACGGCATTGCTGTGGCGTGATTTTTCAATCGATGTGCTATATTTAAGTGTTCATGAATAGATCAGCGTCTGAATTTTCCAAAAAGTATAAATTTGTGGTATTTCGCAAAAGTTTAAGGGCGGGTTTAGTGGTTGAAAGCCAACAAAATCCCAATTTTTCACGTGTCAACTCACCAAAACTTTAAATGGCTTTTTCTCCCCTTAAACGTGCGAATTTCGCGTTTTTACGTTTTCATTTGAAGGCTTAGCCCAAACTAGTGTTTTGATGGTCGGAACATGTTTTAGGCAAAATATCTCGAATTTGCTGCTCCCAGAACACGTGCAGTTTTTGTGCAGATTTTCAGCTTTGATTGCTTACTGTGCCCGTAGTTTTAATCCGATTGTTGAAATTTTGGTCTTATCTTATAGTTGCGTTTGTTTAGTTCGCGTCAAGTGCAAATATGTAGTAATTTGCATGAAAATACTAATTTTTATGACGCTTAGGAGGCATAGACATGTATTCGTCTAAAATACGTAAATTTCCTTGTAGGACCTCTGGCTTGAATCGTTCACTGTAGCCACAATTTCTTTTCGATTGTCAAAATTTTGGTCTCCTCTTGTAGCTGTTAGTCTGTTTTTTACGTCAAATACAAATTTGTAGTACTTTTCATAAGAATACTAATTTTTATAAGGTTCCTATTATTTTTGGGGGCAGGTTATGGACACTTTTTCCCTTTACGGCATTGCTGTGGCGTGATTTTTCAATCGATCTGCTATATTTAAAGGTTAATGGATAGATCAGCGTCTGAATTTTCCAAAAAGTATAAATTTGTGGTATTTCGCAAAAGTTTAAGGGCGGGTTTAGTGGTTGAAAGCCAACAAAATCCCAATTTTTCACGTGCCAACTCACCAAAATTTTAAATGGCTTTTTCTCCCCTTAAACGTGCGAATTTCGCGTTTTTACGTTTTCATTTGAAGGCTTAGCCCAAACTAGTGTTTTGATGGTCGGAACATGTTTTAGGCAAAATATCTCGAATTTGCTGTTCCTAGAACACGTGCAGTTTTTGTGCAGATTTTCAGCTTTGATTGCTTACTGTGCCCGTAGTTTTAATCCGATTGTTGAAATTTTGGTCTTATCTTATAGTTGCGTTTGTTTAGTTTGCGTCAAGTGCAAATATGTAGTAATTTGCATGAAAATACTAATTTTTATGACGCTTAGGAGGCATAGACATGTATTCGTCTAAAATACGTAAATTTCCTTGTAGGACCTCTGGCTTGAATCGTTCACTGTAGCCACAATTTCTTTTCGATTGTCAAAATTTTGGTCTCATCTTGTAGCTGTTAGTCTGTTTTTTACGTCAAATACAAATTTGTAGTACTTTTCATAAGAATACTAATTTTTATAAGGTTCCTGTTATTTTTGGGGGCAGGTTATGGACACTTTTTCCCTTTACGGCATTGCTGTGGCGTGATTTTTCAATCGATCTGCTATATTTAAAGGTTAATGGATAGATCAGCGTCTGAATTTTCCAAAAAGTATAAATTTGTGGTATTTCGCAAAAGTTTAAGGGCGGGTTTAGTGGTGGAAAGCCAACAAAATCCCAATTTTTCACGTGCCAACTCACCAAAATTTTAAATGGCTTTTTCTCCCCTTAAACGTGCGAATTTCGCGTTTTTACGTTTTCATTTGAAGGCTTAGCCCAAACTAGTGTTTTGATGGTCGGAACATGTTTTAGGCAAAATATCTCGAATTTGCTGTTCCTAGAACACGTGCAGTTTTTGTGCAGATTTTCAGCTTTGATAGCTTGCTGTGCCCGTAGTTTTAATCCGATTGTTGAAATTTTGGTCTTATCTTATAGTTGCGTTTGTTTAGTTTGTGTCAAGTGCAAATATGTAGTAATTTGCATGAAAATACTAATTTTTATAACGCTTAGGAGGCATAGACATGCATTCGTCTAAAATACGTAAATTTCCTTGTAGGACCTCTGGCTTGAATCGTTCACTGTAGCCACAATTTCTTTTCGATTGTCAAAATTTTGGTCTCATCTTGTGGCTGTTAGTCTGTTTTTTACGTCAAATACAAATTTGTAGTACTTTTCATAAGAATACTAATTTTTATAAGGTTCCTATTATTTTTGGGGGCAGGTTATGGACACTTTTTCCCTTTACGGCATTGCTGTGGCGTGATTTTTCAATCGATGTGCTATATTTAAGTGTTAATGAATAGATCAGCGTCTGAATTTTCCAGAAAGTATAAATTTGTGGTATTTCGCAAAAGTTTAAGGGCGGGTTTAGTGGTTGAAAGCCAACAAAATCCCAATTTTTCACGTGTCAACTCACCAAAACTTTAAATGGCTTTTTCTCCCCTTAAACGTGCGAATTTCGCGTTTTTACGTTTTCATTTGAAGGCTTAGCCCAAACTAGTGTTTTGATGGTCGGAACATGTTTTAGGCAAAATATCTCGAATTTGCTGCTCCCAGAACACGTGCAGTTTTTGTGCAGATTTTCAGCTTTGATTGCTTACTGTGCCCGTAGTTTTAATCCGATTGTTGAAATTTTGGTCTTATCTTATAGTTGCGTTTGTTTAGTTTGCGTCAAGTGCAAATATGTAGTAATTTGCATGAAAATACTAATTTTTATGACGCTTAGGAGGCAGAGACATGTATTCGTCTAAAATACGTAAATTTCCTTGTAGGACCTCTGGCTTGAATCGTTCACTGTAGCCACAATTTCTTTTCGATTGTCAAAATTTTGGTCTCATCTTGTAGCTGTTAGTCTGTTTTTTACGTCAAATACAAATTTGTAGTACTTTTCATAAGAATACTAATTTTTATAAGGTTCCTATTATTTTTGGGGGCAGGTTATGGACACTTTTTCCCTTTACGGCATTGCTGTGGCGTGATTTTTCAATCGATCTGCTATATTTAAAGGTTAATGGATAGATCAGCGTCTGAATTTTCCAAAAAGTATAAATTTGTGGTATTTCGCAAAAGTTTAAGGGCGGGTTTAGTGGTTGAAAGCCAACAAAATCCCAATTTTTCACGTGCCAACTCACCAAAATTTTAAATGGCTTTTTCTCCCCTTAAACGTGCGAATTTCGCGTTTTTACGTTTTCATTTGAAGGCTTAGCCCAAACTAGTGTTTTGATGGTCGGAACATGTTTTAGGCAAAATATCTCGAATTTGCTGTTCCTAGAACACGTGCAGTTTTTGTGCAGATTTTCAGCTTTGATTGCTTACTGTGCCCGTAGTTTTAATCCGATTGTTGAAATTTTGGTCTTATCTTATAGTTGCGTTTGTTTAGTTTGCGTCAAGTGCAAATATGTAGTAATTTGCATGAAAATACTAATTTTTATGACGCTTAGGAGGCATAGACATGTATTCGTCTAAAATACGTAAATTTCCTTGTAGGACCTCTGGCTTGAATCGTTCACTGTAGCCACAATTTCTTTTCGATTGTCAAAATTTTGGTCTCATCTTGTAGCTGTTAGTCTGTTTTTTACGTCAAATACAAATTTGTAGTACTTTTCATAAGAATACTAATTTTTATAAGGTTCCTGTTATTTTTGGGGGCAGGTTATGGACACTTTTTCCCTTTACGGCATTGCTGTGGCGTGATTTTTCAATCGATCTGCTATATTTAAAGGTTAATGGATAGATCAGCGTCTGAATTTTCCAAAAAGTATAAATTTGTGGTATTTCGCAAAAGTTTAAGGGCGGGTTTAGTGGTGGAAAGCCAACAAAATCCCAATTTTTCACGTGCCAACTCACCAAAATTTTAAATGGCTTTTTCTCCCCTTAAACGTGCGAATTTCGCGTTTTTACGTTTTCATTTGAAGGCTTAGCCCAAACTAGTGTTTTGATGGTCGGAACATGTTTTAGGCAAAATATCTCGAATTTGCTGTTCCTAGAACACGTGCAGTTTTTGTGCAGATTTTCAGCTTTGATAGCTTGCTGTGCCCGTAGTTTTAATCCGATTGTTGAAATTTTGGTCTTATCTTATAGTTGCGTTTGTTTAGTTTGTGTCAAGTGCAAATATGTAGTAATTTGCATGAAAATACTAATTTTTATAACGCTTAGGAGGCATAGACATGCATTCGTCTAAAATACGTAAATTTCCTTGTAGGACCTCTGGCTTGAATCGTTCACTGTAGCCACAATTTCTTTTCGATTGTCAAAATTTTGGTCTCATCTTGTGGCTGTTAGTCTGTTTTTTACGTCAAATACAAATTTGTAGTACTTTTCATAAGAATACTAATTTTTATAAGGTTCCTATTATTTTTGGGGGCAGGTTATGGACACTTTTTCCCTTTACGGCATTGCTGTGGCGTGATTTTTCAATCGATGTGCTATATTTAAGTGTTAATGAATAGATCAGCGTCTGAATTTTCCAGAAAGTATAAATTTGTGGTATTTCGCAAAAGTTTAAGGGCGGGTTTAGTGGTTGAAAGCCAACAAAATCCCAATTTTTCACGTGTCAACTCACCAAAACTTTAAATGGCTTTTTCTCCCCTTAAACGTGCGAATTTCGCGTTTTTACGTTTTCATTTGAAGGCTTAGCCCAAACTAGTGTTTTGATGGTCGGAACATGTTTTAGGCAAAATATCTCGAATTTGCTGCTCCCAGAACACGTGCAGTTTTTGTGCAGATTTTCAGCTTTGATTGCTTACTGTGCCCGTAGTTTTAATCCGATTGTTGAAATTTTGGTCTTATCTTATAGTTGCGTTTGTTTAGTTTGCGTCAAGTGCAAATATGTAGTAATTTGCATGAAAATACTAATTTTTATGACGCTTAGGAGGCAGAGACATGTATTCGTCTAAAATACGTAAATTTCCTTGTAGGACCTCTGGCTTGAATCGTTCACTGTAGCCACAATTTCTTTTCGATTGTCAAAATTTTGGTCTCATCTTGTAGCTATTAGTTTGTTTTTTACGTCAAATACAAATTTGTAGTACTTTTCATAAGAATACTAATTTTTATAAGGTTCTTATTATTTTTGGGGGCAGGTTATGGACACTTTTTCCCTTTACGGCATTGCTGTGGCGTGATTTTTCAATCGATGTGCTATATTTAAGTGTTAATAAATAGATCAGCGTCTGAATTTTCCAAAAAGTATAAATTTGTGGTATTTCGCAAAAGTTTAAGGGCGGGTTTAGTGGTTAAAAGCCAACAAAATCCCAATTTTTCACGTGCCAACTCACCAAAATTTTAAATGGCTTTTTCTCCCCTTAAACGTGCAAATTTCGCGTTTTTACGTTTTCATTTGAAGGCTTAGCCCAAACTAGTGTTTTGATGGTCGGAACATGTTTTAGGCAAAATATCTCGAATTTGCTGTTCCTAGAACACGTGCAGTTTTTGTGCAGATTTTCAGCTTTGATTGCTTACTGTGCCCGTAGTTTTAATCCGATTGTTGAAATTTTGGTCTTATCTTATAGTTGCGTTTGTTTAGTTTGTGTCAAGTGCAAATATGTAGTAATTTGCATGAAAATACTAATTTTTATGACGCTTAGGAAGCATAGACATGTATTCGTCTAAAATACGTCAATTTCCTTGTAGGACCTCTGGCTTGAATCGTTCACTGTAGCCACAAATTCTTTTCGATTGTCAAAATTTTGGTCTCATCTTGTAGTGTTAGTCTGTTTTTTACGTCAAATACAAATTTGTAGTACTTTTCATAAGAATACGCATTTTTATAAGGTTCCTATTATTTTTGGGGGCAGGTTATGGACACTTTTTCCCTTTACGGCATTGCTGTGGCGTGATTTTTCAATCGATGTGCTATATTTAAGTGTTAATGAATGGATCAGCGTCTGAATTTTCCAAAAAGTATAAATTTGTGGTATTTCGCAAAAGTTTAAGGGCGGATTTAGTGGTTGAAAGCCAACAAAATCCCAATTTTTCACGTGCCAACTCACCAAAATTTTAAATGGCTTTTTCTCCCCTTAAACGTGCGAATTTCGCGTTTTTACGTTTTCATTTGAAGGCTTAGCCCAAACTAGTGTTTTGATGGTCGGAACATGTTTGAGGCAAAATATCTCGAATTTGCTGTTCCTAGAACACGTGCAGTTTTTGTGCAGATTTTCAGCTTTGATTGCTTACTGTGCCCGTAGTTTTAATCCGATTGTTGAAATTTTGGTCTTATCTTATAGTTGCGTTTGTTTAGTTTGTGTCAAGTGCAAATATGTAGTAATTTGCATGAAAATACTAATTTTTATGACACTTAGGAGGCATAGACATGCATTCGTCTAAAATACGTAAATTTCCTTGTAGGACCTCTGGCTTGAATCGTTCACTGTAGCCACAATTTCTTTTCGATTGTCAAAATTTTGGTCTCATCTTGTAGCTGTTAGTCTGTTTTTTACGTCAAATACAAATTTGTAGTACTTTTCATAAGAATACTAATTTTTATAAGGTTCCTATTATTTTTGGGGGCAGGTTATGGACACTTTTTCCCTTTACGGCATTGCTGTGGCGTGATTTTTCAATCGATGTGCTATATTTAAGTGTTAATGAATAGATAAGCGTCTGAATTTTCCAAAAAGTATAAATTTGTGGTATTTCGCAAAAGTTTAAGGGTGGGTTTAGTGGTTGAAACCCAACAAAATACCAATTTTTCACGTGTCAACTCACCAAAACTTTAAATGGCTTTTTCTCCCCTTAAACGTGCGAATTTCGCGTTTTTACGTTTTCATTTGAAGGCTTAGCCCAAACTAGTGTTTTAATGGTCGGAACATGTTTTAGGCAAAATATCTCTAATTTGCTGTTCCCAGAACACGTGCAGTTTTTGTGCAGATTTTCAGCTTTGACTGCTTACTGTGCCCGTAGTTTTAATCCGATTGTTGAAATTTTGGTCTTATCTTATAGTTGCGTTTGTTTAGTTTGCGTCAAGTGCAAATATGTAGTAATTTGCATGAAAATACTAATTTTTATGACGCTTAGGAGGCATAGACATGTATTCGTCTAAAATACGTAAATTTCCTTGTAGGACCTCTGGCTTGAACCGTTTACTGTAGCCACAATTTCTTTTGGATTGTCAAAATTTTGGTCTCATCTTGTAGCTGTTAGTCTGTTTTTTACGTCAAATACAAATTTGTAGTACTTTTCATAAGAATACTAATTTTTATAAGGTTCCTATTATTTTTGGGGGCAGGTTATGGACACTTTTTCCCTTTACGGCATTGCTGTGGCGTGATTTTTCAATCGATGTGCTATATTTAAGTGTTAATGAATAGATCAGCGTCTGAATTTTCCAAAAAGTATAAATTTGTGGTATTTCGCAAAAGTTTAAGGGTGGGTTTAGTGGTTCAAACCCAACAAAATCCCAATTTTTCACGTGTCAACTCACCAAAACTTTAAATGGCTTTTTCTCCCCTTAAACGTGCGAATTTCGCGTTTTTACGTTTTCATTTGAAGGCTTAGCCCAAACTAGTGTTTTGATGGTCGGAACATGTTTTAGGCAAAATATCTCGAATTTGCTGTTCCTAGAACACGTGCAGTTTTTGTGCAGATTTTCAGCTTTGATTGCTTACTGTGCCCGTAGTTTTAATCCGATTGTTGAAATTTTGGTCTTATCTTATAGTTGCGTTTGTTTAGTTTGTGTCAAGTGCAAATATGTAGTAATTTGCATGAAAATACTAATTTTTATGACGCTTAGGAAGCATAGACATGTATTCGTCTAAAATACGTCAATTTCCTTGTAGGACCTCTGGCTTGAATCGTTCACTGTAGCCACAAATTCTTTTCGATTGTCAAAATTTTGGTCTCATCTTGTAGTGTTAGTCTGTTTTTTACGTCAAATACAAACTTGTAGTACTTTTCATAAGAATACTAATTTTTATAAGGTTCCTATTATTTTTGGGGGCAGGTTATGGACACTTTTTCCCTTTACGGCATTGCTGTGGCGTGATTTTTCAATCGATGTGCTATATTTAAGTGTTAATGAATAGATCAGCGTCTGAATTTTCCAAAAAGTATAAATTTGTGGTATTTCGCAAAAGTTTAAGGGCGGGTTTAGTGGTTGAAAGCCAACAAAATCCCAATTTTTCACGTGTCAACTCACCAAAACTTTAAATGGCTTTTTCTCCCCTTAAACGTGCGAATTTCGCGTTTTTACGTTTTCATTTGAAGGCTTAGCCCAAACTAGTGTTTTGATGGTCGGAACATGTTTTAGGCAAAATATCTCGAATTTGCTGTTCCTAGAACACGTGCAGTTTTCGTGCAGATTTTCAGCTTTGATTGCTTACTGTGCCCGTAGTTTTAATCCGATTGTTGAAATTTTGGTCTTATCTTATAGTTGCGTTTGTTTAGTTTGCGTCAAGTGCAAATATGTAGTAATTTGCATGAAAATACTAATTTTTATGACGCTTAGGAGGCATAGACATGTATTCGTCTAAAATACGTAAATTTCCTTGTAGGACCTCTGGCTTGAATCGTTCACTTTAGCCACAATTTCTTTTGGATTGTCAAAATTTTGGTCTCATCTTGTAGCTGTTAGTCTGTTTTTTTACGTCAAATACAAATTTGTAGTACTTTTCATAAAAATACGCATTTTTATAAGGTTCCTATTATTTTTGGGGGCAGGTTATGGACACTTTTTCCCTTTACGGCATTGCTGTGGCGTGATTTTTCAATCGATGTGCTATATTTAAGTGTTAATGAATAGATAAGCGTCTGAATTTTCCATAAAGTATAAATTTGTGTTATTTCGCAAAAGTTTAAAGGCGGGTTTAGTGGTTGAAAGCCAACAAAATTCCAATTTTTCACGTGCCAACTCACCAAAATTTTAAATGGCTTTTTCTCCCCTTAAACGTGCGAATTTCGCGTTTTTACGTTTTCATTTGAAGGCTTAGCCCAAACTAGTGTTTTGATGGTCGGAACATGTTTTAGGCGAAATATCTCGAATTTGCTGTTCCTAGAACACGTGCAGTTTTTGTGCAGATTTTCAGCTTTGATTGCTTACTGTGCCCGTAGTTTTAGTCCGATTGTTGAAATTTTGGTCTTATCTTATAGTTGCGTTTGTTTCATTTGCGTCAAGTGCAAATATGTAGTAATTTGCATGAAAATACTAATTTTTATGACGCTTAGGAGGCATAGACATGTATTCGTCTAAAATACGTAAATTTCCTTGTAGGACCTCTGGCTTGAACCGTTTACTGTAGCCACAATTTCTTTTGGATTGTCAAAATTTTGGTCTCATCTTGTAGCTGTTAGTCTGTTTTTTACGTCAAATACAAATTTGTAGTACTTTTCATAAGAATACTAATTTTTATAAGGTTCCTATTATTTTTGGGGGCAGGTTATGGACACTTTTTCCCTTTACGGCATTGCTGTGGCGTGATTTTTCAATCGATGTGCTATATTTAAGTGTTAATGAATAGATCAGCGTCTGAATTTTCCAAAAAGTATAAATTTGTGGTATTTCGCAAAAGTTTAAGGGTGGGTTTAGTGGTTCAAACCCAACAAAATCCCAATTTTTCACGTGTCAACTCACCAAAACTTCAAATGGCTTTTTCTCCCCTTAAACGTGCGAATTTCGCGTTTTTACGTTTTCATTTGAAGGCTTAGCCCAAACTAGTGTTTTGATGGTCGGAACATGTTTTAGGCAAAATATCTCGAATTTGCTGTTCCTAGAACACGTGCAGTTTTTGTGCAGATTTTCAGCTTTGATTGCTTACTGTGCCCGTAGTTTTAATCCGATTGTTGAAATTTTGGTCTTATCTTATAGTTGCGTTTGTTTAGTTTGTGTCAAGTGCAAATATGTAGTAATTTGCATGAAAATACTAATTTTTATGACGCTTAGGAAGCATAGACATGTATTCGTCTAAAATACGTCAATTTCCTTGTAGGACCTCTGGCTTGAATCGTTCACTGTAGCCACAAATTCTTTTCGATTGTCAAAATTTTGGTCTCATCTTGTAGTGTTAGTCTGTTTTTTACGTCAAATACAAACTTGTAGTACTTTTCATAAGAATACTAATTTTTATAAGGTTCCTATTATTTTTGGGGGCAGGTTATGGACACTTTTTCCCTTTACGGCATTGCTGTGGCGTGATTTTTCAATCGATGTGCTATATTTAAGTGTTAATGAATAGATCAGCGTCTGAATTTTCCAAAAAGTATAAATTTGTGGTATTTCGCAAAAGTTTAAGGGCGGGTTTAGTGGTTGAAAGCCAACAAAATCCCAATTTTTCACGTGTCAACTCACCAAAACTTTAAATGGCTTTTTCTCCCCTTAAACGTGCGAATTTCGCGTTTTTACGTTTTCATTTGAAGGCTTAGCCCAAACTAGTGTTTTGATGGTCGGAACATGTTTTAGGCAAAATATCTCGAATTTGCTGTTCCCAGAACACGTGCAGTTTTTGTGCAGATTTTTAGCTTTGATTGCTTACTGTGCCCGTAGTTTTAATCCGATTGTTGAAATTTTGGTCTTATCTTATAGTTGCGTTTGTTTAGTTTGCGTCAAGTGCAAATATGTAGTAATTTGCATGAAAATACTAATTTTTATGACGCTTAGGAGGCATAGACATGTATTCGTCTAAAATGCGTAAATTTCATTGTAGGACCTCTGGCTTGAATCGTTCACTGTAGCCACAATTTCTTTTCGATTGTCAAAATTTTGGTCTCACCTTGTAGCTGTTAGTCTGTTTTTTACGTCAAATACAAATTTGTAGTACTTTTCTTAAGAATACTAATTTTTATAAGGTTCCTATTATTTTCGGGGGCAGGTTATGGACACTTTTTCCCTTTACGGCATTGCTGTGGCGTGATTTTTCAATCGATGTGCTATATTTAAGTGTTAATGAATAGATCAGCGCCTGGATTTTTCAAAAAGTATAAATTTGTGGTATTTCGCAAAAGTTTAAGGGCGGGTTTAGTGGTTGAAAGCCAACAAAATCCCAATTTTTCACGTGTCAATTCACCAAAACTTTAAATGGCTTTTTCTCCCCTTACACGTGCGAATTTCGCGTTTTTACGTTTTCATTTGAAGGCTTAGCCCAAACTAGTGTTTTGATGGTCGGAACATGTTTGAGGCAAAATATCTCGAATTTGCTGTTCCTAGAACACGTGCAGTTTTTGTGCAGATTTTCAGCTTTGATTGCTTACTGTGCCCGTAGTTTTAATCCGATTGTTGAAATTTTGGTCTTATCTGATAGTTGCGTTTGTCTAATTTGCGTCAAGTGCAAATATGTAGTAATTTGCATGAAAATACTAATTTTTATGACGCTTAGGAGGCATAGACATGTATTCGTCTAAAATGCGTAAATTTCATTGTAGGACCTCTGGCTTGAATCGTTCACTGTAGCCACAATTTCTTTTCGATTGTCAAAATTTTGGTCTCATCTTGTAGCTGTTAGTCTGTTTTTACGTCAAATACAAATTTGTAGTACTTTTCATTAGAATACGCATTTTTATAAGGTTCCTATTATTTTTGGGGGCAGGTTATGGACACTTTTTCCCTTCACGGCATTGCTGTGGCGTGATTTTTCAATCGATGTGCTATATTTAAGTGTTAATCAATAGATCAGCGTCTGAATTTTCCAAAAAGTATAAATTTGTGGTATTTCGCAAAAGTTTAAGCGCGGGTTTAGTGGTTGAAAGCCAACAAAATCCCAATTTTTCACGTGTCAACTCACCAAAACTTTAAATGGCTTTTTCTCCCCTTAAACGTGCGAATTTCGCGTTTTTACGTTTTCATTTGAAGGCTTAGCCCAAACTAGTGTTTTGATGGTCGGAACATGTTTTAGGCAAAATATCTCGAATTTGCTGTTCCTAGAACACGTGCAGTTTTTGTGCAGATTTTCAGCTTTGATTGCTTACTGTGCCCGTAGTTTTAATCCGATTGTTGAAATTTTGGTCTTATCTTATAGTTGCGTTTGTTTAGTTTGCGTCAAGTGCAAATATGTAGTAATTTGCATGAAAATACTAGTTTTTATGACGCTTAGGAGGCATAGACATGCATTCGTCTAAAATACGTAAATTTCCTTGTAGGACCTCTGGCTTGAATCGTTCACTGTAGCCACAATTTCTTTTCGATTGTCAAAATTTTGGTCTCATCTTGTAGCTGTTAGTCTGTTTTTTACGTCAAATACAAATTTGTAGTACTTTTCATTAGAATACGCATTTTTATAAGGTTCCTATTATTTTTGGGGGCAGGTTATGGAAACTTTTTCCCTTTACGGCATTGCTGTGGCGTGATTTTTCAATCGATGTGCTATATTTAAGTGTTAATGAATAGATCAGGGTCTGAATTATCCAAAAAGTATAAATTTGTGGTATTTCGCAAAAGTTTAAGGGCGGGTTTAGTAGTTGAAAGCCAACAAAATCCCAATTTTTCACGTGTCAACTCACCAAAACTTTAAATGGCTTTTTCTCCCCTTAAACGTGCGAATTTCGCGTTTTTACGTTTTCATTTGAAGGCTTAGCCCAAACTAGTGTTTTGATGGTCGGAACATGTTTTAGGCAAAATATCTCGAATTTGCTGTTCCCAGAACACGTGCAGTTTTTGTGCAGATTTTCAGCTTTGATTGCTTACTGTGCCCGTAGTTTTAATCCGATTGTTGAAATTTTGGTCTTAGCTTATAGTTGCGTTTGTTTAGTTCGCGTCAAGTGCAAATATGTAGTAATTTGCATGAAAATACTAATTTTTATGACGCTTAGGAGGCATAGACATGCATTCGTCTAAAATACGTAAATTTCCTTGTAGGACCTCTGGCTTGAATCGTTCACTGTAGCCACAATTTCTTTTCGATTGTCGAAATTTTTCTCTCATCTTGTAGTGTTAGTCTGTTTTTTACGTCAAATACAAATTTGTAGTACTTTTCATAAGAATACTAATTTTTATAAGGTTCCTATTATTTTTGGGGGCAGGTTATGGACACTTTTTCCCTTTACGGCATTGCTGTGGCGTGATTTTCCAATCGATGTGCTATATTTAAGTGTTAATGAATAGATCAGCGTCTGAATTTTCCAAAAAGTATAAATTTGTGGTATTTCGCAAAAGTTTAAGGGTGGGTTTAGTGGTTGAAACCCAACAAAATCCCAATTTTTCACGTGTCAACTCACCAAAACTATAAATGGCTTTTTCTCCCCTTAAACGTGCGAATTTCGCGTTTTTAAGTTTTCATTTGAAGGCTTAGCCCAAACTAGTGTTTTGATGGTCGGAACATGTTTTAGGCAAAATATCTCGAATTTGCTGTTCCTAGAACACGTGCAGTTTTTGTGCAGATTTTCAGCTTTGATTGCTTACTGTGCCCGTAGTTTTAATCCGATTGTTGAAATTTTGGTCTTATCTTATAGTTGCGTTTGTTTAGTTCGCGTCAAGTGCAAATATGTAGTAATTTGCATGAAAATACTAATTTTTATGACGCTTAGGAGGCATAGACATGTATTCGTCTAAAATACGTAAATTTCCTTGTAGGACCTCTGGCTTGAACCGTTCACTGTAGCCACAATTTCTTTTCGATTGTCAAAATTTTGGTCTCATCTTGTAGCTGTTAGTCTGTTTTTTACGTCAAATACAAATTTGTAGTACTTTTCATAAGAATACTAATTTTTATAAGGTTCCTATTATTTTTCGGGGCAGGTTATGGACACTTTTTCCCTTTACGGCATTGCTGTGGCGTGATTTTTCAATCGATGTGCTATATTTAAGTGTTAATGAATAGATCAGCGTCTGAATTTTCCAAAAAGTATAAATTTGTGGTATTTCGCAAAAGTTTAAGGGCGGGTTTAGTGGTTGAAAGCCAACAAAATCCCAATTTTTCACGTGTCAACTCACCAAAACTTTAAATGGCTTTTTCTCCCCTTAAACGTGCGAATTTCGCGTTTTTACGTTTTCATTTGAAGGCTTAGCCCAAACTAGTGTTTTGATGGTCGGAACATGTTTTAGGCAAAATATCTCGAATTTGCTGTTCCTAGAACACGTGCAGTTTTTGTGCAGATTTTCAGCTTTGATTGCTTACTGTGCCCGTAGTTTTAATCCGATTGTTGAAATTTTGGTCTTATCTTATAGTTGCGTTTGTTTCGTTTGCGTCAAGTGCAAATATGTAGTAATTTGCATGAAAATACTAGTTTTTATGACGCTTAGGAGGCATAGACATGCATTCGTCTAAAATACGTAAATTTCCTTGTAGGACCTCTGGCTTGAATCGTTCACTGTAGCCACAATTTCTTTTCGATTGTCAAAATTTTGGTCTCATCTTGTAGCTGTTAGTCTGTTTTTTTACGTCAAATACAAATTTGTAGTACTTTTCATAAGAATACTAATTTTTATAAGGTTCCTATTATTTTTGGGGGCAGGTTATGGACACTTTTTCCCTTTGCGGCATTGCTGTGGCGTGATTTTTCAATCGATGTGCTATATTTAAGTGTTAATCAATAGATCAGCGTCTGAATTTTCCAAAAAGTATAAATTTGTGGTATTTCGCAAAAGTTTAAGGGCGGTTTTAGTGGTTGAAAGCCAACAAAATCCCAATTTTTCACGTGTCAACTCACCAAAACTTTAAATGGCTTTTTCTCCCCTTAAACGTGCGAATTTCGCGTTTTTACGTTTTCATTTGAAGGCTTAGCCCAAACTAGTGTTTTGATGGTCGGAACATGTTTTAGGCAAAATATCTCGAATTTGCTGTTCCTAGAACACGTGCAGTTTTTGTGCAGATTTTCAGCTTTGATTGCTTACTGTGCCCGTAGTTTTAATCCGATTGTTGAAATTTTGGTCTTATCTGATAGTTGCGTTTGTCTAATTTGCGTCAAGTGCAAATATGTAGTAATTTGCATGAAAATACTAATTTTTATGACGCTTAGGAGGCATAGACATGTATTCGTCTAAAATGCGTAAATTTCCTTGTAGGACCTCTGGCTTGAATCGTTCACTGTAGCCACAATTTCTTTTCGATTGTCAAAATTTTGGTCTCATCTTGTAGCTGTTAGTCTGTTTTTTACGTCAAATACAAATTTGTAGTACTTTTCATAAGAATACGCATTTTTATAAGGTTCCTATTATTTTTGGGGGCAGGTTATGGAAACTTTTTCCCTTTACGGCATTGCTGTGGCGTGATTGAAGAGATCAGGGTCTGAATTATCCAAAAAGTATAAATTTGTGGTATTTCGCAAAAGTTTAAGGGCGGGTTTAGTGGTTGAAAGCCAACAAAATCCCAATTTTTCACGTGTCAACTCACCAAAACTTTAAATGGCTTTTTCTCCCCTTAAACGTGCGAATTTCGCGTTTTTACGTTTTCATTTGAAGGCTTAGCCCAAACTAGTGTTTTGATGGTCGGAACATGTTTTAGGCAAAATATCTCGAATTTGCTGTTCCTAGAACACGTGCAGTTTTTGTGCAGATTTTCAGCTTTGATTGCTTACTGTGCCCGTAGTTTTAATCCGATTGTTGAAATTTTGGTCTTATCTTATAGTTGCGTTTGTTTCGTTTGCGTCAAGTGCAAATATGTAGTAATTTGCATGAAAATACTAGTTTTTATGACGCTTAGGAGGCATAGACATGCATTCGTCTAAAATACGTAAATTTCCTTGTAGGACCTCTGGCTTGAATCGTTCACTGTAGCCACAATTTCTTTTCGATTGTCAAAATTTTGGTCTCATCTTGTAGCTGTTAGTCTGTTTTTTTACGTCAAATACAAATTTGTAGTACTTTTCATAAGAATACTAATTTTTATAAGGTTCCTATTATTTTTGGGGGCAGGTTATGGACACTTTTTCCCTTTACGGCATTGCTGTGGCGTGATTTTTCAATCGATGTGCTATATTTAAGTGTTAATCAATAGATCAGCGTCTGAATTTTCCAAAAAGTATAAATTTGTGGTATTTCGCAAAAGTTTAAGCGCGGGTTTAGTGGTTGAAAGCCAACAAAATCCCAATTTTTCACGTGTCAACTCACCAAAACTTTAAATGGCTTTTTCTCCCCTTAAACGTGCGAATTTCGCGTTTTTACGTTTTCATTTGAAGGCTTAGCCCAAACTAGTGTTTTGATGGTCGGAACATGTTTGAGGCAAAATATCTCGAATTTGCTGTTCCTAGAACACGTGCAGTTTTTGTGCAGATTTTCAGCTTTGATTGCTTACTGTGCCCGTAGTTTTAATCCGATTGTTGAAATTTTGGTCTTATCTTATAGTTGCGTTTGTTTAGTTTGCGTCAAGTGCAAATATGTAGTAATTTGCATGAAAATACTAATTTTTATGACGCTTAGGAGGCATAGACATGCATTCGTCTAAAATACGTAAATTTCCTTGTAGGACCTCTGGCTTGAATCGTTCACTGTAGCCACAATTTCTTTTCGATTGTCAAAATTTTGGTCTCATCTTGTAGCTGTTAGTCTGTTTTTTACGTCAAATACAAATTTGTAGTACTTTTCATAAGAATACGCATTTTTATAAGGTTCCTATTATTTTTGGGGGCAGGTTATGGAAACTTTTTCCCTTTACGGCATTGCTGTGGCGTGATTTTTCAATCGATGTGCTATATTTAAGTGTTAATGAATAGATCAGGGTCTGAATTATCCAAAAAGTATAAATTTGTGGTATTTCGCAAAAGTTTAAGGGCGGGTTTAGTGGTTGAAAGCCAACAAAATCCCAATTTTTCACGTGTCAACTCACCAAAACTTTAAATGGCTTTTTCTCCCCTTAAACGTGCGAATTTCGCGTTTTTACGTTTTCATTTGAAGGCTTAGCCCAAACTAGTGTTTTGATGGTCGGAACATGTTTTAGGCAAAATATCTCGAATTTGCTGTTCCTAGAACACGTGCAGTTTTTGTGCAGATTTTCAGCTTTGATTGCTTACTGTGCCCGTAGTTTTAATCCGATTGTTAAAATTTTGGTCTTATCTTATAGTTGCGTTTGTTTAGTTTGCGTCAAGTGCAAATATGTAGTAATTTGCATGAAAATACTAGTTGTTATGACGCTTAGGAGGCATAGACATGCATTCGTCTAAAATGCGTAAATTTCCCTGTAGGACCTCTGGCTTGAATCGTTCACTGTAGCCACAATTTCTTTTCGTTTGTCGAAATTTTGGTCTCATCTTGTAGCTGTTAGTCTGTTTTTTACGTCAAATACGAATTTGTAGTACTTTTCATAAGAATACTAATTTTTATAAGGTTCCTATTATTTTTGGGGGCAGGTTATGGACACTTTTTCCCTTTACGGCATTGCTGTGGCGTGATTTTTCAATCGATGTGCTATATTTAAGTGTTAATGAATAGATCAGCGTCTGAATTTTCCATAAAGTATAAATTTGTGGTATTTCGCAAAAGTTTAAAGGCGGGTTTAGTGGTTGAAAGCCAACAAAATCCCAATTTTTCACGTGCCAACTCACCAAAATTTTAAATGGCTTTTTCTCCCCTTAAACGTGCGAATTTCGCGTTTTTACGTTTTCATTTGAAGGCTTAGCCCAAACTAGTGTTTTGATGGTCGGAACATGTTTTAGGCAAAATATCTCGAATTTGCTGTTCCTAGAACACGTGCAGTTTTTGTGCAGATTTTCAGCTTTGATTGCTTACTGTGCCCGTAGTTTTAGTCCGATTGTTGAAATTTTGGTCTTATCTTATAGTTGCGTTTGTTTCGTTTGCGTCAAGTGCAAATATGTAGTAATTTGCATGAAAATACTAGTTTTTATGACGCTTAGGAGGCATAGACATGCATTCGTCTAAAATACGTAAATTTCCTTGTAGGACCTCTGGCTTGAATCGTTCACTATAGCCACAATTTCTTTTCGATTGTCAAAATGTTGGTCTCATCTTGTAGCTGTTAGTCTGTTTTTTTACGTCAAATACAAATTTGTAGTACTTTTCATAAGAATACTAATTTTTATAAGGTTCCTATTATTTTTGGGGGCAGGTTATGGACACTTTTTCCCTTTACGGCATTGCTGTGGCGTGATTTTTCAATCGATGTGCTATATTTAAGTGTTAATGAATAGATCAGCGTCTGAATTTTCCAAAAAGTATAAATTTGTGGTATTTCGCAAAAGTTTAAGGGCGGGTTTAGTGGTTGAAAGCCAACAAAATCCCAATTTTTCACGTGTCAACTCACCAAAACTTTAAATGGCTTTTTCTCCCCTTAAACGTGCGAATTTCGCGTTTTTACGTTTTCATTTGAAGGCTTAGCCCAAACTAGTGTTTTGATGGTCGGAACATGTTTTAGGCAAAATATCTCGAATTTGCTGTTCCCAGAACACGTGCAGTTTTTGTGCAGATTTTCAGCTTTGATTGCTTACTGTGCCCGTAGTTTTAATCCGATTGTTGAAATTTTGGTCTTATCTTATAGTTGCGTTTGTTTCGTTTGCGTCAAGTGCAAATATGTAGTAATTTGCATGAAAATACTAATTTTTATGACGCTTAGGAGGCATAGACATGCATTCGTCTAAAATACGTAAATTTCCTTGTAGGACCTCTGGCTTGAATCGTTCACTGTAGCCACAATTTCTTTTCGATTGTCGAAATTTTTCTCTCATCTTGTAGCTGTTAGTCTGTTTTTTACGTCAAATACAAATTTGTAGTACTTTTCATAAGAATACTAATTTTTATAAGGTTCCTATTATTTTTGGGGCAGGTTATGGACACTTTTTCCCTTTACGGCATTGCTGTGGCGTGATTTTCCAATCGATGTGCTATATTTAAATGTTAATGAATCGATCAGCGTCTGAATTTTCCAAAAAGTATAAATTTGTGGTATTTCGCAAAAGTTTAAGGGCGGGTTTAGTGGTTGAAAGCCAACAAAATCCCAATTTTTCACGTGTCAACTCACCAAAACTTTAAATGGCTTTTTCTCCCCTTAAACGTGCGAATTTCGCGTTTTTACGTTTTCATTTGAAGGCTTAGCCCAAACTAGTGTTTTGATGGTCGGAACATGTTTTAGGCAAAATATCTCGAATTTGCTGTTCCTAGAACACGTGCAGTTTTTGTGCAGATTTTCAGCTTTGATTGCTTACTGTGCCCGTAGTTTTAATCCGATTGTTGAAATTTTGGTCTTATCTTATAGTTGCGTTTGTTTAGTTTGCGTCAAGTGCAAATATGTAGAAATTTGCATGAAAATACTAATTTTTATGACGCTTAGGAGGCATAGACATGTATTCGTCTAAAATACGTAAATTTCCTTGTAGGACCTCTGGCTTGAGCCGTTCACTGTAGCCACAATTTCTTTTGGATTGTCAAAATTTTGGTCTCATCTTGTAGCTGTTAGTCTGTTTTTTACGTCAAATACAAATTTGTAGTACTTTTCACAAGAATACTAATTTTTATAAGGTTCCTATTATTTTTGGGGGCAGGTTATGGACACTTTTTCCCTTTACGGCATTGCTGTGGCGTGATTTTTCAATCGATGTGCTATATTTAAGTGTTAATAAATAGATCAGCGTCTGAATTTTCCAAAAAGTATAAATTTGTGGTATTTCGCAAAAGTTTTAGGGCGGGTTTAGTGGTTGAAAGCCAACAAAATCCCAATTTTTCACGTGTCAACTCACCAAAACTTTAAATGGCTTTTTCTCCCCTTAAACGTGCGAATTTTGTGTTTTACGTTTTCATTTAAAGGCTTAGCTCAAACTAGTGTTTTGATGGTCGGAACATGTTTTAGGCAAAATATCTCGAATTTGCTGTTCCTAGAACACGTGCAGTTTTTGTGCAGATTTTCAGCTTTGATTGCTTACTGTGCCCGTAGTTTTAATCCGATTGTTGAAATTTTGGTCTTATCTTATAGTTGCGTTTGTTTAGTTTGCGTCAAGTGCAAATACGTAGTAATTTGCATGAAAATACTAATTTTTATGACGCTTAGGAGGCATAGACATGTATTCGTCTAAAATACGTAAATTTCCTTGTAGGACCTCTGGCTTGAATCGTTCACTGTAGCCACAATTTCATTTCGATTGTCAAAATTTTGGTCTCATCTTGTAGCTTTTAGTCTGTTTTTTACGTCAAATACGAATTTGTAGTACTTTTCATAAGAATACTAATTTTTATAAGGTTCCTATTATTTTTGGGGGCAGGTTATGGACACTTTTTCCCTTTACGGCATTGCTGTGGCGTGATTTTTCAATCGATGTGCTATATTTAAGTGTTAATGAATAGATCAGCGTCTGAATTTTCCAAAAAGTATAAATTTGTGGTATTTCGCAAAAGTTTAAGGGCGGGTTTAGTGGTTGAAAGCCAACAAAATCCCAATTTTTCACGTGTCATCTCGCCAAAACTTTAAATGGCTTTTTCTCCCCTTAAACGTGCGAATTTCGCGTTTTTACGTTTTCATTTGAAGGCTTAGCCCAAACTAGTATTTTGATGGTCGGAACATGTTTGAGGCAAAATATCTCGACTTTGCTGTTCCTAGAACACGTGCAGTTTTATGCAGATTTTCAGCTTTGATTGCTTACTGTGCCCGTAGTTTTAATCCGATTGTTGAAATTTTGGTCTTATCTTATAGTTGCGTTTGTTTAGTTTGCGTCAAGTGCAAATATGTAGTAATTTGCATGAAAATACTAATTTTTATGACGTTAGGAGGCATAGACATGTATTCGTCTAAAATACGTAAATTTCCTTGTAGGACCTCTGGCTTGAATCGTTCACTGTAGCCACAATTTCTTCTCGATTGTCAAAATTTTGGTCTCATCTTGTAGCTGTTAGTCTGTTTTTTACGTCAAATACAAATTTGTAGTACTTTTCATAAGAATACTAATTTTTATAAGGTTCCCATTATTTTTGGGGGCAGGTTATGGACACTTTTTCCCTTTACGGCATTGCTGTGGCGTGATTTTTCAATCGATGTGCTATATTTAAGTGTTAATGAATAGATCAGCGTCTGAATTTTCTAAAAAGTATAAATTTGTGGTATTTCGCAAAAGTCTAAGGGTGGGTTTAGTGGTTGAAAGCCAACAAAATCCCAAATTTTCACGTGTCAACTCACCAAAACTTTAAATGGCTTTTTCTCCCCTTAAACGTGCGAATTTCGCGTTTTTACGTTTTCATTTGAAGGCTTAGCCCAAACTAGTGTTTTGATGGTCGGAACATGTTTAAGGCAAAATATCTCGAATTTGCTGTTCCTAGAACACGTGCAGTTTTTGTGCAGATTTTCAGCTTTGATTGCTTACTGTGCCCGTAGTTTTAGTCCGATTGTTGAAATTTTGGTCTTATCTTATAGTTGCGTTTGTTTAGTTTGCGTCAAGTGCAAATATGTAGTAATTTGCATGAAAATACTAATTTTTATGACGCTTAGGAGGCATAGACATGTATTCGTCTAAAAGACGTAAATTTCCTTGTAGGACCTCTGGCTTGAATCGTTCACTGTAGCCACAATTTCTTTTCGATTGTCAAAATTTTGGTCTCATCTTGTAGCTGTTAGTCTGTTTTTTACGTCAAATACAAATTTGTAGTACTTTTCATAAGAATACTAATTTTTATAAGGTTCCTATTATTTTTGGGGGCAGGTTATGGACACTTTTTCCCTTTACGGCATTGCTGTGGCGTGATTTTTCAATCGATGTGCTATATTTAAGTGTTAATGAATAAATCAGCGTCTGAATTTTCCAAAAAGTATAGATTTGTGGTATTTCGCAAAAGTTTAAGGGCGGGTTTAGTGGTTGAAAGCCAACAAAATCCCATTTCTTCACGTGTCAACTCACCAAAACTTTAAATGGCTTTTTCTCCCCTTAAACGTGCGAATTTCGCGTTTTTACGTTTTCATTCGAAGGCTTAGCCCAAACTAGTGTTTTGATGGTCGGACCATGTTTTAGGCAAAATATCTCGAATTTGCTGTTCCTAGAACACGTGCAGTTTTTGTGCAGATTTTCAGCTTTGATTACTTACTGTGCCCGTAGTTTTAATCCGATTGTTGAAATTTTGGTCTTATCTTATAGTTGCGTTTGTTCAGTTTGCGTCAAGTGCAAATATGTAGTAATTTGCATGAAAATACCAATTTTTATGACGCTTAGGAGGCATAGACATGTATTCGTCTAAAATACGTAAATTTCCTTGTAGGACCTCTGGCTTGAATCGTTCACTGTAGCCACAATTTCTTTTCGATTGTCAAAATTTTGGTCTCATCTTGTAGCTGTTAGTCTGATTTTTACGTCAAATACAAATTTGTAGTACTTTTCATAAGAATACTAATTTTTATAAGGTTCCGATTATTTTTGGGGGCAGGTTATGGACACTTTTTCCTTTTACGGCATTGCTGTGGCGTGATTTTTCAATCGATGTGCTATATTTAAGTGTTAATGAATAGATCAGCGTCTAGATTTTCCAAAAAGTATAAATTTGTGGTATTTCGCAAAAGTTTAAGGGCGGGTTTAGTGGTTGAAAGTCAACAAAATCCCAATTTTTCACGTGTCAACTCACCAAAACTTTAAATGGCTTTTTCTCCCCTTAAACGTGCGAATTTCGCGTTTTTACGTTTTCATTTGAAGGCTTAGCCCAAACAAGTGTTTTGATGGTCGGAACATGTTTTAGGCAAAATATCTCGAATTTGCTGTTCCTAGAACACGTGCAGTTTTTGTGCAGATTTTCAGCTTTGATTGCTTACTGTGCCCGTAGTTTTAATCCGATTGTTGAAATTTTGGTCTTATCTTATAGTTGCGTTTGTTTAGTTTGCGTCAAGTGCAAATATGTAGTAATTTGCATGAAAATACTAATTTTTATGACGCTTAGGAGGCATAGACATGTATTCGTCTAAAATACGTAAATTTCCTTGTAGGACCTCTGGCTTGAATCGTTCACTGTAGCCACAATTTCTTTTCGATTGTCAAAATTTTGGTCTCATCTTGTAGCTGTTAGTCTGTTTTTTACGTCAAATACAAATTTGTAGTACTTTTCATAAGAATACTAATTTTTATAAGGTTCCTATTATTTTTGGGGGCAGGTTATGGACACTTTTTCCCTTTACGGCATTGCTGTGGCGTGATTTTTCAATCGATGTGCTATATTTAAGTGTTAATGAATAGATCAGCGTCTGAATTTTCCAAAAAGTATAAATTTGTGGTATTTCGCAAAAGTTTAAGGGCGGGTTTAGTGGTTGAAAGCCAACAAAATCCCAATTTTTCACGTGTCAACTCACCAAAACTTTAAATGGCTTTTTCTCCCCTTAAACGTGCGAATTTCGCGTTTTTACGTTTTCATTTGAAGGCTTAGCCCAAACAAGTGTTTTGATGGTCGGAACATGTTTTAGGCAAAATATCTCGAATTTGCTGTTCCTAGAACACGTGCAGTTTTTGTGCAGATTTTCAGCTTTGATTGCTTACTGTGCCCGTAGTTTTAATCCGATTGTTGAAATTTTGGTCTTATCTTATAGTTGCGTTTGTTTAGTTTGCGTCAAGTGCAAATATGTAGTAATTTGCATGAAAATACCAATTTTTATGACGCTTAGGAGGCATAGACATGTATTCGTCTAAAATACGTAAATTTCCTTGTAGGACCTCTGGCTTGAATCGTTCACTGTAGCCACAATTTCTTTTCGATTGTCAAAATTTTGGTCTCATCTTGTAGCTGTTAGTCTGTTTTTTACGTCAAATACAAATTTGTAGTACTTTTCATAAGAATACTAATTTTTATAAGGTTCCTATTATTTTTGGGGGCAGGTTATGGACACTTTTTCCCTTTACGGCATTGCTGTGGCGTGATTTTTCAATCGATCTGCTATATTTAAGTGTTAATGAATAAATCAGCGTCTGAATTTTCCAAAAAGTATAGATTTGTGGTATTTCGCAAAAGTTTAAGGGCGGGTTTAGTGGTTGAAAGCCAACAAAATCCCATTTCTTCACGTGTCAACTCACCAAAACTTTAAATGGCTTTTTCTCCCCTTAAACGTGCGAATTTCGCGTTTTTACGTTTTCATTCGAAGGCTTAGCCCAAACTAGTGTTTTGATGGTCGGACCATGTTTTAGGCAAAATATCTCGAATTTGCTGTTCCTAGAACACGTGCAGTTTTTGTGCAGATTTTCAGCTTTGATTACTTACTGTGCCCGTAGTTTTAATCCGATTGTTGAAATTTTGGTCTTATCTTATAGTTGCGTTTGTTCAGTTTGCGTCAAGTGCAAATATGTAGTAATTTGCATGAAAATACCAATTTTTATGACGCTTAGGAGGCATAGACATGTATTCGTCTAAAATACGTAAATTTCCTTGTAGGACCTCTGGCTTGAATCGTTCACTGTAGCCACAATTTCTTTTCGATTGTCAAAATTTTGGTCTCATCTTGTAGCTGTTAGTCTGATTTTTACGTCAAATACAAATTTGTAGTACTTTTCATAAGAATACTAATTTTTATAAGGTTCCGATTATTTTTGGGGGCAGGTTATGGACACTTTTTCCTTTTACGGCATTGCTGTGGCGTGATTTTTCAATCGATGTGCTATATTTAAGTGTTAATGAATAGATCAGCGTCTAGATTTTCCAAAAAGTATAAATTTGTGGTATTTCGCAAAAGTTTAAGGGCGGGTTTAGTGGTTGAAAGTCAACAAAATCCCAATTTTTCACGTGTCAACTCACCAAAACTTTAAATGGCTTTTTCTCCCCTTAAACGTGCGAATTTCGCGTTTTTACGTTTTCATTTGAAGGCTTAGCCCAAACAAGTGTTTTGATGGTCGGAACATGTTTTAGGCAAAATATCTCGAATTTGCTGTTCCTAGAACACGTGCAGTTTTTGTGCAGATTTTCAGCTTTGATTGCTTACTGTGCCCGTAGTTTTAATCCGATTGTTGAAATTTTGGTCTTATCTTATAGTTGCGTTTGTTTAGTTTGCGTCAAGTGCAAATATGTAGTAATTTGCATGAAAATACTAATTTTTATGACGCTTAGGAGGCATAGACATGTATTCGTCTAAAATACGTAAATTTCCTTGTAGGACCTCTGGCTTGAATCGTTCACTGTAGCCACAATTTCTTTTCGATTGTCAAAATTTTGGTCTCATCTTGTAGCTGTTAGTCTGTTTTTTACGTCAAATACAAATTTGTAGTACTTTTCATAAGAATACTAATTTTTATAAGGTTCCTATTATTTTTGGGGGCAGGTTATGGACACTTTTTCCCTTTACGGCATTGCTGTGGCGTGATTTTTCAATCGATGTGCTATATTTAAGTGTTAATGAATAGATCAGCGTCTGAATTTTCCAAAAAGTATAAATTTGTGGTATTTCGCAAAAGTTTAAGGGCGGGTTTAGTGGTTGAAAGCCAACAAAATCCCAATTTTTCACGTGTCAACTCACCAAAACTTTAAATGGCTTTTTCTCCCCTTAAACGTGCGAATTTCGCGTTTTTACGTTTTCATTTGAAGGCTTAGCCCAAACAAGTGTTTTGATGGTCGGAACATGTTTTAGGCAAAATATCTCGAATTTGCTGTTCCTAGAACACGTGCAGTTTTTGTGCAGATTTTCAGCTTTGATTGCTTACTGTGCCCGTAGTTTTAATCCGATTGTTGAAATTTTGGTCTTATCTTATAGTTGCGTTTGTTTAGTTTGCGTCAAGTGCAAATATGTAGTAATTTGCATGAAAATACCAATTTTTATGACGCTTAGGAGGCATAGACATGTATTCGTCTAAAATACGTAAATTTCCTTGTAGGACCTCTGGCTTGAATCGTTCACTGTAGCCACAATTTCTTTTCGATTGTCAAAATTTTGGTCTCATCTTGTAGCTGTTAGTCTGTTTTTTACGTCAAATACAAATTTGTAGTACTTTTCATAAGAATACTAATTTTTATAAGGTTCCTATTATTTTTGGGGGCAGGTTATGGACACTTTTTCCCTTTACGGCATTGCTGTGGCGTGATTTTTCAATCGATGTGCTATATTTAAGTGTTAGTGAATAGATCAGCGTCTGAATTTTCCAAAAAGTATAAATTTGTGGTATTTCGCAAAAGTTTAAGGGCGGGTTTAGTAGTTGAAAGCCAACAAAATCCCAATTTTTCACGTGTCAACTCACCAAAACTTTAAATGGCTTTTTCTCCCCTTAAACGTGCGAATTTCGCGTTTTTACGTTTTCATTTGAAGGCTTAGCCCAAACTCGTGTTTTGATGGTCGGACCATGTTTTAGGCAAAATATCTCGAATTTGCTGTTCCTAGAACACGTGCAGTTTTTGTGCAGATTTTCAGCTTTGATTGCTTACTGTGCCCGTAGTTTTAGTCCGATTGTTGAAATTTTGGTCTTATCTTATAGTTGCGTTTGTTTCGTTTGCGACAAGTGCAAATATGTAGTAGTTTGCATGAAAATACTAATTTTTATGACGCTTAGGAGGCATAGACATGTATTCGTCTAAAATACGTAAATTTCCTTGTAGGACCTCTGGCTTGAATCGTTCACTGTAGCCAGAATTTCTTTTCGATTGTCAAAATTTTGGTCTCATCTTGTAGCTGTTAGTCTGATTTTTACGTTAAATACAAATTTGTAGTACTTTTCATAAGAATACTAATTTTTATAAGGTTCCTATTATTTTTGGGGGCAGGTTATGGACACTTTTTCCTTTTACGGCATTGCTGTGGCGTGATTTTTCAATCGATGTGCTATATTTAAGTGTTAATGAATAGATCAGCGTCTGAATTTTCCAAAAAGTATAAATTTGTGGTATTTCGCAAAAGTTTAAGGGCGGGTTTAGTGGTTGAAAGTCAACAAAATCCCAATTTTTCACGTGTCAACTCACCAAAACTTTAAATGGCTTTTTCTCCCCTTAAACGTGCGAATTTCGCGTTTTTACGTTTTCATTTGAAGGCTTAGCCCAAACAAGTGTTTTGATGGTCGGAACATGTTTTAGGCAAAATATCTCGAATTTGCTGTTCCTAGAACACGTGCAGTTTTTGTGCAGATTTTCAGCTTTGATTGCTTACTGTGCCCGTAGTTTTAATCCGATTGTTGAAATTTTGGTCTTATCTTATAGTTGCGTTTGTTTAGTTTGCGTCAAGTGCAAATATGTAGTAATTTGCATGAAAATACTAATTTTTATGACGCTTAGGAGGCATAGACATGTATTCGTCTAAAATACGTAAATTTCCTTGTAGGACCTCTGGCTTGAATCGTTCACTGTAGCCACAATTTCTTTTCGATTGTCAAAATTTTGGTCTCATCTTGTAGCTGTTAGTCTGTTTTTTACGTCAAATACAAATTTGTAGTACTTTTCATAAGAATACTAATTTTTATAAGGTTCCTATTATTTTTGGGGGCAGGTTATGGACACTTTTTCCCTTTACGGCATTGCTGTGGCGTGATTTTTCAATCGATGTGCTATATTTAAGTGTTAATGAATAGATCAGCGTCTGAATTTTCCAAAAAGTATAAATTTGTGGTATTTCGCAAAAGTTTAAGGGCGGGTTTAGTGGTTGAAAGCCAACAAAATCCCAATTTTTCACGTGTCAACTCACCAAAACTTTAAATGGCTTTTTCTCCCCTTAAACGTGCGAATTTCGCGTTTTTACGTTTTCATTTGAAGGCTCTGCCCAAACTAGTGTTTTGATGGTCGGAACATGTTTTAGGCAAAATATCTCGAATTTGCTGTTCCTAGAACACGTGCAGTTTTTGTGCAGATTTTCAGCTTTGATTGCTTACTGTGCCCGTAGTTTTAATCCGATTGTTGAAATTTTGGTCTTATCTTATAGTTGCGTTTGTTTAGTTTGCGTCAAGTGCAAATATGTAGTAATTTGCATGAAAATACCAATTTTTATGACGCTTAGGAGGCATAGACATGTATTCGTCTAAAATACGTAAATTTCCTTGTAGGACCTCTGGCTTGAATCGTTCACTGTAGCCACAATTTCTTTTCGATTGTCAAAATTTTGGTCTCATCTTGTAGCTGTTAGTCTGTTTTTTACGTCAAATACAAATTTGTAGTACTTTTCATAAGAATACTAATTTTTATAAGGTTCCTATTATTTTTGGGGGCAGGTTATGGACACTTTTTCCCTTTACGGCATTGCTGTGGCGTGATTTTTCAATCGATGTGCTATATTTAAGTGTTAATGAATAGATCAGCGTCTGAATTTTCCAAAAAGTATAAATTTGTGGTATTTCGCAAAAGTTTAAGGGCGGGTTTAGTAGTTGAAAGCCAACAAAATCCCAATTTTTCACGTGTCAACTCACCAAAACTTTAAATGGCTTTTTCTCCCCTTAAACGTGCGAATTTCGCGTTTTTACGTTTTCATTTGAAGGCTTAGCCCAAACTAGTGTTTTGATGGTCGGACCATGTTTTAGGCAAAATATCTCGAATTTGCTGTTCCTAGAACACGTGCAGTTTTTGTGCAGATTTTCAGCTTTGATTACTTACTGTGCCCGTAGTTTTAGTCCGATTGTTGAAATTTTGGTCTTATCTTATAGTTGCGTTTGTTTAGTTTGCGTCAAGTGCAAATATGTAGTAATTTGCATGAAAACACTAATTTTTATGACGCTTAGGAGGCATAGACATGTATTCGTCTAAAATACGTAAATTTCCTTGTAGGACCTCTGGCTTGAATCGTTCACTGTAGCCACAATTTCTTTTCGATTGTCAAAATTTTGGTCTCATCTTGTAGCTGTTAGTCTGTTTTTTACGTCAAATACAAATTTGTAGTACTTTTCATAAGAATACTAATTTTTATAAGGTTCCTATTATTTTTGGGGGCAGGTTATGGACACTTTTTCCTTTTACGGCATTGCTGTGGCGTGATTTTTCAATCGATGTGCTATATTTAAGTCTTAATGAATAGATCAGCGTCTGAATTTTCCAAAAAGTATAAATTTGTGGTATTTCGCAAAAGTTTAAGGGCGGGTTTAGTGGTTGAAAGTCAACAAAATCCCAATTTTTCACGTGTCAACTCACCAAAACTTTAAATGGCTTTTTCTCCCCTTAAACGTGCGAATTTCGCGTTTTTACGTTTTCATTTGAAGGCTTAGCCCAAACAAGTGTTTTGATGGTCGGAACATGTTTTAGGCAAAATATCTCGAATTTGCTGTTCCTAGAACACGTGCAGTTTTTGTGCAGATTTTCAGCTTTGATTGCTTACTGTGCCCGTAGTTTTAATCCGATTGTTGAAATTTTGGTCTTATCTTATAGTTGCGTTTGTTTAGTTTTGCGTCAAGTGCAAATATGTAGTAATTTGCATGAAAATACTAATTTTTATGACGCTTAGGAGGCATAGACATGTATTCGTCTAAAATACGTAGATTTCCTTGTAGGACCTCTGGCTTGAATCGTTCACTGTAGCCACAATTTCTTTTCGATTGTCAAAATTTTGGTCTCATCTTGTAGCTGTTAGTCTGTTTTTTACGTCAAATACAAATTTGTAGTGCTTTTCATAAGAATACTAATTTTTATAAGGATCCTATTATTTTTGGGGGCAGGTTATGGACACTTTTTCCCTTTACGGCATTGCTGTGGCGTGATTTTTCAATCGATGTGCTATATTTAAGTGTTAATGAATAGATCAGCGTCTGAATTTTCCAAAAAGTATAAATTTGTGGTATTTCGCAAAAGTTTAAGGGCGGGTTTAGTAGTTGAAAGCCAACAAAATCCCAATTTTTCACGTGTCAACTCACCAAAACTTTAAATGGCTTTTTCTCCCCTTAAACGTGCGAATTTCGCGTTTTTACGTTTTCATTTGAAGGCTTAGCCCAAACTAGTGTTTTGATGGTCGGAACATGTTTTAGGCAAAATATCTCGAATTTGCTGTTCCTAGAACACGTGCAGTTTTTGTGCAGATTTTCAGCTTTGATTGCTTACTGTGCCCGTAGTTTTAATCCGATTGTTGAAATTTTGGTCTTATCTTATAGTTGCGTTTGTTTAGTTTGCGTCAAGTGCAAATATGTAGTAATTTGCATGAAAATACTAATTTTTATGACGCTTAGGAGGCATAGACATGTATTCGTCTAAAATACGTAAATTTCCTTGTAGGACCTCTGGCTTGAATCGTTCACTGTAGCCACAATTTCTTTTCGATTGTCAAAATTTTGGTCTCATCTTGTAGCTGTTAGTCTGTTTTTTACGTCAAATACAAATTTGTAGTACTTTTCGTAAGAATACTAATTTTTATAAGGTTCCTATTATTTTTGGGGGCAGGTTATGGACACTTTTTCCCTTCACGGCATTGCTGTGGCGTGATTTTTCAATCGATGTGCTATATTTAAGTGTTAATGAATAGATCAGCGTCTGAATTTTCCAAAAAGTATAAATTTGTGGTATTTCGCAAAAGTTTAAGGGCGGGGTTAGTAGTTGAAAGCCAACAAAATCCCAATTTTTCACGTGTCAACTCACCAAAACTTTAAATGGCTTTTTCTCCCCTTAAACGTGCGAATTTCGCGTTTTTACGTTTTCATTTGAAGGCTTAGCCCAAACTAGTGTTTTGATGGTCGGAACATGTTTTAGGCAAAATATCTCGAATTTGCTGTTCCTAGAACACGTGCAGTTTTTGTGCAGATTTTCAGCTTTGATTGCTTACTGTGCCCGTAGTTTTAATCCGATTGTTGAAATTTTGGTCTTATCTTATAGTTGCGTTTGTTTCGTTTGCGTCAAGTGCAAATATGTAGTAATTTGCATGAAAATACTAATTTTTATGACGCTTAGGAGGCATAGACATGTATTCGTCTAAAATACGTAAATTTCCTTGTAGGACCTCTGGCTTGAATCGTTCACTGTAGCCACAATTTCTTTTGGATTGTTAAAATTTTGGTCTCATCTTGTAGCTATTAGTCTGTTTTTTACGTCAAATACAAATTTGTAGTACTTTTCATAAGAATACTAATTTTTATAAGGTTCCTATTATTTTTGGGGGCAGGTTATGGACACTTTTTCCCTTTACGGCATTGCTGTGGCGAGATTTTTCAATCGATGTGCGATATTTAAGTGTTAATGAATAGATCAGCGTCTGAATTTTCCAAAAAGTATAAATTTGTGGTATTTCGCAAAAGTTTAAGGGCGGGTTTAGTGGTTGAAAGCCAACAAAATCCCAATTTTTCACGTGTCAACTCACCAAAACTTTAAATGGCTTTTTCTCCCCTTAAACGTGCGAATTTCGCGTTTTTACGTTTTCATTTGAAGGCTTAGCCCAAACAAGTGTTTTGATGGTCGGAACATGTTTTAGGCAAAATATCTCGAATTTGCTGTTCCTAGAACACGTGCAGTTTTTGTGCAGATTTTCAGCTTTGATTGCTTACTGTGCCCGTAGTTTTAATCCGATTGTTGAAATTTTGGTCTTATCTTATAGTTGCGTTTGTTTAGTTTGCGTCAAGTGCAAATATGTAGTAATTTGCATGAAAATACTAATTTTTATGACGCTTAGGAGGCATAGACATGTATTCGTCTAAAATACGTAAATTTCCTTGTAGGACCTCTGGCTTGAATCGTTCACTGTAGCCACAATTTCTTTTCGATTGTCAAAATTTTGGTCTCATCTTGTAGCTGTTAGTCTGTTTTTTACGTCAAATACAAATTTGTAGTACTTTTCATAAGAATACTAATTTTCATAAGGTTCCTATTATTTTTGGGGGCAGGTTATGGACACTTTTTCCCTTTACGGCATTGCTGTGGCGTGATTTTTCAATCGATGTGCTATATTTAAGTGTTAATGAATAGATCAGCGTCTGAATTTTCCAAAAAGTATAAATTTGTGGTATTTCGCAAAAGTTTAAGGGCGGGTTTAGTGGTTGAAAGCCAGCAAAATCCCAATTTTTCTCGTGTCAACTCACCAAAACTTTAAATGGCTTTTTCTCCCCTTAAACGTGCGAATTTCGCGTTTTTACGTTTTCATTTGAAGGCTCTGCCCAAACTAGTGTTTTGATGGTCGGAACATGTTTTAGGCAAAATATCTCGAATTTGCTGTTCCTAGAACACGTGCAGTTTTTGTGCAGATTTTCAGCTTTGATTGCTTACTGTGCCCGTAGTTTTAATCCGATTGTTGAAATTTTGGTCTTATCTTATAGTTGCGTTTGTTTAGTTTGCGTCAAGTGCAAATATGTAGTAATTTGCATGAAAATACTAATTTTTATGACGCTTAGGAGGCATAGACATGTATTCGTCTAAAATACGTAAATTTCCTTGTAGGACCTCTGGCTTGAATCGTTCACTGTAGCCACAATTTCTTTTGGATTGTTAAAATTTTGGTCTCATCTTGTAGCTGTTAGTCTGTTTTTTACGTCAAATACAAATTTGTAGTACTTTTCATAAGAATACTAATTTTTATAAGGTTCCTATTATTTTTGGGGGCAGGTTATGGACACTTTTTCCCTTTACGGCATTGCTGTGGCGAGATTTTTCAATCGATGTGCTATATTTAAGTGTTAATGAATAGATCAGCGTCTGAATTTTCCAAAAAGTATAAATTTGTGGTATTTCGCAAAAGTTTAAGGGCGGGTTTAGTGGTTGAAAGCCAACAAAATCCCAATTTTTCACGTGTCAACTCACCAAAACTTTAAATGGCTTTTTCTCCCCTTAAACGTGCGAATTTCGCGTTTTTACGTTTTCATTTGAAGGCTCTGCCCAAACTAGTGTTTTGATGGTCGGAACATGTTTTAGGCAAAATATCTCGAATTTGCTGTTCCTAGAACACGTGGAGTTTTTGTGCAGATTTTCAGCTTTGATTGCTTACTGTGCCCGTAGTTTTAATCCGATTGTTGAAATTTTGGTCTTATCTTATAGTTGCGTTTGTTTAGTTTGCGTCAAGTGCAAATATGTAGTAATTTGCATGAAAATACTAATTTTTATGACGCTTAGGAGGCATAGACATGTATTCGTCTAAAATACGTAAATTTCCTTGTAGGACCTCTGGCTTGAATCGTTCACTGTAGCCACAATTTCTTTTCGATTGTCAAAATTTTGGTCTCATCTTGTAGCTGTTAGTCTGTTTTTTACGTCAAATACAAATTTGTAGTACTTTTCATAAGAATACTAATTTTTATAAGGTTCCTATTATTTTTGGGGGCAGGTTATGGACACTTTTTCCCTTTACGGCATTGCTGTGGCGTGATTTTTCAATCGATGTGCTATATTTAAGTGTTAATGAATAGATCAGCGTCTGAATTTTCCAAAAAGTATAAATTTGTGGTATTTCGCAAAAGTTTAAGGGCGGGTTTAGTGGTTGAAAGCCAACAAAATCCCAATTTTTCTCGTGTCAACTCACCAAAACTTTAAATGGCTTTTTCTCCCCTTAAACGTGCGAATTTCGCGTTTTTACGTTTTCATTTGAAGGCTCTGCCCAAACTAGTGTTTTGATGGTCGATACATGTTTTAGGCAAAATATCTCGAATTTGCTGTTCCTAGAACACGTGCAGTTTTTGTGCAGATTTTCAGCTTTGATTGCTTACTGTGCCCGTAGTTTTAATCCGATTGTTGAAATTTTGGTCTTATCTTATAGTTGCGTTTGTTTAGTTTGCGTCAAGTGCAAATATGTAGTAATTTGCATGAAAATACTAATTTTTATGACGCTTAGGAGGCATAGACATGTATTCGTCTAAAATACGTAAATTTCCTTGTAGGACCTCTGGCTTGAATCGTTCACTGTAGCCACAATTTCTTTTGGATTGTTAAAATTTTGGTCTCATCTTGTAGCTGTTAGTCTGTTTTTTACGTCAAATACAAATTTGTAGTACTTTTCATAAGAATACTAATTTTTATAAGGTTCCTATTATTTTTGGGGGCAGGTTATGGACACTTTTTCCCTTTACGGCATTGCTGTGGCGAGATTTTTCAATCGATGTGCTATATTTAAGTGTTAATGAATAGATCAGCGTCTGAATTTTCCAAAAAGTATAAATTTGTGGTATTTCGCAAAAGTTTAAGGGCGGGTTTAGTGGTTGAAAGCCAACAAAATCCCAATTTTTCACGTGTCAACTCACCAAAAATTTTAATTGGCTTTTTCTCCCCTTAAACGTGCGAATTTCGCGTTTTTACGTTTTCATTTGAAGGCTCTGCCCAAACTAGTGTTTTGATGGTCGGAACATGTTTTAGGCAAAATATCTCGAATTTGCTGTTCCTAGAACACGTGCAGTTTTTGTGCAGATTTTCAGCTTTGATTGCTTACTGTGCCCGTAGTTTTAATCCGATTGTTGAAATTTTGGTCTTATCTTATAGTTGCGTTTGTTTAGTTTGCGTCAAGTGCAAATATGTAGTAATTTGCATGAAAATACTAATTTTTATGATGCTTAGGAGGCATAGACATGTATTCGTCTAAAATACGTAAATTTCCTTGTAGGACCTCTGGCTTGAATCGTTCACTGTAGCCACAATTTCTTTTCGATTGTCAAAATTTTGGTCTCATCTTGTAGCTGTTAGTCTGTTTTTAACGTCAAATACAAATTTGTAGTTCTTTTCATAAGAATACTAATTTTTATAAGGTTCCTATTATTTTTGGGGGCAGGTTATGGACACTTTTTCCCTTTATGGCATTGCTGTGGCGTGATTTTTCAATCGATGTGCTATATTTAAGTGTTAATGAATAGATCAGCGTCTGAATTTTCCAAAAAGTATAAATTTGTGGTATTTCGCAAAAGTTTAAGGGCGGGTTTAGTGGTTGAAAGCCAACAAAATCCCAATTTTTCTCGTGTCAACTCACCAAAACTTTAAATGGCTTTTTCTCCCCTTAAACGTGCGAATTTCGCGTTTTTACGTTTTCATTTGAAGGCTTAGCCCAAACTAGTGTTTTGATGGTCGGACCATGTTTTAGGCAAAATATCTCGAATTTGCTGTTCCTAGAACACGTGCAGTTTTTGTGCAGATTTTCAGCTTTGATTGCTTACTGTGCCCGTAGTTTTAGTCCGATTGTTGAAATTTTGGTCTTATCTTATAGTTGCGTTTCTTTAGTATGCGTCAAGTGCAAATATGTAGTAATTTGCATGAAAATACTAATTTTTATGACGCTTAGGAGGCATAGACATGTATTCGTCTAAAATACGTAAATTTCCTTGTAGGACCTCTGGCTTGAATCGTTCACTGTAGCCACAATTTCTTTTCGATTGTCAAAATTTTGGTCTCATCTTGTAGCTGTTAGTCTGTTTTTTACGTCAAATACAAATTTGTAGTACTTTTCATAAGAATACTAATTTTTATAAGGTTCCTATTATTTTTGGGGGCAGGTTATGGACACTTTTTCCCTTTACGGCATTGCTGTGGCGTGATTTTCAATCGATGTGCTATATTTAAGTGTTAATGAATAGATCAGCGTCTGAATTTTCCAAAAAGTATAAATTTGTGGTATTTCGCAAAAGTTTAAGGGCGGGTTTAGTGGTTGAAAGCCAACAAAATCCCAATTTTTCACGTGTCAACTCACCAAAACTTTAAATGGCTTTTTCTCCCCTTAAACGTGCGAATTTCGCGTTTTTACGTTTTCATTTGAAGGCTCTGCCCAAACTAGCGTTTTGATGGTCGGAACATGTTTTAGGCAAAATATCTCGAATTTGCTGTTCCTAGAACACGTGCAGTTTTTGTGCAGATTTTCAGCTTTGATTGCTTACTGTGCCCGTAGTTTTAATCCGATTGTTGAAATTTTGGTCTTATCTTATAGTTGCGTTTGTTTAGTTTGCGTCAAGTGCAAATATGTAGTAATTTGCATGAAAATACTAATTTTTATGACGCTTAGGAGGCATAGACATGTATTCGTCTAAAATACGTAAATTTCCTTGTAGGACCTCTGGCTTGAATCGTTCACTGTAGCCACAATTTCTTTTCGATTGTCAAAATTTTGGTCTCATCTTGTAGCTGTTAGTCTGTTTTTTACGTCAAATACAAATTTGTAGTACTTTTCATAAGAATACTAATTTTTATAAGGTTCCTATTATTTTTGGGGGCAGGTTATGGACACTTTTTCCCTTTACGGCATTGCTGTGGCGTGATTTTTCAATCGATGTGCTATATTTAAGTGTTAATGAATAGATCAGCGTCTGAATTTTCCAAAAAGTATAAATTTGTGGTATTTCGCAAAAGTTTAAGGGCGGGTTTAGTGGTTGAAAGCCAACAAAATCCCAATTTTTCACGTGTCAACTCACCAAAACTTTAAATGGCTTTTTCTCCCCTTAAACGTGCGAATTTCGCGTTTTTACGTTTTCATTTGAAGGCTTAGCCCAAACTAGTGTTTTGATGGTCGGAACATGTTTTAGGCAAAATATCTCGAATTTGCTGTTCCTAGAACACGTGCAGTTTTTGTGCAGATTTTCAGCTTTGATTGCTTACTGTGCCCGTAGTTTTAGTCCGATTGTTGAAATTTTGGTCTTATCTTATAGTTGCGTTTGTTTCGTTTGCGTCAAGTGCAAATATGTAGTAATTTGCATGAAAATACTAATTTTTATGACGCTTAGGAGGCATAGACATGTATTCGTCTAAAATACGTAAATTTCCTTGTAGGACCTCTGGCTTGAATCGTTCACTGTAGCCACAATTTCTTTTCGATTGTCAAAATTTTGGTCTCATCTTGTAGCTGTTAGTCTGTTTTTTACGTCAAATACAAATTTGTAGTACTTTTTATAAGAATACTAATTTTTATAAGGTTCCTATTATTTTTGGGGGCAGGTTATGCACACTTTTTCCCTTTACGGCATTGCTGTGGCGTGATTTTTCAATCGATGTGCTATATTTAAGTGTTAATGAATAGATCAGCGTCTGAATTTTCCAAAAAGTATAAATTTGTGGTATTTCGCAAAAGTTTAAGGGCGGGTTTAGTGGTTGAAAGCCAACAAAATCCCAATTTTTCACGTGTCAACTCACCAAAACTTTAAATGGCTTTTTCTCCCCTTAAACGTGCGAATTTCGCGTTTTTACGTTTTCATTTGAAGGCTTAGCCCAAACTAGTGTTTTGATGGTCGGAACATGTTTTAGGCAAAATATCTCGAATTTGCTGTTCCTAGAACACGTGCAGTTTTTGTGCAGATTTTCAGCTTTGATTGCTTACTGTGCCCGTAGTTTTAATCCGATTGTTGAAATTTTGGTCTTATCTTATAGTTGCGTTTGTTCAGTTTGCATCAAGTGCAAATATGTAGTAATTTGCATGAAAATACTAATTTTTATGACGCTTAGGAGGCATAGACATGCATTCGTCTAAAATACGTAAATTTCCTTGTAGGACCTCTGGCTTGAATCGTTCACTGTAGCCACAATTTCTTTTCGATTGTCAAAATTTTGGTCTCATCTTGTAGCTGTTAGTCTGTTTTTTACGTCAAATACAAATTTGTAGTACTTTTCATAAGAATACTAATTTTTATAAGGTTCCTATTATTTTTGGGGGCAGGTTATGGACACTTTTTCCCTTTACGGCATTGCTGTGGCGTGATTTTTCAATCGATGTGCTATATTTAAGTGTTAATGAATAGATCAGCGTCTGAATTTTCCAAAAAGTATAAATTTGTGGTATTTCGCAAAAGTTTAAGGGTGGGTTTAGTGGTTCAAACCCAACAAAATACCAATTTTTCACGTGTCAACTCACCAAAACTTTAAATGGCTTTTTCTCCCCCTTAAACGTGCGAATTTCGCGTTTTTACGTTTTCATTTGAAGGCTTAGCCCAAACTAGTGTTTTGATGGTCGGAACATGTTTTAGGCAAAATATCTCGAATTTGCTGTTCCTAGAACACGTGCAGTTTTTGTGCAGATTTTCAGCTTTGATTGCTTACTGTGCCCGTAGTTTTAATCCGATTGTTGAAATTTTGGTCTTATCTTATAGTTGCGTTTGTTTAGTTTGCGTCAAGTGCAAATATGTAGTAATTTGCATGAAAATACTAATTTTTATGACGCTTAGGAGGCATAGACATGCATTCGTCTAAAATACGTAAATTTCCTTGTAGGACCTCTGGCTTGAATCGTTCACTGTAGCCACAATTTCTTTTCGATTGTCAAAATTTTGGTCTCATCTTGTAGCTGTTAGTCTGTTTTTTTACGTCAAATACAAATTTGTAGTACTTTTCATAAAAATACGCATTTTTATAAGGTTCCTATTATTTTTGGGGGCAGGTTATGGACACTTTTTCCCTTTACGGCATTGCTGTGGCGTGATTTTTCAATCGATGTGCTATATTTAAGTGTTAATGAATAGATCAGCGTCTGAATTTTCCACAAAGTATAAATTTGTGGTATTTCGCAAAATTTTAAGGCGGGTTTAGTGGTTGAAAGCCAACAAAATCCCAATTTTTCACGTGCCAACTCACCAAAATTTTAAATGGCTTTTTCTCCCCTTAAACGTGCGAATTTCGCGTTTTTACGTTTTCATTTGAAGGCTTAGCCCAAACTAGTGTTTTGATGGTCGGAACATGTTTTAGGCAAAATATCTCGAATTTGCTGTTCCTAGAACACGTGCAGTTTTTGTGCAGATTTTCAGCTTTGATTGCTTACTGTGCCCGTAGTTTTAATCCGATTGTTGAAATTTTGGTCTTATCTTATAGTTGCGTTTGTTTCGTTTGCGTCAAGTGCAAATATGTAGAAATTTGCATGAAAATACTAATTTTTATGACGCTTAGGAGGCATAGACATGTATTCGTCTAAAATACGTAAATTTCCTTGTAGGACCTCTGGCTTGAACCGTTCACCGTAGCCACAATTTCTTTTGGATTGTCAAAATTTTGGTCTCATCTTGTAGCTGTTAGTCTGTTTTTTACGTCAAATACAAATTTGTAGTACTTTTCATAAGAATACTAATTTTTATAAGGTTCCTATTATTTTTGGGGGCAGGTTATGGACACTTTTTCCCTTTACGGCATTGCTGTGGCGTGATTTTTCAATCGATGTGCTATATTTAAGTGTTCATGAATAGATCAGCGTCTGAATTTTCCAAAAAGTATAAATTTGTGGTATTTCGCAAAAGTTTAAGGGCGGGTTTAGTGGTTGAAAGCCAACAAAATCCCAATTTTTCACGTGTCAACTCACCAAAACTTTAAATGGCTTTTTCTCCCCTTAAACGTGCGAATTTCGCGTTTTTACGTTTTCATTTGAAGGCTTAGCCCAAACTAGTGTTTTGATGGTCGGAACATGTTTTAGGCAAAATATCTCGAATTTGCTGTTCCTAGAACACGTGCAGTTTTTGTGCAGATTTTCAGCTTTGATTGCTTACTGTGCCCGTAGTTTTAATCCGATTGTTGAAATTTTGGTCTTATCTTATAGTTGCGTTTGTTTCGTTTGCGTCAAGTGCAAATATGTAGTAATTTGCATGAAAATACTAATTTTTATGACGCTTAGGAGGCATAGACATGTATTCGTCTAAAATACGTAAATTTCCTTGTAGGACCTCTGGCTTGAACCGTTCACTGTAGCCACAATTTCTTTTCGATTGTCAAAATTTTGGTCTCATCTTGTAGCTGTTAGTCTGTTTTTTACGTCAAATACAAATTTGTAGTACTTTTCGTAAGAATACTAATTTTTATAAGGTTCCTATTATTTTTGGGGGCAGGTTATGGACACTTTTTCCCTTTACGGCATTGCTGTGGCGTAATTTTTCAATCGATGTGCTATATTTAAGTGTTAATGAATAGATCAGCGTCTGAATTTTCCATAAAGTATAAATTTGTGGTATTTCGCAAAAGTTTAAAGGCGGGTTTAGTGGTTGAAATCCAACAAAATCCCAATTTTTCACGTGCCAACTCACCAAAATTTTAAATGGCTTTTTCTCCCCTTAAACGTGCGAATTTCGCGTTTTTACGTTTTCATTTGAAGGCTTAGCCCAAACTAGTGTTTTGATGGTCGGAACATGTTTTAGGCAAAATATCTCGAATTTGCTGTTCCTAGAACACGTGCAGTTTTTGTGCAGATTTTCAGGTTTGATTGCTTACTGTGCCCGTAGTTTTAATCCGATTGTTGAAATTTTGGTCTTATCTTATAGTTCCGTTTGTTTAGTTTGCGTCAAGTGCAAATATGTAGAAATTTGCATGAAAATACTAATTTTTATGACGCTTAGGAGGCATAGACATGTATTCGTCTAAAATACGTAAATTTCCTTGTAGGACCTCTGGCTTGAATCGTTCACCGTAGCCACAATTTCTTTTCGATTGTCAAAATTTTGGTCTCATCTTGTAGCTGTTAGTCTGTTTTTTACGTCAAATACAAATTTGTAGTACTTTTCATAAGAATACTAATTTTTATAAGGTTCCTAACATTTTTGGGGGCAGGTTATGGACACTTTTTCCCTTTACGGCATTGCTGTGGCGTGATTTTTCAATCGATGTGCTATATTTAAGTGTTCATGAATAGATCAGCGTCTGAATTTTCCAAAAAGTATACATTTGTGGTATTTCGCAAAAGTTTAAGGGCGGGTTTAGTGGTTGAAAGCCAACAAAATCCCAATTTTTCACGTGTCAACTCACCAAAACTTTAAATGGCTTTTTCTCCCCTTAAACGTGCGAATTTCGCGTTTTTACGTTTTCATTTGAAGGCTTAGCCCAAACTAGTGTTTTGATGGTCGGAACATGTTTTAGGCAAAATATCTCGAATTTGCTGTTCCTAGAACACGTGCAGTTTTTGTGCAGATTTTCAGCTTTGATTGCTTACTGTGCCCGTAGTTTTAATCCGATTGTTGAAATTTTGGTCTTATCTTATAGTTGCGTTTGTTTCGTTTGCGTCAAGTGCAAATATGTAGTAATTTGCATGAAAATACTAATTTTTATGACGCTTAGGAGGCATAGACATGTATTCGTCTAAAATACGTAAATTTCCTTGTAGGACCTCTGGCTTGAATCGTTCACTGTAGCCACAATTTCTTTTCGATTGTCGAAATTTTGGTCTCATCTTGTAGCTGTTAGTCTGTTTTTTACGTCAAATACAAATTTGTAGTACTTTTCATAAGAATACTAATTTTTATAAGGTTCCTATTATTTTTGGGGGCAGGTTATGGACACTTTTTCCATTTACGGCATTGCTGTGGCGTGATTTTTCAATCGATGTGCTATATTTAAGTGTTAATGAATAGATCAGCGTCTGAATTTTCCAAAAAGTATAAATTTGTGGTATTTCGCAAAAGTTTAAGGGCGGGTTTAGTGGTTGAAAGCCAACAAAATCCCAATTTTTCACGTGTCAACTCACCAAAACTTTAAATGGCTTTTTCTCCCCTTAAACGTGCGAATTTCGCGTTTTTACGTTTTCATTTGAAGGCTTAGCCCAAACTAGTGTTTTGATGGTCGGAACATGTTTTAGGCAAAATATCTCGAATTTGCTGTTCCTAGAACACGTGCAGTTTTTGTGCAGATTTTCAGCTTTGATTGCTTACTGTGCCCGTAGTTTTAGTCCGATTGTTGAATATTTGGTCTTATCATATAATTGCGTTTGTTTCATTTGCGTCAAGTGCAAATATGTAGTAATTTGCATGAAAATACTAATTTTTATGACGCTTAGGAGGCATAGACATGTATTCGTCTAAAATACGTAAATTTCCTTGTAGGACCTCTGGCTTGAATTGTTCACTGTAGCCACAATTTCTTTTCGATTGTCGAAATTTTGGTCTCATCTTGTAGCTGTTAGTCTGTTTTTTACGTCAAATACAAATTTGTAGTACTTTTCATAAGAATACTAATTTTTATAAGGTTCCTATTATTTTTGGGGGCAGGTTATGGACACTTTTTCCCTTTACGGCATTGCTGTGGCGTGATTTTTCAATCGATGTGCTATATTTAAGTGTTCATGAATAGATCAGCGTCTGAATTTTCCAAAAAGTATAAATTTGTGGTATTTCGCAAAAGTTTAAGGGCGGGTTTAGTGGTTGAAAGCCAACAAAATCCCAATTTTTCACGTGTCAACTCACCAAAACTTTAAATGGCTTTTTCTCCCCTTAAACGTGCGAATTTCGCGTTTTTACGTTTTCATTTGAAGGCTTAGCCCAAACTAGTGTTTTGATGGTCGGAACATGTTTTAGGCAAAATATCTCGAATTTGCTGTTCCTAGAACACGTGCAGTTTTTGTGCAGATTTTCAGCTTTGATTGCTTACTGTGCCCGTAGTTTTAGTCCGATTGTTGAAATTTTGGTCTTATCTTATAGTTGCGTTTGTTTAATTTGCGTCAAGTGCAAATATGTAGTAATTTGCATGAGAATACTAATTTTTATGACGCTTAGGAGGCATAGACATGTATTCGTCTAAAATACGTAAATTTCCTTGTAGGACCTCTGGCTTGAATCGTGCACTGTAGCCACAATTTCTTTTCGATTGTCGAAATTTTGGTCTCATCTTGTAGCTGTTAGTCTGTTTTTTACGTCAAATACAAATTTGTAGTACTTTTCATAAGAATACTAATTTTTATAAGGTTCCTATTATTTTTGGGGGCAGGTTATGGACACTTTTTCCCTTTACGGCATTGCTGTGGCGTGATTTTTCAATCGATGTGCTATATTTAAGTGTTAATGAATAGATCAGCGTCTGAATTTTCCAAAAAGTATAAATTTGTGGTATTTCGCAAAAGTTTAAGGGCGGGTTTAGTGGTTGAAAGCCAACAAAATCCCAATTTTTCACGTGTCAACTCACCAAAACTTTAAATGGCTTTTTCTCCCCTTAAACGTGCGAATTTCGCGTTTTTACGTTTTCATTTGAAGGCTTAGCCCAAACTTGTGTTTTGATGGTCGGAACATGTTTTAGGCAAAATATCTCGAATTTGCTGTTCCTAGAACACGTGCAGTTTTTGTGCAGATTTTCAGCTTTGATTGCTTACTGTGCCCGTAGTTTTAATCCGATTGTTGAAATTTTGGTCTTATCTTATAGTTGCGTTTGTTTCGTTTGCGTCAAGTGCAAATATGTAGTAATTTGCATGAAAATACTAATTTTTATGACGCTTAGGAGGCATAGACATGTATTCGTCTAAAATACGTAAATTTCCTTGTAGGACCTCTGGCTTGAATCGTTCACTGTAGCCACAATTTCTTTTCGATTGTCGAAATTTTGGTCTCATCTTGTAGCTGTTAGTCTGTTTTTTACGTCAAATACAAATTTGTAGTACTTTTCATAAGAATACTAATTTTTATAAGGTTCCTATTATTTTTGGGGGCAGGTTATGGACACTTTTTCCATTTACGGCATTGCTGTGGCGTGATTTTTCAATCGATGTGCTATATTTAAGTGTTAATGAATAGATCAGCGTCTGAATTTTCCAAAAAGTATAAATTTGTGGTATTTCGCAAAAGTTTAAGGGCGGGTTTAGTGGTTGAAAGCCAACAAAATCCCAATTTTTCACGTGTCAACTCACCAAAACTTTAAATGGCTTTTTCTCCCCTTAAACGTGCGAATTTCGCGTTTTTACGTTTTCATTTGAAGGCTTAGCCCAAACTAGTGTTTTGATGGTCGGAACATGTTTTAGGCAAAATATCTCGAATTTGCTGTTCCTAGAACACGTGCAGTTTTTGTGCAGATTTTCAGCTTTGATTGCTTACTGTGCCCGTATTTTTAGTCCGATTGTTGAATATTTGGTCTTATCATATAGTTGCGTTTGTTTCATTTGCGTCAAGTGCAAATATGTAGTAATTTGCATGAAAATACTAATTTTTATGACGCTTAGGAGGCATAGACATGTATTCGTCTAAAATACGTAAATTTCCTTGTAGGACCTCTGGCTTGAATCGTTCACTGTAGCCACAATTTCTTTTCGATTGTCGAAATTTTGGTCTCATCTTGTAGCTGTTAGTCTGTTTTTTACGTCAAATACAAATTTGTAGTACTTTTCATAAGAATACTAATTTTTATAAGGTTCCTATTATTTTTGGGGGCAGGTTATGGACACTTTTTCCCTTTACGGCATTGCTGTTTAGTGATTTTTCAATCGATGTGCTATATTTAAGTGTTAATGAATAGATCAGCGTCTGAATTTTCCAAAAAGTATAAATTTGTGGTATTTCGCAAAAGTTTAAGGGCGGGTTTAGTGGTTGAAAGCCAACAAAATCCCAATTTTTCACGTGTCAACTCACCAAAACTTTAAATGGCTTTTTCTCCCCTTAAACGTGCGAATTTCGCGTTTTTACGTTTTCATTTGAAGGCTTAGCCCAAACTAGTGTTTTGATGGTCGGAACATGTTTTAGGCAAAATATCTCGAATTTGCTGTTCCTAGAACACGTGCAGTTTTTGTGCAGATTTTCAGCTTTGATTGCTTACTGTGCCCGTAGTTTTTGTCCGATTGTTGAAATTTTGGTCTTATCTTATAGTTGCGTTTGTTTAATTTGCGTCAAGTGCAAATATGTAGTAATTTGCATGAGAATATTAATTTTTATGACGCTTAGGAGGCATAGACATGTATTCGTCTAAAATACGTAAATTTCCTTGTAGGACCTCTGGCTTGAATCGTTCACTGTAGCCACAATTTCTTTTCGATTGTCGAAATTTTGGTCTCATCTTGTAGCTGTTAGTCTGTTTTTTACGTCAAATACAAATTTGTAGTACTTTTCATAAGAATACTAATTTTTATAAGGTTCCTATTATTTTTGGGGGCAGGTTATGGACACTTTTTCCCTTTACGGCATTGCTGTGGCGTGATTTTTCAATCGATGTGCTATATTTAAGTGTTAATGAATAGATCAGCGTCTGAATTTTCCAAAAAGTATAAATTTGTGGTATTTCGCAAAAGTTTAAGGGCGGGTTTAGTGGTTGAAAGCCAACAAAATCCCAATTTTTCACGTGTCAACTCACCAAAACTTTAAATGGCTTTTTCTCCCCTTAAACGTGCGAATTTCGCCCAAACTAGTGTTTTGATGGTCGGAACATGTTTTAGGCAAAATATCTCGAATTTGCTGTTCCTAGAACACGTGCAGTTTTTGTGCAGATTTTCAGGTTTGATTGCTTACTGTGCCCGTAGTTTTAATCCGATTGTTGAAATTTTGGTCTTATCTTATAGTTGCGTTTGTTTAATTTGCGTCAAGTGCAAATATGTAGTAATTTGCATGAGAATACTAATTTTTATGACGCTTAGGAGGCATAGACATGTATTCGTCTAAAATACGTAAATTTCCTTGTAGGACCTCTGGCTTGAATCGTTCACTGTAGCCACAATTTCTTTTCGATTGTCGAAATTTTGGTCTCATCTTGTAGCTGTTAGTCTGTTTTTTACGTCAAATACAAATTTGTAGTACTTTTCATAAGAATACTAATTTTTATAAGGTTCCTATTATTTTTGGGGGCAGGTTATGGACACTTTTTCCCTTTACGGCATTGCTGTGGCGTGATTTTTCAATCGATGTGCTATATTTAAGTGTTCATGAATAGATCAGCGTCTGAATTTTCCAAAAAGTATAAATTTGTGGTATTTCGCAAAAGTTTAAGGGCGGGTTTAGTGGTTGAAAGCCAACAAAATCCCAATTTTTCACGTGTCAACTCACCAAAACTTTAAATGGCTTTTTCTCCCCTTAAACGTGCGAATTTCGCGTTTTTACGTTTTCATTTGAAGGCTTAGCCCAAACTAGTGTTTTGATGGTCGGAACATGTTTTAGGCAAAATATCTCGAATTTGCTGTTCCTAGAACACGTGCAGTTTTTGTGCAGATTTTCAGCTTTGATTGCTTACTGTGCCCGTAGTTTTAGTCCGATTGTTGAAATTTTGGTCTTATCTTATAGTTGCGTTTGTTTCGTTTGCGTCAAGTGCAAATATGTAGTAATTTGCATGAAAATACTAATTTTTATGACGCTTAGGAGGCATAGACATGTATTCGTCTAAAATACGTAAATTTCCTTGTAGGACCTCTGGCTTGAATCGTTCACTGTAGCCACAATTTCTTTTCGATTGTCAAAATTTTGGTCTCATCTTGTAGCTGTTAGTCTGTTTTTTACGTCAAATACAAATTTGTAGTACTTTTCATAAGAATACTAATTTTTATAAGGTTCCTATTATTTTTGGGGGCAGGTTATGGACACTTTTTCCCTTTACGGCATTGCTGTGGCGTGATTTTTCAATCGATGTGCTATATTTAAATGTTAATCAATAGATCAGCGTCTGAATTTTCCAAAAAGTATAAATTTGTGGTATTTCGCAAAAGTTTAAGGGCGGGTTTAGTGGTTGAAAGCCAACAAAATCCCAATTTTTCACGTGTCAACTCACCAAAACTTTAAATGGCTTTTTCTCCCCTTAAACGTGCGAATTTCGCGTTTTCACGTTTTCATTTGAAGGCTTAGCCCAAACTAGTGTTTTGATGGTCGGAACATGTTTTAGGCAAAATATCTCGAATTTGCTGTCCCTAGAACACGTGCAGTTTTTGTGCAGATTTTCAGATTTGATTGCTTACTGTGCCCGTAGTTTTAATCCGATTGTTGAAATTTTGGTCTTATCTTATAGTTGCGTTTGTTTCGTTTGCGTCAAGTGCAAATATGTAGTAATTTGCACGAAAATACTAATTTTTATGACGCTTAGGAGGCATAGACATGTATTCGTCTAAAATACGTAAATTTCCTTGTAGGACCTCTGGCTTGAATCGTTCACTGTAGCCACAATTTCTTTTCGATTGTCGAAATTTTGGTCTCATCTTGTAGCTGTTAGTCTGTTTTTTACGTCAAATATAAATTTGTAGTACTTTTCATAAGAATACTAATTTTTATAAGGTTCCTATTATTTTTGGGGGCAGGTTATGGACACTTTTTCCCTTTACGGCATTGCTGTGGCGTGATTTTTCAATCAATGTGCTATATTTAAGTGTTAATGAATAGATCAGCGTCTGAATTTTCCAAAAAGTATAAATTTGTGGTATTCCGCAAAAGTTTAAGGGCGGGTTTGGTGGTTGAAAGCCAACAAAATCCCAATTTTTCACGTGTCAACTCACCAAAACTTTAAATGGCTTTTTCTCCCCTTAAACGTGCGAATTTCGCGTTTTTACGTTTTCATTTGAAGGCTTAGCCCAAACTAGTGTTTTGATGGTCGGAACATGTTTTAGGCAAAATATCTCGAATTTGCTGTTCCTAGAACACGTGCAGTTTTTGTGCAGATTTTCAGGTTTGATTGCTTACTGTGCCCGTAGTTTTAATCCGATTGTTGAAATTTTGGTCTTATCTTATAGTTGCGTTTGTTTAATTTGCGTCAAGTGCAAATATGTAGTAATTTGCATGATAACACTAATTTTTATGACGCTTAGGAGGCATAGACATGTATTCGTCTAAAATACGTAAATTTCCTTGTAGGACCTCTGGCTTGAATCGTTCACTGTAGCCACAATTTCTTTTCGATTGTCGAAATTTTGGTCTCATCTTGTAGCTGTTAGTCTGTTTTTTACGTCAAATACAAATTTGTAGTACTTTTCATAAGAATACTAATTTTTATAAGGTTCCTATTATTTTTGGGGGCAGGTTATGGACACTTTTTCCCTTTACGGCATTGCTGTGGCGTGATTTTTCAATCGATGTGCTATATTTAAGTGTTAATGAATAGATCAGCGTCTGAATTTTCCAAAAAGTATAAATTTGTGGTATTTCGCAAAAGTTTAAGGGCGGGTTTAGTGGTTGAAAGCCAACAAAATCCCAATTTTTCACGAGTCAACTCACCAAAACTTTAAATGGCTTTTTCTCCCCTTAAACGTGCGAATTTCGCGTTTTTACGTTTTCATTTGAAGGCTTAGCCCAAACTAGTGTTTTGATGGTCGGAACATGTTTTAGGCAAAATATCTCGAATTTGCTGTTCCTAGAACACGTGCAGTTTTTGTGCAGATTTTCAGCTTTGATTGCTTACTGTGCCCGTAGTTTTAGTCCGATTGTTGAAATTTTGGTCTTATCTTATAGTTGCGTTTGTTTCGTTTGCGTCAAGTGCAAATATGTAGTAATTTGCATGAAAATACTAATTTTTATGACGCTTAGGAGGCATAGACATGTATTCGTCTAAAATACCTAAATTTCCTTGTAGGACCTCTGGCTTGAATCGTTCACTGTAGCCACAATTTCTTTTCGATTGTCAAAATTTTGGTCTCATCTTGTAGCTGTTAGTCTGTTTTTTACGTCAAATACAAATTTGTAGTACTTTTCATAAGAATACTAATTTTTATAAGGTTCCTATTATTTTTGGGGGCAGGTTATGGACACTTTTTCCCTTTACGGCATTGCTGTGGCGTGAGTTTTCAATCGATGTGTTATATTTAAGTGTTAATAAATAGATCAGCGTCTGAATTTTCCAAAAAGTATAAATTTGTGGTATTTCGCAAAAGCTTAAGGGCGGGTTTAGTGGTTGAAAGCCAACAAAATCCCAATTTTTCACGTGTCAACTCACCAAAACTTTAAATGGCTTTTTCTCCCCTTAAACGTGCGAATTTCGCGTTTTTACGTTTTCATTTGAAGGCTTAGCCCAAACTAGTGTTTTGATGGTCGGAACATGTTTTAGGCAAAATATCTCGAATTTGCTGTTCCTAAGACACGTGCAGTTTTTGTGCAGATTTTCAGCTTTGATTGCTTACTGTGCCCGTAGTTTTAATCCGATTGTAGAAATTTTGGTCTTATCTTATAGCTGCGTTTGTTTCGTTTGCGTCAAGTGCAAATATGTAGTAATTTGCATGAAAATACTAATTTTTATGACGCTTAGGAGGCATAGACATGTATTCGTCTAAAATACGTAAATTTCCTTGTAGGACCTCTGGCTTGAATCGTTCACTGTAGCCACAATTTCTTTTCGATTGTCGAAATTTTGGTCTCATCTTGTAGCTGTTAGTCTGTTTTTTACGTCAAATACAAATTTGTAGTACTTTTCATAAGAATACTAATTTTTATAAGGTTCCTATTATTTTTGGGGGCAGGTTATGGACACTTTTTCCCTTTACGGCATTGCTGTTTAGTGATTTTTCAATCGATGTGCTATATTTAAGTGTTAATGAATAGATCAGCGTCTGAATTTTCCAAAAAGTGTAAATTTGTGGTATTTCGCAAAAGTTTAAGGGCGGGTTTAGTGGTTGAAAGCCAACAAAATCCCAATTTTTCACGTGTCAACTCACCAAAACTTTAAATGGCTTTTTCTCCCCTTAAACGTGCGAATTTCGCGTTTTTACGTTTTCATTTGAAGGCTTAGCCCAAACTAGTGTTTTGATGGTCGGAACATGTTTTAGGCAAAATATCTCGAATTTGCTGTTCCTAGAACACGTGCAGTTTTTGTGCAGATTTTCAGCTTTGATTGCTTACTGTGCCCGTAGTTTTAGTCCGATTGTTGAAATTTTGGTCTTATCTTATAGTTGCGTTTGTTTAGTTTGCGTCAAGTGCAAATATGTAGTAATTTGCATGAGAATACTAATTTTTATGACGCTTAGGAGGCATAGACATGTATTCGTCTAAAATACGTAAATTTCCTTGTAGGACCTCTGGCTTGAATCGTTCACTGTAGCCACAATTTCTTTTCGATTGTCGAAATTTTGGTCTCATCTTGTAGCTGTTAGTCTGTTTTTTACGTCAAATACAAATTTGTAGTACTTTTCATAAGAATACTAATTTTTATAAGGTTCCTATTATTTTTGGGGGCAGGTTATGGACACTTTTTCCCTTTACGGCATTGCTGTGGCGTGATTTTTCAATCGATGTGCTATATTTAAGTGTTAATGAATAGATCAGCGTCTGAATTTTCCAAAAAGTATAAATTTGTGGTATTTCGCAAAAGTTTAAGGGCGGGTTTAGTGGTTGAAAGCCAACAAAATCCCAATTTTTCACGTGTCAACTCACCAAAACTTTAAATGGCTTTTTCTCCCCTTAAACGTGCGAATTTCGCCCAAACTAGTGTTTTGATGGTCGGAACATGTTTTAGGCAAAATATCTCGAATTTGCTGTTCCTAGAACACGTGCAGTTTTTGTGCAGATTTTCAGGTTTGATTGCTTACTGTGCCCGTAGTTTTAATCCGATTGTTGAAATTTTGGTCTTATCTTATAGTTGCGTTTGTTTAATTTGCGTCAAGTGCAAATATGTAGTAATTTGCATGAGAATACTAATTTTTATGACGCTTAGGAGGCATAGACATGTATTCGTCTAAAATACGTAAATTTCCTTGTAGGACCTCTGGCTTGAATCGTTCACTGTAGCCACAATTTCTTTTCGATTGTCGAAATTTTGGTCTCATCTTGTAGCTGTTAGTCTGTTTTTTACGTCAAATACAAATTTGTAGTACTTTTCATAAGAATACTAATTTTTATAAGGTTCCTATTATTTTTGGGGGCAGGTTATGGACACTTTTTCCCTTTACGGCATTGCTGTGGCGTGATTTTTCAATCGATGTGCTATATTTAAGTGTTAATGAACAGATCAGCGTCTGAATTTTCCAAAAAGTATAAATTTGTGGTATTTCGCAAAAGTTTAAGGGCGGGTTTAGTGGTTGAAAGCCAACAAAATCCCAATTTTTCACGTGTCAACTCACCAAAACTTTAAATGGCTTTTTCTCCCCTTAAACGTGCGAATTTCGCGTTTTTACGTTTTCATTTGAAGGCTTAGCCCAAACTAGTGTTTTGATGGTCGGAACATGTTTTAGGCAAAATATCTCGAATTTGCTGTTCCTAGAACACGTGCAGTTTTTGTGCAGATTTTCAGCTTTGATTGCTTACTGTGCCCGTAGTTTTAATCCGATTGTTGAAATTTTGGTCTTATCTTATAGTTGCGTTTGTTCAGTTTGCGTCAAGTGCAAATATGTAGTAATTTGCATGAGAATACTAATTTTTATGACGCTTAGGAGGCATAGACATGTATTCGTCTAAAATACGTAAATTTCCTTGTAGGACCTCTGGCTTGAATCGTTCACTGTAGCCACAATTTCTTTTCGATTGTCGAAATTTTGGTCTCATCTTGTAGCTGTTAGTCTGTTTTTTACGTCAAATACAAATTTGTAGTACTTTTCATAAGAATACTAATTTTTATAAGGTTCCTATTATTTTTGGGGGCAGGTTATGGACACTTTTTCCCTTTACGGCATTGCTGTGGCGTGATTTTTCAATCGATGTGCTATATTTAAGTGTTCATGAATAGATCAGCGTCTGAATTTTCCAAAAAGTATAAATTTGTGGTATTTCGCAAAAGTTTAAGGGCGGGTTTAGTGGTTGAAAGCCAACAAAATCCCAATTTTTCACGTGTCAACTCACCAAAACTTTAAATGGCTTTTTCTCCCCTTAAACGTGCGAATTTCGCGTTTTTACGTTTTCATTTGAAGGCTTAGCCCAAACTAGTGTTTTGATGGTCGGAACATGTTTTAGGCAAAATATCTCGAATTTGCTGTTCCTAGAACACGTGCAGTTTTTGTGCAGATTTTCAGCTTTGATTGCTTACTGTGCCCGTAGTTTTAGTCCGATTGTTGAAATTTTGGTCTTATCTTATAGTTGCGTTTGTTTCGTTTGCGTCAAGTGCAAATATGTAGTAATTTGCATGAAAATACTAATTTTTATGACGCTTAGGAGGCATAGACATGTATTCGTCTAAAATACGTAAATTTCCTTGTAGGACCTCTGGCTTGAATCGTTCACTGTAGCCACAATTTCTTTTCGATTGTCAAAATTTTGGTCTCATCTTGTAGCTGTTAGTCTGTTTTTTACGTCAAATACAAATTTGTAGTACTTTTCATAAGAATACTAATTTTTATAAGGTTCCTATTATTTTTGGGGGCAGGTTATGGACACTTTTTCCCTTTACGGCATTGCTGTGGCGTGATTTTTCAATCGATGTGCTATATTTAAATGTTAATCAATAGATCAGCGTCTGAATTTTCCAAAAAGTATAAATTTGTGGTATTTCGCAAAAGTTTAAGGGCGGGTTTAGTGGTTGAAAGCCAACAAAATCCCAACTTTTCACGTGTCAACTCACCAAAACTTTAAATGGCTTTTTCTCCCCTTAAACGTGCGAATTTCGCGTTTTCACGTTTTCATTTGAAGGCTTAGCCCAAACTAGTGTTTTGATGGTCGGAACATGTTTTAGGCAAAATATCTCGAATTTGCTGTCCCTAGAACACGTGCAGTTTTTGTGCAGATTTTCAGCTTTGATTGCTTACTGTGCCCGTAGTTTTAATCCGATTGTTGAAATTTTGGTCTTATCTTATAGTTGCGTTTGTTTCGTTTGCGTCAAGTGCAAATATGTAGTAATTTGCACGAAAATACTAATTTTTATGACGCTTAGGAGGCATAGACATGTATTCGTCTAAAATACGTAAATTTCCTTGTAGGACCTCTGGCTTGAATCGTTCACTGTAGCCACAATTTCTTTTCGATTGTCGAAATTTTGGTCTCATCTTGTAGCTGTTAGTCTGTTTTTTACGTCAAATATAAATTTGTAGTACTTTTCATAAGAATACTAATTTTTATAAGGTTCCTATTATTTTTGGGGGCAGGTTATGGACACTTTTTCCCTTTACGGCATTGCTGTGGCGTGATTTTTCAATCGATGTGCTATATTTAAGTGTTAATGAATAGATCAGCGTCTGAATTTTCCAAAAAGTATAAATTTGTGGTATTTCGCAAAAGTTTAAGGGCGGGTTTAGTGGTTGAAAGCCAACGAAATCCCAATTTTTCACGTGTCAACTCACCAAAACTTTAAATGGCTTTTTCTCCCCTTAAACGTGCGAATTTCGCGTTTTTACGTTTTCATTTGAAGGCTTAGCCCAAACTAGTGTTTTGATGGTCGGAACATGTTTTAGGCAAAATATCTCGAATTTGCTGTTCCTAGAACACGTGCAGTTTTTGTGCAGATTTTCAGGTTTGATTGCTTACTGTGCCCGTAGTTTTAATCCGATTGTTGAAATTTTGGTCTTATCTTATAGTTGCGTTTGTTTAATTTGCGTCAAGTGCAAATATGTAGTAATTTGCATGATAACACTAATTTTTATGACGCTTAGGAGGCATAGACATGTATTCGTCTAAAATACGTAAATTTCCTTGTAGGACCTCTGGCTTGAATCGTTCACTGTAGCCACAATTTCTTTTCGATTGTCGAAATTTTGGTCTCATCTTGTAGCTGTTAGTCTGTTTTTTACGTCAAATACAAATTTGTAGTACTTTTCATAAGAATACTAATTTTTATAAGGTTCCTATTATTTTTGGGGGCAGGTTATGGACACTTTTTCCCTTTACGGCATTGCTGTGGCGTGATTTTTCAATCGATGTGCTATATTTAAGTGTTAATGAATAGATCAGCGTCTGAATTTTCCAAAAAGTATAAATTTGTGGTATTTCGCAAAAGTTTAAGGGCGGGTTTAGTGGTTGAAAGCCAACAAAATCCCAATTTTTCACGTGTCAACTCACCAAAACTTTAAATGGCTTTTTCTCCCCTTCAACGTGCGAATTTCGCGTTTTTACGTTTTCATTTGAAGGCTTAGCCCAAACTAGTGTTTTGATGGTCGGAACATGTTTTAGGCAAAATATCTCGAATTTGCTGTTCCTAGAACACGTGCAGTTTTTGTGCAGATTTTCAGCTTTGATTGCTTACTGTGCCCGTAGTTTTAGTCCGATTGTTGAAATTTTGGTCTTATCTTATAGTTGCGTTTGTTTCGTTTGCGTCAAGTGCAAATATGTAGTAATTTGCATGAAAATACTAATTTTTATGACGCTTAGGAGGCATAGACATGTATTCGTCTAAAATACGTAAATTTCCTTGTAGGACCTCTGGCTTGAATCGTTCACTGTAGCCACAATTTCTTTTCGATTGTCAAAATTTTGGTCTCATCTTGTAGCTGTTAGTCTGTTTTTTACGTCAAATACAAATTTGTAGTACTTTTCATAAGAATACTAATTTTTATAAGGTTCCTATTATTTTTGGGGGCAGGTTATGGACACTTTTTCCCTTTAGGGCATTGCTGTGGCGTGATTTTTCAATCGATGTGTTATATTTAAGTGTTAATAAATAGATCAGCGTCTGAATTTTCCAAAAAGTATAAATTTGTGGTATTTCGCAAAAGCTTAAGGGCGGGTTTAGTGGTTGAAAGCCAACAAAATCCCAATTTTTCACGTGTCAACTCACCAAAACTTTAAATGGCTTTTTCTCCCCTTAAACGTGCGAATTTCGCGTTTTTACGTTTTCATTTGAAGGCTTAGCCCAAACTAGTGTTTTGATGGTCGGAACATGTTTTAGGCAAAATATCTCGAATTTGCTGTTCCTAAGACACGTGCAGTTTTTGTGCAGATTTTCAGCTTTGATTGCTTACTGTGCCCGTAGTTTTAATCCGATTGTAGAAATTTTGGTCTTATCTTATAGCTGCGTTTGTTTCGTTTGCGTCAAGTGCAAATATGTAGTAATTTGCATGAAAATACTAATTTTTATGACGCTTAGGAGGCATAGACATGTATTCGTCTAAAATACGTAAATTTCTTTGTAGGACCTCTGGCTTGAATCGTTCACTGTAGCCACAATTTCTTCTCGATTGTCAAAATTTTGGTCTCATCTTGTAGCTGTTAGTCTGTTTTTTACGTCAAATACGAGTTTGTAGTACTTTTCATAAGAATACTAATTTTTATAAGGTTCCTATTATTTTTGGGGGCAGGTTATGGACACTTTTTCCCTTTACGGCATTGCTGTTTAGTGATTTTTCAATCGATGTGCTATATTTAAGTGTTAATGAATAGATCAGCGTCTGAATTTTCCAAAAAGGATAAATTTGTGGTATTTCGCAAAAGTTTAAGGGCGGGTTTAGTGGTTGAAAGCAAACAAAATCCCAATTTTTCACGTGTCAACTCACCAAAACTTTAAATGGCTTTTTCTCCCCTTAAACGTGCGAATTTCGCGTTTTTACGTTTTCATTTGAAGGCTTAGCCCAAACTAGTGTTTTGATGGTCGGAACATGTTTTAGGCAAAATATCTCGAATTTGCTGTTCCTAGAACACGTGCAGTTTTTGTGCAGATTTTCAGCTTTGATTGCTTACTGTGCCCGTAGTTTTAATCCGATTGTTGAAATTTTGGTCTTATCTTATAGTTGCGTTTGTTTAGTTTGCGTCAAGTGCAAATATGTAGTAATTTGCATGAAAATACTAATTTTTATGACGCTTAGGAGGCATAGACATGTATTCGTCTAAAATACGTAAATTTCCTTGTAGGACCTCTGGCTTGAATCGTTCACTGTAGCCACAATTTCTTTTCGATTGTCAAAATTTTGGTCTCATCTTGTAGCTGTTAGTCTGTTGTTTACGTCAAATACAAATTTGTAGTACTTTTCATAAGAATACTAATTTTTATAAGGTTCCTATTATTTTTGGGGGCAGGTTATGGACACTTTTTCCCTTAAGGGCATTGCTGTGGCGTGATTTTCCAATCGATGTGCTATATTTAAGTGTTAATGAATAGATCAGCGTCTGAATTTTCCAAAAAGTATAAATTTGTGGTATTTCGCAAAAGTTTAAGGGCGGGTTTAGTGGTTGAAAGCCAACAAAATCCCAATTTTTCACGTGTCAACTCACCAAAACTTTAAATGGCTTTTTCTCCCCTTAAACGTGCGAATTTCGCGTTTTTACGTTTTCATTTGAAGGCTTAGCCCAAACTAGTGTTTTGATGGTCGGAACATGTTTTAGGCAAAATATCTCGAATTTGCTGTTCCTAGAACACGTGCAGTTTTTGTGCAGATTTTCAGCTTTGATTGCTTACTGTGCCCGTAGTTTTAATCCGATTGTTGAAATTTTGGTCTTATCTTATAGTTGCGTTTGTTTAGTTTGCGTCAAGTGCAAATATGTAGTAATTTGCATGAAAATACTAATTTTTATGACGCTTAGGAGGCATAGACATGTATTCGTCTAAAATACGTAAATTTCCTTGTAGGACCTCTGGCTTGAATCGTTCACTGTAGCCACAATTTCTTTTCGATTGTCAAAATTTTGGTCTCATCTTGTAGCTGTTAGTCTGTTTTTTACGTCAAATACAAATTTGTAGTACTTTTCATAAGAATACTAATTTTTATAAGGTTCCTATTATTTTTGGGGGCAGGTTATGGACACTTTTTCCCTTTACGGCATTGCTGTGGCGTGATTTTTCAATCGATGTGCTATATTTAAGTGTTAATGAATAGATCAGCGTCTGAATTTTCCAAAAAGTATAAATTTGTGGTATTTTGCAAAAGTTTAAGGGCGGGTTTAGTGGTTGAAAGCCAACAAAATCCCAATTTTTCACGTGTCAACTCACCAAAACTTTAAATGGCTTTTTCTCCCCTTAAACGTGCGAATTTCGCGTTTTTACGTTTTCATTTGAAGGCATAGCCCAAACTAGTGTTTTGATGGTAGGAACATGTTTTAGGCAAAATATCTCGAATTTGCTGTTCCTAGAACACGTGCAGTTTTATGCAGATTTTCAGGTTTGATTGCTTACTGTGCCCGTAGTTTTAATCCGATTGTTGAAATTTTGGTCTTATCTTATAGTTGCGTTTGTTTAGTTTGCGTCAAGTGCAAATATGTAGTAATTTGCATGAAAATACTAATTTTTATGACGCTTAGGAGGCATAGACATGTATTCGTCTAAAATACGTAAATTTCCTTGTAGGACCTCTGGCTTGAATCGTTCACTGTAGCCACAATTTCTTTTCGATTGTCAAAATTTTGGTCTCATCTTGTAGCTGTTAGTCTGTTTTTTACGTCAAATACAAATTTGTAGTACTTTTCATAAGAATACTAATTTTTATAAGGTTCCTATTATTTTTGGGGGCAGGTTATGGACACTTTTTCCCTTTACGGCATTGCTGTTTAGTGATTTTTCAATCGATGTGCTATATTTAAGTGTTAATGAATAGATCAGCGTCTGAATTTTCCAAAAAATATAAATTTGTGGTATTTCGCAAAAGTTTAAGGGCGGGTTTAGTGGTTGAAAGCCAACAAAATCCCAATTTTTCACGTGTCAACTCACCAAAACTTTAAATGGCTTTTTCTCCCCTTAAACGTGCGAATTTCGCGTTTTTACGTTTTCATTTGAAGGCTTACCCCAAACTAGTGTTTTGATGGTCGGAACATGTTTTAGGCAAAACATCTCGAATTTGCTGTTCCTAGAACACGTGCAGTTTTTGTGCAGATTTTCAGCTTTGATTGCTTACTGTGCCCGTAGTTTTAGTCCGATTGTTGAAATTTTGGTCTTATCTTATAGTTGCGTTTGTTTCGTTTGCGTCAAGTGCAAATATGTAGTAATTTGCATGAAAATACTAATTTTTATGACGCTTAGGAGGCATAGACATGTATTCGTCTAAAATACGTAAATTTCCTTGTAGGACCTCTGGCTTGAATCGTTCACTGTAGCCACAATTTCTTCTCGATTGTCAAAATTTTGGTCTCATCTTGTAGCTGTTAGTCTGTTGTTTACGTCAAATACAAATTTGTAGTACTTTTCATAAGAATACTAATTTTTATAAGGTTCCTATTATTTTTGGGGGCAGGTTATGGACACTTTTTCCATTTACGGCATTGCTGTGGCGTGATTTTTCAATCGATGTGCTATATTTAAGTGTTAATGAATAGATCAGCGTCTGAATTTTCCAAAAAGTATAAATTTGTGGTATTTCGCAAAAGTTTAAGGGCGGGTTTGGTGGTTGAAAGCCAACAAAATCCCAATTTTTCACGTGTCAACTCACCAAAACTTTAAATGGCTTTTTCTCCCCTTAAACGTGCGAATTTCGCGTTTTTACGTTTTCATTTGAAGGCTTAGCCCAAACTAGTGTTTTGATGGTCGGAACATGTTTTAGGCAAAATATCTCGAATTTGCTGTTCCTAGAACACGTGCAGTTTTATGCAGATTTTCAGCTTTGATTGCTTACTGTGCCCGTAGTCTTAGTCCGATTGTTGAAATTTTGGTCTTATCTTATAGTTGCGTTTGTTTAGTTTGCGTCAAGTGCAAATATGTAGTAATTTGCATGAAAATACTAATTTTTATGACGCTTAGGAGGCATAGACATGTATTCGTCTAAAATACGTAAATTTCCTTGTAGGACCTCTGGCTTGAATCGTTCACTGTAGCCACAATTTCTTCTCGATTGTCAAAATTTTGGTCTCATCTTGTAGCTGTTAGTCTGTTTTTTACGTCAAATACAAATTTGTAGTACTTTTCATAAGAATACTAATTTTTATAAGGTTCCTATTATTTTTGGGGGCAGGTTATGGACACTTTTTCCCTTTACGGCATTGCTGTGGCGTGATTTTTCAATCGATGTGCTATATTTAAGTGTTAATGAATAGATCAGCGTCTGAATTTTCCAAAAAGTATAGATTTGTGGTATTTCGCAAAAGTTTAAGGGCGGGTTTAGTGACTGAAAGCCAACAAAATCCCAATTTTTCACGTGTCAACTCACCAAAACTTTAAATGGTTTTTTCTCCCCTTAAACGTGCGAATTTCGCGTTTTTACGTTTTCATTTGAAGGCTTAGCCCAAACTAGTGTTTTGATGGTCGGAACATGTTTTAGGCAAAATATCTCGAATTTGCTGTTCCTAGAACACGTGCAGTTTTTGTGCAGATTTTCAGCTTTGATTGCTTACTGTGCCCGTAGTTTTAGTCCGATTGTTGAAATTTTGGTCTTATCTTATAGTTGCGTTTGTTTCGTTTGCGTCAAGTGCAAATATGTAGTAATTTGCATGAAAATACTAATTTTTATGACGCTTAGGAGGCATAGACATGTATTCGTCTAAAATACGTAAATTTCCTTGTAGGACCTCTGGGTTGAATCGTTCACTGTAGCCACAATTTCATTTCGATTGTCGAAATTTTGGTCTCATCTTGTAGCTGTTAGTCTGTTTTTTACGTCAAATACAAATTTGTAGTACTTTTCATAAGAATACGCATTTTTATAAGGTTCCTATTATTTTTGGGGGCAGGTTATGGACACTTTTTCCCTTTACGGCATTGCTGTGGCGTGATTTTTCAATCGATGTGCTATATTTAAGTGTTAATGAATAGATCAGCGTCTGAATTTTCCAAAAAGTATAAATTTGTGGTATTTCGCAAAGTTTAAGGGCGGGTTTAGTGGTTGAAAGCCAACAAATCCCAATTTTTCACGTGTCAACTCACCAAAACTTTAAATGGCTTTTTCTCCCCTTAAACGTGCGAATTTCGCGTTTTTACGTTTTCATTTGAAGGCTTAGCCCAAACTAGTGTTTTGATGGTCGGAACATGTTTTAGGCAAAACATCTCGAATTTGCTGTTCCTAGAACACGTGCAGTTTTTGTGCAGATTTTCAGCTTTGATTGCTTACTGTGCCCGTAGTTTTAATCCGATTGTTGAAATTTTGGTCTTATCTTATAGTTGCGTTTGTTTCGTTTGCGTCAAGTGCAAATATGTAGTAATTTGCATGAAAATACTAATTTTTATGACGCTTAGGAGGCATAGACATGTATTCGTCTAAAATACGTAAATTTCCTTGTAGGACCTCTGGCTTGAATCGTTCACTGTAGCCACAATTTCTTTTCGATTGTCAAAATTTTGGTCTCATCTTGTAGCTGTTAGTCTGTTTTTTTACGTCAAATACAAATTTGTAGTACTTTTCATAAGAATACTAATTTTTATAAGGTTCCTATTATTTTCGGGGGCAGGTTATGGACACTTTTTCCCTTTAGAGCATTGCTGTGGCGTGATTTTTCAATCGATGTGCTATATTTAAGTGTTAATAAATAGATCAGCGTCTGAATTTTCCAAAAAGTATAAATTTGTGGTATTTCGCAAAAGTTTAAGGGCGGGTTTAGTGGTTGAAAGCCAACAAAATCCCAATTTTTCACGTGTCAACTCACCAAAACTTTAAATGGCTTTTTCTCCCCTTAAACGTGCGAATTTCGCGTTTTTACGTTTTCATTTGAAGGCTTAGCCCAAACTAGTGTTTTGATGGTCGGAACATGTTTTAGGCAAAATATCTCGAATTTGCTGTTCCTAGAACACGTGCAGTTTTTGTGCAGATTTTCAGGTTTGATTGCTTACTGTGCCCGTAGTTTTAATCCGATTGTTGAAATTTTGGTCTTATCTTATAGTTGCGTTTGTTTAATTTGCGTCAAGTGCAAATATGTAGTAATTTGCATGATAACACTAATTTTTATGACGCTTAGGAGGCATAGACATGTATTCGTCTAAGATACGTAAATTTCCTTGTAGGACCTCTGGCTTGAATCGTTCACTGTAGCCACAATTTCTTTTCGATTGTCAAAATTTTGGTCTCATCTTGTAGCTGTTAGTCTGTTTTTTACGTCAAATACAAATTTGTAGTACTTTTCATAAGAATACTAATTTTTATAAGGTTCCTATTATTTTTGGGGGCAGGTTATGGACACTTTTTCCCTTTATGGCATTGCTGTGGCGTGATTTTTCAATCGATGTGCTATATTTAAGTGTTAATAAATAGATCAGCGTCTGAATTTTCCAAAAAGTATAAATTTGTGGTATTTCGCAAAAGTTTAAGGCCGGGTTTAGTGGTTGAAAGCCAACAAAATCCCAATTTTTCACGTGTCAACTCACCAAAACTTTAAATGGCTTTTTCTCCCCTTAAACGTGCGAATTTCGCGTTTTTACGTTTTCATTTGAAGGCTTAGCCCAAACTAGTGTTTTGATGGTCGGAACATGTTTTAGGCAAAATATCTCGAATTTGCTGTTCCTAGAACACGTGCAGTTTTTGTGCAGATTTTCAGGTTTGATTGCTTACTGTGCCCGTAGTTTTAATCCGATTGTTGAAATTTTGGTCTTATCTTATAGTTGCGTTTGTTTCGTTTGTGTCAAGTGCAAATATGTAGTAATTTGCATGAAAATACTAATTTTTATGACGCTTAGGAGGCATAGACATGTATTCGTCTAAAATACGTAAATTTCCTTGTAGGACCTCTGGCTTGAATCGTTCACTGTAGCCACAATTTCTTTTCGATTGTCAAAATGTTGGTCTCATCTTGTAGCTGTTAGTCTGTTGTTTACGTCAAATACAAATTTGTAGTACTGTTCATAAGAATACTAATTTTTATAAGGTTCCTATTATTTTTGGGGGCAGGTTATGGACACTTTTTCCCTTTAGGGCATTGCTGTGGCGTGATTTTTCAATCGATATGCTATATTTAAGTGTTAATAAATAGATCAGCGTCTGAATTTTCCAAAAAGTATAAATTTGTGGTATTTCGCAAAAGTTTAAGGGCGGGTTTAGTGGTTGAAAGCCAACAAAATCCCAATTTTTCACGTGTCAACTCACCAAAACTTTAAATGGCTTTTTCTCCCCTTAAACGTGCGAATTTCGCGTTTTTACGTTTTCATTTGAAGGCTTAGCCCAAATTAGTGTTTTGATGGTCGGAACATGTTTTAGGCAAAATATCTCGAATTTGCTGTTCCTAGAACACGTGCAGTTTTTGTGCAGATTTTCAGCTTTGATTGCTTACTGTGCCCGTAGTTATAGTCCGATTGTTGAAATTTTGGTCTTATCTTATAGTTGCGTTTGTTTAGTTTGCGTCAAGTGCAAATATGTAGTAATTTGCATGAAAATACTAATTTTTATGACGCTTAGGAGGCATAGACATGTATTCGTCTAAAATACGTAAATTTCCTTGTAGGACCTCTGGCTTGAATCGTTCACTGTAGCCACAATTTCTTTTCGATTGTCAAAATTTTGGTCTCATCTTGTAGCTGTTAGTCTGTTTTTTACGTCAAATACGAATTTGTAGTACTTTTCATAAGAATACTAATTTTTATAAGGTTCCTATTATTTTTGGGGGCAGGTTATGGACACTTTTTCCCTTTACGGCATTGCTGTGGCGTGATTTTTCAATCGATGTGCTATATTTAAGTGTTAATGAATAGATCAGCGTCTGAATTTTCCAAAAAGTATAAATTTGTGGTATTTTGCAAAAGTTTAAGGGCAGGTTTAGTGGTTGAAAGCCAACAAAATCCCAAATTTTCACGTGTCAACTCACCAAAACTTTAAATGGCTTTTTCTCCCCTTAAACGTGCGAATTTCGCGTTTTTACGTTTTCATTTGAAGGCTTAGCCCAAATTAGTGTTTTGATGGTCGGAACATGTTTTAGGCAAAATATCTCGAATTTGCTGTTCCTAGAACACGTGCAGTTTTTGTGCAGATTTTCAGCTTTGATTGCTTACTGTGCCCGTAGTTATAGTCCGATTGTTGAAATTTTGGTCTTATCTTATAGTTGCGTTTGTTTAGTTTGCGTCAAGTGCAAATATGTAGTAATTTGCATGAAAATACTAATTTTTATGACGCTTAGGAGGCATAGACATGTATTCGTCTAAAATACGTAAATTTCCTTGTAGGACCTCTGGCTTGAATCGTTCACTGTAGCCACAATTTCTTTTCGATTGTCAAAATTTTGGTCTCATCTTGTAGCTGTTAGTCTGTTTTTTACGTCAAATACGAATTTGTAGTACTTTTCATAAGAATACTAATTTTTATAAGGTTCCTATTATTTTTGGGGGCAGGTTATGGACACTTTTTCCCTTTACGGCATTGCTGTGGCGTGATTTTTCAATCGATGTGCTATATTTAAGTGTTAATGAATAGATCAGCGTCTGAATTTTCCAAAAAGTATAAATTTGTGGTATTTTGCAAAAGTTTAAGGGCAGGTTTAGTGGTTGAAAGCCAACAAAATCCCAAATTTTCACGTGTCAACTCACCAAAACTTTAAATGGCTTTTTCTCCCCTTAAACGTGCGAATTTCGAGTTTTTACGTTTTCATTTGAAGGCTTAGCCCAAACTAGTGTTTTGATGGTCGGAACATGTTTTAGGCAAAATATCTCGAATTTGCTGTTCCTAGAACACGTGCAGTTTTTGTGCAGATTTTCAGCTTTGATTGTTTACTGTGCCCGTAGTTTTAATCCGATTGTTGAAATTTTGGTCTTATCTTATAGTTGCGTTTGTTTCGTTTGCGTCAAGTGCAAATATGTAGTAATTTTCATGAAAATACTAATTTTTATGACGCTTAGGAGGCATAGACATGTATTCGTCTAAAATACGTAAATTTCCTTGTAGGACCTCTGGCTTGAATCGTTCACTGTAGCCACAATTTCTTTTCGATTGTCAAAATTTTGGTCTCATCTTGTAGCTGTTAGTCTGTTGTTTACGTCAAATACAAATTTGTAGTACTTTTCATAAGAATACTAATTTTTATAAGGTTCCTATTATTTTTGGGGGCAGGTTATGGACACTTTTTCCCTTAAGGGCATTGCTGTGGCGTGATTTTCCAATCGATGTGCTATATTTAAGTGTTAATGAATAGATCAGCGTCTGAATTTTCCAAAAAGTATAAATTTGTGGTATTTCGCAAAAGTTTAAGGGCGGGTTTAGTGGTTGAAAGCCAACAAAATCCCAATTTTTCACGTGTCAACTCACCAAAACTTTAAATGGCTTTTTCTCCCCTTGAACGTGCGAATTTCGCGTTTTTACGTTTTCATTTGAAGGCTTAGTCCAAACTAGTGTTTTGATGGTCGGAACATGTTTTAGGCAAAATATCTCGAATTTGCTGTTCCTAGAACACGTGCAGTTTTTGTGCAGATTTTCAGCTTAGATTGCTTACTGTGCCCGTAGTTTTAGTCCGATTGTTGAAATTTTGGTCTTATCTTATAGTTGCGTTTGTTTCGTTTGCGACAAGTGCAAATATGTAGTAATTTGCATGAAAATACTAATTTTTATGACGCTTAGGAGGCATAGACATGTATTCGTCTAAAATACGTAAATTTCCTTGTAGGACCTCTGGCTTGAATCGTTCACTGTAGCCACAATTTCTTTTCGATTGTCAAATTTTTGGTCTCATCTTGTAGCTGTTAGTCTGGTTTTTACGTCAAATACAATTTAGTAGTACTTTTCATAAGAATACTAATTTTTATAAGGTTCCTATTATTTTTGGGGGCAGGTTATGGACACTTTTTCCCTTTACGGCATTGCTGTTTAGTGATTTTTCAATCGATGTGCTATATTTAAGTGTTAATAAATAGATCAGCGTCTGAATTTTCCAAAAAGTATAAATTTGTGGTATTTCGCAAAAGTTTAAGGGCGGGTTTAGTGGTTGAAAGCCAACAAAATCCCAATTTTTCACGTGTCAACTCACCAAAACTTTAAATGGCTTTTTCTCCCCTTAAACGTGCGAATTTCGCGTTTTTACGTTTTCATTTGAAGGCTTAGCCCAAACTAGTGTTTTGATGGTCGGAACATGTTTTAGGCAAAATATCTCGAATTTGCTGTTCCTAGAACACGTGCAGTTTTTGTGCAGATTTTCAGCTTTGATTGCTTACTGTGCCCGTAGTTTTAGTCCGATTGTTGAAATTTTGGTCTTATCTTATAGTTGCGTTTGTTTCGTTTGCGTCAAGTGCAAATATGTAGTAATTTGCATGAAAATACTAATTTTTATGACGCTTAGGAGGCATAGACATGTATTCGTCTAAAATACGTAAATTTCCTTGTAGGACCTCTGGCTTGAATCGTTCACTGTAGCCACAATTTCTTTTCGATTGTCAAAATTTTGGTCTCATCTTGTAGCTGTTAGTCTGTTTTTTACGTCAAATACAAATTTGTAGTACTTTTCATAAGAATACTAATTTTTATAAGGTTCCTATTATTTTTGGGGGCAGGTTATGGACACTTTTTCCCTTTAGGGCATTGCTGTTTAGTGATTTTTCAATCGATGTGCTATATTTAAGTGTTAATGAATAGATCAGCGTCTGAATTTTCCAAAAAGTATAAATTTGTGGTATTTCGCAAAAGTTTAAGGGCGGGTTTAGTGGTTGAAAGCCAACAAAATCCCAATTTTTCACGTGTCAACTCACCAAAACTTTAAATGGCTTTTTCTCCCTTAAACGTGCGAATTTCGCGTTTTTACGTTTTCATTTGAAGGCTTAGCCAAAACTAGTGTTTTGATGGTCGGAACATGTTTTAGGCAAAATATCTCGAATTTGCTGTTCCTAGAACATGTGCAGTTTTTGTGCAGATTTTCAGCTTTGATTGCTTACTGTGCCCGTAGTTTTAGTCCGATTGTTGAAATTTTGGTCTTATCTTATAGTTGCGTTTGTTTCGTTTGCGTCAAGTGCAAATATGTAGTAATTTGCATGAAAATACTAATTTTTATGACGCTTAGGAGGCATAGACATGTATTCGTCTAAAATACGTAAATTTCCTTGTAGGACCTCTGGCTTGAATCGTTCACTGTAGCCACAATTTCTTTTCGATTGTCAAAATTTTGGTCTCATCTTGTAGCTGTTAGTCTGTTTTTTACGTCAAATACGAATTTGTAGTACTTTTCATAAGAATACTAATTTTTATAAGGTTCCTATTATTTTTGGGGGCAGGTTATGCACACTTTTCCCTTTACGGCATTGCTGTGGCGTGATTTTTCAATCGATGTGCTATATTTAAGTGTTAATGAATAGATCAGCGTCTGAATTTTCCAAAAAGTATAGATTTTTGGTATTTCGCAAAAGTTTAAGGGTGGGTTTAGTGGTTGAAAGCCAACAAAATCCCAAATTTTCACGTGTCAACTCACCAAAACTTTAAATGGCTTTTGCTCCCCTTAAACGTGCGAATTTCGCGTTTTTACGTTTTCATTTGAAGGCTTAGCCCAAACTAGTGTTTTGATGGTCGGAACATGTTTTAGGCAAAATATCTCGAATTTGCTGTTCCTAGAACACGTGCAGTTTTTGTGCAGATTTTCAGCTTTGATTGCTTACTGTGCCCGTAGTTTTAGTCCGATTGTTGAAATTTTGGTCTTATCTTATAGTTGCGTTTGTTTCGTTTGCGTCAAGTGCAAATATGTAGTAATTTGCATGAAAATACTAATTTTTATGACGCTTAGGACGCATAGACATGTATTCGTCTAAAATACGTAAATTTCCTTGTAGGACCTCTGGCTTGAATCGTTCACTGTAGCCACAATTTCTTTTCGATTGTCAAAATTTTGGTCTCATCTTGTAGCTGTTAGTCTGTTTTTTACGTCAAATACGAATTTGTAGTACTTTTCATAAGAATACTAATTTTTATAAGGTTCCTATTATTTTTGGGGGCAGGTTATGGACACTTTTTCCCTTTACGGCATTGCTGTTTAGTGATTTTTCAATCGATGTGCTATATTTAAGTGTTAATGAATAGATCAGCGTCTGAATTTTCCAAAAAGTATAAATTTGTGGTATTTCGCAAAAGTTTAAGGGCGGGTTTAGTGGTTGAAAGCCAACAAAATCCCAATTTTTCACGTGTCAACTCACCAAAACTTTAAATGGCTTTTTCTCCCTTAAACGTGCGAATTTCGCGTTTTTACGTTTTCATTTCAAGGCTTAGCCAAAACTAGTGTTTTGATGGTCGGAACATGTTTTAGGCAAAATATCTCGAATTTGCTGTTCCTAGAACACGTGCAGTTTTTGTGCAGATTTTCAGCTTTGATTGCTTACTGTGCCCGTAGTTTTAATCCGATTGTTGAAATTTTGGTCTTATCTTATAGTTGCGTTTGTTTCGTTTGCGTCAAGTGCAAATATGTAGTAATTTGCATGAAAATACTAATTTTTATGACGCTTAGGAGGCATAGACATGTATTCGTCTAAAATACGTAAATTTCCTTGTAGGACCTCTGGCTTGAATCGTTCACTGTAGCCACAATTTCTTTTCGATTGTCAAAATTTTGGTCTCATCTTGTAGCTGTTAGTCTGTTTTTTACGTCAAATACAAATTTGTAGTACTTTTCATAAGAATACTAATTTTTATAAGGTTCCTATTATTTTTGGGGGCAGGTTATGGACACTTTTTCCCTTCACGGCATTGCTGTGGCGTGATTTTTCAATCGATGTGCTATATTTAAGTGTTAATGAATAGATCAGCGTCTGAATTTTCCAAAAAGTATAAAATTGTGGTATTTCGCAAAAGTTTAAGGGCGGGTTTGGTGGTTGAAAGCCAACAAAATCCCAATTTTTCACGTGTCAACTCACCAAAACTTTAAATGGCTTTTTCTCCCCTTAAACGTGCGAATTTCGCGTTTTTACGTTTTCATTTGAAGGCTTAGCCCAAACTAGTGTTTTGATGGTCGGAACATGTTTTAGGCAAAATATCTCGAATTTGCTGTTCCTAGAACACGTGCAGTTTTTGTGCAGATTTTCAGCTTTGATTGCTTACTGTGCCCGTAGTTTTAATCCGATTGTTGAAATTTTGGTCTTATCTTATAGTTGCGTTTGTTCAGTTTGCGTCAAGTGCAAATGTGTAGTAATTTGCATGAAAATACTAATTTTTATGACGCTTAGGAGGCATAGACATGTATTCGTCTAAAATACGTAAATTTCCTTGTAGGACCTCTGGCTTGAATCGTTCACTGTAGCCACAATTTCTTTTCGATTGTCGAAATTTTGGTCTCATCTTGTAGCTGTTAGTCTGTTGTTTACGTCAAATACAAATTTGTAGTACTTTTCATAAGAATACTAATTTTTGTAAGGTTCCTATTATTTTTGGGGGCAGGTTATGGACACTTTTTCCCTTTACGGCATTGCTGTGGCGTGATTTTTCAATCGATGTGCTATATTTAAGTGTTAATGAATAGATCAGCGTCTGAGTTTTCCAAAAAGTATAAATTTGTGGTATTTCGCAAAAGTTTAAGGGCGGGTTTAGTGGTTGAAAGCCAACAAAATCCCAATTTTTCACGTGTCAACTCACCAAAACTTTAAATGGCTTTTTCTCCCCTTAAACGTGCGAATTTCGCGTTTTTACGTTTTCATTTGAAGGCTTAGCCCAAACTAGTGTTTTGATGGTCGGAACATGTTTTAGGCAAAATATCTCGAATTTGCTGTTCCTAGAACACGTGCAGTTTTTGTGCAGATTTTCAGCTTTGATTGCTTACTGTGCCCGTAGTTTTAGTCCGATTGTTGAAATTTCGGTCTTATCTTATAGTTGCGTTTGTTCAGTTTGCGTCAAGTGCAAATGTGTAGTAATTTGCATGAAAATACTAATTTTTATGACGCTTAGGAGGCATAGACATGTATTCGTCTAAAATACGTAAATTTCCTTGTAGGACCTCTGGCTTGAATCGTTCACTGTAGCCACAATTTCTTTTCGATTGTCGAAATTTTGGTCTCATCTTGTAGCTGTTAGTCTGTTGTTTACGTCAAATACGAATTTGTAGTACTTTTCATAAGAATACTAATTTTTGTAAGGTTCCTATTATTTTTGGGGGCAGGTTATGGACACTTTTTCCCTTTACGGCATTGCTGTGGCGTGATTTTTCAATCGATGTGCTATATTTAAGTGTTAATGAATAGATCAGCGTCTGAGTTTTCCAAAAAGTATAAGTTTGTGGTATTTCGCAAAAGTTTAAGGGCGGGTTTAGTGGTTGAAAGCCAACAAAATCCCAATTTTTCACGTGTCAACTCACCAAAACTTTAAATGGCTTTTTCTCCCCTTGAACGTGCGAATTTCGCGTTTTTACGTTTTCATTTGAAGGCTTAGTCCAAACTAGTGTTTTGATGGTCGGAACATGTTTTAGGCAAAATATCTCGAATTTGCTGTTCCTAGAACACGTGCAGTTTTTGTGCAGATTTTCAGCTTAGATTGCTTACTGTGCCCGTAGTTTTAGTCCGATTGTTGAAATTTTGGTCTTATCTTATAGCTGCGTTTGTTTCGTTTGCGACAAGTGCAAATATGTAGTAATTTGCATGAAAATACTAATTTTTATGACGCTTAGGAGGCATAGACATGTATTCGTCTAAAATACGTAAATTTCCTTGTAGGACCTCTGGCTTGAATCGTTCACTGTAGCCACAATTTCTTTTCGATTGTCAAATTTTTGGTCTCATCTTGTAGCTGTTAGTCTGGTTTTTACGTCAAATACAATTTAGTAGTACTTTTCATAAGAATACTAATTTTTATAAGGTTCCTATTATTTTTGGGGGCAGGTTATGGACACTTTTTCCCTTTACGGCATTGCTGTTTAGTGATTTTTCAATCGATGTGCTATATTTAAGTGTTAATGAATAGATCAGCGTCTGAATTTTCCAAAAAGTATAAATTTGTGGTATTTCGCAAAAGTTTAAGGGCGGGTTTGGTGGTTGAAAGCCAACAAAATCCCAATTTTTCACGTGTCAACTCACCAAAACTTTAAATGGCTTTTTCTCCCCTTAAACGTGCGAATTTCGCGTTTTTACGTTTTCATTTGAAGGCTTAGCCCAAACTAGTGTTTTGATGGTCGGAACATGTTTTAGGCAAAATATCTCGAATTTGCTGTTCCTAGAACACGTGCAGTTTTTGCGCAGATTTTCAGCTTTGATTGCTTACTGTGCCCGTAGTTTTAATCCGATTGTTGGAATTTAGGTCTTATCTGATAGTTGCGTTTGTTTAGTTTGCGTCAAGTGCAAATATGTAGTAATTTGCATGAAAATACTAATTTTTATGACGCTTAGGAGGCATAGACATGTATTCGTCTAAAATACGTAAATTTCCTTGTAGGACCTCTGGGTTGAATCGTTCACTGTAGCCACAAGTTCATTTCGATTGTCGAAATTTTGGTCTCATCTTGTAGCTGTTAGTCTGTTTTTTACGTCAAATACAAATTTGTAGTACTTTTCATAAGAATACGCATTTTTATAAGGTTCCTATTATTTTTGGGGGCAGGTTATGGACACTTTTTCCCTTCACGGCATTGCTGTGGCGTGATTTTTCAATCGATGTGCTATATTTAAGTGTTAATGAATAGATCAGCGTCTGAATTTTCTAAAAAGTATAAATTTGTGGTATTTCGCAAAAGTTTAAGGGCGGGTTTAGTGGTTGAAAGCCAACAAATCCCAATTTTTCACGTGTCAACTCACCAAAACTTTAAATGGCTTTTTCTCCCCTTAAACGTGCGAATTTCGCGTTTTTACGTTTTCATTTGAAGGCTTAGCCCAAACTAGTGTTTTGATGGTCGGAACATGTTTTAGGCAAAATATCTCGAATTTGCTGTTCCTAGAACACGTGCAGTTTTTGTGCAGATTTTCAGGTTTGATTGCTTACTGTGCCCGTAGTTTTAATCCGATTGTTGAAATTTTGGTCTTATCTTATAGTTGCGTTTGTTTAATTTGCGTCAAGTGCAAATATGTAGTAATTTGCATGATAACACTAATTTTTATGACGCTTAGGAGGCATAGACATGTATTCGTCTAAAATACGTAAATTTCCTTGTAGGACCTCTGGCTTGAATCGTTCACTGTAGCCACAATTTCTTTTCGATTGTCAAAATTTTGGTCTCATCTTGTAGCTATTAGTCTGTTTTTTACGTCAAATACAAATTTGTAGTACTTTTCATAAGAATACTAATTTTTATAAGGTTCCTATTATTTTTGGGGGCAGGTTATGGACACTTTTTCCCTTTACGGCATTGCTGTTTAGTGATTTTTCAATCGATGTGCTATATTTAAGTGTTAATGAATAGATCAGCGTCTGAATTTTCCAAAAAGTATAAATTTGTGGTATTTCGCAAAAGTTTAAGGGCGGGTTTAGTGGTTGAAAGCCAACAAAATCCCAATTTTTCACGTGTCAACTCACCAAAACTTTAAATGGCTTTTTCTCCCTTAAACGTGCGAATTTCGCGTTTTTACGTTTTCATTTGAAGGCTTAGCCAAAACTAGTGTTTTGATGGTCGGAACATGTTTTAGGCAAAATATCTCGAATTTGCTGTTCCTAGAACATGTGCAGTTTTTGTGCAGATTTTCAGCTTTGATTGCTTACTGTGCCCGTAGTTTTAGTCCGATTGTTGAAATTTTGGTCTTATCTTATAGTTGCGTTTGTTTCGTTTGCGTCAAGTGCAAATATGTAGTAATTTGCATGAAAATACTAATTTTTATGACGCTTAGGAGGCATAGACATGTATTCGTCTAAAATACGTAAATTTCCTTGTAGGACCTCTGGCTTGAATCGTTCACTGTAGCCACAATTTCTTTTCGATTGTCAAAATTTTGGTCTCATCTTGTAGCTGTTAGTCTGTTTTTTACGTCAAATACGAATTTGTAGTACTTTTCATAAGAATACTAATTTTTATAAGGTTCCTATTATTTTTGGGGGCAGGTTATGCACACTTTTCCCTTTACGGCATTGCTGTGGCGTGATTTTTCAATCGATGTGCTATATTTAAGTGTTAATGAATAGATCAGCGTCTGAATTTTCCAAAAAGTATAGATTTTTGGTATTTCGCAAAAGTTTAAGGGTGGGTTTAGTGGTTGAAAGCCAACAAAATCCCAAATTTTCACGTGTCAACTCACCAAAACTTTAAATGGCTTTTGCTCCCCTTAAACGTGCGAATTTCGCGTTTTTACGTTTTCATTTGAAGGCTTAGCCCAAACTAGTGTTTTGATGGTCGGAACATGTTTTAGGCAAAATATCTCGAATTTGCTGTTCCTAGAACACGTGCAGTTTTTGTGCAGATTTTCAGCTTTGATTGCTTACTGTGCCCGTAGTTTTAATCCGATTGTTGAAATTTTGGTCTTATCTTATAGTTGCGTTTGTTTCGTTTGCGTCAAGTGCAAATATGTAGTAATTTGCATGAAAATACTAATTTTTATGACGCTTAGGAGGCATAGACATGTATTCGTCTAAAATACGTAAATTTCCTTGTAGGACCTCTGGCTTGAATCGTTCACTGTAGCCACAATTTCTTTTCGATTGTCAAAATTTTGGTCTCATCTTGTAGCTGTTAGTCTGTTTTTTACGTCAAATACAAATTTGTAGTACTTTTCATAAGAATACTAATTTTTATAAGGTTCCTATTATTTTTGGGGGCAGGTTATGGACACTTTTTCCCTTCACGGCATTGCTGTGGCGTGATTTTTCAATCGATGTGCTATATTTAAGTGTTAATGAATAGATCAGCGTCTGAATTTTCCAAAAAGTATAAAATTGTGGTATTTCGCAAAAGTTTAAGGGCGGGTTTGGTGGTTGAAAGCCAACAAAATCCCAATTTTTCACGTGTCAACTCACCAAAACTTTAAATGGCTTTTTCTCCCCTTAAACGTGCGAATTTCGCGTTTTTACGTTTTCATTTGAAGGCTTAGCCCAAACTAGTGTTTTGATGGTCGGAACATGTTTTAGGCAAAATATCTCGAATTTGCTGTTCCTAGAACACGTGCAGTTTTTGTGCAGATTTTCAGCTTTGATTGCTTACTGTGCCCGTAGTTTTAATCCGATTGTTGAAATTTTGGTCTTATCTTATAGTTGCGTTTGTTCAGTTTGCGTCAAGTGCAAATGTGTAGTAATTTGCATGAAAATACTAATTTTTATGACGCTTAGGAGGCATAGACATGTATTCGTCTAAAATACGTAAATTTCCTTGTAGGACCTCTGGCTTGAATCGTTCACTGTAGCCACAATTTCTTTTCGATTGTCGAAATTTTGGTCTCATCTTGTAGCTGTTAGTCTGTTGTTTACGTCAAATACGAATTTGTAGTACTTTTCATAAGAATACTAATTTTTGTAAGGTTCCTATTATTTTTGGGGGCAGGTTATGGACACTTTTTCCCTTTACGGCATTGCTGTGGCGTGATTTTTCAATCGATGTGCTATATTTAAGTGTTAATGAATAGATCAGCGTCTGAGTTTTCCAAAAAGTATAAATTTGTGGTATTTCGCAAAAGTTTAAGGGCGGGTTTAGTGGTTGAAAGCCAACAAAATCCCAATTTTTCACGTGTCAACTCACCAAAACTTTAAATGGCTTTTTCTCCCCTTAAACGTGCGAATTTCGCGTTTTTACGTTTTCATTTGAAGGCTTAGCCCAAACTAGTGTTTTGATGGTCGGAACATGTTTTAGGCAAAATATCTCGAATTTGCTGTTCCTAGAACACGTGCAGTTTTTGTGCAGATTTTCAGCTTTGATTGCTTACTGTGCCCGTAGTTTTAGTCCGATTGTTGAAATTTTGGTCTTATCTTATAGTTGCGTTTGTTTCGTTTGCGTCAAGTGCAAATATGTAGTAATTTGCATGAAAATACTAATTTTTATGACGCTTAGGAGGCATAGACATGTATTCGTCTAAAATACGTAAATTTCCTTGTAGGACCTCTGGCTTGAATCGTTCACTGTAGCCACAATTTCTTTTCGATTGTCAAAATTTTGGTCTCATCTTGTAGCTGTTAGTCTGTTGTTTACGTCAAATACAAATTTGTACTACATTTCATAAGAATACTAATTTTTATAAGGTTCCTATTATTTTTGGGGGCAGATTATGGAAACTTTTTCCCTTTACGGCATTGCTGTGGCGTGATTTTTCAATCGATGTGCTATATTTAAGTGTTAATGAATAGATCAGCGTCTGAATTTTCCAAAAAGTATAAATTTGTGGTATTTCGCAAAAGTTTAAGGGCGGGTTTGGTGGTTGAAAGCCAACAAAATCCCAATTTTTCACGTGTCAACTCACCAAAACTTTAAATGGCTTTTTCTCCCCTTAAACGTGCGAATTTCGCGTTTTTACGTTTTCATTTGAAGGCTTAGCCCAAACTAGTGTTTTGATGGTCGGAACATGTTTTAGGCAAAATATCTCGAATTTGCTGTTCCTAGAACACGTGCAGTTTTATGCAGATTTTCAGCTTTGATTGCTTACTGTGCCCGTAGTTTTAGTCCGATTGTTGAAATTTTGGTCTTATCTTATAGTTGCGTTTGTTTAGTTTGCGTCAAGTGCAAATATGTAGTAATTTGCATGAAAATACTAATTTTTATGACGCTTAGGAGGCATAGACATGTATTCGTCTAAAATACGTAAATTTCCTTGTAGGACCTCTGGCTTGAATCGTTCACTGTAGCCACAATTTCTTCTCGATTGTCAAAATTTTGGTCTCATCTTGTAGCTGTTAGTCTGTTTTTTACGTGAAATACAAATTTGTAGTACTTTTCATAAGAATACTAATTTTTATAAGGTTCCTATTATTTTTGGGGGCAGGTTATGGACACTTTTTCCCTTTACGGCATTGCTGTGGCGTGATTTTTCAATCGATGTGCTATATTTAAGTGTTAATGAATAGATCAGCGTCTGAATTTTCCAAAAAGTATAAATTTGTGGTATTTCGCAAAAGTTTAAGGGCGGGTTTAGTGGTTGAAAGCCAACAAAATCCCAATTTTTCACGTGTCAACTCACCAAAACTTTAAATGGCTTTTTCTCCCCTTAAACGTGCGAATTTCGCGTTTTTACGTTTTCATTTGAAGGCTTAGCCCAAACTAGTGTTTTGATGGTCGGAACATGTTTTAGGCAAAATATCTCGAATTTGCTGTTCCTAGAACACGTGCAGTTTTTGTGCAGATTTTCAGCTTTGATTGCTTACTGTGCCCGTAGTTTTAGTACGATTGTTGAAATTTTGGTCTTATCTTATAGTTGCGTTTGTTTCGTTTGCGTCAAGTGCAAATATGTAGTAATTTGCATGAAAATACTAATTTTTATGACGCTTAGGAGGCATAGACATGTATTCGTCTAAAAAACGTAAATTTCCTTGTAGGACCTCTGGCTTGAATCGTTCACTGTAGCCACAATTTCTTTTCGATTGTCAAAATTTTGGTCTCATCTTTTAGCCGTTAGTCTGTTTTTTACGTCAAATACAAATTTGTAGTACTTTTCATAAGAATACTAATTTTTATAAGGTTCCTATTATTTTTGGGGGCAGGTTATGGACACTTTTTCCCTTTACGGCATTGCTGTGGCGTGATTTTTCAATCGATGTGCTATATTTAAGTGTTAATGAATAGATCAGCGTCTGAATTTTTCAAAAAGTATAAATTTGTCGTATTTCGCAAAAGTTTAAGGGCGGGTTTAGTGGTTGAAAGCCAACAAAATCCCAATTTTTCACGTGTCAACTCACCAAAACTTTAAATGGCTTTTTCTCCCCTTAAACGTGCGAATTTCGCGTTTTTACGTTTTCATTTGAAGGCTTAGCCCAAACAAGTGTTTTGATGGTCGGAACATGTTTTAGGCAAAATATCTCGAATTTGCTGTTCCTAGAACACGTGCAGTTTTTGTGCAGATTTTCAGCTTTGATTGCTTACTGTGCCCGTAGTTTTAGTCCGATTGTTGAAATTTTGGTCTTATCTTATAGTTGCGTTTGTTTCGTTTGCGTCAAGTGCAAATATGTAGTAATTTGCATGAAAATACTAATTTTTAGGACGCTTAGGAGGCATAGACATGTATTCGTCTAAAATACGTAAATTTCCTTGTAGGACCTCTGGCTTGAATCGTTCACTGTAGCCACAATTTCTTTTCGATTGTCAAAATTTTGGTCTCATCTTGTAGCTGTTAGTCTGTTGTTTACGTCAAATACAAATTTGTAGTACTTTTCATAAGAATACTAATTTTTATAAGGTTCCTATTATTTTTGGGGGCAGATTATGGAAACTTTTTCCCTTTACGGCATTGCTGTGGCGTGATTTTTCAATCGATGTGCTATATTTAAGTGTTAATGAATAGATCAGCGTCTGAATTTTCCAAAAAGTATAAATTTGTGGTATTTCGCAAAAGTTTAAGGGCGGGTTTGGTGGTTGAAAGCCAACAAAATCTCAATTTTTCACGTGTCAACTCACCAAAACTTTAAATGGCTTTTTCTCCCCTTAAACGTGCGAATTTCGCGTTTTTACGTTTTCATTTGAAGGCTTAGCCCAAACTAGTGTTTTGATGGTCGGAACATGTTTTAGGCAAAATATCTCGAATTTGCTGTTCCTAGAACACGTGCAGTTTTATGCAGATTTTCAGCTTTGATTGCTTACTGTGCCCGTAGTTTTAATCCGATTGTTGAAATTTTGGTCTAGTTGCGTTTGTTCAGTTTGCGTCAAGTGCAAATATGTAGTAATTTGCATGAAAATACTAATTTTTATGACGCTTAGGAGGCATAGACATGTATTCGTCTAAAATACGTAAATTTCCTTGTAGGACCTCTGGCTTGAATCGTTCACTGTAGCCACAATTTCTTTTCGATTGTCGAAATTTTGGTCTCATCTTGTAGCTGTTAGTCTGTTTTTTACGTCAAATACAAATTTGTAGTACTTTTCATAAGAATACTAATTTTTATAAGGTTCCTATTATTTTTGGGGGCAGGTTATGGACACTTTTTCCCTTTACGGCATTGCTGTGGCGTGATTTTTCAATCGATGTGCTATATTTAAGTGTTAATGAATAGATCAGCGTCTGAATTTTCCAAAAAGTATAAATTTGTGGTATTTCGCAAAAGTTTAAGGGCGGGTTTAGTGGTTGAAAGCCAACAAAATCCCAATTTTTCACGTGTCAACTCACCAAAACTTTAAATGGCTTTTTCTCCTCTTATTTGCTGTTCCTAGAACACGTGCAGTTTTTGTGCAGATTTTCAGCTTTGATTGCTTACTGTGCCCGTAGTTTTAATCCGATTGTTGAAATTTTGGTCTTATCTTATAGTTGCGTTTGTTCAGTTTGCGTCAAGTGCAAATGTGTAGTAATTTGCATGAAAATACTAATTTTTATGACGCTTAGGAGGCATAGACATGTATTCGTCTAAAATACGTAAATTTCCTTGTAGGACCTCTGGCTTGAATCGTTCACTGTAGCCACAATTTCTTTTCGATTGTCGAAATTTTGGTCTCATCTTGTAGCTGTTAGTCTGTTTTTTACGTCAAATACGAATTTGTAGTACTTTTCTTAAGAATACTAATTTTTATAAGGTTCCTATTATTTTTGGGGGCAGGTTATGGACACTTTTTCCCTTTACGGCATTGCTGTGGCGTGATTTTTCAATCGATGTGCTATATTTAAGTGTTAATGAATAGATCAGCGTCTGAATTTTCCAAAAAGTATAAATTTGTGGTATTTCGCAAAAGTTTAAGGGCAATTTTAGTGGTTGAACGCCAACAAAATCCCAATTTTTCACGTGTCAACTCACCAAAACTTTAAATGGCTTTTTCTCCCCTTAAACGTGCGAATTTCGCGTTTTTACGTTTTCATTTGAAGGCTTAGCCCAAACTAGTGTTTTGATGGTCGGAACATGTTTTAGGCAAAATATCTCGAATTTGCTGTTCCTAGAACACGTGCAGTTTTTGTGCAGATTTTCAGCGTTGATTGCTTACTGTGCCCGTAGTTTTAATCCGATTGTTGAAATTTTGGTCTTATCTTATAGTTGCGTTTGTTCAGTTTGCTTCAAACGCAAATATGTAGTAATTTGCATGAAAATACTAATTTTTATGACGCTTAGGAGGCATAGACATGTATTCGTCTAAAATACGTAAATTTCCTTGTAGGACCTCTGGCTTGAATCGTTCACTGTAGCCACAATTTCTTTTCGATTGTCAAAATTTTGGTCTCATCTTGTAGCTGTTAGTCTGTTTTTTACGTCGAATACAAATTTGTAGTACTTTTCATAAGAATACTAATTTTTATAAGGTTCCTATTATTTTTGGGGGCAGATTATGGACACTTTTTCCCTTTAGGGTACTGCTGTGGCGTGATTTTTCAATCGTTGTGCTATATTTAAGTGTTAATGAATAGATCAGCGTCTGAATTTTCCAAAAAGTATAAATTTGTGGTATTTCGCAAAAGTTTAAGGGCGGTTTTAGTGGTTGAAAGCCAACAAAATCCCAATTTTTCACGTGTCAACTCACCAAAACTTTAAATGGCTTTTTCTCCCCTAAACGTGCGAATTTCGCGTTTTTACGTTTTCATTTGAAGGCTTAGCCCAAACTAGTGTTTTGGTGGTCGGAACATGTTTTAGGCAAAATATCTCGAATTTGCTGTTCCTAGAACACGTGCAGTTTTATGCAGATTTTCAGCTTTGATTGCTTACTGTGCCCGTAGTTTTAGTCCGATTGTTGAAATTTTGGTCTTATCTTATAGTTGCGTTTGTTTAGTTTGCGTCAAGTGCAAATATGTAGTAATTTGCATGAAAATACTAATTTTTATGACGCTTAGGAGGCATAGACATGTATTCGTCTAAAATACGTAAATTTCCTTGTAGGACCTCTGGCTTGAATCGTTCACTGTAGCCACAATTTCTTCTCGATTGTCAAAATTTTGGTCTCATCTTGTAGCTGTTAGTCTGTTTTTTACGTCAAATACAAATTTGTAGTACTTTTCATAAGAATACTAATTTTTATAAGGTTCCTATTATTTTTGGGGGCAGGTTATGGACACTTTTTCCCTTTACGGCATTGCTGTGGCGTAATTTTTCAATCGATGTGCTATATTTAAGTGTTAATGAATAGATCAGCGTCTGAATTTTCCAAAAAGTATAAATTTGTGGTATTTCGCAAAAGTTTAAGGGCGGTTTTAGTGGTTGAAAGCCAACAAAATCCCAATTTTTCACGTGTCAACTCACCAAAACTTTAAATGGCTTTTTCTCCCCTAAACGTGCGAATTTCGCGTTTTTACGTTTTCATTTGAAGGCATAGCCCAAACTAGTGTTTTAGTGGTCGGAGCATGTTATAGGCAAAATATCTCGAATTTGCTGTTCCTAGAACACGTGCAGTTTTATGCAGATTTTCAGCTTTGATTGCTTACTGTGCCCGTAGTTTTAGTCCGATTGTTGAAATTTTGGTCTTATCTTATAGTTGCGTTTGTTCAGTTTGCGTCAAGTGCAAATATGTAGTAATTTGCATGAAAATACTAATTTTTATGACGCTTAGGAGGCATAGACATGTATTCGTCTAAAATACGTAAATTTCCTTGTAGGACCTCTGGCTTGAAGCGTTCACTGTAGCCACAATTTCTTTTCGATTGTCAAAATTTTGGTCTCATCTTGTAGTTGTTAGTCTGTTTTTTACGTCAAATACAAATTTGTAGTACTTTTCATAAGAATACTAATTTTTATAAGGTTCCTATTATTTTTGGGGGCAGGTTATGGACACTTTTTCCCTTTACGGCATTGCTGTGGCGTGATTTTTCAATCGATGTGCTATATTTAAGTGTTAATGAATAGATCAGCGTCTGAATTTTCCAAAAAGTATAAATTTGTGGTATTTCGCAAAAGTTTAAGGGCGGGTTTAGTGGTTGAAAGCCAACAAAATCCCAATTTTTCACGTGTCAACTCACCAAAACTTTAAATGGCTTTTTCTCCCCTAAACGTGCGAATTTCGCGTTTTTACGTTTTCATTTGAAGGCATAGCCCAAACTAGTGTTTTAGTGGTCGGAGCATGTTATAGGCAAAATATCTCGAATTTGCTGTTCCTAGAACACGTGCAGTTTTATGCAGATTTTCAGCTTTGATTGCTTACTGTGCCCGTAGTTTTAGTCCGATTGTTGAAATTTTGGTCTTATCTTATAGTTGTGTTTGTTTAGTTTGCGTCAAGTGCAAATCTGTAGTAATTTGCATGTAAATACTAATTTTATGACGCTTAGGAGGCATAGACATGTATTCGTCTAAAATACGTAAATTTCCTTGTAGGACCTCTGGCTTGAATCGTTCACTGTAGCCACAATTTCTTCTCGATTGTCAAAATTTTGGTCTCATCTTGTAGCTGTTAGTCTGTTTTTTACGTCAAATACAAATTTGTAGTACTTTTCATAAGAATACTAATTTTTATAAGGTTCCTATTATTTTTGGGGGCAGGTTATGGACACTTTTTCCTTTTACGGCATTGCTGTGGCGTGATTTTTCAATCGATGTGCTATATTTAAGTGTTAATGAATAGATCAGCGTCTGAATTTTCCAAAAAGTATAAATTTGTGGTATTTCGCAAAAGTTTAAGGGCGGGTTTAGTGGTTGAAAGCCAACAAAATCCCAATTTTTCACGTGTCAACTCACCAAAACTTTAAATGGCTTTTTCTCCCCTTAAACGTGCGAATTTCGCGTTTTTACGTTTTCATTTGAAGGCTTAGCCCAAACTAGTGTTTTGATGGTCGGAACATGTTTAAGGCAAAATATCTCGAATTTGCTGTTCCTAGAACACGTGCAGTTTTTGTGCAGATTTTCAGCTTTGATTGCTTACTGTGCCCGTAGTTTTAATCCGATTGTTGAAATTTTGGTCTTATCTTATAGTTGCGTTTGTTCAGTTTGCGTCAAGTGCAAATATGTAGTAATTTGCATGAAAATACTAATTTTTATGACGCTTAGGAGGCATAGACATGTATTCGTCTAAAATACGTAAATTTCCTTGTAGGACCTCTAGCTTGAATCGTTCACTGTAGCCACAATTTCTTTTCGATTGTCGAAATTTTGGTCTCATCTTGTAGCTGTTAGTCTGTTTTTTACGTCAAATACAAATTTGTAGTACTTTTCATAAGAATACTAATTTTTATAAGGTTCCTATTATTTTTGGGGGCAGGTTATGGACACTTTTTCCCTTTACGGCATTGCTGTGGCGTGATTTTTCAATCGATGTGCTATATTTAAGTGTTAATGAATAGATCAGCGTCTGAATTTTCCAAAAAGTATAAATTTGTGGTATTTCGCAAAAGTTTAAGGGCGGGTTTAGTGGTGGAAAGCCAACAAAATCCCAATTTTTCACGTGTCAACTCACCAAAACTTTAAATGGCTTTTTCTCCCCTCAAACGTGCGAATTTCGCGTTTTTACGTTTTCATTTGAAGGCTTAGCCCAAACTAGTGTTTTGATGGTCGGAACATGTTTTAGGCAAAATATCTCGAATTTGCTGTTCCTAGAACACGTGCAGTTTTTGTGCAGATTTTCAGCTTTGATTGCTTACTGTGCCCGTAGTTTTAATCCGATTGTTGAAATTTTGGTCTTATCTTATAGTTGCGTTTGTTCAGTTTGCTTCAAGTGCAAATATGTAGTAATTTGCATGAAAATACTAATTTTTATGACGCTTAGGAGGCATAGACATGTATTCGTCTAAAATACGTAAATTTCCTTGTAGGACCTCTGGCTTGAATCGTTCACTGTAGCCACAATTTCTTTTCGATTGTCAAAATTTTGGTCTCATCTTGTAGCTGTTAGTCTGTTTTTTACGTCGAATACAAATTTGTAGTACTTTTCATAAGAATACTAATTTTTATAAGGTTCCTATTATTTTTGGGGGCAGATTATGGACACTTTTTCCCTTTAGGGTACTGCTGTGGCGTGATTTTTCAATCGTTGTGCTATATTTAAGTGTTAATGAATAGATCAGCGTCTGAATTTTCCAAAAAGTATAAATTTGTGGTATTTCGCAAAAGTTTAAGGGCGGTTTTAGTGGTTGAAAGCCAACAAAATCCCAATTTTTCACGTGTCAACTCACCAAAACTTTAAATGGCTTTTTCTCCCCTAAACGTGCGAATTTCGCGTTTTTACGTTTTCATTTGAAGGCTTAGCCCAAACTAGTGTTTTGGTGGTCGGAACATGTTTTAGGCAAAATATCTCGAATTTGCTGTTCCTAGAACACGTGCAGTTTTATGCAGATTTTCAGCTTTGATTGCTTACTGTGCCCGTAGTTTTAGTCCGATTGTTGAAATTTTGGTCTTATCTTATAGTTGCGTTTGTTTAGTTTGCGTCAAGTGCAAATATGTAGTAATTTGCATGAAAATACTAATTTTTATGACGCTTAGGAGGCATAGACATGTATTCGTCTAAAATACGTAAATTTCCTTGTAGGACCTCTGGCTTGAATCGTTCACTGTAGCCACAATTTCTTCTCGATTGTCAAAATTTTGGTCTCATCTTGTAGCTGTTAGTCTGTTTTTTACGTCAAATACAAATTTGTAGTACTTTTCATAAGAATACTAATTTTTATAAGGTTCCTATTATTTTTGGGGGCAGGTTATGGACACTTTTTCCCTTTACGGCATTGCTGTGGCGTGATTTTTCAATCGATGTGCTATATTTAAGTGTTAATGAATAGATCAGCGTCTGAATTTTCCAAAAAGTATAAATTTGTGGTATTTCGCAAAAGTTTAAGGGCGGTTTTAGTGGTTGAAAGCCAACAAAATCCCAATTTTTCACGTGTCAACTCACCAAAACTTTAAATGGCTTTTTCTCCCCTAAACGTGCGAATTTCGCGTTTTTACGTTTTCATTTGAAGGCATAGCCCAAACTAGTGTTTTAGTGGTCGGAGCATGTTATAGGCAAAATATCTCGAATTTGCTGTTCCTAGAACACGTGCAGTTTTATGCAGATTTTCAGCTTTGATTGCTTACTGTGCCCGTAGTTTTAGTCCGATTGTTGAAATTTTGGTCTTATCTTATAGTTGCGTTTGTTCAGTTTGCGTCAAGTGCAAATATGTAGTAATTTGCATGAAAATACTAATTTTTATGACGCTTAGGAGGCATAGACATGTATTCGTCTAAAATACGTAAATTTCCTTGTAGGACCTCTGGCTTGAATCGTTCACTGTAGCCACAATTTCTTTTCGATTGTCAAAATTTTGGTCTCATCTTGTAGTTGTTAGTCTGTTTTTTACGTCAAATACAAATTTGTAGTACTTTTCATAAGAATACTAATTTTTATAAGGTTCCTATTATTTTTGGGGGCAGGTTATGGACACTTTTTCCCTTTACGGCATTGCTGTGGCGTGATTTTTCAATCGATGTGCTATAGTTAAGTGTTAATGAATAGATCAGCGTCTGAATTTTCCAAAAAGTATAAATTTGTGGTATTTCGCAAAAGTTTAAGGGCGGGTTTAGTGGTTGAAAGCCAACAAAATCCCAATTTTTCACGTGTCAACTCACCAAAACTTTAAATGGCTTTTTCTCCCCTTAAACGTGCGAATTTCGCGTTTTTACGTTTTCATTTGAAGGCTCTGCCCAAACTAGTGTTTTGGTGGTCGGAACATGTTTTAGGCAAAATATCTCGAATTTGCTGTTCCTAGAACACGTGCAGTTTTATGCAGATTTTCAGCTTTGATTGCTTACTGTGCCCGTAGTTTTAGTCCGATTGTTGAAATTTTGGTCTTATCTTATAGTTGTGTTTGTTTAGTTTGCGTCAAGTGCAAATCTGTAGTAATTTGCATGTAAATACTAATTTTTATGACGCTTAGGAGGCATAGACATGTATTCGTCTAAAATACGTAAATTTCCTTGTAGGACCTCTGGCTTGAATCGTTCACTGTAGCCACAATTTCTTCTCGATTGTCAAAATTTTGGTCTCATCTTGTAGCTGTTAGTCTGTTTTTTACGTCAAATACAAATTTGTAGTACTTTTCATAAGAATACTAATTTTTATAAGGTTCCTATTATTTTTGGGGGCAGGTTATGGACACTTTTTCCCTTTACGGCATTGCTGTGGCGTGATTTTTCAATCGATGTGCTATATTTAAGTGTTAATGAATAGATCAGCGTCTGAATTTTCCAAAAAGTATAAATTTGTGGTATTTCGCAAAAGTTTAAGGGCGGGTTTAGTGGTGGAAAGCCAACAAAATCCCAATTTTTCACGTGTCAACTCACCAAAACTTTAAATGGCTTTTTCTCCCCTCAAACGTGCGAATTTCGCGTTTTTACGTTTTCATTTGAAGGCTTAGCCCAAACTAGTGTTTTGATGGTCGGAACATGTTTTAGGCAAAATATCTCGAATTTGCTGTTCCTAGAACACGTGCAGTTTTTGTGCAGATTTTCAGCTTTGATTGCTTACTGTGCCCGTAGTTTTAATCCGATTGTTGAAATTTTGGTCTTATCTTATAGTTGCGTTTGTTTAGTTTGCGTCAAGTGCAAATATGTAGTAATTTGCATGAAAATACTAATTTTTATGACGCTTAGGAGGCATAGACATGTATTCGTCTAAAATACGTAAATTTCTTTGTAGGACCTCTGGCTTGAATCGTTCACTGTAGCCACAATTTCTTCTCGATTGTCGAAATTTTGGTCTCATCTTGTAGCTGTTAGTCTGTTTTTTACGTCAAATACGAGTTTGTAGTACTTTTCATAAGAATACTAATTTTTATAAGGTTCCTATTATTTTTGGGGGCAGGTTATGGACACTTTTTCCCTTTACGGCATTGCTGTGGCGTGATTTTTCAATCGATGTGCTATATTTAAGTGTTAATGAATAGATCAGCGTCTGAATTTTCCAAAAAGTATAAATTTGTGGTATTTCGCAAAAGTTTAAGGGCGGGTTTAGTGGTTGGAAGCCAACGAAATCCCAATTTTTCACGTGTCAACTCACCAAAACTTTAAATGGCTTTTTCTCCCCTTAAACGTGCGAATTTCGCGTTTTTACGTTTTCATTTGAAGGCTTAGCCCAAACTAGTGTTTTGGTGGTCGGAACATGTTTTAGGCAAAATATCTCGAATTTGCTGTCCCTAGAACACGTGCAGTTTTTGTGCAGATTTTCAGCTCTGATTGCTTACTGTGCCCGTAGTTTTAATCCGATTGTTGAAATTTTGGTCTTATCTTATAGTTGCGTTTGTTTAGTTTGCGTCAAGTGCAAATGTGTAGTATTTGGATGAAAATACTAATTTTTGTGACGCTTAGGAGGCATAGACATGTATTCGTCTAAAATACGTAAATTTCCTTGTAGGACCTCTGGCTTGAATCGTTCACTGTAGCCACAATTTCTTTTCGATTGTCAAAATTTTGGTCTCATCTTGTAGCTGTTAGTCTATTTTTTACGTCAAATACAAATTTGTAGTACTTTTCATAAGAATACTAATTTTTATAAGGTTCCTATTATTTTTGGGGGCAGGTTGTGGACACTTTTTCCCTTTAGAGCATTGCTGTGCCGTGAGTTTTCAATAGATGTGCTATATTTAAGTGTTAAGGTCAGCGTCTGAATTTTCCAAAAAGTATAAATTTGTGATATTTTGCAAAAGTTTAAGGGCGGGTTTAGTGGTTGAAAGCCAACAAAATCCCAATTTTTCACGTGTCAACTCACCAAAACTTTAAATGGCTTTTTCTCCCCTTAAACGTGCGAATTTCGCGTTTTTACGTTTCCATTTGAAGGCTTAGCCCAAACAAGTGTTTTGATGGTCGGAACATGTTTAAGGCAAAATATCTCGAATTTGCTGTTCCTAGAACACGTGCAGTTTTTGTGCAGATTTTCAGCTTTGATTGCTTACTGTGCCCGTAGTTTTAATCCGATTGTTGAAATTTTGGTCTTATCTTATAGTTGCGTTTGTTTAGTTTGCGTCAAGTGCAAATATGTAGTATTTGCATGAAAATACTAATTTTTATGACGCTTGGGAGGCATAGACATGTATTCGTCTAAAATACGTAAATTTCCTTGTAGGACCTCTGGCTTGAATCGTTCACTGTAGCCACAATTTCTTTTCGATTGTCAAAATTTTGGTCTCATCTTGTAGCTGTTAGTCTGTTTTTTACGTCAAATACGAATTTGTAGTACTTTTCATAAGAATACTAATTTTTATAAGGTTCCTATTATTTTTGGGGGCAGGTTATGGACACTTTTTCCCTTTACGGCATTGCTGTTTAGTGATTTTTCAATCGATGTGCTATATTTAAGTGTTAATGAATAGATCAGCGTCTGAATTTTCCAAAAAGTATAGATTTGTGGTATTTCGCCAAAGTTTAAGGGCGGGTTTAGTGGTTGAAAGCCAACAAAATCCCAATTTTTCACGTGTCAACTCACCAAAACTTTAAATGGCTTTTTCTCCCCTTAAACGTGCGAATTTCGCGTTTTTACGTTTTCGTTTGAAGGCTTAGCTCAAACTAGTGTTTTGATGGTCGGAACATGTTTAAGGCAAAATATCTCGAATTTGCTGTTCCTAGAACACGTGCAGTTTTTGTGCAGATTTTCAGCTTTGATTGCTTACTGTGCCCGTAGTTTTAATCCGATTGTTGAAATTTTGGTCTTATCTTATAGTTGCGTTTGTTCAGTTTGCGTCAAGTGCAAATATGTAGTAATTTGCATGAAAATACTAATTTTTATGACGCTTAGGAGGCATAGACATGTATTCGTCTAAAATACGTAAATTTCCTTGTAGGACCTCTGGCTTGAATCGTTCACTGTAGCCACAATTTCTTTTCGATTGTCGAAATTTTGGTCTCATCTTGTAGCTGTTAGTCTGTTTTTTACGCCAAATACAAATTTGTAGTACTTTTCATAAGAATACTAATTTTTATAAGGTTCCTATTATTTTTGGGGGCAGGTTATGGACACTTTTTCCCTTTACGGCATTGCTGTGGCGTGATTTTTCAATCGATATGCTATATTTAAGTGTTAATGAATAGATCAGCGTCTGAATTTTCCAATAAGTATAAATTTGTGGTATTTCGCAAAAGTTTAAGGGCGGGTTTGGTGGTTGAAAGCCAACAAAATCCCAATTTTTCACGTGTCAACTCACCAAAACTTTAAATGGCTTTTTCTCCCCTTAAACGTGCGAATTTCGCGTTTTTACGTTTTCATTTGAAGGCTTAGCTCAAACTAGTGTTTTGATGGTCGGTACATGTTTAAGGCAAAATATCTCGAATTTGCTGTTCCTAGAACACGTGCAGTTTTTGTGTAGATTTTCAGCTTTGATTGCTTACTGTGCCCGTAGTTTTAATCCGATTGTTAAAATTTTGGTCTTATCTTATAGTTGCGTTTGTTTAGTTTGCGTCAAGTGCAAATATGTAGTATTTGCATGAAAATACTAATTTTTATGACGCGTAGGAGGCATAGACATGTATTCGTCTAAAATACGTAAATTTTCTTGTAGGACCTCTGGCTTGAATCGTTCACTGTAGCCACAATTTCTTCTCGATTGTCGAAATTTTGGTCTCATCTTGTAGCTGTTAGTCTGTTTTTTACGTCAAATACAAATTTGTAGTACTTTTCATAAGAATACTAATTTTTATAAGGTTCCTATTATTTTTGGGGGCAGGTTATGGACACTTTTTCCCTTTACGGCATTGCTGTTTAGTGATTTTTCAATCGATGTGCTATATTTAAGTGTTAATGAATAGATCAGCGTCTGAATTTTCCAAAAGGTATAAATTTGGGGTATTTCGCAAAAGTTTAAGGGCGGGTTTAGTGGTTGAAAGCCAAAAAAATCCCAATTTTTCACGTGTCAACTCACCAAAACTTTAAATGGCTTTTTCTCCCCTTAAACGTGCGAATTTCGCGTTTTTACGTTTTCATTTGAAGGCTTAGCTCAAACTAGTGTTTTGATGGTCGGAACATGTTTTAGGCAAAATATCTCGAATTTGCTGTTCCTAGAACACGTGCAGTTTTTGTGCAGATTTTCAGCTTTGATTGCTTACTGTGCCCGTAGTTTTAATCCGATTGTTGAAATTTTGGTCTTATCTTATAGTTGCGTTTGTTTAGTTTGCGTCAAGTGCAAATATGTAGTAATTTGCATGAAAATACTAATTTTTATGACGCTTAGGAAGCATAGACATGTATTCGTCTAAAATACGTAAATTTCTTTGTAGGACCTCTGGCTTGAATCGTTCACTGTAGCCACAATTTCTTTTCGATTGTCAAAATTTTGGTCTCATCTTGTAGCTGTTAGTCTGTTTTTTACGTCAAATACGAGTTTGTAGTACTTTTCATAAGAATACTAATTTTTATAAGGTTCCTATTATTTTTGGGGGCAGGTTATGGACACTTTTTCCCTTTACGGCATTGCTGTGGCGTGATTTTTCAATCGATGTGCTATATTTAAGTGTTAATGAATAGATCAGCGTCTGAATTTTCCAAAAAGTATAAATTTGTGGTATTTCGCAAAAGTTTAAGGGCGGGTTTAGTGGTTGGAAGCCAACGAAATCCCAATTTTTCACGTGTCAACTCACCAAAACTTTAAATGGCTTTTTCTCCCCTTAAACGTGCGAATTTCGCGTTTTTACGTTTTCATTTGAAGGCTTAGCCCAAACTAGTGTTTTGGTGGTCGGAACATGTTTTAGGCAAAATATCTCGAATTTGCTGTCCCTAGAACACGTGCAGTTTTTGTGCAGATTTTCAGCTCTGATTGCTTACTGTGCCCGTAGTTTTAATCCGATTGTTGAAATTTTGGTCTTATCTTATAGTTGCGTTTGTTTAGTTTGCGTCAAGTGCAAATGTGTAGTATTTGGATGAAAATACTAATTTTTATGACGCTTAGGAGGCATAGACATGTATTCGTCTAAAATACGTAAATTTCCTTGTAGGACCTCTGGCTTGAATTGTTCACTGTAGCCACAATTTCTTTTCGATTGTCGAAATTTTGGTCTCATCTTGTAGCTGTTAGTCTGTTTTTTACGTCAAATACAAATTTGTAGTACTTTTCATAAGAATACTAATTTTTATAAGGTTCCTATTATTTTTGGGGGCAGGTTATGGACACTTTTTCCCTTTACGGCATTGCTGTTTAGTGATTTTTCAATCGATGTGCTATATTTAAGTGTTAATGAATAGATCAGCGTCTGAATTTTCCAAAAAATATAGATTTGTGGTATTTCGCCAAAGTTTAAGGGCGGGTTTAGTGGTTGAAAGCCAACAAAATCCCAATTTTTCACGTGTCAACTCACCAAAACTTTAAATGGCTTTTTCTCCCCTTAAACGTGCGAATTTCGCGTTTTTACGTTTTCATTTGAAGGCTTAGCTCAAACTAGTGTTTTGATGGTCGGAACATGTTTAAGGCAAAATATCTCGAATTTGCTGTTCCTAGAACACGTGCAGTTTTTGTGCAGATTTTCAGCTTTGATTGCTTACTGTGCCCGTAGTTTTAATCCGATTGTTGAAATTTTGGTCTTATCTTATAGTTGCGTTTGTTCAGTTTGCGTCAAGTGCAAATATGTAGTAATTTGCATGAAAATACTAATTTTTATGACGCTTAGGAGGCATAGACATGTATTCGTCTAAAATACGTAAATTTCCTTGTAGGACCTCTGGCTTGAATCGTTCACTGTAGCCACAATTTCTTTTCGATTGTCGAAATTTTGGTCTCATCTTGTAGCTGTTAGTCTGTTTTTTACGCCAAATACAAATTTGTAGTACTTTTCATAAGAATACTAATTTTTATAAGGTTCCTATTATTTTTGGGGGCAGGTTATGGACACTTTTTCCCTTTACGGCATTGCTGTGGCGTGATTTTTCAATCGATATGCTATATTTAAGTGTTAATGAATAGATCAGCGTCTGAATTTTCCAATAAGTATAAATTTGTGGTATTTCGCAAAAGTTTAAGGGCGGGTTTGGTGGTTGAAAGCCAACAAAATCCCAATTTTTCACGTGTCAACTCACCAAAACTTTAAATGGCTTTTTCTCCCCTTAAACGTGCGAATTTCGCGTTTTTACGTTTTCATTTGAAGGCTTAGCTCAAACTAGTGTTTTGATGGTCGGTACATGTTTAAGGCAAAATATCTCGAATTTGCTGTTCCTAGAACACGTGCAGTTTTTGTGTAGATTTTCAGCTTTGATTGCTTACTGTGCCCGTAGTTTTAATCCGATTGTTAAAATTTTGGTCTTATCTTATAGTTGCGTTTGTTTAGTTTGCGTCAAGTGCAAATATGTAGTATTTGCATGAAAATACTAATTTTTATGACGCGTAGGAGGCATAGACATGTATTCGTCTAAAATACGTAAATTTTCTTGTAGGACCTCTGGCTTGAATCGTTCACTGTAGCCACAATTTCTTCTCGATTGTCGAAATTTTGGTCTCATCTTGTAGCTGTTAGTCTGTTTTTTACGTCAAATACAAATTTGTAGTACTTTTCATAAGAATACTAATTTTTATAAGGTTCCTATTATTTTTGGGGGCAGGTTATGGACACTTTTTCCCTTTACGGCATTGCTGTTTAGTGATTTTTCAATCGATGTGCTATATTTAAGTGTTAATGAATAGATCAGCGTCTGAATTTTCCAAAAGGTATAAATTTGGGGTATTTCGCAAAAGTTTAAGGGCGGGTTTAGTGGTTGAAAGCCAAAAAAATCCCAATTTTTCACGTGTCAACTCACCAAAACTTTAAATGGCTTTTTCTCCCCTTAAACGTGCGAATTTCGCGTTTTTACGTTTTCATTTGAAGGCTTAGCTCAAACTAGTGTTTTGATGGTCGGAACATGTTTTAGGCAAAATATCTCGAATTTGCTGTTCCTAGAACACGTGCAGTTTTTGTGCAGATTTTCAGCTTTGATTGCTTACTGTGCCCGTAGTTTTAATCCGATTGTTGAAATTTTGGTCTTATCTTATAGTTGCGTTTGTTTAGTTTGCGTCAAGTGCAAATATGTAGTAATTTGCATGAAAATACTAATTTTTATGACGCTTAGGAAGCATAGACATGTATTCGTCTAAAATACGTAAATTTCTTTGTAGGACCTCTGGCTTGAATCGTTCACTGTAGCCACAATTTCTTTTCGATTGTCAAAATTTTGGTCTCATCTTGTAGCTGTTAGTCTGTTTTTTACGTCAAATACGAGTTTGTAGTACTTTTCATAAGAATACTAATTTTTATAAGGTTCCTATTATTTTTGGGGGCAGGTTATGGACACTTTTTCCCTTTACGGCATTGCTGTGGCGTGATTTTTCAATCGATGTGCTATATTTAAGTGTTAATGAATAGATCAGCGTCTGAATTTTCCAAAAAGTATAAATTTGTGGTATTTCGCAAAAGTTTAAGGGCGGGTTTAGTGGTTGGAAGCCAACGAAATCCCAATTTTTCACGTGTCAACTCACCAAAACTTTAAATGGCTTTTTCTCCCCTTAAACGTGCGAATTTCGCGTTTTTACGTTTTCATTTGAAGGCTTAGCCCAAACTAGTGTTTTGGTGGTCGGAACATGTTTTAGGCAAAATATCTCGAATTTGCTGTCCCTAGAACACGTGCAGTTTTTGTGCAGATTTTCAGCTCTGATTGCTTACTGTGCCCGTAGTTTTAATCCGATTGTTGAAATTTTGGTCTTATCTTATAGTTGCGTTTGTTTAGTTTGCGTCAAGTGCAAATGTGTAGTATTTGGATGAAAATACTAATTTTTATGACGCTTAGGAGGCATAGACATGTATTCGTCTAAAATACGTAAATTTCCTTGTAGGACCTCTGGCTTGAATCGTTCACTGTAGCCACAATTTCTTTTCGATTGTCAAAATTTTGGTCTCATCTTGTAGCTGTTAGTCTGTTTTTTACGTCAAATACGAATTTGTAGTACTTTTCATAAGAATACTAATTTTTATAAGGTTCCTATTATTTTTGGGGGCAGGTTATGGACACTTTTTCCCTTTACGGCATTGCTGTTTAGTGATTTTTCAATCGATGTGCTATATTTAAGTGTTAATGAATAGATCAGCGTCTGAATTTTCCATAAAGTATAAATTTGTGGTATTTCGCAAAAGTTTAAGGGCGGGTTTAGTGGTTGAAAGCCAACAAAATCCCAATTTTTCACGTGTCAACTCACCAAAACTTTAAATGGCTTTTTCTCCCCTTAAACGTGCGAATTTCGCGTTTTTACGTTTCCATTTGAAGGCTTAGCCCAAACTAGTGTTTTGATGGTCGGAACATGTTTAAGGCAAAATATCTCGAATTTGCTGTTCCTAGAACACGTGCAGTTTTTGTGCAGATTTTCAGCTTTGATTGCTTACTGTGCCCGTAGTTTTAATCCGATTGTTGAAATTTTGGTCTTATCTTATAGTTGCGTTTGTTCAGTTTGCGTCAAGTGCAAATGTGTAGTAATTTGCATGAAAATACTAATTTTTATGACGCTTAGGAGGCATAGACATGTATTCGTCTAAAATACGTAAATTTCCTTGTAGGACCTCTGGCTTGAATCGTTCACTGTAGCCACAATTTCTTTTCGATTGTCGAAATTTTGGTCTCATCTTGTAGCTGTTAGTCTGTTTTTTACGTCAAACACGAATTTGTAGTACTTTTCATAAGAATACTAATTTTTATAAGGTTCCTATTATTTTTGGGGGCAGGTTATGGACACTTTTTCCCTTTACGGCATTGCTGTGGCGTGATTTTTCAATCGATGTGCTATATTTAAGTGTTAATGAATAGATCAGCGTCTGAATTTTCCAAAAAGTATAAATTTGTGGTATTTCGCAAAAGTTTAAGGGCGGGTTTAGTGGTGGAAAGCCAACAAAATCCCAATTTTTCACGTGTCAACTCACCAAAACTTTAAATGGCTTTTTCTCCCCTCAAACGTGCGAATTTCGCGTTTTTACGTTTTCATTTGAAGGCTTAGCCCAAACTAGTGTTTTGATGGTCGGAACATGTTTTAGGCAAAATATCTCGAATTTGCTGTTCCTAGAACACGTGCAGTTTTTGTGCAGATTTTCAGCTTTGATTGCTTACTGTGCCCGTAGTTTTAATCCGATTGTTGAAATTTTGGTCTTATCTTATAGTTGCGTTTGTTTAGTTTGCGTCAAGTGCAAATATGTAGTATTTGCATGAAAATACCAATTTTTATGACGCTTGGGAGGCATAGACATGTATTCGTCTAAAATACGTAAATTTCCTTGTAGGACCTCTGGCTTGAATCGTTCACTGTAGCCACAATTTCTTTTCGATTGTCGAAATTTTGGTCTCATCTTGTAGCTGTTAGTCTGTTTTTTACGCCAAATACAAATTTGTAGTACTTTTCATAAGAATACTAATTTTTATAAGGTTCCTATTATTTTTGGGGGCAGGTTATGGACACTTTTTCCCTTTACGGCATTGCTGTTTAGTGATTTTTCAATCGATGTGCTATATTTAAGTGTTAATGAATAGATCAGCGTCTGAATTTTCCAAAAAGTATAAATTTGTGGTATTTCGCCAAAGTTTAAGGGCGGGTTTAGTGGTTGAAAGCCAACAAAATCCCAATTTTTCACGTGTCAACTCACCAAAACTTTAAATGGCTTTTTCTCCCCTTAAACGTGCGAATTTCGCGTTTTTACGTTTTCATTTGAAGGCTCTGCCCAAACTAGTGTTTTGATGGTCGGAACATGTTTAAGGCAAAATATCTCGAATTTGCTGTTCCTAGAACACGTGCAGTTTTTGTGCAGATTTTCAGCTTTGATTGCTTACTGTGCCCGTAGTTTTAATCCGATTGTTGAAATTTTGGTCTTATCTTATAGTTGCGTTTGTTCAGTTTGCGTCAAGTGCAAATATGTAGTAATTTGCATGAAAATACTAATTTTTATGACGCTTAGGAGGCATAGACATGTATTCGTCTAAAATACGTAAATTTCCTTGTAGGACCTCTGGCTTGAATCGTTCACTGTAGCCACAATTTCTTTTCGATTGTCGAAATTTTGGTCTCATCTTGTAGCTGTTAGTCTGTTTTTTACGTCAAATACGAGTTTGTAGTACTTTTCATAAGAATACTAATTTTTATAAGGTTCCTATTATTTTTGGGGGCAGGTTATGGACACTTTTTCCCTTTACGGCATTGCTGTGGCGTGATTTTTCAATCGATGTGCTATATTTAAGTGTTAATGAATAGATCAGCGTCTGAATTTTCCAAAAAGTATAAATTTGTGGTATTTCGCAAAAGTTTAAGGGCGGGTTTAGTGGTTGGAAGCCAACGAAATCCCAATTTTTCACGTGTCAACTCACCAAAACTTTAAATGGCTTTTTCTCCCCTTAAACGTGCGAATTTCGCGTTTTTACGTTTTCATTTGAAGGCTTAGCCCAAACTAGTGTTTTGGTGGTCGGAACATGTTTTAGGCAAAATATCTCGAATTTGCTGTCCCTAGAACACGTGCAGTTTTTGTGCAGATTTTCAGCTCTGATTGCTTACTGTGCCCGTAGTTTTAATCCGATTGTTGAAATTTTGGTCTTATCTTATAGTTGCGTTTGTTTAGTTTGCGTCAAGTGCAAATGTGTAGTATTTGGATGAAAATACTAATTTTTATGACGCTTAGGAGGCATAGACATGTATTCGTCTAAAATACGTAAATTTCCTTGTAGGACCTCTGGCTTGAATCGTTCACTGTAGCCACAATTTCTTTTCGATTGTCAAAATTTTGGTCTCATCTTGTAGCTGTTAGTCTGTTTTTTACGTCAAATACGAATTTGTAGTACTTTTCATAAGAATACTAATTTTTATAAGGTTCCTATTATTTTTGGGGGCAGGTTATGGACACTTTTTCCCTTTACGGCATTGCTGTTTAGTGATTTTTCAATCGATGTGCTATATTTAAGTGTTAATGAATAGATCAGCGTCTGAATTTTCCATAAAGTATAAATTTGTGGTATTTCGCAAAAGTTTAAGGGCGGGTTTAGTGGTTGAAAGCCAACAAAATCCCAATTTTTCACGTGTCAACTCACCAAAACTTTAAATGGCTTTTTCTCCCCTTAAACGTGCGAATTTCGCGTTTTTACGTTTCCATTTGAAGGCTTAGCCCAAACTAGTGTTTTGATGGTCGGAACATGTTTAAGGCAAAATATCTCGAATTTGCTGTTCCTAGAACACGTGCAGTTTTTGTGCAGATTTTCAGCTTTGATTGCTTACTGTGCCCGTAGTTTTAATCCGATTGTTGAAATTTTGGTCTTATCTTATAGTTGCGTTTGTTCAGTTTGCGTCAAGTGCAAATGTGTAGTAATTTGCATGAAAATACTAATTTTTATGACGCTTAGGAGGCATAGACATGTATTCGTCTAAAATACGTAAATTTCCTTGTAGGACCTCTGGCTTGAATCGTTCACTGTAGCCACAATTTCTTTTCGATTGTCGAAATTTTGGTCTCATCTTGTAGCTGTTAGTCTGTTTTTTACGTCAAACACGAATTTGTAGTACTTTTCATAAGAATACTAATTTTTATAAGGTTCCTATTATTTTTGGGGGCAGGTTATGGACACTTTTTCCCTTTACGGCATTGCTGTGGCGTGATTTTTCAATCGATGTGCTATATTTAAGTGTTAATGAATAGATCAGCGTCTGAATTTTCCAAAAAGTATAAATTTGTGGTATTTCGCAAAAGTTTAAGGGCGGGTTTAGTGGTGGAAAGCCAACAAAATCCCAATTTTTCACGTGTCAACTCACCAAAACTTTAAATGGCTTTTTCTCCCCTCAAACGTGCGAATTTCGCGTTTTTACGTTTTCATTTGAAGGCTTAGCCCAAACTAGTGTTTTGATGGTCGGAACATGTTTTAGGCAAAATATCTCGAATTTGCTGTTCCTAGAACACGTGCAGTTTTTGTGCAGATTTTCAGCTTTGATTGCTTACTGTGCCCGTAGTTTTAATCCGATTGCTGAAATTTTGGTCTTATCTTATAGTTGCGTTTGTTTAGTTTGCGTCAAGTGCAAATATGTAGTAATTTGCATGAAAATACTAATTTTTATGACGCTTAGGAGGCATAGACATGTATTCGTCTAAAATACGTAAATTTCTTTGTAGGACCTCTGGCTTGAATCGTTCACTGTAGCCACAATTTCTTCTCGATTGTCAAAATTTTGGTCTCATCTTGTAGCTGTTAGTCTGTTTTTTACGTCAAATACGAGTTTGTAGTACTTTTCATAAGAATACTAATTTTTATAAGGTTCCTATTATTTTTGGCGGCAGGTTATGGACACTTTTTCCCTTTACGGCATTGCTGTGGCGTGATTTTTCAATCGATGTGCTATATTTAAGTGTTAATGAATAGATCAGCGTCTGAATTTTCCAAAAAGTATAAATTTGTGGTATTTCGCAAAAGTTTAAGGGCGGGTTTAGTGGTTGGAAGCCAACGAAATCCCAATTTTTCACGTGTCAACTCACCAAAACTTTAAATGGCTTTTTCTCCCCTTAAACGTGCGAATTTCGCGTTTTTACGTTTTCATTTGAAGGCTTAGCCCAAACTAGTGTTTTGGTGGTCGGAACATGTTTTAGGCAAAATATCTCGAATTTGCTGTCCCTAGAACACGTGCAGTTTTTGTGCAGATTTTCAGCTCTGATTGCTTACTGTGCCCGTAGTTTTAATCCGATTGTTGAAATTTTGGTCTTATCTTATAGTTGCGTTTGTTTAGTTTGCGTCAAGTGCAAATATGTAGTATTTGCATGAAAATACCAATTTTTATGACGCTTGGGAGGCATAGACATGTATTCGTCTAAAATACGTAAATTTCCTTGTAGGACCTCTGGCTTGAATCGTTCACTGTAGCCACAATTTCTTTTCGATTGTCGAAATTTTGGTCTCATCTTGTAGCTGTTAGTCTGTTTTTTACGCCAAATACAAATTTGTAGTACTTTTCATAAGAATACTAATTTTTATAAGGTTCCTATTATTTTTGGGGGCAGGTTATGGACACTTTTTCCCTTTACGGCATTGCTGTTTAGTGATTTTTCAATCGATGTGCTATATTTAAGTGTTAATGAATAGATCAGCGTCTGAATTTTCCAAAAAGTATAAATTTGTGGTATTTCGCCAAAGTTTAAGGGCGGGTTTAGTGGTTGAAAGCCAACAAAATCCCAATTTTTCACGTGTCAACTCACCAAAACTTTAAATGGCTTTTTCTCCCCTTAAACGTGCGAATTTCGCGTTTTTACGTTTTCATTTGAAGGCTCTGCCCAAACTAGTGTTTTGATGGTCGGAACATGTTTAAGGCAAAATATCTCGAATTTGCTGTTCCTAGAACACGTGCAGTTTTTGTGCAGATTTTCAGCTTTGATTGCTTACTGTGCCCGTAGTTTTAATCCGATTGTTGAAATTTTGGTCTTATCTTATAGTTGCGTTTGTTCAGTTTGCGTCAAGTGCAAATATGTAGTAATTTGCATGAAAATACTAATTTTTATGACGCTTAGGAGGCATAGACATGTATTCGTCTAAAATACGTAAATTTCCTTGTAGGACCTCTGGCTTGAATCGTTCACTGTAGCCACAATTTCTTTTCGATTGTCGAAATTTTGGTCTCATCTTGTAGCTGTTAGTCTGTTTTTTACGCCAAATACAAATTTGTAGTACTTTTCATAAGAATACTAATTTTTATAAGGTTCCTATTATTTTTGGGGGCAGGTTATGGACACTTTTTCCCTTTACGGCATTGCTGTTTAATGATTTTTCAATCGATGTGCTATATTTAAGTGTTAATGAATAGATCAGCGTCTGAATTTTCCAAAAAGTATAAATTTGTGGTATTTCGCAAAAGTTTAAGGGCGGGTTTAGTGGTTGAAGGCCAACAAAATCCCAATTTTTCACGTGTCAACTCACCAAAACTTTAAATGGCTTTTTCTCCCCTTAAACGTGCGAGTTTCGCGTTTTTACGTTTTCATTTGAAGGCTTAGCTCAAACTAGTGTTTTGATGGTCGGAACATGTTTAAGGCAAAATATCTCGAATTTGCTGTTCCTAGAACACGTGCAGTTTTTGTGCAGATTTTCAGCTTTGATTGCTTACTGTGCCCGTAGTTTTAATCCGATTGTTGAAATTTTGGTCTTATCTTATAGTTGCGTTTGTTTAGTTTGCGTCAAGTGCAAATATGTAGTAATTTGCATGAAAATACTAATTTTTATGACGCTTAGGAAGCATAGACATGTATTCGTCTAAAATACGTAAATTTCTTTGTAGGACCTCTGGCTTGAATCGTTCACTGTAGCCACAATTTCTTCTCGATTGTCAAAATTTTGGTCTCATCTTGTAGCTGTTAGTCTGTTTTTTACGTCAAATACGAGTTTGTAGTACTTTTCATAAGAATACTAATTTTTATAAGGTTCCTATTATTTTTGGGGGCAGGTTATGGACACTTTTTCCCTTTAGGGCATTGCTGTGGCGTGATATTTTTCAATCGATGTGCTATATTTAAGTGTTAATGAATAGATCAGCGTCTGAATTTTCCAAAAAGTATAGATTTGTGGTATTTTGCAAAAGTTTAAGGGCGGGTTTAGTGGTTGGAAGCCAACGAAATCCCAATTTTTCACGTGTCAACTCACCAAAACTTTAAATGGCTTTTTCTCCCCTTAAACGTGCGAATTTCGCGTTTTTACGTTTTCATTTGAAGGCTTAGCCCAAACTAGTGTTTTGGTGGTCGGAACATGTTTTAGGCAAAATATCTCGAATTTGCTGTCCCTAGAACACGTGCAGTTTTTGTGCAGATTTTCAGCTCTGATTGCTTACTGTGCCCGTAGTTTTAATCCGATTGTTGAAATTTTGGTCTTATCTTATAGTTGCGTTTGTTTAGTTTGCGTCAAGTGCAAATGTGTAGTATTTGGATGAAAATACTAATTTTTATGACGCTTAGGAGGCATAGACATGTATTCGTCTAAAATACGTAAATTTCCTTGTAGGACCTCTGGCTTGAATCGTTCACTGTAGCCACAATTTCTTTTCGATTGTCAAAATTTTGGTCTCATCTTGTAGCTGTTAGTCTGTTTTTTACGTCAAATACAAATTTGTAGTACTTTTCATAAGAATACTAATTTTTATAAGGTTCCTATTATTTTTGGGGGCAGGTTATGGACACTTTTTCCCTTTAGGGCATTGCTGTGGCGTGAGTTTTCAATAGATGTGCTATATTTAAGTGTTAAGGTCAGCGTCTGAATTTTCCAAAAAGTATAAATTTGTGATATTTTGCAAAAGTTTAAGGGCGGGTTTAGTGGTTGAAAGCCAACAAAATCCCAATTTTTCACGTGTCAACTCACCAAAACTTTAAATGGCTTTTTCTCCCCTTAAACGTGCGAATTTCGCGTTTTTACGTTTCCATTTGAAGGCTTAGCCCAAACAAGTGTTTTGATGGTCGGAACATGTTTAAGGCAAAATATCTCGAATTTGCTGTTCCTAGAACACGTGCAGTTTTTGTGCAGATTTTCAGCTTTGATTGCTTACTGTGCCCGTAGTTTTAATCCGATTGTTGAAATTTTGGTCTTATCTTATAGTTGCGTTTGTTTAGTTTACGTCAAGTGCAAATATGTAGTATTTGCATGAAAATACTAATTTTTATGACGCTTGGGAGGTATAGACATGTATTCGTCTAAAATACGTAAATTTCCTTGTAGGACCTCTGGCTTGAATCGTTCACTGTAGCCACAATTTCTTTTCGATTGTCGAAATTTTGGTCTCATCTTGTAGCTGTTAGTCTGCTTTTTACGCCAAATAAAAATTTGTAGTACTTTTCATAAGAATACTAATTTTTATAAGGTTCCTAGTAATTTTGGGGGCAGGTTATGGACACTTTTTCCCTTTACGGCATTGCTGTGGCGTGATTTTTCAATCGATGTGCTATATTTAAGTGTTAATGAATAGATCAGCGTCTGAATCTTCCAAAAGGTATAAATTTGTGGTATTTCGCAAAAGTTTAAGGGCGGGTTTAGTGGTTGAAGGCCAACAAAATCCCAATTTTTCACGTGTCAACTCACCAAAACTTTAAATGGCTTTTTCTCCCCTTAAACGTGCGAATTTCGCGTTTTTACGTTTTCATTTGAAGGCTTAGCTCAAACTAGTGTTTTGATGGTCGGAACATGTTTAAGGCAAAATATCTCGAATTTGCTGTTCCTAGAACACGTGCAGTTTTTGTGCAGATTTTCAGCTTTGATTGCTTACTGTGCCCGTAGTTTTAATCCGATTGTTGAAATTTTGGTCTTATCTTATAGTTGCGTTTGTTTCGTTTGCGTCAAGTGCAAATATGTAGTAATTTGCATGAAAATACTAATTTTTATGACGCTTAGGAGGCATAGACATGTATTCGTCTAAAATACGTAAATTTCTTTGTAGGACCTCTGGCTTGAATCGTTCACTGTAGCCACAATTTCTTCTCGATTGTCAGAATTTTGGTCTCATCTTGTAGCTGTTAGTCTGTTTTTAACGTCAAATACGAGTTTGTAGTACTTTTCATAAGAATACTAATTTTTATAAGGTTCCTATTATTTTTGGGGGCAGGTTATGGACACTTTTTCCCTTTAGGGCATTGCTGTGGCGTGATTTTTCAATCGATGTGCTATATTTAAGTGTTAATGAATAGATCAGCGTCTGAATTTTCCAAAAAGTATAAATTTGTGGTATTTCGCAAAAGTTTAAGGGCGGGTTTAGTGGTTGGAAGCCAATGAAATCCCAATTTTTCACGTGTCAACTCACCAAAACTTTAAATGGCTTTTTCTCCCCTTAAACGTGCGAATTTCGCGTTTTTACGTTTTCATTTGAAGGCTTAGCCCAAACTAGTGTTTTGGTGGTCGGAACATGTTTTAGGCAAAATATCTCGAATTTGCTGTCCCTAGAACACGTGCAGTTTTTGTGCAGATTTTCAGCTTTGATTGCTTACTGTGCCCGTAGTTTTAATCCGATTGTTGAAATTTTGGTCTTATCTTATAGTTGCGTTTGTTTAGTTTGCGTCAAGTGCAAATATGTAGTATTTGGATGAAAATACTAATTTTTATGACGCTTAGGAGGCATAGACATGTATTCGTCTAAAATACGTAAATTTCCTTGTAGGACCTCTGGCTTGAATCGTTCACTGTAGCCACAATTTCTTTTCGATTGTCAAAATTTTGGTCTCATCTTGTAGCTGTTAGTCTGTTTTTTACGTCAAATACAAATTTGTAGTAATTTCATAAGAATACTAATTTTTATAAGGTTCCTATTATTTTTGGGGGCAGGTTATGGACACTTTTTCCCTTTAGGGCATTGCTGTGGCGTGAGTTTTCAATAGATGTGCTATATTTAAGTGTTAAGGTCAGCGTCTGAATTTTCCAAAAAGTATAAATTTGTGATATTTTGCAAAAGTTTAAGGGCGGGTTTAGTGGTTGAAAGCCAACAAAATCCCAATTTTTCACGTGTCAACTCACCAAAACTTTAAATGGCTTTTTCTCCCCTTAAACGTGCGAATTTCGCGTTTTTACGTTTTCATTTGAAGGCTTAGCTCAAACTAGTGTTTTGATGGTCGGAACATGTTTAAGGCAAAATATCTCGAATTTGCTGTTCCTAGAACACGTGCAGTTTTTGTGCAGATTTTCAGCTTTGATTGCTTACTGTGCCCGTAGTTTTAATCCGATTGTTGAAATTTTGGTCTTATCTTATAGTTGCGTTTGTTTAGTTTGCGTCAAGTGCAAATATGTAGTAATTTGCATGAAAATACTAATTTTTATGACGCTTAGGAGGCATAGACATGTATTCGTCTAAAATACGTAAATTTCTTTGTAGGACCTCTGGCTTGAATCGTTCACTGTAGCCACAATTTCTTCTCGATTGTCAAAATTTTGGTCTCATCTTGTAGCTGTTAGTCTGTTTTTTACGTCAAATACGAGTTTGTAGTACTTTTCATAAGAATACTAATTTTTATAAGGTTCCTATTATTTTTGGGGGCAGGTTATGGACACTTTTTCCCTTTACGGCATTGCTGTGGCGTGATTTTTCAATCGATGTGCTATATTTAAGTGTTAATGAATAGATCAGCGTCTGAATTTTCCAAAAAGTATAAATTTGTGGTATTTCGCAAAAGTTTAAGGGCGGGTTTGGTGGTTGAAAGCCAACAAAATCCCAATTTTTCACGTGTCAACTCACCAAAACTTTAAATGGCTTTTTCTCCCCTTAAACGTGCGAATTTCGCGTTTTTACGTTTTCATTTGAAGGCTTAGCTCAAACTAGTGTTTTGATGGTCGGAACATGTTTAAGGCAAAATATCTCGAATTTGCTGTTCCTAGAACACGTGCAGTTTTTGTGCAGATTTTCAGCTTTGATTGCTTACTGTGCCCGTAGTTTTAATCCGATTGTTGAAATTTTGGTCTTATCTTATAGTTGCGTTTGTTTAGTTTGCGTCAAGTGCAAATATGTAGTATTTGCATGAAAATACTAATTTTTATGACGCGTAGGAGGCATAGACATGTATTCGTCTAAAATACGTAAATTTCCTTGTAGGACCTCTGGCTTGAATCGTTCACTGTAGCCACAATTTCTTTTCGATTGTCGAAATTTCGGTCTCATCTTGTAGCTTTTAGTCTGTTTTTTACGTCAAATACAAATTTGTAGTACTTTTTATAAGAATACTAATTTTTATAAGGTTCCTATTATTTTTGGGGGCAGGTTATGGACACTTTTTCCCTTTAGGGCATTGCTGTGGCGTGATTTTTCAATCGATGTGCTATATTTAAGTGTTAATGAATAGATCAGCGTCTGAATTTTCCAAAAAATATAAATTTGTGGTATTTCGCAAAAGTTTAAGGGCGGGTTTGGTGGTTGGAAGCCAACGAAATCCCAATTTTTCACGTGTCAACTCACCAAAACTTTAAATGGCTTTTTCTCCCCTTAAACGTGCGAATTTCGCGTTTTTACGTTTTCATTTGAAGGCTTAGCTCAAACTAGTGTTTTGGTGGTCGGAACATGTTTTAGGCAAAATATCTCGAATTTGCTGTCCCTAGAACACGTGCAGTTTTTGTGCAGATTTTCAGCTCTGATTGCTTACTGTGCCCGTAGTTTTAATCCGATTGTTGAAATTTTGGTCTTATCTTATAGTTGCGTTTGTTTCGTTTGCGTCAAGTGCAAATATGTAGTATTTGGATGAAAATACTAATTTTTATGACGCTTAGGAGGCGTAGACATGTATTCGTCTAAAATACGTAAATTTCCTTGTAGGACCTCTGGCTTGAATCGTTCACTGTAGCCACAATTTCTTTTCGATTGTCAAAATTTTGGTCTCATCTTGTAGCTGTTAGTCTGTTGTTTACGTCAAATACAAATTTGTAGTACTTTTCATAAGAATACTAATTTTTATAAGGTTCCTATTATTTTTGGGGGCAGGTTATGGACACTTTTTCCCTTTAGGGCATTGCTGTGGCGTGAGTTTTCAATAGATGTGCTATATTTAAGTGTTAATGAGTAGATCAGCGTCTGAATTTTCCAAAAAGTATAAATTTGTGGTATTTTGCAAAAGTTTAAGGGCGGGTTTAGTGGTTGAAAGCCAACAAAATCCCAATTTTTCACGTGTCAACTCACCAAAACTTTAAATGGCTTTTTCTCCCCTTAAACGTGCGAATTTCGCGTTTTTACGTTTCCATTTGAAGGCTTAGCCCAAACTAGTGTTTTGATGGTCGGAACATGTTTAAGGCAAAATATCTCGAATTTGCTGTTCCTAGAACACGTGCAGTTTTTGTGCAGATTTTCAGCTTTGATTGCTTACTGTGCCCGTAGTTTTAATCCGATTGTTGAAATTTTGGTCTTATCTTATAGTTGCGTTTGTTTAGTTTGCGTCAAGTGCAAATATGTAGTAATTTGCATGAAAATACTAATTTTTATGACGCTTAGGAGGCATAGACATGTATTCGTCTAAAATACGTAAATTTTCTTGTAGGACCTCTGGCTTGAATCGTTCACTGTAGCCACAATTTCTTCTCGATTGTCGAAATTTTGGTCTCATCTTGTAGCTGTTAGTCTGTTTTTTACGTCAAATACAAATTTGTAGTACTTTTCATAAGAATACTAATTTTTATAAGGTTCCTATTATTTTTAGGGGCAGGTTATGGACACTTTTTCCCTTTACGGCATTGCTGTGGCGTGATTTTTCAATCGATGTACTATATTTAAAAGTTAATGAATAGATCAGCGTCTGAATTTTCCAAAAAGTATAAATTTGGGGTATTTCGCAAAAGTTTAAGGGCGGGTTTAGTGGTTGAAAGCCAACAAAATCCCAATTTTTCACGTGTCAACTCACCAAAACTTTAAATGGCTTTTTCTCCCCTTAAACGTGCGAATTTCGCGTTTTTACGTTTTCATTTGAAGGCTTAGCTCAAACTAGTGTTTTGATGGTCGGAACATGTTTAAGGCAAAATATCTCGAATTTGCTGTTCCTAGAACACGTGCAGTTTTTGTGCAGATTTTCAGCTCTGATTGCTTACTGTGCCCGTAGTTTTAATCCGATTGTTGAAATTTTGGTCTTATCTTATAGTTGCGTTTGTTTCGTTTGCGTCAAGTGCAAATATGTAGTGTTTGGATGAAAATACTAATTTTTATGACGCTTAGGAGGCATAGACATGTATTCGTCTAAAATACGTAAATTTCCTTGTAGGACCTCTGGCTTGAATCGTTCACTGTAGCCACAATTTCTTCTCGATTGTCAAAATGTTGGTCTCATCTTGTAGCTGTTAGTCTGTTTTTTACGTCAAATACGAGTTTGTAGTACTTTTCATAAGAATACTAATTTTTATAAGGTTCCTATTATTTTTGGGGGCAGGTTATGGACACTTTTTCCCTTTACGGCATTGCTGTGGCGTGATTTTTCAATCGATGTGCTATATTTAAGTGTTAATGAATAGATCAGCGTCTGAATTTTCCAAAAAGTATAAATTTGTGGTATTTCGCAAAAGTTTAAGGGCGGGTTTGGTGGTTGGAAGCCAACGAAATCCCAATTTTTCACGTGTCAACTCACCAAAACTTTAAATGGCTTTTTCTCCCCTTAAACGTGCGAATTTCGCGTTTTTACGTTTTCATTTGAAGGCTTAGCCCAAACTAGTGTTTTGGTGGTCGGAACATGTTTTAGGCAAAATATCTCGAATTTGCTGTCCCTAGAACACGTGCAGTTTTTGTGCAGATTTTCAGCTTTGATTGCTTACTGTGCCCGTAGTTTTAATCCGATTGTTGAAATTTTGGTCTTATCTTATAGTTGCGTTTGTTTCGTTTGCGTCAAGTGCAAATATGTAGTATTTGGATGAAAATACTAATTTTTATGACGCTTAGGAGGCATAGACATGTATTCGTCTAAAATACGTAAATTTCCTTGTAGGACCTCTGGCTTGAATCGTTCACTGTAGCCACAATTTCTTTTCGATTGTCAAAATTTTGGTCTCATCTTGTAGCTGTTAGTCTGTTTTTTACGTCAAATACAAATTTGTAGTACTTTTCATAAGAATACTAATTTTTATAAGGTTCCTATTATTTTTGGGGGCAGGTTATGGACACTTTTTCCCTTTAGGGCATTGCTGTGGCGTGAGTTTTCAATCGATGTGCTATATTTAAGTGTCAATGAATAGATCAGCGTCTGAATTTTCCAAAAAGTATAAATTTGTGGTATTTTGCAAAAGTTTAAGGGCGGGTTTAGTGGTTGAAAGCCAACAAAATCCCAATTTTTCACGTGTCAACTCACCAAAACTTTAAATGGCTTTTTCTCCCCTTAAACGTGCGAATTTCGCGTTTTTACGTTTCCATTTGAAGGCTTAGCCCAAACAAGTGTTTTGATGGTCGGAACATGTTTAAGGCAAAATATCTCGAATTTGCTGTTCCTAGAACACGTGCAGTTTTTGTGCAGATTTTCAGCTTTGATTGCTTACTGTGCCCGTAGTTTTAATCCGATTGTTGAAATTTTGGTCTTATCTTATAGTTGCGTTTGTTTCGTTTGCGTCAAGTGCAAATATGTAGTATTTGCATGAAAATACTAATTTTTATGACGCTTGGGAGGCATAGACATGTATTCGTCTAAAATACGTAAATTTCCTTGTAGGACCTCTGGCTTGAATCGTTCACTGTAGCCACAATTTCTTTTCGATTGTCAAAATTTTGGTCTCATCTTGTAGCTGTTAGTCTGTTTTTTACGTCAAATACGAATTTGTAGTACTTTTCATAAGAATACTAATTTTTATAAGGTTCCTATTATTTTTGGCGGCAGGTTATGGACACTTTTTCCCTTTACGGCATTGCTGTGGCGTGATTTTTCAATCGATGTGCTATATTTAAGTGTTAATGAATAGATCAGCGTCTGAATTTTCCAAAAATATTGATTTGTGGTATTTCGCCAAAGTTTAAGGGCGGGTTTAGTGGTTGAAAGCCAACAAAATCCCAATTTTTCACGTGTCAACTCACCAAAACTTTAAATGGCTTTTTCTCCCCTTAAACGTGCGAATTTCGCGTTTTTACGTTTTCATTTGAAGGCTTAGCTCAAACTAGTGTTTTGATGGTCGGAACATGTTTAAGGCAAAATATCTCGAATTTGCTGTTCCTAGAACACGTGCAGTTTTTGTGCAGATTTTCAGCTTTGATTGCTTACTGTGCCCGTAGTTTTAATCCGATTGTTGAAATTTTGGTCTTATCTTATAGTTGCGTTTGTTCAGTTTGCGTCAAGTGCAAATGTGTAGTAATTTGCATGAAAATACTAATTTTTATGACGCTTAGGAGGCATAGACATGTATTCGTCTAAAATACGTAAATTTCCTTGTAGGACCTCTGGCTTGAATCGTTCACTGTAGCCACAATTTCTTTTCGATTGTCGAAATTTTGGTCTCATCTTGTAGCTGTTAGTCTGTTTTTTACGCCAAATACAAATTTGTAGTACTTTTCATAAGAATACTAATTTTTATAAGGTTCCTATTATTTTTGGGGGCAGGTTATGGACACTTTTTCCCTTGACGGCATTGCTGTGGCGTGATTTTTCAATCGATGTGCTATATTTAAGTGTTAATGAATAGATCAGCGTCTGAATTTTCCAAAAAGTATAAATTTGTGGTATTTCGCAAAAGTTTAAGGGCGGGTTTGGTGGTTGAAAGCCAACAAAATCCCAATTCTTCACGTGTCAACTCACCAAAACTTTAAATGGCTTTTTCTCCCCTTAAACGTGCGAATTTCGCGTTTTTACGTTTTCATTTGAAGGCTTAGCTCAAACTAGTGTTTTGATGGTCGGAACATGTTTAAGGCAAAATATCTCGAATTTGCTGTTCCTAGAACACGTGCAGTTTTTGTGCAGATTTTCAGCTTTGATTGCTTACTGTGCCCGTAGTTTTAATCCGATTGTTGAAATTTTGGTCTTATCTTATAGTTGCGTTTGTTTAGTTTGCGTCAAGTGCAAATATGTAGTATTTGCATGAAAATACTAATTTTTATGACGCGTAGGAGGCATAGACATGTATTCGTCTAAAATACGTAAATTTCCTTGTAGGACCTCTGGCTTGAATCGTTCACTGTAGCCACAATTTCTTTTCGATTGTCGAAATTTTGGTCTCATCTTGTAGCTTTTAGTCTGTTTTTTACGTCAAATACAAATTTGTAGTACTTTTCATAAGAATACTAATTTTTATAAGGTTCCTATTATTTTTGGGGGCAGGTTATGGACACTTTTTCCCTTTACGGCATTGCTGTGGCGTGATTTTTCAATCGATGTGCTATATTTAAGTGTTAATGAATAGATCAGCGTCTGAATTTTCCAAAAAGTATAAATTTGTGGTATTTCGCAAAAGTTTAAGGGCGGGTTTAGTGGTTGAAAGCCAACAAAATCCCAATTTTTCACGTGTCAACTCACCAAAACTTTAAATGGCTTTTTCTCCCCTTAAACGTGCGAATTTCGCGTTTTTACGTTTTCATTTGATGGTCGGAACATGTTTAAGGCAAAATATCTCGAATTTGCTGTTCCTAGAACACGTGCAGTTTTTGTGCAGATTTTCAGCTTTGATTGCTTACTGTGCCCGTAGTTTTAATCCGATTGTTGAAATTTTGGTCTTATCTTATAGTTGCGTTTGTTTAGTTTGCGTCAAGTGCAAATATGTAGTATTTGCATGAAAATACTAATTTTTATGACGCGTAGGAGGCATAGACATGTATTCGTCTAAAATACGTAAATTTCCTTGTAGGACCTCTGGCTTGAATCGTTCACTGTAGCCACAATTTCTTTTCGATTGTCGAAATTTTGGTCTCATCTTGTAGCTTTTAGTCTGTTTTTTACGTCAAATACAAATTTGTAGTACTTTTCATAAGAATACTAATTTTTATAAGGTTCCTATTATTTTTGGGGGCAGGTTATGGACACTTTTTCCTTTTACGGCATTGCTGTGGCGTGATTTTTCAATCGATGTGCTATATTTAAGTGTTAATGAATAGATCAGCGTCTGAATTTTCCAAAAAGTATAGATTTGTGGTATTTCGCCAAAGTTTAAGGGCGGGTTTAGTGGTTGAAAGCCAACAAAATCCCAATTTTTCACGTGTCAACTCACCAAAACTTTAAATGGCTTTTTCTCCCCTTAAACGTGCGAATTTCGCGTTTTTACGTTTTCATTTGAAGGCTTAGCTCAAACTACTGTTTTGATGGTCGGAACATGTTTAAGGCAAAATATCTCGAATTTGCTGTTCCTAGAACACGTGCAGTTTTTGTGCAGATTTTCAGCTTTGATTGCTTACTGTGCCCGTAGTTTTAATCCGATTGTTGAAATTTTGGTCTTATCTTATAGTTGCGTTTGTTTAGTTTGCGTCAAGTGCAAATATGTAGTATTTGCATGAAAATACTAATTTTTATGACGCGTAGGAGGCATAGACATGTATTCGTCTAAAATACGTAATTTTCTTTGTAGGACCTCTGGCTTGAATCGTTCACTGTAGCCACGATTTCTTTTCGATTGTCGAAATTTTGGTCTCATCTTGTAGCTGTTAGTCTGTTTTTTACGTCAAATACAAATTTGTAGTACTTTTCATAAGAATACTAATTTTTATAAGGTTCCTATTATTTTTGGGGGCAGGTTATGGACACTTTTTCCCTTTACGGCATTGCTGTGGCGTGATTTTTCAATCGATGTGCTATATTTAAGTGTTAATGAATAGATCAGCGTCTGAATTTTCCAAAAAGTATAAATTTGTGGTATTTCGCAAAAGTTTAAGGGCGGGTTTAGTGGTTGAAAGCCAACGAAATCCCAATTTTTCACGTGTCAACTCACCAAAAATTTAAATGGCTTTTTCTCCCCTTAAACGTGCGAATTTCGCGTTTTTACGTTTTCATTTGAAGGCTTAGCTCAAACTAGTGTTTTGATGGTCGGAACATGTTTAAGGCAAAATATCTCGAATTTGCTGTTCCTAGAACACGTGCAGTTTTTGTGCAGATTTTCAGCTTTGATTGCTTACTGTGCCCGTAGTTTTAATCCGATTGTTGAAATTTTGGTCTTATCTTATAGTTGCGTTTGTTCAGTTTGCGTCAAGTGCAAATGTGTAGTAATTTGCATGAAAATACTAATTTTTATGACGCTTAGGAGGCATAGACATGTATTCGTCTAAAATACGTAAATTTCCTTGTAGGACCTCTGGCTTGAATCGTTCACTGTAGCCACAATTTCTTTTCGATTGTCGAAATTTTGGTCTCATCTTGTAGCTGTTAGTCTGTTTTTTACGCCAAATACAAATTTGTAGTACTTTTCATAAGAATACTAATTTTTATAAGGTTCCTATTATTTTTGGGGGCAGGTTATGGACACTTTTTCCCTTGACGGCATTGCTGTGGCGTGATTTTTCAATCGATGTGCTATATTTAAGTGTTAATGAATAGATCAGCGTCTGAATTTTCCAAAAAGTATAAATTTGTGGTATTTCGCAAAAGTTTAAGGGCGGGTTTGGTGGTTGAAAGCCAACAAAATCCCAATTCTTCACGTGTCAACTCACCAAAACTTTAAATGGCTTTTTCTCCCCTTAAACGTGCGAATTTCGCGTTTTTACGTTTTCATTTGAAGGCTTAGCTCAAACTAGTGTTTTGATGGTCGGAACATGTTTAAGGCAAAATATCTCGAATTTGCTGTTCCTAGAACACGTGCAGTTTTTGTGCAGATTTTCAGCTTTGATTGCTTACTGTGCCCGTAGTTTTAATCCGATTGTTGAAATTTTGGTCTTATCTTATAGTTGCGTTTGTTTAGTTTGCGTCAAGTGCAAATATGTAGTATTTGCATGAAAATACTAATTTTTATGACGCGTAGGAGGCATAGACATGTATTCGTCTAAAATACGTAAATTTCCTTGTAGGACCTCTGGCTTGAATCGTTCACTGTAGCCACAATTTCTTTTCGATTGTCGAAATTTTGGTCTCATCTTGTAGCTTTTAGTCTGTTTTTTACGTCAAATACAAATTTGTAGTACTTTTCATAAGAATACTAATTTTTATAAGGTTCCTATTATTTTTGGGGGCAGGTTATGGACACTTTTTCCCTTTACGGCATTGCTGTGGCGTGATTTTTCAATCGATGTGCTATATTTAAGTGTTAATGAATAGATCAGCGTCTGAATTTTCCAAAAAGTATGAATTTGGGGTATTTCGCAAAAGTTTAAGGGCGGGTTTAGTGGTTGAAAGCAAACAAAATCCCAATTTTTCACGTGTCAACTCACCAAAACTTTAAATGGCTTTTTCTCCCCTTAAACGTGCGAATTTCGCGTTTTTACGTTTTCATTTGAAGGCTTAGCTCAAACTAGTGTTTTGATGGTCGGAACATGTTTAAGGCAAAATATCTCGAATTTGCTGTTCCTAGAACACGTGCAGTTTTTGTGCAGATTTTCAGCTTTGATTGCTTACTGTGCCCGTAGTTTTAATCCGATTGTTGAAATTTTGGTCTTATCTTATAGTTGCGTTTGTTTAGTTTGCGTCAAGTGCAAATATGTAGTAATTTGCATCAAAATAATAATTTTTATGACGCGTAGGAGGCATAGACATGTATTCGTCTAAAATACGTAAATTTTCTTGTAGGACCTCTGGCTTGAATCGTTCACTGTAGCCACAATTTCTTCTCGATTGTCGAAATTTTGGTCTCATCTTGTAGCTGTTAGTCTGTTTTTTACGTCAAATACGAGTTTGTAGTACTTTTCATAAGAATACTAATTTTTATAAGGTTCCTATTATTTTTGGGGGCAGGTTATGGACACTTTTTCCTTTTACGGCATTGCTGTGGCGTGATTTTTCAATCGATGTGCTATATTTAAGTGTTAATGAATAGATCAGCGTCTGAATTTTCCAAAAAGTATAGATTTGTGGTATTTCGCCAAAGTTTAAGGGCGGGTTTAGTGGTTGAAAGCCAACAAAATCCCAATTTTTCACGTGTCAACTCACCAAAACTTTAAATGGCTTTTTCTCCCCTTAAACGTGCGAATTTCGCGTTTTTACGTTTTCATTTGAAGGCTTAGCTCAAACTACTGTTTTGATGGTCGGAACATGTTTAAGGCAAAATATCTCGAATTTGCTGTTCCTAGAACACGTGCAGTTTTTGTGCAGATTTTCAGCTTTGATTGCTTACTGTGCCCGTAGTTTTAATCCGATTGTTGAAATTTTGGTCTTATCTTATAGTTGCGTTTGTTTAGTTTGCGTCAAGTGCAAATATGTAGTATTTGCATGAAAATACTAATTTTTATGACGCGTAGGAGGCATAGACATGTATTCGTCTAAAATACGTAATTTTCTTTGTAGGACCTCTGGCTTGAATCGTTCACTGTAGCCACGATTTCTTTTCGATTGTCGAAATTTTGGTCTCATCTTGTAGCTGTTAGTCTGTTTTTTACGTCAAATACAAATTTGTAGTACTTTTCATAAGAATACTAATTTTTATAAGGTTCCTATTATTTTTGGGGGCAGGTTATGGACACTTTTTCCCTTTACGGCATTGCTGTGGCGTGATTTTTCAATCGATGTGCTATATTTAAGTGTTAATGAATAGATCAGCGTCTGAATTTTCCAAAAAGTATAAATTTGTGGTATTTCGCAAAAGTTTAAGGGCGGGTTTAGTGGTTGAAAGCCAACGAAATCCCAATTTTTCACGTGTCAACTCACCAAAAATTTAAATGGCTTTTTCTCCCCTTAAACGTGCGAATTTCGCGTTTTTACGTTTTCATTTGAAGGCTTAGCTCAAACTAGTGTTTTGATGGTCGGAACATGTTTAAGGCAAAATATCTCGAATTTGCTGTTCCTAGAACACGTGCAGTTTTTGTGCAGATTTTCAGCTTTGATTGCTTACTGTGCCCGTAGTTTTAATCCGATTGTTGAAATTTTGGTCTTATCTTATAGTTGCGTTTGTTCAGTTTGCGTCAAGTGCAAATGTGTAGTAATTTGCATGAAAATACTAATTTTTATGACGCTTAGGAGGCATAGACATGTATTCGTCTAAAATACGTAAATTTCCTTGTAGGACCTCTGGCTTGAATCGTTCACTGTAGCCACAATTTCTTTTCGATTGTCGAAATTTTGGTCTCATCTTGTAGCTGTTAGTCTGTTTTTTACGCCAAATACAAATTTGTAGTACTTTTCATAAGAATACTAATTTTTATAAGGTTCCTATTATTTTTGGGGGCAGGTTATGGACACTTTTTCCCTTGACGGCATTGCTGTGGCGTGATTTTTCAATCGATGTGCTATATTTAAGTGTTAATGAATAGATCAGCGTCTGAATTTTCCAAAAAGTATAAATTTGTGGTATTTCGCAAAAGTTTAAGGGCGGGTTTGGTGGTTGAAAGCCAACAAAATCCCAATTCTTCACGTGTCAACTCACCAAAACTTTAAATGGCTTTTTCTCCCCTTAAACGTGCGAATTTCGCGTTTTTACGTTTTCATTTGAAGGCTTAGCTCAAACTAGTGTTTTGATGGTCGGAACATGTTTAAGGCAAAATATCTCGAATTTGCTGTTCCTAGAACACGTGCAGTTTTTGTGCAGATTTTCAGCTTTGATTGCTTACTGTGCCCGTAGTTTTAATCCGATTGTTGAAATTTTGGTCTTATCTTATAGTTGCGTTTGTTTAGTTTGCGTCAAGTGCAAATATGTAGTATTTGCATGAAAATACTAATTTTTATGACGCGTAGGAGGCATAGACATGTATTCGTCTAAAATACGTAAATTTCCTTGTAGGACCTCTGGCTTGAATCGTTCACTGTAGCCACAATTTCTTTTCGATTGTCGAAATTTTGGTCTCATCTTGTAGCTTTTAGTCTGTTTTTTACGTCAAATACAAATTTGTAGTACTTTTCATAAGAATACTAATTTTTATAAGGTTCCTATTATTTTTGGGGGCAGGTTATGGACACTTTTTCCCTTTACGGCATTGCTGTGGCGTGATTTTTCAATCGATGTGCTATATTTAAGTGTTAATGAATAGATCAGCGTCTGAATTTTCCAAAAAGTATGAATTTGGGGTATTTCGCAAAAGTTTAAGGGCGGGTTTAGTGGTTGAAAGCAAACAAAATCCCAATTTTTCACGTGTCAACTCACCAAAACTTTAAATGGCTTTTTCTCCCCTTAAACGTGCGAATTTCGCGTTTTTACGTTTTCATTTGAAGGCTTAGCTCAAACTAGTGTTTTGATGGTCGGAACATGTTTAAGGCAAAATATCTCGAATTTGCTGTTCCTAGAACACGTGCAGTTTTTGTGCAGATTTTCAGCTTTGATTGCTTACTGTGCCCGTAGTTTTAATCCGATTGTTGAAATTTTGGTCTTATCTTATAGTTGCGTTTGTTTAGTTTGCGTCAAGTGCAAATATGTAGTAATTTGCATCAAAATAATAATTTTTATGACGCGTAGGAGGCATAGACATGTATTCGTCTAAAATACGTAAATTTTCTTGTAGGACCTCTGGCTTGAATCGTTCACTGTAGCCACAATTTCTTCTCGATTGTCGAAATTTTGGTCTCATCTTGTAGCTGTTAGTCTGTTTTTTACGTCAAATACGAGTTTGTAGTACTTTTCATAAGAATACTAATTTTTATAAGGTTCCTATTATTTTTGGGGGCAGGTTATGGACACTTTTTCCTTTTACGGCATTGCTGTGGCGTGATTTTTCAATCGATGTGCTATATTTAAGTGTTAATGAATAGATCAGCGTCTGAATTTTCCAAAAAGTATAGATTTGTGGTATTTCGCCAAAGTTTAAGGGCGGGTTTAGTGGTTGAAAGCCAACAAAATCCCAATTTTTCACGTGTCAACTCACCAAAACTTTAAATGGCTTTTTCTCCCCTTAAACGTGCGAATTTCGCGTTTTTACGTTTTCATTTGAAGGCTTAGCTCAAACTAGTGTTTTGATGGTCGCAACATGTTTAAGGCAAAATATCTCGAATTTGCTGTTCCTAGAACACGTGCAGTTTTTGTGCAGATTTTCAGCTTTGATTGCTTACTGTGCCCGTAGTTTTAATCCGATTGTTGAAATTTTGGTCTTATCTTATAGTTGCGTTTGTTTAGTTTGCGTCAAGTGCAAATATGTAGTATTTGCATGAAAATACTAATTTTTATGACGCGTAGGAGGCATAGACATGTATTCGTCTAAAATACGTAAATTTCTTTGTAGGACCTCTGGCTTGAATCGTTCACTGTAGCCACGATTTCTTTTCGATTGTCGAAATTTTGGTCTCATCTTGTAGCTGTTAGTCTGTTTTTTACGTCAAATACAAATTTGTAGTACTTTTCATAAAAATACTAATTTTTATAAGGTTCCTATTATTTTTGGGGGCAGGTTATGGACACTTTTTCCCTTTACGGCATTGCTGTGGCGTGATTTTTCAATCGATGTGCTATATTTAAGTGTTAATGAATAGATCAGCGTCTGAATTTTCCAAAAAGTATAAATTTGTGGTATTTCGCAAAAGTTTAAGGGCGGGTTTAGTGGTTGAAAGCCAACGAAATCCCAATTTTTCACGTGTCAACTCCCCAAAACTTTAAATGGCTTTTTCTCCCCTTAAACGTGCGAATTTCGCGTTTTTACGTTTTCATTTGAAGGCTTAGCTCAAACTAGTGTTTTGATGGTCGGAACATGTTTAAGGCAAAATATCTCGAATTTGCTGTTCCTAGAACACGTGCAGTTTTTGTGCAGATTTTCAGCTTTGATTGCTTACTGTGCCCGTAGTTTTAATCCGATTGTTGAAATTTTGGTCTTATCTTATAGTTGCGTTTGTTTAGTTTGCGTCAAGTGCAAATATGTAGTATTTGCATGAAAATACTAATTTTTATGACGCTTAGGAGGCATAGACATGTATTCGTCTAAAATACGTAAATTTCCTTGTAGGACCTCTGGCTTGAATCGTTCACTGTAGCCACAATTTCTTTTCGATTGTCGAAATTTTGGTCTCATCTTTTCATAAGAATACTAATTTTTATCAGGTTCCTATTATTTTTGGGGGCAAGTTATGGACACTTTTTCCCTTTACGGCATTGCTGTGGCGTGATTTTTCAATCGATGTGCTATATTTAAGTATTAATGAATAGATCAGCGTCTGAATTTCCCAAAAAGTATAAATTTGTGGTATTTCGCAAAAGTTTAAGGGCGGGTTTAGTGGTTGAAAGCCAACAAAATCCCAATTTTTCACGTGTCAACTCACCAAAACTTTAAATGGCTTTTTCTCCCCTTAAACGTGCGAATTTCGCGTTTTTACGTTTTCATTTGAAGGGTTAGCCCAAACTAGTGTTTTCATGGTCGGAACATGTTTAAGGCAAAATATCTCGAATTTGCTGTTCCTAGAACACGTGCAATTTATGTGCAGATTTTCAGCTTTGATTGCTTACTGTGCCCGTAGTTTTAATCCGATTGTCGAAATTTTGGTCTTATCTTATAGTTGCGTTTGTTTAGTTTGCGTCAAGTGCAAATATGAAGTATTTACATGAAAATACGAATTTTTATGACGCTTGGGAGGCATAGACATGTATTCGTCTAAAATACGTAAATTTCCTTGTAGGACCTCTGGCTTGAATCGTTCACTGTAGCCACAATTTCTTTTCGATTGTCGAAATTTTGGTCTCATCTTGTAGCTGTAAGTCTGTTTTTACGTCAAATACAAATTTGTAGTACTTTCCATGAGAATACTAATTTTTATAAGGTTCCTATTATTTTTGGCGGCAGGTTATGGACACTTTTTCCCTTTACGGCATTGCTGTGGCGTGATTTTTCAATCGATGTGCTATATTTAAGTGTTAATGAATAGATCAGCGTCTGAATTTTCCAAAAAGTATAAATTTGGGGTATTTCGCAAAAGTTTAAGGGCGGGTTTAGTGGTTGAAAGCCAACAAAATCCCAATTTTTCACGTGTCAACTCACCAAAACTTTAAATGGCTTTTTCTCCCCTTAAACGTGCGAATTTCGCGTTTTTACGTTTTCATTTGAAGGCTTAGCTCAAACTAGTGTTTTGATGGTCGGAACATGTTTAAGGCAAAATATCTCGAATTTGCTGTTCCTAGAACACGTGCAGTTTTTGTGCAGATTTTCAGCTTTGATTGCTTACTGTGCCCGTAGTTTTAATCCGATTGTTGAAATTTTGGTCTTATCTTATAGTTGCGTTTGTTTAGTTTGCGTCAAGTGCAAATATGTAGTATTTGCATGAAAATACTAATTTTTATGACGCGTAGGAGGCATAGACATGTATTCGTCTAAAATACGTAAATTTTCTTGTAGGACCTCTGGCTTGAATCGTTCACTGTAGCCACAATTTCTTCTCGATTGTCGAAATTTTGGTCTCATCTTGTAGCTGTTAGTCTGTTTTTTACGTCAAATACAAATTTGTAGTACTTTTCATAAGAATACTAATTTTTATAAGGTTCCTATTATTTTTGGGGGCAGGTTATGGACACTTTTTCCCTTTACGGCATTGCTGTGGCGTGATTTTTCAATCGATGTGCTATATTTAAGTGTTAATGAATAGATCAGCGTCTGAATTTTCCAAAAAGTATAAATTTGTGGTATTTCGCAAAAGTTTAAGGGCGGGTTTAGTGGTTGAAAGCCAACGAAATCCCAATTTTTCACGTGTCAACTCCCCAAAACTTTAAATGGCTTTTTCTCCCCTTAAAGTGCGAATTTCGCGTTTTTACGTTTTCATTTGAAGGCTTAGCTCAAACTAGTGTTTTGATGGTCGGAACATGTTTAAGGCAAAATATCTCGAATTTGCTGTTCCTAGAACACGTGCAGTTTTTGTGCAGATTTTCAGCTTTGATTGCTTACTGTGCCCGTAGTTTTAATCCGATTGTTGAAATTTTGGTCTTATCTTATAGTTGCGTTTGTTTAGTTTGCGTCAAGTGCAAATATGTAGTATTTGCATGAAAATACTAATTTTTATGACGCTTAGGAGGCATAGACATGTATTCGTCTAAAATACGTAAATTTCCTTGTAGGACCTCTGGCTTGAATCGTTCACTGTAGCCACAATTTCTTTTCGATTGTCGAAATTTTGGTCTCATCTTTTCATAAGAATACTAATTTTTATCAGGTTCCTATTATTTTTGGGGGCAAGTTATGGACACTTTTTCCCTTTACGGCATTGCTGTGGCGTGATTTTTCAATCGATGTGCTATATTTAAGTATTAATGAATAGATCAGCGTCTGAATTTCCCAAAAAGTATAAATTTGTGGTATTTCGCAAAAGTTTAAGGGCGGGTTTAGTGGTTGAAAGCCAACAAAATCCCAATTTTTCACGTGTCAACTCACCAAAACTTTAAATGGCTTTTTCTCCCCTTAAACGTGCGAATTTCGCGTTTTTACGTTTTCATTTGAAGGGTTAGCCCAAACTAGTGTTTTCATGGTCGGAACATGTTTAAGGCAAAATATCTCGAATTTGCTGTTCCTAGAACACGTGCAATTTATGTGCAGATTTTCAGCTTTGATTGCTTACTGTGCCCGTAGTTTTAATCCGATTGTCGAAATTTTGGTCTTATCTTATAGTTGCGTTTGTTTAGTTTGCGTCAAGTGCAAATATGAAGTATTTACATGAAAATACGAATTTTTATGACGCTTGGGAGGCATAGACATGTATTCGTCTAAAATACGTAAATTTCCTTGTAGGACCTCTGGCTTGAATCGTTCACTGTAGCCACAATTTCTTTTCGATTGTCGAAATTTTGGTCTCATCTTGTAGCTGTAAGTCTGTTTTTACGTCAAATACAAATTTGTAGTACTTTCCATGAGAATACTAATTTTTATAAGGTTCCTATTATTTTTGGCGGCAGGTTATGGACACTTTTTCCCTTTACGGCATTGCTGTGGCGTGATTTTTCAATCGATGTGCTATATTTAAGTGTTAATGAATAGATCAGCGTCTGAATTTTCCAAAAAGTATAAATTTGGGGTATTTCGCAAAAGTTTAAGGGCGGGTTTAGTGGTTGAAAGCCAACAAAATCCCAATTTTTCACGTGTCAACTCACCAAAACTTTAAATGGCTTTTTCTCCCCTTAAACGTGCGAATTTCGCGTTTTTACGTTTTCATTTGAAGGCTTAGCTCAAACTAGTGTTTTGATGGTCGGAACATGTTTAAGGCAAAATATCTCGAATTTGCTGTTCCTAGAACACGTGCAGTTTTTGTGCAGATTTTCAGCTTTGATTGCTTACTGTGCCCGTAGTTTTAATCCGATTGTTGAAATTTTGGTCTTATCTTATAGTTGCGTTTGTTTAGTTTGCGTCAAGTGCAAATATGTAGTATTTGCATCAAAATACTAATTTTTATGACGCGTAGGAGGCATAGACATGTATTCGTCTAAAATACGTAAATTTTCTTGTAGGACCTCTGGCTTGAATCGTTCACTGTAGCCACAATTTCTTCTCGATTGTCGAAATTTTGGTCTCATCTTGTAGCTGTTAGTCTGTTTTTTACGTCAAATACAAATTTGTAGTACTTTTCATAAGAATACTAATTTTTATAAGGTTCCTATTATTTTTGGGGGCAGGTTATGGACACTTTTTCCTTTTACGGCATTGCTGTGGCGTGATTTTTCAATCGATGTGCTATATTTAAGTGTTAATGAATAGATCAGCGTCTGAATTTTCCAAAAAGTATAAATTTGTGGTATTTCGCAAAAGTTTAAGGGCGGGTTTAGTGGTTGAAAGCCAACGAAATCCCAATTTTTCACGTGTCAACTCACCAAAACTTTAAATGGCTTTTTCTCCCCTTAAACGTGCGAATTTCGCGTTTTTACGTTTTCATTTGAAGGCTTAGCTCAAACTAGTGTTTTGATGGTCGGAACATGTTTAAGGCAAAATATCTCGAATTTGCTGTTCCTAGAACACGTGCAGTTTTTGTGCAGATTTTCAGCTTTGATTGCTTACTGTGCCCGTAGTTTTAATCCGATTGTTGAAATTTTGGTCTTATCTTATAGTTGCGTTTGTTTAGTTTGCGTCAAGTGCAAATATGTAGTATTTGCATGAAAATACTAATTTTTATGACGCTTAGGAGGCATAGACATGTATTCGTCTAAAATACGTAAATTTCCTTGTAGGACCTCTGGCTTGAATCGTTCACTGTAGCCACAATTTCTTTTCGATTGTCGAAATTTTGGTCTCATCTTTTCATAAGAATACTAATTTTTATCAGGTTCCTATTATTTTTGGGGGCAAGTTATGGACACTTTTTCCCTTTACGGCATTGCTGTGGCGTGATTTTTCAATCGATGTGCTATATTTAAGTGTTAATGAATAGATCAGCGTCTGAATTTCCCAAAAAGTATAAATTTGTGGTATTTCGCAAAAGTTTAAGGGCGGGTTTAGTGGTTGAAAGCCAACAAAATCCCAATTTTTCACGTGTCAACTCACCAAAACTTTAAATGGCTTTTTCTCCCCTTAAACGTGCGAATTTCGCGTTTTTACGTTTTCATTTGAAGGGTTAGCCCAAACTAGTGTTTTGATGGTCGGAACATGTTTAAGGCAAAATATCTCGAATTTGCTGTTCCTAGAACACGTGCAATTTTTGTGCAGATTTTCAGCTTTGATTGCTTACTGTGCCCGTAGTTTTAATCCGATTGTCGAAATTTTGGTTTTATCTTATAGTTGCGTTTGTTTAGTTTGCGTCAAGTGCAAATATGAAGTATTTACATGAAAATACGAATTTTTATGACGCTTGGGAGGCACAGACATGTATTCGTCTAAAATACGTAAATTTCCTTGTAGGACCTCTGGCTTGAATCGTTCACTGTAGCCACAATTTCTTTTCGATTGTCGAAATTTTGGTCTCATCTTGTAGCTGTAAGTCTGTTTTTTACGTCAAATACAAATTTGTAGTACTTTCCATGAGAATACTAATTTTTATAAGGTTCCTATTATTTTTGGCGGCAGGTTATGGACACTTTTTCCCTTTAGGGCATTGCTGTGGCGTGATTTTTCAATCGATGTGCTATATTTAAGTGTAAATGAATAGATCAGCGTCTGAATTTTCCAAAAAGTATAAATTTGTGGTATTTCGCAAAAGTTTAAGGGCGGGTTTAGTGGTTGAAAGCCAACGAAATCCCAATTTTTCACGTGTCAACTCACCAAAACTTTAAATGGCTTTTTCTCCCCTTAAACGTGCGAATTTCGCGTTTTTACGTTTTCATTTGAAGGCTTAGCTCAAACTAGTGTTTTGATGGTCGGAACATGTTTAAGGCAAAATATCTCGAATTTGCTGTTCCTAGAACACGTGCAGTTTTTGTGCAGATTTTCAGCTTTGATTGCTTACTGTGCCCGTAGTTTTAATCCGATTGTTGAAATTTTGGTCTTATCTTATAGTTGCGTTTGTTTAGTTTGCGTCAAGTGCAAATATGTAGTATTTGCATGAAAATACTAATTTTTATGACGCGTAGGAGGCATAGACATGTATTCGTCTAAAATACGTAAATTTTCTTGTAGGACCTCTGGCTTGAATCGTTCACTGTAGCCACGATTTCTTCTCGATTGTCGAAATTTTGGTCTCATCTTGTAGCTGTTAGTCTGTTTTTTACGTCAAATACAAATTTGTTGTACTTTTCATAAGAATACTAATTTTTATAAGGTTCCTATTATTTTTGGGGGCAGGTTATGGACACTTTTTCCCTTTAGGGCATTGCTGTGGCGTGATTTTTCAATCGATGTGCTATATTTAAGTGTTAATGAATAGATCAGCGTCTGAATTTTCCAAAAAGTATAAATTTGGGGTATTTCGCAAAAGTTTAAGGGCGGGTTTAGTGGTTGAAAGCCAACAAAATCCCAATTTTTCACGTGTCAACTCACCAAAACTTTAAATGGCTTTTTCTCCCCTTAAACGTGCGAATTTCGCGTTTTTACGTTTTCATTTGAAGGCTTAGCTCAAACTAGTGTTTTGATGGTCGGAACATGTTTAAGGCAAAATATCTCGAATTTGCTGTTCCTAGAACACGTGCAGTTTTTGTGCAGATTTTCAGCTTTGATTGCTTACTGTGCCCGTAGTTTTAATCCGATTGTTGAAATTTTGGTCTTATCTTATAGTTGCGTTTGTTTAGTTTGCGTCAAGTGCAAATATGTAGTATTTGCATGAAAATACTAATTTTTATGACGCTTAGGAGGCATAGACATGTATTCGTCTAAAATACGTAAATTTCCTTGTAGGACCTCTGGCTTGAATCGTTCACTGTAGCCACAATTTCTTCTCGATTGTCGAAATTTTGGTCTCATCTTGTAGCTGTTAGTCTGTTGTTTACGTCAAATACAAATTCGTAGTACTTTTCATAAGAATACTAATTTTTATAAGGTTCCTTTTATTTTTGGGGGCAGGTTATGGACACTTTTTCCCTTTCCGTCATTGCTGTGGCGTGATTTTTCAATCGATGTGCTATATTTAAGTGTTAATGAATAGATCAGCGTCTGAATTTTCCAAAAAGTATAAATTTGGGGTATTTCGCAAAAGTTTAAGGGCGGGTTTAGTGGTTGAAAGCCAACAAAATCCCAATTTTTCACGTGTCAACTCACCAAAACTTTAAATGGCTTTTTCTCCCCTTAAACGTGCGAATTTCGCGTTTTTACGTTTTCATTTGAAGGCTTAGCTCAAACTAGTGTTTTGATGGTCGGAACATGTGTAAGGCAAAATATCTCGAATTTGCTGTTCCTAGAACACGTGCAGTTTTTGTGCAGATTTTCAGTTTTGATTGCTTACTGTGCCCGTAGTTTTAATCCGATTGTTGAAATTTTGGTCTTATCTTATAGTTGCGTTTGTTTAGTTTGCGTCAAGTGCAAATATGTAGTATTTGCATGAAAATACTAATTTTTATGACGCGTAGGAGGCATAGACATGTATTCGTCTAAAATACGTAAATTTTCTTGTAGGACCTCTGGCTTGAATCGTTCACTGTAGCCACGATTTCTTCTCGATTGTCGAAATTTTGGTCTCATCTTGTAGCTGTTAGTCTGTTTTTTACGTCAAATACAAATTTGTTGTACTTTTCATAAGAATACTAATTTTTATAAGGTTCCTATTATTTTTGGGGGCAGGTTATGGACACTTTTTCCCTTTAGGGCATTGCTGTGGCGTGATTTTTCAATCGATGTGCTATATTTAAGTGTTAATGAATAGATCAGCGTCTGAATTTTCCAAAAAGTATAAATTTGGGGTATTTAGCAAAAGTTTAAGGGCGGGTTTAGTGGTTGAAAGCCAACAAAATCCCAATTTTTCACGTGTCAACTCACCAAAACTTTAAATGGCTTTTTCTCCCCTTAAACGTGCGAATTTCGCGTTTTTACGTTTTCATTTGAAGGCTTAGCTCAAACTAGTGTTTTGATGGTCGGAACATGTTTAAGGCAAAATATCTCGAATTTGCTGTTCCTAGAACACGTGCAGTTTTTGTGCAGATTTTCAGCTTTGATTGCTTACTGTGCCCGTAGTTTTAATCCGATTGTTGAAATTTTGGTCTTATCTTATAGTTGCGTTTGTTTAGTTTGCGTCAAGTGCAAATATGTAGTATTTGCATGAAAATACTAATTTTTATGACGCTTAGGAGGCATAGACATGTATTCGTCTAAAATACGTAAATTTCCTTGTAGGACCTCTGGCTTGAATCGTTCACTGTAGCCACAATTTCTTTTCGATTGTCGAAATTTTGGTCTCATGTTTTCATAAGAATACTAATTTTTATCAGGTTCCTATTATTTTTGGGGGCAAGTTATGGACACTTTTTCCCTTTACGGTATTGCTGTGGCGTGATTTTTCAATCGATGTGCTATATTTAAGTGTTAATGAATAGATCAGCGTCTGAATTTCCCAAAAAGTATAAATTTGTGGTATTTCGCAAAAGTTTAAGGGCGGGTTAAGTGGTTGAAAGCCAACAAAATCCCAATTTTTCACGTGTCAACTCACCAAAACTTTAAATGGCTTTTTCTCCCCTTAAACGTGCGAATTTCGCGTTTTTACGTTTTCATTTGAAGGGTTAGCCCAAACTAGTGTTTTGATGGTCGGAACATGTTTAAGGCAAAATATCTCGAATTTGCTGTTCCTAGAACACGTGCAATTTTTGCGCAGATTTTCAGCTTTGATTGCTTACTGTGCCCGTAGTTTTAATCCGATTGTCGAAATTTTGGTCTTATCTTATAGTTGCGTTTGTTTAGTTTGCGTCAAGTGCAAATATGAAGTATTTACATGAAAATACGAATTTTTATGACGCTTGGGAGGCATAGACATGTATTCGTCTAAAATACGTAAATTTCCTTGTAGGACCTCTGGCTTGAATCGTTCACTGTAGCCACAATTTCTTTTCGATTGTCGAAATTTTGGTCTCATCTTGTAGCTGTTAGTCTGTTTTCTACGTAAAATACAAATTTGTAGTACTTTCCATGAGAATACTAATTTTTATAAGGTTCCTATTATTTTTGGCGGCAGGTTATGGACACTTTTTCCCTTTACGGCATTGCTGTGGCGAGATTTTTCATTCGATGTGCTATATTTAAGTGTTAATGAATAGATCAGCGTCTGAATTTTCCAAAAAGTGTAGATTTGTGGTATTTCGCAAAAGTTTAAGGGCGGGTTTAGTGGTTGAAAGCCAACAAAATCCCAATTTTTCACGTGTCAACTCACCAAAACTTTAAATGGCTTTTTCTCCCCTTAAACGTGCGAATTTCGCGTTTTTACGTTTCCATTTGAAGGCTTAGCCCAAACTAGTGTTTTGATGGTCGGAACATGTTTTAGGCAAAATATCTCGAATTTGCTGTTCCTAGAACACGTGCAGTTTTTGTGCAGATTTTCAGCTTTGATTGCTTACTGTGCCCGTAGTTTTAATCCGATTGTTGAAATTTTGGTCTTATCTTATAGTTGCGTTTGTTTAGTTTGCGTCAAGTGCAAATATGTAGTAATTTGCATGAAAATACTAATTTTTATGACGCTTAGGAGGCATAGACATGTATTCGTCTAAAATACGTAAATTTCCTTGTAGGACCTCTGGCTTGAATCGTTCACTGTAGCCACAATTTCTTTTCGATTGTCAAAATTTTGGTCTCATCTTGTAGCTGTTAGTTTGTTTTTTACGCCAAATACAAATTTGTAGTAATTTTCTTAGGAATACTAATTTTTATAAGGTTCCTATTATTTTTGGGGGCAGGTTATGGACACTTTTTCCCTTTACGGCATTGCTGTGGCGTGATTTTTCAATCGATGTGCTATATTTAAGTGTTAATGAATAGATCAGCGTCTGAATTTTCCAAAAAGGTATAAATTTGTGGTATTTCGCAAAAGTTTAAGGGCGGGTTTAGTGGTTGAAAGCCAACAAAATCCCAATTTTTCACGTGTCAACTCACCAAAACTTTAAATGGCTTTTTCTCCCCTTAAACGTGCGAATTTCGCGTTTTTACGTTTTCATTTGAAGGCTTAGCCCAAACTAGTGTTTTGATGGTCGGAATATGTTTTAGGCAAAATATCTCGAATTTGCTGTTCCTAGAACACGTGCAGTTTTTGTGCAGGTTTCAGCTTTGATTGCTTACTGTGCCCGTAGTTTTAATCCGATTGTTGAAATTTTGGTCTTATCTTATAGTTGCGTTTGTTTAGTTTGCGTCAAGTGCAAATATGTAGTAATTTGCATGAAAATACTAATTTTTATGACGCTTAGGAGGCATAGACATGTATTCGTCTAAAATACGTAAATTTCCTTGTAGGACCTCTGGCTTGAATCGTTCACTGTAGCCACAATTTCTTTTCGATTGTCAAAATTTTGGTCTCATCTTGTAGCTGTTAGTCTGTTTCCTACGTCAAATACAAATTTGTAGTACTTTTCATAAGAATACTAATTTTCATAAGGTTCCTATTATTTTTGGGGGCAGGTTATGGACACTTTTTCCCTTTGCGGCATTGCTGTGGCGTGATTTTTCAATCGATGTGCTATATTTAAGTGTTAATGAATAGATCAGCGTCTGGATTTTGCAAAAAAAAAAAATTTGTGGTATTTCGCAAAAGTTTAAGGGCGGGTTTAGTGGTTGAAAGCCAACAAATTCCCAATTTTTCACGTGTCAACTCACCAAAACTTTAAATGGCTTTTTCTCCCCTTAAACGTGCGAACTTCGCGTTTTTACGTTTTCATTTGAAGGCTTAGCCCAAACTAGTGTTTTGATGGTCGGAACATGTTTTAGGCAAAATATCTCGAATTTGCTGTTCCTAGAACACGTGCAGTTTTTGTGCAGATTTTCAGCTTTGATTGCTTACTGTGCCCGTAGTTTTAATCCGATTGTTGAAATTTTGGTCTTATCTTATAGTTGCGTTTGTTTAGTTTGCGTCAAGTGCAAATATGTAGTAATTTGCATGAAAATACTAGTTTTTATGACGCTTAGGAGGCATAGACATGTATTCGTCTAAAATACGTAAATTTCCTTGTAGAACCTCTGGCTTGAATCGTTCACTGTAGCCACAATTTCTTTTCGATTGTCAAAATTTTGGTCTCATCTTGTAGCTGTTAGTCTGTTTTTTACGTCAAATACAAATTTGTAGTACTTTTCATAAGAATACTAATTTTTATAAGGTTCCTATTATTTTTGGGGGCAGGTTATGGACACTTTTTCCTTTTAGGGCATTGCTGTGGCGTGATTTTTCAATCGATGTGCTATATTCAAGTGTTAATGAATAGATCAGCGTCTGAATTTTCCAAAAAGTATAAATTTGTGGTATTTCGCAAAAGTTTAAGGGCGAATTTAGTGGTTGAAAGCCAACAAAATCCCAATTTTTCACGTGTCAACTCACCAAAACTTTAAATGGCTTTTTCTCCCCTTAAACGTGCGAATTTCGCGTTTTTACGTTTTCATTTGAAGGCTTAGCCCAAACTAGTGTTTTGATGGTCGGAACATGTTTTAGGCAAAATATCTCGAATTTGCTGTTCCTAGAACACGTGCAGTTTTTGTGCAGATTTTCAGCTTTGATTGCTTACTGTGCCCGTAATTTTAATCCGATTGTTGAAATTTTGGTCTTATCTTATAGTTGCGTTTGTTTCGTTTGCGTCAAGTGCAAATATGTAGTAATTTGCATGAAAATACTAATTTTTATGACGCTTAGGAGGCATAGACATGTATTCGTCTAAAATACGTAAATTTCCTTGTAGGACCTCTGGCTTGAATCGTTCACTGTAGCCACAATTTCTTTTCGATTGTCAAAATTTTGGTCTCATCTTGTAGCTGTTAGTCTGTTTTTTACGTCAAATACAAATTTGTAGTACTTTTCATAAGAATACTAATTTTTATAAGGTTCCTATTATTTTTGGGGGCAGGTTATGGACACTTTTTCCCTTTACGGCATTGCTGTGGCGAGATTTTTCATTCGATGTGCTATATTAAAGTGTTAATGAATAGATCAGCGTCTGAATTTTCCAAAAAGTATAAATTTGGGGTATTTCGCAAAAGTTTAAGGGCGGGTTTAGTGGTTGAAAGCCAACAAAATCCCAATTTTTCACGTGTCAACTCACCAAAACTTTAAATGGCTTTTTCTCCCCTTAAACGTGCGAATTTCGCGTTTTTACGTTTTCATTCGAAGGCTTAGCCCAAACTAGTGTTTTGATGGTCGGAATATGTTTAAGGCAAAATATCTCGAATTTGCTGTTCCTAGAACACGTGCAGTTTTTGTGCAGGTTTCAGCTTTGATTGCTTAGTGTGCCCGTAGTTTTAATCCGATTGTTGAAATTTTGGTCTTATCTTATAGTTGCGTTTGTTTAGTTTGCGTCAAGTGCAAATATGTAGTAATTTGCATGAAAATACTAATTTTTATGACGCTTAGGAGGCATAGACATGTATTCGTCTAAAATACGTAAATTTCCTTGTAGGACCTCTGGCTTGAATCGTTCACTGTAGCCACAATTTCTTTTCGATTGTCAAAATTTTGGTCTCATCTTGTAGCTGTTAGTTTGTTTTTTACGCCAAATACAAATTTGTAGTAATTTTCATAGGAATACTAATTTTTATAAGGTTCCTATTATTTTTGGGGGCAGGTTATGGACACTTTTTCCCTTTAGGGCATTGCTGTGGCGTGATTTTTCAATCGATGTGCTATATTTAAGTGTTAATGAATAGATCAGCGTCTGAATTTTCCAAAAAGTATAGATTTGTGGTATTTCGCAAAAGTTTAAGGGCGGGTTTAGTGGTTGAAAGCCAACAAAATCCCAATTTTTCACGTGTCAACTCACCAAAACTTTAAATGGCTTTTTCTCCCCTTAAACGTGCGAATTTCGCGTTTTTACGTTTTCATTTGAAGGCTTAGCCCAAACTAGTGTTTTGATGGTCGGAACATGTTTTAGCCAAAATATCTCGAATTTGCTGTTCCTAGAACACGTGCAGTTTTTGTGCAGATTTTCAGCTTTGATTGCTTACTGTGCCCGTAGTTTTAATCCGATTGTTGAAATTTTGTTCTTATCTTAGAGTTGCGTTTGTTTAGTTTGCGTCAAGTGCAAATATGTAGTAATTTGCATGAAAATACTAATTTTTATGACGCTTAGGAGGCATAGACATGTATTCGTCTAAAATACGTAAATTTCCTTGTAGGACCTCTGGCTTGAATCGTTCACTGTAGCCACAATTTCTTTTCGATTGTCAAAATTTTGGTCTCATCTTGTAGCTGTTAGTCTGTTTTTTACGCCAAATACAAATTTGTAGTACTTTTCATAAGAATACTAATTTTTATAAGGTTCCTATTATTTTTGGGGGCAGGTTATGGACACTTTTTCCCTTTACGGCATTGCTGTGGCGTGATTTTTCAATCGATGTGCTATATTTAAGTGTTAATGAATAGATCAGCGTCTGAATTTTCCAAAAAGTATAGATTTGTGGTATTTCGCAAAAGTTTAAGGGCGGGTTTAGTGGTTGAAAGCCAACAAAATCCCAATTTTTCACGTGTCAACTCACCAAAACTTTAAATGGCTTTTTCTCCCCTTAAACGTGCGAACTTCGCGTTTTTACGTTTTCATTTGAAGGCTTAGCCCAAACTAGTGTTTTGATGGTCGGAACATGTTTTAGGCAAAATATCTCGAATTTGCTGTTCCTAGAACACGTGCAGTTTTATGCAGATTTTCAGCTTTGATTGCTTACAGTGCCCGTAGTTTTAATCCGATTGTTGAAATTTCGGTCTTATCTTATAGTTGCGTTTGTTCAGTTTGCGTCAAAGGCAAATATGTAGTAATTTGCATGAAAATACTAATTTTTATGACGCTTAGGAGGCACAGACATGTATTCGTCTAAAATACGTAAATTTCCTTGTAGGACCTCTGGCTTGAATCGTTCACTGTAGCCACAATTTCTTTTCGATTGTCAAAATTTTGGTCTCATCTTGTAGCTGTTAGTCTGTTTTCTACGTCAAATACAAATTTGTAGTACTTTTCATAAGAATAATAATTTTTATAAGGTTCCTATTATTTTTGGGGGCAGGTTATGGACACTTTTTCCCTTTACGGCATTGCTGTGGCGTGATTTTTCAATCGATGTGCTATATTTAAGTGTTCATGAATAGATCAGCGTCTGAATTTTCCAAAAAGTATAGATTTGTGGTATTTCGCAAAAGTTTAAGGGCGGGTTTGGTGGTTGAAAGCCAACAAAATCCCAATTTTTCACGTGTCAACTCACGAAAACTTTAAATGGCTTTTTCTCCCCTTAAACGTGCGAATTTCGCGTTTTTACGTTTTCATTTGAAGGCTTAGCCCAAACTAGTGTTTTGATGGTCGGAACATGTTTTAGGCAAAATATCTCGAATTTGCTGTTCCTAGAACACGTGCAGTTTTTGTGCAGATTTTCAGCTTTGATTGCTTACTGTGCCCGTAGTATTAATCCGATTGTTGAAATTTTGGTCTTTTCTTATAGTTGCGTTTGTTTAGTTTGCGTCAAGTGCAAATATGTAGTAATTTGCATGAAAATACTAATTTTTATGACGCTTAGGAGGCGTAGACATGTATTCGTCTAAAATACGTAAATTTCCTTGTAGGACCTCTGGCTTGAATCGTTCACTGTAGCCACAATTTCTTTTCGATTGTCAAAATTTTGGTCTCATCTTGTAGCTGTTAGTCTGTTTTTAACGTCAAATAAAATTTGTAGTACTTTTCATAAGAATACTAATTTTTATAAGGTTCCTATTATTTTTGGGGGCAGGTTATGGACACTTTTTCCCTTTACGGCATTGCTGTGGCGTGATTTTTCAATCGATGTGCTATATTTAAGTGTTAATGAATAGATCAGCGTCTGAATTTTCCAAAAAGTATAGATTTGTGGTATTTCGCAAAAGTTTAAGGGCGGGTTTAGTGGTTGAAAGCCAACAAAATCCCAATTTTTCACGTGTCAACTCACCAAAACTTTAAATGGCTTTTTCTCCCCTTAAACGTGCGAACTTCGCGTTTTTACGTTTTCATTTGAAGGCTTAGCCCAAACTAGTGTTTTGATGGTCGGAACATGTTTTAGGCAAAATATCTCGAATTTGCTGTTCCTAGAACACGTGCAGTTTTATGCAGATTTTCAGCTTTGATTGCTTACTGTGCCCGTAGTTTTAGTCCGATTGTTGAAATTTCGGTCTAATCTTATAGTTGCGTTTGTTTAGTTTGCGTCAAGTGCAAATATGTAGTAATTTGCATGAAAATACTAATTTTTATGACGCTTAGGAGGCATAGACATGTATTCGTCTAAAATACGTAAATTTCCTTGTAGGACCTCTGGCTTGAATCGTTCACTGTAGCCACAATTTCTTTTGGATTGTCAAAATTTTGGTCTCATCTTGTAGCTGTTAGTCTGGTTTTTACGTCAAATACAAATTTGTAGTACTTTTCATAAGAATACTAATTTTTATAAGGTTCCTATTATTTTTGGGGGCAGGTTATGGACACTTTTTCCCTTTACGGCATTGCTGTGGCGTGATTTTTCAATCGATGTGCTATATTTAAGTGTTAATGAATAGATCAGCGTCTGAATTTTCCAAAAAGGATAGATTTGTGGTATTTCGCAAAAGTTTAAGGGCGGGTTTGGTGGTTGAAAGCCAACAAAATCCCAATTTTTCACGTGTCAACTCACCAAAACTTTAAATGGCTTTTTCTCCCCTTAAACGTGCGAATTTCGCGTTTTTACGTTTTCATTTGAAGGCTTAGCCCAAACTAGTGTTTTGATGGTCGGAACATGTTTTAGGCAAAATATCTCGAATTTGCTGTTCCTAGAACACGTGCAGTTTTTGTGCAGATTTTCAGCTTTGATTGCTTACTGTGCCCGTAGTATTAATCCGATTGTTGAAATTTTGGTCTTTTCTTATAGTTGCGTTTGTTTAGTTTGCGTCAAGTGCAAATATGTAGTAATTTGCATGAAAATACTTATTTTTATGACGCTTAAAATACGTAAATTTCCTTGTAGGACCTCTGGCTTGAATCGTTCACTGTAGCCACAATTTCTTTTCGATTGTCAAAATTTTGGTCTCATCTTGTAGCTGTTAGTCTGTTTTTAACGTCAAATACAAATTTGTAGTACTTTTCATAAGAATACTAATTTTTATAAGGTTCCTATTATTTTTGGGGGCAGGTTATGGACACTTTTTCCCTTTACGGCATTGCTGTGGCGTGATTTTTCAATCGATGTGCTATATTTAAGTGTTAATGAATAGATCAGCGTCTGAATTTTCCAAAAAGTATAGATTTGTGGTATTTCGCAAAAGATTAAGGGGGGTTTAGTGGTTGAAAGCCAACAAAATCCCAATTTTTCACGTGTCAACTCACCAAAACTTTAAATGGCTTTTTCTCCCCTTAAACGTGCGACTTCGCGTTTTTACGTTTTCATTTGAAGGCTTAGCCCAAACTAGTGTTTTGATGGTCGGAACATGTTTTAGGCAAAATATCTCGAATTTGCTGTTCCTAGAACACGTGCAGTTTTATGCAGATTTTCAGCTTTGATTGCTTACTGTGCCCGTAGTTTTAATCCGATTGTTGAAATTTTGGTCTTATCTTATAGTTGCGTTTGTTTAGTTTGCGTCAAGTGCAAATATGTAGTAATTTGCATGAAAATACTAATTTTTATGACGCTTAGGAGGCATAGACATGTATTCGTCTAAAATACGTAAATTTCCTTGTAGGACCTCTGGCTTGAATCGTTCACTGTAGCCACAATTTCTTTTCGATTGTCAAAATTTTGGTCTCATCTTGTAGCTGTTAGTCTGTTTTTTACGTCAAATACAAATTTGTAGTACTTTTCATAAGAATACTAGTTTTTATAAGGTTCCTATTATTTTTGGGGGCAGGTTATGGACACTTTTTCCCTTTACGGCATTGCTGTGGCGTGATTTTTCAATCGATGTGCTATATTTAAGTGTTAATAAATAGATCAGCGTCTGAATTTTCCAAAAAGTATAGATTTGTGGTATTTCGCAAAAGTTTAAGGGCGGGTTTAGTGTTTGAAAGCCAACAACATCCCAATTTTTCACGTGTCAACTCACCAAAACTTTAAATGGCTTTTTCTCCCCTTAAACGTGCGAATTTCGCGTTTTTACGTTTTCATTTGAAGGCTTAGCCCAAACTAGTGTTTTGATGGTCGGAACATGTTTTAGGCAAAATATCTCGAATTTGCTGTTCCTAGAACACGTGCAGTTTTATGCAGATTTTCAGCTTTGATTGCTTACTGTGCCCGTAGTTTTAATCCGATTGTTGAAATTTTGGTCTTATCTTATAGTTGCGTTTGTTTAGTTTGCGTCAAGTGCAAATATGTAGTAATTTGCATGAAAATACTAATTTTTATGACGCTTAGGAGGCATAGACATGTATTCGTCTAAAATACGTAAATTTCCTTGTAGGACCTCTGGCTTGAATCGTTCACTGTAGCCACAATTTCTTTTCGATTGTCAAAATTTTGGTCTCATCTTGTAGCTGTTAGTCTGTTTTTTACGTCAAATACAAATTTGTAGTACTTTTCATAAGAATACTAATTTTTATAAGGTTCCTATTATTTTTGGGGGCAGGTTATGGACACTTTTTCCCTTTACGGCATTGCTGTTTAGTGATTTTTCAATCGATGTGCTATTTTTAAGTGTTAATGAATAGATCAGCGTCTGAATTTTCCAAAAAGTATAGATTTGTGGTATTTCGCCAAAGTTTAAGGGCGGGTTTAGTGGTTGAAAGCCAACAAAATCCCAATTTTTCACGTGTCAACTCACCAAAACTTTAAATGGCTTTTTCTCCCCTTAAACGTGCGAATTTCGCGTTTTTACGTTTTCATTTGAAGGCTTAGCCCAAACTAGTGTTTTGATGGTCGGAACATGTTTTAGGCAAAATATCTCGAATTTGCTGTTCCTAGAACACGTGCAGTTTTTGTGCAGATTTTCAGCTTTGATTGCTTACTGTGCCCGTAGTTTTAATCCAATTGTTGAAATTTTGGTCTTATCTTACAGTTGCGTTTGTTTAGTTTGCGTCAAGTGCAAATATGTAGTAATTTGCATGAAAATACTAATTTTTATGACGCTTAGGAGGCATAGACATGTATTCGTCTAAAATACGTAAATTTCCTTGTAGGACCTCTGGCTTGAATCGTTCACTGAAGCCACAATTTCTTTTCGATTGTCAAAATTTTGGTCTCATCTTGTAGCTGTTAGTCTGTTTTTTACGTCAAATACAAATTTGTAGTACTTTTCATAAGAATACTAATTTTTATAAGGTTCCTATTATTTTTGGGGGCAGGTTATGGACACTTTTTCCCTTTACGGCGTTGCTGTGGCGTGATTTTTCAATCGATGTGCTATATTTAAGTGTTAATGAATAGATCAGCGCCTGAATTTTCCAAAAAGTATAAATTTGTGGTATTTCGCAAAAGTTTAAGGGCGAGTTTAGTGGTTGAAAGCCAACAAAATCCCAATTTTTCACGTGTCAACTCACCAAAACTTTAAATGGCTTTTTCTCCCCTTAAACGTGCGAATTTCGCGTTTTTACGTTTTCATTTGAAGGCATAGCCCAAACTAGTGTTTTGATGGTCGGAACATGTTTTAGGCAAAATATCTCGAATTTGCTGTTCCTAGAACACGTGCAGTTTTTGTGCAGATTTTCAGCTTTGATTGCTTACTGTGCCCGTAGTTTTAGTCCGATTGTTGAAATTTTGGTCTTATCTTATAGTTGCGTTTGTTTAGTTTGTGTCAAGTGCAAATATGTAGTAATTTGCATGAGAATACTAATTTTTATGACGCTTAGGAGGCATAGACATGTTTTCGTCTAAAATACGTAAATTTCCTTGTAGGACCTCTGGCTTGAATCGTTCACTGTAGCCACAATTTCTTTTCGATTGTCAAAATTTTGGTCTCATCTTGTAGCTGTTAGTCTGTTTTTTACGTCAAATACAAATTTGTAATACTTTTCATAAGAATACTAATTTTTATAAGGTTCCTATTATTTTTGGGGGCAGGTTATGGACACTTTTTCCCTTTACGGCATTGCTGTGGCGTGATTTTTCAATCGATGTGCTATATTTAAGTGTTAATGAATAGATCAGCGTCTGAATTTTCCAAAAAGTATAGATTTGTGGTATTTCGCAAAAGTTTAAGGGCGGGTTTGGTGGTTGAAAGCCAACAAAATCCCAATTTTTCACGTGTCAACTCACCAAAACTTTAAATGGCTTTTTCTCCCCTTAAACGTGCGAATTTCGCGTTTTTACGTTTTCATTTGAAGGCTTAGCCCAAACTAGTGTTTTGATGGTCGGAACATGTTTTAGGCAAAATATCTCGAATTTGCTGTTCCTAGAACACGTGCAGTTTTTGTGCAGATTTTCAGCTTTGATTGCTTACTCTGCCCGTAGTTTTAATCCGATTGTTGAAATTTTGGTCTTATCTTATAGTTGCGTTTGCTTAGTTTGCGTCAAGTGCAAATATTTAGTAATTTGCATGAAAATACTAATTTTTATGACGCTTAGGAGGCATAGACATGTATTCGTCTAAAATACGTAAATTTCCTTGTAGGACCTCTGGCTTGAATCGTTCACTGTAGCCACAATTTCTTCTCGATTGTCAAAATTTTGGTCTCATCTTGTAGCTGTTAGTCTGTTTTTTACGTCAAATACAAATTTGTAGTACTTTTCATAAGAATACTAATTTTTATAAGGTTCCTATTATTTTTGGGGGCAGGTTATGGACACTTTTTCCCTTTACGGCATTGCTGTGGCGTGATTTTTCAATCGATGTGCTATATTTAAGTGTTAATGAATAGATCAGCGTCTGAATTTTCCAAAAAGTATAGATTTGTGGTATTTCGCAAAAGTTTAAAGGCGGGTTTGGTGGTTGAAAGCCAACAAAATCCCAATTTTTCACGTGTCAACTCACCAAAACTTTAAATGGCTTTTTCTCCCCTTAAACGTGCGAATTTCGCGTTTTTACGTTTTCATTTGAAGGCTTAGCCCAAACTAGTGTTTTGATGGTCGGAACATGTTTAAGGCAAAATATCTCGAATTTGCTGTTCCTAGAACACGTGCAGTTTTTGTGCAGATTTTCAGCTTTGATTGCTTACTGTGCCCGTAGTTTTAATCCGATTGTTGAAATTTTGGTCTTATGTTATAGTTGCGTTTGTTTCGTTTGCGTCAAGTGCAAATATGTAGTAATTTGCATGAAAATACTAATTTTTATGACGCTTAGGAGGCATAGACATGTATTCGTCTAAAATACGTAAATTTCCTTGTAGGTCCTCTGGCTTGAATCGTTCACTGTAGCCACAATTTCTTTTCGATTGTCGAAATTTTGGTCTCATCTTGTAGCTGTTAGTCTGTTTTTTACGTCAAATACAAATTTGTAGTACTTTTCATAAGAATACTAATTTTTATAAGGTTCCTATTATTTTTGGGGGCAGGTTATGGACACTTTTTCCCTTTACGGCATTGCTGTGGCGTGATTTTTCAATCGATGTGCTATATTTAAGTGTTAATGAATAGATCAGCGTCTGAATTTTCCAAAAAGTATAGATTTGTGGTATTTCGCAAAAGTTTAAGGGCGGGTTTGGTGGTTGAAAGCCAACAAAATCCCAATTTTTCACGTGTCAACTCACCAAAACTTTAAATGGCTTTTTCTCCCCTTAAACGTGCGAATTTCGCGTTTTTACGTTTTCATTTGAAGGCTTAGCCCAAACTAGTGTTTTGATGGTCGGAACATGTTTTAGGCAAAATATCTCGAATTTGCTGTTCCTAGAACACGTGCAGTTTTTGTGCAGATTTTCAGCTTTGATTGCTTACTGTGCCCGTAGTTTTAATCCGATTGTTGAAATTTTGGTCTTATCTTATAGTTGCGTTTGTTTAGTTTGCGTCAAGTGCAAATATGTAGTAATTTGCATGAAAATACTAATTTTTATGACGCTTAGGAGGCATAGACATGTATTCGTCTAAAATACGTAAATTTCCTTGTAGAACCTCTGGCTTGATTCGTTCACTGTAGCCACAATTTCTTTTCGATTGTCAAAATTTTGGTCTCATCTTGTAGCTGTTAGTCTGTTTTCTACGTCAAATACAAATTTGTAGTACTTTTCATAAGAATACTAATTTTTATAAGGTTCCTATTATTTTTGGGGGCAGGTTATGGACACTTTTTCCCTTTACGGCATTGCTGTGGCGTGATTTTTCAATCGATGAGCTATATTTAAGTGTTAATGAATAGATCAGCGTCTGAATTTTCCAAAAAGTATAGATTTGTGGTATTTCGCAAAAGTTTAAGGGCGGGTTTAGTGGTTGAAAGCCAACAAAATCCCAATTTTTCACGTGTCAACTCACCAAAACTTTAAATGGCTTTTTCTCGCCTTAAACGTGCGAACTTCGCGTTTTTACGTTTTCATTTGAAGGCTTAGCCCAAACTAGTGTTTTGATGGTCGGAACATGTTTTAGGCAAAATATCTCGAATTTGCTGTTCCTAGAACACGTGCAGTTTTATGCAGATTTTCAGCTTTGATTGCTTACAGTGCCCGTAGTTTTAGTCCGATTGTTGAAATTTCGGTCTTATCTTATAGTTGCGTTTGTTCAGTTTGCGTCAAGTGCAAATATGTAGTAATTTGCATGAAAATACTAATTTTTATGACGCTTAGGAGGCATAGACATGTATTCGTCTAAAATACGTAAATTTCCTTGTAGGACCTCTGGCTTGAATCGTTCACTGTAGCCACAATTTCTTTTCGATTGTCAAAATTTTGGTCTCATCTTGTAGCTGTTAGTCTGTTTTCTACGTCAAATACAAATTTGTAGTACTTTTCATAAGAATACTAATTTTTATAAGGTTCCTATTATTTTTGGGGGCAGGTTATGGACACTTTTTCCCTTTACGGCATTGCTGTGGCGTGATTTTTCAATCGATGTGCTATATTTAAGTGTTAATGAATAGATCAGCGTCTGAATTTTCCAAAAAGTATAGATTTGTGGTATTTCGCAAAAGTTTAAGGGCGGGTTTAGTGTTTGAAAGCCAACAAAATCCCAATTTTTCACGTGTCAACTCACCAAAACTTTAAATGGCTTTTTCTCCCCTTAAACGTGCGAATTTCGCGTTTTTACGTTTTCATTTGAAGGCTTAGCTCAAACTAGTGTTTTGATGGTCGGAACATGTTTTAGGCAAAATATCTCGAATTTGCTGTTCCTAGAACACGTGCAGTTTTTGTGCAGATTTTCAGCTTTGATTGCTTACTGTGCCCGTAGTTTTAATCCGATTGTTGAAATTTTGGTCTTATCTTATAGTTGCGTTTGTTTAGTTTGCGTCAAGTGCAAATATGTAGTAATTTGCATGAAAATACTAATTTTTATGACGCTTAGGAGGCATAGACATGTATTCGTCTAAAATACGTAAATTTCCTTGTAGGACCTCTGGCTTGAATCGTTCACTGTAGCCACAATTTCTTTTCGATTGTCGAAATTTTGGTCTCATCTTGTAGCTGTTAGTCTGTTTTTTACGTCAAATACAAATTTGTAGTACTTTTCATAAGAATACTAGTTTTTATAAGGTTCCTATTATTTTTGGGGGCAGGTTATGGACACTTTTTCCCTTTACGGCATTGCTGTGGCGTGATTTTTCAATCGATGTGCTATATTTAAGTGTTAATGAATAGATCAGCGTCTGAATTTTCCAAAAAGTATAGATTTGTGGTATTTCGCAAAAGTTTAAGGGCGGGTTTAGTGGTTGAAAGCCAACAAAATCCCAATTTTTCACGTGTCAACTCACCAAAACTTTAAATGGCTTTTTCTCGCCTTAAACGTGCGAACTTCGCGTTTTTACGTTTTCATTTGAAGGCTTAGCCCAAACTAGTGTTTTGATGGTCGGAACATGTTTTAGGCAAAATATCTCGAATTTGCTGTTCCTAGAACACGTGCAGTTTTATGCAGATTTTCAGCTTTGATTGCTTACAGTGCCCGTAGTTTTAGTCCGATTGTTGAAATTTCGGTCTTATCTTATAGTTGCGTTTGTTCAGTTTGCGTCAAGTGCAAATATGTAGTAATTTGCATGAAAATACTAATTTTTATGACGCTTAGGAGGCATAGACATGTATTCGTCTAAAATACGTAAATTTCCTTGTAGGACCTCTGGCTTGAATCGTTCACTGTAGCCACAATTTCTTTTCGATTGTCAAAATTTTGGTCTCATCTTGTAGCTGTTAGTCTGTTGTTTACGTCAAATACAAATTTGTAGTACTTTTCATAAGAATACTAATTTTTATAAGGTTCCTATTATTTTTGGGGGCAGGTTATGGACACTTTTTCCCTTTACGGCATTGCTGTGGCGTGATTTTTCAATCGATGTGCTATATTTAAGTGTTAATGAATAGATCAGCGTCTGAATTTTCCAAAAAGTATAGATTTGTGGTATTTCGCAAAAGTTTAAGGGCGGGTTTAGTGTTTGAAAGCCAACAAAATCCCAATTTTTCACGTGTCAACTCACCAAAACTTTAAATGGCTTTTTCTCCCCTTAAACGTGCGAATTTCGCGTTTTTACGTTTTCATTTGAAGGCTTAGCTCAAACTAGTGTTTTGATGGTCGGAACATGTTTTAGGCAAAATATCTCGAATTTGCTGTTCCTAGAACACGTGCAGTTTTTGTGCAGATTTTCAGCTTTGATTGCTTACTGTGCCCGTAGTTTTAATCCGATTGTTGAAATTTTGGTCTTATCTTATAGTTGCGTTTGTTTAGTTTGCGTCAAGTGCAAATATGTAGTAATTTGCATGAAAATACTAATTTTTATGACGCTTAGGAGGCATAGACATGTATTCGTCTAAAATACGTAAATTTCCTTGTAGGACCTCTGGCTTGAATCGTTCACTGTAGCCACAATTTCTTTTCGATTGTCAAAATTTTGGTCTCATCTTGTAGCTGTTAGTCTGTTTTTTACGTCAAATACAAATTTGTAGTACTTTTCATAAGAATACTAGTTTTTATAAGGTTCCTATTATTTTTGGGGGCAGGTTATGGACACTTTTTCCCTTTACGGCATTGCTGTGGCGTGATTTTTCAATCGATGTGCTATATTTAAGTGTTAATGAATAGATCAGCGTCTGAATTTCCCAAAAAGTATAGATTTGTGGTATTTCGCAAAAGTTTAAGGGCGGGTTTGGTGGTTGAAAGCCAACAAAATCCCAATTTTTCACGTGTCAACTCACCAAAACTTTAAATGGCTTTTTCTCCCCTTAAACGTGCGAATTTCGCGTTTTTACGTTTTCATTTGAAGGCTTAGCCCAAACTAGTGTTTTGATGGTCGGAACATGTTTTAGGCAAAATATCTCGAATTTGCTGTTCCTAGAACACGTGCAGTTTTTGTGCAGATTTTCAGCTTTGATTGCTTACTGTGCCCGTAGTTTTAATCCGATTGTTGAAATTTTGGTCTTATCTTATAGTTGCGTTTGTTTAGTTTGCGTCAAGTGCAAATATGTAGTAATTTGCATGAAAATACTAATTTTTATGACGCTTAGGAGGCATAGACATGTATTCGTCTAAAATACGTAAATTTCCTTGTAGGACCTCTGGCTTGAATCGTTCACTGTAGCCACAATTTCTTTTCGATTGTCAAAATTTTGGTCTCATCTTGTAGCTGTTAGTCTGTTTTTTACGTCAAATACAAATTTGTAGTACTTTTCATAAGAATACTAGTTTTTATAAGGTTCCTATTATTTTTGGGGGCAGGTTATGGACACTTTTTCCCTTTACGGCATTGCTGTGGCGTGATTTTTCAATCGATGTGCTATATTTAAGTGTTAATGAATAGATCAGCGTCTGAATTTCCCAAAAAGTATAGATTTGTGGTATTTCGCAAAAGTTTAAGGGCGGGTTTGGTGGTTGAAAGCCAACAAAATCCCAATTTTTCACGTGTCAACTCACCAAAACTTTAAATGGCTTTTTCTCCCCTTAAACGTGCGAATTTCGCGTTTTTACGTTTTCATTTGAAGGCTTAGCCCAAACTAGTGTTTTGATGGTCGGAACATGTTTTAGGCAAAATATCTCGAATTTGCTGTTCCTAGAACACGTGCAGTTTTTGTGCAGATTTTCAGCTTTGATTGCTTACTGTGCCCGTAGTTTTAATCCGATTGTTGAAATTTTGGTCTTATCTTATAGTTGCGTTTGTTTAGTTTGCGTCAAGTGCAAATATGTAGTAATTTGCATGAAAATACTAATTTTTATGACGCTTAGGAGGCATAGACATGTATTCGTCTAAAATACGTAAATTTCCTTGTAGGACCTCTGGCTTGAATCGTTCACTGTAGCCACAATTTCTTTTCGATTGTCAAAATTTTGGTCTCATCTTGTAGCTGTTAGTCTGTTTTTTACGTCAAATACGAATTTGTAGTACTTTTCATAAGAATACTAATTTTTATAAGGTTCCTATTATTTTTGGGGGCAGGTTATGGACACTTTTTCCCTTTACGGCATTGCTGTGGCGTGATTTTTCAATCGATGTGCTATATTTAAGTGTTAATGAATAGATCAGCGTCTGAATTTTCCAAAAAGTATAGATTTGTGGTATTTCGCAAAAGTTTAAGGGCGGGTTTAGTGGTTGAAAGCCAACAAAATCCCAATTTTTCACGTGTCAACTCACCAAAACTTTAAATGGCTTTTTCTCCCCTTAAACGTGCGAATTTCGCGTTTTAACGTTTTCATTTGAAGGCTTAGCCCAAACTAGTGTTTTGATGGTCGGAACATGTTTTAGGCAAAATATCTCTAATTTGCTGTTCCCAGAACACGTGCAGTTTTTGTGCAGATTTTCAGCTTTGATTGCTTACTGTGCCCGTAGTTTTAATCCGATTGTTGAAATTTTGGTCTTATCTTATAGTTGCGTTTGTTTAGTTTGCGTCAAGTGCAAATATGTAGTAATTTGCATGAAAATACTAATTTTTATGACGCTTAGGAGGCATAGACATGTATTCGTCTAAAATACGTAAATTTCCTTGTAGGACCTCTGGCTTGAATCGTTCACTGTAGCCACAATTTCTTTTCGATTGTCAAAATTTTGGTCTCATCTTGTAGCTGTTAGTCTGTTGTTTACGTCAAATACAAATTTGTAGTACTTTTCATAAGAATACTAATTTTTATAAGGTTCCTATTATTTTTGGGGGCAGGTTATGGACACTTTTTCCCTTTACGGCATTGCTGTGGCGTGATTTTTCAATCGATGTGCTATATTTAAGTGTTAATGAATAGATCAGCGTCTGAATTTTCCAAAAAGTATAGATTTGTGGTATTTCGCAAAAGTTTAAGGCCGGGTTTAGTGGTTGAAAGCCAACAAAATCCCAATTTTTCACGTGTCAACTCACGAAAACTTTAAATGGCTTTTTCTCCCCTTAAACGTGCGAATTTCGCGTTTTTACGTTTTCATTTGAAGGCTTAGCCCAAACTAGTGTTTTGATGGTCGGAACATGTTTGAGGCAAAATATCTCGAATTTGCTGTTCCTAGAACACGTGCCGTTTTTGTGCAGATTTTCAGCTTTGATTGCTTACTGTGCCCGTAGTTTTAATCCGATTGTTGAAATTTTGGTCTTATCTTATAGTTGCGTTTGTTTAGTTTGCGTCAAGTGCAAATATGTAGTAATTTGCATGAAAATACTAATTTTTATGACGCTTAGGAGGCATAGACATGTATTCGTCTAAAATACGTAAATTTCCTTGTAGGACCTCTGGCTTGAATCGTTCACTGTAGCCACAATTTCTTTTCGATTGTCAAAATTTTGGTCTCATCTTGTAGCTGTTAGTCTGTTGTTTACGTCAAATACAAATTTGTAGTACTTTTCATAAGAATACTAATTTTTATAAGGTTCCTATTATTTTTGGGGGCAGGTTATGGACACTTTTTCCCTTTACGGCATTGCTGTGGCGTGATTTTTCAATCGATGTGCTATATTTAAGTGTTAATGAATAGATCAGCGTCTGAATTTTCCAAAAAGTATAGATTTGTGGTATTTCGCAAAAGTTTAAGGGCGGGTTTAGTGGTTGAAAGCCAACAAAATCCCAATTTTTCACGTGTCAACTCACCAAAACTTTAAATGGCTTTTTCTCCCCTTAAACGTGCGAATTTCGCGTTTTTACGTTTTCATTTGAAGGCTTAGCCCAAACTCGTGTTTTGATGGTCGGAACATGTTTTAGGCAAAATATCTAGAATTTGCTGTTCCTAGAACACGTGCAGTTTTTGTGCAGATTTTCAGCTTTGATTGCTTACTGTGCCCGTAGTTTTAATCCGATTGTTGAAATTTTGGTCTTATCTTATAGTTGCGTTTGTTTAGTTTGCGTCAAGTGCAAATATGTAGTAATTTGCATGAAAATACTAATTTTTATGACGCTTAGGAGGCATAGACATGTATTCGTCTAAAATACGTAAATTTCCTTGTAGGACCTCTGGCTTGAATCGTTCACTGTAGCCACAATTTCTTTTCGATTGTCAAAATTTTGGTCTCATCTTGTAGCTGTTAGTCTGTTGTTTACGTCAAATACAAATTTGTAGTACTTTTCATAAGAATACTAATTTTTATAAGGTTCCTATTATTTTTGGGGGCAGGTTATGGACACTTTTTCCCTTTGCGGCATTGCTGTGGCGTGATTTTTCAATCGATGTGCTATATTTAAGTGTTAATGAATAGATCAGCGTCTGAATTTTCCAAAAAGTATAGATTTGTGGTATTTCGCAAAAGTTTAAGGGCGGGTTTAGTGGTTGAAAGCCAACAAAATCCCAATTTTTCACGTGTCAACTCACCAAAACTTTAAATGGCTTTTTCTCCCCTTAAACGTGCGAATTTCGCGTTTTTACGTTTTCATTTGAAGGCTTAGCCCAAACTAGTGTTTTGATGGTCGGAACATGTTTGAGGCAAAATATCTCGAATTTGCTGTTCCTAGAACACGTGCCGTTTTTGTGCAGATTTTCAGCTTTGATTGCTTACTGTGCCCGTAGTTTTAATCCGATTGTTGAAATTTTGGTCTTATCTTATAGTTGCGTTTGCTTAGTTTGCGTCAAGTGCAAATATGTAGTAATTTGCATGAAAATACTAATTTTAATGACGCTTAGGAGGCATAGACATGTATTCGTCTAAAATACGTAAATTTACTTGTAGGACCTCTGGCTTGAATCGTTCACTGTAGCCACAATTTCTTTTCGATTGTCAAAATTTTGGTCTCATCTTGTAGCTGTTAGTCTGTTGTTTACGTCAAATACAAATTTGTAGTACTTTTCATAAGAATACTAATTTTTACAAGGTTCCTATTATTTTTGGGGGCAGGTTATGGACACTTTTTCCCTTTACGGCATTGCTGTGGCGTGATTTTTCAATCGATGTGCTATATTTAAGTGTTAATGAATAGATCAGCGTCTGAATTTTCCAAAAAGTATAGATTTGTGGTATTTCGCAAATGTTTAAGGGCGGGTTTGGTGGTTGAAAGCCAACAAAATCCCGATTTTTCACGTGTCAACTCACCAAAACTTTAAATGGCCTTTTCTCCCCTTAAACGTGCGAATTTCGCGTTCTTACGTTTTCATTTGAAGGCTTAGCCCAAACTAGTGTTTTGATGGTCGGAACATGTTTTAGGCAAAATATCTCGAATTTGCTGTTCCTAGAACACGTGCAGTTTTTGTGCAGATTTTCAGTTTTGATTGCTTACTGTGCCCGTATTTTTAATCCGATTGTTGAAATTTTGGTCTTATCTTATAGCTGCGTTTGTTTAGTTTGCGTCAAGTGCAAATATGTAGTAATTTGCATGAAAATACTAATTTTTATGACGCTTAGGAGGCATAGACATGTATTCGTCTAAAATACGTAAATTTCCTTGTAGGACCTCTGGCTTGAATCGTTCACTGTAGCCACAATTTCTTTTCGATTGTCAAAATTTTGGTCTCATCTTGTAGCTGTTAGTCTGTTTTTTACGTCAAATACAAATCTGTAGTACTTTTCATAAGAATACTAATTTTTATAAGGTTCCTATTATTTTTGGGGGCAGGTTATGGACACTTTTTCCCTTTACGGCATTGCTGTGGCGTGATTTTTCAATCGATGTGCTATATTTAAGTGTTAATAAATAGATCAGCGTCTGAATTTTCCAAAAAGTATAAATTTGTGGTATTTCGCAAAAGTTTAAGGGCGGGTTTAGTGGTTGAAAGCCAACAAAATCCCAATTTTTCACGTGTCAACTCACCAAAACTTTAAATGGCTTTTTCTCCCCTTAAACGTGCGAATTTCGCGTTTTTACGTTTTCATTTGAAGGCTTAGCCCAAACTAGTGTTTTGATGGTCGGAACATGTTTTAGGCAAAATATCTCGAATTTGCTGTTCCTAGAACACGTGCAGTTTTTGTAGGGATTTTCAGCTTTGTTTGCTTACTGTGCCCGTAGTTTTAATCCGATTGTTGAAATTTTGGTCTTATCTTATAGTTGCGTTTGTTTAGTTTGCGTCAAGTGCAAATATGTAGTAATTTGCATGAAAATACTAATTTTTATGACGCTTAGGAGGCATAGACATGTATTCGTCTAAAATACGTAAATTTCCTTGTAGGACCTCTGGCTTGAATCGTTCACTGTAGCCACAATTTCTTTTCGATTGTCAAAATTTTGGTCTCATCTTGTAGCTGTTAGTCTGTCTTTTAAGTCAAATACAAATTTGTAGTACTTTTCATAAGAATACTAATTTTTATAAGGTTCCTATTATTTTTGGGGGCAGGTTATGGACACTTTTTCCCTTTACGGCATTGCTGTGGCGTGATTTTTCAATCGATGTGCTATATTTAAGTGTTAATGAGTAGATCAGCGTTTGAATTTTCCAAAAAAAATAGATTTGTGGTATTTCGCAAAAGTTTAAGGGCGGGTTTAGTGGTTGAAAGCCAACAAAATCCCAATTTTTCACGTGTCAACTCACCAAAACTTTAAATGGCTTTTTCTCCCCTTAAACGTGCGAATTTCGCGTTTTTACGTTTTCATTTGAAGGCTTAGCCCAAACTAGTGTTTTGATGGTCGGAACATGTTTTAGGCAAAATATCTCGAATTTGCTGTTCCTAGAACACGTGCAGTTTTTGTGCAGATTTTCAGCTTTGATTGCTTACTGTGCCCATAGTTTTAATCCGATTGTTGAAATTTTGGTCTTATCTTATAGTTGCGTTTGTTTAGTTTGCGTCAAGTGCAAATATGTAGTAATTTGCATGAAAATATTAATTTTTATGACGCTTAGGAGGCATAGACATGTATTCGTCTAAAATACGTAAATTTCCTTGTAGGACCTCTGGCTTGAATCGTTCACTGTAGCCACAATTTTTTTTCGATTGTCAAAATTTTGGTCTCATCTTGTAGCTGTTAGTCTGTTTTTTACGTCAAATACAAATTTGTAGTACTTTTCATAAGAATACTAATTTTTATAAGGTTCCTATTATTTTTGGGGGCAGGTTATGGACACTTTTTCCCTTTACGGCATTGCTGTGGCGTGATTTTTCAATCGATGTGCTATATTTAAGTGTTAATGAATAGATCAGCGTCTGAATTTTCCAAAAAGTATAAATTTGTGGTATTTCGCAAAAGTTTAAGGGCGGGTTTAGTAGTTGAAAGCCAACAAAATCCCAATTTTTCACGTGTCAACTCACCAAAACTTTAAATGGCTTTTTCTCCCCTTAAACGTGCGAATTTCGCGTTTTTACGTTTTCATTTGAAGGCTTAGCCCAAACTAGTGTTTTGATGGTCGGAACATGTTTTAGGCAAAATATCTCGAATTTGCTGTTCCTAGAACACGTGCAGTTTTTGTGCAGATTTTCAGCTTTGATTGCTTACTGTGCCCGTAGTTTTAATCCGATTGTTGAAATTTTGGTCTTATCTTATAGTTGCGTTTGTTTAGTTTGCGTCAAGTGCAAATATGTAGTAATTTGCATGAAAATACTAATTTTTATGACGCTTAGGAGGCATAGACATGTATTCGTCTAAAATACGTAAATTTCCTTGTAGGACCTCTGGCTTCAATCGTTCACTGTAGCCACAATTTCTTCTCGATTGTCAAAATTTTGGTCTCATCTTGTAGCTGTTAGTCTGTTGTTTACGTCAAATACAAATTCGTAGTACTTTTCATAAGAATACTAATTTTTATAAGGTTCCTATTATTTTTGGGGGCAGGTTATGGACACTTTTTCCCTTTACGGCATTGCTGTGGCGTGATTTTTCAATCGATGTGCTATATTTAAGTGTTAATGAATAGATCAGGGTCTGAATTATCCAAAAAGTATAGATTTGTGGTATTTCGCAAAAGTTTAAGGGCGGGTTTAGTGGTTGAAAGCCAACAAAATCCCAATTTTCACGTGTCAACTCACCAAAACTTTAAATGGCTTTTTCTCCCCTTAAACGTGCGAATTTCGCGTTTTTACGTTTTCATTTGAAGGCTTAGCCCAAACTAGTGTTTTGATGGTCGGAACATGTTTTAGGCAAAATATCTCGAATTTGCTGTTCCTAGAACACGTGCAGTTTTTGTGCAGATTTTCAGCTTTGATTGCTTACTGTGCCCGTAGTTTTAATCCGATTGTTGAAATTTTGGTCTTATCTTATAGTTGCGTTTGTTTAGTTCGCGTCAAGTGCAAATATGTAGTAATTTGCATGAAAATACTAATTTTTATGACGCTTAGGAGGCATAGACATGTATTCGTCTAAAATACGTAAATTTCCTTGTAGGACCTCTGGCTTGAATCGTTCACTGTAGCCACAATTTCTTCTCGATTGTCAAAATTTTGGTCTCATCTTGTAGCTGTTAGTCTGTTTTTTACGTCAAATACAAATTTGTAGTACTTTTCATAAGAATACTAATTTTTATAAGGTTCCTATTATTTTTGGGGGCAGGTTATGGACACTTTTTCCCTTTACGGCATTGCTGTGGCGTGATTTTTCAATCGATGTGCTATATTTAAGTGTTAATGAATAGATCAGCGTCTGAATTTTCCAAAAAGTATAAATTTGTGGTATTTCGCAAAAGTTTAAGGGCGGGTTTAGTGGTTGAAAGCCAACAAAATCCCAATTTTTCACGTGTCAACTCACCACAACTTTAAATGGCTTTTTCTCCCCTTAAACGTGCGAATTTCGCGTTTTTACGTTTTCATTTGAAGGCTTAGCCCAAACTAGTGTTTTGATGGTCGGAACATGTTTTAGGCAAAATATCTCGAATTTGCTGTTCCTAGAACACGTGCAGTTTTTGTGCAGATTTTCAGCTTTGATTGCTTACTGTGCCCGTAGTTTTAATCCGATTGTTGAAATTTTGGTCTTATCTTATAGTTGCGTTTGTTTAGTTTGCGTCAAGTGCAACTTTGTAGTAATTTGCATGAAAATACTAATTTTATGACGCTTAGGAGGCATAGACATGTATTCGTCTAAAATACGTAAATTTCCTTGTAGGACCTCTGGCTTGAATCGTTCACTGTAGCCACAATTTCTTTTCGATTGTCAAAATTTTGGTCTCATCTTGTAGCTGTTAGTCTGTTTTTTACGTCAAATACAAATCTGTAGTACTTTTCATAAGAATACTAATTTTTATAAGGTTCCTATTATTTTTGGGGGCAGGTTATGGACACTTTTTCCCTTTACGGCATTGCTGTGGCGTGATTTTTCAATCGATGTGCTATATTTAAGTGTTAATGAATAGATCAGCGTCTGAATTTTCCAAAAAGTATAAATTTGTGGTATTTCGCAAAAGTTTAAGGGCGGGTTTAGTGGTTGAAAGCCAACAAAATCCCAATTTTTCACGTGTCAACTCACCAAAACTTTAAATGGCTTTTTCTCCCCTTAAACGTGCGAATTTCGCGTTTTTACGTTTTCATTTGAAGGCTTAGCCCAAACTAGTGTTTTGATGGTCGGAACATGTTTTAGGCAAAATATCTCGAATTTGCTGTTCCTAGAACACGTGCAGTTTTTGTGCAGATTTTCAGCTTTGTTTGCTTACTGTGCCCGTAGTTTTAATCCGATTGTTGAAATTTTGGTCTTATCTTATAGTTGCGTTTGTTTAGTTTGCGTCAAGTGCAAATATGTAGTAATTTGCATGAAAATACTAATTTTAATGACGCTTAGGAGGCATAGACATGTATTCGTCTAAAATATGTAAATTTCCTTGTAGGACCTCTGGCTTGAATCGTTCACTGTAGCCACAATTTCTTTTCGATTGTCAAAATTTTAGTCTCATCTTGTAGCTGTTAGTCTGTCTTTTAAGTCAAATACAAATTTGTAGTACTTTTCATAAGAATACTAATTTTTATAAGGTTCATATTATTTTTGGGGGCAGGTTATGGACACTTTTTCCCTTTACGGCATTGCTGTGGCGTGATTTTTCAATCGATGTGCTATATTTAAGTGTTAATGAGTAGATCAGCGTTTGAATTTTCCAAAAAAAAAATAGATTTGTGGTATTTCGCAAAAGTTTAAGGGCGGGTTTAGTGGTTGAAAGCCAACAAAATCCCAATTTTTCACGTGTCAACTCACCAAAACTTTAAATGGCTTTTTCTCCCCTTAAACGTGCGAATTTCGCGTTTTTACGTTTTCATTTGAAGGCTTAGCCCAAACTAGTGTTTTGATGGTCGGAACATGTTTTAGGCAAAATATCTCGAATTTGCTGTTCCTAGAACACGTGCAGTTTTTGTGCAGATTTTCAGCTTTGATTGCTTACTGTGCTCATAGTTTTAATCCGATTGTTGAAATTTTGGTCTTATCTTATAGTTGCGTTTGTTTAGTTTGCGTCAAGTGCAAATATGTAGTAATTTGCATGAAAATATTAATTTTTATGACGCTTAGGAGGCATAGACATGTATTCGTCTAAAATACGTAAATTTCCTTGTAGGACCTCTGGCTTGAATCGTTCACTGTAGCCACAATTTTTTTTCGATTGTCAAAATTTTGGTCTCATCTTGTAGCTGTTAGTCTGTTTTTTACGTCAAATACAAATTTGTAGTACTTTTCATAAGAATACTAATTTTTATAAGGTTCCTATTATTTTTGGGGGCAGGTTATGGACACTTTTTCCCTTTACGGCATTGCTGTGGCGTGATTTTTCAATCGATGTGCTATATTTAAGTGTTAATGAGTAGATCAGCGTTTGAATTTTCCAAAAAAAATAGATTTGTGGTATTTCGCAAAAGTTTAAGGGCGGGTTTACTGGTTGAAAGCCAACAAAATCCCAATTTTTCACGTGTCAACTCACCAAAACTTTAAATGGCTTTTTCTCCCCTTAAACGTGCGAATTTCGCGTTTTTACGTTTTCATTTGAAGGCTTAGCCCAAACTAGTGTTTTGATGGTCGGAACATGTTTTAGGCAAAATATCTCGAATTTGCTGTTCCTAGAACACGTGCAGTTTTTGTGCAGATTTTCAGCTTTGATTGCTTACTGTGCCCGTAGTTTTAGTCCGATTGTTGAAATTTTGGTCTTATCTTATAGTTGCGTTTGTTTAGTTTGCGTCAAGTGCAAATATGTAGTAATTTGCATGAAAATACTAATTTTTATGACGCTTAGGAGGCATAGACATGTATTCGTCTAAAATACGTAAATTTCCTTGTAGGACCTCTGGCTTGAATCGTTCACTGTAGCCACAATTTCTTTTCGATTGTCAAAATTTTGGTCTCATCTTGTAGCTGTTAGTCTGTTGTTTACGTCAAATAAAAATTCGTAGTACTTTTCATAAGAATACTAATTTTTATAAGGTTCCTATTATTTTTGGGGGCAGGTTATGGACACTTTTTCCCTTTACGGCATTGCTGTGGCGTGATTTTTCAATCGATGTGCTATATTTAAGTGTTAATGAATAGATCAGGGTCTGAATTATCCAAAAAGTATAGATTTGTGGTATTTCGCAAAAGTTTAAGGGCGGGTTTAGTGGTTGAAAGCCAACAAAATCCCAATTTTCACGTGTCAACTCACCAAAACTTTAAATGGCTTTTTCTCCCCTTAAACGTGCGAATTTCGCGTTTTTACGTTTTCATTTGAAGGCTTAGCCCAAACTAGTGTTTTGATGGTCGGAACATGTTTTAGGCAAAATATCTCGAATTTGCTGTTCCTAGAACACGTGCAGTTTTTGTGCAGATTTTCAGCTTTGATTGCTTACTGTGCCCGTAGTTTTAATCCGATTGTTGAAATTTTGGTCTTATCTTATAGTTGCGTTTGTTTAGTTCGCGTCAAGTGCAAATATGTAGTAATTTGCATGAAAATACTAATTTTTATGACGCTTAGGAGGCATAGACATGTATTCGTCTAAAATACGTAAATTTCCTTGTAGGACCTCTGGCTTGAATCGTTCACTGTAGCCACAATTTCTTCTCGATTGTCAAAATTTTGGTCTCATCTTGTAGCTGTTAGTCTGTTTTTTACGTCAAATACAAATTTGTAGTACTTTTCATAAGAATACTAATTTTTATAAGGTTCCTATTATTTTTGGGGGCAGGTTATGGACACTTTTTCCCTTTACGGCATTGCTGTGGCGTGATTTTTCAATCGATGTGCTATATTTAAGTGTTAATGAGTAGATCAGCGTTTGAATTTTCCAAAAAAAATAGATTTGTGGTATTTCGCAAAAGTTTAAGGGCGGGTTTACTGGTTGAAAGCCAACAAAATCCCAATTTTTCACGTGTCAACTCACCAAAACTTTAAATGGCTTTTTCTCCCCTTAAACGTGCGAATTTCGCGTTTTTACGTTTTCATTTGAAGGCTTAGCCCAAACTAGTGTTTTGATGGTCGGAACATGTTTTAGGCAAAATATCTCGAATTTGCTGTTCCTAGAACACGTGCAGTTTTTGTGCAGATTTTCAGCTTTGATTGCTTACTGTGCCCGTAGTTTTAGTCCGATTGTTGAAATTTTGGTCTTATCTTATAGTTGCGTTTGTTTAGTTTGCGTCAAGTGCAAATATGTAGTAATTTGCATGAAAATACTAATTTTTATGACGCTTAGGAGGCATAGACATGTATTCGTCTAAAATACGTAAATTTCCTTGTAGGACCTCTGGCTTGAATCGTTCACTGTAGCCACAATTTCTTTTCGATTGTCAAAATTTTGGTCTCATCTTGTAGCTGTTAGTCTGTTGTTTACGTCAAATAAAAATTCGTAGTACTTTTCATAAGAATACTAATTTTTATAAGGTTCCTATTATTTTTGGGGGCAGGTTATGGACACTTTTTCCCTTTACGGCATTGCTGTGGCGTGATTTTTCAATCGATGTGCTATATTTAAGTGTTAATGAATAGATCAGGGTCTGAATTATCCAAAAAGTATAGATTTGTGGTATTTCGCAAAAGTTTAAGGGCGGGTTTAGTGGTTGAAAGCCAACAAAATCCCAATTTTCACGTGTCAACTCACCAAAACTTTAAATGGCTTTTTCTCCCCTTAAACGTGCGAATTTCGCGTTTTTACGTTTTCATTTGAAGGCTTAGCCCAAACTAGTGTTTTGATGGTCGGAACATGTTTTAGGCAAAATATCTCGAATTTGCTGTTCCTAGAACACGTGCAGTTTTTGTGCAGATTTTCAGCTTTGATTGCTTACTGTGCCCGTAGTTTTAATCCGATTGTTGAAATTTTGGTCTTATCTTATAGTTGCGTTTGTTTAGTTCGCGTCAAGTGCAAATATGTAGTAATTTGCATGAAAATACTAATTTTTATGACGCTTAGGAGGCATAGACATGTATTCGTCTAAAATACGTAAATTTCCTTGTAGGACCTCTGGCTTGAATCGTTCACTGTAGCCACAATTTCTTCTCGATTGTCAAAATTTTGGTCTCATCTTGTAGCTGTTAGTCTGTTTTTTACGTCAAATACAAATTTGTAGTACTTTTCATAAGAATACTAATTTTTATAAGGTTCCTATTATTTTTGGGGGCAGGTTATGGACACTTTTTCCCTTTACGGCATTGCTGTGGCGTGATTTTTCAATCGATGTGCTATATTTAAGTGTTAATGAATAGATCAGCGTCTGAATTTTCCAAAAAGTATAAATTTGTGGTATTTCGCAAAAGTTTAAGGGCGGGTTTAGTGGTTGAAAGCCAACAAAATCCCAATTTTTCACGTGTCAACTCACCAAAACTTTAAATGGCTTTTTCTCCCCTTAAACGTGCGAATTTCGCGTTTTTACGTTTTCATTTGAAGGCTTAGCCCAAACTAGTGTTTTGATGGTCGCAACATGTTTTAGGCAAAATATCTCGAATTTGCTGTTCCTAGAACACGTGCAGTTTTTGTGCAGATTTTCAGCTTTGATTGCTTACTGTGCCCGTAGTTTTAATCCGATTGTTGAAATTTTGGTCTTATCTTATAGTTGCGTTTGTTTAGTTTGCGTCAAGTGCAACTTTGTAGTAATTTGCATGAAAATACTAATTTTATGACGCTTAGGAGGCAGAGACATGTATTCGTCTAAAATACGTAAATTTCCTTGTAGGACCTCTGGCTTGAATCGTTCACTGTAGCTACAATTTCTTTTCGATTGTCAAAATTTTGGTCTCATCTTGTAGCTGTTAGTCTGTTTTTTACGTCAAATACAAATCTGTAGTACTTTTCATAAGAATACTAATTTTTATAAGGTTCCTATTATTTTTGGGGGCAGGTTATGGACACTTTTTCCCTTTACGGCATTGCTGTGGCGTGATTTTTCAATCGATGTGCTATATTTAAGTGTTAATGAATAGATCAGCGTCTGAATTTTCCAAAAAGTATAAATTTGTGGTATTTCGCAAAAGTTTAAGGGCGGGTTTAGTGGTTGAAAGCCAACAAAATCCCAATTTTTCACGTGTCAACTCACCAAAACTTTAAATGGCTTTTTCTCCCCTTAAACGTGCGAATTTCGCGTTTTTACGTTTTCATTTGAAGGAACATGTTTTAGGCAAAATATCTCGAATTTGCTGTTCCTAGAACACGTGCAGTTTTTGTGCAGATTTTCAGCTTTGTTTGCTTACTGTGCCCGTAGTTTTAATCCGATTGTTGAAATTTTGGTCTTATCTTATAGTTGCGTTTGTTTAGTTTGCGTCAAGTGCAAATATGTAGTAATTTGCATGAAAATACTAATTTTTATGACGCTTAGGAGGCATAGACATGTATTCGTCTAAAATATGTAAATTTCCTTGTAGGACCTCTGGCTTGAATCGTTCACTGTAGCCACAATTTCTTTTCGATTGTCAAAATTTTAGTCTCATCTTGTAGCTGTTAGTCTGTCTTTTAAGTCAAATACAAATTTGTAGTACTTTTCATAAGAATACTAATTTTTATAAGGTTCCTATTATTTTTGGGGGCAGGTTATGGACACTTTTTCCCTTTACGGCATTGCTGTGGCGTGATTTTTCAATCGATGTGCTATATTTAAGTGTTAATGAGTAGATCAGCGTTTGAATTTTCCAAAAAAAAATAGATTTGTGGTATTTCGCAAAAGTTTAAGGGCGGGTTTAGTGGTTGAAAGCCAACAAAATCCCAATTTTTCACGTGTCAACTCACCAAAACTTTAAATGGCTTTTTCTCCCCTTAAACGTGCGAATTTCGCGTTTTTACGTTTTCATTTGAAGGCTTAGCCCAAACTAGTGTTTTGATGGTCGGAACATGTTTTAGGCAAAATATCTCGAATTTGCTGTTCCTAGAACACGTGCAGTTTTTGTGCAGATTTTCAGCTTTGATTGCTTACTGTGCCCATAGTTTTAATCCGATTGTTGAAATTTTGGTCTTATCTTATAGTTGCGTTTGTTTAGTTTGCGTCAAGTGCAAATATGTAGTAATTTGCATGAAAATATTAATTTTTATGACGCTTAGGAGGCATAGACATGTATTCGTCTAAAATACGTAAATTTCCTTGTAGGACCTCTGGCTTGAATCGTTCACTGTAGCCACAATTTCTTTTCGATTGTCAAAATTTTGGTCTCATCTTGTAGCTGTTAGTCTGTTTTTTACGTCAAATACAAATTTGTAGTACTTTTCATAAGAATACTAATTTTTATAAGGTTCCTATTATTTTTGGGGGCAGGTTATGGACACTTTTTCCCTTTACGGCATTGCTGTGGCGTGATTTTTCAATCGATGTGCTATATTTAAGTGTTAATGAATAGATCAGGGTCTGAATTATCCAAAAAGTATAGATTTGTGGTATTTCGCAAAAGTTTAAGGGCGGGTTTAGTGGTTGAAAGCCAACAAAATCCCAATTTTCACGTGTCAACTCACCAAAACTTTAAATGGCTTTTTCTCCCCTTAAACGTGCGAATTTCGCGTTTTTACGTTTTCATTTGAAGGCTTAGCCCAAACTAGTGTTTTGATGGTCGGAACATGTTTTAGGCAAAATATCTCGAATTTGCTGTTCCTAGAACACGTGCAGTTTTTGTGCAGATTTTCAGCTTTGATTGCTTACTGTGCCCGTAGTTTTAGTCCGATTGTTGAAATTTTGGTCTTATCTTATAGTTGCGTTTGTTTAGTTCGCGTCAAGTGCAAATATGTAGTAATTTGCATGAAAATACTAATTTTTATGACGCTTAGGAGGCATAGACATGTATTCGTCTAAAATACGTAAATTTCCTTGTAGGACCTCTGGCTTGAATCGTTCACTGTAGCCACAATTTCTTCTCGATTGTCAAAATTTTGGTCTCATCTTGTAGCTGTTAGTCTGTTTTTTACGTCAAATACAAATTTGTAGTACTTTTCATAAGAATACTAATTTTTATAAGGTTCCTATTATTTTTGGGGGCAGGTTATGGACACTTTTTCCCTTTACGGCATTGCTGTGGCGTGATTTTTCAATCGATGTGCTATATTTAAGTGTTAATGAATAGATCAGCGTCTGAATTTTCCAAAAAGTATAAATTTGTGGTATTTCGCAAAAGTTTAAGGGCGGGTTTAGTGGTTGAAAGCCAACAAAATCCCAATTTTTCACGTGTCAACTCACCACAACTTTAAATGGCTTTTTCTCCCCTTAAACGTGCGAATTTCGCGCTTTTTACGTTTTCATTTGAAGGCTTAGCCCAAACTAGTGTTTTGATGGTCGGAACATGTTTTAGGCAAAATATCTCGAATTTGCTGTTCCTAGAACACGTGCAGTTTTTGTGCAGATTTTCAGCTTTGATTGCTTACTGTGCCCGTAGTTTTAATCCGATTGTTGAAATTTTGGTCTTATCTTATAGTTGCGTTTGTTTAGTTTGCGTCAAGTGCAACTTTGTAGTAATTTGCATGAAAATACTAATTTTATGACGCTTAGGAGGCATAGACATGTATTCGTCTAAAATACGTAAATTTCCTTGTAGGACCTCTGGCTTGAATCGTTCACTGTAGCCACAATTTTTTTTCGATTGTCAAAATTTTGGTCTCATCTTGTAGCTGTTAGTCTGTTTTTTACGTCAAATACAAATCTGTAGTACTTTTCATAAGAATACTAATTTTTATAAGGTTCCTATTATTTTTGGGGGCAGGTTATGGACACTTTTTCCCTTTACGGCATTGCTGTGGCGTGATTTTTCAATCGATGTGCTATATTTAAGTGTTAATGAATAGATCAGCGTCTGAATTTTCCAAAAAGTATAAATTTGTGGTATTTCGCAAAAGTTTAAGGGCGGGTTTAGTGGTTGAAAGCCAACAAAATCCCAATTTTTCACGTGTCAACTCACCAAAACTTTAAATGGCTTTTTCTCCCCTTAAACGTGCGAATTTCGCGTTTTTACGTTTTCATTTGAAGGCTTAGCCCAAACTAGTGTTTTGATGGTCGGAACATGTTTTAGGCAAAATATCTCGAATTTGCTGTTCCTAGAACACGTGCAGTTTTTGTGCAGATTTTCAGCTTTGATTGCTTACTGTGCCCATAGTTTTAATCCGATTGTTGAAATTTTGGTCTTATCTTATAGTTGCGTTTGTTTAGTTTGCGTCAAGTGCAAATATGTAGTAATTTGCATGAAAATATTAATTTTTATGACGCTTAGGAGGCATAGACATGTATTCGTCTAAAATACGTAAATTTCCTTGTAGGACCTCTGGCTTGAATCGTTCACTGTAGCCACAATTTTTTTTCGATTGTCAAAATTTTGGTCTCATCTTGTAGCTGTTAGTCTGTTTTTTACGTCAAATACAAATTCGTAGTACTTTTCATAAGAATACTAATTTTTATAAGGTTCCTATTATTTTTGGGGGCAGGTTATGGACACTTTTTCCCTTTACGGCATTGCTGTGGCGTGATTTTTCAATCGATGTGCTATATTTAAGTGTTAATGAATAGATCAGCGTCTGAATTTTCCAAAAAGTATAAATTTGTGGTATTTCGCAAAAGTTTAAGGGCGGGTTTAGTAGTTGAAAGCCAACAAAATCCCAATTTTTCACGTGTCAACTCACCAAAACTTTAAATGGCTTTTTCTCCCCTTAAACGTGCGAATTTCGCGTTTTTACGTTTCCATTTGAAGGCTTAGCCCAAACTAGTGTTTTGATGGTCGGAACATGTTTTAGGCAAAATATCTCGAATTTGCTGTTCCTAGAACACGTGCAGTTTTTGTGCAGATTTTCAGCTTTGATTGCTTACTGTGCCCGTAGTTTTAATCCGATTGTTGAAATTTTGGTCTTATCTTATAGTTGCGTTTGTTTAGTTTGCGTCAAGTGCAAATATGTAGTAATTTGCATGAAAATACTAATTTTTATGACGCTTAGGAGGCATAGACATGTATTCGTCTAAAATACGTAAATTTCCTTGTAGGACCTCTGGCTTGAATCGTTCACTGTAGCCACAATTTCTTTTCGATTGTCAAAATTTTGGTCTCATCTTGTAGCTGTTAGTCTGTTGTTTACGTCAAATACAAATTCATAGTACTTTTCATAAGAATACTAATTTTTATAAGGTTCCTATTATTTTTGGGGGCAGGTTATGGACACTTTTTCCCTTTGCGGCATTGCTGTGGCGTGATTTTTCAATCGATGTGCTATATTTAAGTGTTAATGAATAGATCAGGGTCTGAATTATCCAAAAAGTATAGATTTGTGGTATTTCGCAAAAGTTTAAGGGCGGGTTTAGTGGTTGAAAGCCAACAAAATCCCAATTTTCACGTGTCAACTCACCAAAACTTTAAATGGCTTTTTCTCCCCTTAAACGTGCGAATTTCGCGTTTTTACGTTTTCATTTGAAGGCTTAGCCCAAACTAGTGTTTTGATGGTCGGAACATGTTTTAGGCAAAATATCTCGAATTTGCTGTTCCTTGAACACGTGCAGTTTTTGTGCAGATTTTCAGCTTTGATTGCTTACTGTGCCCGTAGTTTTAATCCGATTGTTGAAATTTTGGTCTTATCTTATAGTTGCGTTTGTTTAGTTCGCGTCAAGTGCAAATATGTAGTAATTTGCATGAAAATACTAATTTTTATGACGCTTAGGAGGCATAGACATGTATTCGTCTAAAATACGTAAATTTCCTTGTAGGACCTCTGGCTTGAATCGTTCACTGTAGCCACAATTTCTTCTCGATTGTCAAAATTTTGGTCTCATCTTGTAGCTGTTAGTCTGTTTTTTACGTCAAATACAAATTTGTAGTACTTTTCATAAGAATACTAATTTTTATAAGGTTCCTATTATTTTTGGGGGCAGGTTATGGACACTTTTTCCCTTTACGGCATTGCTGTGGCGTGATTTTTCAATCGATGTGCTATATTTAAGTGTTAATGAATAGATCAGCGTCTGAATTTTCCAAAAAGTATAAATTTGTGGTATTTCGCAAAAGTTTAAGGGCGGGTTTAGTGGTTGAAAGCCAACAAAATCCCAATTTTTCACGTGTCAACTCACCACAACTTTAAATGGCTTTTTCTCCCCTTAAACGTGCGAATTTCGCGTTTTTACGTTTTCATTTGAAGGCTTAGCCCAAACTAGTGTTTTGATGGTCGGAACATGTTTTAGGCAAAATATCTCGAATTTGCTGTTCCTTGAACACGTGCAGTTTTTGTGCAGATTTTCAGCTTTGATTGCTTACTGTGCCCGTAGTTTTAATCCGATTGTTGAAATTTTGGTCTTATCTTATAGTTGCGTTTGTTTAGTTCGCGTCAAGTGCAAATATGTAGTAATTTGCATGAAAATACTAATTTTTATGACGCTTAGGAGGCATAGACATGTATTCGTCTAAAATACGTAAATTTCCTTGTAGGACCTCTGGCTTGAATCGTTCACTGTAGCCACAATTTCTTCTCGATTGTCAAAATTTTGGTCTCATCTTGTAGCTGTTAGTCTGTTTTTTACGTCAAATACAAATTTGTAGTACTTTTCATAAGAATACTAATTTTTATAAGGTTCCTATTATTTTTGGGGGCAGGTTATGGACACTTTTTCCCTTTACGGCATTGCTGTGGCGTGATTTTTCAATCGATGTGCTATATTTAAGTGTTAATGAATAGATCAGCGTCTGAATTTTCCAAAAAGTATAAATTTGTGGTATTTCGCAAAAGTTTAAGGGCGGGTTTAGTGGTTGAAAGCCAACAAAATCCCAATTTTTCACGTGTCAACTCACCACAACTTTAAATGGCTTTTTCTCCCCTTAAACGTGCGAATTTCGCGTTTTTACGTTTTCATTTGAAGGCTTAGCCCAAACTAGTGTTTTGATGGTCGGAACATGTTTTAGGCAAAATATCTCGAATTTGCTGTTCCTTGAACACGTGCAGTTTTTGTGCAGATTTTCAGCTTTGTTTGCTTACTGTGCCCGTAGTTTTAATCCGATTGTTGAAATTTTGGTCTTATCTTATAGTTGCGTTTGTTTAGTTTGCGTCAAGTGCAAATATGTAGTAATTTGCATGAAAATACTAATTTTTATGACGCTTAGGAGGCATAGACATGTATTCGTCTAAAATATGTAAATTTCCTTGTAGGACCTCTGGCTTGAATCGTTCACTGTAGCCACAATTTCTTTTCGATTGTCAAAATTTTAGTCTCATCTTGTAGCTGTTAGTCTGTCTTTTAAGTCAAATACAAATTTGTAGTACTTTTCATAAGAATACTAATTTTTATAAGGTTCCTATTATTTTTGGGGGCAGGTTATGGACACTTTTTCCCTTTACGGCATTGCTGTGGCGTGATTTTTCAATCGATGTGCTATATTTAAGTGTTAATGAATAGATCAGCGTCTGAATTTTCCAAAAAGTATAAATTTGTGGTATTTCGCAAAAGTTTAAGGGCGGGTTTAGTAGTTGAAAGCCAACAAAATCCCAATTTTTCACGTGTCAACTCACCAAAACTTTAAATGGCTTTTTCTCCCCTTAAACGTGCGAATTTCGCGTTTTTACGTTTTCATTTGAAGGCTTAGCCCAAACTAGTGTTTTGATGGTCGGAACATGTTTTAGGCAAAATATCTCGAATTTGCTGTTCCTAGAACACGTGCAGTTTTTGTGCAGATTTTCAGCTTTGATTGCTTACTGTGCCCGTAGTTTTAATCCGATTGTTGAAATTTTGGTCTTATCTTATAGTTGCGTTTGTTTAGTTTGCGTCAAGTGCAAATATGTAGTAATTTGCATGAAAATACTAATTTTTATGACGCTTAGGAGGCATAGACATGTATTCGTCTAAAATACGTAAATTTCCTTGTAGGACCTCTGGCTTGAATCGTTCACTGTAGCCACAATTTCTTTTCGATTGTCAAAATTTTGGTCTCATCTTGTAGCTGTTAGTCTGTTGTTTACGTCAAATACAAATTCGTAGTACTTTTCATAAGAATACTAATTTTTATAAGGTTCCTATTATTTTTGGGGGCAGGTTATGGACACTTTTTCCCTTTACGGCATTGCTGTGGCGTGATTTTTCAATCGATGTGCTATATTTAAGTGTTAATGAATAGATCAGGGTCTGAATTATCCAAAAAGTATAGATTTGTGGTATTTCGCAAAAGTTTAAGGGCGGGTTTAGTGGTTGAAAGCCAACAAAATCCCAATTTTCACGTGTCAACTCACCAAAACTTTAAATGGCTTTTTCTCCCCTTAAACGTGCGAATTTCGCGTTTTTACGTTTTCATTTGAAGGCTTAGCCCAAACTAGTGTTTTGATGGTCGGAACATGTTTTAGGCAAAATATCTCGAATTTGCTGTTCCTAGAACACGTGCAGTTTTTGTGCAGATTTTCAGCTTTGATTGCTTACTGTGCCCGTAGTTTTAATCCGATTGTTGAAATTTTGGTCTTATCTTATAGTTGCGTTTGTTTAATTCGCGTCAAGTGCAAATATGTAGTAATTTGCATGAAAATACTAATTTTTATGACGCTTAGGAGGCATAGACATGTATTCGTCTAAAATACGTAAATTTCCTTGTAGGACCTCTGGCTTGAATCGTTCACTGTAGCCACAATTTCTTCTCGATTGTCAAAATTTTGGTCTCATCTTGTAGCTGTTAGTCTGTTTTTTACGTCAAATACAAATTTGTAGTACTTTTCATAAGAATACTAATTTTTATAAGGTTCCTATTATTTTTGGGGGCAGGTTATGGACACTTTTTCCCTTTACGGCATTGCTGTGGCGTGATTTTTCAATCGATGTGCTATATTTAAGTGTTAATGAATAGATCAGCGTCTGAATTTTCCAAAAAGTATAAATTTGTGGTATTTCGCAAAAGTTTAAGGGCGGGTTTAGTGGTTGAAAGCCAACAAAATCCCAATTTTTCACGTGTCAACTCACCACAACTTTAAATGGCTTTTTCTCCCCTTAAACGTGCGAATTTCGCGTTTTTACGTTTTCATTTGAAGGCTTAGCCCAAACTAGTGTTTTGATGGTCGGAACATGTTTTAGGCAAAATATCTCGAATTTGCTGTTCCTAGAACACGTGCAGTTTTTGTGCAGATTTTCAGCTTTGATTGCTTACTGTGCCCGTAGTTTTAATCCGATTGTTGAAATTTTGGTCTTATCTTATAGTTGCGTTTGTTTAGTTTGCGTCAAGTGCAACTTTGTAGTAATTTGCATGAAAATACTAATTTTATGACGCTTATGAGGCATAGACATGTATTCGTCTAAAATACGTAAATTTCCTTGTAGGACCTCTGGCTTGAATCGTTCACTGTAGCCACAATTTCTTTTCGATTGTCAAAATTTTGGTCTCATCTTGTAGCTGTTAGTCTGTTTTTTACGTCAAATACAAATCTGTAGTACTTTTCATAAGAATACTAATTTTTATAAGGTTCCTATTATTTTTGGGGGCAGGTTATGGACACTTTTTCCCTTTACGGCATTGCTGTGGCGTGATTTTTCAATCGATGTGCTATATTTAAGTGTTAATGAATAGATCAGCGTCTGAATTTTCCAAAAAGTATAAATTTGTGGTATTTCGCAAAAGTTTAAGGGCGGGTTTAGTGGTTGAAAGCCAACAAAATCCCAATTTTTCACGTGTCAACTCACCAAAACTTTAAATGGCTTTTTCTCCCCTTAAACGTGCGAATTTCGCGTTTTTACGTTTTCATTTGAAGGCTTAGCCCAAACTAGTGTTTTGATGGTCGGAACATGTTTTAGGCAAAATATCTCGAATTTGCTGTTCCTAGAACACGTGCAGTTTTTGTGCAGATTTTCAGCTTTGTTTGCTTACTGTGCCCGTAGTTTTAATCCGATTGTTGAAATTTTGGTCTTATCTTATAGTTGCGTTTGTTTAGTTTGCGTCAAGTGCAAATATGTAGTAATTTGCATGAAAATACTAATTTTTATGACGCTTAGGAGGCATAGACATGTATTCGTCTAAAATATGTAAATTTCCTTGTAGGACCTCTGGCTTGAATCGTCCACTGTAGCCACAATTTCTTTTCGATTGTCAAAATTTTAGTCTCATCTTGTAGCTGTTAGTCTGTCTTTTAAGTCAAATACAAATTTGTAGTACTTTTCATAAGAATACTAATTTTTATAAGGTTCCTATTATTTTTGGGGGCAGGTTATGGACACTTTTTCCCTTTACGGCATTGCTGTGGCGTGATTTTTCAATCGATGTGCTATATTTAAGTGTTAATGAATAGATCAGGGTCTGAATTATCCAAAAAGTATAGATTTGTGGTATTTCGCAAAAGTTTAAGGGCGGGTTTAGTGGTTGAAAGCCAACAAAATCCCAATTTTCACGTGTCAACTCACCAAAACTTTAAATGGCTTTTTCTCCCCTTAAACGTGCGAATTTCGCGTTTTTACGTTTTCATTTGAAGGCTTAGCCCAAACTAGTGTTTTGATGGTCGGAACATGTTTTAGGCAAAATATCTCGAATTTGCTGTTCCTAGAACACGTGCAGTTTTTGTGCAGATTTTCAGCTTTGATTGCTTACTGGGCCCGTAGTTTTAATCCGATTGTTGAAATTTTGGTCTTATCTTATAGTTGCGTTTGTTTAATTCGCGTCAAGTGCAAATATGTAGTAATTTGCATGAAAATACTAATTTTTATGACGCTTAGGAGGCATAGACATGTATTCGTCTAAAATACGTAAATTTCCTTGTAGGACCTCTGGCTTGAATCGTTCACTGTAGCCACAATTTCTTCTCGATTGTCAAAATTTTGGTCTCATCTTGTAGCTGTTAGTCTGTTTTTTACGTCAAATACAAATTTGTAGTACTTTTCATAAGAATACTAATTTTTATAAGGTTCCTATTATTTTTGGGGGCAGGTTATGGACACTTTTTCCCTTTACGGCATTGCTGTGGCGTGATTTTTCAATCGATGTGCTATATTTAAGTGTTAATGAATAGATCAGCGTCTGAATTTTCCAAAAAGTATAAATTTGTGGTATTTCGCAAAAGTTTAAGGGCGGGTTTAGTGGTTGAAAGCCAACAAAATCCCAATTTTTCACGTGTCAACTCACCACAACTTTAAATGGCTTTTTCTCCCCTTAAACGTGCGAATTTCGCGTTTTTACGTTTTCATTTGAAGGCTTAGCCCAAACTAGTGTTTTGATGGTCGGAACATGTTTTAGGCAAAATATCTCGAATTTGCTGTTCCTAGAACACGTGCAGTTTTTGTGCAGATTTTCAGCTTTGATTGCTTACTGTGCCCGTAGTTTTAATCCGATTGTTGAAATTTTGGTCTTATCTTATAGTTGCGTTTGTTTAGTTTGCGTCAAGTGCAACTTTGTAGTAATTTGCATGAAAATACTAATTTTATGACGCTTAGGAGGCATAGACATGTATTCGTCTAAAATACGTAAATTTCCTTGTAGGACCTCTGGCTTGAATCGTTCACTGTAGCCACAATTTCTTTTCGATTGTCAAAATTTTGGTCTCATCTTGTAGCTGTTAGTCTGTTTTTTACGTCAAATACAAATCTGTAGTACTTTTCATAAGAATACTAATTTTTATAAGGTTCCTATTATTTTTGGGGGCAGGTTATGGACACTTTTTCCCTTTACGGCATTGCTGTGGCGTGATTTTTCAATCGATGTGCTATATTTAAGTGTTAATGAATAGATCAGCGTCTGAATTTTCCAAAAAGTATAAATTTGTGGTATTTCGCAAAAGTTTAAGGGCGGGTTTAGTGGTTGAAAGCCAACAAAATCCCAATTTTTCACGTGTCAACTCACCAAAACTTTAAATGGCTTTTTCTCCCCTTAAACGTGCGAATTTCGCGTTTTTACGTTTTCATTTGAAGGCTTAGCCCAAACTAGTGTTTTGATGGTCGGAACATGTTTTAGGCAAAATATCTCGAATTTGCTGTTCCTAGAACACGTGCAGTTTTTGTGCAGATTTTCAGCTTTGATTGCTTACTGTGCCCGTAGTTTTAATCCGATTGTTGAAATTTTGGTCTTATCTTATAGTTGCGTTTGTTTAGTTTGCGTCAAGTGCAACTTTGTAGTAATTTGCATGAAAATACTAATTTTATGACGCTTAGGAAGCATAGACATGTATTCGTCTAAAATACGTAAATTTCCTTGTAGGACCTCTGGCTTGAATCGTTCACTGTAGCCACAATTTCTTTTCGATTGTCAAAATTTTGGTCTCATCTTGTAGCTGTTAGTCTGTTTTTTACGTCAAATACAAATCTGTAGTACTTTTCATAAGAATACTAATTTTTATAAGGTTCCTATTATTTTTGGGGGCAGGTTATGGACACTTTTTCCCTTTACGGCATTGCTGTGGCGTGATTTTTCAATCGATGTGCTATATTTAAGTGTTAATGAATAGATCAGCGTCTGAATTTTCCAAAAAGTATAAATTTGTGGTATTTCGCAAAAGTTTAAGGGCGGGTTTAGTGGTTGAAAGCCAACAAAATCCCAATTTTTCACGTGTCAACTCACCAAAACTTTAAATGGCTTTTTCTCCCCTTAAACGTGCGAATTTCGCGTTTTTACGTTTTCATTTGAAGGCTTAGCCCAAACTAGTGTTTTGATGGTCGGAACATGTTTTAGGCAAAATATCTCGAATTTGCTGTTCCTAGAACACGTGCAGTTTTTGTGCAGATTTTCAGCTTTGTTTGCTTACTGTGCCCGTAGTTTTAATCCGATTGTTGAAATTTTGGTCTTATCTTATAGTTGCGTTTGTTTAGTTTGCGTCAAGTGCAAATATGTAGTAATTTGCATGAAAATACTAATTTTTATGACGCTTAGGAGGCATAGACATGTATTCGTCTAAAATATGTAAATTTCCTTGTAGGACCTCTGGCTTGAATCGTCCACTGTAGCCACAATTTCTTTTCGATTGTCAAAATTTTAGTCTCATCTTGTAGCTGTTAGTCTGTCTTTTAAGTCAAATACAAATTTGTAGTACTTTTCATAAGAATACTAATTTTTATAAGGTTCCTATTATTTTTGGGGGCAGGTTATGGACACTTTTTCCCTTTACGGCATTGCTGTGGCGTGATTTTTCAATCGATGTGCTATATTTAAGTGTTAATGAGTAGATCAGCGTTTGAATTTTCCAAAAAAAATAGATTTGTGGTATTTCGCAAAAGTTTAAGGGCGGGTTTAGTGGTTGAAAGCCAACAAAATCCCAATTTTTCACGTGTCAACTCACGAAAACTTTAAATGGCTTTTTCTCCCCTTAAACGTGCGAATTTCGCGTTTTTACGTTTTCATTTGAAGGCTTAGCCCAAACTAGTGTTTTGATGGTCGGAACATGTTTTAGGCAAAATATCTCGAATTTGCTGTTCCTAGAACACGTGCAGTTTTTGTGCAGATTTTCAGCTTTGATTGCTTACTGTGCCCATAGTTTTAATCCGATTGTTGAAATTTTGGTCTTATCTTATAGTTGCGTTTGTTTAGTTTGCGTCAAGTGCAAATATGTAGTAATTTGCATGAAAATATTAATTTTTATGACGCTTAGGAGGCATAGACATGTATTCGTCTAAAATACGTAAATTTCCTTGTAGGACCTCTGGCTTGAATCGTTCACTGTAGCCACAATTTTTTTTCGATTGTCAAAATTTTGGTCTCATCTTGTAGCTGTTAGTCTGTTTTTTACGTCAAATACAAATTTGTAGTACTTTTCATAAGAATACTAATTTTTATAAGGTTCCTATTATTTTTGGGGGCAGGTTATGGACACTTTTTCCCTTTACGGCATTGCTGTGGCGTGATTTTTCAATCGATGTGCTATATTTAAGTGTTAATGAATAGATCAGCGTCTGAATTTTCCAAAAAAAATAGATTTGTGGTATTTCGCAAAAGTTTAAGGGCGGGTTTAGTAGTTGAAAGCCAACAAAATCCCAATTTTTCACGTGTCAACTCACCAAAACTTTAAATGGCTTTTTCTCCCCTTAAACGTGCGAATTTCGCGTTTTTACGTTTTCATTTGAAGGCTTAGCCCAAACTAGTGTTTTGATGGTCGGAACATGTTTTAGGCAAAATATCTCGAATTTGCTGTTCCTAGAACACGTGCAGTTTTTGTGCAGATTTTTAGCTTTGATTGCTTACTGTGCCCGTAGTTTTAATCCGATTGTTGAAATTTTGGTCTTATCTTATAGTTGCGTTTGTTTAGTTTGCGTCAAGTGCAAATATGTAGTAATTTGCATGAAAATACTAATTTTTATGACGCTTAGGAGGCATAGACATATATTCGTCTAAAATACGTAAATTTCCTTGTAGGACTATGTAGTAATTTGCATGAAAATATTAATTTTTATGACGCTTAGGAGGCATAGACATGTATTCGTCTAAAATACGTAAATTTCCTTGTAGGACCTCTGGCTTGAATCGTTCACTGTAGCCACAATTTTTTTTCGATTGTCAAAATTTTGGTCTCATCTTGTAGCTGTTAGTCTGTTTTTTACGTCAAATACAAATTTGTAGTACTTTTCATAAGAATACTAATTTTTATAAGGTTCCTATTATTTTTGGGGGCAGGTTATGGACACTTTTTCCCTTTACGGCATTGCTGTGGCGTGATTTTTCAATCGATGTGCTATATTTAAGTGTTAATGAATAGATCAGCGTCTGAATTTTCCAAAAAAAATAGATTTGTGGTATTTCGCAAAAGTTTAAGGGCGGGTTTAGTAGTTGAAAGCCAACAAAATCCCAATTTTTCACGTGTCAACTCACCAAAACTTTAAATGGCTTTTTCTCCCCTTAAACGTGCGAATTTCGCGTTTTTACGTTTTCATTTGAAGGCTTAGCCCAAACTAGTGTTTTGATGGTCGGAACATGTTTTAGGCAAAATATCTCGAATTTGCTGTTCCTAGAGCACGTGCAGTTTTTGTGCAGATTTTTAGCTTTGATTGCTTACTGTGCCCGTAGTTTTAATCCGATTGTTGAAATTTTGGTCTTATCTTATAGTTGCGTTTGTTTAGTTTGCGTCAAGTGCAAATATGTAGTAATTTGCATGAAAATACTAATTTTTATGACGCTTAGGAGGCATAGACATATATTCGTCTAAAATACGTAAATTTCCTTGTAGGACCTCTGGCTTGAATCGTTCACTGTAGCCACAATTTCTTTTCGATTGTCAAAATTTTGGTCTCATCTTGTAGCTGTTAGTCTGTTGTTTACGTCAAATACAAATTCGTAGTACTTTTCATAAGAATACTAATTTTTATAAGGTTCCTATTATTTTTGGGGGCAGGTTATGGACACTTTTTCCCTTTACGGCATTGCTGTGGCGTGATTTTTCAATCGATGTGCTATATTTAAGTGTTAATGAATAGATCAGGGTCTGAATTATCCAAAAAGTATAGATTTGTGGTATTTCGCAAAAGTTTAAGGGCGGGTTTAGTGGTTGAAAGCCAACAAAATCCCAATTTTTCACGTGTCAACTCACCAAAACTTTAAATGGCTTTTTCTCCCCTTAAACGTGCGAATTTCGCGTTTTTACGTTTTCATTTGAAGGCTTAGCCCAAACTAGTGTTTTGATGGTCGGAACATGTTTTAGGCAAAATATCTCGAATTTGCTGTTCCTAGAACACGTGCAGTTTTTGTGCAGATTTTCAGCTTTGATTGCTTACTGTGCCCGTAGTTTTAATCCGATTGTTGAAATTTTGGTCTTATCTTATAGTTGCGTTTGTTTAGTTTGCGTCAAGTGCAACTTTGTAGTAATTTGCATGAAAATACTAATTTTATGACGCTTAGGAGGCATAGACATGTATTCGTCTAAAATACGTAAATTTCCTTGTAGGACCTCTGGCTTGAATCGTTCACTGTAGCCACAATTTCTTTTCGATTGTCAAAATTTTGGTCTCATCTTGTAGCTGTTAGTCTGTTTTTTACGTCAAATACAAATCTGTAGTACTTTTCATAAGAATACTAATTTTTATAAGGTTCCTATTATTTTTGGGGGCAGGTTATGGACACTTTTTCCCTTTACGGCATTGCTGTGGCGTGATTTTTCAATCGATGTGCTATATTTAAGTGTTAATGAATAGATCAGCGTCTGAATTTTCCAAAAAGTATAAATTTGTGGTATTTCGCAAAAGTTTAAGGGCGGGTTTAGTGGTTGAAAGCCAACAAAATCCCAATTTTTCACGTGTCAACTCACCAAAACTTTAAATGGCTTTTTCTCCCCTTAAACGTGCGAATTTCGCGTTTTTACGTTTTCATTTGAAGGCTTAGCCCAAACTAGTGTTTTGATGGTCGGAACATGTTTTAGGCAAAATATCTCGAATTTGCTGTTCCTAGAACACGTGCAGTTTTTGTGCAGATTTTCAGCTTTGTTTGCTTACTGTGCCCGTAGTTTTAATCCGATTGTTGAAATTTTGGTCTTATCTTATAGTTTCGTTTGTTTAGTTTGCGTCAAGTGCAAATATGTAGTAATTTGCATGAAAATACTAATTTTTATGACGCTTAGGAGGCATAGACATGTATTCGTCTAAAATATGTAAATTTCCTTGTAGGACCTCTGGCTTGAATCGTTCACTGTAGCCACAATTTCTTTTCGATTGTCAAAATTTTGGTCTCATCTTGTAGCTGTTAGTCTGTCTTTTAAGTCAAATACAAATTTGTAGTACTTTTCATAAGAATACTAATTTTTATAAGGTTCCTATTATTTTTGGGGGCAGGTTATGGACACTTTTTCCCTTTACGGCATTGCTGTGGCGTGATTTTTCAATCGATGTGCTATATTTAAGTGTTAATGAGTAGATCAGCGTTTGAATTTTCCAAAAAAAATAGATTTGTGGTATTTCGCAAAAGTTTAAGGGCGGGTTTAGTGGTTGAAAGCCAACAAAATCCCAATTTTTCACGTGTCAACTCACCAAAACTTTAAATGGCTTTTTCTCCCCTTAAACGTGCGAATTTCGCGTTTTTACGTTTTCATTTGAAGGCTTAGCCCAAACTAGTGTTTTGATGGTCGGAACATGTTTTAGGCAAAATATCTCGAATTTGCTGTTCCTAGAACACGTGCAGTTTTTGTGCAGATTTTCAGCTTTGATTGCTTACTGTGCCCATAGTTTTAATCCGATTGTTGAAATTTTGGTCTTATCTTATAGTTGCGTTTGTTTAGTTTGCGTCAAGTGCAAATATGTAGTAATTTGCATGAAAATATTAATTTTTATGACGCTTAGGAGGCATAGACATGTATTCGTCTAAAATACGTAAATTTCCTTGTAGGACCTCTGGCTTGAATCGTTCACTGTAGCCACAATTTTTTTTCGATTGTCAAAATTTTGGTCTCATCTTGTAGCTGTTAGTCTGTTTTTTTCATCAAATACAAATCTGTAGTACTTTTCATAAGAATACTAATTTTTATAAGTTCCTATTATTTTTGGGGGCAGGTTATGGACACTTTTTCCCTTTACGGCATTGCTGTGGCGTGATTTTTCAATCGATGTGCTATATTTAAGTGTTAATGAATAGATCAGCGTCTGAATTTTCCAAAAAGTATAGATTTGTGGTATTTCGCAAAAGTTTAAGGGCGGGTTTAGTGGTTGAAAGCCAACAAAATCCCAATTTTTCACGTGTCAACTCACCAAAACTTTAAATGGCTTTTTCTCCCCTTAAACGTGCGAATTTCGCGTTTTTACGTTTTCATTTGAAGGCTTAGCCCAAACTAGTGTTTTGATGGTCGGAACATGTTTTAGGCAAAATATCTCGAATTTGCTGTTCCTAGAACACGTGCAGTTTGTGCAGATTTTCAGCTTTGATTGCTTACTGTGCCCGTAGTTTTAGTCCGATTGTTGAAATTTTGGTCTTATCTTATAGTTGCGTTTGTTTAGTTTGCGTCAAGTGCAAATATGTAGTAATTTGCATGAAAATACTAATTTTTATGACGCTTAGGAGGCATAGACATGTATTCGTCTAAAATACGTAAATTTCCTTGTAGGACCTCTGGCTTGAATCGTTCACTGTAGCCACAATTTCTTTTCGATTGTCAAAATTTTGGTCTCATCTTGTAGCTGTTAGTCTGTTGTTTACGTCAAATACAAATTTGTAGTACTTTTCATAAGAATACTAATTTTTATAAGGTTCCTATTATTTTTGGGGGCAGGTTATGGACACTTTTTCCCTTTAGGGTATTGCTGTGGCGTGATTTTTCAATCGATGTGCTATATTTAAGTATTAATGAATAGATCAGCGTCTGAATTTTTCAAAAAGTATAAATTTGTGGTATTTCGCAAAAGTTTAAGGGCGGGTTTAGTGGTTGAAAGCCAACAAAATCCCAATTTTTCACGTGTCAACTCACCAAAACTTTAAATGGCTTTTTCTCCCCTTAAACGTGCGAATTTCGCGTTTTTACGTTTTCATTTGAAGGCTTAGCCCAAACTAGTGTTTTGATGGTCGGAACATGTTTTAGGCAAAATATCTCGAATTTGCTGTTCCTAGAACACGTGCAGTTTGTGCAGATTTTCAGCTTTGATTGCTTACTGTGCCCGTAGTTTCAATCCGATTGTTGAAATTTTGGTCTTATCTTATAGTTGCGTTTGTTTAGTTTGCGTCAAGTGCAAATATGTAGTAATTTGCATGAAAATACTAATTTTTATGACGCTTAGGAGGCATAGACATGTATTCGTCTAAAATACGTAAATTTCCTTGTAGGACCTCTGGCTTGAATCGTTCACTGTAGCCACAATTTCTTTTCGATTGTCAAAATTTTGGTCTCATCTTGTAGCTGTTAGTCTGTTTTTTTCATCAAATACAAATCTGTAGTACTTTTCATAAGAATACTAATTTTTATAAGGTTCCTATTATTTTTGGGGGCAGGTTATGGACACTTTTTCCCTTTACGGCATTGCTGTGGCGTGATTTTTTAATCGATGTGCTATATTTAAGTGTTAATGAATAGATCAGCGTCTGAATTTTCCAAAAAGTATAAATTTGTGGTATTTCGCAAAAGTTTAAGGGCGGGTTTAGTGGTTGAAAGCCAACAAAATCCCAATTTTTCACGTGTCAACTCACCAAAACTTTAAATGGCTTTTTCTCCCCTTAAACGTGCGAATTTCGCGTTTTTACGTTTTCATTTGAAGGCTTAGCCCAAACTAGTGTTTTGATGGTCGGAACATGTTTTAGGCAAAATATCTCGAATTTGCTGTTCCTAGAACACGTGCAGTTTTTGTGCAGATTTTCAGCTTTGATTGCTTACTGTGCCCGTAGTTTTAGTCCGATTGTTGAAATTTTGGTCTTATCTTATAGTTGCGTTTGTTTAGTTTGCGTCAAGTGCAAATATATAGTAATTTGCATGAAAATACTAATTTTTATGACGCTTAGGAGGCATAGACATGTATTCGTCTAAAATACGTAAATTTCCTTGTAGGACCTCTGGCTTGAATCGTTCACTGTAGCCACAATTTCTTTTCGATTGTCAAAATTTTGGTCTCATCTTGTAGCTGTTAGTCTGTTTTTTACGTCAAATACGAATTTGTAGTACTTTTCATAAGAATACTAATTTTTATAAGGTTCCTATTATTTTTGGGGGCAGGTTATGGACACTTTTTCCCTTTACGGCATTGCTGTGGCGTGATTTTTCAATCGATGTGCTATATTTAAGTGTTAATGAGTAGATCAGCGTTTGAATTTTCCAAAAAAAATAGATTTGTGGTATTTCGCAAAAGTTTAAGGGCGGGTTTAGTGGTTGAAAGCCAACAAAATCCCAATTTTTCACGTGTCAACTCACCAAAACTTTAAATGGCTTTTTCTCCCCTTAAACGTGCGAATTTCGCGTTTTTACGTTTTCATTTGAAGGCTTAGCCCAAACTAGTGTTTTGATGGTCGGAACATGTTTTAGGCAAAATATCTCGAATTTGCTGTTCCTAGAACACGTGCAGCTTTTGTGCAGATTTTCAGCTTTGTTTGCTTACTGTGCCCGTAGTTTTAGTCCGATTGTTGAAATTTTGGTCTTATCTTATAGTTGCGTTTATTTAGTTTGCGTCAAGTGCAACTTTGTAGTAATTTGCATGAAAATACTAATTTTTATTACGCTTAGGAGGCATAGACATGTATTCGTCTAAAATACGTAAATTTCCTTGTAGGACCTCTGGCTTGAATCGTTCACTGTAGCCACAATTTCTTTTCGATTGTCAAAATTTTGGTCTCATCTTGTAGCTGTTAGTCTGTCTTTTAAGTCAAATACGAATTTGTAGTACTTTTCATAAGAATACTAATTTTTATAAGGTTCCTATTATTTTTGGGGGCAGGTTATGGACACTTTTTCCCTTTACGGCATTGCTGTGGCGTGATTCTTCAATCGATGTGCTATATTTAAGTGTTAATGAGTAGATCAGCGTCTGAATTTTCAAAAAAAAATAGATTTGTGGTATTTCGCAAAAGTTTAAGGGCGGGTTTATTGGTTGAAAGCCAACGAAATCCCAATTTTTCACGTGTCAACTCACCAAAACTTTAAATGGCTTTTTCTCCCCTTAAACGTGCGAATTTCGCGTTTTTACGTTTTCATTTGAAGGCTTAGCCCAAACAAGTGTTTTGATGGTCGGAACATGTTTTAGGCAAAATATCTCGAATTTGCTGTTCCTAGAACACGTGCAGTTTTTGTGCAGATTTTCAGCTTTGATTGCTTACTGTGCCCGTAGTTTTAATCCGATTGTTGAAATTTTGGTCTTATCTTATAGTTGCGTTTGTTTAGTTTGCGGCAAGTGCAAATATGTAGTAATTTGCATGAAAATACTAATTTTTATGACGCTTAGGAGGCATAGACATGTATTCGTCTAAAATACGTAAATTTCCTTGTAGGACCTCTGGCTTGAATCGTTCACTGTAGCCACAATTTCTTTTCGATTGTCAAAATTTTGGTCTCATCTTGTAGCTGTTAGTCTGTTTTTTACGTCAAATACAAATTCGTAGTACTTTTCATAAGAATACTAATTTTTATAAGGTTCCTATTATTTTTGGGGGCAGGTTATGGACACTTTTTCCCTTTACGGCATTGCTGTGGCGTGATTTTTCAATCGATGTGCTATATTTAAGTGTTAATGAATAGATCAGCGTCTGAATTTTCCAAAAAGTATAAATTTGTGGTATTTCGCAAAAGTTTAAGGGCGGGTTTAGTGGTTGAAAGCCAACAAAATCCCAATTTTTCACGTGTCAACTCACCACAACTTTAAATGGCTTTTTCTCCCCTTAAACGTGCGAATTTCGCGTTTTTACGTTTTCATTTGAAGGCTTAGCCCAAACTAGTGTTTTGATGGTCGGAACATGTTTTAGGCAAAATATCTCGAATTTGCTGTTCCTAGAACACGTGCAGTTTTTGTGCAGATTTTCAGCTTTGATTGCTTACTGTGCCCGTAGTTTCAATCCGATTGTTGAAATTTTGGTCTTATCTTATAGTTGCGTTTGTTTAGTTTGCGTCAAGTGCAACTTTGTAGTAATTTGCATGAAAATACTAATTTTTATGACGCTTAGGAGGCATAGACATGTATTCGTCTAAAATACGTAAATTTCCTTGTAGGACCTCTGGCTTGAATCGTTCACTGTAGCCACAATTTCTTTTCGATTGTCAAAATTTTAGTCTCATCTTGTAGCTGTTAGTCTGTCTTTTAAGTCAAATACAAATTTGTAGTACTTTTCATAAGAATACTAATTTTTATAAGGTTCCTATTATTTTTGGGGGCAGGTTATGGACACTTTTTCCCTTTACGGCATTGCTGTGGCGTGATTTTTCAATCGATGTGCTATATTTAAGTGTTAATGAGTAGATCAGCGTTTGAATTTTCCAAAAAAAAATAGATTTGTGGTATTTCGCAAAAGTTTAAGGGCGGGTTTAGTGGTTGAAAGCCAACGAAATCCCAATTTTTCACGTGTCAACTCACCAAAACTTTAAATGGCTTTTTCTCCCCTTAAACGTGCGAATTTCGCGTTTTTACGTTTTCATTTGAAGGCTTAGCCCAAACTAGTGTTTTGATGGTCGGAACATGTTTTAGGCAAAATATCTCGAATTTGCTGTTCCTAGAACACGTGCAGTTTTTGTGCAGATTTTCAGCTTTGATTGCTTACTGTGCCCGTAGTTTTAATCCGATTGTTCAAATTTTGGTCTTATCTTATAGTTGCGTTTGTTTAGTTTGCGTCAAGTGCAAATATGTAGTAATTTGCATGAAAATATTAATTTTTATGACGCTTAGGAGGCATAGACATGTATTCGTCTAAAATACGTAAATTTCCTTGTAGGACCTCTGGCTTGAATCGTTCACTGTAGCCACAATTTCTTTTCGATTGTCAAAATTTTGGTCTCATCTTGTAGCTGTTAGTCTGTTTTTTACGTCAAATACGAATTTGTAGTACTTTTCATAAGAATACTAATTTTTATAAGGTTCCTATTATTTTTGGGGGCAGGTTATGGACACTTTTTCTCTTTACGGCATTGCTGTGGCGTGATTTTTCAATCGATGTGCTATATTTAAGTGTTAATGAATAGATCAGCGTCTGAATTTTCCAAAAAGTATAGATTTGTGGTATTTTGCAAAAGTTTAAGGGCGGGTTTAGTGGTTGAAAGCCAACAAAATCCCAATTTTTCACGTCTCAACTCACCAAAACTTTAAATGGCTTTTTCTCCCCTTAAACGTGCGAATTTCGCGTTTTTACGTTTTCATTTGAAGGCTTAGCCCAAACTAGTGTTTTGATGGTCGGAACATGTTTTAGGCAAAATATCTCGAATTTGCTGTTCCTAGAACACGTGCAGTTTGTGCAGATTTTCAGCTTTGATTGCTTACTGTGCCCGTAGTTTTAGTCCGATTGTTGAAATTTTGGTCTTATCTTATAGTTGCGTTTGTTTAGTTTGCGTCAAGTGCAAATATGTAGTAATTTGCATGAAAATACTAATTTTTATGACGCTTAGGAGGCATAGACATGTATTCGTCTAAAATACGTAAATTTCCTTGTAGGACCTCTGGCTTGAATCGTTCACTGTAGCCACAATTTCTTTTCGATTGTCAAAATTTTGGTCTCATCTTGTAGCTGTTAGTCTGTTGTTTACGTCAAATACAAATTTGTAGTACTTTTCATAAGAATACTAATTTTTATAAGGTTCCTATTATTTTTGGGGGCAGGTTATGGACACTTTTTCCCTTTGCGGTATTGCTGTGGCGTGATTTTTCAATCGATGTGCTATATTTAAGTATTAATGAATAGATCAGCGTCTGAATTTTTCAAAAAGTATAAATTTGTGGTATTTCGCAAAAGTTTAAGGGCGGGTTTAGTGGTTGAAAGCCAACAAAATCCCAATTTTTCACGTGTCAACTCACCAAAACTTTAAATGGCTTTTTCTCCCCTTAAACGTGCGAATTTCGCGTTTTTACGTTTTCATTTGAAGGCTTAGCCCAAACTAGTGTTTTGATGGTCGGAACATGTTTTAGGCAAAATATCTCGAATTTGCTGTTCCTAGAACACGTGCAGTTTTTGTGCAGATTTTCAGCTTTGATTGCTTACTGTGCCCATAGTTTTAATCCGATTGTTGAAATTTTGGTCTTATCTTATAGTTGCGTTTGTTTAGTTTGCGTCAAGTGCAAATATGTAGTAATTTGCATGAAAATATTAATTTTTATGACGCTTAGGAGGCATAGACATGTATTCGTCTAAAATACGTAAATTTCCTTGTAAGACCTCTGGCTTGAATCGTTCACTGTAGCCAAAATTTTTTTTCGATTGTCAAAATTTTGGTCTCATCTTGTAGCTGTTAGTCTGTTTTTTACGTCAAATACAAATTTGTAGTACTTTTCATAAGAATACTAATTTTTATAAGGTTCCTATTATTTTTGGGGGCAGGTTATGGACACTTTTTCCCTTTACGGCATTGCTGTGGCGTGATTTTTCAATCGATGTGCTATATTTAAGTGTTAATGAATAGATCAGCGTCTGAATTTTCCAAAAAGTATAAATTTGTGGTATTTCGCAAAAGTTTAAGGGCGGGTTTAGTAGTTGAAAGCCAACAAAATCCCAATTTTTCACGTGTCAACTCACCAAAACTTTAAATGGCTTTTTCTCCCCTTAAACGTGCGAATTTCGCGTTTTTACGTTTTCATTTGAAGGCTTAGCCCAAACTAGTGTTTTGATGGTCGGAACATGTTTTAGGCAAAATATCTCGAATTTGCTGTTCCTAGAACACGTGCAGTTTTTGTGCAGATTTTCAGCTTTGATTGCTTACTGTGCCCGTAGTTTTAATCCGATTGTTGAAATTTTGTTCTTATCTTAGAGTTGCGTTTGTTTAGTTTGCGTCAAGTGCAAATATGTAGTAATTTGCATGAAAATACTAATTTTTATGACGCTTAGGAGGCATAGACATGTATTCGTCTAAAATACGTAAATTTCCTTGTAGGACCTCTGGCTTGAATCGTTCACTGTAGCCACAATTTCTTTTCGATTGTCAAAATTTTGGTCTCATCTTGTAGCTGTTAGTCTGTTGTTTACGTCAAATACAAATTCGTAGTACTTTTCATAAGAATACTAATTTTTATAAGGTTCCTATTATTTTTGGGGGCAGGTTATGGACACTTTTTCCCTTTACGGCATTGCTGTGGCGTGATTTTTCAATCGATGTGCTATATTTAAGTATTAATGAATAGATCAGCGTCTGAATTTTCCAAAAAGTATAAATTTGTGGTATTTCGCAAAAGTTTAAGGGCGGGTTTAGTGGTTGAAAGCCAACAAAATCCCAATTTTTCACGTGTCAACTCACCACAACTTTAAATGGCTTTTTCTCCCCTTAAACGTGCGAATTTCGCGTTTTTACGTTTTCATTTGAAGGCTTAGCCCAAACTAGTGTTTTGATGGTCGGAACATGTTTTAGGCAAAATATCTCGAATTTGCTGTTCCTAGAACACGTGCAGTTTTTGTGCAGATTTTCAGCTTTGATTGCTTACTGTGCCCGTAGTTTTAATCCGATTGTTGAAATTTTGGTCTTATCTTATAGTTGCGTTTGTTTAGTTTGCGTCAAGTGCAACTTTGTAGTAATTTGCATGAAAATACTAATTTTTATGACGCTTAGGAGGCATAGACATGTATTCGTCTAAAATACGTAAATTTCCTTGTAGGACCTCTGGCTTGAATCGTTCACTGTAGCCACAATTTCTTTTCGATTGTCAAAATTTTAGTCTCATCTTGTAGCTGTTAGTCTGTCTTTTAAGTCAAATACAAATTTGTAGTACTTTTCATAAGAATACTAATTTTTATAAGGTTCCTATTATTTTTGGGGGCAGGTTATGGACACTTTTTCCCTTTACGGCATTGCTGTGGCGTGATTTTTCAATCGATGTGCTATATTTAAGTGTTAATGAGTAGATCAGCGTTTGAATTTTCCAAAAAAAATAGATTTGTGGTATTTTGCAAAAGTTTAAGGGCGGGTTTAGTGGTTGAAAGCCAACGAAATCCCAATTTTTCACGTGTCAACTCACCAAAACTTTAAATGGCTTTTTCTCCCCTTAAACGTGCGAATTTCGCGTTTTTACGTTTTCATTTGAAGGCTTAGCCCAAACTAGTGTTTTGATGGTCGGAACATGTTTTAGGCAAAATATCTCGAATTTGCTGTTCCTAGAACACGTGCAGTTTTTGTGCAGATTTTCAGCTTTGATTGCTTACTGTGCCCATAGTTTTAATCCGATTGTTGAAATTTTGGTCTTATCTTATAGTTGCGTTTGTTTAGTTTGCGTCAAGTGCAAATATGTAGTAATTTGCATGAAAATATTAATTTTTATGACGCTTAGGAGGCATAGACATGTATTCGTCTAAAATACGTAAATTTCCTTGTAGGACCTCTGGCTTGAATCGTTCACTGTAGCCACAATTTCTTTTCGATTGTCAAAATTTTGGTCTCATCTTGTAGCTGTTAGTCTGTTTTTTACGTCAAATACGAATTTGTAGTACTTTTCATAAGAATACTAATTTTTATAAGGTTCCTATTATTTTTGGGGGCAGGTTATGGACACTTTTTCTCTTTACGGCATTGCTGTGGCGTGATTTTTCAATCGATGTGCTATATTTAAGTGTTAATGAATAGATCAGCGTCTGAATTTTCCAAAAAGTATAGATTTGTGGTATTTCGCAAAAGTTTAAGGGCGGGTTTAGTGGTTGAAAGCCAACAAAATCCCAATTTTTCACGTGTCAACTCACCAAAACTTTAAATGGCTTTTTCTCCCCTTAAACGTGCGAATTTCGCGTTTTTACGTTTTCATTTGAAGGCTTAGCCCAAACTAGTGTTTTGATGGTCGGAACATGTTTTAGGCAAAATATCTCGAATTTGCTGTTCCTAGAACACGTGCAGTTTGTGCAGATTTTCAGCTTTGATTGCTTACTGTGCCCGTAGTTTTAGTCCGATTGTTGAAATTTTGGTCTTATCTTATAGTTGCGTTTGTTTAGTTTGCGTCAAGTGCAAATATGTAGTAATTTGCATGAAAATACTAATTTTTATGACGCTTAGGAGGCATAGACATGTATTCGTCTAAAATACGTAAATTTCCTTGTAGGACCTCTGGCTTGAATCGTTCACTGTAGCCACAATTTCTTTTCGATTGTCAAAATTTTGGTCTCATCTTGTAGCTGTTAGTCTGTTGTTTACGTCAAATACAAATTTGTAGTACTTTTCATAAGAATACTAATTTTTATAAGGTTCCTATTATTTTTGGGGGCAGGTTATGGACACTTTTTCCCTTAAGGGTATTGCTGTGGCGTGATTTTTCAATCGATGTGCTATATTTAAGTATTAATGAATAGATCAGCGTCTGAATTTTTCAAAAAGTATAAATTTGTGGTATTTCGCAAAAGTTTAAGGGCGGGTTTAGTGGTTGAAAGCCAACAAAATCCCAATTTTTCACGTGTCAACTCACCAAAACTTTAAATGGCTTTTTCTCCCCTTAAACGTGCGAATTTCGCGTTTTTACGTTTTCATTTGAAGGCTTAGCCCAAACTAGTGTTTTGATGGTCGGAACATGTTTTAGGCAAAATATCTCGAATTTGCTGTTCCTAGAACACGTGCAGTTTGTGCAGATTTTCAGCTTTGATTGCTTACTGTGCCCGTAGTTTCAATCCGATTGTTGAAATTTTGGTCTTATCTTATAGTTGCGTTTGTTTAGTTTGCGTCAAGTGCAAATATGTAGTAATTTGCATGAAAATACTAATTTTTATGACGCTTAGGAGGCATAGACATGTATTCGTCTAAAATACGTAAATTTCCTTGTAGGACCTCTGGCTTGAATCGTTCACTGTAGCCACAATTTCTTTTCGATTGTCAAAATTTTGGTCTCATCTTGTAGCTGTTAGTCTGTTTTTTTCATCAAATACAAATCTGTAGTACTTTTCATAAGAATACTAATTTTTATAAGGTTCCTATTATTTTTGGGGGCAGGTTATGGACACTTTTTCCCTTTACGCCATTGCTGTGGCGTGATTTTTTAATCGATGTGCTATATTTAAGTATTAATGAATAGATCAGCGTCTGAATTTTCCAAAAAGTATAAATTTGTGGTATTTCGCAAAAGTTTAAGGGCGGGTTTAGTGGTTGAAAGCCAACAAAATCCCAATTTTTCACGTGTCAACTCACCAAAACTTTAAATGGCTTTTTCTCCCCTTAAACGTGCGAATTTCGCGTTTTTACGTTTTCATTTGAAGGCTTAGCCCAAACTAGTGTTTTGATGGTCGGAACATGTTTTAGGCAAAATATCTCGAATTTGCTGTTCCTAGAACACGTGCAGTTTTTGTGCAGATTTTCAGCTTTGATTGCTTACTGTGCCCGTAGTTTTAGTCCGATTGTTGAAATTTTGGTCTTATCTTATAGTTGCGTTTGTTTAGTTTGCGTCAAGTGCAAATATATAGTAATTTGCATGAAAATACTAATTTTTATGACGCTTAGGAGGCATAGACATGTATTCGTCTAAAATACGTAAATTTCCTTGTAGGACCTCTGGCTTGAATCGTTCACTGTAGCCACAATTTCTTTTCGATTGTCAAAATTTTGGTCTCATCTTGTAGCTGTTAGTCTGTTTTTTACGTCAAATACGAATTTGTAGTACTTTTCATAAGAATACTAATTTTTATAAGGTTCCTATTATTTTTGGGGGCAGGTTATGGACACTTTTTCCCTTTACGGCATTGCTGTGGCGTGATTTTTCAATCGATGTGCTATATTTAAGTGTTAATGAGTAGATCAGCGTTTGAATTTTCCAAAAAAAATAGATTTGTGGTATTTCGCAAAAGTTTAAGGGCGGGTTTAGTGGTTGAAAGCCAACAAAATCCCAATTTTTCACGTGTCAACTCACCAAAACTTTAAATGGCTTTTTCTCCCCTTAAACGTGCGAATTTCGCGTTTTTACGTTTTCATTTGAAGGCTTAGCCCAAACTAGTGTTTTGATGGTCGGAACATGTTTTAGGCAAAATATCTCGAATTTGCTGTTCCTAGAACACGTGCAGCTTTTGTGCAGATTTTCAGCTTTGTTTGCTTACTGTGCCCGTAGTTTTAATCCGATTGTTGAAATTTTGGTCTTATCTTATAGTTGCGTTTATTTAGTTTGCGTCAAGTGCAACTTTGTAGTAATTTGCATGAAAATACTAATTTTTATGACGCTTAGGAGGCATAGACATGTATTCGTCTAAAATACGTAAATTTCCTTGTAGGACCTCTGGCTTGAATCGTTCACTGTAGCCACAATTTCTTTTCGATTGTCAAAATTTTGGTCTCATCTTGTAGCTGTTAGTCTGTTTTTTGGGTCAAATACGAATTTGTAGTACTTTTCATAAGAATACTAATTTTTATAAGGTTCCTATTATTTTTGGGGGCAGGTTATGGACACTTTTTCCCTTTACGGCATTGCTGTGGCGTGATTCTTCAATCGATGTGCTATATTTAAGTGTTAATGAGTAGATCAGCGTCTGAATTTTCCAAAAAAAATAGATTTGTGGTATTTCGCAAAAGTTTAAGGGCGGGTTTATTGGTTGAAAGCCAACGAAATCCCAATTTTTCACGTGTCAACTCACCAAAACTTTAAATGGCTTTTTCTCCCCTTAAACGTGCGAATTTCGCGTTTTTACGTTTTCATTTGAAGGCTTAGCCCAAACAAGTGTTTTGATGGTCGGAACATGTTTTAGGCAAAATATCTCGAATTTGCTGTTCCTAGAACACGTGCAGTTTTTGTGCAGATTTTCAGCTTTGATTGCTTACTGTGCCCGTAGTTTTAATCCGATTGTTGAAATTTTGGTCTTATCTTATAGTTGCGTTTGTTTAGTTTGCGGCAAGTGCAAATATGTAGTAATTTGCATGAAAATACTAATTTTTATGACGCTTAGGAGGCATAGACATGTATTCGTCTAAAATACGTAAATTTCCTTGTAGGACCTCTGGCTTGAATCGTTCACTGTAGCCACAATTTCTTTTCGATTGTCAAAATTTTGGTCTCATCTTGTAGCTGTTAGTCTGTTTTTTACGTCAAATACGAGTTTGTAGTACTTTTCATAAGAATACTAATTTTTATAAGGTTCCTATTATTTTTGGGGGCAGGTTATGGACACTTTTTCTCTTTACGGCATTGCTGTGGCGTGATTTTTCAATCGATGTGCTATATTTAAGTGTTAATGAATAGATCAGCGTCTGAATTTTCCAAAATGTATAAAATTGTGGTATTTCGCAAAAGTTTAAGGGCGGGTTTAGTGATTGAAAGCCAACAAAATCCCAATTCTTCACGTGTCAAATCACCAAAACATTAAATGGCTTTTTCTCCCCTCAAACGTACGAATTTCGCGTTTTTACGTTTTCATTTGAAGGCTTAGCCCAAACTAGTGTTTTGATGGTCGGAACATGTTTTAGGCAAAATATCTCGAATTTGCTGTTCCTAGAACACGTGCAGTTTGTGCAGATTTTCAGCTTTGATTGCTTACTGTGCCCGTAGTTTCAATCCGATTGTTGAAATTTTGGTCTTATCTTATAGTTGCGTTTGTTTAGTTTGCGTCAAGTGCAAATATGTAGTAATTTTCATGAAAATACTAATTTTTATGACGCTTAGGAGGCATAGACATGTATTCGTCTAAAATACGGAAATTTCCTTGTAGGACCTCTGGCTTGAATCGTTCACTGTAGCCACAATTTCTTTTCGATTGTCAAAATTTTGGTCTCATCTTGTAGCTGTTAGTCTGTTTTTTACGTCAAATACAAATTTGTAGTACTTTTCATAAGAATACTAATTTTTATAAGGTTCCTATTATTTTTGGGGGCAGGTTATGGACACTTTTTCCCTTTACGGCATTGCTGTGGCGAGATTTTTCAATCGATGTGCTATATTTAAGTATTAATGAATAGATCAGCGTCTGAATTTTCCAAAAAGTATAAATTTGTGGTATTTCGCAAAAGTTTAAGGGCGGGTTTAGTGGTTGAAAGCCAACAAAATCCCAATTTTTCACGTGTCAACTCACCAAAACTTTAAATGGCTTTTTCTCCCCTTAAACGTGCGAATTTCGCGTTTTTACGTTTTCATTTGAAGGCTTAGCCCAAACTAGTGTTTTGATGGTCGGAACATGTTTTAGGCAAAATATCTCGAATTTGCTGTTCCTAGAACACGTGCAGTTTTTGTGCAGATTTTCAGCTTTGATTGCTTACTGTGCCCGTAGTTTTAGTCCGATTGTTGAAATTTTGGTCTTATCTTATAGTTGCGTTTGTTTAGTTTGCGTCAAAAGCAAATATGTAGTAATTTGCATGAAAATACTAATTTTTATGACGCTTAGGAGGCATAGACATGTATTCGTCTAAAATACGTAAATTTCCTTGTAGGACCTCTGGCTTGAATCGTTCACTGTAGCCACAATTTCTTTTCGATCGTCAAAATTTTGGTCTCATCTTGTAGCTGTTAGTCTGTTTTTTACGTCAAATACAAATTTGTAGTACTTTTCATAAGAATACTAATTTTTATAAGGTTCCTATTATTTTTGGGGGCAGGTTATGGACACTTTTTCCCTTTAGGGTATTGCTGTGGCGTGATTTTTCAATCGATGTGCTATATTTAAGTATTAATGAATAGATCAGCGTCTGAATTTTCCAAAAAGTATAAATTTGTGGTATTTCGCAAAAGTTTAAGGGCGGGTTTAGTGGTTGAAAGCCAACAAAATCCCAATTTTTCACGTGTCAACTCACCAAAACTTTAAATGGCTTTTTCTCCCCTTAAACGTGCGAATTTCGCGTTTTTACGTTTTCATTTGAAGGCTTAGCCCAAACTAGTGTTTTGATGGTCGGAACATGTTTTAGGCAAAATATCTCGAATTTGCTGTTCCTAGAACACGTGCAGTTTTTGTGCAGATTTTCAGCTTTGATTGCTTACTGTGCCCGTAGTTTTAGTCCGATTGTTGAAATTTTGGTCTTATCTTATAGTTGCGTTTGTTTAGTTTGCGTCAAGTGCAAATATGTAGTAATTTGCATGAAAATACTAATTTTTATGACGCTTAGGAGGCATAGACATGTATTCGTCTAAAATACGTAAATTTCCTTGTAGGACCTCTGGCTTGAATCGTTCACTGTAGCCACAATTTCTTTTCGATTGTCAAAATTTTGGTCTCATCTTGTAGCTGTTAGTCTGTTTTTTACGTCAAATACAAATTTGTAGTACTTTTCATAAGAATACTAATTTTTATAAGGTTCCTATTATTTTTGGGGGCAGGTTATAGACACTTTTTCCCTTTAGGGTATTGCTGTGGCGTGATTTTTCAATCGATGTGCTATATTTAAGTATTAATGAATAGATCAGCGTCTGAATTTTCCAAAAAGTATAAATTTGTGGTATTTCGCAAAAGTTTAAGGGCGGGTTTAGTGGTTGAAAGCCAACAAAATCCCAATTTTTCACGTGTCAACTCACCAAAACTTTAAATGGCTTTTTCTCCCCTTAAACGTGCGAATTTCGCGTTTTTACGTTTTCATTTGAAGGCTTAGCCCAAACAAGTGTTTTGATGGTCGGAACAAGTTTTAGGCAAAATATCTCGAATTTGCTGTTCCTAGAACACGTGCAGTTTTTGTGCAGATTTACAGCTTTGATTGCTTGCTGTGCCCGTAGTTTTTGTCTGATTGTTGAAATTTTGGTCTTATCTTATAGTTGCGTTTGTTTAGTTTGCGTCAAGTGCAAATATGTAGTAATTTGCATGAAAATACTAATTTTTATGACGCTTAGGAGGCATAGACATGTATTCGTCTAAAATACGTAAATTTCCTTGTAGGACCTCTGGCTTGAATCGTTCACTGTAGCCACAATTTCTTTTCGATTGTCAAAATTTTGGTCTCATCTTGTAGCTGTTAGTCTGTTTTTTACGTCAAATACAAATTTGTAGTACTTTTCATAAGAATACTAATTTTTATAAGGTTCCTATTATTTTTGGGGGCAGGTTATGGACACTTTTTCCCTTTACGGCATTGCTGTGGCGTGCTTTTTCAATCGATGTGCTATATTTAAGTGTAAATGAATAGATCAGCGTCTGAATTTTCCAAAAAGTATAAATTTGTGGTATTTCGCAAAAGTTTAAGGGCGGGTTTAGTGGTTGAAAGCCAACAAAATCCCAATTTTTCACGTGTCAACTCACCAAAACTTTAAATGGCTTTTTCTCCCCTTAAACGTGCGAATTTCGCGTTTTTACGTTTTCATTTGAAGGCTTAGCCCAAACTAGTGTTTTGATGGTCGGAACATGTTTTAGGCAAAATATCTCGAATTTGCTGTTCCTAGAACACGTGCAGTTTTTGTGCAGATGTTCAGCTTTGATTGCTTACTGTGCCCGTAGTTATAATCCGATTGTTGAAATTTTGGTCTTATCTTATAGTTGCGTTTGTTTCGTTTGCGTCAAGTGCAAATATGTAGTAATTTGCATGAAAATACTAATTTTTATGACGCTTAGGAGGCATAGACATGTATTCGTCTAAAATACGTAAATTTCCTTGTAGGACCTCTGGCTTGAATCGTTCACTGTAGCCACAATTTCTTTTCGATTGTCAAAATTTTGGTCTCATCTTGTAGCTGTTAGTCTGTTTTTTACGTCAAATACAAATTTGTAGTACTTTTCATAAGAATACTAATTTTTATAAGGTTCCTATTATTTTTGGGGGCAGGTTATGGACACTTTTTCCCTTTAGGGCATTGCTGTGGCGTGATTTTTCAATCGATGTGCTATATTTAAAGGTTAATAAATAGATCAGCGTCTGAATTTTCCAAAAAGTATAAATTTGTGGTATTTCGCAAAAGTTTAAGGGCGGGTTTATTGGTTGAAAGCCAACAAAATCCCAATTTTTCACGTGTCAACTCACCAAAACTTTAAATGGCTTTTTCTCCCCTTAAACGTGCGAATTTCGCGTTTTTACGTTTTCATTTGAAGGCTTAGCCCAAACTAGTGTTTTGATGGTCGGAACATGTTTTAGGCAAAATATCTCGAATTTGCTGTTCCTAGAACACGTGCAGTTTTTGTGCAGATTTTCAGCTTTGATTGCTTACTGTGCCCGTAGTTTTAATCCGATTGTTGAAATTTTCGTCTTATCTTATAGTTGCGTTTGTTTCGTTTGCGTCAAGTGCAAATATGTAGTAATTTGCATGAAAATACTAATTTTTATGACGCTTAGGAGGCATAGACATGTATTCGTCTAAAATACGTAAATTTCCTTGTAGGACCTCTGGCTTGAATCGTTCACTGTAGCCACAATTTCTTTTCGATTGTCGAAATTTTGGTGTCATCTTGTAGCTGTTAGTCTATTTTTTACGTCAAATACAAATTTGTAGTACTTTTCATAAGAATACTAATTTTTATAAGGTTCCTATTATTTTTGGGGGCAGGTTATGGACACTTTTTCCCTTTACGGCATTGCTGTTTAGTGATTTTTCAATCGATGTGCTATATTTAAGTGTTAATGAATAGATCAGCGTCTGAATTTTCCAAAAAGTATAAATTTGTGGTATTTCGCAAAAGTTTAAGGGCGGGTTTAGTGGTTGAAAGCCAACAAAATCCCAATTTTTCACGTGTCAACTCACCAAAACTTTAAATGGCTTTTTCTCCCCTTAAACGTGCGAATTTCGCGTTTTTACGTTTTCATTTGAAGGCTTAGCCCAAACTAGTGTTTTGATGGTCGGAACATGTTTTAGCCAAAATATCTCGAATTTGCTGTTCCTAGAACACGTGCAGTTTTTGTGCAGATTTTCAGCTTTGATTGCTTACTGTGCCCGTAGTTTTAATCCGATTGTTGAAATTTTGGTCTTATCTTATAGTTGCGTTTGTTTAGTTTGCGTCAAGTGCAAATATGTAGTAATTTGCATGAAAATACTAATTTTTATGACGCTTAGGAGGCATAGACATGTATTCGTCTAAAATACGTAAATTTCCTTGTAGGACCTCTGGCTTGAATCGTTCACTGTAGCCACAATTTCTTTTCGATTGTCAAAATTTTGGTCTCATCTTGTAGCTGTTAGTCTGTTTTTTACGTCAAATACAAATTTGTAGTACTTTTCATAAGAATACTAATTTTTATAAGGTTCCTATTATTTTTGGGGGCAGGTTATGGACACTTTTTCCCTTTACGGCATTGCTGTGGCGTGATTTTTCAATCGATGTGCTATATTTAAGTGTTAATGAATAGATCAGCGTCTGAATTTTCCAAAAAGTATAAATTTGTGGTATTTCGCAAAAGTTTAAGGGCGGGTTTAGTGGTTGAAAGCCAACAAAATCCCAATTTTTCACGTGTCAACTCACCAAAACTTTAAATGGCTTTTTCTCCCCTTAAACGTGCGAATTTCGCGTTTTTACGTTTTCATTTGAAGGCTTAGCCCAAACTAGTGTTTTGATGGTCGGAACATGTTTTAGGCAAAATATCTCGAATTTGCTGTTCCTAGAACACGTGCAGTTTTTGTGCAGATTTTCAGCTTTGATTGCTTACTGTGCCCGTAGTTTTAGTCCGATTGTTGAAATTTTGGTCTTATCTTATAGTTGCGTTTGTTTCGTTTGCGTCAAGTGCAAATATGTAGTAATTTGCATGAAAATACTAATTTTTATGACGCTTAGGAGGCATAGACATGTATTCGTCTAAAATACGTAAATTTCCTTGTAGGACCTCTGGCTTGAATCGTTCACTGTAGCCACAATTTCTTTTCGATTGTCGAAATTTTGGTGTCATCTTGTAGCTGTTAGTCTATTTTTTACGTCAAATACAAATTTGTAGTACTTTTCATAAGAATACTAATTTTTATAAGGTTCCTATTATTTTTGGGGGCAGGTTATGGACACTTTTTCCCTTTACGGCATTGCTGTTTAGTGATTTTTCAATCGATGTGCTATATTTAAGTGTTAATGAATAGATCAGTGTCTGAATTTTCCAAAAAGTATAAATTTGTGGTATTCCGCAAAAGTTTAAGGGCGGGTTTAGTGGTTGAAAGCCAACAAAATCCCAATTTTTCACGTGTCAACTCACCAAAACTTTAAATGGCTTTTTCTCCCCTTAAACGTGAGAATTTCGCGTTTTTACGTTTTCGTTTGAAGGCTTAGCCCAAACTAGTGTTTTGGTGGTCGGAACATGTTTTAGGCAAAATATCTCGAATTTGCTGTTCCTAGAACACGTGCAGTTTTTGTGCAGATGTTCAGCTTTGATTGCTTACTGTGCCCGTAGTTATAATCCGATTGTTGAAATTTTGGTCTTATCTTATAGTTGCGTTTGTTTCGTTTGCGTCAAGTGCAAATATGTAGTAATTTGCATGAAAATACTAATTTTTATGACGCTTAGGAGGCATAGACATGTATTCGTCTAAAATACGTAAATTTCCTTGTAGGACCTCTGGCTTGAATCGTTCACTGTAGCCACAATTTCTTTTCGATTGTCAAAATTTTGGTCTCATCTTGTAGCTGTTAGTCTGTTTTTTACGTCAAATACAAATTTGTAGTACTTTTCATAAGAATACTAATTTTTATAAGGTTCCTATTATTTTTGGGGGCAGGTTATGGATCACCAAAACATTAAATGGCTTTTTCTCCCCTCAAACCTACGAATTTCGCGTTTTTACGTTTTCATTTGAAGGCTTAGCCCAAACTAGTGTTTTGATGGTCGGAACATGTTTTAGGCAAAATATCTCGAATTTGCTGTTCCTAGAACACGTGCAGTTTGTTCAGATTTTCAGCTTTGATTGCTTACTGTGCCCGTAGTTTTAATCCGATTGTTGAAATTTTGGTCTTATCTTATAGTTGCGTTTGTTTCGTTTGCGTCAAGTGCAAATATGTAGTAATTTGCATGAAAATACTAATTTTTATGACGCTTAGGAGGCATAGACATGTATTCGTCTAAAATACGTAAATTTCCTTGTAGGACCTCTGGCTTGAATCGTTCACTGTAGCCACAATTTCTTTTCGATTGTCGAAATTTTGGTCTCATCTTGTAGCTGTTAGTCTGTTTTTTACGTCAAATACAAATTTGTAGTTTTTTTCATAAGAATACGCATTTTTATAAGGTTCCTATTATTTTTGGGGGCAGGTTATGGACACTTTTTCCCTTTACGGCATTGCTGTGGCGTGATTTTTCAATCGATGTGCTATATTTAAGTGTTAATGAATAGATCAGCGTCTGAATTTTCCAAAAAGTATAAATTTGTGGTATTTCGCAAAAGTTTAAGGGCGGGTTTAGTGGTTGAAAGCCAACAAAATCCCAATTTTTCACGTGTCAACTCACCAAAACTTTAAATGGCTTTTTCTCCCCTTAAACGTGCGAATTTCGCGTTTTTACGTTTTCATTTGAAGGCTTAGCCCAAACTAGTGTTTTGATGGTCGGAACATGTTTTAGGCAAAATATCTCGAATATGCTGTTCCTAGAACACGTGCAGTTTTTGTGCAGATTTTCAGCTTTGATTGCTTACTGTGCCCGTAGTTTTAGTCCGATTGTTGAAATTTTGGTCTTATCTTATAGTTGCGTTTGTTTAGTTTGCGTCAAGTGCAAATATGTAGTAATTTGCATGAAAATACTAATTTTTATGACGCTTAGGAGGCATAGACATGTATTCGTCTAAAATACGTAAATTTCCTTGTAGGACCTCTGGCTTGAATCGTTCACTGTAGCCACAATTTCTTTTCGATTGTCGAAATTTTGGTCTCATCTTGTAGCTGTTAGTCTGTTTTTTACGTCAAATACAAATTTGTAGTACTTTTCATAAGAATACTAATTTTTATAAGGTTCCTATTATTTTTGGGGGCAGGTTATGGACACTTTTTCCCTTTACGGCATTGCTGTGGCGTGATTTTTCAATCGTTGTGCTATATTTAAGTGTGAATAAATAGATCAGCGTCTGACTTTTCCAAAAAGTATAAATTTGTGGTATTTCGCAAAAGTTTAAGGGCGGGTTTAGTGGTTGAAAGCCAACAAAATCCCAATTTTTCACGTGTCAACTCACCAAAACTTTAAATGGCCTTTTCTCCCCTTAAACGTGCGAATTTCGCGTTTTTACGTTTTCATTTGAAGGCTTAGCCCAAACTAGTGTTTTGATGGTCGGAACATGTTTAAGGCAAAATATCTCGAATTTGCTGTTCCTAGAACACGTGCAGTTTTTGTGCAGATGTTCAGCTTTGATTGCTTACTGTGCCCGTAGTTTTAATCCGATTGTTGAAATTTTGGTCTTATCTTATAGTTGCGTTTGTTTAGTTTGCGTCAAGTGCAAATATGTAGTAATTTGCATGAAAATACTAATTTTTATGACGCTTAGGAGGCATAGACATGTATTCGTCTATAATACGTAAATTTCCTTGTAGGACCTCTGGCTTGAATCGTTCACTGTAGCCACAATTTCTTTTCGATTGTCAAAAATTTGGTCTCATCTTGTAGCTGTTAGTCTGTTTTTAACGTCAAATACAAATTTGTAGTACTTTTCATAAGAATACTAATTTTTATAAGGTTCCTATTATTTTTGGGGGCAGGTTATGGACACTTTTTCCCTTTACGGCATTGCTGTGGCGTGATTTTTCAATCGATGTGCTATATTTAAGTGTTAATGAATAGATCAGCGTCTGAATTTTCCAAAAAGTATAAATTTGTGGTATTTCGCAAAAGTTTAAGGGCGGGTTTAGTGGTTGAAAGCCAACAAAATCCCAATTTTTCACGTGTCAACTCACGAAAACTTTAAATGGCTTTTTCTCCCCTTAAACGTGCGAATTTCGCGTTTTTACGTTTTCATTTGAAGGCTTAGCCCAAACAAGTGTTTTGATGGTCGGAACAAGTTTTAGGCAAAATATCTCGAATTTGCTGCTCCTAGAACACGTGCAGTTTTTGTGCAGATTTACAGCTTTGATTGCTTGCTGTGCCCGTAGTTTTTGTCCGATTGTTGAAATTTTGGTCTTATCTTATAGTTGCGTTTGTTTAGTTTGCGTCAAGTGCAAATATGTAGTAATTTGCATGAAAATACTAATTTTTATGACGCTTAGGAGGCATAGACATGTATTCGTCTAAAATACGTAAATTTCCTTGTAGGACCTCTGGCTTGAATCGTTCACTGTAGCCACAATTTCTTTTCGATTGTCGAAATTTTGGTCTCATCTTGTAGCTGTTAGTCTGTTTTTTACGTCAAATACAAATTTGTAGTACTTTTCATAAGAATACTAATTTTTATAAGGTTCCTATTATTTTTGGGGGCAGGTTATGGACACTTTTTCCCTTTACGGCATTGCTGTGGCGTGATTTTTCAATCGATGTGCTATATTTAAGTGTGAATAAATAGATCAGCGTCTGACTTTTCCAAAAAGTATAAATTTGTGGTATTTCGCAAAAGTTTAAGGGCGGGTTTAGTGGTTGAAAGCCAACAAAATCCCAATTTTTCACGTGTCAACTCACCAAAACTTTAAATGGCCTTTTCTCCCCTTAAACGTGCGAATTTCGCGTTTTTACGTTTTCATTTGAAGGCTTAGCCCAAACTAGTGTTTTGATGGTCGGAACATGTTTAAGGCAAAATATCTCGAATTTGCTGTTCCTAGAACACGTGCAGTTTTTGTGCAGATGTTCAGCTTTGATTGCTTACTGTGCCCGTAGTTTTAATCCGATTGTTGAAATTTTGGTCTTATCTTATAGTTGCGTTTGTTTAGTTTGCGTCAAGTGCAAATATGTAGTAATTTGCATGAAAATACTAATTTTTATGACGCTTAGGAGGCATAGACATGTATTCGTCTAAAATACGTAAATTTCCTTGTAGGACCTCTGGCTTGAATCGTTCACTGTAGCCACAATTTCTTTTCGATTGTCAAAATTTTGGTCTCATCTTGTAGCTGTTAGTCTGTTTTTTACGTCAAATACAAATTTGTAGTACTTTTCATAAGAATACTAATTTTTATAAGGTTCCTATTATTTTTGGGGGCAGGTTATGGACACTTTTTCCCTTTACGGCATTGCTGTGGCGTGATTTTTCAATCGATGTGCTATATTTAAGTGTTAATGAATAGATTAGTGTCTGAATTTTCCAAAAAGTATAGATTTGTGGTATTTCGCAAAAGTTTAAGGGCGGGTTTAGTGGTTGAAAGCCAACAAAATCCCAATTTTTCACGTGTCAACTCACGAAAACTTTAAATGGCTTTTTCTCCCCTTAAACGTGCGAATTTCGCGTTTTTACGTTTTCATTTGAAGGCTTAGCCCAAACAAGTGTTTTGATGGTCGGAACAAGTTTTAGGCAAAATATCTCGAATTTGCTGCTCCTAGAACACGTGCAGTTTTTGTGCAGATTTACAGCTTTGATTGCTTGCTGTGCCCGTAGTTTTTGTCTGATTGTTGAAATTTTGGTCTTATCTTATAGTTGCGTTTGTTTAGTTTGCGTCAAGTGCAAATATGTAGTAATTTGCATGAAAATACTAATTTTTATGACGCTTAGGAGGCATAGACATGTATTCGTCTAAAATACGTAAATTTCCTTGTAGGACCTCTGGCTTGAATCGTTCACTGTAGCCACAATTTCTTTTCGATTGTCGAAATTTTGGTCTCATCTTGTAGCTGTTAGTCTGTTTTTTACGTCAAATACAAATTTGTAGTACTTTTCATAAGAATACTAATTTTTATAAGGTTCCTATTATTTTTGGGGGCAGGTTATGGACACTTTTTCCCTTTACGGCATTGCTGTGGCGTGATTTTTCAATCGATGTGCTATATTTAAGTGTTAATGAATAGATCAGCGTCTGAATTTTCCAAAAAGTATAAATTTGTGGTATTTCGCAAAAGTTTAAGGGCGGGTTTAGTGGTTGAAAGCCAACAAAATCCCAATTTTTCACGTGTCAACTCACGAAAACTTTAAATGGCTTTTTCTCCCCTTAAACGTGCGAATTTCGCGTTTTTACGTTTTCATTTGAAGGCTTAGCCCAAACAAGTGTTTTGATGGTCGGAACAAGTTTTAGGCAAAATATCTCGAATTTGCTGCTCCTAGAACACGTGCAGTTTTTGTGCAGATTTACAGCTTTGATTGCTTGCTGTGCCCGTAGTTTTTGTCTGATTGTTGAAATTTTGGTCTTATCTTATAGTTGCGTTTGTTTAGTTTGCGTCAAGTGCAAATATGTAGTAATTTGCATGAAAATACTAATTTTTATGACGCTTAGGAGGCATAGACATGTATTCGTCTAAAATACGTAAATTTCCTTGTAGGACCTCTGGCTTGAATCGTTCACTGTAGCCACAATTTCTTTTCGATTGTCAAAATTTTGGTCTCATCTTGTAGCTGTTAGTCTGTTTTTTACGTCAAATACAAATTTGTAGTACTTTTCATAAGAATACTAATTTTTATAAGGTTCCTATTATTTTTGGGGGCAGGTTATGGACACTTTTTCCCTTTACGGCATTGCTGTGGCGTGATTTTTCAATCGATGTGCTATATTTAAGTGTTAATGAATAGATTAGTGTCTGAATTTTCCAAAAAGTATAAATTTGTGGTATTTCGCAAAAGTTTAAGGGCGGGTTTAGTGGTTGAAAGCCAACAAAATCCCAATTTTTCACGTGTCAACTCACCAAAACTTTAAATGGCTTTTTCTCCCCTTAAACGTGCGAATTTCGCGTTTTTACGTTTTCATTTGAAGGCTTAGCCCAAACTAGTGTTTTGATGGTCGGAACATGTTTTAGGCAAAATATCTCGAATTTGCTGTTCCTAGAACACGTGCAGTTTTTGTGCAGATTTTCAGCTTTGATTGCTTACTGTGCCCGTAGTTTTAATCCGATTGTTGAAATTTTGGTCTTATCTTATAGTTGCGTTTGTTTCGTTTGCGTCAAGTGCAAATATGTAGTAATTTGCATGAAAATACTAATTTTTATGACGCTTAGGAGGCATAGACATGTATTCGTCTAAAATACGTAAATTTCCTTGTAGGACCTCTGGCTTGAATCGTTCACTGTAGCCACAATTTCTTTTCGATTGTCGAAATTTTGGTCTCATCTTGTAGCTGTTAGTCTGTTTTTTACGTCAAATACAAATTTGTAGTTTTTTTCATAAGAATACGCATTTTTATAAGGTTCCTATTATTTTTGGGGGCAGGTTATGGACACTTTTTCCCTTTACGGCATTGCTGTGGCGTGATTTTTCAATCGATGTGCTATATTTAAGTGTTAATGAATAGATCAGCGTCTGAATTTTCCAAAAAGTATAAATTTGTGGTATTTCGCAAAAGTTTAAGGGCGGGTTTAGTGGTTGAAAGCCAACAAAATCCCAATTTTTCACGTGTCAACTCACCAAAACTTTAAATGGCTTTTTCTCCCCTTAAACGTGCGAATTTCGCGTTTTTACGTTTTCATTTGAAGGCTTAGCCCAAACTAGTGTTTTGATGGTCGGAACATGTTTTAGGCAAAATATCTCGAATTTGCTGTTCCTAGAACACGTGCAGTTTTTGTGCAGATTTTCAGCTTTGATTGCTTGCTGTGCCCGTAGTTTTAGTCCGATTGTTGAAATTTTGGTCTTATCTTATAGTTGCGTTTGTTTCGTTTGCGTCAAGTGCAAATATGTAGTAATTTGCATGAAAATACTAATTTTTATGACGCTTTGGAGGCATAGACATGTATTCGTCTAAAATACGTAAATTTCCTTGTAGGACCTCTGGCTTGAATCGTTCACTGTAGCCACAATTTCTTTTCGATTGTCAAAATTTTGGTCTCATCTTGTAGCTGTTAGTCTGTTTTTTACGTCAAATACAAATTTGTAGTACTTTTCATAAGAATACTAATTTTTATAAGGTTCCTATTATTTTTGGGGGCAGGTTATGGACACTTTTTCCATTTACGGCATTGCTGTTTAGTGATTTTTCAATCGATGTGCTATATTTAAGTGTTCATGAATAGATCAGCGTCTGAATTTTCCAAAAAGTATAAATTTGTGGTATTTCGCAAAAGTTTAAGGCCGGGTTTAGTGGTTGAAAGCCAACAAAATCCCAATTTTTCACGTGTCAACTCACCAAAACTTTAAATGGCTTTTTCTCCCCTTAAACGTGCGAATTTCGCGTTTTTACGTTTTCATTTGAAGGCTTAGCCCAAACTAGTGTTTTGATGGTCGGAACATGTTTTAGGCAAAATATCTCGAATTTGCTGTCCCTAGAACACGTGCAGTTTTTGTGCAGATTTTCAGCTTTGATTGCTTACTGTGCCCGTAGTTTTAATCCGATTGTTGAAATTTTGGTCTTATCTTATAGTTGCGTTTGTTTCGTTTGCGTCAAGTGCAAATATGTAGCAATTTGCATGAAAATACTAATTTTTATGACGCTTAGGAGGCATAGACATGTATTCGTCTAAAATACGTAAATTTCCTTGTAGGACCTCTGGCTTGAATCGTTCACTGTAGCCACAATTTCTTTTCGATTGTCGAAATTTTGGTCTCATCTTGTAGCTGTTAGTCTGTTTTTTACGTCAAATACAAATTTGTAGTACTTTTCATAAGAATACTAATTTTTATAAGGTTCCTATTATTTTTGGGGGCAGGTTATGGACACTTTTTCCCTTTACGGCATTGCTGTTGAGTGATTTTGCAATCGATGTGCTATATTTAAAAGTTAATGAATAGATCAGCGTCTGAATTTTCCAAAAAGTATAAATTTGTGGTATTTCGCAAAAGTTTAAGGGCGGGTTTAGTGGTTGAAAGCCAACAAAATCCCAATTTTTCACGTGTCAACTCACCAAAACTTTAAATGGCTTTTTCTCCCCTTAAACGTGCGAATTTCGCGTTTTTACGTTTTCATTTGAAGGCTTAGCCCAAACTAGTGTTTTGATGGTCGGAACATGTTTTAGGCAAAATATCTCGAATTTGCTGTCCCTAGAACACGTGCAGTTTTTGTGCAGATTTTCAGCTTTGATTGCTTACTGTGCCCGTAGTTTTAATCCGATTGTTGAAATTTTGGTCTTATCTTATAGTTGCGTTTGTTTCGTTTGCGTCAAGTGCAAATATGTAGTAATTTGCATGAAAATACTAATTTTTATGACGCTTAGGAGGCATAGACATGTATTCGTCTAAAATACGTAAATTTCCTTGTAGGACCTCTGGCTTGAATCGTTCACTGTAGCCACAATTTCTTTTCGATTGTCGAAATTTTGGTCTCATCTTGTAGCTGTTAGTCAGTTTTTTACGTCAAATACAAATTTGTAGTACTTTTCATAAGAATACTAATTTTTATAAGGTTCCTATTATTTTTGGGGGCAGGTTATGGACACTTTTTCCCTTTACGGCATTGCTGTTTAGTGATTTTGCAATCGATGTGCTATATTTAAGTGTTAATGAATAGATCAGCGTCTGAATTTTCCAAAAAGTATAAATTTGTGGTATTTCGCAAAAGTTTAAGGGCGGGTTTAGTGGTTGAAAGCCAACAAAATCCCAATTTTTCACGTGTCAACTCACGAAAACTTTAAATGGCTTTTTCTCCCCTTAAACGTGCGAATTTCGCGTTTTTACGTTTTCATTTGAAGGCTTAGCCCAAACTAGTGTTTTGATGGTCGGAACATGTTTTAGGCAAAATATCTCGAATTTGCTGTTCCTAGAACACGTGCAGTTTTTGTGCAGATTTTCAGCTTTGATTGCTTACTGTGCCCGTAATTTTAGTCCGATTGTTGGAATTTTGGTCTTATCTTATAGTTGCATTTGTTTCGTTTGCGTCAAGTGCAAATATGTAGTAATTGCATGAAAATACTAATTTTTATGACGCTTAGGAGGCAAAGACATGTATTCGTCTAAAATATGTAAATTTCCTTGTAGGACCTCTGGCTTGAATCGTTCACTGTAGCCACAATTTCTTCTCGATTGTCAAAATTTTGGTCTCATCTTGTAGCTGTTAGTCTGTTTTTTACGTCAAATACAAATTTGTAGTACTTTTCATAAGAATACTAATTTTTATAAGGTTCCCATTATTTTTGGGGGCAGGTTATGGACACTTTTTCCCTTTACGGCATTGCTGTGGCGTGATTTTTCAATCGATGTGCTATATTTAAGTGTTAATGAATAGATCAGCGTCTGAATTTTCCAAAAAGTATAAGATTGTGGTATTTCGCAAAAGTTTAAGGGCGGGTTTGGTGGTTGAAAGCCAACAAAATCCCAATTTTTCACGTGTCAACTCACCAAAACTTTAAATGGCTTTTTCTCCCCTTAAACGTGCGAATTTCGCGTTTTTACGTTTTCATTTGAAGGCTCTGCCCAAACTAGTGTTTTGATGGTCGGAACATGTTTTAGGCAAAATATCTCGAATTTGCTGTTCCTAGAACACGTGCAGTTTTTGTGCAGATTTTCAGCTTTGATTGCTTACTGTGCCCGTAGTTTTAATCCGATTGTTGAAATTTTGGTCTTATCTTGTAGTCGCGTTTGTGCAAATATGTAGTAATTTGCATAAAAATACTAATTTTTATGACACTTAGGAGGCATAGACATGTATTCGTCTAAAATACGTAAATTTCCTTGTAGGACCTCTGGCTTGAATCGTTCACTGTAGCCACAATTTCTTTTCGATTGTCAAAATTTTGGTCTCATCTTGTAGCTGTTAGTCTGTTTTTTACGTCAAATACAAATTTGTAGTACTTTTCATAAGAATACTAATTTTTATAAGGTTCCTATTATTTTTGGGGGCAGGTTATGGACACTTTTTCCCTTTACGGCATTGCTGTGGCGTGATTTTTCAATCGATGTGCTATATTTAAGTGTTAATGAATAGATCAGCGTCTGAATTTTCCAAAAAGTATAGATTTGTGGTATTTCGCAAAAGTTTAAGGGCGGGTTTAGTGGTTGAAAGCCAACAAAATCCCAATTTTTCACGTGTCAACTCACCAAAACTTTAAATGGCTTTTTCTCCCCTTAAACGTGCGAACTTCGCGTTTTTACGTTTTCATTTGAAGGCTTAGCCCAAACTAGTGTTTTGATGGTCGGAACATGTTTTAGGCAAAATATCTCGAATTTGCTGTTCCTAGAACACGTGCAGTTTTATGCAGATGTTCAGCTTTGATTGCTTACTGTGCCCGTAGTTTCAGTCCGATTGTTGAAATTTCGGTCTTATCTTATAGTTGCGTTTGTTTAGTTTGCGTCAAGTGCAAATATGTAGTAATTTGCATGAGAATACTAATTTTTATGACGCTTAGGAGGCATAGACATGTATTCGTCTAAAATACGTAAATTTCCTTGTAGGACCTCTGGCTTGAATCGTTCACTGTAGCCACAATTTCTTTTCGATTGTCAAAATTTTGGTCTCATCTTGTAGCTGTTAGTCTGTTTTTTACGTCAAATACAAATTTGTAGTACTTTTCATAAGAATACTAATTTTTATAAGGTTCCTATTATTTTTGGGGGCAGGTTATGGACACTTTTTCCCTTTACGGCATTGCTGTGGCGTGATTTTTCAATCGATGTGCTATATTTAAGTGTTAATGAATAGATCAGCGTCTGAATTTTCCAAAAAGTATAAATTTGTGGTATTTCGCAAAAGTTTAAGGGCGGGTTTAGTGGTTGAAAGCCAACAAAATCCCAATTTTTCACGTGTCAACTCACGAAAACTTTAAATGGCTTTTTCTCCCCTTAAACGTGCGAATTTCGCGTTTTTACGTTTTCATTTGAAGGCTTAGCCCAAACTAGTGTTTTGATGGTCGGAACATGTTTTAGGCAAAATATCTCGAATTTGCTGTTCCTAGAACACGTGCAGTTTTTGTGCAGATTTTCAGGTTTGATTGCTTACTGTGCCCGTAGTTTTAATCCGATTGTTGAAATTTTGGTCTTATCTTATAGTTGCGTTTGTTTAATTTTTGTCAAGTGCAAATATGTAGTAATTTGCATGAGAATACTAATTTTTATGACGCTTAGGAGGCATAGACATGTATTCGTCTAAAATATGTAAATTTCCTTGTAGGACCTCTGGATTGAATCGTTCACTGTAGCCACAATTTCTTTTCGATTGTCAAAATTTTGGTCTCATCTTGTAGCTATTAGTCTGTTTTTTACGTCAAATACAAATTTGTAGTACTTTTCATAAGAATACTAATTTTTATAAGGTTCCTATTATTTTTGGGGGCAGGTTATGGACACTTTTTCCCTTTAGGGCATTGCTGTGGCGTGATTTTTCAATCGATGTGCTATATTGAAATGTTAATGAATAGATCAGCGTCTGAATTTTCCAAAAAGTATAAATTTGTGGTATTTCGCAAAAGTTTAAGGGCAGGTTTAGTGGTTGAAAGCCAACAAAATCCCAAATTTTCACGTGTCAACTCACCAAAAATTAAATGGCTTTTTCTCCCCTTAAACGTGCGAATTTCGCGTTTTTACGTTTTCATTTGAAGGCTTAGCCCAAACTAGTGTTTTGATGGTCGGAACATGTTTTAGGCAAAATATCTCGAATTTGCTGTTCCTAGAACACGTGCAGTTTTTGTGCAGATTTTCAGCTTTGATTGCTTACTGTGCCCGTAGTTTTAGTCCGATTGTTGAAATTTTGGTCTTATCTTATAGTTGCGTTTGTTTCGTTTGCGTCAAGTGCAAATATGTAGTAATTTGCATGAAAATACTAATTTTTATGACGCTTAGGAGGCATAGACATGTATTCGTCTAAAATACGTAAATTTCCTTGTAGGACCTCTGGCTTGAATCGTTCACTGTAGCCACAATTTCTTTTCGATTGTCAAAATTTCGGTCTCATCTTGTAGCTGTTAGTCTGTTTGTTACGTCAAATACAAATTTGTAGTACTTTTCATAAGAATACTAATTTTTATAAGGTTCCTATTATTTTTGGGGGCAGGTTATGGACACTTATTCCCTTTAGGGCATTGCTGTGGCGTGATTTTTCAATCGGTGCTATATTTAAGTGTTAATGAATAGATCAGCGTCTGACTTTTCCAAAAAGTATAAATTTGTGGTATTTCGCAAAAGTTTAAGGGCGGGTTTAGTGGTTGAAAGCCAACAAAATCCCAATTTTTCACGTGTCAACTCACCAAAACTTTAAATGGCTTTTTCTCCCCTTAAACGTGCGAATTTCGCGTTTTAACGTTTTCATTTGAAGGCTTAGCCCAAACTAGTGTTTTGGTGGTCGGAACATGTTTAAGGGAAAATATCTCGAATTTGCTGTTCCTAGAACACGTGCAGTTTTTGTGCAGATGTTCAGCTTTGATTGCTTACTGTGCCCGTAGTTTTAGTCCGATTGTTGAAATTTTGGTCTTATCTTATAGTTGCGTTTGTTTCGTTTGCGTCAAGTGCAAATATGTAGTAATTTGCATGAAAATACTAATTTTTATGACGCTTAGGAGGCATAGACATGTATTCGTCTAAAATACGTAAATTTCCTTGTAGGACCTCTGGCTTGAATCGTTCACTGTAGCCACAGTTTCTTTTCGATTGTCAAAATTTTGGTCTCATCTTGTAGCTGTTAGTCTGTTTTTTACGTCAAATACAAATTTGTAGTACTTTTCATAAGAATACTAATTTTTATAAGGTTCCTATTATTTTTGGGGGCAGGTTATGGACACTTTTTCCCTTTAGGGCATTGCTGTGGCGTGATTTTTCAATCGATGTGCTATATTTAAGTGTTAATAAATAGATCAGCGTCTGAATTTTCCAAAAAGTATAAATTTGTGGTATTTCGCAAAAGTTTAAGGGCGGGTTTAGTGGTTGAAAGCCAACAAAATCCCAATTTTTCACGTGTCAACTCACCAAAACTTTAAATGGCTTTTTCTCCCCTTAAACGTGCGAATTTCGCGTTTTTACGTTTTCATTTGAAGGCTTAGCCCAAACTAGTGTTTTGATGGTCGGAACATGTTTTAGGCAAAATATCTCGAATTTGCTGTTCCTAGAACACGTGCAGTTTTATGCAGATTTTCAGCTTTGATTACTTACTGTGCCCGTAGTTTTAGTCCGATTGTTGAAATTTTGGTCTTATCTTATAGTTGCGTTTGTTTCGTTTGCGTCAAGTGCAAATATGTAGTAATTTGCATGAAAATACTAATTTTTATGACGCTTAGGAGGCATAGACATGTATTCGTCTAAAATACGTAAATTTCCTTGTAGGACCTCTGGCTTGAATCGTTCACTGTAGCCACAATTTCTTTTCGATTGTCAAAATTTTGGTCTCATCTTGTAGCTGTTAGTCTGTTATTTACGTCAAATACAAATTTGTAGTACTTTTCATAAAAATTCTAATTTTTATAAGGTTCCTATTATTTTTGGGGGCAGGTTATGGACACTTTTTCCCTTTACGGCATTGCTGTGGCGTGATTTTTCAATCGATGTGCTATATTTAAGTGTTAATGAATAGATCAGCGTCTGAATTTTCCAAAAAGTATAAATTTGTGGTATTTCGCAAAAGTTTAAGGGCGGGTTTAGTGGTTGAAAGCCAACAAAATCCCAATTTTTCACGTGTCAACTCACCAAAACTTTAAATGGCTTTTTCTCCCCTTAAACGTGCGAATTTCGCGTTTTTACGTTTTCATTTGAAGGCTTAGCCCAAACTAGTGTTTTGATGGTCGGAACATGTTTTAGGCAAAATATCTCGAATTTGCTGTTCCTAGAACACGTGCAGTTTTATGCAGATTTTCAGCTTTGATTGCTTACTGTGCCCGTAGTTTTAGTCCGATTGTTGAAATTTTGGTCTTATCTTATAGTTGCGTTTGTTTAGTTTGCGTCAAGTGCAAATATGTAGTAATTTGCATGAAAATACTAATTTTTATGACGCTTAGGAGGCATAGACATGTATTCGTCTAAAATACGTAAATTTCCTTGTAGGACCTCTGGCTTGAATCGTTCACTGTAGCCACAGTTTCTTTTCGATTGTCAAAATTTTGGTCTCATCTTGTAGCTGTTAGTCTGTTTTTTACGATACAAATTTGTAGTACTTTTCATAAGAATACTAATTTTTATAAGGTTCCTATTATTTTTGGGGGCAGGTTATGGACACTTTTTCCCTTTACGGCATTGCTGTGGCGTGATTTTTCAATCGATGTGCTATATTTAAGTGTTAATGAATAGATCAGCGTCTGAATTTTCCAAAAAGTATAAATTTGTGGTATTTCGCAAAAGTTTAAGGGCGGGTTTAGTGGTTGAAAGCCAACAAAATCCCAATTTTTCACGTGTCAACTCACGAAAACTTTAAATGGCTTTTTCTCCCCTTAAACGTGCGAATTTCGCGTTTTTACGTTTTCATTTGAAGGCTTAGCCCAAACTAGTGTTTTGGTGGTCGGAACATGTTTTAGGCAAAATATCTCGAATTTGCTGTTCCTAGAACACGTGCAGTTTTATGCAGATTTTCAGCTTTGATTGCTTACTGTGCCCGTAGTTTTAGTCCGATTGTTGAAATTTTGGTCTTATCTTATAGTTGCGTTTGTTTAGTTTGCGTCAAGTGCAAATATGTAGTAATTTGCATGAAAATATTAATTTTTATGACGCTTAGGAGGCATAGACATGTATTCGTCTAAAATACGTAAATTTCCTTGTAGGACCTCTGGCTTGAATCGTTCACTGTAGCCACAATTTCTTCTCGATTGTCAAAATTTTGGTCTCATCTTGTAGCTGTTAGTCTGTTTTTTACGTCAAATACAAATTTGGAGTACTTTTCATAAGAATACTAATTTTTATAAGGTTCCTATTATTTTTGGGGGCAGGTTATGGACACTTTTTCCCTTTACGGCATTGCTGTGGCGTGATTTTTCAATCGATGTGCTATATTTAAGTGTTGATGAATAGATCAGCGTCTGAATTTTCCAAAAAGTATAGATTTGTGGTATTTCGCAAAAGTTTAGGGGCGGGTTTAGTGGTTGAAAGCCAACAAAATTCCAATTTTTCACGTGTCAACTCACGAAAACTTTAAATGGCTTTTTCTCCCCTTAAACGTGCGAATTTCGCGTTTTTACGTTTTCATTTGAAGGCTTAGCCCAAACTAGTGTTTTGATGGTCGGAACATGTTTTAAGCAAAATATCTCGAATTTGCTGTTCCTAGAACACGTGCAGTTTTATGCAGATTTTCAGCTTTGATTGCTTACTGTGCCCGTAGTTTTAGTCCGATTGTTGAAATTTTGGTCTTATCTTATAGTTGCGTTTGTTTCATTTGCGTCAAGTGCAAACATGTAGTAATTTGCATGAAAATACTAATTTTTATGACGCTTAGGAGGCATAGACATGTATTCGTCTAAAATACGTAAATTTCCTTGTAGGACCTCTGGCTTGAATCGTTCACTGTAGCAACAATTTCTTTTCGATTGTCAAAATTTTGGTGTCATCTTGTAGCTGTTAGTCTGTTTTTTACGTCAAATACAAATTTGTAGTACTTTTCATAAGAATACTAATTTTTATAAGGTTCCTATTATTTTTGGGGGCAGGTTATGGACACTTTTTCCCTTTAGGGCATTGCTGTGGCGTGATTTTTCAATCGATGTGCTATATTTAAGTGTTAATAAATAGATCAGCGTCTGAATTTTCCAAAAAGTATAAATTTGTGGTATTTCGCAAAAGTTTGAGGGCGGGTTTAGTGGTTGAAAGCCAACAAAATCCCAATTTTTCACGTGTCAACTCACCAAAACTTTAAATGGCCTTTTCTCCCCTTAAACGTGCGAATTTCGCGTTTTTACGTTTTCATTTGAAGGCTTAGCCCAAACTAGTGTTTTGATGGTCGGAACATGTTTTAGGCAAAATATCTCGAATTTGCTGTTCCTAGAACACGTGCAGTTTTATGCAGATTTTCAGCTTTGATTGCTTACTGTGCCCGTAGTTTTAGTCCGATTGTTGAAATTTTGGTCTTATCTTATAGTTGCGTTTGTTTAGTTTGCGTCAAGTGCAAATATGTAGTAATTTGCATGAAAATACTAATTTTTATGACGCTTAGGAGGCATAGACATGTATTCGTCTAAAATACGTAAATTTCCTTGTAGGACCTCTGGCTTGAATCGTTCACTGTAGCCACAATTTCTTTTCGATTGTCAAAATTTTGGTCTCATCTTGTAGCTGTTAGTCTGTTTTTTACGTCAAATACGAATTTGTAGTACTTTTCATAAGAATACTAATTTTTATAAGGTTCCTATTATTTTTGGGGGCAGGTTATGGACACTTTTTCCCTTTACGGCATTGCTGTGGCGTGATTTTTCAATCGATGTGCTATATTTAAGTGTTAATGAATAGATCAGCGTCTGAGTTTTCCAAAAAGTATAAATTTGTGGTATTTCGCAAAAGTTTAAGGGCGGGTTTAGTGGTTGAAAGCCAACAAAATCCCAATTTTTCACGTGTCAACTCACGAAAACTTTAAATGGCTTTTTCTCCCCTTAAACGTGCGAATTTCGCGTTTTTATGTTTTCATTTGAAGGCTTAGCCCAAACTAGTGTTTTGATGGTCGGAACATGTTTTAGGCAAAATATCTCGAATTTGCTGTTCCTAGAACACGTGCAGTTTTATGCAGATTTTCAGCTTTGATTGCTTACTGTGCCCGTAGTTTTAATCCGATTATTGAAATTTTGGTCTTATTTTATAGTTGCGTTTGTTCAGTTTGCGTCAAGTGCAAATATGTAGTAATTTGCATGAAAATACTAATTTTTATGACGCTTAGGAGGCATAGACATGTATTCGTCTAAAATACGTAAATTTCCTTGTAGGACCTCTGGCTTGAATCGTTCACTGTAGCCACAATTTCTTCTCGATTGTCAAAATTTTGGTCTCATCTTGTAGCTGTTAGTCTGTTTTTTACGTCAAATACAAATTTGTAGTACTTTTCATAAGAATACTAATTTTTATAAGGTTCCTATTATTTTTGGGGGCAGGTTATGGACACTTTTTCCCTTTACGGCATTGCTGTGGCGTGATTTTTCAATCGATGTGCTATATTTAAGTGTTAATGAATAGATCAGCGTCTGAATTTTCCAAAAAGTATAGATTTGTGGTATTTCGCAAAAGTTTAAGGGCGGGTTTAGTGGTTGAAAGCCAACAAAATCCCAATTTTTCACGTGTCAACTCACCAAAACTTTAAATGGCTTTTTCTCCCCTTAAACGTGCGAATTTCGCGTTTTTACGTTTTCATTTGAAGGCTTAGCCCAAACTAGTGTTTTGGTGGTCGGAACATGTTTTAGGCAAAATATCTCGAATTTGCTGTTCCTAGAACACGTGCAGTTTTATGCAGATTTTCAGCTTTGATTACTTACTGTGCCCGTAGTTTTAGTCCGATTGTTGAAATTTTGGTCTTATCTTATAGTTGCGTTTGTTTAGTTTGCGTCAAGTGCAAATATGTAGTAATTTGCATGAAAATACTAATTTTTATGACGCTTAGGAGGCATAGACATGTATTCGTCTAAAATACGTAAATTTCCTTGTAGGACCTCTGGCTTGAATCGTTCACTGTAGCCACAATTTCTTTTCGATTGTCGAAATTTTGGTCTCATCTTGTAGCTGTTAGTCTGTTTTTTACGTCAAATACGAATTTGTTGTACTTTTCATAAGAATACTAATTTTTATAAGGTTCCTATTATTTTTGGGGGCAGGTTATGGACACTTTTTCCCTTTACGGCATTGCTGTGGCGTGATTTTTCAATCGATGTGCTATATTTAAGTGTTAATGAATAGATCAGCGTCTGAATTTTCCAAAAAGTATAAATTTGTGGTATTTCGCAAAAGTTTAAGGGCGGGTTTAGTGGTTGAAAGCCAACAAAATCCCAATTTTTCACGTGTCAACTCACCAAAACTTTAAATGGCTTTTTCTCCCCTTAAACGTGCGAATTTCGCGTTTTTACGTTTTCATTTGAAGGCTTAGCCCAAACTAGTGTTTTGATGGTCGGAACATGTTTGAGGCAAAATATCTCGAATTTGCTGTCCCTAGAACACGTGCAGTTTTTGTGCAGATTTTCAGCTTTGATTGCTTACTGTGCCCGTAGTTTTAGTCCGATTGTTGAAATTTTGGTCTTATCTTATAGTTGCGTTTGTTTAGTTTGCGTCAAGTGCAAATATGTAGTAATTTGCATGAAAATATTAATTTTTATGACGCTTAGGAGGCATAGACATGTATTCGTCTAAAATACGTAAATTTCCTTGTAGGACCTCTGGCTTGAATCGTTCACTGTAGCCACAATTTCTTTTCGATTGTCGAAATTTTGGTCTCATCTTGTAGCTGTTAGTCTGTTTTTTACGTCAAATACAAATTTGTAGTACTTTTCATAAGAATACTAATTTTTATAAGGTTCCTATTATTTTTGGGGGCAGGTTATGGACACTTTTTCCCTTTACGGCATTGCTGTGGCGTGATTTTTCAATCGATGTGCTATATTTAAGTGTTAATGAATAGATCAGCGTCTGAATTTTCCAAAAAGTATAAATTTGTGGTATTTCGCAAAAGTTTAAGGGCGGGTTTAGTGGTTGAAAGCCAACAAAATCCCAATTTTTCACGTATCAACTCACCAAAACTTTAAATGGCTTTTTCTCCCCTTAAACGTGCGAATTTCGCGTTTTTACGTTTTCATTTGAAGGCTTAGCCCAAACTAGTGTTTTGATGGTCGGAACATGTTTTAGGCAAAATATCTCGAATTTGCTGTTCCTAGAACACGTGCAGTTTTTGTGCAGATTTTCAGCTTTGATTGCTTACTGTGCCTAGTTTTAATCCGATTGTTGAAATTTTGGTCTTATCTTATAGTTGCGTTTGTTCAGTTTGCTTCAAGTGCAAATATGTAGTAATTTGCATGAAAATATTAATTTTTATGACGCTTAGGAGGCATAGACATGTATTCGTCTAAAATACGTAAATTTCCTTGTAGGACCTCTGGCTTGAATCGTTCACTGCAGCCACAATTTCTTTTCGATTGTCAAAATTTTGGTCTCATCTTGTAGCTGTTAGTCTGTTTTTTACGTCAAATACAAATTTGTAGTACTTTTCATAATAATACTAATTTTTATAAGGTTCCTATTATTTTTGGGGGCAGGTTATGGACACTTTTTCCCTTTACGGCATTGCTGTGGCGTGATTTTTCAATCGATGTGCTATATTTAAGTGTTAATGAATAGATCAGCGTCTGAATTTTCCAAAAAGTATAAATTTGTGGTATTTCGCAAAAGTTTAAGGGCGGGTTTAGTGGTTGAAAGCCAACAAAATCCCAATTTTTCACGTGTCAACTCACCAAAACTTTAAATGGCTTTTTCTCCTCTTATTTGCTGTTCCTAGAACACGTGCAGTTTTTGTGCAGATTTTCAGCTTTGATTGCTTACTGTGCCCGTAGTTTTAATCCGATTGTTGAAATTTTGGTCTTATCTTATAGTTGCGTTTGTTCAGTTTGCGTCAAGTGCAAATGTGTAGTAATTTGCATTAAAATACTAATTTTTATGACGCTTAGGAGGCAGAGACATGTATTCGTCTAAAATACGTAAATTTCCTTGTAGGACCTCTGGCTTGAATCGTTCACTGTAGCCACAATTTCTTTTCGATTGTCGAAATTTTGGTCTCATCTTGTAGTTGTTAGTCTGTTTTTTACGTCAAATACGAATTTGTTGTACTTTTCATAAGAATACTAATTTTTATAAGGTTCCTATTATTTTTGGGGGCAGGTTATGGACACTTTTTCCCTTTACGGCATTGCTGTGGCGTGATTTTTCAATCGATGTGCTATATTTAAGTGTTAATGAATAGATCAGCGTCTGAATTTTCCAAAAAGTATAAATTTGTGGTATTTCGCAAAAGTTTAAGGGCGGGTTTAGTGGTTGAAAGCCAACAAAATCCCAATTTTTCACGTGTCAACTCACCAAAACTTTAAATGGCTTTTTCTCCCCTTAAACGTGCGAATTTCGCGTTTTTACGTTTTCATTTGAAGGCTTAGCCCAAACTAGTGTTTTGATGGTCGGAACATGTTTGAGGCAAAATATCTCGAATTTGCTGTCCCTAGAACACGTGCAGTTTTTGTGCAGATTTTCAGCTTTGATTGCTTACTGTGCCCGTAGTTTTAGTCCGATTGTTGAAATTTTGGTCTTATCTTATAGTTGCGTTTGTTTAGTTTGCGTCAAGTGCAAATATGTAGTAATTTGCATGAAAATATTAATTTTTATGACGCTTAGGAGGCATAGACATGTATTCGTCTAAAATACGTAAATTTCCTTGTAGGACCTCTGGCTTGAATCGTTCACTGTAGCCACAATTTCTTTTCGATTGTCGAAATTTTGGTCTCATCTTGTAGCTGTTAGTCTGTTTTTTACGTCAAATACGAATTTGTTGTACTTTTCATAAGAATACTAATTTTTATAAGGTTCCTATTATTTTTGGGGGCAGGTTATGGACACTTTTTCCCTTTACGGCATTGCTGTGGCGTGATTTTTCAATCGATGTGCTATATTTAAGTGTTAGTGAATAGATCAGCGTCTGAATTTTCCAAAAAGTATAAATTTGTGGTATTTCGCAAAAGTTTAAGGGCGGGTTTAGTGGTTGAAAGCCAACAAAATCCCAATTTTTCACGTGTCAACTCACCAAAACTTTAAATGGCTTTTTCTCCCCTTAAACGTGCGAATTTCGCGTTTTTACGTTTTCATTTGAAGGCTTAGCCCAAACTAGTGTTTTGATGGTCGGAACATGTTTGAGGCAAAATATCTCGAATTTGCTGTTCCTAGAACACGTGCAGTTTTTGTGCAGATTTTCAGCTTTGATTGCTTACTGTGCCCGTAGTTTTAGTCCGATTGTTGAAATTTTGGTCTTATCTTATAGTTGCGTTTGTTTAGTTTGCGTCAAGTGCAAATATGTAGTAATTTGCATGAAAATATTAATTTTTATGACGCTTAGGAGGCATAGACATGTATTCGTCTAAAATACGTAAATTTCCTTGTAGGACCTCTGGCTTGAATCGTTCACTGTAGCCACAATTTCTTTTCGATTGTCGAAATTTTGGTCTCATCTTGTAGCTGTTAGTCTGTTTTTTACGTCAAATACAAATTTGTAGTACTTTTCATAAGAATACTAATTTTTATAAGGTTCCTATTATTTTTGGGGGCAGGTTATGGACACTTTTTCCCTTTACGGCATTGCTGTGGCGTGATTTTTCAATCGATGTGCTATATTTAAGTGTTAATGAATAGATCAGCGTCTGAATTTTCCAAAAAATATGAATTTGTGGTATTTCGCAAAAGTTTAAGGGCGGGTTTAGTGGTTGAAAGCCAACAAAATCCCAATTTTTCACGTGTCAACTCACCAAAACTTTAAATGGCTTTTTCTCCCCTTAAACGTGCGAATTTCGCGTTTTTACGTTTTCATTTGAAGGCTTAGCCCAAACTAGTGTTTTGATGGTCGGAACATGTTTTAGGCAAAATATCTCGAATTTGCTGTTCCTAGAACACGTGCAGTTTTTGTGCAGATTTTCAGCTTTGATTGCTTACTGTGCCCGTAGTTTTAATCCGATTGTTGAAATTTTGGTCTTATCTTATAGTTGCGTTTGTTCAGTTTGCTTCAAGTGCAAATATGTAGTAATTTGCATGAAAATATTAATTTTTATGACGCTTAGGAGGCATAGACATGTATTCGTCTAAAATACGTAAATTTCCTTGTAGGACCTCTGGCTTGAATCGTTCACTGCAGCCACAATTTCTTTTCGATTGTCAAAATTTTGGTCTCATCTTGTAGCTGTTAGTCTGTTTTTTACGTCAAATACAAATTTGTAGTACTTTTCATAAGAATACTAATTTTTATAAGGTTCCTATTATTTTTGGGGGCAGATTATGGACACTTTTTCACTTTAGGGCATTGCTGTGGCGTGATTTTTCAATCGATGTGCTATATTTAAGTGTTAATGAATAGATCAGCGTCTGAATTTTCCAAAAAGTATAGATTTGTGGTATTTCGCAAAAGTTTAAGGGCGGGTTTAGTGGTTGAAAGCCAACAAAATCCCAATTTTTCACGTGTCAACTCACCAAAACTTTAAATGGCTTTTTCTCCCCTTAAACGTGCGAATTTCGCGTTTTTACGTTTTCATTTGAAGGCTTACCCCAAACTAGTGTTTTGATGGTCGGAACATGTTTTAGGCAAAACATCTCGAATTTGCTGTTCCTAGAACACGTGCAGTTTTTGTGCAGATTTTCAGCTTTGATTGCTTACTGTGCCCGTAGTTTTAATCCGATTGTTGAAATTTTGGTCTTATCTTATAGTTGCGTTTGTTTAGTTTGCGTCAAGTGCAAATATGTAGTAATTTGCATGAAAATACTAATTTTTATGACGCTTAGGAGGCATAGACATGTATTCGTCTAAAATACGTCAATTTCCTTGTAGGACCTCTGGCTTGAATCGTTCACTGTAGCCACAATTTCTTTTCGATTGTCAAAATTTTGGTCTCATCTTGTAGCTGTTAGTCTGTTTTTTACGTCAAATACAAATTTGTAGTACTTTTCATAATAATACTAATTTTTATAAGGTTCCTATTATTTTTGGGGGCAGGTTATGGACACTTTTTCCCTTTACGGCATTGCTGTGGCGTGATTTTTCAATCGATGTGCTATATTTAAGTGTTAATGAATAGATCAGCGTCTGAATTTTCCAAAAAGTATAAATTTGTGGTATTTCGCAAAAGTTTAAGGGCGGGTTTAGTGGTTGAAAGCCAACAAAATCCCAATTTTTCACGTGTCAACTCACCAAAACTTTAAATGGCTTTTTCTCCCCTTAAACGTGCGAATTTCGCGTTTTTACGTTTTCATTTGAAGGCTTAGCCCAAACTAGTGTTTTGGTGGTCGGAACATGTTTTAGGTAAAATATCTCGAATTTGCTGTTCCTAGAACACGTGCAGTTTTATGCAGATTTTCAGCTTTGATTGCTTACTGTGCCCGTAGTTTTAGTCCGATTGTTGAAATTTTGGTCTTATCTTATAGTTGCGTTTGTTTAGTTTGCGTCAAGTGCAAATATGTAGTAATTTGCATGAAAATACTAATTTTTATGACGCTTAGGAGGCATAGACATGTATTCGTCTAAAATACGTAAATTTCCTTGTAGGACCTCTGGCTTGAATCGTTCACTGTAGCCACAATTTCTTCTCGATTGTCAAAATTTTGGTCTCATCTTGTAGCTGTTAGTCTGTTTTTTACGTCAAATACAAATTCGTAGTACTTTTCATAAGAATACTAATTTTTATAAGGTTCCTATTATTTTTGGGGGCAGGTTATGGACACTTTTTCCCTTTGCGGCATTGCTGTGGCGTGATTTTTCAATCGATGTGCTATATTTAAGTGTTCATGAATAGATCAGCGTCTGAATTTTCCAAAAAGTATAAATTTGTGGTATTTCGCAAAAGTTTAAGGGCGGTTTTAGTGGTTGAAAGCCAACAAAATCCCAATTTTTCACGTGTCAACTCACCAAAACTTTAAATGGCTTTTTCTCCTCTTATTTGCTGTTCCTAGAACACGTGCAGTTTTTGTGCAGATTTTCAGCTTTGATTGCTTACTGTGCCCGTAGTTTTAATCCGATTGTTGAAATTTTGGTCTTTTCTTATAGTTGCGTTTGTTCAGTTTGCGTCAAGTGCAAATGTGTAGTAATTTGCATGAAAATACTAATTTTTATGACGCTTAGGAGGCATAGACATGTATTCGTCTAAAATACGTAAATTTCCTTGTAGGACCCCTGGCTTGAATCGTTCACTGTAGCCACAATTTCTTTTCGATTGTCGAAATTTTGGTCTCATCTTGTAGCTGTTAGTCTGTTTTTTACGTCAAATGCAAATTTGTTGTACTTTTCATAAGAATACTAATTTTTATAAGGTTCCTATTATTTTTGGGGGCAGGTTATGGACACTTTTTCCCTTTACGGCATTGCTGTGGCGTGATTTTTCAATCGATGTGCTATATTTAAGTGTTAATGAATAGATCAGCGTCTGAGTTTTCCAAAAAGTATAAATTTGTGGTATTTCGCAAAAGTTTAAGGGCGGGTTTAGTGGTTGAAAGCCAACAAAATCCCAATTTTTCACGTGTCAACTCACCAAAACTTTAAATGGCTTTTTCTCCCCTTAAACGTGCGAATTTCGCGATTTTACGTTTTCACTTGAAGGCTTAGCCCAAACTAGTGTTTTGATGGTCGGAACATGTTTGAGGCAAAATATCTCGAATTTGCTGTCCCTAGAACACGTGCAGTTTTTGTGCAGATTTTCAGCTTTGATTGCTTACTGTGCCCGTAGTTTTAGTCCGATTGTTGAAATTTTGGTCTTATCTTATAGTTGCGTTTGTTTAGTTTGCGTCAAGTGCAAATATGTAGTAATTTGCATGAAAATATTAATTTTTATGACGCTTAGGAGGCATAGACATGTATTCGTCTAAAATACGTAAATTTCCTTGTAGGACCTCTGGCTTGAATCGTTCACTGTAGCCACAATTTCTTTTCGATTGTCGAAATTTTGGTCTCATCTTGTAGCTGTTAGTCTGTTTTTTACGTCAAATACAAATTTGTAGTACTTTTCATAAGAATACTAATTTTTATAAGGTTCCTATTATTTTTGGGGGCAGGTTATGGACACTTTTTCCCTTTACGGCATTGCTGTGGCGTGATTTTTCAATCGATGTGCTATATTTAAGTGTTAATGAATAGATCAGCGTCTAAATTTTCCAAAAAGTATAAATTTGTGGTATTTCGCAAAAGTTTAAGGGCGGGTTTAGTGGTTGAAAGCCAACAAAATCCCAATTTTTCACGTGTCAACTCACCAAAACTTTAAATGGCTTTTTCTCCCCTTAAACGTGCGAATTTCGCGTTTTTACGTTTTCATTTGAAGGCTTAGCCCAAACTAGTGTTTTGATGGTCGGAACATGTTTTAGGCAAAATATCTCGAATTTGCTGTTCCTAGAACACGTGCAGTTTTTGTGCAGATTTTCAGCTTTGATTGCTTACTGTGCCCGTAGTTTTAATCCGATTGTTGAAATTTTGGTCTTATCTTATAGTTGCGTTTGTTCAGTTTGCTTCAAGTGCAAATATGTAGTAATTTGCATGAAAATACTAATTTTTATGACGCTTAGGAGGCATAGACATGTATTCGTCTAAAATACGTAAATTTCCTTGTAGGACCTCTGGCTTGAATCGTTCACTGCAGCCACAATTTCTTTTCGATTGTCAAAATTTTGGTCTCATCTTGTAGCTGTTAGTCTGTTTTTTACGTCAAATACAAATTTGTAGTACTTTTCATAAGAATACTAATTTTTATAAGGTTCCTATTATTTTTGGGGGCAGATTATGGACACTTTTTCCCTTTACGGCATTGCTGTGGCGTGATTTTTCAATCGATGTGCTATATTTAAGTGTTAATGAATAGATCAGCGTCTGAATTTTCCAAAAAATATAAATTTGTGGTATTTCGCAAAAGTTTAAGGGCGGGTTTAGTGGTTGAAAGCCAACAAAATCCCAATTTTTCACGTGTCAACTCACCAAAACTTTAAATGGCTTTTTCTCCCCTTAAACGTGCGAATTTCGCGTTTTTACGTTTTCATTTGAAGGCTTACCCCAAACTAGTGTTTTGATGGTCGGAACATGTTTTAGGCAAAACATCTCGAATTTGCTGTTCCTAGAACACGTGCAGTTTTTGTGCAGATTTTCAGCTTTGATTGCTTACTGTGCCCGTAGTTTTAATCCGATTGTTGAAATTTTGGTCTTATCTTATAGTTGCGTTTGTTTCGTTTGCGTCAAGTGCAAATATGTAGTAATTTGCATGAAAATACTAATTTTTATGACGCTTAGGAGGCATAGACATGTATTCGTCTAAAATACGTCAATTTCCTTGTAGGACCTCTGGCTTGAATCGTTCATTGTAGCCACAATTTCTTTTCGATTGTCAAAATTTTGGTCTCATCTTGTAGCTGTTAGTCTGTTTTTTACGTCAAATACAAATTTGTAGTACTTTTCATAAGAATACTAATTTTTATAAGGTTCCTATTATTTTTGGGGGCAGGTTATGGACACTTTTTCCCTTTACGGCATTGCTGTGGCGTGATTTTTCAATCGATGTGCTATATTTAAGTGTTAATGAATAGATCAGCGTCTGAATTTTCCAAAAAGTATAAATTTGTGGTATTTCGCAAAAGTTTAAGGGCGGGTTTAGTGGTTGAAAGCCAACAAAATCCCAATTTTTCACGTGTCAACTCACCAAAACTTTAAATGGCTTTTTCTCCCCTTAAACGTGCGAATTTCGCGTTTTTACGTTTTCATTTGAAGGCTTAGCCCAAACTAGTGTTTTGGTGGTCGGAACATGTTTTAGGCAAAATATCTCGAATTTGCTGTCCCTAGAACACGTGCAGTTTTTGTGCAGATTTTCAGCTTTGATTGCTTACTGTGCCCGTAGTTTTAGTCCGATTGTTGAAATTTTGGTCTTATCTTATAGTTGCGTTTGTTTAGTTTGCGTCAAGTGCAAATATGTAGTAATTTGCATGAAAATATTAATTTTTATGACGCTTAGGAGGCATAGACATGTATTCGTCTAAAATACGTAAATTTCCTTGTAGGACCTCTGGCTTGAATCGTTCACTGTAGCCACAATTTCTTTTCGATTGTCGAAATTTTGGTCTCATCTTGTAGCTGTTAGTCTGTTTTTTACGTCAAATACAAATTTGTAGTACTTTTCATAATAATACTAATTTTTATAAGGTTCCTATTATTTTTGGGGGCAGGTTATGGACACTTTTTCCCTTTACGGCATTGCTGTGGCGTGATTTTTCAATCGATGTGCTATATTTAAGTGTTAATGAATAGATCAGCGTCTGAATTTTCCAAAAAGTATAAATTTGTGGTATTTCGCAAAAGTTTAAGGGCGGGTTTAGTGGTTGAAAGCCAACAAAATCCCAATTTTTCACGTGTCAACTCACCAAAACTTTAAATGGCTTTTTCTCCCCTTAAACGTGCGAATTTCGCGTTTTTACGTTTTCATTTGAAGGCTTAGCCCAAACTAGTGTTTTGGTGGTCGGAACATGTTTTAGGTAAAATATCTCGAATTTGCTGTTCCTAGAACACGTGCAGTTTTATGCAGATTTTCAGCTTTGATTGCTTACTGTGCCCGTAGTTTTAGTCCGATTGTTGAAATTTTGGTCTTATCTTATAGTTGCGTTTGTTTAGTTTGCGTCAAGTGCAAATATGTAGTAATTTGCATGAAAATACTAATTTTTATGACGCTTAGGAGGCATAGACATGTATTCGTCTAAAATACGTAAATTTCCTTGTAGGACCTCTGGCTTGAATCGTTCACTGTAGCCACAATTTCTTCTCGATTGTCAAAATTTTGGTCTCATCTTGTAGCTGTTAGTCTGTTTTTTACGTCAAATACAAATTCGTAGTACTTTTCATAAGAATACTAATTTTTATAAGGTTCCTATTATTTTTGGGGGCAGGTTATGGACACTTTTTCCCTTTGCGGCATTGCTGTGGCGTGATTTTTCAATCGATGTGCTATATTTAAGTGTTAATGAATAGATCAGCGTCTGAATTTTCCAAAAAGTATAAATTTGTGGTATTTCGCAAAAGTTTAAGGGCGGTTTTAGTGGTTGAAAGCCAACAAAATCCCAATTTTTCACGTGTCAACTCACCAAAACTTTAAATGGCTTTTTCTCCTCTTATTTGCTGTTCCTAGAACACGTGCAGTTTTTGTGCAGATTTTCAGCTTTGATTGCTTACTGTGCCCGTAGTTTTAATCCGATTGTTGAAATTTTGGTCTTTTCTTATAGTTGCGTTTGTTCAGTTTGCGTCAAGTGCAAATGTGTAGTAATTTGCATGAAAATACTAATTTTTATGACGCTTAGGAGGCATAGACATGTATTCGTCTAAAATACGTAAATTTCCTTGTAGGACCCCTGGCTTGAATCGTTCACTGTAGCCACAATTTCTTTTCGATTGTCGAAATTTTGGTCTCATCTTGTAGCTGTTAGTCTGTTTTTTACGTCAAATGCAAATTTGTTGTACTTTTCATAAGAATACTAATTTTTATAAGGTTCCTATTATTTTTGGGGGCAGGTTATGGACACTTTTTCCCTTTACGGCATTGCTGTGGCGTGATTTTTCAATCGATGTGCTATATTTAAGTGTTAATGAATAGATCAGCGTCTGAGTTTTCCAAAAAGTATAAATTTGTGGTATTTCGCAAAAGTTTAAGGGCGGGCTTAGTGGTTGAAAGCCAACAAAATCCCAATTTTTCACGTGTCAACTCACCAAAACTTTAAATGGCTTTTTCTCCCCTTAAACGTGCGAATTTCGCGATTTTACGTTTTCACTTGAAGGCTTAGCCCAAACTAGTGTTTTGATGGTCGGAACATGTTTGAGGCAAAATATCTCGAATTTGCTGTCCCTAGAACACGTGCAGTTTTTGTGCAGATTTTCAGCTTTGATTGCTTACTGTGCCCGTAGTTTTAGTCCGATTGTTGAAATTTTGGTCTTATCTTATAGTTGCGTTTGTTTAGTTTGCGTCAAGTGCAAATATGTAGTAATTTGCATGAAAATATTAATTTTTATGACGCTTAGGAGGCATAGACATGTATTCGTCTAAAATACGTAAATTTCCTTGTAGGACCTCTGGCTTGAATCGTTCACTGTAGCCACAATTTCTTTTCGATTGTCGAAATTTTGGTCTCATCTTGTAGCTGTTAGTCTGTTTTTTACGTCAAATACAAATTTGTAGTACTTTTCATAAGAATACTAATTTTTATAAGGTTCCTATTATTTTTGGGGGCAGGTTATGGACACTTTTTCCCTTTACGGCATTGCTGTGGCGTGATTTTTCAATCGATGTGCTATATTTAAGTGTTAATGAATAGATCAGCGTCTAAATTTTCCAAAAAGTATAAATTTGTGGTATTTCGCAAAAGTTTAAGGGCGGGTTTAGTGGTTGAAAGCCAACAAAATCCCAATTTTTCACGTGTCAACTCACCAAAACTTTAAATGGCTTTTTCTCCCCTTAAACGTGCGAATTTCGCGTTTTTACGTTTTCATTTGAAGGCTTAGCCCAAACTAGTGTTTTGATGGTCGGAACATGTTTTAGGCAAAATATCTCGAATTTGCTGTTCCTAGAACACGTGCAGTTTTTGTGCAGATTTTCAGCTTTGATTGCTTACTGTGCCCGTAGTTTTAATCCGATTGTTGAAATTTTGGTCTTATCTTATAGTTGCGTTTGTTCAGTTTGCTTCAAGTGCAAATATGTAGTAATTTGCATGAAAATACTAATTTTTATGACGCTTAGGAGGCATAGACATGTATTCGTCTAAAATACGTAAATTTCCTTGTAGGACCTCTGGCTTGAATCGTTCACTGCAGCCACAATTTCTTTTCGATTGTCAAAATTTTGGTCTCATCTTGTAGCTGTTAGTCTGTTTTTTACGTCAAATACAAATTTGTAGTACTTTTCATAAGAATACTAATTTTTATAAGGTTCCTATTATTTTTGGGGGCAGATTATGGACACTTTTTCCCTTTACGGCATTGCTGTGGCGTGATTTTTCAATCGATGTGCTATATTTAAGTGTTAATGAATAGATCAGCGTCTGAATTTTCCAAAAAATATAAATTTGTGGTATTTCGCAAAAGTTTAAGGGCGGGTTTAGTGGTTGAAAGCCAACAAAATCCCAATTTTTCACGTGTCAACTCACCAAAACTTTAAATGGCTTTTTCTCCCCTTAAACGTGCGAATTTCGCGTTTTTACGTTTTCATTTGAAGGCTTACCCCAAACTAGTGTTTTGATGGTCGGAACATGTTTTAGGCAAAACATCTCGAATTTGCTGTTCCTAGAACACGTGCAGTTTTTGTGCAGATTTTCAGCTTTGATTGCTTACTGTGCCCGTAGTTTTAATCCGATTGTTGAAATTTTGGTCTTATCTTATAGTTGCGTTTGTTTCGTTTGCGTCAAGTGCAAATATGTAGTAATTTGCATGAAAATACTAATTTTTATGACGCTTAGGAGGCATAGACATGTATTCGTCTAAAATACGTCAATTTCCTTGTAGGACCTCTGGCTTGAATCGTTCATTGTAGCCACAATTTCTTTTCGATTGTCAAAATTTTGGTCTCATCTTGTAGCTGTTAGTCTGTTTTTTACGTCAAATACAAATTTGTAGTACTTTTCATAAGAATACTAATTTTTATAAGGTTCCTATTATTTTTGGGGGCAGGTTATGGACACTTTTTCCCTTTACGGCATTGCTGTGGCGTGATTTTTCAATCGATGTGCTATATTTAAGTGTTAATGAATAGATCAGCGTCTGAATTTTCCAAAAAGTATAAATTTGTGGTATTTCGCAAAAGTTTAAGGGCGGGTTTAGTGGTTGAAAGCCAACAAAATCCCAATTTTTCACGTGTCAACTCACCAAAACTTTAAATGGCTTTTTCTCCCCTTAAACGTGCGAATTTCGCGTTTTTACGTTTTCATTTGAAGGCTTAGCCCAAACTAGTGTTTTGGTGGTCGGAACATGTTTTAGGCAAAATATCTCGAATTTGCTGTCCCTAGAACACGTGCAGTTTTTGTGCAGATTTTCAGCTTTGATTGCTTACTGTGCCCGTAGTTTTAGTCCGATTGTTGAAATTTTGGTCTTATCTTATAGTTGCGTTTGTTTAGTTTGCGTCAAGTGCAAATATGTAGTAATTTGCATGAAAATATTAATTTTTATGACGCTTAGGAGGCATAGACATGTATTCGTCTAAAATACGTAAATTTCCTTGTAGGACCTCTGGCTTGAATCGTTCACTGTAGCCACAATTTCTTTTCGATTGTCGAAATTTTGGTCTCATCTTGTAGCTGTTAGTCTGTTTTTTACGTCAAATACAAATTTGTAGTACTTTTCATAAGAATACTAATTTTTATAAGGTTCCTATTATTTTTGGGGGCAGGTTATGGACACTTTTTCCCTTTACGGCATTGCTGTGGCGTGATTTTTCAATCGATGTGCTATATTTAAATGTTAATGAATAGATTAGTGTCTGAATTTTCCAAAAAGTATAAATTTGTGGTATTTCGCAAAAGTTTAAGGGCGGGTTTAGTAGTTGAAAGCCAACAAAATCCCAATTTTTCACGTGTCAACTCACCAAAACTTTAAATGGCTTTTTCTCCCCTTAAACGTGCGAATTTCGCGTTTTTACGTTTTCATTTGAAGGCTTAGCCCAAACTAGTGTTTTGATGGTCGGAACATGTTTTAGGCAAAATATCTCGAATTTGCTGTTCCTAGAACACGTGCAGTTTTTGTGCAGATTTTCAGCTTTGATTGCTTACTGTGCCCGTAGTTTTAATCCGATTGTTGAAATTTTGGTCTTATCTTATAGTTGCGTTTGTTCAGTTTGCTTCAAGTGCAAATATGTAGTAATTTGCATGAAAATACTAATTTTTATGACGCTTAGGAGGCATAGACATGTATTCGTCTAAAATACGTAAATTTCCTTGTAGGACCTCTGGCTTGAATCGTTCACTGCAGCCACAATTTCTTTTCGATTGTCAAAATTTTGGTCTCATCTTGTAGCTGTTAGTCTGTTTTTTACGTCAAATACAAATTTGTAGTACTTTTCATAAGAATACTAATTTTTATAAGGTTCCTATTATTTTTGGGGGCAGATTATGGACACTTTTTCCCTTTAGGGCATTACTGTGGCGTGATTTTTCAATCGATGTGCTATATTTAAGTGTTAATGAATAGATCAGCGTCTGAATTTTCCAAAAAATATAAATTTGTGATATTTCGCAAAAGTTTAAGGGCGGGTTTAGTGGTTGAAAGCCAACAAAATCCCAATTTTTCACGTGTCAACTCACCAAAACTTTAAATGGCTTTTTCTCCCCTTAAACGTGCGAATTTCGCGTTTTTACGTTTTCATTTGAAGGCTTACCCCAAACTAGTGTTTTGATGGTCGGAACATGTTTTAGGCAAAACATCTCGAATTTGCTGTTCCTAGAACACGTGCAGTTTTTGTGCAGATTTTCAGCTTTGATTGCTTACTGTGCCCGTAGTTTTAATCCGATTGTTGAAATTTTGGTCTTATCTTATAGTTGCGTTTGTTTAGTTTGCGTCAAGTGCAAATATGTAGTAATTTGCATGAAAATACTAATTTTTATGACGCTTAGGAGGCATAGACATGTATTCGTCTAAAATACGTAAATTTCCTTGTAGGACCTCTGGCTTGAATCGTTCATTGTAGCCACAATTTCTTTTCGATTGTCAAAATTTTGGTCTCATCTTGTAGCTGTTAGTCTGTTTTTTACGTCAAATACAAATTTGTAGTACTTTTCATAAGAATACTAATTTTTATAAGGTTCCTATTATTTTTGGGGGCAGGTTATGGACACTTTTTCCATTTACGGCATTGCTGTGGCGTGATTTTTCAATCGATGTGCTATATTTAAGTGTTAATGAATAGATCAGCGTCTGAATTTTCCAAAAAGTATAAATTTGTGGTATTTCGCAAAAGTTTAAGGGCGGGTTTAGTGGTTGAAAGCCAACAAAATCCCAATTTTTCACGTGTCAACTCACCAAAACTTTAAATGGCTTTTTCTCCCCTTAAACGTGCGAATTTCGTGTTTTTACGTTTTCATTTGAAGGCTTAGCCCAAACTAGTGTTTTGGTGGTCGGAACATGTTTTAGGCAAAATATCTCGAATTTGCTGTTCCTAGAACACGTGCAGTTTTATGCAGATTTTCAGCTTTGATTGCTTACTGTGCCCGTAGTTTTAGTCCGATTGTTGAAATTTTGGTCTTATCTTATAGTTGCGTTTGTTTAGTTTGCGTCAAGTGCAAATATGTAGTAATTTGCATGAAAATACTAATTTTTATGACGCTTAGGAGGCATAGACATGTATTCGTCTAAAATACGTAAATTTCCTTGTAGGACCTCTGGCTTGAATCGTTCACTGTAGCCACAATTTCTTCTCGATTGTCAAAATTTTGGTCTCATCTTGTAGCTGTTAGTCTGTTTTTTACGTCAAATACAAATTTGTAGTACTTTTCATAAGAATACTAATTTTTATAAGGTTCCTATTATTTTTGGGGGCAGGTTATGGACACTTTTTCCCTTTAGGGTATTACTGTGGCGTGATTTTTCAATCGATGTGCTATATTTAAATGTTAATGAATAGATCAGCGTCTGAATTTTCCAAAAAGTATAGATTTGTGGTATTTCGCAAAAGTTTAAGGGCGGGTTTAGTGGTTGAAAGCCAACAAAATCCCAATTTTTCACGTGTCAGCTCACCAAAACTTTAAATGGCTTTTTCTCCCCTTAAACGTGCGAATTTCGCGTTTTTACGTTTTCATTTGAAGGCTTAGCCCAAACTAGTGTTTTGGTGGTCGGAACATGTTTTAGGCAAAATATCTCGAATTTGCTGTTCCTAGAACACGTGCAGTTTTTGTGCAGATTTTCAGCTTTGATTGCTTACTGTGCCCGTAGTTTTAATCCGATTGTTGAAATTTTGGTCTTATCTTATAGTTGCGTTTGTTCAGTTTGCTTCAAGTGCAAATATGTAGTAATTTGCATGAAAATACTAATTTTTATGACGCTTAGGAGGCATAGACATGTATTCGTCTAAAATACGTAAATTTCCTTGTAGGACCTCTGGCTTGAATCGTTCACTGTAGCCACAATTTCTTTTCGATTGTCGAAATTTTGGTCTCATCTTGTAGCTGTTAGTCTGTTTTTTACGTCAAATACGAATTTGTAGTACTTTTCATAAGAATACTAATTTTTATAAGGTTCCTATTATTTTTGGGGGCAGGTTATGGACACTTTTTCCCTTTACGGCATTGCTGTGGCGTGATTTTTCAATCGATGTGCTATATTTAAGTGTTAATGAATAGATCAGCGTCTGAGTTTTCCAAAAAGTATAAATTTGTGGTATTTCGCAAAAGTTTAAGGGCGGTTTTAGTGGTTGAAAGCCAACAAAATCCCAATTTTTCACGTGTCAACTCACCAAAACTTTAAATGGCTTTTTCTCCCCTTAAACGTGCGAATTTCGCGTTTTTACGTTTTCATTTGAAGGCTTAGCCCAAACTAGTGTTTTGATGGTCGGAACATGTTTTAGGCAAAATATCTCGAATTTGCTGTTCCTAGAACACGTGCAGTTTTTGTGCAGATTTTCAGCTTTGATTGCTTACTGTGCCCGTAGTTTTAGTCCGATTGTTGAAATTTTGGTCTTATCTTATAGTTGCGTTTGTTTAGTTTGCGTCAAGTGCAAATATGTAGTAATTTGCATGAAAATATTAATTTTTATGACGCTTAGGAGGCATAGACATGTATTCGTCTAAAATACGTAAATTTCTTTGTAGGACCTCTGGCTTGAATCGTTCACTGTAGCCACAATTTCTTTTCGATTGTCAAAATTTTGGTCTCATCTTGTAGCTGTTAGTCTGTTTTTTACGTCAAATACAAATTTGTAGTACTTTTCATAAGAATACTAATTTTTATAAGGTTCCTATTATTTTTGGGGGCAGGTTATGGACACTTTTTCCCTTTACGGCATTGCTGTGGCGTGATTTTTCAATCGATGTGCTATATTTAAGTGTTAATGAATAGATCAGCGTCTGAATTTTCCAAAAAGTATAAATTTGTGGTATTTCGCAAAAGTTTAAGGGCGGGTTTAGTGGTTGAAAGCCAACAAAATCCCAATTTTTCACGTGTCAACTCACCAAAACTTTAAATGGCTTTTTCTCCCCTTAAACGTGCGAATTTCGCGTTTTTACGTTTTCATTTGAAGGCTTAGCCCAAACTAGTGTTTTGATGGTCGGAACATGTTTTAGGCAAAATATCTCGAATTTGCTGTTCCTAGAACACGTGCAGTTTTTGTGCAGATTTTCAGCTTTGATTGCTTACTGTGCCCGTAGTTTTAATCCGATTGTTGAAATTTTGGTCTTATCTTATAGTTGCGTTTGTTCAGTTTGCTTCAAGTGCAAATATGTAGTAATTTAGATGAAAATACTAATTTTTATGACGCTTAGGAGGCAGAGACATGTATTCGTCTAAAATACGTAAATTTCCTTGTAGGACCTCTGGCTTGAATCGTTCACTGTAGCCACAATTTCTTTTCGATTGTCAAAATTTTGGTCTCATCTTGTAGCTGTTAGTCTGTTATTTGGGTCAAATGCAAATTTGTAGTACTTTTCATAAGAATACTAATTTTTATAAGGTTCCTATTATTTTTGGGGGCAGATTATGGACACTTTTTCCCTTTAGGGCATTGCTGTGGCGTGATTTTTCAATCGATGTGCTATATTTAAGTGTTAATGAATAGATCAGCGTCTGAATTTTCCAAAAAGTATAAATTTGTGGTATTTCGCAAAAGTTTAAGGGCGGGTTTAGTGGTTGAAAGCCAACAAAATCCCAATTTTTCACGTGTCAACTCACCAAAACTTTAAATGGCTTTTTCTCCCCTTAAACGTGCGAATTTCGCGTTTTTACGTTTTCATTTGAAGGCTTAGCCCAAACTAGTGTTTTGATGGTCGGAACATGTTTTAGGCAAAATATCTCGAATTTGCTGTTCCTAGAACACGTGCAGTTTTTGTGCAGATTTTCAGCTTTGATTGCTTACTGTGCCCGTAGTTTTAATCCGATTGTTGAAATTTTGGTCTTATCTTATAGTTGCGTTTGTTTAGTTTGCGTCAAGTGCAAATATGTAGTAATTTGCATGAAAATACTAATTTTTATGACGCTTAGGAGGCATAGACATGTATTCGTCTAAAATACGTAAATTTCCTTGTAGGACCTCTGGCTTGAATTGTTCACTGTAGCCACAATTTCTTTTCGATTGTCAAAATTTTGGTCTCATCTTGTAGCTGTTAGTCTGTTTTTTACGTCAAATACAAATTTGTAGTACTTTTCATAAGAATACTAATTTTTATAAGGTTCCTATTATTTTTGGGGGCAGGTTATGGACACTTTTTCCCTTTACGGCATTGGTGAGGCGTGATTTTTCAATCGATGTGCTATATTTAAGTGTTAATGAATAGATCAGCGTCTGAGTTTTCCAAAAAGTATAAATTTGTGGTATTTCGCAAAAGTTTAAGGGCGGGTTTAGTGGTTGAAAGCCAACAAAATCCCAATTTTTCACGTGTCAACTCACCAAAACTTTAAATGGCTTTTTCTCCCCTTAAACGTGCGAATTTCGCGTTTTTACGTTTTCATTTGAAGGCTTAGCCCAAACTAGTGTTTTGGTGGTCGGAACATGTTTTAGGCAAAATATCTCGAATTTGCTGTTCCTAGAACACGTGCAGTTTTATGCAGATTTTCAGCTTTGATTGCTTACTGTGCCCGTAGTTTTAGTCCGATTGTTGAAATTTTGGTCTTATCTTATAGTTGCGTTTGTTTAGTTTGCGTCAAGTGCAAATATGTAGTAATTTGCATGAAAATACTAATTTTTATGACGCTTAGGAGGCAGAGACATGTATTCGTCTAAAATACGTAAATTTCCTTGTAGGACCTCTGGCTTGAATCGTTCACTGTAGCCACAATTTCTTCTCGATTGTCAAAATTTTGGTCTCATCTTGTAGCTGTTAGTCTGTTTTTTACGTCAAATACAAATTTGTAGTACTTTTCATAAGAATACTAATTTTTATAAGGTTCCTATTATTTTTGGGGGCAGGTTATGGACACTTTTTCCCTTTATGGCATTGCTGTGGCGTGATTTTTCAATCGATGTGCTATATTTAAGTGTTAATGAATAGATCAGCGTCTGAATTTTCCAAAAAGTATAGATTTGTGGTATTTCGCAAAAGTTTAAGGGCGGGTTTAGTGGTTGAAAGCCAACAAAATCCCAATTTTTCACGTGTCAACTCACCAAAACTTTAAATGGCTTTTTCTCCCCTTAAACGTGCGAATTTCGCGTTTTTACGTTTTCATTTGAAGGCTTAGCCCAAACTAGTGTTTTGATGGTCGGAACATGTTTTAGGCAAAATATCTCGAATTTGCTGTTCCTAGAACACGTGCAGTTTTTGTGCAGATTTTCAGCTTTGATTGCTTACTGTGCCCGTAGTTTTAATCCGATTGTTGAAATTTTGGTCTTATCTTATAGTTGCGTTTGTTCAGTTTGCTTCAAGTGCAAATATGTAGTAATTTGCATGAAAATACTAATTTTTATGACGCTTAGGAGGCATAGACATGTATTCGTCTAAAATACGTAAATTTCCTTGTAGGACCTCTGGCTTGAATCGTTCACTGCAGCCACAATTTCTTTTCGATTGTCAAAATTTTGGTCTCATCTTGTAGCTGTTAGTCTGTTTTTTACGTCAAATACAAATTTGTAGTACTTTTCATAAGAATACTAATTTTTATAAGGTTCCTATTATTTTTGGGGGCAGATTATGGACACTTTTTCCCTTTAGGGCATTACTGTGGCGTGATTTTTCAATCGATGTGCTATATTTAAGTGTTAATGAATAGATCAGCGTCTGAATTTTCCAAAAAATATAAATTTGTGGTATTTCGCAAAAGTTTAAGGGCGGGTTTAGTGGTTGAAAGCCAACAAAATCCCAATTTTTCACGTGTCAACTCACCAAAACTTTAAATGGCTTTTTCTCCCCTTAAACGTGCGAATTTCGCGTTTTTACGTTTTCATTTGAAGGCTTACCCCAAACTAGTGTTTTGATGGTCGGAACATGTTTTAGGCAAAACATCTCGAATTTGCTGTTCCTAGAACACGTGCAGTTTTTGTGCAGATTTTCAGCTTTGATTGCTTACTGTGCCCGTAGTTTTAATCCGATTGTTGAAATTTTGGTCTTATCTTATAGTTGCGTTTGTTTAGTTTGCGTCAAGTGCAAATATGTAGTAATTTGCATGAAAATACTAATTTTTATGACGCTTAGGAGGCATAGACATGTATTCGTCTAAAATACGTAAATTTCCTTGTAGGACCTCTGGCGTGAATCGTTCATTGTAGCCACAATTTCTTTTCGATTGTCAAAATTTTGGTCTCATCTTGTAGCTGTTAGTCTGTTTTTTACGTCAAATACAAATTTGTAGTACTTTTCATAAGAATACTAATTTTTATAAGGTTCCTATTATTTTTGGGGGCAGGTTATGGACACTTTTTCCATTTACGGCATTGCTGTGGCGTGATTTTTCAATCGATGTGCTATATTTAAGTGTTAATGAATAGATCAGCGTCTGAATTTTCCAAAAAGTATAAATTTGTGGTATTTCGCAAAAGTTTAAGGGCGGGTTTAGTGGTTGAAAGCCAACAAAATCCCAATTTTTCACGTGTCAACTCACCAAAACTTTAAATGGCTTTTTCTCCCCTTAAACGTGCGAATTTCGTGTTTTTACGTTTTCATTTGAAGGCTTAGCCCAAACTAGTGTTTTGGTGGTCGGAACATGTTTTAGGCAAAATATCTCGAATTTGCTGTTCCTAGAACACGTGCAGTTTTATGCAGATTTTCAGCTTTGATTGCTTACTGTGCCCGTAGTTTTAGTCCGATTGTTGAAATTTTGGTCTTATCTTATAGTTGCGTTTGTTTAGTTTGCGTCAAGTGCAAATATGTAGTAATTTGCATGAAAATACTAATTTTTATGACGCTTAGGAGGCATAGACATGTATTCGTCTAAAATACGTAAATTTCCTTGTAGGACCTCTGGCTTGAATCGTTCACTGTAGCCACAATTTCTTCTCGATTGTCAAAATTTTGGTCTCATCTTGTAGCTGTTAGTCTGTTTTTTACGTCAAATACAAATTTGTAGTACTTTTCATAAGAATACTAATTTTTATAAGGTTCCTATTATTTTTGGGGGCAGGTTATGGACACTTTTTCCCTTTAGGGTATTACTGTGGCGTGATTTTTCAATCGATGTGCTATATTTAAATGTTAATGAATAGATCAGCGTCTGAATTTTCCAAAAAGTATAGATTTGTGGTATTTCGCAAAAGTTTAAGGGCGGGTTTAGTGGTTGAAAGCCAACAAAATCCCAATTTTTCACGTGTCAGCTCACCAAAACTTTAAATGGCTTTTTCTCCCCTTAAACGTGCGAATTTCGCGTTTTTACGTTTTCATTTGAAGGCTTAGCCCAAACTAGTGTTTTGGTGGTCGGAACATGTTTTAGGCAAAATATCTCGAATTTGCTGTTCCTAGAACACGTGCAGTTTTTGTGCAGATTTTCAGCTTTGATTGCTTACTGTGCCCGTAGTTTTAATCCGATTGTTGAAATTTTGGTCTTATCTTATAGTTGCGTTTGTTCAGTTTGCTTCAAGTGCAAATATGTAGTAATTTGCATGAAAATACTAATTTTTATGACGCTTAGGAGGCATAGACATGTATTCGTCTAAAATACGTAAATTTCCTTGTAGGACCTCTGGCTTGAATCGTTCACTGTAGCCACAATTTCTTTTCGATTGTCAAAATTTTGGTCTCATCTTGTAGCTGTTAGTCTGTTTTTTGGGTCAAATACAAATTTGTAGTACTTTTCATAAGAATACTAATTTTTATAAGGTTCCTATTATTTTTGGGGGCAGATTATGGACACTTTTTCCCTTTAGGGCATTGCTGTGGCGTGATTTTTCAATCGATGTGCTATATTTAAATGTTAGTGAATAGATCAGCGTCTGAATTTTCCAAAAAGTATAGATTTGTGGTATTTCGCAAAAGTTTAAGGGCGGTTTTAGTGGTTGAAAGCCAACAAAATCCCAATTTTTCACGTGTCAACTCACCAAAACTTTAAATGGCATTTTCTCCTCTTATTTGCTGTTCCTAGAACACGTGCAGTTTTTGTGCAGATTTTCAGCTTTGATTGCTTACTGTGCCCGTAGTTTTAATCCGATTGTTGAAATTTTGGTCTTATCTTATAGTTGCGTTTGTTCAGTTTGCGTCAAGTGCAAATGTGTAGAAATTTGCATGAAAATATTAATTTTTATGACGCTTAGGAGGCATAGACATGTATTCGTCTAAAATACGTAAATTTCCTTGTAGGACCTCTGGCTTGAATCGTTCACTGTAGCCACAATTTCTTTTCGATTGTCGAAATTTTGGTCTCATCTTGTAGCTGTTAGTCTGTTTTTTACGTCAAATACGAATTTGTAGTACTTTTCATAAGAATACTAATTTTTATAAGGTTCCTATTATTTTTGGGGGCAGGTTATGGACACTTTTTCCCTTTACGGCATTGCTGTGGCGTGATTTTTCAATCGATGTGCTATATTTAAGTGTTAATGAATAGATCAGCGTCTGAGTTTTCCAAAAAGTATAAATTTGTGGTATTTCGCAAAAGTTTAAGGGCGGTTTTAGTGGTTGAAAGCCAACAAAATCCCAATTTTTCACGTGTCAACTCACCAAAACTTTAAATGGCTTTTTCTCCCCTTAAACGTGCGAATTTCGCGTTTTTACGTTTTCATTTGAAGGCTTAGCCCAAACTAGTGTTTTGATGGTCGGAACATGTTTTAGGCAAAATATCTCGAATTTGCTGTTCCTAGAACACGTGCAGTTTTTGTGCAGATTTTCAGCTTTGATTGCTTACTGTGCCCGTAGTTTTAGTCCGATTGTTGAAATTTTGGTCTTATCTTATAGTTGCGTTTGTTTAGTTTGCGTCAAGTGCAAATATGTAGTAATTTGCATGAAAATATTAATTTTTATGACGCTTAGGAGGCATAGACATGTATTCGTCTAAAATACGTAAATTTCTTTGTAGGACCTCTGGCTTGAATCGTTCACTGTAGCCACAATTTCTTTTCGATTGTCAAAATTTTGGTCTCATCTTGTAGCTGTTAGTCTGTTTTTTACGTCAAATACAAATTTGTAGTACTTTTCATAAGAATACTAATTTTTATAAGGTTCCTATTATTTTTGGGGGCAGGTTATGGACACTTTTTCCCTTTACGGCATTGCTGTGGCGTGATTTTTCAATCGATGTGCTATATTTAAGTGTTAATGAATAGATCAGCGTCTGAATTTTCCAAAAAGTATAAATTTGTGGTATTTCGCAAAAGTTTAAGGGCGGGTTTAGTGGTTGAAAGCCAACAAAATCCCAATTTTTCACGTGTCAACTCACCAAAACTTTAAATGGCTTTTTCTCCCCTTAAACGTGCGAATTTCGCGTTTTTACGTTTTCATTTGAAGGCTTAGCCCAAACTAGTGTTTTGATGGTCGGAACATGTTTTAGGCAAAATATCTCGAATTTGCTGTTCCTAGAACACGTGCAGTTTTTGTGCAGATTTTCAGCTTTGATTGCTTACTGTGCCCGTAGTTTTAATCCGATTGTTGAAATTTTGGTCTTATCTTATAGTTGCGTTTGTTCAGTTTGCTTCAAGTGCAAATATGTAGTAATTTAGATGAAAATACTAATTTTTATGACGCTTAGGAGGCAGAGACATGTATTCGTCTAAAATACGTAAATTTCCTTGTAGGACCTCTGGCTTGAATCGTTCACTGTAGCCACAATTTCTTTTCGATTGTCGAAATTTTGGTCTCATCTTGTAGCTGTTAGTCTGTTTTTTGGGTCAAATACAAATTTGTAGTACTTTTCATAAGAATACTAATTTTTATAAGGTTCCTATTATTTTTGGGGGCAGATTATGGACACTTTTTCCCTTTAGGGCATTGCTGTGGCGTGATTTTTCAATCGATGTGCTATATTTAAGTGTTAATGAATAGATCAGCGTCTGAATTTTCCAAAAAGTATAAATTTGTGGTATTTCGCAAAAGTTTAAGGGCGGGTTTAGTGGTTGAAAGCCAACAAAATCCCAATTTTTCACGTGTCAACTCACCAAAACTTTAAATGGCTTTTTCTCCCCTTAAACGTGCGAATTTCGCGTTTTTACGTTTTCATTTGAAGGCTTAGCCCAAACTAGTGTTTTGATGGTCGGAACATGTTTTAGGCAAAATATCTCGAATTTGCTGTTCCTAGAACACGTGCAGTTTTTGTGCAGATTTTCAGCTTTGATTGCTTACTGTGCCCGTAGTTTTAATCCGATTGTTGAAATTTTGGTCTTATCTTATAGTTGCGTTTGTTTAGTTTGCGTCAAGTGCAAATATGTAGTAATTTGCATGAAAATACTAATTTTTATGACGCTTAGGAGGCATAGACATGTATTCGTCTAAAATACGTAAATTTCCTTGTAGGACCTCTGGCTTGAATTGTTCACTGTAGCCACAATTTCTTTTCGATTGTCAAAATTTTGGTCTCATCTTGTAGCTGTTAGTCTGTTTTTTACGTCAAATACAAATTTGTAGTACTTTTCATAAGAATACTAATTTTTATAAGGTTCCTATTATTTTTGGGGGCAGGTTATGGACACTTTTTCCCTTTACGGCATTGGTGAGGCGTGATTTTTCAATCGATGTGCTATATTTAAGTGTTAATGAATAGATCAGCGTCTGAGTTTTCCAAAAAGTATAAATTTGTGGTATTTCGCAAAAGTTTAAGGGCGGGTTTAGTGGTTGAAAGCCAACAAAATCCCAATTTTTCACGTGTCAACTCACCAAAACTTTAAATGGCTTTTTCTCCCCTTAAACGTGCGAATTTCGCGTTTTTACGTTTTCATTTGAAGGCTTAGCCCAAACTAGTGTTTTGGTGGTCGGAACATGTTTTAGGCAAAATATCTCGAATTTGCTGTTCCTAGAACACGTGCAGTTTTATGCAGATTTTCAGCTTTGATTGCTTACTGTGCCCGTAGTTTTAGTCCGATTGTTGAAATTTTGGTCTTATCTTATAGTTGCGTTTGTTTAGTTTGCGTCAAGTGCAAATATGTAGTAATTTGCATGAAAATACTAATTTTTATGACGCTTAGGAGGCAGAGACATGTATTCGTCTAAAATACGTAAATTTCCTTGTAGGACCTCTGGCTTGAATCGTTCACTGTAGCCACAATTTCTTCTCGATTGTCAAAATTTTGGTCTCATCTTGTAGCTGTTAGTCTGTTTTTTACGTCAAATACAAATTTGTAGTACTTTTCATAAGAATACTAATTTTTATAAGGTTCCTATTATTTTTGGGGGCAGGTTATGGACACTTTTTCCCTTTATGGCATTGCTGTGGCGTGATTTTTCAATCGATGTGCTATATTTAAGTGTTAATGAATAGATCAGCGTCTGAATTTTCCAAAAAGTATAGATTTGTGGTATTTCGCAAAAGTTTAAGGGCGGGTTTAGTGGTTGAAAGCCAACAAAATCCCAATTTTTCACGTGTCAACTCACCAAAACTTTAAATGGCTTTTTCTCCCCTTAAACGTGCGAATTTCGCGTTTTTACGTTTTCATTTGAAGGCTTAGCCCAAACTAGTGTTTTGATGGTCGGAACATGTTTTAGGCAAAATATCTCGAATTTGCTGTTCCTAGAATACGTGCAGTTTTTGTGCAGATTTTCAGCTTTGATTGCTTACTGTGCCCGTAGTTTTAGTCCGATTGTTGAAATTTTGGTCTTATCTTATAGTTGCGTTTGTTCAGTTTGCGTCAAGTGTAAATATGTAGTAATTTGCATGAAAATACTAATTTTTATGACGCTTAGGAGGCATAGACATGTATTCGTCTAAAATACGTAAATTTCCTTGTAGGACCTCCAGCTTGAATCGTTCACTGTAGCCACAATTTCTTTTCGATTGTCAAAATTTTGGTCTCATCTTGTAGCTGTTGGTCTGTTTTTTGGGTCAAATACAATTTCGTAGTACTTTTCATAAGAATACTAATTTTTATAAGGTTCCTATTATTTTTGGGGGCAGGTTATGGACACTTTTTCCCTTTACGGCATTGCTGTGGCGTGATTTTTCAATCGATGTGCTATATTTAAGTGTTAGTGAATAGATCAGCGTCTGAATTTTCCAAAAAGTATAGATTTGTGGTATTTCGCAAAAGTTTAAGGGCGGGTTTAGTGGTTGAAAGCCAACAAAATCCCAATTTTTCACGTGTCAACTCACCAAAACTTTAAATGGCTTTTTCTCTCCTTAAACGTGCGAATTTCGCGTTTTTGCGTTTTCATTTGAAGGCTTAGCTCAAACTAGTGTTTTGATGGTCGGAACATGTTTAAGGAAAAATATCTCGAATTTGCTGTTCCTAGAACACGTGCAGTTTTTGTGCAGATTTTCAGCTTTGATTGCTTACTGTGCCCGTAGTTTTAATCCGATTGTTGAAATTTTGGTCTTATCTTATAGTTGCGTTTGTTTAGTTTGCGTCAAGTGCAAATATGTAGTACTTGCATGAAAATACTAATTTTTATGACGCGTAGGAGGCATAGACATGTATTCGTCTAAAATACGTAAATTTCCTTGTAGGACCTCTGGCTTGAATCGTTCACTGTAGCCACAATTTCTTTTCGATTGTCAAAATTTTGGTCTCATCTTGTAGCTGTTAGTCTGTTTTTTACGTCAAATACAAATTTGTAGTACTTTTCATAAGAATACTAATTTTTATAAGGTTCCTATTATTTTTGGGGGCAGGTTATGGACACTTTTTCCCTTTACGGCATTGCTGTTTAGTGATTTTTCAATCGATGTGCTATATTTAAGTGTTAATGAATAGATCAGCGTCTGAATTTTCCAAAAAGTATAAATTTGGGGTATTTCGCAAAAGTTTAAGGGCGAGTTTAGTGGTTGAAAGCCAACAAAATCCCAATTTTTCACGTGTCAACTCACCAAAACTTTAAATGGCTTTTTCTCCCCTTAAACGTGTGAATTTCGCGTTTTTACGTTTTCATTTGAAGGCTTAGCTCAAACTAGTGTTTTGATGGTCGGAACATGTTTAAGGCAAAATATCTCGAATTTGCTGTTCCTAGAACACGTGCAGTTTTTGTGCAGATTTTCAGGTTTGATTGCTTACTGTGCCCGTAGTTTTAATCCGATTGTCGAAATTTTGGTCTTATCTTATAGTTGCGTTTGTTTAGTTTGCGTCAAGTGCAAATATGTAGTATTTGCATGAAAATACTAATTTTTATGACGCTTGGGAGGCATAGACATGTATTCGTCTAAAATACGTAAATTTCCTTGTAGGACCTCTGGCTTGAATCGTTCACTGTAGCCACAATTTCTTTTCGATTGTCGAAATTTTGGTCTCATCTGGTAGCTGTTAGTCTGTTGTTTACGTCAAATACAAATTTGTAGTACTTTTCATAGAAATACTAATTTTTATAGGGTTCCTTATATTTTTGGCGGCAGGTTATGGACACTTTTTCCCTTTACGGCATTGCTGGGGCGTGATTTTTCAATCGATGTGCTATATTTAAGTGTTAATGAATAGATCAGCGTCTGAATTTTCCAAAAAGTATAAATTTGTGGTATTTTGCGAAAGTTTAAGGGCGGGTTTAGTGGTTGAAAGCCAACAAAATCCCAATTTTTCACGTGTCAACTCACCAAAACTTTAAATGGCTTTTTCTCCCCTTAAACGTGCGAATTTCGCGTTTTTACGTTTTCATTTGAAGGCTTAGCCCAAACTAGTGTTTTGATGGTCGGAACATGTTTTAGGCAAAATATCTCGAATTTGCTGTTCCTAGAACACGTGCAGTTTTTGTGCAGATTTTCAACTTTGTTTGCTTACTGTGCCCGTAGTTTTAGTCCGATTGTTGAAATTTTGGTCTTATCTTATAGTTGCGTTTGTTCAGTTTGCGTCAAGTGTAAATATGTAGTAATTTGCATGAAAATACTAATTTTTATGACGCTTAGGAGGCATAGACATGTATTCGTCTAAAAAACGTAAATTTCCTTGTAGGACCTCTAGCTTGAATCGTTCACTGTAGCCACAATTTCTTTTCGATTGTCAAAATTTTGGTCTCATCTTGTAGCTGTTAGTCTGTTTTTTACGTCAAATACAATTTTGTAGTACTTTTCATAAGAATACTAATTTTTATAAGGTTCCTATTATTTTTGGGGGCAGGTTATGGACACTTTTTCCCTTTACGGCATTGCTGGGGCGTGATTTTTCAATCGATGTGCTATATTTAAGTGTTAATGAATAGATCAGCGTCTGAATTTTCCAAAAAGTATAAATTTGTGGTATTTCGCAAAAGTTTAAGGGCGGTTTTAGTGGTTGAAAGCCAACAAAATCCCAATTTTTCACGTGTCAACTCACCAAAACTTTAAATGGCTTTTTCTCCCCTAAACGTGCGAATTTCGCGTTTTTACGTTTTCATTTGAAGGCTTAGCCCAAACTAGTGTTTCGGTGGTCGGAACATGTTTTAGGCAAAATATCTCGAATTTGCTGTTCCTAGAACACGTGCAGTTTTATGCAGATTTTCAGCTTTGATTGCTTACTGTGCCCGTAGTTTTAGTCCGATTGTTGAAATTTTGGTCTTATCGTATAGTTGCGTTTGTTCAGTTTGCGTCAAGTGTAAATATGTAGTAATTTGCATGAAAATACTAATTTTTATGACGCTTAGGAGGCATAGACATGTATTCGTCTAAAATACGTAAATTTCCTTGTAGGACCTCTAGCTTGAATCGTTCACTGTAGCCACAATTTCTTTTCGATTGTCAAAATTTTGGTCTCATCTTGTAGCTGTTAGTCTGTTTTTTTGGTTCAAATACAATTTTGTAGTACTTTTCATAAGAATACTAATTTTTATAAGGTTCCTATTATTTTTGGGGGCAGGTTATGGACACTTTTTCCCTTTACGGCATTGCTGTGGCGTGATTTTTCAATCGATGTGCTATATTTAAGTGTTAGTGAATAGATCAGCGTCTGAATTTTCCAAAAAGTATAGATTTGTGGTATTTCGCAAAAGTTTAAGGGCGGGTTTAGTGGTTGAAAGCCAACAAAATCCCAATTTTTCACGTGTCAACTCACCAAAACTTTAAATGGCTTTTTCTCCCCTTAAACGTGCGAATTTCGCGTTTTTGCGTTTTCATTTGAAGGCTTAGCTCAAACTAGTGTTTTGATGGTCGGAACATGTTTAAGGAAAAATATCTCGAATTTGCTGTTCCTAGAACACGTGCAGTTTTTGTGCAGATTTTCAGCTTTGATTGCTTACTGTGCCCGTAGTTTTAATCCGATTGTTGAAATTTTGGTCTTATCTTATAGTTGCGTTTGTTTAGTTTGCGTCAAGTGCAAATATGTAGTACTTGCATGAAAATACTAATTTTTATGACGCGTAGGAGGCATAGACATGTATTCGTCTAAAATACGTAAATTTCCTTGTAGGACCTCTGGCTTGAATCGTTCACTGTAGCCACAATTTCTTTTCGATTGTCAAAATTTTGGTCTCATCTTGTAGCTGTTAGTCTGTTTTTTACGTCAAATACAAATTTGTAGTACTTTTCATAAGAATACTAATTTTTATAAGGTTCCTATTATTTTTGGGGGCAGGTTATGGACACTTTTTCCCTTTACGGCATTGCTGTTTAGTGATTTTTCAATCGATGTGCTATATTTAAGTGTTAATGAATAGATCAGCGTCTGAATTTTCCAAAAAGTATAAATTTGGGGTATTTCGCAAAAGTTTAAGGGCGAGTTTAGTGGTTGAAAGCCAACAAAATCCCAATTTTTCACGTGTCAACTCACCAAAACTTTAAATGGCTTTTTCTCCCCTTAAACGTGCGAATTTCGCGTTTTTACGTTTTCATTTGAAGGCTTAGCCCAAACTAGTGTTTTGATGGTCGGAATATGTTTTAGGCAAAATATCTCGAATTTGCTGTTCCTAGAACAAGTGCAGTTTTTGTGCAGATTTTCAGCTTTGATTGCTTACTGTGCCCGTAGTTTAAATCCGATTGTTGAAATTTTGGCCTTATCTTATAGTTGCGTTTGTTTAGTTTGCGTCAAGTGCAAATATGTAGTAATTTGCATGAAAATACTAATTTTTATGACGCTTAGGAGGCATAGACATGTATTCGTCTAAAATACGTAAATTTCCTTTTGTCAAAATTTTGGTCTCATCTTGTAGCTGTTAGTCTGTTTTCTACGTCAAATACAAATTTGTAGTACTTTTCATAAGAATACTAATTTTTATAAGGTTCCTATGAGTTTGCGGGGCAGGTTATGGACACTTTTTCCCTTTACGGCATTGCTGTGGCGTGATTATTCAATCGATGTGCTATATTTAAGTGTTAATGAATAGATCAGCGTCTGAATTTTCCAAAAAGTATAGATTTGTGGTATTTCGCAAAAGTTTAAGGGCGGGTTTAGTGGTTGAAAGCCAACAAAATCCCAATTTTTCACGTGAGAACTCACCAAAACTTTAAATGGCTTTTTCTCCCCTTAAACGTGCGAATTTCGCGTTTTTACGTTTTCATTTGAAGGCTTAGCCCAAACTAGTGTTTTGATGGTCGGAACATGTTTTAGGCAAAATATCTCGAATTTGCTGTTCCTAGAACACGTGCAGTTTTTGTGCAGGTTTTCAGCTTTGATTGCTTACTCTGCCCGTAGTTTCAATCCGATTGTTGAAATTTTGGTCTTATCTTATAGTTGCGTTTGTTTAGTTTGCGTCAAGTGCAAATATGTAGTAATTTGCATGAAAATACTAATTTTTATGACGCTTGGGAGGCATAGACATGTATTCGTCTAAAATACGTAAATTTCCTTGTAGGACCTCTGGCTTGAATCGTTCACTGTAGCCACAATTTCTTTTCGATTGTCAAAATTTTGGTCTCATCTTGTAGCTGTTAGTCTGTTTTTAACGTCAAATACAAATTTGTAGTACTTTTCATAAGAATACTAATTTTTATAAGGTTCCTATTATTTTTGGGGGCAGGTTATGGACACTTTTTCCCTTTACGGCATTGCTGTGGCGTGATTTTTCAATCGATGTGCTATATTTAAGTGTTAATGAATAGATCAGCGTCTAAATTTTCCAAAAAGTATAGATTTGTGGTATTTCGCAAAAGTTTAAGGGCGGGTTTAGTGGTTGAAAGCCAACAAAATCCCAATTTTTCACGTGTCAACTCACCAAAACTTTAAATGGCTTTTTCTCCCCTTAAACGTGCGAATTTCGCGTTTTTACGTTTTCATTTGAAAGCTTAGCCCAAACTAGTGTTTTGATGGTCGGAACATGTTTTAGGCAAAATATCTCGAATTTGCTGTTCCTAGAACACGTGCAGTTTGTGTGCAGATTTTCAGCTTTGATTGCTTATTGTGCGCGTAGTTTTAATCCGATTGTTGAAATTTTGGTCTTATCTTATAGTTGCGTTTGTTTAGTTTGCGTCAAGTGCAAATATGTAGTAATTTGCATGAAAATACTAATTTTTATGACGCTTAGGAGGCATAGACATGTATTCGTCTAAAATACGTAAATTTCCTTGTAGGACCTCTGGCTTGAATCGTTCACTGTAGCCACAATTTCTTTTCGATTGTCAAAATTTTGGTCTCATCTTGTTGCTGTTAGTCTGTTTTTTTACGTCAAATACAAATTTGTAGTACTTTTCATAAGAATACTAATTTTTATAAGGTTCCTATTATTTTGGGGGGCAGGTTATGGACACTTTTTCCCTTTACGGCATTGCTGTGGCGTGATTTTTCAATCGATGTGCTATATTTAAGTGTTAATGAATAGATCAGCGTCTGAATTTTCCAAAAAGTATAGATTTGTGGTATTTCGCGAAAGTTTAAGGGCGGGTTTAGTGGTTGAAAGCCAACAAAATCCCAATTTTTCACGTGTCAACTCACCAAAACTTTAAATGGCTTTTTCTCCCCTTAAACGTGCGAATTTCGCGTTTTTACGTTTTCATTTGAAGGCTTAGCCCAAACTAGTGTTTTGATGGTCGGAACATGTTTTAGGCAAAATATCTCGAATTTGCTGTTCCTAGAACACGTGCAGTTTGTGTGCAGATTTTCAGCTTTGATTGCTTATTGTGCGCGTAGTTTTAATCCGATTGTTGAAATTTTGGTCTTATCTTATAGTTGCGTTATTTTAGTTTGCGTCAAATGCAAATATGTAGTAATTTGCATGAAAATACTAATTTTTATGACGCTTAGGAGGCAGAGACATGTATTCGTCTAAAATACGTAAATTTCCTTGTAGGACCTCTGGCTTGAATCGTTCACTGTAGCCACAATTTCTTTTCGATTGTCAAAATTTTGGTCTCATCTTGTAGCTGTTAGTCTGTTTTTTAACGTCAAATACAAATTTGTAGTACTTTTCATAAGAATACTAATTTTTATAAGGTTCCTATTATTTTTGGGGGCAGATTATGGACACTTTTTCCCTTTACGGCATTGCTGTGGCGTGATTTTTCAATCGATGTGCTATATTTAAGTGTTAATGAATAGATCAGCGTCTGAATTTTCCAAAAAAAATAAATTTGTGGTATTTCGCAAAAGTTTAAGGGCGGGTTTGGTGGTTGAAAGCCAACAAAATCCCAATTTTTCACGTGTCAACTCACCAAAACTTTAAATGGCTTTTTCTCCCCTTAAACGTGCGAACTTCGCGTTATTGCGTTTTCATTTGAAGGCTTAGCCCAAACTAGTGTTTTGATGGTCGGAACATGTTTAAGGAAAAATATCTCGAATTTGCTGTTCCTAGAACACGTGCAGTTTTATGCAGATTTTCAGCTTTGATTGCTTACTGTGCCCGTAGTTTTAGTCCGATTGTTGAAATTTCGGTCTTATCTTATAGTTGCGTTTGTTTAGTTTGCGTCAAGTGCAAATATGTAGTAATTTGCATGAAAATACTAATTTTTATGACGCTTAGGAGGCATAGACATGTATTCGTCTAAAATACGTAAATTTCCTTGTAGGACCTCTGGCTTGAATCGTTCACTGTAGCCACAATTTCTTTTCGATTGTCAAAATTTTGGTCTCATCTTGTAGCTGTTAGTCTGTTTTCTACGTCAAATACAAATTTGTAGTACTTTTCATAAGAATACTAATTTTTATAAGGTTCCTATTATTTTTGGGGGCAGGTTATGGACACTTTTTCCCTTTACGGCATTGCTGTGGCGTGATTTTTCAATCGATGTGCTATATTTAAGTGTTAATGAATAGATCAGCGTCTGAATTTTCCAACAACTATAAATTTGTGGTATTTCGCAAAAGTTTAAGGGCGGGTTTAGTGTTTGAAAGCCAACAAAATCCCAATTTTTCACGTGTCAACTCACCAAAACTTTAAATGGCTTTTTCTCCCCTTAAACGTGCGAATTTCGCGTTTTTACGTTTTCATTTGAAGGCTTAGCCCAAACTAGTGTTTTGATGGTCGGAACATGTTTTAGGCAAAATATCTCGAATTTGCTGTTCCTAGAACACGTGCAGTTTTTGTGCAGATTTTCAGCTTTGATTGCTTACTGTGCCCGTAGTTTTAATCCGATTGTTGAAATTTTGGTCTTATCTTATAGTTGCGTTTGTTTAGTTTGCGTCAAGTGCAAATATGTAGTAATTTGCATGAAAATACGAATTTTTATGACGCTTAGGAGGCATAGACATGTATTCGTCTAAAATACGTAAATTTCCTTGTAGGACCTCTGGCTTGAATCGTTCACTGTAGCCACAATTTCTTTTCGATTGTCAAAATTTTGGTCTCATCTTGTAGCTGTTAGTCTGTTTTTTACGTCAAATACAAATTTGTAGTACTTTTCATAAAAATACTAATTTTTATAAGGTTCCTATTACTTTTGGGGGCAGGTTATGGACACTTTTTCCCTTTACGGCGTTGCTGTGGCGTGATTTTTCAATCGATGTGCTATATTTAAGTGTGAATGAATAGATCAGCGTCTGAATTTTCCAAAAAGTATAGATTTGTGGTATTTCGCAAAAGTTTAAGGGCGGGTTTGGTGGTTGAAAGCCAACAAAATCCCAATTTTTCACGTGTCAACTCACCAAAACTTTAAATGGCCTTTTCTCCCCTTAAACGTGCGAATTTCGCGTTTTTACGTTTTCATTTGAAGGCTTAGCCCAAACTAGTGTTTTGATGGTCGGAACATGTTTTAGGCAAAATATCTCGAATTTGCTGTTCCTAGAACACGTGCAATTTTTGTGCAGATTTTCAGCTTTGATTGCTTACTGTGCCCGTAGTTTTAGTCCGATTGTTGAAATTTCGGTCTTATCTTATAGTTGCGTTTGTTTAGTTTGCGTCAAGTGCAAATATGTAGTAATTTGCATGAAAATACTAATTTTTATGACGCTTAGGAGGCATAGACATGTATTCGTCTAAAATACGTAAATTTCCTTGTAGGACCTCTGGCTTGAATCGTTCACTGTAGCCACAATTTCTTTTCGATTGTCAAAATTTTGGTCTCATCTTGTAGCTGTTAGTCTGTTTTTTACGTTAAATACAAATTTGTAGTACTTTTCATAAAAATACTAATTTTTATAAGGTTCCTATTATTTTTGGGGGCCGGTTATGGACACTTTTTCCCTTTACGGCGTTGCTGTGGCGTGATTTTTCAATCGATGTGCTATATTTAAGTGTTAATGAATAGATCAGCGTCTGAATTTTCCAAAAAGTATAGATTTGTGGTATTTCGCAAAAGTTTAAGGGCGGGTTTGGTGGTTGAAAGCCAACAAAATCCCAATTTTTCACGTGTCAACTCACCAAAACTTTAAATGGCCTTTTCTCCCCTTAAACGTGCGAATTTCGCGTTTTTACGTTTTCATTTGAAGGCTTAGCCCAAACTAGTGTTTTGATGGTCGGAACATGTTTTAGGCAAAATATCTCGAATTTGCTGTTCCTAGAACACGTGCAATTTTTGTGCAGATTTTCAGCTTTGATTGCTTACTGTGCCCGTAGTTTCAATCCGATTGTTGAAATTTTGGTCTTATCTTATAGTTGCGTTTGTTTAGTTTGCGTCAAGTGCAAATATGTAGTAATTTGCATGAAAATACTAATTTTTATGACGCTTAGGAGGCATAGACATGTATTCGTCTAAAATACGTAAATTTCCTTGTAGGACCTCTGGCTTGAATCGTTCACTGTAGCCACAATTTCTTTTCGATCGTCAAAATTTTGGTCTCATCTTGTAGCTGTTAGTCTGTTTTTTACGTCAAATACAAATTTGTAGTACTTTTCATAAGAATACTAATTTTTATAAGCTTCCTATTATTTTTGGGGGCAGGTTATGGACACTTTTTCCCTTTACGGCATTGCTGTGGCGTGATTTTTCAATAGATGTGCTATATTTAAGCGTTAATGAATAGATCAGCGTCTAAATTTTCCAAAAAGTATAGATTTGTGGTATTTCGCAAAAGTTTAAGGGCGGGTTTAGTGGTTGAAAGCCAACAAAATCCCAATTTTTCACGTGTCAACTCACCAAAACTTTAAATGGCTTTTTCTCCCCTTAAACGTGCGAATTTCGCGTTTTTACGTTTTCATTTGAAGGCTTAGCCCAAACTAGTGTTTTGATGGTCGGAACATGTTTGAGGCAAAATATCTCGAATTTGCTGTTCCTAGAACACGTGCAGTTTTTGTGCAGATTTTCAGCTTTGATTGCTTATTGTGCCCGTAGTTTTAATCCGATTGTTGAAATTTTGGTCTTTTCTTATAGTTGCGTTTATTCAGTTTGCGTCAAGTGCAAATATGTAGTAATTTGCATGAAAATACTAATTTTTATGACGCTTAGGAGGCATAGACATGTATTCGTCTAAAATACGTAAATTTCCTTGTAGGACCTCTGGCTTGAATCGTTCACTGTAGCCACAATTTCTTTTCGATTGTCAAAATTTTGGTCTCAACTTGTAGCTGTTAGTCTGTTTTTAACGTCAAATACAAATTTGTAGTACTTTTCATAAGAATACTAATTTTTATAAGGTTCCTATTATTTTTGGGGGCAGGTTATGGACACTTTTTCCCTTTACGGCATTGCTGTGGCGTGATTTTTCAATCGATGTGCTATATTTAAGTGTTAATGAATAGATCAGCGTCTGAATTTTCCAAAAAGTATAAATTTGTGGTATTTCGCAAAAGTTTAAGGGCGGGTTTGGTGGTTGAAAGCCAACAAAATCCCAATTTTTCACGTGTCAACTCACCAAAACTTTAAATGGCTTTTTCTCCCCTTAAACGTGCGAACTTCGCGTTTTTGCGTTTTCATTTGAAGGCTTAGCCCAAACTAGTGTTTTGATGGTCGGAACATGTTTTAGGCAAAATATCTCGAATTTGCTGTTCCTAGAACACGTGCAGTTTTATGCAGATTTTCAGCTTTGATTGCTTACTGTGCCCGTAGTTTTAGTCCGATTGTTGAAATTTCGGTCTTATCTTATAGTTGCGTTTGTTTAGTTTGCGTCAAGTGCAAATATGTAGTAATTTGCATGAAAATACTAATTTTTATGACGCTTAGGAGGCATAGACATGTATTCGTCTAAAATACGTAAATTTCCTTGTAGGACCTCTGGCTTGAATCGTTCACTGTAGCCACAATTTCTTTTCGATTGTCAAAATTTTGGTCTCATCTTGTAGCTGTTAGTCTGTTTTCTACGTCAAATACAAATTTGTAGTACTTTTCATAAGAATACTAATTTTTATAAGGTTCCTATTATTTTTGGGGGCAAATATGGACACTTTTTCCCTTTACGGCATTGCTGTGGCGTGATTTTTCAATCGATGTGCTATATTTAAGTGTTAATGAATAGATCAGCGTCTGAATTTTCCAAAAAGTATAAATTTGTGGTATTTCGCAAAAGTTTAAGGGCGGGTTTAGTGTTTGAAAGCCAACAAAATCCCAATTTTTCACGTGTCAACTCACCAAAACTTTAAATGGCTTTTTCTCCCCTTAAACGTGCGAATTTCGCGTTTTTACGTTTTCATTTGAAGGCTTAGCCCAAACTAGTGTTTTGATGGTCGGAACATGTTTTAGGCAAAATATCTCGAATTTGCTGTTCCTAGAACACGTGCAGTTTTTGTGCAGATTTTCAGCTTTGATTGCTTACTGTGCCCGTAGTTTTAATCCGATTGTTGAAATTTTGGTCTTATCTTATAGTTGCGTTTGTTTAGTTTGCGTCAAGTGCAAATATGTAGTAATTTGCATGAAAATACGAATTTTTATGACGCTTAGGAGGCATAGACATGTATTCGTCTAAAATACGTAAATTTCCTTGTAGGACCTCTGGCTTGAATCGTTCACTGTAGCCACAATTTCTTTTCGATTGTCAAAATTTTGGTCTCATCTTGTAGCTGTTAGTCTGTTTTTTACGTCAAATACAAATTTGTAGTACTTTTCATAAAAATACTAATTTTTATAAGGTTCCTATTATTTTTGGGGGCAGGTTATGGACACTTTTTCCCTTTACGGCGTTGCTGTGGCGTGATTTTTCAATCGATGTGCTATATTTAAGTGTTAATGAATAGATCAGCGTCTGAATTTTCCAAAAAGTATAGATTTGTGGTATTTCGCAAAAGTTTAAGGGCGGGTTTGGTGGTTGAAAGCCAACAAAATCCCAATTTTTCACGTGTCAACTCACCAAAACTTTAAATGGCCTTTTCTCCCCTTAAACGTGCGAATTTCGCGTTTTTACGTTTTCATTTGAAGGCTTAGCCCAAACTAGTGTTTTGATGGTCGGAACATGTTTTAGGCAAAATATCTCGAATTTGCTGTTCCTAGAACACGTGCAATTTTTGTGCAGATTTTCAGCTTTGATTGCTTACTGTGCCCGTAGTTTTAGTCCGATTGTTGAAATTTCGGTCTTATCTTATAGTTGCGTTTGTTTAGTTTGCGTCAAGTGCAAATATGTAGTAATTTGCATGAAAATACTAATTTTTATGACGCTTAGGAGGCATAGACATGTATTCGTCTAAAATACGTAAATTTCCTTGTAGGACCTCTGGCTTGAATCGTTCACTGTAGCCACAATTTCTTTTCGATTGTCAAAATTTTGGTCTCATCTTGTAGCTGTTAGTCTGTTTTTTACGTTAAATACAAATTTGTAGTACTTTTCATAAAAATACTAATTTTTATAAGGTTCCTATTATTTTTGGGGGCCGGTTATGGACACTTTTTCCCTTTACGGCGTTGCTGTGGCGTGATTTTTCAATCGATGTGCTATATTTAAGTGTTAATGAATAGATCAGCGTCTGAATTTTCCAAAAAGTATAGATTTGTGGTATTTCGCAAAAGTTTAAGGGCGGGTTTGGTGGTTGAAAGCCAACAAAATCCCAATTTTTCACGTGTCAACTCACCAAAACTTTAAATGGCTTTTTCTCCCCTTAAACGTGCGAATTTCGCGTTTTTACGTTTTCATTTGAAGGCTTAGCCCAAACTAGTGTTTTGATGGTCGGAACATGTTTTAGGCAAAATATCTCGAATTTGCTGTTCCTAGAACACGTGCAATTTTTGTGCAGATTTTCAGCTTTGATTGCTTACTGTGCCCGTAGTTTTAGTCCGATTGTTGAAATTTCGGTCTTATCTTATAGTTGCGTTTGTTTAGTTTGCGTCAAGTGCAAATATGTAGTAATTTGCATGAAAATACTAATTTTTATGACGCTTAGGAGGCATAGACATGTATTCGTCTAAAATACGTAAATTTCCTTGTAGGACCTCTGGCTTGAATCGTTCACTGTAGCCACAATTTCTTCTCGATTGTCAAAATTTTGGTCTCATCTTGTAGCTGTTAGTCTGTTTTTTACGTCAAATACAAATTTGTAGTACTTTTCATAAAAATACTAATTTTTATAAGGTTCCTATTATTTTTGGGGGCCGGTTATGGACACTTTTTCCCTTTACGGCGTTGCTGTGGCGTGATTTTTCAATCGATGTGCTATATTTAAGTGTTAATGAATAGATCAGCGTCTGAATTTTCCAAAAAGTATAGATTTGTGGTATTTCGCAAAAGTTTAAGGGCGGGTTTGGTGGTTGAAAGCCAACAAAATCCCAATTTTTCACGTGTCAACTCACCAAAACTTTAAATGGCTTTTTCTCCCCTTAAACGTGCGAATTTCGCGTTTTTACGTTTTCATTTGAAGGCTTAGCCCAAACTAGTGTTTTGATGGTCGGAACATGTTTTAGGCAAAATATCTCGAATTTGCTGTTCCTAGAACACGTGCAGTTTTTGTGCAGATTTTCAGCTTTGATTGCTTACTCTGCCCGTAGTTTTAATCCGATGGTTGAAATTTTGGTCTTATCTTATAGTTGCGTTTGTTTAGTTTGCGTCAAGTGCAAATATGTAGTAATTTGCATGAAAATACTAATTTTTATGACGCTTAGGAGGCATAGACATGTATTCGTCTAAAATACGTAAATTTCCTTGTAGGACCTCTGGCTTGAATCGTTCACTGTAGCCACAATTTCTTCTCGATTGTCAAAATTTTGGTCTCATCTTGTAGCTGTTAGTCTGTTTTTTACGTCAAATACAAATTTGTAGTACTTTTCATAAAAATACTAATTTTTATAAGGTTCCTATTATTTTTGGGGGCCGGTTATGGACACTTTTTCCCTTTACGGCGTTGCTGTGGCGTGATTTTTCAATCGATGTGCTATATTTAAGTGTTAATGAATAGATCAGCGTCTGAATTTTCCAAAAAGTATAGATTTGTGGTATTTCGCAAAAGTTTAAGGGCGGGTTTGGTGGTTGAAAGCCAACAAAATCCCAATTTTTCACGTGTCAACTCACCAAAACTTTAAATGGCTTTTTCTCCCCTTAAACGTGCGAATTTCGCGTTTTTACGTTTTCATTTGAAGGCTTAGCCCAAACTAGTGTTTTGATGGTCGGAACATGTTTTAGGCAAAATATCTAGAATTTGCTGTTCCTAGAACACGTGCAGTTTTTGTGCAGATTTTCAGCTTTGATTGCTTACTGTGCCCGTAGTATTAATCCGATTGTTGAAATTTTGGTCTTTTCTTATAGTTGCGTTTGTTTAGTTTGCGTCAAGTGCAAATATGTAGTAATTTGCAGGAAAATACTAATTTTTATGACGCTTAGGAGGCATAGACATGTATTCGTATTTAATCGTCTAAAATACGTAAATTTCCTTGTAGGACCTCTGGCTTGAATCGTTCACTGTAGCCACAATTTCTTTTCGATTGTCAAAATTTTGGTCTCATCTTGTAGCTGTTAGTCTGTTTTTTACGTCAAATACAAATTTGTAGTACTTTTCATAAGAATACTAATTTTTATAAGGTTCCTATTATTTTTGGGGGCAGGTTATGGACACTTTTTCCCTTTACGGCATTGCTGTGGCGTGATTTTTCAATCGATGTGCTATATTTAAGTGTTCATGAATAGATCAGCGTCTGAATTTTCCAAAAAGTATAGATTTGTGGTATTTCGCAAAAGTTTAAAGGCGGGTTTAGTGGTTGAAAGCCAACAAAATCCCAATTTTTCACGTGTCAACTCACCAAAACTTTAAATGGCTTTTTCTCCCCTTAAACGTGCGAATTTCGCGTTTTTACGTTTTCATTTGAAGGCTTAGCCCAAACTAGTGTTTTGATGGTCGGAACATGTTTGAGGCAAAATATCTCGAATTTGCTGTTCCTAGAACACGTGCAGTTTTTGTGCAGATTTTCAGCTTTGATTGCTTATTGTGCCCGTAGTTTTAATCCGATTGTTGAAATTTTGGTCTTTTCTTATAGTTGCGTTTGTTTAGTTTGCGTCAAGTGCAAATATGTAGTAATTTGCATGAAAATACTAATTTTTATGACGCTTAGGAGGCATAGACATGTATTCGTCTAAAATACGTAAATTTCCTTGTAGGACCTCTGGCTTGAATCGTTCACTGTAGCCACAATTTCTTTTCGATTGTCAAAATTTTGGTCTCATCTTGTAGCTGTTAGTCTGTTTTTAACGTCAAATACAAATTTGTAGTACTTTTCATAAGAATACTAATTTTTATAAGGTTCCTATTATTTTTGGGGGCAGGTTATGGACACTTTTTCCCTTTACGGCATTGCTGTGGCGTGATTTTTCAATCGATGTGCTATATTTAAGTGTTAATGAATAGATCAGCGTCTGAATTTTCCAAAAAGTATAAATTTGTGGTATTTCGCAAAAGTTTAAGGGCGGGTTTAGTGGTTGAAAGCCAACAAAATCCCAATTTTTCACGTGTCAACTCACCAAAACTTTAAATGGCTTTTTCTCCCCTTAAATGTGCGAATTTCGCGTTTTTACGTTTTCATTTGAAGGCTTAGCCCAAACTAGTGTTTTGATGGTCGGAACATGTTTTAGGCAAAATATCTCGAATTTGCTGTTCCTAGAACACGTGCAGTTTTTGTGCAGATTTTCAGCTTTGATTGCTTACTGTGCCCGTAGTTTTAATCCGATTGTTGAAATTTTACTCTTTTCTTATAGTTGCGTTTGTTTAGTTTGCGTCAAGTGCAAATATGTAGTAATTTGCATGAAAATACTAATTTTTATGACGCTTAGGAGGCATAGACATGTATTCGTCTAAAATACGTAAATTTCCTTGTAGGACCTCTGGCTTGAATCGTTCACTGTAGCCACAATTTCTTTTCGATTGTCAAAATTTTGGTCTCATCTTGTAGCTGTTAGTCTGTTTTTTACGTCAAATACGAATTTGTAGTACTTTTCATAAGAATACTAATTTTTATATGGTTCCTATTATTTTTGGGGGCAGGTTATGGACACTTTTTCCCTTTACGGCATTGCTGTGGCGTGATTTTTCAATCGATGTGCTATATTTAAGTGTTAATGAAAAGATCAGCGTCTGAATTTTCCAAAAAGTATAGATTTGTGGTATTTCGCAAAAGTTTAAGGGCGGGTTTAGTGGTTGAAAGCCAACAAAATCCCAATTTTTCACGTGTCAACTCACCAAAACTTTAAATGGCTTTTTCTCCCCTTAAACGTGCGAATTTCGCGTTTTTACGTTTTCATTTGAAGGCTTAGCCCAAACTAGTGTTGTGATGGTCGGAACATGTTTTAGGCAAAATATCTAGAATTTGCTGTTCCTAGAACACGTGCAGTTTTTGTGCAGATTTTCAGCTTTGATTGCTTACTGTGCCCGTAGTATTAATCCGATTGTTGAAATTTTGGTCTTTTCTTATAGTTGCGTTTGTTTAGTTTGCGTCAAGTGCAAATATGTAGTAATTTGCATGAAAATACTAATTTTTATGACGCTTAGGAGGCATAGACATGTATTCGTATTTAATCGTCTAAAATACGTAAATTTCCTTGTAGGACCTCTGGCTTGAATCGTTCACTGTAGCCACAATTTCTTTTCGATTGTCAAAATTTTGGTCTCATCTTGTAGCTGTTAGTCTGTTTTCTACGTCAAACACAAATTTGTAGTACTTTTCATAAGAATACTAATTTTTATAAGGTTCCTATTATTTTTGGGGGCAGGTTATGGACACTTTTTCCCTTTACGGCATTGCTGTTTAGTGATTTTTCAATCGATGTGCTATATTTAAGTGTTAATGAATAGATCAGCGTCTGAATTTTCCAAAAAGTATAAATTTGGGGTATTTCGCAAAAGTTTAAGGGCGAGTTTAGTGGTTGAAAGCCAACAAAATCCCAATTTTTCACGTGTCAACTCACCAAAACTTTAAATGGCTTTTTCTCCCCTTAAACGTGCGAATTTCGCGTTTTTACGTTTTCATTTGAAGGCTTAGCTCAAACTAGTGTTTTGATGGTCGGAACATGTTTAAGGCAAAATATCTCGAATTTGCTGTTCCTAGAACACGTGCAGTTTTTGTGCAGATTTTCAGGTTTGATTGCTTACTGTGCCCGTAGTTTTAATCCGATTGTCGAAATTTTGGTCTTATCTTATAGTTGCGTTTGTTTAGTTTGCGTCAAGTGCAAATATGTAGTATTTGCATGAAAATACTAATTTTTATGACGCTTGGGAGGCATAGACATGTATTCGTCTAAAATACGTAAATTTCCTTGTAGGACCTCTGGCTTGAATCGTTCACTGTAGCCACAATTTCTTTTCGATTGTCGAAATTTTGGTCTCATCTGGTAGCTGTTAGTCTGTTGTTTACGTCAAATACAAATTTGTAGTACTTTTCATAGAAATACTAATTTTTATAGGGTTCCTTATATTTTTGGCGGCAGGTTATGGACACTTTTTCCCTTTACGGCATTGCTGTGGCGTGATTTTTCAATCGATGTGCTATATTTAAGTGTTAATGAATAGATCAGCGTCTGAATTTTCCAAAAAGTATAAATTTGTGGTATTTTGCGAAAGTTTAAGGGCGGGTTTAGTGGTTGAAAGCCAACAAAATCCCAATTTTTCACGTGTCAACTCACCAAAACTTTAAATGGCTTTTTCTCCCCTTAAACGTGCGAATTTCGCGTTTTTACGTTTTCATTTGAAGGCTTAGCCCAAACTAGTGTTTTGATGGTCGGAACATGTTTTAGGCAAAACATCTCGAATTTGCTGTTCCTAGAACACGTGCAGTTTTTGTGCAGATTTTCAGCTTTGATTGCTTACTGTGCCCGTAGTTTTAATCCGATTGTTGAAATTTTGGTCTTATCTTATAGTTGCGTTTGTTTAGTTTGCGTCAAGTGCAAATATGTAGTAATTTGCATGAAAATACTAATTTTTATGACGCTTAGGAGGCATAGACATGTATTCGTCTAAAATACGTAAATTTCCTTGTAGGACCTCTGGCTTGAATCGTTCACTGTAGCCACAATTTCTTTTCGATTGTCAAAATTTTGGTCTCATCTTGTAGCTGTTAGTCTGTTTTTTACGTCAAATACGAATTTGTAGTACTTTTCATAAGAATACTAATTTTTATAAGGTTCCTATTATTTTTGGGGCAGGTTATGGACACTTTTTCCCTTTACGGCATTGCTGTGGCGTGATTTTTCAATCGATGTGCTATATTTAAGTGTTAATGAAAAGATCAGCGTCTGAATTTTCCAAAAAGTATAGATTTGTGGTATTTCGCAAAAGTTTAAGGGCGGGTTTAGTGGTTGAAAGCCAACAAAATCCCAATTTTTCACGTGTCAACTCACCAAAACTTTAAATGGCTTTTTCTCCCCTTAAACGTGCGAATTTCGCGTTTTTACGTTTTCATTTGAAGGCTTAGCCCAAACTAGTGTTGTGATGGTCGGAACATGTTTTAGGCAAAATATCAAGAATTTGCTGTTCCTAGAGCACGTGCAGTTTTTGTGCAGATTTTCAGCTTTGATTGCTTACTGTGCCTGTAGTATTAATCCGATTGTTGAAATTTTGGTCTTATCTTATAGTTGCGTTTGTTTAGTTTGCGTCAAGTGCAAATATGTAGTAATTTGCATGAAAATACTAATTTTTATGACGCTTAGGAGGCATAGACATGTATTCGTATTTAATCGTCTAAAATACGTAAATTTCCTTGTAGGACCTCTGGCTTGAATCGTTCACTGTAGCCACAATTTCTTTTCGATTGTCGAAATTTTGGTCTCATCTTGTAGCTGTTAGTCTGTTTTTTACGTCAAATACGAATTTGTAGTACTTTTCATAAGAATACTAATTTTTATAAGGTTCCTATTATTTTTGGGGGCAGGTTATGGACACTTTTTCCCTTTACGGCATTGGTGAGGCGTGATTTTTCAATCGATGTGCTATATTTAAGTGTTAATGAATAGATCAGTGTCTGAGTTTTCCAAAAAGTATAAATTTGTGGTATTTCGCAAAAGTTTAAGGGCGGGTTTAGTGGTTGAAAGCCAACAAAATCCCAATTTTTCACGTGTCAACTCACCAAAACTTTAAATGGCTTTTTCTCCCCTTAAACGTGCGAATTTCGCGTTTTTACGTTTTCATTTGAAGGCTTAGCCCAAACTAGTGTTTTGGTGGTCGGAACATGTTTTAGGCAAAATATCTCGAATTTGCTGTTCCTAGAACACGTGCAGTTTTATGCAGATTTTCAGCTTTGATTGCTTACTGTGCCCGTAGTTTTAGTCCGATTGTTGAAATTTTGGTCTTATCTTATAGTTGCGTTTGTTTAGTTTGCGTCAAGTGCAAATATGTAGTAATTTGCATGAAAATACTAATTTTTATGACGCTTAGGAGGCATAGACATGTATTCGTCTAAAATACGTAAATTTCCTTGTAGGACCTCTGGCTTGAATCGTTCACTGTAGCCACAATTTCTTTTCGATTGTCAAAATTTTGGTCTCATCTTGTAGCTGTTAGTCTGTTTTTAACGTCAAATACAAATTTGTAGTACTTTTCATAAGAATACTAATTTTTATAAGGTTCCTATTATTTTTGGGGGCAGGTTATGGACACTTTTTCCCTTTACGGCATTGCTGTGGCGTGATTTTTCAATCGATGTGCTATATTTAAGTGTTCATGAATAGATCAGCGTCTGAATTTTCCAAAAAGTATAGGTTTGTGGTATTTCGCAAAAGTTTAAAGGCGGGTTTAGTGGTTGAAAGCCAACAAAATCCCAATTTTTCACGTGTCAACTCACCAAAACTTTAAATGGCTTTTTCTCCCCTTAAACGTGCGAATTTCGCGTTTTTACGTTTTCATTTGAAGGCTTAGCCCAAACTAGTGTTTTGATGGTCGGAACATGTTTTAGGCAAAATATCTCGAATTTGCTGTTCCTAGAACACGTGCAGTTTTTGTGCAGATTTTCAGCTTTGATTGCTTACTGTGCCCGTAGTTTTAATCCGATTGTTGAAATTTTGGTCTTATCTTATAGTTGCGTTTGTTTAGTTTGCGTCAAGTGCAAATATGTAGTAATTTGCATGAAAATACGAATTTTTATGACGCTTAGGAGGCATAGACATGTATTCGTCTAAAATACGTAAATTTCCTTGTAGGACCTCTGGCTTGAATCGTTCACTGTAGCCACAATTTCTTTTCGATTGTCAAAATTTTGGTCTCATCTTGTAGCTGTTAGTCTGTTTTTTACGTCAAATACGAATTTGTAGTACTTTTCATAAGAATACTAATTTTTATAAGGTTCCTATTATTTTTGGGGGCAGGTTATGGACACTTTTTCCCTTTAGGGCATTGCTGTGGCGTGATTTTTCAATCGATGTGCTATATTTAAGTGTTCATGAATAGATTAGCGTCTGAATTTTCCAAAAAGTATAGATTTGTGGTATTTCGCAAAAGTTTAAGGGCGGGTTTGGTGGTTGAAAGCCAACAAAATCCCAATTTTTCACGTGTCAACTCACCAAAACTTTAAATGGCTTTTTCTCCCCTTAAACGTGCGAATTTCGCGTTTTTACGTTTTCATTTGAAGGCTTAGCCCAAACTAGTGTTTTGATGGTCGGAACATGTTTTAGGCAAAATATCTCGAATTTGCTGTTCCTAGAACACGTGCAGTTTTTGTGCAGATTTTCAGCTTTGATTGCTTACTCTGCCCGTAGTTTCAATCCGATTGTTGAAATTTTGGTCTTATCTTATAGTTGCGTTTGTTTAGTTTGCGTCAAGTGCAAATATGTAGTAATTTGCATGAAAATACTAATTTTTATGACGCTTAGGAGGCATAGACATGTATTCGTCTAAAATACGTAAATTTCCTTGTAGGACCTCTGGCTTGAATCGTTCACTGTAGCCACAATTTTTTTTCGATCGTCAAAATTTTGGTCTCATCTTGTAGCTGTTAGTCTGTTTTTTACGTCAAATACAAATTTGTAGTACTTTTCATAAGAATACTAATTTTTATAAGGTTCCTATTATTTTTGGGGGCAGGTTATGGACACTTTTTCCCTTTACGGCATTGCTGTGGCGTGATTTTTCAATAGATGTGCTATATTTAAGCGTTAATGAATAGATCAGCGTCTAAATTTTCCAAAAAGTATAGATTTGTGGTATTTTGCAAAAGTTTAAGGGCGGGTTTAGTGGTTGAAAGCCAACAAAATCCCAATTTTTCACGTGTCAACTCACCAAAACTTTAAATGGCTTTTTCTCCCCTTAAACGTGCGAATTTCGCGTTTTTACGTTTTCATTTGAAGGCTTAGCCCAAACTAGTGTTTTGATGGTCGGAACATGTTTGAGGCAAAATATCTCGAATTTGCTGTTCCTAGAACACGTGCAGTTTTTGTGCAGATTTTCAGCTTTGATTGCTTACTGTGCCCGTAGTTTTAATCCGATTGTTGAAATTTTGGTCTCATCTTATAGTTGCGTTTGTTTAGTTTGCGTCAAGTGCAAATATGTAGTAATTTGCATGAAAATACTAATTTTTATGACGCTTAGGAGGCATAGACATGTATTCGTCTAAAATACGTAAATTTCCTTGTAGGACCTCTGGCTTGAATCGTTCACTGTAGCCACAATTTCTTTTCGATTGTCAAAATTTTGGTCTCATCTTGTAGCTGTTAGTCTGTTTTTTACGTCAAATACGAATTTGTAGTACTTTTCATAAGAATACTAATTTTTATAAGGTTCCTATTATTTTTGGGGGCAGGTTATGGACACTTTTTCCCTTTACGGCATTGCTGTGGCGTGATTTTTCAATCGATGTGCTATATTTAAGTGTTAATGAAAAGATCAGCGTCTGAATTTTCCAAAAAGTATAGATTTGTGGTATTTCGCAAAAGTTTAAGGGCGGGTTTAGTGGTTGAAAGCCAACAAAATCCCAATTTTTCACGTGTCAACTCACCAAAACTTTAAATGGCTTTTTCTCCCCTTAAACGTGCGAATTTCGCGTTTTTACGTTTTCATTTGAAGGCTTAGCCCAAACTAGTGTTGTGATGGTCGGAACATGTTTTAGGCAAAATATCTCGAATTTGCTGTTCCTAGAACACGTGCAGTTTTTGTGCAGATTTTCAGCTTTGATTGCTTACTGTGCCCGTAGTATTAATCCGATTGTTGAAATTTTGGTCTTATCTTATAGTTGCGTTTTTTTAGTTTGCGTCAAGTGCAAATATGTAGTAATTTGCATGAAAATACTAATTTTTATGACGCTTAGGAGGCAGAGACATGTATTCGTCTAAAATACGTAAATTTCCTTGTAGGACCTCTGGCTTGAATCGTTCACTGTAGCCACAATTTCTTTTCGATTGTCAAAATTTTGGTCTCATCTTGTAGCTGTTAGTCTGTTGTTTACGTCAAACACAAATTTGTAGTACTTTTCATAAGAATACTAATTTTTATAAGGTTCCTATTATTTTTGGGGGCAGGTTATGGACACTTTTTCCCTTTGCGGCATTGCTGTGGCGTGATTTTTCAATCGATGTGCTATATTTAAGTGTTCATGAATAGATCAGCGTCTGAATTTTCCAAAAAGTATAGATTTGTGGTATTTCGCAAAAGTTTAAAGGCGGGTTTAGTGGTTGAAAGCCAACAAAATCCCAATTTTTCACGTGTCAACTCACCAAAACTTTAAATGGCTTTTTCTCCCCTTAAACGTGCGAATTTCGCGTTTTTACGTTTTCATTTGAAGGCTTAGCCCAAACTAGTGTTTTGATGGTCGGAACATGTTTTAGGCAAAACATCTCGAATTTGCTGTTCCTAGAACACGTGCAGTTTTTGTGCAGATTTTCAGCTTTGATTGCTTACTGTGCCCGTAGTTTTAATCCGATTGTTGAAATTTTGGTCTTATCTTATAGTTGCGTTTGTTTAGTTTGCGTCAAGTGCAAATATGTAGTAATTTGCATGAAAATACTAATTTTTATGACGCTTAGGAGGCATAGACATGTATTCGTCTAAAATACGTAAATTTCCTTGTAGGACCTCTGGCTTGAATCGTTCACTGTAGCCACAATTTCTTTTCGATTGTCAAAATTTTGGTCTCATCTTGTAGCTGTTAGTCTGTTTTTTACGTCAAATACAAATTTGTAGTACTTTTCATAAGAATACTAATTTTTATAAGGTTCCTATTATTTTTGGGGGCAGGTTATGGACACTTTTTCCCTTTACGGCATTGCTGTGGCGTGATTTTTCAATCGATGTGCTATATTTAAGTGTTAATGAAAAGATCAGCGTCTGAATTTTCCAAAAAGTATAGATTTGTGGTATTTCGCAAAAGTTTAAGGGCGGGTTTAGTGGTTGAAAGCCAACAAAATCCCAATTTTTCACGTGTCAACTCACCAAAACTTTAAATGGCTTTTTCTCCCCTTAAACGTGCGAATTTCGCGTTTTTACGTTTTCATTTGAAGGATTAGCCCAAACTAGTGTTTTGATGGTCGGAACATGTTTTAAGCAAAATATCTAGAATTTGCTGTTCCTAGAACACGTGCAGTTTTTGTGCAGATTTTCAGCTTTGATTGCTTACTGTGCCCGTAGTATTAATCCGATTGTTGAAATTTTACTCTTTTCTTATAGTTGCGTTTGTTTAGTTTGCGTCAAGTGCAAATATGTAGTAATTTGCATGAAAATACTAATTTTTATGACGCTTAGGAGGCATAGACATGTATTCGTCTAAAATACGTAAATTTCCTTGTAGGACCTCTGGCTTGAATCGTTCACTGTAGCCACAATTTCTTTTCGATTGTCAAAATTTTGGTCTCATCTTGTAGCTGTTAGTCTGTTTTTTACGTCAAATACGAATTTGTAGTACTTTTCATAAGAATACTAATTTTTATAAGGTTCCTATTATTTTTGGGGGCAGGTTATGGACACTTTTTCCCTTTACGGCATTGCTGTGGCGTGATTTTTCAATCGATGTGCTATATTTAAGTGTTAATGAATAGATCAGCGTCTGAATTTTCCAAAAAGTATAAATTTGTGGTATTCCGCAAAAGTTCAAGGGCGGGTTTGGTGGTTGAAAGCCAACAAAATCCCAATTCTTCACGTGTCAACTCACCAAAACTTTAAATGGCTTTTTCTCCCCTTAAACGTGCGAATTTCGCGTTTTTACGTTTTCATTTGAAGGCTTAGCCCAAACTAGTGTTTTGATGGTCGGAACATGTTTTAGGCAAAATATCTCGAATTTGCTGTTCCTAGAACACGTGCAGTTTTTGTGCAGATTTTCAGCTTTGATTGCTTACTGTGCCCGTAGTATTAATCCGATTGTTGAAATTTTGGTCTTATCTTATAGTTGCGTTTGTTTAGTTTGCGTCAAGTGCAAATATGTAGTAATTTGCATGAAAATACTAATTTTTATGACGCTTAGGAGGCATAGACATGTATTCGTCTAAAATACGTAAATTTCCTTGTAGGACCTCTGGCTTGAATCGTTCACTGTAGCCACAATTTCTTTTCGATTGTCAAAATTTTGGTCTCATCTTGTAGCTGTTAGTCTGTTTTTTACGTCAAATACAAATTTGTAGTACTTTTCATAAGAATACTAATTTTTATAAGGTTCCTATTATTTTTGGGGGCAGGTTATGGACACTTTTTCCCTTTACGGCATTGCTGTGGCGTGATTTTTCAATCGATGTGCTATATTTAAGTGTTAATGAATAGATCAGCGTCTGAATTTTCCAAAAAGTATAGATTTGTGGTATTTCGCAAAAGTTTAAGGGGGGTTTAGTGGTTGAAAGCCAACAAAATCCCAATTTTTCACGTGTCAACTCACCAAAACTTTAAATGGCTTTTTCTCCCCTTAAACGTGTGAATTTCGCGTTTTTACGTTTTCATTTGAAGGCTTAGCCCAAACTAGTGTTTTGATGGTCGGAACATGTTTTAGGCAAAATATCTCGAATTTGCTGTTCCTAGAACACGTGCAGTTTTATGCATATTTTCAGCTTTGATTGCTTACTGTGCCCGTAGTTTCAATCCGATTGTTGAAATTTTGGTCTTATCTTATAGTTGCGTTTGTTTAGTTTGCGTCAAGTGTAAATATGTAGTAATTTGCATGAAAATACTAATTTTTATGACGCTTAGGAGGCATAGACATGTATTCGTCTAAAATACGTAAATTTCCTTGTAGGACCTCTGGCTTGAATCGTTCACTGTAGCCACAATTTCTTTTCGATTGTCAAAATTTTGGTCTCACCTTGTAGCTGTTAGTCTGTTTTCTACGTAAAATACAAATTTGTAGTACTTTTCATAAGAATACTAATTTTTATAAGGTTCCTATTATTTTTGGGGGCAGGTTATGGACACTTTTTCCCTTTACGGCATTGCTGTGGCGTGATTTTTCAATCGATGTGCTATGTTTAAGTGTTCATGAATAGATCAGCGTCTGAATTTTCCAAAAAGTATAGATTTGTGGTATTTCGCAAAAGTTTAAGGGCGGGTTTAGTGTTTGAAAGCCAACAAAATCCCAATTTTTCACGTGTCAACTCACCAAAACTTTAAATGGCTTTTTCTCCCCTTAAACGTGCGAATTTCGCGTTTTTACGTTTTCATTTGAAGGCTTAGCCCAAACTAGTGTTTTGATGGTCGGAACATGTTTTAGGCAAAATATCTCGAATTTGCTGTTCCTAGAACACGTGCAGTTTTTGTGCAGATTTTCAGCTTTGATTGCTTACTGTGCCCGTAGTTTTAGTCCGATTGTTGAAATTTTGGTCTTATCTTATAGTTGCGTTTGTTTAGTTTGCGTCAAGTGCAAATATGTAGTAATTTGCATGAAAATACTAATTTTTATGACGCTTAGGAGGCATAGACATGTATTCGTCTAAAATACGTAAATTTCCTTGTAGGACCTCTGGCTTGAATCGTTCACTGTAGCCACAATTTCTTTTCGATTGTCAAAATTTTGGTCTCATCTTGTAGCTGTTAGTCTGTTTTTTACGTCAAATACGAATTTGTAGTACTTTTCATAAGAATACTAATTTTTATAAGGTTCCTATTATTTTTGGGGGCAGGTTATGGACACTTCTTCCCTTTACGGCATTGCTGTGGCGTGATTTTTGAATCGATGTGCTATATTTAAGTGTTAATGAATAGATCAGCGTCTGAATTTTCCAAAAAGTATAGATTTGTGGTATTTCGCAAAAGTTTAAGGGCGGGTTTGGTGGTTGAAAGCCAACAAAATCCCAATTTTTCACGTGTCAACTCACCAAAACTTTAAATGGCTTTTTCTCCCCTTAAACGTGCGAATTTCGCGTTTTTACGTTTTCATTTGAAGGCTTAGCGCAAACTAGTGTTTTGATGGTCGGAACATGTTTTAGGCAAAATATCTCGAATTTGCTGTTCCTAGAACACGTGCAGTTTTTGTGCAGATTTTCAGCTTTGATTGCTTACTGTGCCCGTAGTTTTAATCCGATTGTTGAAATTTTGGTCTTATCTTATAGTTGCGTTTGTTTAGTTTGCGTCAAGTGCAAATATGTAGTAATTTGCATGAAAATACTAATTTTTATGACGCTTAGGAGACATAGACATGTATTCGTCTAAAATACGTAAATTTCCTTGTAGGACCTCTGGCTTGAATCTTTCACTGTAGCCACAATTTCTTTTCGATTGTCAAAATTTTGGTCTCATCTTGTAGCCGTTAGTCTGTTTTTTACGTCAAATACGAATTTGTAGTACTTTTCATAAGAATACTAATTTTTATAAGGTTCCTATTATTTTTGGGGGCAGGTTATGGACACTTTTTCCCTTTACGGCATTGCTGTGGCGTGATTTTTCAATCGATGTGCTATATTTAAGTGTTAATGAATAGATCAGCGTCTGAATTTTCCAAAAAGTATAGATTTGTGGTATCTCGCAAAAGTTTAAGGGCGGGTTTGGTGGTTGAAAGCCAACAAAATCCCAATTTTTCACGTGTCAACTCACCAAAACTTTAAATGGCTTTTTCTCCCCTTAAACGTGCGAATTTCGCATTTTTACGTTTTCATTTGAAGGCTTAGCCCAAACTAGTGTTTTGATGGTCGGAACATGTTTTAGGCAAAATATCTCGAATTTGCTGTTCCTAGAACACGTGCAGTTTTTGTGCAGATTTTCAGCTTTGATTGCTTACTGTGCCCGTAGTTTTAATCCGATTGTTGAAATTTTGGTCTTATCTTATAGTTGCGTTTGTTTAGATTGCGTCAAGTGCAAATATGTAGTAATTTGCATGAAAATACTAATTTTTGATGACGCTTAGGAGGCAGAGACATGTATTCGTCTAAAATACGTAAATTTCCTTGTAGGACCTCTTGCTTGAATCGTTCACTGTAGCCACAATTTCTTTTCGATTGTCAAAATTTTGGTCTCATCTTGTAGCTGTTAGTCTGTTTTTTACGTCAAATACAAATTTGTAGTACTTTTCATAAGAATACTAATTTTTATAAGGTTCCTATTATTTTTGGGGGCAGGTTATGGACACTTTTTCCCTTTACGGCATTGCTGTGGCGTGATTTTTCAATCGATGTGCTATATTTAAGTGTTCATGAATAGATCAGCGTCTGAATTTTCCAAAAAGTATAGATTTGTGGTATTTCGCAAAAGTTTAAGGGCGGGTTTAGTGGTTGAAAGCCAACAAAATCCCAATTTTTCACGTGTCAACTCACCAAAACCTTAAATGGCTTTTTCTCCCCTTAACCGTGCGAATTTCGCGTTTTTACGTATTCATTTGAAGGCTTAGCTCAAACTAGTGTTTTGATGGTCGGAACATGTTTTAGGCAAAATATCTCGAATTTGCTGTTCCTAGAACACGTGCAGTTTTTGTGCAGATTTTCAGCTTTGATTGCTTACTGTGCCCGTAGTTTTAATCCGATTGTTGAAATTTTGGTCTTATCTTATAGTTGCGTTTGTTTAGTTTGCGTCAAGTGCAAATATGTAGTAATTTGCATGAAAATACTAATTTTTATGACGCTTAGGAGGCATAGACATGTATTCGTCTAAAATACGTAAATTTCCTTGTAGGACCTCTGGCTTGAATCGTTCACTGTAGCCACAATTTCTTTTCGATTGTCAAAATTTTGGTCTCATCTTGTAGCTGTTAGTCTGTTTTTTACGTCAAATACGAATTTGTAGTACTTTTCATAAGAATACTAATTTTTATAAGGTTCCTATTATTTTTGGGGGCAGGTTATGGACACTTTTTCCCTTTACGGCATTGCTGTGGCGTGATTTTTCAATCGATGTGCTATATTTAAGTGTTAATGAATAGATCAGCGTCTGAATTTTCCAAAAAGTATAGATTTGTGGTATTTCGCAAAAGTTTAAGGGGGGTTTAGTGGTTGAAAGCCAACAAAATCCCAATTTTTCACGTGTCAACTCACCAAAACTTTAAATGGCTTTTTCTCCCCTTAAACGTGTGAATTTCGCGTTTTTACGTTTTCATTTGAAGGCTTAGCCCAAACTAGTGTTTTGATGGTCGGAACATGTTTTAGGCAAAATATCTCGAATTTGCTGTTCCTAGAACACGTGCAGTTTTATGCATATTTTCAGCTTTGATTGCTTACTGTACCCGTAGTTTCAATCCGATTGTTGAAATTTTGGTCTTATCTTATAGTTGCGTTTGTTTAGTTTGCGTCAAGTGCAAATATGTAGTAATTTGCATGAAAATACTAATTTTTATGACGCTTAGGAGGCATAGACATGTATTCGTCTAAAATACGTAAATTTCCTTGTAGGACCTCTGGCTTGAATCGTTCACTGTAGCCACAATTTCTTTTCGATTGTCAAAATTTTGGTCTCACCTTGTAGCTGTTAGTCTGTTTTCTACGTCAAATACAAATTTGTAGTACTTTTCATAAGAATACTAATTTTTATAAGGTTCCTATTATTTTTGGGGGCAGGTTATGGACACTTTTTCCCTTTACGGCATTGCTGTGGCGTGATTTTTCAATCGATGTGCTATGTTTAAGTGTTCATGAATAGATCAGCGTCTGAATTTTCCAAAAAGTATAGATTTGTGGTATTTCGCAAAAGTTTAAGGGCGGGTTTAGTGTTTGAAAGCCAACAAAATCCCAATTTTTCACGTGTCAACTCACCAAAACTTTAAATGGCTTTTTCTCCCCTTAAACGTGCGAATTTCGCGTTTTTACGTTTTCATTTGAAGGCTTAGCCCAAACTAGTGTTTTGATGGTCGGAACATGTTTGAGGCAAAATATCTCGAATTTGCTGTTCCTAGAACACGTGCAGTTTTTGTGCAGATTTTCAGCTTTGATTGCTTACTGTGCCCGTAGTTTTAGTCCGATTGTTGAAATTTTGGTCTTATCTTATAGTTGCGTTTGTTTAGTTTGCGTCAAGTGCAAATATGTAGTAATTTGCATGAAAATACTAATTTTTATGACGCTTAGGAGGCATAGACATGTATTCGTCTAAAATACGTAAATTTCCTTGTAGGACCTCTGGCTTGAATCGTTCACTGTAGCCACAATTTCTTTTCGATTGTCAAAATTTTGGTCTCATCTTGTAGCTGTTAGTCTGTTTTTTACGTCAAATACAAATTTGTAGTACTTTTCATAAGAATACTAATTTTTATAAGGTTCCTATTATTTTTGGGGGCAGGTTATGGACACTTCTTCCCTTTACGGCATTGCTGTGGCGTGATTTTTGAATCGATGTGCTATATTTAAGTGTTAATGAATAGATCAGCGTCTGAATTTTCCAAAAAGTATAGATTTGTGGTATTTCGCAAAAGTTTAAGGGCGGGTTTGGTGGTTGAAAGCCAACAAAATCCCAATTTTTCACGTGTCAACTCACCAAAACTTTAAATGGCTTTTTCTCCCCTTAAACGTGCGAATTTCGCGTTTTTACGTTTTCATTTGAAGGCTTAGCCCAAACTAGTGTTTTGATGGTCGGAACATGTTTTAGGCAAAATATCTCGAATTTGCTGTTCCTAGAACACGTGCAGTTTTTGTGCAGATTTTCAGGTTTGATTGCTTACTGTGCCCGTAGTTTTAATCCGATTGTTGAAATTTTGGTCTTATCTTATAGTTGCGTTTGTTTAGATTGCGTCAAGTGCAAATATGTAGTAATTTGCATGAAAATACTAATTTTTGATGACGCTTAGGAGGCATAGACATGTATTCGTCTAAGATACGTAAATTTCCTTGTAGGACCTCTTGCTTGAATCGTTCACTGTAGCCACAATTTCTTTTCGATTGTCAAAATTTTGGTCTCATCTTGTAGCTGTTAGTCTGTTGTTTACGTCAAATACAAATTTGTAGTACTTTTCATAAGAATACTAATTTTTATAAGGTTCCTATTATTTTTGGGGGCAGGTTATGGACACTTTTTCCCTTTACGGCATTGCTGTGGCGTGATTTTTCAATCGATGTGCTATATTTAAGTGTTCATGAATAGATCAGCGTCTGAATTTTCCAAAAAGTATAGATTTGTGGTATTTCGCAAAAGTTTAAGGGCGGGTTTAGTGGTTGAAAGCCAACAAAATCCCAATTTTTCACGTGTCAACTCACCAAAACTTTAAATGGCTTTTTCTCCCCTTAAACGTGCGAATTTCGCGTTTTTACGTTTTCATTTGAAGGCTTAGCCCAAACTAGTGTTTTGATGGTCGGAACATGTTTTAGGCAAAATATCTCGAATTTGCTGTTCCTAGAACACGTGCAGTTTTTGTGCAGATTTTCAGCTTTGATTGCTTACTGTGCCCGTAGTTTTAATCCGATTGTTGAAATTCTGGTCTTATCTTATAGTTGCGTTTGTTTAGTTTGCGTCAAGTGCAAATATGTAGTAATTTGCATGAAAATACTAATTTTTATGACGCTTAGGAGGCATAGACATGTATTCGTCTAAAATACGTAAATTTCCTTGTAGGACCTCTGGCTTGAATCGTTCACTGTAGCCACAATTTCTTTTCGATTGTCAAAATTTTGGTCTCATCTTGTAGCTGTTAGTCTGTTTTTTACGTCAAATACAAATTTGTAGTACTTTTCATAAGAATACGCATTTTTATAAGGTTCCTATTATTTTTGGGGGCAGGTTATGGACACTTTTTCCCTTTACGGCATTGCTGTGGCGTGATTTTTCAATCGATGTGCTATATTTAAGTGTTAATGAATAGATCAGCGTCTGAATTTTCCAAAAAGTATAGATTTGTGGTATTTCGCAAAAGTTTAAGGGCGGTCTTAGTGGTTGAAAGCCAACAAAATCCCAATTTTTCACGTGTCAACTCACCAAAACTTTAAATGGCTTTTTCTCCCCTTAAACGTGCGAATTTCGCGTTTTTAGGGTTTTGTACTAAAATACAAAACCCTATTGCAATCACGACCTGTGTCCGTCTGTCCGTCCGTCCGTCCGTCCGTCCGTCCGTCCGTCCGTCCGTCCGTCCGTCCGTCCGTCCGTCCGTCCGTCTGTATGTCACAGCACTTTTTCTCCGAAACTATAGAAGCTACAGCCATGAAACTTTGTGGAATGGTCAGAAGTGGTGACCTCTTGAAAGTTCAATGGTGGAAAAAATTTTCAAAGGGGTTTAAGGGGGGTCTCCCCATATAGGGAAGTGACCCCCCAAAAAAAAATTTTCATCATTGGTAGTCGAGTAGGGTATCATTGGAAAGGTCTCAATGAGATCTTTTCAAAACAGGTCTTAAAATTGCCTTATGAGTACCGAGGGGGGCAGGGGAAGGGTAAATGTACGAACTTTTCGCGTACCCCCCCCTCGCGATTGGACACCTTCCATCCGAAAAATCTGAAAAAAATCATGGGTGTAGGTCTTAATGAGTACAACAACAACAAATACATGAGAAGTCGAAATTCACTCAACTTTGTTAGTAATAGTATGATTTATTGATTTTATGTTTTCTTGAATAAAATCTAGACGGTACCCTTAAATTCAATAAAATTTAGCAAACAGATGCCTATTTATAAGGTTGATCTTTTCTGAAAGTTTCATAAAGATCGAATAATATTTAACGAAGTTATAGCGATTTGAATTTTCCTGCATTACTATGGAACAATATGCCCTGTATTACTATGGAAACATATGGCTATGGAGCCATATGCGCTTTTTACCGACTTAGAAACTACAGCTTTGCTAGGATTTGCATGAAAATTTCAGGAATGATAGGTATCATGAAAGTGAGTATATACAATTGAAACAAGTCGGAAAGGCAGGATAGAGATCCTAGCAAAAGGGTTTTGTAACCATTCTAAGATTCTAACAAACAGGCCATGAATCGATGGTTACAGTACAGAGGAGTGGCCCCTGAAAAAAATTTCATGAAAAGTAGCCGATATGAGCATCAACTGAAAGTTCTCTATGAGAGCTTTTCAAAACAGTTCTTAAACTGACAGTTTTTGCTTCTGGGGGGCATAGGGGGGGGGGGGGGGGGAAATACATCAAAAATATGTTTCCTCCCTCGCGAATGGACACCCGTGATCTTAAAAAATCTGAAATAATTCTCAAGGGAGATATTTGTGGGTATAACTATAACAAACACCTCAGAAGTCAAAATTCTTTCAACTTTGCTAATAATAGTATGATCCTCAAACATGACATGTTTCTTGATTTTATTCGTTACTGGTTACTGCATTTTGTAAGTTGAGTACAAAACCCTTCTGACACGAGCATAAGTCTGTCTACCCAACTTGTTTTTATTACGTTTTCATTTGAAGGCTTAGCCCAAACTAGTGTTTTGATGGTCGGAACATGTTTTAGGCAAAATATCTCGAATTTGCTGTTCCTAGAACACGTGCAGTTTTTGTGCAGATTTTCAGCTTTGATTGCTTACTGTGCCCGTAGTTTTAATCCGATTGTTGAAATTTTGGTCTTATCTTATAGTTGCGTTTGTTTTTAGTTTGCGTCAAGTGCAAATATGTAGTAATTTGCATGAAAATACTAATTTTTATGACGCTTAGGAGGCATAGACATGTATTCGTCTAAAATACGTAAATTTCCTTGTAGGACCTCTGGCTTGAATCGTTCACTGTAGCCACAATTTCTTTTCGATTGTCAAAATTTTGGTCTCATCTTGTAGCTGTTAGTCTGTTTTTTACGTCAAATACGAATTTGTAGTACTTTTCATAAGAATACTAATTTTTATAAGGTTCCTATTATTTTTTGGGGGCAGGTTATGGACACTTCTTCCCTTTACGAAATTGCTGTGGCGTGATTTTTCAGTGGATGTGCTATATTTAAGTGTTAATGAATAGATCAGCGTCTGAATTTTCCAAAACGTATAAATTTGTGGTATTTTGCAAAAGTTTAAGGGCGGGTTTAGTGGTTGAAAGCCAACAAAATCCCAATTTTTCACGTGTCAACTCACCAAAACTTTAAATGGCTTTTTCTCCCCTTAAACGTGCGAATTTCGCGTTTTTACGTTTTCATTTGAAGGCTTAGCCCAAACTAGTGTTTTGATGGTCGGAACATGTTTTAGGCAAAATATCTCGAATTTGCTGTTCCTAGAACACGTGCAGTTTTTGTGCAGATTTTCAGCTTTGATTACTTACTGTGCCCGTAGTTTTAATCCGATTGTTGAAATTTTGGTCTTATCTTATAGTTGCGTTTGTTTAGATTGCGTCAAGTGCAAATATGTAGTAATTTGCATGAAAATACTAATTTTTGATGACGCTTAGGAGACATAGACATGTATTCGTCTAAAATACGTAAATTTCCTTGTAGGACCTCTGGCTTGAATCGTTCACTGTAGCCACAATTTCTTTTCGATTGTCAAAATTTTGGTCTCATCTTGTAGCTGTTAGTCTGTTGTTTACGTCAAATACAAATTTGTAGTACTTTTCATAAGAATACTAATTTTTATAAGGTTCCTATTATTTTTGGGGGCAGGTTATGGACACTTTTTCCCTTTACGGCATTGCTGTGGCGTGATTTTTCAATCGATGTGCTATATTTAAATGTTAATGAATAGATTAGTGTCTGAATTTTCCAAAAAGTATAAATTTGTGGTATTTCGCAAAAGTTTAAGGGCGGGTTTAGTGGTTGAAAGCCAACAAAATCCCAATTTTTCACGTGTCAACTCACCAAAACTTTAAATGGCTTTTTCTCCCCTTAAACGTGCGAATTTCGCGTTTTTACGTTTTCATTTGAAGGCTTAGCCCAAACTAGTGTTTTGATGGTCGGAACATGTTTTAGGCAAAATATCTCGAATTTGCTGTTCCTAGAACACGTGCAGTTTTTGTGCAGATTTTCAGCTTTGATTGCTTACTGTGCCCGTAGTTTTAATCCGATTGTTGAAATTTTGGTCTTATCTTATAGTTGCGTTTGTTTAGTTTGCGTCAAGTGCAAATATGTAGTAATTTGCATGAAAATACTAATTTTTATGACGCTTAGGAGGCATAGACATGTATTCGTCTAAAATACGTAAATTTCCTTGTAGGACCTCTGGCTTGAATCGTTCACTGTAGCCACAATTTCTTTTCGATTGTCAAAATTTTGGTCTCATCTTGTAGCTGTTAGTCTGTTTTTTACGTCAAATACAAATTTGTAGTACTTTTCATAAGAATAGTAATTTTTATAAGGTTCCTATTATTCTTGGGGGAAGGTTATGGACACTTTTTCCCTTTACGGCATTGCTGTGGCGTGATTTTTCAATCGATGTGCTATATTTAAGTGTTAATGAATAGATCAGCGTCTGAATTTTCCAAAAAGTATAGATTTGTGGTATTTCGCAAAAGTTTAAGGGCGGGTTTAGTGGTTGAAAGCCAACAAAATCCCAATTTTTCACGTGTCAACTCACCAAAACTTTAAATGGCTTTTTCTCCCCTTAAACGTACGAATTTCGCGTTTTTACGTTTTCATTTGAAGGCTTAGCCCAAACTAGTGTTTTGATGGTCGGAACATGTTTTAGGCAAAATATCTCGAATTTGCTGTTCCTAGAACACGTGCAGTTTTTGTGCAGATTTTCAGCTTTGATTGCTTACTGTGCCTGTAGTTTTAATCCGATTGTTGAAATTTTGGTCTTATCGTATAGTTGCGTTTGTTTAGTTTGCGTCAAGTGCAAATATGTAGTAATTTGCATGAAAATACTAATTTTTATGACGCTTAGGAGGCATAGACATGTATTCGTCTAAAATACGTAAATTTCCTTGTAGGACCTCTGGCTTGAATCGTTCACTGTAGCCACAATTTCTTTTCGATTGTCAAAATTTTGGTCTCATCTTGTAGCTGTTAGTCTGTTGTTTACGTCAAATACAAATTTGTAGTACTTTTCATAAGAATACTAATTTTTATAAGGTTCCTGTTATTTTTGGGGGCAGGTTATGGACACTTTTTCCCTTTGCGGCATTGCTGTGGCGTGATTTTTCAATCGATGTGCTATATTTAAGTGTTAATGAATAGATCAGCGTCTGAATTTTCCAAAAAGTATAGATTTGTGGTATTTCGCAAAAGTTTAAGGGCGGGTTTAATGGTTGAAAGCCAACAAAATCCCGATTTTTCACGTGTCAACTCACCAAAACTTTAAATGGCTTTTTCTCCCCTTAAACGTGCGAATTTCGCGTTTTTACGTTTTCATTTGAAGGCTTAGCCCAAACTAGTGTTTTGATGGTCGGAACATGTTTGAGGCAAAATATCTCGAATTTGCTGTTCCTAGAACACGTGCCGTTTTTGTGCAGATTTTCAGCTTTGATTGCTTACTGTGCCCGTAGTTTTAATCCGATTGTTGAAATTTTGGTCTTATCTTATAGTTGCGTTTGTTTAGTTTGCGTCAAGTGCAAATATGTAGTAATTTGCATGAAAATACTAATTTTTATGACGCTTAGGAGGCTTAGACATGTATTCGTCTAAAATACGTAAATTTCCTTGTAGGACCTCTGGCTTGAATCGTTCACTGTAGCCACAATTTCTTTTCGATTGTCAAAATTTTGGTCTCATCTTGTAGCTGTTAGTCTGAATTTTACGCCAAATACGAATTTGTAGTACTTTTCATAAGAATACTAATTTTTATAAGGTTCCTATTATTTTTGGGGGCAGGTTATGGACACTTTTTCCCTTTACGGCATTGCTGTGGCGTGATTTTTCAATCGATGTGCTATATTTAAGTGTTAATGAAAAGATCAGCGTCTGAATTTTCCAAAAAGTATAAATTTGTGGTATTTCGCAAAAGTTTAAGGGCGGGTTTAGTGGTTGAAAGCTAACAAAATCCCGATTTTTCACGTGTCAACTCACCAAAACTTTAAATGGCTTTTTCTCCCCTTAAACGTGCGAATTTCGCGTTTTTACGTTTTCATTTGAAGGCTTAGCCCAAACTAGTGTTGTGATGGTCGGAACATGTTTTAGGCAAAATATCTAGAATTTGCTGTTCCTAGAACACGTGCAGTTTTTGTGCAGATTTTCAGCTTTGATTGCTTACTGTGCCCGTAGTATTAATCCGATTGTTGAAATTTTGGTCTTTTCTTATAGTTGCGTTTGTTTAGTTTGCGTCAAGTGCAAATATGTAGTAATTTGCATGAAAATACTAATTTTTATGACGCTTAGGAGGCATAGACATGTATTCGTATTTAATCGTCTAAAATACGTAAATTTCCTTGTAGGACCTCTGGCTTGAATCGTTCACTGTAGCCACAATTTCTTTTCGATTGTCAAAATTTTGGTCTCATCTTGTAGCTGTTAGTCTGTTTTCTACGTCAAACACAAATTTGTAGTACTTTTCATAAGAATACTAATTTTTATAAGGTTCCTATTATTTTTGGGGGCAGGTTATGGACACTTTTTCCCTTTACGGCATTGCTGTGGCGTGATTTTTCAATCGATGTGCTATATTTAAGTGTTCATGAATAGATCAGCGTCTGAATTTTCCAAAAAGTATAGATTTGTGGTATTTCGCAAAAGTTTAAGGGCGAGTTGAGTGGTTGAAAGCCAACAAAATCCCAATTTTTCACGTGTCAACTCACCAAAACTTTAAATGGCTTTTTCTCCCCTTAAACGTGCGAATTTCGCGTTTTTACGTTTTCATTTGAAGGCTTAGCCCAAACTAGTGTTTTGATGGTCGGAACATGTTTTAGGCAAAATATCTCGAATTTGCTGTTCTTAGAACACGTGCAGTTTTTGTGCAGATTTTCAGCTTTGATTGCTTACTGTGCCCGTAGTTTTAATCCGATTGTTGAAATTTTGGTCTTATCTTATAGTTGCGTTTGTTTAGTTTGCGTCAAGTGCAAATATGTAGTAATTTGCATGAAAATACTAATTTTTATGACGCTTAGGAGGCATAGACATGTATTCGTCTAAAATACGTAAATTTCCTTGTAGGACCTCTGGCTTGAATCGTTCACTGTAGCCACAATTTCTTTTCGATTGTCAAAATTTTGGTCTCATCTTGTAGCTGTTAGTCTGTTTTTTACGTCAAATACGAATTTGTAGCACTTTTCATAAGAATACTAATTTTTATAAGGTTCCTATTATTTTTGGGGGCAGGTTATGGACACTTTTTCCCTTTAGGGCATTGCTGTGGCGTGATTTTTCAATCGATGTGCTATATTTAAGTGTTCATGAATAGATTAGCGTCTGAATTTTCCAAAAAGTATAGATTTGTGGTATTTCGCAAAAGTTTAAGGGCGGGTTTGGTGGTTGAAAGCCAACAAAATCCCAATTTTTCACGTGTCAACTCACCAAAACTTTAAATGGCTTTTTCTCCCCTTAAACGTGCGAATTTCGCGTTTTTACGTTTTCATTTGAAGGCTTAGCCCAAACTAGTGTTTTGATGGTCGGAACATGTTTTAGGCAAAATATCTCGAATTTGCTGTTCCTAGAACACGTGCAGTTTTTGTGCAGATTTTCAGCTTTGATTGCTTACTCTGCCCGTAGTTTCAATCCGATTGTTGAAATTTTGGTCTTATCTTATAGTTGCGTTTGTTTAGTTTGCGTCAAGTGCAAATATGTAGTAATTTGCATGAAAATACTAATTTTTATGACGCTTAGGAGGCATAGACATGTATTCGTCTAAAATACGTAAATTTCCTTGTAGGACCTCTGGCTTGAATCGTTCACTGTAGCCACAATTTCTTTTCGATCGTCAAAATTTTGGTCTCATCTTGTAGCTGTTAGTCTGTTTTTTACGTCAAATACAAATTTGTAGTACTTTTCATAAGAATACTAATTTTTATAAGGTTCCTATTATTTTTGGGGGCAGGTTATGGACACTTTTTCCCTTTACGGCATTGCTGTGGCGTGATTTTTCAATAGATGTGCTATATTTAAGCGTTAATGAATAGATCAGCGTCTAAATTTTCCAAAAAGTATAGATTTGTGGTATTTCGCAAAAGTTTAAGGGCGGGTTTAGTGGTTGAAAGCCAACAAAATCCCAATTTTTCACGTGTCAACTCACCAAAACTTTAAATGGCTTTTTCTCCCCTTAAACGTGCGAATTTCGCGTTTTTACGTTTTCATTTGAAGGCTTAGCCCAAACTAGTGTTTTGGTGGTCGGAACATGTTTTAGGCAAAATATCTCGAATTTGCTGTTCCTAGAACACGTGCAGTTTTTGTGCAGATTTTCAGCTTTGATTGCTTACTGTGCCCGTAGTTTTAATCCGATTGTTGAAATTTTGGTCTTATCTTATAGTTGCGTTTGTTTAGTTTGCGTCAAGTGCAAATATGTAGTAATTTGCATGAAAATACTAATTTTTATGACGCTTAGGAGGCATAGACATGTATTCGTCTAAAATACGTAAATTTCCTTGTAGGACCTCTGGCTTGAATCGTTCACTGTAGCCACAATTTCTTTTCGATTGTCAAAATTTTGGTCTCATCTTGTAGCTGTTAGTCTGTTTTTTTCGTCAAATACGAATTTGTAGTACTTTTCATAAGAATACTAATTTTTATAAGGTTCCTATTATTTTTGGGGGCAGGTTATGGACACTTTTTCCCTTTACGGCATTGCTGTGGCGTGATTTTTCAATCGATGTGCTATATTTAAGTGTTAATGAATAGATCAGCGTCTGAATTTTCCAAAAAGTATAGATTTGTGGTATTTCGCAAAAGTTTAAGGGCGGGTTTAGTGGTTGAAAGCCAACAAAATCCCAATTTTTCACGTGTCAACTCACCAAAACTTTAAATGGCTTTTTCTCCCCTTAAACGTGCGAATTTCGCGTTTTTACGTTTTCATTTGAAGGCTTAGCCCAAACTAGTGTTGTGATGGTCGGAACATGTTTTAGGCAAAATATCTAGAATTTGCTGTTCCTAGAACACGTGCAGTTTTTGTGCAGATTTTCAGCTTTGATTGCTTACTGTGCCCGTAGTATTAATCCGATTGTTGAAATTTTGGTCTTTTCTTATAGTTGCGTTTGTTTAGTTTGCGTCAAGTGCAAATATGTAGTAATTTGCATGAAAATACTAATTTTTATGACGCTTAGGAGGCATAGACATGTATTCGTATTTAATCGTCTAAAATACGTAAATTTCCTTGTAGGACCTCTGGCTTGAATCGTTCACTGTAGCCACAATTTCTTTTCGATTGTCAAAATTTTGGTCTCATCTTGTAGCTGTTAGTCTGTTTTCTACGTCAAACACAAATTTGTAGTACTTTTCATAAGAATACTAATTTTTATAAGGTTCCTATTATTTTTGGGGGCAGGTTATGGACACTTTTTCCCTTTACGGCATTGCTGTGGCGTGATTTTTCAATCGATGTGCTATATTTAAGTGTTCATGAATAGATCAGCGTCTGAATTTTCCAAAAAGTATAGATTTGTGGTATTTCGCAAAAGTTTAAGGGCGAGTTGAGTGGTTGAAAGCCAACAAAATCCCAATTTTTCACGTGTCAACTCACCAAAACTTTAAATGGCTTTTTCTCCCCTTAAACGTGCGAATTTCGCGTTTTTACGTTTTCATTTGAAGGCTTAGCCCAAACTAGTGTTTTGATGGTCGGAACATGTTTTAGGCAAAATATCTCGAATTTGCTGTTCTTAGAACACGTGCAGTTTTTGTGCAGATTTTCAGCTTTGATTGCTTACTGTGCCCGTAGTTTTAATCCGATTGTTGAAATTTTGGTCTTATCTTATAGTTGCGTTTGTTTAGTTTGCGTCAAGTGCAAATATGTAGTAATTTGCATGAAAATACTAATTTTTATGACGCTTAGGAGGCATAGACATGTATTCGTCTAAAATACGTAAATTTCCTTGTAGGACCTCTGGCTTGAATCGTTCACTGTAGCCACAATTTCTTTTCGATTGTCAAAATTTTGGTCTCATCTTGTAGCTGTTAGTCTGTTTTTTACGTCAAATACGAATTTGTAGTACTTTTCATAAGAATACTAATTTTTATAAGGTTCCTATTATTTTTGGGGGCAGGTTATGGACACTTTTTCCCTTTGCGGCATTGCTGTGGCGTGATTTTTCAATCGATGTGCTATATTTAAGTGTTAATGAATAGATCAGCGTCTGAATTTTCCAAAAAGTATAAATTTGTGGTATTCCGCAAAAGTTTAAGGGCGGGTTTGGTGGTTGAAAGCCAACAAAATCCCAATTTTTCACGTGTCAACTCACCAAAACTTTAAATGGCTTTTTCTCCCCTTAAACGTGCGAATTTCGCGTTTTTACGTTTTCATTTAAAGGCTTAGCCCAAACTAGTGTTTTGATGGTCGGAACATGTTTTAGGCAAAATATCTCGAATTTGCTGTTCCTAGAACACGTGCAGTTTTTGTGCAGATTTTCAGCTTTGATTGCTTACTCTGCCCGTAGTTTCAATCCGATTGTTGAAATTTTGGTCTTATCTTATAGTTGCGTTTGTTTAGTTTGCGTCAAGTGCAAATATGTAGTAATTTGCATGAAAATACTAATTTTTATGACGCTTAGGAGGCATAGACATGTATTCGTCTAAAATACGTAAATTTCCTTGTAGGACCTCTGGCTTGAATCGTTCACTGTAGCCACAATTTCTTTTCGATCGTCAAAATTTTGGTCTCATCTTGTAGCTGTTAGTCTGTTTTTTACGTCAAATACAAATTTGTAGTACTTTTCATAAGAATACTAATTTTTATAAGGTTCCTATTATTTTTGGGGGCAGGTTATGGACACTTTTTCCCTTTACGGCATTGCTGTGGCGTGATTTTTCAATAGATGTGCTATATTTAAGCGTTAATGAATAGATCAGCGTCTAAATTTTCCAAAAAGTATAGATTTGTGGTATTTCGCAAAAGTTTAAGGGCGGGTGTAGTGGTTGAAAGCCAACAAAATCCCAATTTTTCACGAGTCAACTCACCAAAACTTTAAATGGCTTTTTCTCCCCTTAAACGTGCGAATTTCGCGTTTTTACGTTTTCATTTGAAGGCTTAGCCCAAACTAGTGTTTTGGTGGTCGGAACATGTTTTAGGCAAAATATCTCGAATTTGCTGTTCCTAGAACACGTGCAGTTTTTGTGCAGATTTTCAGCTTTGATTGCTTACTGTGCCCGTAGTTTTAATCCGATTGTTGAAATTTTGGTCTTATCTTATAGTTGCGTTTGTTTAGTTTGCGTCAAGTGCAAATATGTAGTAATTTGCATGAAAATACTAATTTTTATGACGCTTAGGAGGCATAGACATGTATTCGTCTAAAATACGTAAATTTCCTTGTAGGACCTCTGGCTTGAATCGTTCACTGTAGCCACAATTTCTTTTCGATTGTCAAAATTTTGGTCTCATCTTGTAGCTGTTAGTCTGTTTTTTACGTCAAATACGAATTTGTAGTACTTTTCATAAGAATACTAATTTTTATAAGGTTCCTATTATTTTTGGGGGCAGGTTATGGACACTTTTTCCCTTTACGGCATTGCTGTGGCGTGATTTTTCAATCGATGTGCTATATTTAAGTGTTAATGAATAGATCAGCGTCTGAATTTTCCAAAAAGTATAGATTTGTGGTATTTCGCAAAAGTTTAAGGGCGGGTTTAGTGGTTGAAAGCCAACAAAATCCCAATTTTTCACGTGTCAACTCACCAAAACTTTAAATGGCTTTTTCTCCCCTTAAACGTGCGAATTTCGCGTTTTTACGTTTTCATTTGAAGGCTTAGCCCAAACTAGTGTTGTGATGGTCGGAACATGTTTTAGGCAAAATATCTAGAATTTGCTGTTCCTAGAGCACGTGCAGTTTTTGTGCAGATTTTCAGCTTTGATTGCTTACTGTGCCCGTAGTATTAATCCGATTGTTGAAATGTTGGTCTTTTCTTATAGTTGCGTTTGTTTAGTTTGCGTCAAGTGCAAATATGTAGTAATTTGCATGAAAATACTAATTTTTATGACGCTTAGGAGGCATAGACATGTATTCGTATTTAATCGTCTAAAATACGTAAATTTCCTTGTAGGACCTCTGGCTTGAATCGTTCACTGTAGCCACAATTTCTTTTCGATTGTCAAAATTTTGGTCTCATCTTGTAGCTGTTAGTCTGTTTTCTACGTCAAACACAAATTTGTAGTACTTTTCATAAGAATACTAATTTTTATAAGGTTCCTATTATTTTTGGGGGCAGGTTATGGACACTTTTTCCCTTTGCGGCATTGCTGTGGCGTGATTTTTCAATCGATGTGCTATATTTAAGTGTTAATGAATAGATCAGCGTCTGAATTTTCCAAAAAGTATAAATTTGTGGTATTTCGCGAAAGTTTAAGGGCGGGTTTAGTGGTTGAAAGCCAACAAAATCCCAATTTTTCACGTGTCAACTCACCAAAACTTTAAATGGCTTTTTCTCCCCTTAAATGTGCGAATTTCGCGTTTTTACGTTTTCATTTGAAGGCTTAGCCCAAACTAGTGTTTTGATGGTCGGAACATGTTTTAGGCAAAATATCTCGAATTTGCTGTTCCTAGAACACGTGCAGTTTTTGTGCAGATTTTCAGCTTTGATTGCTTACTGTGCCCGTAGTTTTAATCCGATTGTTGAAATTTTGGTCTTATCTTATAGTTGCGTTTGTTTAGTTTGCGTCAAGTGCAAATATGTAGTAATTTGCATGAAAATACTAATTTTTATGACGCTTAGGAGGCATAGACATGTATTCGTCTAAAATACGTAAATTTCCTTGTAGGACCTCTGGCTTGAATCGTTCACTGTAGCCACAATTTCTTTTCGATTGTCAAAATTTTGGTCTCATCTTGTAGCTGTTAGTCTGTTTTTTTCGTCAAATACGAATTTGTAGTACTTTTCATAAGAATACTAATTTTTATATGGTTCCTATTATTTTTGGGGGCAGGTTATGGACACTTTTTCCCTTTACGGCATTGCTGTGGCGTGATTTTTCAATCGATGTGCTATATTTAAGTGTTAATGAAAAGATCAGCGTCTGAATTTTCCAAAAAGTATAAATTTGTGGTATTTCGCAAAAGTTTAAGGGCGGGTTTAGTGGTTGAAAGCCAACAAAATCCCAATTTTTCACGTGTCAACTCACCAAAACTTTAAATGGCTTTTTCTCCCCTTAAACGTGCGAATTTCGCGTTTTTACGTTTTCATTTGAAGGCTTAGCCCAAACTAGTGTTGTGATGGTCGGAACATGTTTTAGGCAAAATATCTAGAATTTGCTGTTCCTAGAGCACGTGCAGTTTTTGTGCAGATTTTCAGCTTTGATTGCTTACTGTGCCCGTAGTATTAATCCGATTGTTGAAATTTTGGTCTTATCTTATAGTTGCGTTTGTTTAGTTTGCGTCAAGTGCAAATATGTAGTAATTTGCATGAAAATACTAATTTTTATGACGCTTAGGAGGCATAGACATGTATTCGTATTTAATCGTCTAAAATACGTAAATTTCCTTGTAGGACCTCTGGCTTGAATCGTTCACTGTAGCCACAATTTCTTTTCGATTGTCAAAATTTTGGTCTCATCTTGTAGCTGTTAGTCTGTTTTCTACGTCAAACACAAATTTGTAGTACTTTTCATAAGAATACTAATTTTTATAAGGTTCCTATTATTTTTGGGGGCAGGTTATGGACACTTTTTCCCTTTACGGCATTGCTGTGGCGTGATTTTTCAATCGATGTGCTATATTTAAGTGTTCATGAATAGATCAGCGTCTGAATTTTCCAAAAAGTATAGATTTGTGGTATTTCGCAAAAGTTTAAAGGCGGGTTTAGTGGTTGAAAGCCAACAAAATCCCAATTTTTCACGTGTCAACTCACCAAAACTTTAAATGGCTTTTTCTCCCCTTAAACGTGCGAATTTCGCGTTTTTACGTTTTCATTTGAAGGCTTAGCCCAAACTAGTGTTTTGATGGTCGGAACATGTTTTAGGCAAAACATCTCGAATTTGCTGTTCCTAGAACACGTGCAGTTTTTGTGCAGATTTTCAGCTTTGATTGCTTACTGTGCCCGTAGTTTTAATCCGATTGTTGAAATTTTGGTCTTATCTTATAGTTGCGTTTGTTTAGTTTGCGTCAAGTGCAAATATGTAGTAATTTGCATGAAAATACTAATTTTTATGACGCTTAGGAGGCATAGACATGTATTCGTCTAAAATACGTAAATTTCCTTGTAGTACCTCTGGCTTGAATCGTTCACTGTAGCCACAATTTCTTTTCGATTGTCAAAATTTTGGTCTCATCTTGTAGCTGTTAGTCAGTTTTTTACGTCAAATACGAATTTGTAGTACTTTTCATAAGAATACTAATTTTTATAAGGTTCCTATTATTTTTGGGGGCAGGTTATGGACACTTTTTCCCTTTGCGGCATTGCTGTGGCGTGATTTTTCAATCGATGTGCTATATTTAAGTGTTAATGAATAGATCAGCGTCTGAATTTTCCAAAAAGTATAAATTTGTGGTATTCCGCAAAAGTTTAAGGGCGGGTTTGGTGGTTGAAAGCCAACAAAATCCCAATTTTTCACGTGTCAACTCACCAAAACTTTAAATGGCTTTTTCTCCCCTTAAACGTGCGAATTTCGCGTTTTTACGTTTTCATTTAAAGGCTTAGCCCAAACTAGTGTTTTGATGGTCGGAACATGTTTTAGGCAAAGTATCTCGAATTTGCTGTTCCTAGAACACGTGCAGTTTTTGTGCAGATTTTCAGCTTTGATTGCTTACTGTGCCCGTAGTATTAATCCGATTGTTGAAATTTTGGTCTTTTCTTATAGTTGCGTTTGTTTAGTTTGCGTCAAGTGCAAATATGTAGTAATTTGCATGAAAATACTAATTTTTATGACGCTTAGGAGGCATAGACATGTATTCGTCTAAAATACGTAAATTTCCTTGTAGGACCTCTGGCTTGAATCGTTCACTGTAGCCACAATTTCTTTTCGATTGTCAAAATTTTGGTCTCATCTTGTAGCTGTTAGTCTGTTTTTTACGTCAAATACGAATTTGTAGTACTTTTCATAAGAATACTAATTTTTATAAGGTTCCTATTATTTTTGGGGGCAGGTTATGGACACTTTTTCCCTTTACGGCATTGCTGTGGCGTGATTTTTCAATCGATGTGCTATATTTAAGTGTTAATGAAAAGATCAGCGTCTGAATTTTCCAAAAAGTATAGATTTGTGGTATTTCGCAAAAGTTTAAGGGCGGGTTTAGTGGTTGAAAGCCAACAAAATCCCAATTTTTCACGTGTCAACTCACCAAAACTTTAAATGGCTTTTTCTCCCCTTAAACGTGCGAATTTCGCGTTTTTACGTTTTCATTTGAAGGCTCAGCCCAAACTAGTGTTTTGATGGTCGGAACATGTTTTAGGCAAAATATCTAGAATTTGCTGTTCCTAGAACACGTGCAGTTTTTGTGCAGATTTTCAGCTTTGATTGCTTACTGTGCCCGTAGTATTAATCCGATTGTTGAAATTTTGGTCTTATCTTATAGTTGCGTTTGTTTAGTTTGCGTCAAGTGCAAATATGTAGTAATTTGCATGAAAATACTAATTTTTATGACGCTTAGGAGGCATAGACATGTATTCGTATTTAATCGTCTAAAATACGTAAATTTCCTTGTAGGACCTCTGGCTTGAATCGTTCACTGTAGCCACAATTTCTTTTCGATTGTCAAAATTTTGGTCTCATCTTGTAGCTGTTAGTCTGTTTTCTACGTCAAACACAAATTTGTAGTACTTTTCATAAGAATACTAATTTTTATAAGGTTCCTATTATTTTTGGGGGCAGGTTATGGACACTTTTTCCCTTTACGGCATTGCTGTGGCGTGATTTTTCAATCGATGTGCTATATTTAAGTGTTCATGAATAGATCAGCGTCTGAATTTTCCAAAAAGTATAGGTTTGTGGTATTTCGCAAAAGTTTAAGGGCGGGTTTAGTGGTTGAAAGCCAACAAAATCCCAATTTTTCACGTGTCAACTCACCAAAACTTTAAATGGCTTTTTCTCCCCTTAAACGTGCGAATTTCGCGTTTTTACGTTTTCATTTGAAGGCTTAGCCCAAACTAGTGTTTTGATGGTCGGAACATGTTTGAGGCAAAATATCTCGAATTTGCTGTTCCTAGAACACGTGCAGTTTTTGTGCAGATTTTCAGCTTTGATTGCTTATTGTGCCCGTAGTTTTAATCCGATTGTTGAAATTTTGGTCTTTTCTTATAGTTGCGTTTGTTTAGTTTGCGTCAAGTGCAAATATGTAGTAATTTGCATGAAAATACTAATTTTTATGACGCTTAGGAGGCATAGACATGTATTCGTCTAAAATACGTAAATTTCCTTGTAGGACCTCTGGCTTGAGTCGTTCACTGTAGCCACAATTTCTTTTCGATTGTCAAAATTTTGGTCTCATCTTGTAGCTGTTAGTCTGTTTTTTACGTCAAATACAAATTTGTAGTACTTTTCATAAGAATACTAATTTTTATAAGGTTCCTATTATTTTTGGGGGCAGGTTATGGACACTTTTTCCCTTTACGGCATTGCTGTGGCGTGATTTTTCAATCGATGTGCTATATTTAAGTGTTAATGAATAGATCAGCGTCTGAATTTTCCAAAAAGTATAAATTTGTGGTATTTCGCAAAAGTTTAAGGGCGGGTTTAGTGGTTGAAAGCCAACAAAATCCCAATTTTTCACGTGTCAACTCACCAAAACTTTAAATGATTTGTTCTCCCCTTAACTGTGCGAATTTCGCGTTTTTACGTTTTCATTTGAAGGCTTAGCCCAAACTAGTGTTTTGATGGTCGGAACATGTTTTAGGCAAAATATCTCGAATTTGCTGTTCCTAGAACACGTGCAGTTTTTGTGCAGATTTTCAGCTATGATTGCTTACTGTGCCCGTAGTTTTAATCCGATTGTTGAAATTTTGGTCTTATCTTATAGTTGCGTTTGTTTAGTTTGCGTCAAGTGCAAATATGTAGTAATTTGCATGAAAATACTAATTTTTATGACGCTTAGGAGGCATAGACATGTATTCGTCTAAAATACGTAAATTTCCTTGTAGGACCTCTGGCTTGAATCGTTCACTGTAGCCACAATTTCTTTTCGATTGTCAAAATTTTGGTCTCATCTTGTAGCTGTTAGTCTGTTTTTTACGTCAAATACGAATTTGTAGTACTTTTCATAAGAATACTAATTTTTATAAGGTTCCTATTATTTTTGGGGGCAGGTTATGGACACTTTTTCCCTTTACGGCATTGCTGTGGCGTGATTTTTCAATCGATGTGCTATATTTAAGTGTTAATGAAAAGATCAGCGTCTGAATTTTCCAAAAAGTATAGATTTGTGGTATTTCGCAAAAGTTTAAGGGCGGGTTTAGTGGTTGAAAGCCAACAAAATCCCAATTTTTCACGTGTCAACTCACCAAAACTTTAAATGGCTTTTTCTCCCCTTAAACGTGCGAATTTCGCGTTTTTACGTTTTCATTTGAAGGCTTAGCCCAAACTAGTGTTTTGATGGTCGGAACATGTTTTAGGCAAAACATCTCGAATTTGCTGTTCCTAGAACACGTGCAGTTTTTGTGCAGATTTTCAGCTTTGATTGCTTACTGTGCCCGTAGTTTTAATCCGATTGTTGAAATTTTGGTCTTATCTTATAGTTGCGTTTGTTTAGTTTGCGTCAAGTGCAAATATGTAGTAATTTGCATGAAAATACTAATTTTTATGACGCTTAGGAGGCATAGACATGTATTCGTCTATAATACGTAAATTTCCTTGTAGGACCTCTGGCTTGAATCGTTCACTGTAGCCACAAATTCTTTTCGATTGTCAAAATTTTGGTCTCATCTTGTAGCTGTTAGTCTGTTTTTTACGTCAAATACGAATTTGTAGTACTTTTCATAAGAATACTAATTTTTATAAGGTTCCTATTATTTTTGGGGTAGGTTATGGACACTTTTTCCCTTTACGGCATTGCTGTGGCGTGATTTTTCAATCGATGTGCTATATTTAAGTGTTAATGAATAGATCAGCGTCTGAATTTTCCAAAAAGTAAAAATTTGTGGTATTCCGCAAAAGTTTAAGGGCGGGTTTGGTGGTTGAAAGCCAACAAAATCCCAATTTTTCACGTGTCAACTCACCAAAACTTTAAATGGCTTTTTCTCCCCTTAAACGTGCGAATTTCGCGTTTTAACGTTTTCATTTGAAGGCTTAGCCCAAACTAGTGTTTTGATGGTCGGAACATGTTTTAGGCAAAATATCTCGAATTTGCTGTTCCTAGAACACGTGCAGTTTTTGTGCAGATTTTCAGCTTTAATTGCTTACTGTGCCCGTAGTATTAATCCGATTGTTGAAATTTTGGTCTTTTCTTATAGTTGCGTTTGTTTAGTTTGCGTCAAGTGCAAATATGTAGTAATTTGCATGAAAATACTAATTTTTATGACGCTTAGGAGGCATAGACATGTATTCGTCTAAAATACGTAAATTTCCTTGTAGGACCTCTGGCTTGAATCGTTCACTGTAGCCACAATTTCTTTTCGATTGTCAAAATTTTGGTCTCATCTTGTAGCTGTTAGTCTGTTTTTAACGTCAAATACAAATTTGTAGTACTTTTCATAAGAATACTAGTTTTTATAAGGTTCCTATTATTTTTGGGGGCAGGTTATGGACACTTTTTCCCTTTACGGCATTGCTGTGGCGTGATTTTTCAATCGATGTGCTATATTTAAGTGTTCATGAATAGATCAGCGTCTGAATTTTCCAAAAAGTATAGATTTGTGGTATTTCGCAAAAGTTTAAGGGCGGGTTTAGTGGTTGAAAGCCATAAATCCCAATTTTTCACGTGTCAACTCACCAAAACTTTAAATGGCTTTTTCTCCCCTTAAACGTGCGAATTTCGCGTTTTTACGTTTTCATTTGAAGGCTTAGCCCAAACTAGTGTTTTGATGGTCGGAACATGTTTTAGGCAAAATATCTCGAATTTGCTGTTCCTAGAACACGTGCAGTTTTTGTGCAGATTTTCAGCTTTGATTGCTTACTGTGCCCGTAGTATTAATCCGATTGTTGAAATTTTACTCTTTTCTTATAGTTGCGTTTGTTTAGTTTGCGTCAAGTGCAAATATGTAGTAATTTGCATGAAAATACTAATTTTTATGACGCTTAGGAGGCATAGACATGTATTCGTATTTAATCGTCTAAAATACGTAAATTTCCTTGTAGGACCTCTGGCTTGAATCGTTCACTGTAGCCACAATTTCTTTTCGATTGTCAAAATTTTGGTCTCATCTTGTAGCTGTTAGTCTGTTTTCTACGTCAAACACAAATTTGTAGTACTTTTCATAAGAATACTAATTTTTATAAGGTTCCTATTATTTTTGGGGGCAGGTTATGGACACTTTTTCCCTTTACGGCATTGCTGTGGCGTGATTTTTCAATCGATGTGCTATATTTAAGTGTTCATGAATAGATCAGCGTCTGAATTTTCCAAAAAGTATAGATTTGTGGTATTTCGCAAAGTTTAAGGGCGGGCTTAGTGGTTGAAAGCCAACAAAATCCCAATTTTCACGTGTCAACTCACCAAAACTTTAAATGGCTTTTTCTCCCCTTAAACGTGCGAATTTCGCGTTTTTACGTTTTCATTTGAAGGCTTAGCCCAAACTAGTGTTTTGATGGTCGGAACATGTTTTAGGCAAAATATCTCGAATTTGCTGTTCCTAGAACACGTGCAGTTTTTGTGCAGATTTTCAGCTTTGATTGCTTACTGTGCCCGTAGTTTTAATCCGATTGTTGAAATTTTGGTCTTATCTTATAGTTGCGTTTGTTTAGTTTGCGTCAAGTGCAAATATGTAGTAATTTGCATGAAAATACTAATTTTTATGACGCTTAGGAGGCATAGACATGTATTCGTCTAAAATACGTAAATTTCCTTGTAGGACCTCTGGCTTGAATCGTTCACTGTAGCCACAATTTCTTTTCGATTGTCAAAATTTTGGTCTCATCTTGTAGCTGTTAGTCTGTTTTTTACGTCAAATACGAATTTGTAGTACTTTTCATAAGAATACTAATTTTTATAAGGTTCCTATTATTTTTGGGGGCAGGTTATGGACACTTTTTCCCTTTACGGCATTGCTGTGGCGTGATTTTTCAATCGATGTGCTATATTTAAGTGTTCATGAATAGATCAGCGTCTGAATTTTCTAAAAAGTATAAATTTGTGGTATTCCGCAAAAGTTCAAGGGCGGGTTTGGTGGTTGAAAGCCAACAAAATCCCAATTTTTCACGTGTCAACTCACCAAAACTTTAAATGGCTTTTTCTCCCCTTAAACGTGCGAATTTCGCGTTTTTACGTTTTCATTTGAAGGCTTAGCCCAAACTAGTGTTTTGATGGTCGGAACATGTTTTAGGCAAAATATCTCGAATTTGCTGTTCCTAGAACACGTGCAGTTTTTGTGCAGATTTTCAGCTTTGATTGCTTACTGTGCCCGTAGTATTAATCCGATTGTTGAAATTTTGGTCTTATCTTATAGTTGCGTTTGTTTAGTTTGCGTCAAGTGCAAATATGTAGTAATTTGCATGAAAATACTAATTTTTATGACGCTTAGGAGGCATAGACATGTATTCGTCTAAAATACGTAAATTTCCTTGTAGGACCTCTGGCTTGAATCGTTCACTGTAGCCACAATTTCTTTTCGATTGTCAAAATTTTGGTCTCATCTTGTAGCTGTTAGTCTGTTTTTAACGTCAAATACAAATTTGTAGTACTTTTCATAAGAATACTAATTTTTATAAGGTTCCTATTATTTTTGGGGGCAGGTTATGGACACTTTTTCCCTTTACGGCATTGCTGTGGCGTGATTTTTCAATCGATGTGCTATATTTAAGTGTTAATGAATAGATCAGCGTTTGAATTTTCCAAAAATATTGATTTGTGGTATTTCGCCAAAGTTTAAGGGCGGGTTTAGTGGTTGAAAGCCAACAAAATCCCAATTTTTCACGTGTCAACTCACCAAAACTTTAAATGGCTTTTTCTCCCCTTAAACGTGTGAATTTCGCGTTTTTACGTTTTCATTTGAAGGCTTAGCCCAAACTAGTGTTGTGATGGTCGGAACATGTTTTAGGCAAAATATCTCGAATTTGCTGTTCCTAGAACACGTGCAGTTTTATGCATATTTTCAGCTTTGATTGCTTACTGTGCTCGTAGTTTCAATCCGATTGTTGAAATTTTGGTCTTATCTTATAGTTGCGTTTGTTTAGTTTGCGTCAAGTGCAAATATGTAGTAATTTGCATGAAAATACTAATTTTTATGACGCTTAGGAGGCATAGACATGTATTCGTCTAAAATACGTAAATTTCCTTGTAGGACCTCTGGCTTGAATCGTTCACTGTAGCCACAATTTCTTTTCGATTGTCAAAATTTTGGTCTCACCTTGTAGCTGTTAGTCTGTTTTCTACGTCAAATACAAATTTGTAGTACTTTTCATAAGAATACTAATTTTTATAAGGTTCCTATTATTTTTGGGGGCAGGTTATGGACACTTTTTCCCTTTACGGCATTGCTGTGGCGTGATTTTTCAATCGATGTGCTATGTTTAAGTGTTCATGAATAGATCAGCGTCTGAATTTTCCAAAAAGTATAGATTTGTGGTATTTCGCAAAAGTTTAAGGGCGGGTTTAGTGTTTGAAAGCCAACAAAATCCCAATTTTTCACGTGTCAACTCACCAAAACTTTAAATGGCTTTTTCTCCCCTTAAACGTGCGAATTTCGCGTTTTTACGTTTTCATTTGAAGGCTTAGCCCAAACTAGTGTTTTGATGGTCGGAACATGTTTTAGGCAAAATATCTCGAATTTGCTGTTCCTAGAACACGTGCAGTTTTTGTGCAGATTTTCAGCTTTGATTGCTTACTGTGCCCGTAGTTTTAGTCCGATTGTTGAAATTTTGGTCTTATCTTATAGTTGCGTTTGTTTAGTTTGCGTCAAGTGCAAATATGTAGTAATTTGCATGAAAATACTAATTTTTATGACGCTTAGGAGGCATAGACATGTATTCGTCTAAAATACGTAAATTTCCTTGTAGGACCTCTGGCTTGAATCGTTCACTGTAGCCACAATTTCTTTTCGATTGTCAAAATTTTGGTCTCATCTTGTAGCTGTTAGTCTGTTTTTTACGTCAAATACAAATTTGTAGTACTTTTCATAAGAATACTAATTTTTATAAGGTTCCTATTATTTTTGGGGGCAGGTTATGGACACTTCTTCCCTTTACGGCATTGCTGTGGCGTGATTTTTCAATCGATGTGCTATATTTAAGTGTTAATGAATAGATCAGCGTCTGAATTTTCCAAAAAGTATAGATTTGTGGTATTTCGCAAAAGTTTAAGGGCGGGTTTGGTGGTTGAAAGCCAACAAAATCCCAATTTTTCACGTGTCAACTCACCAAAACTTTAAATGGCTTTTTCTCCCCTTAAACGTGCGAGTTTCGCGTTTTTACGTTTTCATTTGAAGGCTTAGCGCAAACTAGTGTTTTGATGGTCGGAACATGTTTTAGGCAAAATATCTCGAATTTGCTGTTCCTAGAACACGTGCAGTTTTTGTGCAGATTTTCAGCTTTGATTGCTTACTGTGCCCGTAGTTTTAATCCGATTGTTGAAATTTTGGTCTTATCTTATAGTTGCGTTTGTTTAGTTTGCGTCAAGTGCAAATATGTAGTAATTTGCATGAAAATACTAATTTTTATGACGCTTAGGAGGCAGAGACATGTATTCGTCTAAAATACGTAAATTTCCTTGTAGGACCTCTGGCTTGAATCTTTCACTGTAGCCACAATTTCTTTTCGATTGTCAAAATTTTGGTCTCATCTTGTAGCCGTTAGTCTGTTTTTTACGTCAAATACGAATTTGTAGTACTTTTCATAAGAATACTAATTTTTATAAGGTTCCTATTATTTTTGGGGGCAGGTTATGGACACTTTTTCCCTTTACGGCATTGCTGTGGCGTGATTTTTCAATCGATGTGCTATATTTAAGTGTTCATGAATAGATCAGCGTCTGAATTTTCCAAAAAGTATAGATTTGTGGTATTTCGCAAAAGTTTAAGGGCGGGTTTAGTGGTTGAAAGCCAACAAAATCCCAATTTTTCACGTGTCAACTCACCAAAACTTTAAATGGCTTTTTCTCCCCTTAAACGTGCGAATTTCGCGTTTTAACGTTTTCATTTGAAGGCTTAGCCCAAACTAGTGTTTTGATGGTCGGAACATGTTTTAGGCAAAATATCTCGAATTTGCTGTTCCTAGAACACGTGCAGTTTTTGTGCAGATTTTCAGCTTTGATTGCTTACTGTGCCCGTAGTTTTAATCCGATTGTTGAAATTTTGGTCTTATCTTATAGTTGCGTTTGTTTAGTTTGCGTCAAGTGCAAATATGTAGTAATTTGCATGAAAATACTAATTTTTATGACGCTTAGGAGGCATAGACATGTATTCGTCTAAAATACGTAAATTTCCTTGTAGGACCTCTGGCTTGAATCGTTCACTGTAGCCACAATTTCTTTTCGATTGTCAAAATTTTGGTCTCATCTTGTAGCTGTTAGTCTGTTTTTTACGTCAAATACGAATTTGTAGTACTTTTCATAAGAATACTAATTTTTATAAGGTTCCTATTATTTTTGGGGGCAGGTTATGGACACTTTTTCCCTTTACGGCATTGCTGTGGCGTGATTTTTCAATCGATGTGCTATATTTAAGTGTTAATGAATAGATCAGCGTCTGAATTTTCCAAAAAGTATAAATTTGTGGTATTCCGCAAAAGTTCAAGGGCGGGTTTGGTGGTTGAAAGCCAACAAAATCCCAATTTTTCACGTGTCAACTCACCAAAACTTTAAATGGCTTTTTCTCCCCTTAAACGTGCGAATTTTGCGTTTTTACGTTTTCATTTGAAGGCTTAGCCCAAACTAGTGTTTTGATGGTCGGAACATGTTTTAGGCAAAATATCTCGAATTTGCTGTTCCTAGAACACGTGCAGTTTTGTGCAGATTTTCAGCTTTGATTGCTTACTGTGCCCGTAGTATTAATCCGATTGTTGAAATTTTGGTCTTATCTTATAGTTGCGTTTGTTTAGTTTGCGTCAAGTGCAAATATGTAGTAATTTGCATGAAAATACTAATTTTTATGACGCTTAGGAGGCATAGACATGTATTCGTCTAAAATACGTAAATTTCCTTGTAGGACCTCTGGCTTGAATCGTTCACTGTAGCCACAATTTCTTTTCGATTGTCAAAATTTTGGTCTCACCTTGTAGCTGTTAGTCTGTTTTCTACGTCAAATAGAAATTTGTAGTACTTTTCATAAGAATACTAATTTTTATAAGTTCCTATTATTTTTGGGGGCAGGTTATGGACACTTTTTCCCTTTAGGGCATTGCTGTGGCGTGATTTTTCAATCGATGTGCTATGTTTAAGTGTTAATGAATAGATCAGCGTCTGAATTTTCCAAAAAGTATAGATTTGTGGTATTTCGCAAAAGTTTAAGGGCGGGTTTAGTGTTTGAAAGCCAACAAAATCCCAATTTTTCACGTGTCAACTCACCAAAACTTTAAATGGCTTTTTCTCCCCTTAAACGTGCGAATTTCGCGTTTTTACGTTTTCATTTGAAGGCTTAGCCCAAACTAGTGTTTTGATGGTCGGAACATGTTTGAGGCAAAATATCTCGAATTTGCTGTTCCTAGAACACGTGCAGTTTTTGTGCAGATTTTCAGTTTTGATTGCTTACTGTGCCCGTAGTTTTAGTCCGATTGTTGAAATTTTGGTCTTATCTTATAGTTGCGTTTGTTTAGTTTGCGTCAAGTGCAAATATGTAGTAATTTGCATGAAAATACTAATTTTTATGACGCTTAGGAGGCATAGACATGTATTCGTCTAAAATACGTAAATTTCCTTGTAGGACCTCTGGCTTGAATCGTTCACTGTAGCCACAATTTCTTTTCGATTGTCAAAATTTTGGTCTCATCTTGTAGCTGTTAGTCTGTTTTTTACGTCAAATACAAATTTGTAGTACTTTTCATAAGAATACTAATTTTTATAAGGTTCCTATTATTTTTGGGGGCAGGTTATGGACACTTCTTCCCTTTACGGCATTGCTGTGGCGTGATTTTTGAATCGATGTGCTATATTTAAGTGTTAATGAATAGATCAGCGTCTGAATTTTCCAAAAAGTATAGATTTGTGGTATTTCGCAAAAGTTTAAGGGCGGGTTTGGTGGTTGAAAGCCAACAAAATCCCAATTTTTCACGTGTCAACTCACCAAAACTTTAAATGGCTTTTTCTCCCCTTAAACGTGCGAATTTCGCGTTTTTACGTTTTCATTTGAAGGCTTAGCGCAAACTAGTGTTTTGATGGTCGGAACATGTTTTAGGCAAAATATCTCGAATTTGCTGTTCCTAGAACACGTGCAGTTTTTGTGCAGATTTTCAGCTTTGATTGCTTACTGTGCCCGTAGTTTTAATCCGATTGTTGAAATTTTGGTCTTATCTTATAGTTGCGTTTGTTTAGTTTGCGTCAAGTGCAAATATGTAGTAATTTGCATGAAAATACTAATTTTTATGACGCTTAGGAGACATAGACATGTATTCGTCTAAAATACGTAAATTTCCTTGTAGGACCTCTGGCTTGAATCTTTCACTGTAGCCACAATTTCTTTTCGATTGTCAAAATTTTGGTCTCATCTTGTAGCCGTTAGTCTGTTTTTTACGTCAAATACGAATTTGTAGTACTTTTCATAAGAATACTAATTTTTATAAGGTTCCTATTATTTTTGGGGGCAGGTTATGGACACTTTTTCCCTTTATGGCATTGCTGTGGCGTGATTTTTCAATCGATGTGCTATATTTAAGTGTTAATGAATAAATCAGCGTCTGAATTTTCCAAAAAGTATAGATTTGTGGTATTTCGCAAAAGTTTAAGGGCGGGTTTAGTGGTTGAAAGCCAACAAAATCCCAATTTTTCACGTGTCAACTCACCAAAACTTTAAATGGCTTTTTCTCCCCTTAAACGTGCGAATTTCGCATTTTTACGTTTTCATTTGAAGGCTTAGCCCAAACTAGTGTTTTGATGGTCGGAACATGTTTTAGGCAAAATATCTCGAATTTGCTGTTCCTAGAACACGTGCAGTTTTTGTGCAGATTTTCAGCTTTGATTGCTTACTGTGCCCGTAGTTTTAATCCGATTGTTGAAATTTTGGTCTTATCTTATAGTTGCGTTTGTTTAGATTGCGTCAAGTGCAAATATGTAGTAATTTGCATGAAAATACTAATTTTTGATGACGCTTAGGAGGCATAGACATGTATTCGTCTAAAATACGTAAATTTCCTTGTAGGACCTCTTGCTTGAATCGTTCACTGTAGCCACAATTTCTTTTCGATTGTCAAAATTTTGGTCTCATCTTGTAGCTGTTAGTCTGTTTTTTACGTCAAATACAAATTTGTAGTACTTTTCATAAGAATACTAATTTTTATAAGGTTCCTATTATTTTTGGGGGCAGGTTATGGACACTTTTTCCCTTTACGGCATTGCTGTGGCGTGATTTTTCAATCGATGTGCTATATTTAAGTGTTCATGAATAGATCAGCGTCTGAATTTTCCAAAAAGTATAGATTTGTGGTATTTCGCAAAAGTTTAAGGGCGGGTTTAGTGGTTGAAAGCCAACAAAATCCCAATTTTTCACGTGTCAACTCACCAAAACTTTAAATGGCTTTTTCTCCCCTTAAACGTGCGAATTTCGCGTTTTTACGTTTTCATTTGAAGGCTTAGCCCAAACTAGTGTTTTGATGGTCGGAACATGTTTTAGGCAAAATATCTCGAATTTGCTGTTCCTAGAACACGTGCAGTTTTTGTGCAGATTTTCAGCTTTGATTGCTTACTGTGCCCGTAGTTTTAATCCGATTGTTGAAATTCTGGTCTTATCTTATAGTTGCGTTTGTTTAGTTTGCGTCAAGTGCAAATATGTAGTAATTTGCATGAAAATACTAATTTTTATGACGCTTAGGAGGCATAGACATGTATTCGTCTAAAATACGTAAATTTCCTTGTAGGACCTCTGGCTTGAATCGTTCACTGTAGCCACAATTTCTTTTCGATTGTCAAAATTTTGGTCTCATCTTGTAGCTGTTAGTCTGTTTTTTACGTCAAATACAAATTTGTAGTACTTTTCATAAGAATACTAATTTTTATAAGGTTCCTATTATTTTTGGGGGCAGGTTATGGACACTTTTTCCCTTTACGGCATTGCTGTGGCGTGATTTTTCAATCGATGTGCTATATTTAAGTGTTAATGAATAGATCAGCGTCTGAATTTTCCAAAAAGTATAGATTTGTGGTATTTCGCAAAAGTTTAAGGGCGGGTTTAGTGGTTGAAAGCCAACAAAATCCCAATTTTTCACGTGTCAACTCACCAAAACTTTAAATGGCTTTTTCTCCCCTTAAACGTGCGAATTTCGCGTTTTTACGTTTTCATTTGAAGGCTTAGCCCAAACTAGTGTTTTGATGGTCGGAACATGTTTGAGGCAAAATATCTCGAATTTGCTGTTCCTAGAACACGTGCAGTTTTTGTGCAGATTTTCAGCTTTGATTGCTTACTGTGCCCGTAGTTTTAATCCGATTGTTGAAATTTTGGTCTTATCTTATAGTTGCGTTTGTTTCGTTCGCGTCAAGTGCAAATATGTAGTAATTTGCATGAAAATACTAATTTTTATGACGCTTAGGAGGCATAGACATGTATTCGTCTAAAATACGTAAATTTCCTTGTAGGACCTCTGGCTTGAATCGTTCACTGTAGCCACAATTTCTTTTCGATTGTCAAAATTTTGGTCTCATCTTGTAGCTGTTAGTCTGTTTTTTACGTCAAATACAAATTTGTAGTACTTTTCATAAGAATACTAATTTTTATAAGGTTCCTATTATTTTTGGGGGCAGGTTATGGACACTTTTTCCCTTTACGGCATTGCTGTGGCGTGATTTTTCAATCGATGTGCTATATTTAAGTGTTCATGAATAGATCAGCGTCTGAATTTTCCAAAAAGTATAGATTTGTGGTATTTTGCAAAAGTTTAAGGGCGGGTTTAGTGGTTGAAAGCCAACAAAATCCCAATTTTTCACGTGTCAACTCACCAAAACTTTAAATGGCTTTTTCTCCCCTTAAACGTGCGAATTTCGCGTTTTTACGTTTTCATTTGAAGGCTTAGCCCAAACTAGTGTTTTGATGGTCGGAACATGTTTTAGGCAAAATATCTCGAATTTGCTGTTCCTAGAACACGTGCAGTTTTTGTGCAGATTTTCAGCTTTGATTACTTACTGTGCCCGTAGTTTTAATCCGATTGTTGAAATTTTGGTCTTATCTTATAGTTGCGTTTGTTTAGATTGCGTCAAGTGCAAAAATGTAGTAATTTGCATGAAAATACTAATTTTTGATGACGCTTAGGAGACATAGACATGTATTCGTCTAAAATACGTAAATTTCCTTGTGGAACCTCTGGCTTGAATCGTTCACTGTAGCCACAATTTCTTTTCGATTGTCAAAATTTTGGTCTCATCTTGTAGCTGTTAGTCTGTTTTTTACGTCAAATACAAATTTGTAGTACTTTTCATAAGAATACTAATTTTTATAAGGTTCCTATTATTTTTTGGGGGAAGGTTATGGACACTTTTTCCCTTTACGGCATTGCTGTGGCGTGATTTTTCAATCGATGTGCTATATTTAAGTGTTAATGAATAGATCAGCGTCTGAATTTTCCAAAAAGTATAGATTTGTGGTATTTCGCAAAAGTTTAAGGGCGGGTTTAGTGGTTGAAAGCCAACAAAATCCCAATTTTTCACGTGTCAACTCACCAAAACTTTAAATGGCTTTTTCTCCCCTTAAACGTGCGAATTTCGCGTTTTTACGTTTTCATTTGAAGGCTTAGCCCAAACTAGTGTTTTGATGGTCGGAACATGTTTTAGGCAAAATATCTCGAATTTGCTGTTCCTAGAACACGTGCAGTTTTTGTGCAGATTTTCAGCTTTGATTGCTTACTGTGCCTGTAGTTTTAATCCGATTGTTGAAATTTTGAACTTATCTTATAGTTGCGTTTGTTTAGTTTGCGTCAAGTGCAAATATGTAGTAATTTGCATGAAAATACTAATTTTTATGACGCTTAGGAGGCATAGACATGTATTCGTCTAAAATACGTAAATTTCCTTGTAGGACCTCTGGCTTGAATCGTTCACTGTAGCCACAATTTCTTTTCGATTGTCAAAATTTTGGTCTCATCTTGTAGCTGTTAGTCTGTTTTTAACGTCAAATACAAATTTGTAGTACTTTTCATAAGAATACTAATTTTTATAAGGTTCCTGTTATTTTTGGGGGCAGGTTATGGACACTTTTTCCCTTCGCGGCATTGCTGTGGCGTGATTTTTCAATCGATGTGCTATATTTAAGTGTTAATGAATAGATCAGCGTCTGAATTTTCCAAAAAGTATAGATTTGTGGTATTTCGCAAAGTTTAAGGGCGGGTTTAGTGGTTGAAAGCCAACAAAATCCCGATTTTTCACGTGTCAACTCACCAAAACTTTAAATGGCTTTTTCTCCCCTTAAACGTGCGAATTTCGCGTTTTTACGTTTTCATTTGAAGGCTTAGCCCAAACTAGTGTTTTGATGGTCGGAACATGTTTGAGGCAAAATATCTCGAATTTGCTGTTCCTAGAACACGTGCCGTTTTTGTGCAGATTTTCAGCTTTGATTGCTTACTGTGCCCGTAGTTTTAATCCGATTGTTGAAATTTTGGTCTTATCTTATAGTTGCGTTTGTTTAGTTTGCGTCAAGTGCAAATATGTAGTAATTTGCATGAAAATACTAATTTTTATGACGCTTAGGAGGCATAGACATGTATTCGTCTAAAATACGTAAATTTCCTTGTAGGACCTCTGGCTTGAATCGTTCACTGTAGCCACAATTTCTTTTCGATTGTCAAAATTTTGGTCTCATCTTGTAGCTGTTAGTCTGTTTTTTACGTCAAATACAAATTTGTAGTACTTTTCATAAGAATAGTAATTTTTATAAGGTTCCTATTATTTTTGGGGGAAGGTTATGGACACTTTTTCCCTTTACGGCATTGCTGTGGCGTGATTTTTCAATCGATGTGCTATATTTAAGTGTTAATGAATAGATCAGCGTCTGAATTTTCCAAAAAGTATAGATTTGTGGTATTTCGCAAAAGTTTAAGGGCGGGTTTAGTGGTTGAAAGCCAACAAAATCCCAATTTTTCACGTGTCAACTCACGAAAACTTTAAATGGCTTTTTCTCCCCTTAAACGTGCGAATTTCGCGTTTTTACGTTTTCATTTGAAGGCTTAGCCCAAACTAGTGTTTTGATGGTCGGAACATGTTTTAGGCAAAATATCTCGAATTTGCTGTTCCTAGAACACGTGCAGTTTTTGTGCAGATTTTCAGCTTTGATTGCTTACTGTGCCTGTAGTTTTAATCCGATTGTTGAAATTTTGGTCTTATCTTATAGTTGCGTTTGTTTAGTTTGCGTCAAGTGCAAATATGTAGTAATTTGCATGAAAATACTAATTTTTATGACGCTTAGGAGGCATAGACATGTATTCGTCTAAAATACGTAAATTTACTTGTAGGACCTCTGGCTTGAATCGTTCACTGTAGCCACAATTTCTTTTCGATTGTCAAAATTTTGGTCTCATCTTGTAGCTGTTAGTCTGTTGTTTACGTCAAATACAAATTTGTAGTACTTTTCATAAGAATACTAATTTTTATAAGGTTCCTGTTATTTTTGGGGGCAGGTTATGGATACTTTTTCCCTTTGCGGCATTGCTGTGGCGTGATTTTTCAATCGATGTGCTATATTTAAGTGTTAATGAATAGATCAGCGTCTGAATTTTCCAAAAAGTATAGATTTGTGGTATTTCGCAAAAGTTTAAGGGCGGGTTTAGTGGTTGAAAGCCAACAAAATCCCGATTTTTCACGTGTCAACTCACCAAAACTTTAAATGGCTTTTTCTCCCCTTAAACGTGCGAATTTCGCGTTTTTACGTTTTCATTTGAAGGCTTAGCCCAAACTAGTGTTTTGATGGTCGGAACATGTTTGAGGCAAAATATCTCGAATTTGCTGTTCCTAGAACACGTGCAGTTTTTGTGCAGATTTTCAGCTTTGATTGCTTACTGTGCCCGTAGTTTTAATCCGATTGTTGAAATTTTGGTCTTATCTTATAGTTGCGTTTGTTTAGTTTGCGTCAAGTGCAAATATGTAGTAATTTGCATGAAAATACTAATTTTTATGACGCTTAGGAGGCATAGACATGTATTCGTCTAAAATACGTAAATTTCCTTGTAGGACCTCTGGCTTGAATCGTTCACTGTAGCCACAATTTCTTTTCGATTGTCAAAATTTTGGTCTCATCTTGTAGCTGTTAGTCTGTTTTTTACGTCAAATACAAATTTGTAGTACTTTTCATAAGAACACTAATTTTTATAAGGTTCCTATTATTTTTGGGGGCAGGTTATGGACACTTTTTCCCTTTACGGCATTGCTGTGGCGTGATTTTTCAATCGATGTGCTATATTTAAGTGTTAATGAATAGATCAGCGTCTGAATTTTCCAAAAAGTATAGATTTGTGGTATTTCGCGAAAGTTTAAGGGCGGGTTTAGTGGTTGAAAGCCAACAAAATCCCAATTTTTCACGTGTCAACTCACCAAAACTTTAAATGGCTTTTTCTCCCCTTAAACGTGCGAATTTCGCGTTTTTACGTTTTCATTTGAAGGCTTAGCCCAAACTAGTGTTTTGATGGTCGGAACATGTTTTAGGCAAAATATCTCGAATTTGCTGTTCCTAGAACACGTGCAGTTTTTGTGCAGATTTTCAGCTTTGATTGCTTACTGTGCCCGTAGTTTTAATCCGATTGTTGAAATTTTGGTCTTATCTTATAGTTGCGTTTGTTTCGTTTGCGTCAAGTGCAAATATGTAGTAATTTGCATGAAAATACTAATTTTTATGACGCTTAGGAGGCATAGACATGTATTCGTCTAAAATACGTAACATTCCTTGTAGGACCTCTGGCTTGAATCGTTCACTGTAGCCACAATTTCTTTTCGATTGTCAAAATTTTGGTCTCATCTTGTAGCTGTTAGTCTGTTGTTTACGTCAAATACGAATTTGTAGTACTTTTCATAAGAATACTAATTTTTATAAGGTTCCTATTATTTTTGGGGGCAGGTTATGGACACTTTTTCCCTTTACGGCGTTGCTGTGGCGTGATTTTTCAATCGATGTGCTATATTTAAGTGTTAATGAATAGATCAGCGTCTGAATTTTCCAAAAAGTATAGATTTGTGGTATTTCGCAAAAGTTTAAGGGCGGGTTTAGTGGTTGAAAGCCAACAAAATCCCAATTTTTCACGTGTCAACTCACCAAAACTTTAAATGGCTTTTTCTCCCCTTAAACGTGCGAATTTCGCGTTTTTACGTTTTCATTTGAAGGCTTAGCCCAAACTAGTGTTTTGATGGTCGGAACATGTTTTAGGCAAAATATCTCGAATTTGCTGTTCTTAGAACACGTGCAGTTTTTGTGCAGATTTTCAGCTTTGATTGCTTACTGTGCCCGTAGTTTTAATCCGATTGTTGAAATTTTGGTCTTATCTTATAGTTGCGTTTGTTTCGTTTGCGTCAAGTGCAAATATGTAGTAATTTGCATGAAAATACTAATTTTTATGACGCTTAGGAGGCATAGACATGTATTCGTCTAAAATACGTAAATTTCCTTGTAGGACCTCTGGCTTGAATCGTTCACTGTAGCCACAATTTCTTTTCGATTGTCAAAATTTTGGTCTCATCTTGTAGCTGTTAGTCTGTTTTTTAACGTCAAATACAAATTTGTAGTACTCTTCATAAGAATACTAATTTTTATAAGGTTCCTATTATTTTTGGGGGTAAGTTATGGACACTTTTTCCCTTTACGGCATTGCTGTGGCGTAATTTTTCAATCGATGTGCTATATTTAAGTGTTAATGAAAAGATCAGCGTCTGAATTTTCCAAAAAGTATAAATTTGTGGTATTTCGCAAAAGTTTAAGGGCGGGTTTAGTGGTTGAAAGCCAACAAAATCCCAATTTTTCACGTGTCAACTCACCAAAACTTTAAATGGCTTTTTCTCCCCTTAAACGTGCGAATTTCGCGTTTTTACGTTTTCATTTGAAGGCTTAGCCCAAACTAGTGTTTTGATGGTCGGAACATGTTTTAGGCAAAATATCTCGAATTTGCTGTTCCTAGAACACGTGCAGTTTTTGTGCAGATTTTCAGCTTTGATTGCTTACTGTGCCCGTAGTTTCAATCCGATTGTTGAAATTTTGGTCTTATCTTATAGTTGCGTTTGTTTAGTTTGCGTCAAGTGCAAATATGTAGTAATTTGCATGAAAATACTAATTTTTATGACGCTTAGGAGGCAGAGACATGTATTCGTCTAAAATACGTAAATTTCCTTGTAGGACCTCTGGCTTGAATCGTTCACTGTAGCCACAATTTCTTTTCGATCGTCAAAATTTTGGTCTCATCTTGTAGCTGTTAGTCTGTTGTTTACGTCAAATACAAATTTGTAGTACTTTTCATAAGAATAATAATTTTTATAAGGTTCCTATTATTTTTGGGGGCAGGTTATGGACACTTTTTCCCTTTACGGCATTGCTGTGGCGTGATTTTACAATCGATGTGCTATGTTTAAGTGTTAATCAATAGATCAGCGTCTGAATTTTCCAAAAAGTATAAATTTGTGGTATTTCGCAAAAGTTTAAGGGCGGGTTTAGTGGTTGAAAGCCAACGAAATCCCAATTTTTCACGTGTCAACTCACCAAAACTTTAAATGGCTTTTTCTCCCCTTAAACGTGCGAATTTCGCGTTTTTACGTTTTCATTTGAAGGCTTAGCCCAAACTAGTGTTTTGATGGTCGGAACATGTTTTAGGCAAAATATCTCGAATTTGCTGTTCCTAGAACACGTGCAGTTTTTGTGCAGATTTTCAGCTGTGATTGCTTACTGTGCCCGTAGTTTTAGTCCGATTGTTGAAATTTTGGTCTTATCTTATAGTTGCGTTTGTTTAGTTTGCGTCAAGTGCAAATATGTAGTAATTTGCATGAAAATACTAATTTTTATGACGCTTAGGAGGCATAGACATGTATTCGTCTAAAATACGTAAATTTCCTTGTAGGACCTCTGGCTTGAATCGTTCACTGTAGCCACAATTTCTTTTCGATTGCCAAAATTTTGGTCTCATCTTGTAGCTGTTACTCTGTTTTTTACGTCAAATACAAATTTGTAGTACTTTTCATAAGAATACTAATTTTTATAAGGTTCCTATTATTTTTGGGGGCAGGTTATGGACACTTTTTCCCTTTACGGCATTGCTGTGGCGTGATTTTTCAATCGATGTGCTATATTTAAGTGTTAATGAATAGATCAGCGTCTGAATTTTCCAAAAAGTATAGATTTGTGGTATTTCGCAAAAGTTTAAGGGCGGGTTTAGTGGTTGAAAGCCAACAAAATCCCAATTTTTCACGTGTCAACTCACCAAAACTTTAAATGGCTTTTTCTCCCCTTAAACGTGCGAATTTCGCGTTTTTACGTTTTCATTTGAAGGCTTAGCCCAAACAAGTGTTTTGATGGTCGGAACATGTTTGAGGCAAAATATCTCGAATTTGCTGTTCCTAGAACACGTGCCGTTTTTGTGCAGATTTTCAGCTGTGATTGCTTACTGTGCCCGTAGTTTTAGTCCGATTGTTGAAATTTTGGTCTAATCTTATAGTTGCGTTTGTTTCGTTTGCGTCAAGTGCAAATATGTAGTAATTTGCATGAAAATACTAATTTATATGACGCTTAGGAGGCATAGACATGTATTCGTCTAAAATACGTAAATTTCCTTGTAGGACCTCTGGCTTGAATCGTTCACTGTAGCCACAATTTCTTTTCGATTGTCAAAATTTTGGTCTCATCTTGTAGCTGTTAGTCTGTCTTTTACGTTAAATACAAATTTGTAGTACTTTTCACAAGAATACTAATTTTTATAAGGTTCCTATTATTTTTGGGGGCAGATTATGGACACTTTTACCCTTTGCGGCATTGCTGTGGCGTGATTTTTCAATCGATGTGCTATATTTAAGTGTTAATGAATAGATCAGCGTCTGAATTTTCCAAAAAGTATAGATTTGTGGTATTTCGCAAAAGTTTAAGGGCGGGTTTAGTGGTTGAAAGCCAACAAAATCCCAATTTTTCACGTGTCAACTCACCAAAACTTTAAATGGCTTTTTCTCCCCTTAAACGTGCGAATTTCGCGTTTTTACGTTTTCATTTGAAGGCTTAGCCCAAACACGTGTTTTGATGGTCGGAACATGTTTTAGGCAAAATATCTCGAATTTGCTGTTCCTAGAACACGTGCAGTTTTTGTGCAGATTTTCAGCTTTGATTGCTTACTGTGCCCGTAGTTTTAGTCCGATTGTTGAAATTTTGGTCTTATCTTATAGTTGCATTTGTTTCGTTTGCGTCAAGTGCAAATATGTAGTAATTTGCATGAAAATACTAATTTTTATGACGCTTAGGAGGCATAGACATGTATTCGTCTAAAATACGTAAATTTCCTTGTAGGACCTCTGGCTTGAATCGTTCACTGTAGCCACAATTTCTTTTCGATTGTCAAAATTTTGGTCTCATCTTGTAGCTGTTAGTCTGTTTTTTACGTCAAATACAAATTTGTAGTACTTCTCATAAGAATACTAATTTTTATAAGGTTCCTATTATTTTTGGGGGCAGGTTATGGACACTTTTTCCCTTTACGGCATTGCTGTGGCGAGATTTTTTAATCGATGTGCTATATTTAAGTGTTAATGAATAGATCAGCATCTGAATTTTCCAAAAAGTATAGATTTGTGGTGTTTCGCAAAAGTTTAAGGGCGGGTTTAGTGGTTGAAAGCCAACAAAATCCCAATTTTTCACGTGTCAACTCACCAAAACTTTAAATGGCTTTTTCTCCCCTTAAACGTGCGAATTTCGCGTTTTTACGTTTTCATTTGAAGGCTTAGCCCAAACTAGTGTTTTGATGGTCGGAACATGTTTGAGGCAAAATATCTCGAATTTGCTGTTCCTAGAACACGTGCCGTTTTTGTGCAGATTTTCAGCTGTGATTGCTTACTGTGCCCGTAGTTTTAGTCCGATTGTTGAAATTTTGGTCTTATCTTATAGTTGCGTTTGTTTAGTTTGCGTCAAGTGCAAATATGTAGTAATTTGCATGAAAATACTAATTTATATGACGCTTAGGAGGCATAGACATGTATTCGTCTAAAATACGTAAATTTCCTTGTAGGACCTCTGGCTTGAATCGTTCACTGTAGCCACAATTTCTTTTCGATTGTCAAAATTTTGGTCTCATCTTGTAGCTGTTAGTCTGTTTTTTACGTTAAATACAAATTTGTAGTACTTTTCACAAGAATACTAATTTTTATAAGGTTCCTATTATTTTTGGGGGCAGGTTATGGACACTTTTTCCCTTTGCGGCATTGCTGTGGCGTGATTTTTCAATCGATGTGCTATATTTAAGTGTTAATGAATAGATCAGCGTCTGAATTTTCCAAAAAGTATAGATTTGTGGTATTTCGCAAAAGTTTAAGGGCGGGTTTAGTGGTTGAAAGCCAACAAAATCCCAATTTTTCACGTGTCAACTCACCAAAACTTTAAATGGCTTTTTCTCCCCTTAAACGTGCGAATTTCGCGTTTTTACGTTTTCATTTGAAGGCTTAGCCCAAACTAGTGTTTTGATGGTCGGAACATGTTTTAGGCAAAATATCTCGAATTCGCTGTTCCTAGAACACGTGCAGTTTTTGTGCAGATTTTCAGCTGTGATTGCTTACTGTGCCCGTAGTTTTTGTCCGATTGTTGAAATTTTGGTCTTATCTTATAGTTGCGTTTGTTCAGTTTGCGTCAAGTACAAATATGTAGTAATTTGCATGAAAATACTAATTTTTATGACGCTTAGGAGGCATAGACATGTATTCGTCTAAAATACGTAAATTTCCTTGTAGGACCTCTGGCTTGAATCGTTCACTGTAGCCACAATTTCTTTTCGATTGTCAAAATTTTGGTCTCATCTTGTAGCTGTTAGTCTGTTTTTACGTCAAATACAAATTTGTAGTACTTTTCATAAGAGTACTAATTTTTATAAGGTTCCTATTATTTTTGGGGGCAGGTTATGGACACTTTTTCCCTTTACGGCATTGCTGTGGCGTGATTTTTCAATCGATGTGCTATATTTAAGTGTTAATGAATAGATCAGCGTCTAAATTTTCCAAAAAGTATAGATTTGTGGTATTTCGCAAAAGTTTAAGGGCGGGTTTAGTGGTTGAAAGCCAACAAAATCCCAATTTTTCACGTGTCAACTCACCAAAACTTTAAATGGCTTTTTCTCCCCTTAAACGTGCGAATTTCGCGTTTTTACGTTTTCATTTGAAGGCTTATCCCAAACTAGTGTTTTGATGGTCGGAACATGTTTTAGGCAAAATATCTCGAATTTGCTGTTCCTAGAACACGTGCAGTTTTCGTGCAGATTTTAAGCTTTGATTGCTTACTGTGCCCGTAGTTTTAATCCGATTGTTGAAATTTTGGTCTTATCTTATAGTTGCGTTTGTTTCGTTTGCGTCAAGTGCAAATATGTAGTAATTTGCATGAAAATACTAATTTTTATGACGCTTAGGAGGCATAGACATGTATTCGTCTAAAATACGTAAATTTCCTTGTAGGACCTCTGGCTTGAATCGTTCACTGTAGCCACAATTTCTTTTCGATTGTCAAAATTTTGGTCTCATCTTGTAGCTGTTAGTCTGTTTTTTACGTCAAATACAAATTTGTAGTACTTTTCATAAGAATACTAATTTTTATAAGGTTCCTATTATTTTTGGGGGCAGGTTATGGACACTTTTTCCGTTTACGGCATTGCTGTGGCGAGATTTTTCAATCGATGTGCTATATTTAAGTGTTAATGAATAGATCAGCATCTGAATTTTCCAAAATGTATAGATTTGTGGTGTTTCGCAAAAGTTTAAGGGCGGGTTTAGTGGTTGAAAGCCAACAAAATCCCAATTTTTCACGTGTCAACTCACCAAAACTTTAAATGGCTTTTTCTCCCCTTAAACGTGCGAATTTCGCGTTTTTACGTTTTCATTTGAAGGCTTAGCCCAAACTAGTGTTTTGATGGTCGGAACATGTTTTAGGCAAAATATCTCGAATTTGCTGTTCCTAGAACACGTGCAGTTTTTGTGCAGATTTTCAGCTTTGATTGCTTACTGTGCTCGTAGTTTTAGTCCGATTGTTGAAATTTTGGTCTTATCTTATAGTTGCGTTTGTTTCGTTTGCGTCAAGTGCAAATATGTAGTAATTTGCATGAAAATACTAATTTTTATGACGCTTAGGAGGCATAGACATGTATTCGTCTAAAATACGTAAATTTCCTTGTAGGACCTCTGGCTTGAATCGTTCACTGTAGCCACAATTTCTTTTCGATTGTCAAAATTTTGGTCTCATCTTGTAGCTGTTAGTCTGTTTTTTACGTCAAATACAAATTTGTAGTACTTTTCATAAGAATACTAATTTTTATAAGGTTCCTATTATTTTTGGGGGCAGGTTATGGACACTTTTTCCCTTTACGGCATTGCTGTGGCGAGATTTTTCAATCGATGTGCTATATTTAAGCGTTAATGAATAGATCAGCATCTGAATTTTCCAAAAAGTATAGATTTGTGGTGTTTCGCAAAAGTTTAAGGGCGGGTTTAGTGGTTGAAAGCCAACAAAATCCCAATTTTTCACGTGTCAACTCACCAAAACTTTAAATGGCTTTTTCTCCCCTTAAACGTGCGAATTTCGCGTTTTTACGTTTTCATTTGAAGGCTTAGCCCAAACTAGTGTTTTGATGGTCGGAACATGTTTGAGGCAAAATATCTCGAATTTGCTGTTCCTAGAACACGTGCCGTTTTTGTGCAGATTTTCAGCTGTGATTGCTTACTGTGCCCGTAGTTTTAGTCCGATTGTTGAAATTTTGGTCTTATCTTATAGTTGCGTTTGTTTAGTTTGCGTCAAGTGCAAATATGTAGTAATTTGCATGAAAATACTAATTTATATGACGCTTAGGAGGCATAGACATGTATTCGTCTAAAATACGTAAATTTCCTTGTAGGACCTCTGGCTTGAATCGTTCACTGTAGCCACAATTTCTTTTCGATTGTCAAAATTTTGGTCTCATCTTGTAGCTGTTAGTCTGTTTTTTACGTTAAATACAAATTTGTAGTACTTTTCACCAGAATACTAATTTTTATAAGGTTCCTATTATTTTTGGGGGCAGGTTATGGACACTTTTACCCTTTGCGGCATTGCTGTGGCGTGATTTTTCAATCGATGTGCTATATTTAAGTGTTAATGAATAGATCAGCGTCTGAATTTTCCAAAAAGTATAGATTTGTGGTATTTCGCAAAAGTTTAAGGGCGGGTTTAGTGGTTGAAAGCCAACAAAATCCCAATTTTTCACGTGTCAACTCACCAAAACTTTAATGGCTTTTTCTCCCCTTAAACGTGCGAATTTCGCGTTTTTACGTTTTCATTTGAAGGCTTAGCCCAAACTTGTGTTTTGATGGTCGGAACATGTTTTAGGCAAAATATCTCGAATTTGCTGTTCCTAGAACACGTGCAGTTTTTGTGCAGATTTTCAGCTTTGATTGCTTACTGTGCCCGTAGTTTTAGTCCGATTGTTGAAATTTTGGTCTTATCTTATAGTTGCGTTTGTTTCGTTTGCGTCAAGTGCAAATATGTAGTAATTTGCATGAAAATACTAATTTTTATGACGCTTAGGAGGCATAGACATTTATTCGTCTAAAATACGTAAATTTCCTTGTAGGACCTCTGGCTTGAATCGTTCACTGTAGCCACAATTTCTTTTCGATTGTCAAAATTTTGGTCTCATCTTGTAGCTGTTAGTCTGTTTTTTACGTCAAATACAAATTTGTAGTACTCTTCATAAGAATACTAATTTTTATAATGTTCTTATCATTTTCGGGGGCAGGTTATGGACACTTTTTCCCTTTACGGCATTGCTGTGGCGTGATTTTTCAATCGATGTGCTATATTTAAGTGTTAATGAATAGATCAGCGTCTGAATTTTCCAAAAAGTATAGATTTGTGGTATTTCGCAAAAGTTTAAGGGCGGGTTTAGTGGTTGAAAGCCAACAAAATCCCAATTTTTCACGTGGCAACTCACCAAAACTTTAAATGGCTTTTTCTCCCCTTAAGCGTGCGAATTTCGCGTTTTTACGTTTTCATTTGAAGGCTTAGCCCAAACTTGTGTTTTGATGGTCGGAACATGTTTTAGGCAAAATATCTCGAATTTGCTGTTCCTAGAACACGTGCAGTTTTTGTGCAGATTTTCAGCTTTGATTGCTTACTGTGCCCGTAGTTTTTGTCCGATTGTTGAAATTTTGGTCTTATCTTATAGTTGCGTTTGTTTCGTTCGCGTCAAGTGCAAATATGTAGTAATTTGCATGAAAATACTAATTTTTATGACGCTTAGGAGGCATAGACATGTATTCGTCTAAAATACGTAAATTTCCTTGTAGGACCTCTGGCTTGAATCGTTCACTGTAGCCACAATTTCTTTTCGATTGTCAAAATTTTGGTCTCATCTTGTAGCTGTTAGTCTGTTTTTTACGTCAAATACAAATTTGTAGTACTTTTCATAAGAATACTAATTTTTATAAGGTTCCTATTATTTTTGGGGGCAGGTTATGGACACTTTTTCCGTTTACGGCATTGCTGTGGCGTGATTTTTCAATCGATGTGCTATATTTAAGTGTTAATGAATAGATCAGCATCTGAATTTTTCAAAAAGTATGAATTTGTGGTGTTTCGCAAAAGTTTAAGGGCGGGTTTAGTGGTTGAAAGCCAACAAAATCCCAATTTTTCACGTGTCAACTCACCAAAACTTTAAATGGCTTTTTCTCCCCTTAAACGTGTGAATTTCGCGTTTTTACGTTTTCATTTGAAGGCTTAGCCCAAACTAGTGTTTTGATGGTCGGAACATGTTTTAGGCAAAATATCTCGAATTTGCTGTTCCTAGAACACGTGCAGTTTTTGTGCAGATTTTCAGCTTTGATTGCTTACTGTGCCCGTAGTTTTAATCCGATTGTTGAAATTTTGGTCTTATCTTATAGTTGCGTTTGTTTAGTTTGTGTCAAGTGCAAATATGTAGTAATTTGCATGAAAATACTAATTTTTATGACGCTTAGGAGGCATAGACATGTATTCGTCTAAAATACGTAAATTTCCTTGTAGGACCTCTGGCTTGAATCGTTCACGGTAGCCACAATTTCTTTTCGATTGTCAAAATTTTGGTCTCATCTTGTAGCTGTTAGTCTGTTTTTTACGTCAAATACAAATTTGTAGTACTTTTCATAAGAATACTAATTTTTATAAGGTTCCTATTATTTTTGGGGCAGGTTATGGACACTTTTTCCCTTTACGGCATTGCTGTGGCGTGATTTTTCTATCGATGTGCTATATTTAAGTGTTAATGAATAGATCAGCATCTGAATTTTCCAAAAAGTATAGATTTGTGGTGTTTCGCAAAAGTTTAAGGGCGGGTTTAGTGGTTGAAAGCCAACAAAATCCCAATTTTTCACGTGTCAACTCACCAAAACTTTAAATGGCTTTTTCTCCCCTTAAACGTGCGAATTTCGCGTTTTTACGTTTTCATTTGAAGGCTTAGCCCAAACTAGTGTTTTGATGGTCGGAACATGTTTTAGGCAAAATATCTCGAATTTGCTGTTCCTAGAACACGTGCAGTTTTTGTGCAGATTTTCAGCTTTGATTGCTTACTGTGCCCGTAGTTTTAATCCGATTGTTGAAATTTTGGTCTTATCTTATAGTTGCGTTTTTTTCGTTCGCGTCAAGTGCAAATATGTAGTAATTTGCATGAAAATACTAATTTTTATGACGCTTAGGAGGCATAGACATGTATTCGTCTAAAATACGTAAATTTCCTTGTAGGACCTCTGGCTTGAATCGTTCACTGTAGCCACAATTTCTTTTCGATTGTCAAAATTTTGGTCTCATCTTGTAGCTGTTAGTCTGTTGTTTACGTCAAATCCAAATTTGTAGTACTCTTCATAAGAATACTAATTTTTATAAGGTTCCTATTATTTTTGGGGGCAGGTTATGGACACTTTTTCCCTTTACGGCATTGCTGTGGCGTGATTTTTAAATCGATGTGCTATATTTAAGTGTTAATGAATAGATCAGCGTCTGGATTTTCCAAAAAGTATAAATTTGTTGTATTTCGCAAAAGTTTAAGGGCGGGTTTAGTGGTTGAAAGCCAACAAAATCCCAATTTTTCACGTGTCAACTCACCAAAACTTTAAATGGCTTTTTCTCCCCTTAAACGTGCGAATTTCGCGTTTTTACATTTTCATTTGAAGGCTTAGCCCAAACTTGTGTTTTGATGGTCGGAACATGTTTTAGGCAAAATATCTCGAATTTGCTGTTCCTAGAACACGTGCAGTTTTTGTGCAGATTTTCAGCTTTGATTGCTTACTGTGCCCGTAGTTTTTGTCCGATTGTTGAAATTTTGGTCTTATCTTATAGTTGCGTTTGTTTCGTTCGCGTCAAGTGCAAATATGTAGTAATTTGCATGAAAATACTAATTTTTATGACGCTTAGGAGGCATAGACATGTATTCGTCTAAAATACGTAAATTTCCTTGTAGGACCTCTGGCTTGAATCGTTCACTGTAGCCACAATTTCTTTTCGATTGTCAAAATTTTGGTCTCATCTTGTAGCTGTTAGTCTGTTGTTTACGTCAAATACGAATTTGTAGTACTTTTCATAAGAATACTAATTTTTATAAGGTTCCTATTATTTTTGGGGGCAGGTTATGGACACTTTTTCCCTTTACGGCATTGCTGTGGCGTGATTTTTCAATCGATGTGCTATATTTAAGTGTTAATGAATAGATCAGCGTCTGAATTTTCCAAAAAGTATAGATTTGTGGTATTTCGCGAAAGTTTAAGGGCGGGTTTAGTGGTTGAAAGCCAACAAAATCCCAATTTTTCACGTGTCAACTCACCAAAACTTTAAATGGCTTTTTCTCCCCTTAAACGTGCGAATTTCGCGTTTTTACGTTTTCATTTGAAGGCTTAGCCCAAACTAGTGTTTTGATGGTCGGAACATGTTTTAGGCAAAATATCTCGAATTTGCTGTTCCTAGAACACGTGCAGTTTTTGTGCAGATTTTCAGCTTTGATTGCTTACTGTGCCCGTAGTTTTAGTCCGATTGTTGAAATTTTGGTCTTATCTTATAGTTGCGTTTGTTTAGTTTGCGTCAAGTGCAAATATGTAGTAATTTGCATGAAAATACTAATTTTTATGACGCTTAGGAGGCATAGACATGTATTCGTCTAAAATACGTAAATTTCCTTGTAGGACCTCTGGCTTGAATCGTTCACTGTAGCCACAATTTCTTTTCGATTGTCAAAATTTTGGTCTCATCTTGTAGCTGTTAGTCTGTTTTTTACGTCAAATCCAAATTGGTAGTACTCTTCATAAGAATACTAATTTTTATAAGGTTCCTATTATTTTTGGGGGCAGGTTATGGACACTTTTTCCCTTTACGGCATTGCTGTGGCGTGATTTTTCAATCGATGTGCTATATTTAAGTGTTAATGAATAGATCAGCGTCTGAATTTTCCAAAAACTATAAATTTGTGGTATTTCGCAAAAGTTTAAGGGCGGGTTTAGTGGTTGAAAGCCAACAAAATCCCAATTTTTCACGTGTCAACTCACCAAAACTTTAAATGGCTTTTTCTCCCCTTAAACGTGCGAATTTCGCGTTTTTACGTTTTCATTTGAAGGCTTAGCCCAAACTAGTGTTTTGATGGTCGGAACATGTTTTAGGCAAAATATCTCGAATTTGCTGTTCCTAGAACACGTGCAGTTTTTGTGCAGATTTTCAGCTTTGATTGCTTACTGTGCCCGTAGTTTTAATCCGATTGTTGAAATTTTGGTCTTATCTTATAGTTGCGTTTGTTTAGTTTGCGTCAAGTGCAAATATGTAGTAATTTGCATGAAAATACTAATTTTTATGACGCTTAGGAGGCATAGACATGTATTCGTCTAAAATACGTAAATTTCCTTGTAGGACCTCTGGCTTGAATCGTTCACTGTAGCCACAATTTCTTTTCGATTGTCAAAATTTTGGTCTCATCTTGTAGCTGTTAGTCTGTTTTTTACGTCAAATACAAATTTGTAGTACTTTTCATAAGAATACTAATTTTTATAAGGTTCCTATTATTTTTGGGGGCAGGTTATGGACACTTTTTCCCTTTACGGCATTGCTGTGGCGTGATTTTTCAATCGATGTGCTATATTTAAATGTTAATGAATAGATCAGCGTCTGAATTTTCCAAAAAGTATAGATTTGTGGTATTTCGCAAAGTTTAAGGGCGGGCTTAGTGGTTGAAAGCCAACAAAATCCCAATTTTCACGTGTCAACTCACCAAAACTTTAAATGGCTTTTTCTCCCCTTAAACGTGCGAATTTCGCGTTTTTACGTTTTCATTTGAAGGCTTAGCCCAAACTAGTGTTTTGATGGTCGGAACATGTTTGAGGCAAAATATCTCGAATTTGCTGTTCCTAGAACACGTGCAGTTTTTGTGCAGATTTTCAGCTTTGATTGCTTACTGTGCCCGTAGTTTTAATCCGATTGTTGAAATTTTGGTCTTATCTTATAGTTGCGTTTGTTTAGTTTGCGTCAAGTGCAAATATGTAGTAATTTGCATGAAAATACTAATTTTTATGACGCTTAGGAGGCATAGACATGTATTCGTCTAAAATACGTAAATTTCCTTGTAGGACCTCTGGCTTGAATCGTTCACTGTAGCCACAATTTCTTTTCGATTGTCAAAATTTTGGTCTCATCTTGTAGCTGTTAGTCTGTTTTTTAACGTCAAATACAAGTTTGTAGTACTTTTCATAAGAATACTAATTTTTATAAGGTTCCTATTATTTTTGGGGGCAGGTTATGGACACTTTTTCCCTTTACGGCATTGCTGTTTAGTGATTTTTCAATCGATGTGCTATATTTAAGTGTTAATGAATAGATCAGCGTCTGAATTTTCCAAAAAGTATCAAATTGTGGTATTTCGCAAAAGTTTAAGGGCGGGTTTAGTGGTTGAAAGCCAACAAAATCCCAATTTTTCACGTGTCATCTCCCCAAAACTTTAAATGGCTTTTTCTCCCCTTAAACGTGCGAATTTCGCGTTTTTACGTTTTCATTTGAAGGCTTAGCCCAAACTAGTGTTTTGATGGTCGGAACATGTTTGAGGCAAAATATCTCGAATTTGCTGTTCCTAGAACACGTGCAGTTTTTGTGCAGATTTTCAGCTTTGATTGCTTACTGTGCCCGTAGTTTTAATCCGATTGTTGAAATTTTGGTCTTATCTTATAGTTGCGTTTGTTTAGTTTGCGTCAAGTGCAAATATGTAGTAATTTGCATGAAAATACTAATTTTTATGACGCTTAGGAGGCATAGACATGTATTCGTCTAAAATACGTAAATTTCCTTGTAGGACCTCTGGCTTGAATCGTTCACTGTAGCCACAATTTCTTTTCGATTGTCAAAATTTTGGTCTCATCTTGTAGCTGTTAGTCTGTTTTTTACGTCAAATACAAATTTGTAGTACTTTTCATAAGAATACTAATTTTTATAAGGTTCCTATTATTCTTGGGGGCAGGTTATGGACACTTTTTCCCTTTACGGCATTGCTGTGGCGTGAGTTTTCAATAGATGTGCTATATTTAAGTGTTAAGGTCAGCGTCTGAATTTTCCAAAAAGTATAAATTTGTGGTATTTTGCAAAAGTGTAAGGGCGGGTTTAGTGGTTGAAAGCCAACAAAATCCCAATTTTTCACGTGTCAACTCACCAAAACTTTAAATGGCTTTTTCTCCCCTTAAAAGTGCGAATTTCGCGTTTTTACGTTTCCATTTGAAGGCTTAGCCCAAACAAGTGTTTTGATGGTCGGAACATGTTTTAGGCAATATATCTCGAATTTGCTGTTCCTAGAACACGTGCAGTTTTTGTGCAGATTTTCAGCTTTGATTGCTTACTGTGCCCGTAGTTTTAATCCGATTGTTGAAATTTTGGTCTTATCTTATAGTTGCGTTTGTTTAGTTTGCGTCAAGTGCAAATATGTAGTATTTGCATGAAAACACTAATTTTTATGACGCTTGGGAGGCATAGACATGTATTCGTCTAAAATACGTAAATTTCCTTGTAGGACCTCTGGCTTGAATCGTTCACTGTAGCCACAATTTCTTTTCGATTGTCAAAATTTTGGTCTCATCTTGTAGCTGTTAGTCTGTTTTTTACGTCAAATACAAATTTGTAGTACTTTTCATAAGAATACTAATTTTTATAAGGTTCCTATTATTCTTGGGGGCAGGTTATGGACACTTTTTCCCTTTAGGGCATTGCTGTGGCGTGAGTTTTCAATAGATGTGCTATATTTAAGTGTTAAGGTCAGCGTCTGAATTTTCCAAAAAGTATAAATTTGTGGTATTTTGCAAAAGTGTAAGGGCGGGTTTAGTGGTTGAAAGCCAACAAAATCCCAATTTTTCACGTGTCAACTCACCAAAACTTTAAATGGCTTTTTCTCCCCTTAAACGTGCGAATTTCGCGTTTTTACGTTTTCATTTGAAGGCTTAGCCCAAACTAGTGTTTTGATGGTCGGAACATGTTTTAGGCAAAATATCTCGAATTTGCTGTTCCTAGAACACGTGCAGTTTTTGTGCAGATTTTCAGCTTTGATTGCTTACTGTGCCCGTAGTATTAATCCGATTGTTGAAATTTTGGTCTTATCTTATAGTTGCGTTTGTTTAGTTTGCGTCAAGTGCAAATATGTAGTAATTTGCATGAAAATACTAATTTATATGACGCTTAGGAGGCATAGACATGTATTCGTCTAAAATACGGAAATTTCCTTGTAGGACCTCTGGCTTGAATCGTTCACTGTAGCCACAATTTTTTTTCGATTGTCAAAATTTTGGTCTCATCTTGTAGCTGTTAGTCTGTTTTTTACGTCAAATACAAATTTGTAGTACTTTTCATAAGAATACTAATTTTTATAAGGTTCCTATTATTTTTGGGGGCAGGTTATGGACACTTTTTCCCTTTACGGCATTGCTGTGGCGTGATTTTTCAATCGATGTGCTATATTTAAGTGTTAATGAATAGATCGGCGTCTGAATTTTCCAAAAAGTATAAATTTGTGGTATTTCGCAAAAGTTTAAGGGCGGGTTTAGTGGTTGAAAGCCAACAAAATCCCAATTTTTCACGTGTCAACTCACCAAAACTTTAAATGGCTCTTTCTCCCCTTAAACGTGCGAATTTCGCGTTTTTACGTTTTCATTTGAAGCCTTAGCCCAAACTAGTGTTTTGATGGTCGGAACATGTTTTAGGCAAAATATCTCGAATTTGCTGTTCCTAGAACACGTGCAGTTTTTGTGCAGATTTTCAGCTTTGATTGCTTACTGTGCCCGTAGTTTTAATCCGATTGTTGAAATTTTGGTCTTATCTTATAGTTGCGTTTGTTTAGTTTGCGTCAAGTGCAAATATGTAGTAATTTGCATGAAAATACTAATTTTTATGACGCTTAGGAGGCATAGACATGTATTCGTCTAAAATACGTAAATTTCCTTGTAGGACCTCTGGCTTGAATCGTTCGCTGTAGCCACAATTTCTTTTCGATTGTCAAAATTTTGGTCTCATCTTGTAGCTGTTAGTCTGTTTTTTACGTCAAATACAAATTTGTAGTACTTTTCATAAGAATACTAATTTTTATAAGGTTCCTATTATTTTTGGGGGCAGGTTATGGACACTTTTTCCCTTTACGGCATTGCTGTGGCGTGATTTTTCAATCGATGTGCTATATTTAAGTGTTAATGAATAGATCAGCGTCTGAATTTTCCAAAAGGTATAGATTTGTGGTATTTCGCAAAAGTTTAAGGGCGGGTTTAGTGGTTGAAAGCCAACAAAATCCCAATTTTTCACGTGTCAACTCACCAAAACTTTAAATGGCTTTTTCTCCCCTTAAACGTGCGAATTTCGCGTTTTTACGTTTTCATTTGAAGGCTTAGCCCAAACTAGTGTTTTGATGGTCGGAACATGTTTTAGGCAAAATATCTCGAATTTGCTGTTCCTAGAACACGTGCAGTTTTTGTGCAGATTTTCAGCTTTGATTGCTTACTGTGCCCGTAGTTTTAATCCGATTGTAGAAATTTTGGTCTTATCTTATAGTTGCGTTTGTTTCGTTTGCGTCAAGTGCAAATATGTAGTAATTTGCATGAAAATACTAATTTTTATGACGCTTAGGAGGCATAGACATGTATTCGCCTAAAAAAAGAAAATTTCCTTGTAGGACCTCTGGCTTGAATCGTTCGCTGTAGCCACAATTTCTTTTCGATTGTCAAAATTTTGGTCTCATCTTGTAGCTGTTAGTCTGTTTTTTACGTCAAATACAAATTTGTAGTACTTTTCATAAGAATACTAATTTTTATAAGGTTCCTATTATTTTTGGGGGCAGGTTATGGACACTTTTTCCCTTTACGGCATTGCTGTGGCGTGATTTTTCAATCGATGTGCTATATTTAAGTGTTAATGAATAGATCAGCGTCTGAATTTTCCAAAAAGTATAGATTTGTGGTATTTCGCAAAAGTTTAAGGGCGGGTTTAGTGGTTGAAAGCCAACAAAATCCCAATTTTTCACGTGTCAACTCACCAAAACTTTAAATGGCTTTTTCTCCCCTTAAACGTGCGAATTTCGCGTTTTTACGTTTTCATTTGAAGGCTTAGACCAAACTAGTGTTTTGATGGTCGGAACATGTCTTAGGCAAAATATCTCGAATTTGCTGTTCCTAGAACACGTGCAGTTTTTGTGCAGATTTTCAGCTTTGATTGCTTACTGTGCCCGTAGTTTTAATCCGATTGTAGAAATTCTGGTCTTATCTTATAGTTGCGTTTGTTTAGTTTGCGTCAAGTGCAAATATGTAGTAATTTGCATGAAAATACTAATTTTTATGACGCTTAGGAGGCATAGACATGTATTCGCCTAAAATACGTAAATTTCCTTGTAGGACCTCTGGCTTGAATCGTTCGCTGTAGCCACAATTTCTTTTCGATTGTCAAAATTTTGGTCTCATCTTGTAGCTGTTAGTCTGTTTTTTACGTCAAATACAAATTTGTAGTACTTTTCATAAGAATACTAATTTTTATAAGGTTCCTATTATTTTTGGGGGCAGGTTATGGACACTTTTTCCCTTTACGGCATTGCTGTGGCGTGATTTTTCAATCGATGTGCTATATTTAAGTGTTAATGAATAGATCGGCGTCTGAATTTTCCAAAAAGTATAAATTTGTGGTATTTCGCAAAAGTTTAAGGGCGGGTTTAGTGGTTGAAAGCCAACAAAATCCCAATTTTTCACGTGTCAACTCACCAAAACTTTAAATGGCTTTTCTCCCCTTAAACGTGCGAATTTCGCGTTTTTACGTTTTCATTTGAAGGCTTAGCCCAAACTAGTGTTTTGATGGTCGGAACATGTTTTAGGCAAAATATCTCGAATTTGCTGTTCCTAGAACACGTGCAGTTTTTGTGCAGATTTTCAGCTTTGATTGCTTACTGTGCCCGTAGTTTTAATCCGATTGTTAAAATTTTGGTCTTATCTTATAGTTGCGTTTGTTTAGATTGCGTCAAGTGCAAATATGTAGTAATTTGCATGAAAATACTAATTTTTATGACGCTTAGGAGGCATAGACATGTATTCGTCTAAAATACGTAAATTTCCTTGTAGGACCTCTGGCTTGAATCGTTCACTGTAGCCACAATTTCTTTTCGATTGTCAAAATTTTGGTCTCATCTTGTAGCTGTTAGTCTGTTTTTACGTTAAATACAAATTTGTAGTACTTTTCATAAGAATACTAATTTTTATAAGGTTCCTATTATTTTTGGGGGCAGGTTATGGACACTTTTTCCCTTTACGGCATTGCTGTGGCGTGATTTTTCAATCGATGTGCTATATTTAAGTGTTAATGAATAGATCAGCGTCTGAATTTTCCAAAAAGTATAGATTTGTGGTATTTCGCAAAAGTTTAAGGGCGGGTTTAGTGGTTGAAAGCCAACAAAATTCCAATTTTTCACGTGTCAACTCACCAAAACTTTAAATGGCTTTTTCTCCCCTTAAACGTGCAGATTTCGCGTTTTTACGTTTTCATTTGAAGGCTCTGCCCAAACTAGTGTTTTGATGGTCGGAACATGTTTTAGGCAAAATATCTCGAATTTGCTGTTCCTAGAACACGTGCAGTTTTTGTGCAGATTTTCAGCTTTGATTGCTTACTGTGCCCGTAGTTTTAATCCGATTGTAGAAATTTTGGCCTTATCTTATAGTTGCGTTTGTTTAGTTTGCGTCAAGTGCAAATATGTAGTAATTTGCATGAAAATACTAATTTTTATGACGCCTAGGAGGCAGAGACATGTATTCGTCTAAAATACGTAAATTTCCTTGTAGGACCTCTGGCTTGAATCGTTCACTGTAGCCACAATTTCTTTTCGATTGTCAAAATTTTGGTCTCATCTTGTAGCTGTTAGTCTGTTTTTACGTCAAATACGAATTTGTAGTACTTTTCATAAGAATACTAATTTTTATAAGGTTCCTATTATTTTTGGGGGCAGGTTATGGACACTTTTTCCCTTTACGGCATTGCTGTGGCGTGATTTTTCAATCGATGTGCTATATTTTAGTGTTAATGAATAGATCAGCGTCTGAATTTTCCAAAAAGTATAAATTTGTGGTATTTCGCAAAAGTTTAAGGGCGGGTTAAGTTTTTGTGCAGATTTTCTGCTTTGATTGCTTACTGTGCCCGTAGTTTTAATCCGATTGTTGAAATTTTGGTCTTATCTTATAGTTGCGTTTGTTTAGTTTGCGTCAAGTGCAAATATGTAGTAATTTGCATGAAAATACTAATTTTTATGACGCTTAGGAGGCATAGACATGTATTCGTCTAAAAGACGTAAATTTCCTTGTAGGACCTCTGGCTTGAATCGTTCACTGTAGCCACAATTTCTTTTCGATTGTCAAAATTTTGGTCTCATCTTGTAGCTGTTAGTCTGTTTTTTACGTCAAATACAAATTTGTAGTACTTTTCATAAGAATGCTAATTCTATAAGGTTCCTATTATTTTTGGGGGCAGGTTATGGACACTTTTTCCCTTTACGGCATTGCTGTGGCGTGATTTTTCAATCGATGTGCTATATTTAAGTGTTAATGAATAGATCAACGTCTGAATTTACCAAAAAGTATAGATTTGTGGTATTTCGCAAAAGTTTAAGGGCGGGTTAAGTTTTTGTGCAGATTTTCAGCTTTGATTGCTTACTGTGCCCGTAGTTTTAATCCGATTGTTGAAATTTTGGTCTTATCTTATAGTTGCGTTTGTTTAGTTTGCGTCAAGTGCAAATATGTAGTAATTTGCATGAAAATACTAATTTTTATGACGCTTAGGAGGCATAGACATGTATTCGTCTAAAATACGTAAATTTCCTTGTAGGACCTCTGGCTTGAATTGTTCACTGTAGCCACAATTTCTTTACGATTGTCAAAATTTTGGTCTCATCTTGTAGCTGTTAGTCTGTTTTTTACGTCAAATACGAGTTTGTTGTACTTTTCATAAGAACTAATTTTTATAAGGTTCCTATTATTTTTGGGGGCAGGTTATGGACACTTTTTCCCTTTACGGCATTGCTGTGGCGTGATTTTTCAATCGATGTGCTATATTTAAGTGTTAATGAATAGATCAGCGTCTGAATTTTCCAAAAAGTATAGATTTGTGGTATTTCGCAAAAGTTTAAGGGCGGGTTTAGTGTTTGAAAGCCAACAAAATCCCGAATTTTGACGTGTCAACTCACCAAAACTTTAAATGGCTTTTTCTCCCCTTAAACGTGCGAATTTCGCGTTTTTACGTTTTCATTTGAAGGCTTAGCCCTAACTAGTGTTTTGATGGTCGGAACATGTTTTAGGCAAAATATCTCGAATTTGCTGTTCCTACAACACGTACAGTTTTTGTGCAGATTTTCAGCTTTGATTGCTTACTGTGCCCGTAGTTTTTGTCCGATTGTTGAAATTTTGGTCTTATCTTATAGTTGCGTTTGCTTAGCTTGCGTCAAGTGCAAATATGTAGTAATTTGCATGGAAATACTAATTTTTATGACGCTTAGGAGGCATAGACATGTATTCGTCTAAAAGACGTAAATTTCCTTGTAGGACCTCTGGCTTGAATCGTTCACTGTAGCCACAATTTCTTTTCGATTGCCAAAATTTTGGTCTAATCTTGTAGCTGTTAGTATGTTTTTTACGTCAAATACAAATTTGTAGTACTTTTCATAACAGTACTAATTTTTAATAAGGTTCCTATTATTTTTGGGGGCAGGTTATGGACACTTTTTCCCTTTACGGCATTGCTGTGGCGTGATTTTTCAATCGATGTTCTATATTTAAGTGTTGATGAACAGATTTGCGTCTGAATTTTCCAAAAAGTATAGATTTGCGGTATTTCGCAAAAGTTTAAGGGCGGGTTTAGTTTTTGTGCAGATTTTCAGCTGTGATTGCTTACTGTGCCCGTAGTTTTAATCCGATTGTTGAAATTTTGGTCTTATCTTATAGTTGCGTTTGTTTAGTTTGCGTCAAGTGCAAATATGTAGTAATTTGCATGAGAATACTAATTTTTATGACGCTTAGGAGGCATAGACATGTATTCGTCTAAAATACGTAAATTTCCTTGTAGGACCTCTGGCTTGAATCGTTCACTGTAGCCACAATTTCTTTTCGATTGTCAAAATTTTGGTCTCATCTTGTAGCTGTTAGTCTGTTTTTTACGTCAATAATGAATTTGTAGTACTTTTCATAAGATTACTAATTTTTATAAGGTTCCTATTATTTTTGGGGGCAGGTTATGGACACTTTTTCCCTTTACGGCATTGCTGTGGCGTGATTTTTCAATCGATGTGCTATATTTAAGTGTTAATGAAAAGATCAGCGTCTGAATTTTCCAAAAAGTATAGATTTGTGGTATTTCGCAAAAGTTTAACGGCGGGTTTAGTGGTTGAAAGCCAACAAAATCCCAATTTTTGACGTGTCGACTCACCAAAATTTTAAATGGCTTTTTCTCCCCTTAAACGTGCGAATTTCGCGTTTTTACGTTTTCATTTGGAGGCTTAGCCCAAACTAGTGTTTTGCTGGTCGGAACATGTTTTAGGCAAAATATCTCGAATTTGCTGTTCCTAGAACACGTGCAGTTTTTGTGCAGATTTTCAGCTTTGATTGCTTACTGTGCCCGTAGTTTTAATCCGATTGTTGAAATTTTGGTCTTATCTTATAGTTGCGTTTGTTTAGTTTGCGTCAAGTGCAAATATGTAGTAATTTGCATGAAAATACTAATTTTTATGACGCCTAGGAGGCAGAGACATGTATTCGTCTAAAATACGTAAATTTCCTTGTAGGACCTCTGGCTTGAATCGTTCACTGTAGCCACAATTTCTTTTCGATTGTCAAAATTTTGGTCTCATCTTGTAGCTGTTAGTCTGTTTTTACGTCAAATACGAATTTGTAGTACTTTTCATAAGAATACTAATTTTTATAAGGTTCCTATTATTTTTGGGGGCAGGTTATGGACACTTTTTCCCTTTACGGCATTGCTGTGGCGTGATTTTTCAATCGATGTGCTATATTTTAGTGTTAATGAATAGATCAGCGTCTGAATTTTCCAAAAAGTATAAATTTGTGGTATTTCGCAAAAGTTTAAGGGCGGGTTAAGTTTTTGTGCAGATTTTCTGCTTTGATTGCTTACTGTGCCCGTAGTTTTAATCCGATTGTTGAAATTTTGGTCTTATCTTATAGTTGCGTTTGTTTAGTTTGCGTCAAGTGCAAATATGTAGTAATTTGCATGAAAATACTAATTTTTATGACGCTTAGGAGGCATAGACATGTATTCGTCTAAAAGACGTAAATTTCCTTGTAGGACCTCTGGCTTGAATCGTTCACTGTAGCCACAATTTCTTTTCGATTGTCAAAATTTTGGTCTCATCTTGTAGCTGTTAGTCTGTTTTTTACGTCAAATACAAATTTGTAGTACTTTTCATAAGAATGCTAATTCTATAAGGTTCCTATTATTTTTGGGGGCAGGTTATGGACACTTTTTCCCTTTACGGCATTGCTGTGGCGTGATTTTTCAATCGATGTGCTATATTTAAGTGTTAATGAATAGATCAACGTCTGAATTTACCAAAAAGTATAGATTTGTGGTATTTCGCAAAAGTTTAAGGGCGGGTTAAGTTTTTGTGCAGATTTTCAGCTTTGATTGCTTACTGTGCCCGTAGTTTTAATCCGATTGTTGAAATTTTGGTCTTATCTTATAGTTGCGTTTGTTTAGTTTGCGTCAAGTGCAAATATGTAGTAATTTGCATGAAAATACTAATTTTTATGACGCTTAGGAGGCATAGACATGTATTCGTCTAAAATACGTAAATTTCCTTGTAGGACCTCTGGCTTGAATTGTTCACTGTAGCCACAATTTCTTTACGATTGTCAAAATTTTGGTCTCATCTTGTAGCTGTTAGTCTGTTTTTTACGTCAAATACGAGTTTGTTGTACTTTTCATAAGAACTAATTTTTATAAGGTTCCTATTATTTTTGGGGGCAGGTTATGGACACTTTTTCCCTTTACGGCATTGCTGTGGCGTGATTTTTCAATCGATGTGCTATATTTAAGTGTTAATGAATAGATCAGCGTCTGAATTTTCCAAAAAGTATAGATTTGTGGTATTTCGCAAAAGTTTAAGGGCGGGTTTAGTGTTTGAAAGCCAACAAAATCCCGAATTTTGACGTGTCAACTCACCAAAACTTTAAATGGCTTTTTCTCCCCTTAAACGTGCGAATTTCGCGTTTTTACGTTTTCATTTGAAGGCTTAGCCCTAACTAGTGTTTTGATGGTCGGAACATGTTTTAGGCAAAATATCTCGAATTTGCTGTTCCTACAACACGTACAGTTTTTGTGCAGATTTTCAGCTTTGATTGCTTACTGTGCCCGTAGTTTTAATCCGATTGTTGAAATTTTGGTCTTATCTTATAGTTGCGTTTGCTTAGCTTGCGTCAAGTGCAAATATGTAGTAATTTGCATGGAAATACTAATTTTTATGACGCTTAGGAGGCATAGACATGTATTCGTCTAAAAGACGTAAATTTCCTTGTAGGACCTCTGGCTTGAATCGTTCACTGTAGCCACAATTTCTTTTCGATTGCCAAAATTTTGGTCTAATCTTGTAGCTGTTAGTATGTTTTTTACGTCAAATACAAATTTGTAGTACTTTTCATAACAGTACTAATTTTTAATAAGGTTCCTATTATTTTTGGGGGCAGGTTATGGACACTTTTTCCCTTTACGGCATTGCTGTGGCGTGATTTTTCAATCGATGTTCTATATTTAAGTGTTGATGAACAGATTTGCGTCTGAATTTTCCAAAAAGTATAGATTTGCGGTATTTCGCAAAAGTTTAAGGGCGGGTTTAGTTTTTGTGCAGATTTTCAGCTGTGATTGCTTACTGTGCCCGTAGTTTTAATCCGATTGTTGAAATTTTGGTCTTATCTTATAGTTGCGTTTGTTTAGTTTGCGTCAAGTGCAAATATGTAGTAATTTGCATGAGAATACTAATTTTTATGACGCTTAGGAGGCATAGACATGTATTCGTCTAAAATACGTAAATTTCCTTGTAGGACCTCTGGCTTGAATCGTTCACTGTAGCCACAATTTCTTTTCGATTGTCAAAATTTTGGTCTCATCTTGTAGCTGTTAGTCTGTTTTTTACGTCAATAATGAATTTGTAGTACTTTTCATAAGATTACTAATTTTTATAAGGTTCCTATTATTTTTGGGGGCAGGTTATGGACACTTTTTCCCTTTACGGCATTGCTGTGGCGTGATTTTTCAATCGATGTGCTATATTTAAGTGTTAATGAAAAGATCAGCGTCTGAATTTTCCAAAAAGTATAGATTTGTGGTATTTCGCAAAAGTTTAACGGCGGGTTTAGTGGTTGAAAGCCAACAAAATCCCAATTTTTGACGTGTCGACTCACCAAAATTTTAAATGGCTTTTTCTCCCCTTAAACGTGCGAATTTCGCGTTTTTACGTTTTCATTTGGAGGCTTAGCCCAAACTAGTGTTTTGCTGGTCGGAACATGTTTTAGGCAAAATATCTCGAATTTGCTGTTCCTAGAACACGTGCAGTTTTTGTGCAGATTTTCAGCTTTGATTGCTTACTGTGCCCGTAGTTTTAATCCGATTGTTGAAATTTTGGTCTTATCTTATAGTTGCGTTTGTTTAGTTTGCGTCAAGTGCAAATATGTAGTAATTTGCATGAAAATACTAATTTTTATGACGCTTAGGAGGCAGAGACATGTATTCGTCTAAAATACGTAAATTTCCTTGTAGGACCTCTGGCTTGAATCGTTCACTGTAGCCACAATTTCTTTTCGATTGTCAAAATTTTGGTCTCATCTTGTAGCTGTTAGTCTGTTTTTTACGTCAAATACGAATTAGTAGTACTTTTCAGAATAATACTAATTTTTATAAGGTTCCTATTATTTTTGGGGGCAGGTTATGGACACTTTTTCCCTTTACGGCATTGCTGTGGCGTGATTTTTCAATCGATGTGCTATATTTAAATGTTAATGAATAGATCAGCGTCTGAATTTTCCAAAAAGTATAAATTTGTGGTATTTCGCAAAAGTTTAAGGGCGGGTTTAGTGGTTGAAAGCCAACAAAATCCCAATTTTTCACGTGTCAACTCACCAAAACTTTAAATGGCTTTTTCTCCCCTTAAACGTGCGAATTTCGCGTTTTTACGTTTTCATTTGAAGGCTTAGCCCAAACTAGTGTTTTGATGGTCGGAACATGTTTGAGGCAAAATATCTCGAATTTGCTGTTCCTAGAACACGTGCAGTTTTTGTGCAGATTTTCAGCTTTGATTGCTTACTGTGCCCGTAGTTTTAATCCGATTGTAGAAATTTTGGTCTTATCTTATAGTTGCGTTTGTTTAGTTTGCGTCAAGTGCAAATATGTAGTAATTTGCATGAAAATACTAATTTTTATGACGCTTAGGAGGCAGAGACATGTATTCGTCTAAAATACGTAAATTTCCTTGTAGGACCTCTGGCTTGAATCGTTCACTGTAGCCACAATTTCTTTTCGATTGTCAAAATTTTGGTCTCATCTTGTAGCTGTTAGTCTGTTTTTTACGTCAAATACGAATTAGTAGTACTTTTCAGAATAATACTAATTTTTATAAGGTTCCTATTATTTTTGGGGGCAGGTTATGGACACTTTTTCCCTTTACGGCATTGCTGTGGCGTGATTTTTCAATCGATGTGCTATATTTAAGTGTTAATGAATAGATCAGCGTCTGAATTTTCCAAAAAGTATAGATTTGTGGTATTTCGCAAAAGTTTAAGGGCGGGTTTAGTGTTTGAAAGCCAACAAAATCCCGAATTTTGACGTGTCAACTCACCACAACTTTAAATGGCTTTTTCTCCCCTTAAACGTGCGAATTTCGCGTTTTTACGTTTTCATTTGAAGGCTTAGCCCTAACTAGTGTTTTGATGGTCGGAACATGTTTTAGGCAAAATATCTCGAATTTGCTGTTCCTACAACACGTACAGTTTTTGTGCAGATTTTCAGCTTTGATTGCTTACTGTGCCCGTAGTTTTAATCCGATTGTTGAAATTTTGGTCTTATCTTATAGTTGCGTTTGCTTAGCTTGCGTCAAGTGCAAATATGTAGTAATTTGCATGGAAATACTAATTTTTATGACGCTTAGGAGGCATAGACATGTATTCGTCTAAAAGACGTAAATTTCCTTGTAGGACCTCTGGCTTGAATCGTTCACTGTAGCCACAATTTCTTTTCGATTGCCAAAATTTTGGTCTAATCTTGTAGCTGTTAGTATGTTTTTTACGTCAAATACAAATTTGTAGTACTTTTCATAACAGTACTAATTTTTAATAAGGTTCCTATTATTTTTGGGGGCAGGTTATGGACACTTTTTCCCTTTACGGCATTGCTGTGGCGTGATTTTTCAATCGATGTTCTATATTTAAGTGTTGATGAACAGATTTGCGTCTGAATTTTCAAAAAAGTATAGATTTGCGGTATTTCGCAAAAGTTTAAGGGCGGGTTTAGTTTTTGTGCAGATTTTCAGCTGTGATTGCTTACTGTGCCCGTAGTTTTAATCCGATTGTTGAAATTTTGGTCTTATCTGATAGTTGCGTTTGTTTAGTTTGCGTCAAGCGCAAATATGTAGTAATTTGCATGAGAATACTAATTTTTATGACGCTTAGGAGGCATAGACATGTATTCGTCTAAAATACGTAAATTTCCTTGTAGGACCTCTGGCTTGAATCGTTCACTGTAGCCACAATTTCTTTTCGATTGTCAAAATTTTGGTCTCATCTTGTAGCTGTTAGTCTGTTTTTTACGTCAATAATGAATTTGTAGTACTTTTCATAAGATTACTAATTTTTATAAGGTTCCTATTATTTTTGGGGGCAGGTTATGGACACTTTTTCCCTTTACGGCATTGCTGTAGCGTGATTTTTCAATCGATGTGCTATATTTAAGTGTTAATGAAAAGATCAGCGTCTGAATTTTCCAAAAAGTATAGATTTGTGGTATTTCGCAAAAGTTTAACGGCGGGTTTAGTGGTTGAAAGCCAACAAAATCCCAATTTTTGACGTGTCGACTCACCAAAATTTTAAATGGCTTTTTCTCCCCTTAAACGTGCGAATTTCGCGTTTTTACGTTTTCATTTGGAGGCTTAGCCCAAACTAGTGTTTTGCTGGTCGGAACATGTTTTAGGCAAAATATCTCGAATTTGCTGTTCCTAGAACACGTGCAGTTTTTGTGCAGATTTTCAGCTTTGATTGCTTACTGTGCCCGTAGTTTTAATCCGATTGTTGAAATTTTGGTCTTATCTTATAGTTGCGTTTGTTTAGTTTGCGTCAAGTGCAAATATGTAGTAATTTGCATGAAAATACTAATTTTTATGACGCTTAGGAGGCAGAGACATGTATTCGTCTAAAATACGTAAATTTCCTTGTAGGACCTCTGGCTTGAATCGTTCACTGTAGCCACAATTTCTTTTCGATTGTCAAAATTTTGGTCTCATCTTGTAGCTGTTAGTCTGTTTTTTACGTCAAATACGAATTAGTAGTACTTTTCAGAATAATACTAATTTTTATAAGGTTCCTATTATTTTTGGGGGCAGGTTATGGACACTTTTTCCCTTTACGGCATTGCTGTGGCGTGATTTTTCAATCGATGTGCTATATTTAAATGTTAATGAATATATCAGCGTCTGAATTTTCCAAAAAGTATAAATTTGTGGTATTTCGCAAAAGTTTAAGGGCGGGTTTAGTGGTTGAAAGCCAACAAAATCCCAATTTTTCACGTGTCAACTCACCAAAACTTTAAATGGCTTTTTCTCCCCTTAAACGTGCGAATTTCGCGTTTTTACGTTTTCATTTGAAGGCTTAGCCCAAACTAGTGTTTTGATGGTCGGAACATGTTTTAGCAAAATATCTCGAATTTGCTGTTCCTAGAACACGTGCAGTTTTTGTGCAGATTTTCAGCTTTGATTGCTTACTGTGCCCGTAGTTTTAATCCGATTGTTGAAATTTTGATCTTATCTTATAGTTGCGTTTGTTTAGTTTGCGTCAAGTGCAAATATGTAGTAATTTGCATGAAAATACTAATTTTTATGACGCTTAGGAGGCATAGACATGTATTCGTCTAAAAGATGTAAATTTCCTTGTAGGACCTCTGGCTTGAATCGTTCACTGTAGCCACAATTTCTTTTCGATTGTCAAAATTTTGGTCTCATCTTGTAGCTGTTAGTCTGTTTTTTACGTCAAATACAAATTTGTAGTACTTTTCATAAGAATACTAATTTTTATAAGGTTCCTATTATTTTTGGGGGCAGGTTATGGACACTTTTTCCCTTTACGGCATTGCTGTGGCGTGATTTTTCAATCGATGTGCTATATTTAAGTGTTAATGAATAGATCAGCGTCTGAATTTTCCAAAAAGTATAAATTTGTGGTATTTCGCAAAAGTTTAAGGGCGGGTTTAGTGGTTGAAAGCCAACAAAATCCCAATTTTTCACGTGTCAACTCACCAAAACTTTAAATGGCTTTTTCTCCCCTTAAACGTGCGAATTTCGCGTTTTTACGTTTTCATTTGAAGGCTTTGATTGCTTACTGTGCCCGTAGTTTTAATCCGATTGTTGAAATTTTGGTCTTATCTTATAGTTGCGTTTGTTTAGTTTGCGTCAAGTGCAAATATGTAGTAATTTGCATGAAAATACTAATTTTTATGACGTTTAGGAGGCATAGACATGTATTCGTCTAAAATACGTAAATTTCCTTGTAGGACCTCTGGTTTGAATCGTTCACTGTAGCCACAATTTCTTTTCGATTGTCAAAATTTTGGTCTCATCTTGTAGCTGTTAGTCTGTTTTTTACGTCAAATACGAATTTGTAGTACTTTTCAGAATAATACTAATTTTTGTAAGGTTCCTATTATTTTTGGGGGCAGGTTATGGACACTTTTTCCCTTTACGGCATTGCTGTGGCGTGATTTTTCAATCGATGTGCTATATTTAAGTGCTAATGAATAGATCAGCGTCTGAATTTTCCAAAAAGTATAGATTTGTGGTATTTTGCAAAAGTTTAAGGGTGCGTTTAGTGGTTAGAAGCCAACAAAATCCCAATTTTTCACGTGTCAAATCACCAAAATTTTATATGGCTTTTTCTCCCCTTAAACGTGCGAATTTTGCGTTTTTAAGTTTTCATTTGAAGGCTTAGCCCAAACTAGTGTTTTGATGGTCGGAAGATGATTTAGGCAAAATATCTCGAATTTGCTGTTCTTAGAACACGTGCAGTTTTTGTGCAGATTTTCAGCTTTGATTGCTTACTGTGCCCGTAGTTTTAATCCGATTGTTGAAATTTTGGTCTTATCTTATAGTTGCGTTTGTTTAGTTTGCGTCAAGTGCAAATATGTAGTAATTTGCATGAAAATACTAATTTTTATGACGCTTAGGAGGCATCGACATGTATTCGTCTAAAATACGTAAATTTCCTTGTAGGACCTCTGGCTTGAATCGTTCACTGTAGCCACAATTTCTTTTCGATTGTCAAAATTTTGGTCTCATCTTGTAGCTGTTAGTCTGTTTTTTACGTCAAATGCAAATTTGTAGTACTTTTCATAAGAATACTAATTTTTATAAGGCTCCTATTATTTTTGGGGGCAGGTTATGGACACTTTTTCCCTTTAGGGCATTGCTGTGGCGTGATTTTTCAATCGATGTGCCATATTTAAGTGTTAATGAATGGATCAGCGTCTGAATTTTGCAAAAAAATAGATTTGTGGTATTTCGCAAAAGTTTAAGGGCGGGTTTAGTGGTTGAAAGCCAACAAAATCCCAATTTTTCACGTGTCAACTCACCAAAACTTTAAATGGCTTTTTCTCCCCTTAAACGTACGAATTTCGCGTTTTTACGTTTTCATTTGAAGGCTTAGCCCAAACTAGTGTTTTGATGGTCGGAACATGTTTTAGGCAAAATATCTCGAATTTGCTGTTCCTAGAACACGTGCAGTTTTTGTGCAGATTTTCAGCTTTGATTGCTTACTGTGCCCGTAGTTTTAATCCGATTGTTGAAATTTTGGTCTTATCTTATAGTTGCGTTTGTTTAGTTTGCGTCAAGTGCAAATATGTAGTAATTTGCATGAAAATACTAATTTTTATGACGCTTAGGAGGCATAGACATGTATTCGTCTAAAATACGTAAATTTCCTTGTAGGACCTCTGGCTTGAATCGTTCACTGTAGCCACAATTTCTTTTCGATTGTCAAAATTTTGGTCTCATCTTGTAGCTGTTAGTCTGTTGTTTACGTCAAATACAAATTTGTAGTATTTTTCATAAGAATACTAATTTTTATAAGGTTCCTATTATTTTTGGGGGCAGGTTATGGACACTTTTTCCCTTTACGGCATTGCTGTGGCGTGATTTTTCAATCGATGTGCTATATTTAAGTGTTAATGAATAGATCAGCGTCTGAATTTTCCAAAAAGTATAAATTTGTGGTATTTCGCAAAAGTTTAAGGGCGGGTTTAGTGGTTGAAAGCCAACAAAATCCCAATTTTTCACGTGTCAACTCACCAAAACTTTAAATGGCTTTTTCTCCCCTTAAACGTGCGAATTTCGCGTTTTTACGTTTTCATTTGAAGGCTTAGCCCAAACTAGTGTTTTGATGGTCGGAACATGTTTTAGGCAAAATATCTCGAATTTGCTGTTCCTAGAACACGTGCAGTTTTTGTGCAGATTTTCAGCTTTGATTGCTTACTGTGCCCGTAGTTTTAATCCGATTGTTGAAATTTTGGTCTTATCTTATAGTTGCGTTTGTTTAGTTTGCGTCAAGTGCAAATATGTAGTAATTTGCATGAAAATACTAATTTTTATGACGCTTAGGAGGCATAGACATGTATTCGTCTAAAATACGTAAATTTCCTTGTAGGACCTCTGGCTTGAATCGTTCACTGTAGCCACAATTTCTTTTCGATTGTCAAAATTTTGGTCTCATCTTGTAGCTGTTAGTCTGTTTTTTACGTCAAATACAAATTTGTAGTACTTTTCATAAGAATACTAATTTTTATAAGGTTCCTATTATTTTTGGGGGCAGGTTATGGACACTTTTTCCCTTTACGGCATTGCTGTGGCGTGATTTTTCAATCGATGTGCTATATTTAAAAGTTAATGAATAGATCAGCGTCTGAATTTTTCAAAAAGTATAGATTTGTGGTATTTCGCAAAAGTTTAAGGGCGGGTTTAGTGGTTGAATGCCAACAAAATCCCAATTTTTCACGTGTCAACTCACCAAAATTTTAAATGGCTTTTTCTCCCCTTAAACGTGCGAATTTCGCGTTTTTACGTTTTCATTTGAAGGCTTAGCCCAAACTAGTGTTTTGATGGTCCGAACATGTTTTAGGCAAAATATCTCGAATTTGCTGTTCCTAGAACACGTGCAGTTTTTGTGCAGATTTTCAGCTTTGATTGCTTACTGTGCCCGTAGTTTTAATCCGATTGTTGAAATTTTGGTCTTATCCTATAGTTGCGTTTGTTTAGTTTGCGTCAAGTGCAAATATGTAGTAATTTGCATGAAAATACTAATTTTTATGACGCTTAGGAGGCATAGACATGTATTCGTCTAAAATACGTAAATTTCCTTGTAGGACATCTGGCTTGAATCGTTCACTGTAGCCACAATTTCTTTTCAATTGTCAAAATTTTGGTCTCATCTTGTAGCTGTTAGTCTGTTGTTTACGTCAAATTTAAATTTGTTTTTTTTTTCATAAGAATACTAATTTTTATAAGGTTCCTATTATTTTTGGGGGCAGGTTATAAATTTGTGGTATTTCGCAAAAGTTTAAGGGCGGGTGTAGTGGTTGAAAGCCAACAAAATCCCAATTTTTCACGTGTCAACTCACCAAAACTTTAAATGGCTTTTTCTCCCCTTAAACGTGCGAATTTCGCGTTTTTACGTTTTCATTTGAAGGCTTAGCCCAAACTAGTGTTTTGATGGTCGGAACATGTTTTAGGCAAAATATCTCGAATTTGCTGTTCCTAGAACACGTGCAGTTTTTGTGCAGATTTTCAGCTTTGATTGCTTACTGTGCCCGTAGTTTTAATCCGATTGTTGAAATTTTGGTCTTATCTTATAGTTGCGTTTGTTTAGTTTGCGTCAAGTGCAAATATGTAGTAATTTGCATGAAAATACTAATTTTTATGACGCTTAGGAGGCATAGACATGTATTCGTCTAAAATACGTAAATTTCCTTGTAGGACCTCTGGCTTGAATCGTTCACTGTAGCCACAATTTCTTTTCGATTGTCAAAATTTTGGTCTCATCTTGTAGCTGTTAGTCTGTTTTTTACGTCAAATACAAATTTGTAGTACTTTTCATAAGAATACTAATTTTTATAAGGTTCCTATTATTTTTGGGGGCAGGTTATGGACACTTTTTCCCTTTACGGCATTGCTGTGGCGTGATTTTTCAATCGATGTGCTATATTTAAGTGTTAATGAATAGATCAGCGTCTGAATTTTCCAAAAAGTATAGATTTGTGGTATTTCGCAAAAGTTTAAGGGCGGGTTTAGTGGTTGAATGCCAACAAAATCCCAATTTTTCACGTGTCAACTCACCAAAATTTTAAATGGCTTTTTCTCCCCTTAAACGTGCGAATTTCGCGTTTTTACGTTTTCATTTGAAGGCTTAGCCCAAACTAGTGTTTTGATGGTCGGAACATGTTTTAGGCAAAATATCTCGAATTTGCTGTTCCTAGAACACGTGCAGTTTTTGTGCAGATTTTCAGCTTTGATTGCTTACTGTGCCCGTAGTTTTAATCCGATTGTTGAAATTTTGGTCTTATCCTATAGTTGCGTTTGTTTAGTTTGCGTCAAGTGCAAATATGTAGTAATTTGCATGAAAATACTAATTTTTATGACGCTTAGGAGGCATAGACATGTATTCGTCTAAAATACGTAAATTTCCTTGTAGGACCTCTGGCTTGAATCGTTCACTGTAGCCACAATTTCTTTTCAATTGTCAAAATTTTGGTCTCATCTTGTAGCTGTTAGTCTGTTTTTTACGTCAAATACGAATTTGTAGTGCTTTTCATAAGAATACTAATTTTTATAAGGTTCCTATTATTTTTGGGGGCAGGTTATGGACACTTTTTCCCTTTACGGCATTGCTGTGGCGTGATTTTTCAATCGATGTGCTATATTTTAGTGTTAATGAATAGATCAGCGTCTGAATTTTCCAAAAAGTATAGATTTGTGGTATTTCGCAAAAGTTTAAGGGCGGGTTTGGTGGTTGAAAGCCAACAAAATCCCAATTTTTCACGTGTCAACTCACCAAAACTTTAAATGGCCTTTTCTCCCCTTAAACGTGCGAATTTCGCGTTTATACGTTTTCATTTGAAGGCTTAGCCCAAACTAGTGTTTTGATGGTCGGAACATGTTTTAGGCAAAATATCTCGAATTTGCTGTTTCTAGAACACGTGCAGTTTTTGTGCAGATTTTCAGCTTTGATTGCTTACTGTGCCCGTAGTTTTAATCCGATTGTTGAAATTTTGGTCTTATCCTATAGTTGCGTTTGTTTAGTTTGCGTCAAGTGCAAATATGTAGTAATTTGCATGAAAATACTAATTTTTATGACGCTTAGGAGACATAGACATGTATTCGTCTAAAATACGTAAATTTCCTTGTAGGACCTCTGGCTTGAATCGTTCACTGTAGCCACAATTTCTTTTCGATTGTCAAAATTTTGGTCTCATCTTGTAGCTGTTAGTCTGTTTTTTATGTCAAATACAAATTTGTAGTACTTTTCATAAGAATACTAATTTTTATAAGGTTCCTATTATTTTTGGGGGCAGGTTATGGACACTTTTTCCCTTTACGGCATTGCTGTGGCGTGATTTTTCAATCGATGTGCTATATTTAAGTGTTAATGAATAGATCAGCGTCTGAATTTTCCAAAAACTATAAATTTGTGGTATTTCGCAAAAGTTTAAGGGCGGGTTTAGTGGTTGAAAGCCAACAAAATCCCAATTTTTCCCGTGTCAACTCATCAAAACTTTAAATGGCTTTTTCTCCCCTTAAACGTGCGAATTTCGCGTTTTTACGTTTTCATTTGAAGGCTTAGCCCAAACTAGTGTTTTGATGGTCGGAACATGTCTTAGGCAAAATATCTCGAATTTGCTGTTTCTAGAACACGTGCAGTTTTTGTGCAGATTTTCAGCTTTGATTGCTTACTGTGCCCGTAGTTTTAATCCTATTGTTGAAATTTTGGTCTTATCCTATAGTTGCGTTTGTTTAGTTTGCGTCAAGTGCAAATATGTAGTAATTTGCATGAAAATACTAATTTTTATGACGCTTAGGAGACATAGACATGCATTCGTCTAAAATACGTAAATTTCCTTGTAGGACCTCTGGCTTGAATCGTTCACTGTAGCCACAATTTCTTTTCGATTGTCAAAATTTTGGTCTCATCTTGTAGCTGTTAGTCTGTTTTTTACGTCAAATACAAATTTGTAGTACTTTTCATAAGAATACTAATTTTTATAAGGTTCCTATTATTTTTGGGGGCAGGTTATGGACACTTTTTCCCTTTACGGCATTGCTGTGGCGTGATTTTTCAATCGATGTGCTATATTTAAGTGTTAATGAATAGATCAGCGTCTGAATTTTCCAAAAAGTATAGATTTGTGGTATTTCGCAAAAGTTTAAGGGCGGGTTTGGTGGTTGAAAGCCAACAAAATCCCAATTTTTCACGTGTCAACTCACCAAAACTTTAAATGGCCTTTTCTCCCCTTAAACGTGCGAATTTCGCGTTTTTACGTTTTCATTTGAAGGCTTAGCCCAAACTAGTGTTTTGATGGTCGGAACATGTTTTAGGCAAAATATCTCGAATTTGCTGTTCCTAGAACACGTGCAGTTTTATGCAGATTTTCAGCTTTGATTGCTTACTGTGCCCGTAGTTTTAATCCGATTGTTGAAATTTCGGTCTTATCTTATAGTTGCGTTTGTTTAGTTTGCGTCAAGTGCAAATATGTAGTAATTTGCATGAAAATACTAATTTTTATGACGCTTAGGAGGCATAGACATGTATTCGTCTAAAATACGTAAATTTCCTTGTAGGACCTCTGGCTTGAATCGTTCACTGTAGCCACAATTTCTTTTCCATTGTCAAAATTTTGGTCTCATCTTGTAGCTGTTAGTCTGTTGTTTACGTCAAATACAAATTTGTAGTACTTTTCATAAGAATACTAATTTTTATAAGGTTCCTATTATTTTTGGGGGCAGGTTATGGACACTTTTTCCCTTTACGGCATTGCTGTGGCGTGATTTTTCAATCGATGTGCTATATTTAAGTGTTAATGAATAGATCAGCGTCTGAATTTTCCAAAAAGTATAAATTTGTGGTATTTCGCAAAAGTTTAAGGGCGGGTTTAGTGGTTGAAAGCCAACAAAATCCCAATTTTTCACGTTTCAACTCACCAAAACTTTAAATGGCTTTTCCCCCCTTAAACGTGCGAATTTCGCGTTTTTACGTTTTCATTTGAAGGCTTAGCCCAAACTAGTGTTTTGATGGTCGGAACATGTTTTAGGCAAAATATCTCGAATTTGCTGTCCCTAGAACACGTGCAGTTTTTGTGCAGATTTTCAGCTTTGATTGCTTACTGTGCCCGTAGTTTTAATCCGATTGTTGAAATTTTGGTCTTATCTTATAGTTGCGTTTGTTTAGTTTGCGTCAAGTGCAAATATGCAGTAATTTGCATGAAAATACTAATTTTTATGACGCTTAGGAGGCATAGACATGTATTCGTCTAAAATACGTAAATTTCCTTGTAGGACCTCTGGCTTGAATCGTTCACTGTAGCCACAATTTCTTTTCGATTGTCAAAATTTTGGTCTCATCTTGTAGCTGTTAGTCTGTTTTTTACGTCAAATACAAATTTGTAGTACTTTTCATAATAATACTAATTTTCATAAGGTTCCTATTATTTTTGGGGGCAGGTTATGGACACTTTTTCCCTTTACGGCATTGCTGTGGCGTGATTTTTCAATCGATGTGCTATATTTAAGTGTTAATGAATAGATCAGCGTCTGAATTTTCCAAAAAGTATAAATTTGTGGTATTTCGCAAAAGTTTAAGGGCGGGTTTAGTGGTTGAAAGCCAACAAAATCCCAATTTTTCACGTGTCAACTCACCAAAACTTTAAATGGCTTTTTCTCCCCTTAAACGTGCGAATTTCGCGTTTTTACGTTTTCATTTGAAGGCTTAGCCCAAACTAGTGTTTTGATGGTCGGAACATGTTTTAGGCAAAATATCTCGAATTTGCTGTCCCTAGAACACGTGCAGTTTTTGTGCAGATTTTCAGCTTTGATTGCTTACTGTGCCCGTAGTTTTAATCCGATTGTTGAAATTTTGGTCTTATCTTATAGTTGCGTTTGTTTAGTTTGCGTCAAGTGCAAATATGCAGTAATTTGCATGAAAATACTAATTTTTATGACGCTTAGGAGCCATAGACATGTATTCGTCTAAAATACGTAAATTTCCTTGTAGGACCTCTGGCTTGAATCGTTCACTGTAGCCACAATTTCTTTTCGATTGTCAAAATTTTGGTCTCATCTTGTAGCTGTTAGTCTGTTTTTTACGTCAAATACAAATTTGTAGTACTTTTCATAAGAATACTAATTTTTATAAGGTTCCTATTATTTTTGGGGGCAGGGTATGGACACTTTTTCCCTTTACAGCATTGCTGTGGCGTGATTTTTCAATCAATGTGCTATATTTAAGTGTTAATGAATAGATTAGCGTCTGAATTTTCCAAAAAGTATAGATTTGTGGTATTTCGCAAAAGTTTAAGGGCGGGTTTAGTGGTTGAAAGCCAACAAAATCCCAATTTTTCACGTGTCAACTCACCAAAACTTTAAATGGCTTTTTCTCCCCTCAAACGTGCGAATTTCGCGTTTTTACGTTTTCATTTGAAGGCTTAGCCCAAACTAGTGTTTTGATGGTCGGAACATGTTTTAGGCAAAATATCTCGAATTTGCTGTCCCTAGAACACGTGCAGTTTTTGTGCAGATTTTCAGCTTTGATTGCTTACTGTGCCCGTAGTTTTAATCCGATTGTTGAAATTTTGGTCTTATCTTATAGTTGCGTTTGTTTAATTTGCGTCAAGTGCAAATATGCAGTAATTTGCATGAAAATACTAATTTTTATGACGCTTAGGAGGCATAGACATGTATTCGTCTAAAATACTTGAATCGTCCACTGTAGCCACAATTTCTTTTCGATTGTCAAAATTTTGGTCTCATCTTGTAGCTGTTAGTCTGTTTTTTACGTCAAATACAAATTTGTAGTACTTTTCAGAAGAATACTAATTTTTATAAGGTTCCTATTATTTTTGGGGGCAGGTTATGGACACTTTTTCCCTTTAAGGCATTGCTGTGGCGTGATTTTTCAATCGATGTGCTATATTTAAGTGTTGATGAATAGATCAGCGTCTGAATTTTCCAAAAAGTATAGAATTGTGGTATTTCGCAAAAGTTTAAGGGCGGGTTTGGTGGTTGAAAGCCAACAAAATCCCAATTTTTCACGTGTCAACTCACCAAAACTTTAAATGGCTTTTTCTCCCCTTAAACGTGCGAATTTCGCGTTTTTACGTTTTCAGTTGAAGGCTTAGCCCAAACTAGTGTTTTGATGGTCGGAACATGTTTTAGGCAAAATATCTCGAATTTGCTGTCCCTAGAACACGTGCAGTTTTTGTGCAGATTTTCAGCTTTGATTGCTTACTGTGCCCGTAGTTTTAATCCGATTGTTGAAATTTTGGTCTTATCTTATAGTTGCGTTTGTTTAGTTTGCGTCAAGTGCAAATATGCAGTAATTTGCATGAAAATACTAATTTTTATGACGCTTAGGAGGCATAGACATGTATTCGTCTAAAATACGTAAATTTCCTTGTAGGACCTCTGGCTTGAATCGTTCACTGTAGCCACAATTTCTTTTCGATTGTCAAAATTTTGGTCTCATCTTGTAGCTGTTAGTCTGTTTTTTACGTCAAATACAAATTTGTAGTACTTTTCATAAGAATACTAATTTTTATAAGGTTCCTATTATTTTTGGGGGCAGGTTATGGACACTTTTTCCCTTTACGGCATTGCTGTGGCGTGATTTTTCAATCGATGTGCTATATTTAAGTGTTAATGAATAGATCAGCGTCTGAATTTTCCAAAAAGTATAAACTTGTGGTATTTCGCAAAAGTTTAAGGGTGGGTTTAGTGGTTGAAAGCCAACAAAATCCCAATTTTTCACGTGTCAACTCACCAAAACTTTAAATGGCTTTTTCTCCCCTTAAACGTGCGAATTTCGCGTTTTTACGTTTTCATTTGAAGGCTTAGCCCAAACTAGTGTTTTGATGGTCGGAACATGTTTTAGGCAAAATATCTCGAATTTGCTGTTCCTAGAACACGTGCAGTTTTTGTGCAGATTTTCAGCTTTGATTGCTTACTGTGCCCGTAATTTTAATCCGATTGTTGAAATTTTGGTCTTATCTTATAGTTGCGTTTGTTTAGTTTGCGTCAAGTGCAAATATGTAGTAATTTGCATGAAAATACTAATTTTCATGACGCTTAGGAGGCATAGACATGTATTCGTCTAAAATACGTAAATTTCCTTGTAGGACCTCTGGCTTGAATCGTTCACTGCAGCCACAAGTTCTTTTCGATTGTCAAAATTTTGGTCTCATCTTGTAGCTGTTAGTCTGTTTTTTACGTCAAATGCAAATTTGTAGTACTTTTCATAAGAATACTAATTTTTATAAGGTTCCTATTATTTTTGGGGGCAGGTTATGGACACTTTTTCCCTTACGGCATTGCTGTGGCGTGATTTTTCAATCGATGTGCTATATTTAAGTGTTAATGAATAGATCAGCGTCTGAATTTTCCAAAAAGTATAAATTTGTGGTATTTCGCAAAAGTTTAAGGGCGGGTTTGGTGGTTGAAAGCCAACAAAATCCCAACTTTTCACGTGTCAACTCACCAAAACTTTAAATGGCTTTTTCTCCCCTCAAACGTGCGAATTTCGCGTTTTTACGTTTTCATTTGAAGGCTTAGCCCAAACTAGTGTTTTGATGGTCGGAACATGTTTTAGGCAAAATATCTCGAATTTGCTGTCCCTAGAACACGTGCAGTTTTTGTGCAGATTTTCAGCTTTGATTGCTTACTGTGCCCGTAGTTTTAATCCGATTGTTGAAATTTTGGTCTTATCTTATAGTTGCGTTCGTTTAGTTTGCGTCAAGTGCAAATATGTAGTAATTTGTATGAAAATACTAATTTTTATGACGCTTAGGAGGCATAGACATGTATTCGTCTAAAAGACGTAAATTTCCTTGTAGGACCTCTGGCTTGAATCGTTCACTGTAGCCACAATTTCTTTTCGATTGTCAAAATTTTGGTCTCATCTTGTAGCTGTTAGTCTGTTTTTTACGTCAAATACAAATTTGTAGTACTTTTCATAAGAATACTAATTTTTATAAGGTTCCTATTATTTTTGGGGGCAGGTTATGGACACTTTTTCCCTTTACGGCATTGCTGTGGCGTGATTTTTCAATCGATGTGCTATATTTAAGTGTTAATGAATGGATCAGCGTCTGAATTTTCCAAAAATTATAAATTTGTGGTATTTCGCAAAAGTTTAAGGGCGGGTTTAGTGGTTGAAAGCCAACAAAATCCCAATTTTTCATGTGTCAACTCACCAAAACCTTAAATGGCTTTTTCTCCCCTTAAACGTGCGAATTTCGCGTTTTTACGTTTTCATTTGAAGGCTTAGCCCAAACTAGTGTTTTGATGGTCGGAACATGTTTTAGGCAAAATATCTCGAATTTGCTGTTCCTAGAACACGTGCAGTTTTTGTGCAGATTTTCAGCTTTGATTGCTTACTGTGCCCGTAGTTTTAATCCGATTGTTGAAATTTTGGTCTTATCTTAGAGTTGCGTTTGTTTAGTTTGCGTCAAGTGCAAATATGTAGTAATTTGCATGAAAATACTAATTTTTATGACGCTTAGGAGGCATAGACATGTATTCGTCTAAAATACGTAAATTTCCTTGTAGGACCTCTGGCTTGAATCGTTCACTGTAGCCACAATTTCTTTTCGATTGTCAAAATTTTGGTCTCATCTTGTAGCTGTTAGTCTGTTGTTTACGTCAAATACAAATTTGTAGTACTTTTCATAAGAATACTAATTTTTATAAGGTTCCTATTATTTTTGGGGGCAGGTTATGGACACTTTTTCCCTTTACGGCATTGCTGTGGCGTGATTTTTCAATCGATGTGCTATATTTAAGTGTTAATGAATAGATCAGCGTCTGAATTTTCCAAAAAGTATAAATTTGTGGTATTTCGCAAAAGTTTAAGGGCGGGTTTAGTGGTTGAAAGCCAACAAAATCCCAATTTTTCACGTGTCAACTCACCAAAACTTTAAATGGCTTTTTCTCCCCTTAAACGTGCGAATTTCGCGTTTTTACGTTTTCATTTGAAGGCTTAGCCCAAACTAGTGTTTTGATGGTCGGAACATGTTTTATGCAAAATATCTCGAATTTGCTGTCCCTAGAACACGTGCAGTTTTTGTGCAGATTTTCAGCTTTGATTGCTTACTGTGCCCGTAGTTTTAATCCGATTGTTGAAATTTTGGTCTTATCTTATAGTTGCGTTTGTTTAGTTTGCGTCAAGTGCAAATATGTAGTAATTTGCATGAAAATACTAATTTTTATGACGCTTAGGAGGCATAGACATGTATTCGTCTAAAATACGTAAATTTCCTTGTAGGACCTCTGGCTTGAATCGTTCACTGTAGCCACAATTTCTTTTCGATTGTCAAAATTTTGGTCTCATCTTGTAGCTGTTAGTCTGTTGTTTACGTCAAATACAAATTTGTAGTACTTTTCATAAGAATACTAATTTTTATAAGGTTCCTATTATTTTTGGGGGCAGGTTATGGACACTTTTTCCCTTTACGGCATTGCTGTGGCGTGATTTTTCAATCGATGTGCTATATTTAAGTGTTAATGAATAGATCAGCGTCTGAATTTTCCAAAAACTATAAATCTGTGGTATTTCGCAAAAGTTTAAGGGCGGGTTTAGTGGTTGAAAGCCAACAAAATCCCAATTTTTCACGTGTCAACTCACCAAACCTTTAAATGGCTTTTTCTACCCTTAAACGTGCGAATTTCGCGTTTTTACGTTTTCATTTGAAGGCTTAGCCCAAACTAGTGTTTTGATGGTCGGAACATGTTTTAGGCAAAATATTTCGAATTTGCTGTTCCTAGAACACGTGCAGTTTTTGTGCAGATTTTCAGCTTTGATTGCTTACTGTGCCCGTAGTTTTAATCCGATTGTTCAAATTTTGGTCTTATCTTATAGTTGCGTTTGTTTAGTTTGCGTCAAGTGCAAATATGTAGTAATTTGCATGAAAATACTAATTTTTATGACGCTTAGGAGGCATAGACATGTATTCGTCTAAAATACGTAAATTTCCTTGTAGGACCTCTGGCTTGAATCGTTCACTGTAGCCACAATTTCTTTTCGATTGTCAAAATTTTGGTCTCATCTTGTAGCTGTTAGTCTGTTTTTTACGTCAAATACAAATTTGTAGTACTTTTCATAAGAATACTAATTTTTATAAGGTTCCTATTATTTTTGGGGGCAGGTTATGGACACTTTTTCCCTTTACGGCATTGCTGTGGCGTGATTTTTTAATCGATGTGCTATATTTAAGTGTTAATGAATAGATCAGCGTCTGAATTTTCCAAAAAGTATAGATTTGTGGTATTTCGCAAAAGTTTAAGGGCGGGTTTAGTGGTTGAAAGCCAACAAAATCCCAATTTTTCACGTGTCAACTCACCAAAACTTTAAATGGCTTTTTCTCCCCTTAAACGTGCGAATTTCGCGTTTTTACGTTTTCAGTTGAAGGCTTAGCCCAAACTAGTGTTTTGATGGTCGGAACATGTTTTAGGCAAAATATCTCGAATTTGCTGTTCCTAGAACACGTGCAGTTTTTGTGCAGATTTTCAGCTTTGATTGCTTACTGTGCCCGTAGTTTTAATCCGATTGTTGAAATTTTGGTCTTATCTTATAGTTGCGTTTGTTTAGTTTGCGTCAAGTGCAAATATGTAGTAATTTGCATGAAAATACTAATTTTTATGACGCTTAGGAGGCATAGACATGTATTCGTCTAAAATACGTAAATTTCCTTGTAGGACCTCTGGCTTGAATCGTTCACTGTAGCCACAATTTCTTTTCGATTGTCAAAATTTTGGTCTCATCTTGTAGCTGTTAGTCTGTTGTTTACGTCAAATACAAATTTGTAGTACTTTTCATAAGAATACTAATTTTTATAAGGTTCCTATTATTTTTGGGGGCAGGTTATGGACACTTTTTCCCTTTACGGCATTGCTGTGGCGTGATTTTTTAATCTATGTGCTATATTTAAGTGTTAATGAATAAATCAGCGTCTGAATTTTCCAAAAAGTATTAATTTGTGGTATTTCGCAAAAGTTTAAGGGCGGGTTTGGTGGTTGAAAGCCAACAAAATCCCAATTTTTCACGTGTCAACTCACCAAAACTTTAAATGGCTTTTTCTCCCCTTAAACGTGCGAATTTCGCGTTTTTACGTTTTCATTTGAAGGCTTAGCCCAAACTAGTGTTTTGATGGTCGGAACATGTTTTAGGCAAAATATCTCGAATTTGCTGTTCCTAGAACACGTGCAGTTTTTGTGCAGATTTTCAGCTTTGATTGCTTACTGTGCCCGTAGTTTTAATCCGATTGTTGAAATTTTGGTCTTATCTTATAGTTGCGTTTGTTTAGTTTGCGTCAAGTGCAAATATGTAGTAATTTGCATGAAAATACTAATTTTTATGACGCTTAGGAGGCATAGACATGTATTCGTCTAAAATACGTAAATTTCCTTGTAGGACCTCTGGCTTGAATCGTTCACTGTAGCCACAATTTCTTTTCGATTGTCAAAATTTTGGTCTCATCTTGTAGCTGTTAGTCTGTTTTTTACGTCAAATACAAATTTGTAGTACTTTTCATAAGAATACTAATTTTTATAAGGTTCCTATTATTTTTGGGGGCAGGTTATGGACACTTTTTCCCTTTACGGCATTGCTGTGGCGTGATTTTTCAATCGATGTGCTATATTTAAGTGTTAATGAATAGATCAGCGTCTGAATTTTCCAAAAAGTATAAATTTGTGGTATTTCGCAAAAGTTTAAGGGCGGGTTTAGTGGTTGAAAGCCAACAAAATCCCAATTTTTCACGTGTCAACTCACCAAAACTTTAAATGGCTTTTTCTCCCCTTAAACGTGCGAATTTCGCGTTTTTACGTTTTCAGTTGAAGGCTTAGCCCAAACTAGTGTTTTGATGGTCGGAACATGTTTTAGGCAAAATATCTCGAATTTGCTGTCCCTAGAACACGTGCAGTTTTTGTGCAGATTTTCAGCTTTGATTGCTTACTGTGCCCGTAGTTTTAATCCGATTGTTGAAATTTTGGTCTTATCTTATAGTTGCGTTTGTTTAGTTTGCGTCAAGTGCAAATATGTAGTAATTTGCATGAAAATACTAATTTTTATGACGCTTAGGAGGCATAGACATGTATTCGTCTAAAATACGTAAATTTCCTTGTAGGACCTCTGGCTTGAATCGTTCACTGTAGCCACAATTTCTTTTCGATCGTCAAAATTTTGGTCTCATCTTGTAGCTGTTAGTCTGTTTTTTACGTCAAATACAAATTTGTAGTACTTTTCATAAGAATACTAATTTTTATAAGGTTCCTATTATTTTTGGGGGCAGGTTATGGACACTTTTTCCCTTTACGGCATTGCTGTGGCGTGATTTTTTAATCGATGTGCTATATTTAAGTGTTAATGAATAGATCAGCGTCTGAATTTTCCAAAAACTATAAATTTGTGGTATTTCGCAAAAGTTTAAGGGCGGGTTTAGTGGTTGAAAGCCAACAAAATCCCAATTTTTCACGTGTCAACTCACCAAACCTTTAAATGGCTTTTTCTCCCCTTAAACGTGCGAATTTCGCGTTTTTACGTTTTCATTTGAAGGCTTAGCCCAAACTAGTGTTGTGATGGTCGGAACATGTTTTAGGCAAAATATCTCGAATTTGCTGTTCCTAGAACACGTGCAGTTTTTGTGCAGATTTTCAGCTTTGATTGCTTACTGTGCCCGTAGTTTTAATCCGATTGTTGAAATTTTGGTCTTATCTTATAGTTGCGTTTGTTTAGTTTGCGTCAAGTGCAAATATGTAGTAATTTGCATGAAAATACTAATTTTTATGACGCTTAGGAGGCATAGACATGTATTCGTCTAAAATACGTAAATTTCCTTGTAGGACCTCTGGCTTGAATCGTTCACTGTAGCCACAATTTCTTTTCGATTGCCAAAATTTTTGTCTCATCTTGTAGCTGTTAGTCTGTTTTTTACGTCAAATACAAATTTGTAGTACTTTTCATAAGAATACTAATTTTTATAAGGTTCCTATTATTTTTGGGGGCAGGTTATGGACACTTTTTCCCTTTACGGCATTGCTGTGGCGTGATTTTTTAATCGATGTGCTATATTTAAGTGTTAATGAATAGATCAGCGTCTGAATTTTCCAAAAACTATAAATTTGTGGTATTTCGCAAAAGATTAAGGGCGGGTTTAGTGGTTGAAAGCCAACAAAATCCCAATTTTTCACGTGTCAACTCACCAAACCTTTAAATGGCTTTTTCTCCCCTTAAACGTGCGAATTTCGCGTTTTTACGTTTTCATTTGAAAGCTTAGCCCAAACTAGTGTTTTGATGGTCGGAACATGTTTTAGGCAAAATATCTCGAATTTGCTGTCCCTAGAACACGTGCAGTTTTTGTGCAGATTTTCAGCTTTGATTGCTTACTGTGCCCGTAGTTTTAATCCGATTGTTGAAATTTTGGTCTTATCTTATAGTTGCGTTTGTTTAGTTTGCGTCAAGTGCAAATATGTAGTAATTTGCATGAAAATACTAATTTTCATGACGCTTAGGAGGCATAGACATGTATTCGTCTAAAATACGTAAATTTCCTTGTAGGACCTCTGGCTTGAATCGTTCACTGTAGCCACAATTTCTTTTCGATTGTCAAAATTTTGGTCTCATCTTGTAGCTGTTAGTCTGTTTTTTACGTCAAATACAAATTTGTAGTACTTTTCATAAGAATACTAATTTTCATAAGGTTCCTATTATTTTTGGGGGCAGGTTATGGACACTTTTTCCCTTTACGGCATTGCTGTGGCGTGATTTTTTAATCGATGTGCTATATTTAAGTGTTAATGAATAGATCAGCGTCTGAATTTTCCAAAAACTATAAATTTGTGGTATTTCGCAAAAGTTTAAGGGCGGGTTTAGTGGTTGAAAGCCAACAAAATCCCAATTTTTCACGTGTCAACTCACCAAACCTTTAAATGGCTTTTTCTCCCCTTAAACGTGCGAATTTCGCGTTTTTACGTTTTCATTTGAAGGCTTAGCCCAAACTAGTGTTTTGATGGTCGGAACATGTTTTAGGCAAAATATCTCGAATTTGCTGTTCCTAGAACACGTGCAGTTTTTGTGCAGATTTTCAGCTTTGATTGCTTACTGTGCCCGTAGTTTTAATCCGATTGTTGAAATTTTGGTCTTATCTTATAGTTGCGTTTGTTTAGTTTGCGTCAAGTGCAAATATGTAGTAATTTGCATGAAAATACTAATTTTTATGACGCTTAGGAGGCATAGACATGTATTCGTCTAAAATACGTAAATTTCCTTGTAGGACCTCTGGCTTGAATCGTTCACTGTAGCCACAATTTCTTTTCGATTGCCAAAATTTTTGTCTCATCTTGTAGCTGTTAGTCTGTTTTTTACGTCAAATACAAATTTGTAGTACTTTTCATAAGAATACTAATTTTTATAAGGTTCCTATTATTTTTGGGGGCAGGTTATGGACACTTTTTCCCTTTACGGCATTGCTGTGGCGTGATTTTTTAATCGATGTGCTATATTTAAGTGTTAATGAATAGATCAGCGTCTGAATTTTCCAAAAAGTATAGATTTGTGGTATTTCGCAAAAGTTTAAGGGCGGGTTTAGTGGTTGAAAGCCAACAAAATCCCAATTTTTCACGTGTCAACCCACCAAAACTTTAAATGGCTTTTTCTCCCCTTAAACGTGCGAATTTCGCGTTTTTACGTTTTCATTTGAGGGCTTAGCCCAAACTAGTGTTTTGATGGTCGGAACATGTTTTAGGCAAAATATCTCGAATTTGCTGTTCCTAGAACACGTGCAGTTTTTGTGCAGATTTTCAGCTTTGATTGCTTACTGTGACCGTAGTTTTAATCCGATTGTTGAAATTTTGGTCTTATCTTATAGTTGCGTTTGTTTAGTTTGCGTCAAGTGCAAATATGTAGTAATTTGCATGAAAATACTAATTTTTATGACGCTTAGGAGGCATAGACATGTATTCGTCTAAAATACGTAAATTTCCTTGTAGGACCTCTGGCTTGAATCGTTCACTGTAGCCACAATTTCTTTTCGATTGTCAAAATTTTGGTCTCATCTTGTAGCTGTTAGTCTGTTTTTTACGTCAAATACAAATTTGTAGTACTTTTCATAAGAATACTAATTTTCATAAGGTTCCTATTATTTTTGGGGGCAGGTTATGGACACTTTTTCCCTTTACGGCATTGCTGTGGCGTGATTTTTTAATCGATGTGCTATATTTAAGTGTTAATGAATAGATCAGCGTCTGAATTTTCCAAAAAGTATAAAATTGTGGTATTTCGCAAAAGTTTAAGGGCGGGTTTAGTGGTTGAAAGCCAACAAAATCCCAATTTTTCACGTGTCAACTCACCAAACCTTTAAATGGCTTTTTCTCCCCTTAAACGTGCGAATTTCGCGTTTTTACGTTTTCATTTGAAGGCTTAGCCCAAACTAGTGTTTTGATGGTCGGAACATGTTTTAGGCAAAATATCTCGAATTTGCTGTTCCTAGAACAGGTGCAGTTTTTGTGCAGATTTTCAGCTTTGATTGCTTACTGTGCCCGTAGTTTTAATCCGATTGTTGAAATTTTGGTCTTATCTTATAGTTGCGTTTGTTTAGTTTGCGTCAAGTGCAAATATGTAGTAATTTGCATGAAAATACTAATTTTTATGACGCTTAGGAGGCATAGACATGTATTCGTCTAAAATACGTAAATTTCCTTGTAGGACCTCTGGCTTGAATCGTTCACTGTAGCCACAATTTCTTTTCGATTGTCAAAATTTTGGTCTCATCTTGTAGCTGTTAGTCTGTTTTTTACGTCAAATACAAATTTGTAGTACTTTTCATAAGAATACTAATTTTTATAAGGTTCCTATTATTTTTGGGGGCAGGTTATGGACACTTTTTCCCTTTACGGCATTGCTGTGGCGTGATTTTTTAATCGATGTGCTATATTTAAGTGTTAATGAATAGATCAGCGTCTGAATTTTCCAAAAAGTATAAATTTGTGGTATTTCGCAAAAGTTTAAGGGCGGGTTTGGTGGTTGAAAGCCAACAAAATCCCAATTTTTCACGTGTCAACTCACCAAAACTTTAAATGGCTTTTTCCCCCCTTAAACGTGCGAATTTCGCGTTTTTACGTTTTCATTTGAAGGCTTAGCCCAAACTAGTGTTTTGATGGTCGGAACATGTTTTAGGCAAAATATCTCGAATTTGCTGTTCCTAGAACACGTGCAGTTTTTGTGCAGATTTTCAGCTTTGATTGCTTACTGTGCCCGTAGTTTTAATCCGATTGTTGAAATTTTGGTCTTATCTTATAGTTGCGTTTGTTTAGTTTGCGTCAAGTGCAAATATGTAGTAATTTGCATGAAAATACTAATTTTCATGACGCTTAGGAGGCATAGACATGTATTCGTCTAAAATACGTAAATTTCCTTGTAGGACCTCTGGCTTGAATCGTTCACTGTAGCCACAATTTCTTTTCGATTGCCAAAATTTTTGTCTCATCTTGTAGCTGTTAGTCTGTTTTTTACGTCAAATACAAATTTGTAGTACTTTTCATAAGAATACTAATTTTTATAAGGTTCCTATTATTTTTGGGGGCAGGTTATGGACACTTTTTCCCTTTACGGCATTGCTGTGGCGTGATTTTTCAATCGATGTGCTATATTTAAGTGTTAATGAATAGATCAGCGTCTGAATTTTCCAAAAAGTATAAATTTGTGGTATTTCGCAAAAGTTTAAGGGCGGGTTTGGTGGTTGAAAGCCAACAAAATCCCAATTTTTCACGTGTCAACTCACCAAAACTTTAAATGGCCTTTTCTCCCCTTAAACGTGCGAATTTCGCGTTTTTACGTTTTCATTTGAAAGCTTAGCCCAAACTAGTGTTTTGATGGTCGGAACATGTTTTAGGCAAAGTATCTCGAATTTGCTGTCCCTAGAACACGTGCAGTTTTTGTGCAGATTTTCAGCTTTGATTGCTTACTGTGCCCGTAGTTTTAATCCGATTGTTGAAATTTTGGTCTTATCTTATAGTTGCGTTTGTTTAGTTTGCGTCAAGTGCAAATATGTAGTAATTTGCATGAAAATACTAATTTTCATGACGCTTAGGAGGCATAGACATGTATTCGTCTAAAATACGTAAATTTCCTTGTAGGACCTCTGGCTTGAATCGTTCACTGTAGCCACAATTTCTTTTCGATTGTCAAAATTTTGGTCTCATCTTGTAGCTGTTAGTCTGTTTTTTGGGTCAAATACAATTTTGTAGTACTTTTCATAAGAATACTAATTTTTATAAGGTTCCTATTATTTTTGGGGGCAGGTTATGGACACTTTTTCCCTTTACGGCATTGCTGTGGCGTGATTTTTCAATCGATGTGCTATATTTAAGTGTTAATGAATAGATCAGCGTCTGAATTTTCCAAAAAGTATAAATTTGTGGTATTTCGCAAAAGTTTAAGGGCGAGTTTAGTGGTTGAAAGCCAACAAAATCCCAATTTTTCACGTGTCAACTCACCAAAACTTTAAATGGCTTTTTCTCCCCTTAAACGTGCGAATTTCGCGTTTTTACGTTTTCATTTGAAGGCTTAGCCCAAACTAGTGTTTTGATGGTCGGAACATGTTTTAGGCAAAATATCTCGAATTTGCTGTTCCTAGAACACGTGCAGTTTTTGTGCAGATTTTCAGCTTTGATTGCTTACTGTGCCCGTAGTTTTAATCCGATTGTTGAAATTTTGGTCTTATCTTATAGTTGCGTTTGTTTAGTTTGCGTCAAGTGCAAATATGTAGTAATTTGCATGAAAATACTAATTTTTATGACGCTTAGGAGGCATAGACATGTATTCGTCTAAAATACGTAAATTTCCTTGTAGGACCTCTGGCTTGAATCGTTCACTGTAGCCACAATTTCTTTTCGATTGTCAAAATTTTGGTCTCATCTTGTAGCTGTTAGTCTGTTTTTTACGTCAAATACAAATTTGTAGTACTTTTCATAAGAATACTAATTTTCATAAGGTTCCTATTATTTTTGGGGGCAGGTTATGGACACTTTTTCCCTTTACGGCATTGCTGTGGCGTGATTTTTTAATCGATGTGCTATATTTAAGTGTTAATGAATAGATCAGCGTCTGAATTTTCCAAAAAGTATAAATTTGTGGTATTTTGCAAAAGTTTAAGGGCGGGTTTAGTGGTTGAAAGCCAACAAAATCCCAATTTTTCACGTGTCAACTCACCAAACCTTTAAATGGCTTTTTCTCCCCTTAAACGTGCGAATTTCGCGTTTTTACGTTTTCATTTGAAGGCTTAGCCCAAACTAGTGTTTTGATGGTCGGAACATGTTTTAGGCAAAATATCTCGAATTTGCTGTTCCTAGAACACGTGCAGTTTTTGTGCAGATTTTCAGCTTTGATTGCTTACTGTGCCCGTAGTTTTAATCCGATTGTTGAAATTTTGGTCTTATCTTATAGTTGCGTTTGTTTAGTTTGCGTCAAGTGCAAATATGTAGTAATTTGCATGAAAATACTAATTTTTATGACGCTTAGGAGGCATAGACATGTATTCGTCTAAAATACGTAAATTTCCTTGTAGGACCTCTGGCTTGAATCGTTCACTGTAGCCACAATTTCTTTTCGATTGCCAAAATTTTTGTCTCATCTTGTAGCTGTTAGTCTGTTTTTTACGTCAAATACAAATTTGTAGTACTTTTCATAAGAATACTAATTTTTATAAGGTTCCTATTATTTTTGGGGGCAGGTTATGGACACTTTTTCCCTTTACGGCATTGCTGTGGCGTGATTTTTTAATCGATGTGCTATATTTAAGTGTTAATGAATAGATCAGCGTCTGAATTTTCCAAAAACTATAAATTTGTGGTATTTCGCAAAAGATTAAGGGCGGGTTTAGTGGTTGAAAGCCAACAAAATCCCAATTTTTCACGTGTCAACTCACCAAACCTTTAAATGGCTTTTTCTCCCCTTAAACGTGCGAATTTCGCGTTTTTACGTTTTCATTTGAAAGCTTAGCCCAAACTAGTGTTTTGATGGTCGGAACATGTTTTAGGCAAAATATCTCGAATTTGCTGTCCCTAGAACACGTGCAGTTTTTGTGCAGATTTTCAGCTTTGATTGCTTACTGTGCCTGTAGTTTTAATCCGATTGTTGAAATTTTGGTCTTATCTTATAGTTGCGTTTGTTTAGTTTGCGTCAAGTGCAAATATGTAGTAATTTGCATGAAAATACTAATTTTCATGACGCTTAGGAGGCAGAGACATGTATTCGTCTAAAATACGTAAATTTCCTTGTAGGACCTCTGGCTTGAATCGTTCACTGTAGCCACAGTTTCTTTTCGATTGTCAAAATTTTGGTCTCATCTTGTAGCTGTTAGTCTGTTTTTTACGTCAAATACAAATTTGTTGTACTTTTCATAAGAATACTAATTTTTATAAGGTTCCTATTATTTTTGGGGGCAGGTTATGGACACTTTTTCCCTTTACGGCATTGCTGTGGCGTGATTTTTCAATCGATGTGCTATATTTAAGTGTTAATGAATAGATCAGCGTCTGAATTTTCCAAAAAGTATAAATTTCTGGTTTTTCGCAAAAGTTTAAGGGCGGGTTTAGTGGTTGAAAGCCAACAAAATCCCAATTTTTCACGTGTCAACTCACCAAAACTTTAAATGGCTTTTTCTCCCCTTAAACGTGCGAATTTCGCGTTTTTACGTTTTCATTTGAAGGCTTAGCCCAAACTAGTGTTTTGATGGTCGGAACATGTTTTAGGCAAAATATCTCGAATTTGCTGTTCCTAGAACACGTGCAGTTTTTGTGCAGATTTTCAGCTTTGATTGCTTACTGTGCCCGTAGTTTTAATCCGATTGTTGAAATTTTGGTCTTATCTTATAGTTGCGTTTGTTTAGTTTGCGTCAAGTGCAAATATGTAGTAATTTGCATGAAAATACTAATTTTTATGACGCTTAGGAGGCATAGACATGTATTCGTCTAAAATACGTAAATTTCCTTGTAGGACCTCTGGCTTGAATCGTTCACTGTAGCCACAATTTCTTTTCGATTGTCAAAATTTTGGTCTCATCTTGTAGCTGTTAGTCTGTTTTTTACGTCAAATACAAATTTGTAGTACTTTTCATAAGAATACTAATTTTTATAAGGTTCCTATTATTTTTGGGGGCAGGTTATGGACACTTTTTCCCTTTACGGCATTGCTGTGGCGTGATTTTTTAATCGATGTGCTATATTTAAGTGTTAATGAATAGATCAGCGTCTGAATTTTCCAAAAACTATAAATTTGTGGTATTTCGCAAAAGTTTAAGGGCGGGTTTAGTGGTTGAAAGCCAACAAAATCCCAATTTTTCACGTGTCAACTCACCAAAACTTTAAATGGCTTTTTCTCCCCTTAAACGTGCGAATTTCGCGTTTTTACGTTTTCAGTTGAAGGCTTAGCCCAAACTAGTGTTTTGATGGTCGGAACATGTTTTAGGCAAAATATCTCGAATTTGCTGTCCCTAGAACACGTGCAGTTTTTGTGCAGATTTTCAGCTTTGATTGCTTACTGTGCCCGTAGTTTTAATCCGATTGTTGAAATTTTGGTCTTATCTTATAGTTGCGTTTGTTTAGTTTGCGTCAAGTGCAAATATGTAGTAATTTGCATGAAAATACTAATTTTTATGACGCTTAGGAGGCATAGACATGTATTCGTCTAAAATACGTAAATTTCCTTGTAGGACCTCTGGCTTGAATCGTTCACTGTAGCCACAATTTCTTTTCGATTGTCAAAATTTTGGTCTCATCTTGTAGCTGTTAGTCTGTTTTTTACGTCAAATACAAATTTGTAGTACTTTTCATAAGAATACTAATTTTTATAAGGTTCCTATTATTTTTGGGGGCAGGTTATGGACACTTTTTCCCTTTACGGCATTGCTGTGGCGTGATTTTTTAATCGATGTGCTATATTTAAGTGTTAATGAATAGATCAGCGTCTGAATTTTCCAAAAAGTATAAATTTGTGGTATTTCGCAAAAGTTTAAGGGCGGGTTTGGTGGTTGAAAGCCAACAAAATCCCAATTTTTCACGTGTCAACTCACCAAAACTTTAAATGGCTTTTTCTCCCCTTAAACGTGCGAATTTCGCGTTTTTACGTTTTCATTTGAAGGCTTAGCCCAAACTAGTGTTTTGATGGTCGGAACATGTTTTAGGCAAAATATCTCGAATTTGCTGTTCCTAGAACACGTGCAGTTTTTGTGCAGATTTTCAGCTTTGATTGCTTACTGTGCCCGTAGTTTTAATCCGATTGTTGAAATTTTGGTCTTATCTTATAGTTGCGTTTGTTTAGTTTGCGTCAAGTGCAAATATGTAGTAATTTGCATGAAAATACTAATTTTTATGACGCTTAGGAGGCATAGACATGTATTCGTCTAAAATACGTAAATTTCCTTGTAGGACCTCTGGCTTGAATCGTTCACTGTAGCCACAATTTCTTTTCGATTGCCAAAATTTTTGTCTCATCTTGTAGCTGTTAGTCTGTTTTTTACGTCAAATACAAATTTGTAGTACTTTTCATAAGAATACTAATTTTTATAAGGTTCCTATTATTTTTGGGGGCAGGTTATGGACACTTTTTCCTTTTACGGCATTGCTGTGGCGTGATTTTTTAATCGATGTGCTATATTTAAGTGTTAATGAATAGATCAGCGTCTGAATTTTCCAAAAACTATAAATTTGTGGTATTTCGCAAAAGATTAAGGGCGGGTTTAGTGGTTGAAAGCCAACAAAATCCCAATTTTTCACGTGTCAACTCACCAAACCTTTAAATGGCTTTTTCTCCCCTTAAACGTGCGAATTTCGCGTTTTTACGTTTTCATTTGAAAGCTTAGCCCAAACTAGTGTTTTGATGGTCGGAACATGTTTTAGGCAAAATATCTCGAATTTGCTGTCCCTAGAACACGTGCAGTTTTTGTGCAGATTTTCAGCTTTGATTGCTTACTGTGCCCGTATTTTTAATCCGATTGTTGAAATTTTGGTCTTATCTTATAGTTGCGTTTGTTTAGTTTGCGTCAAGTGCAAATATGTAGTAATTTGCATGAAAATACTAATTTTTATTACGCTTAGGAGGCATAGACATGTATTCGTCTAAAATACGTAAATTTCCTTGTAGGACCTCTGGCTTGAATCGTTCACTGTAGCCACAATTTCTTTTCGATTGTCAAAATTTTGGTCTCATCTTGTAGCTGTTAGTCTGTTTTTTACGTCAAATACAAATTTGTAGTACTTTTCATAAGAATACTAATTTTCATAAGGTTCCTATTATTTTTGGGGGCAGGTTATGGACACTTTTTCCCTTTACGGCATTGCTGTGGCGTGATTTTTCAATCGATGTGCTATATTTAAGTGTTAATGAATAGATCAGCGTCTGAATTTTCCAAAAAGTGTAGATTTGTGGTATTTCGCAAAAGTTTAAGGGCGAGTTTAGTGGTTGAAAGCCAACAAAATCCCAATTTTTCACGTGTCAACTCACCAAAACTTCAAATGGCTTTTTCTCCCCTTAAACGTGCGAATTTCGCGTTTTTACGTTTTCATTTGAAGGCTTAGCCCAAACTAGTGTTTTGATGGTCGGAACATGTTTTAGGCAAAATATCTCGAATTTGCTGTTCCTAGAACACGTGCAGTTTTTGTGCAGATTTTCAGCTTTGATTGCTTACTGTGCCCGTAGTTTTAATCCGATTGTTGAAATTTTGGTCTTATCTTATAGTTGCGTTTGTTTAGTTTGCGTCAAGTGCAAATATGTAGTAATTTGCATGAAAATACTAATTTTTATGACGCTTAGGAGGCATAGACATGTATTCGTCTAAAATACGTAAATTTCCTTGTAGGACCTCTGGCTTGAATCGTTCACTGTAGCCACAATTTCTTTTCGATTGTCAAAATTTTGGTCTCATCTTGTAGCTGTTAGTCTGTTTTTTACGTCAAATACAAATTTGTAGTACTTTTCATAAGAATACTAATTTTCATAAGGTTCCTATTATTTTTGGGGGCAGGTTATGGACACTTTTTCCCTTTACGGCATTGCTGTGGCGTGATTTTTTAATCGATGTGCTATATTTAAATGTTAATGAATAGATCAGCGTCTGAATTTTCCAAAAAGTATAAATTTGTGGTATTTCGCAAAAGTTTAAGGGCGGGTTTGGTGGTTGAAAGCCAACAAAATCCCAATTTTTCACGTGTCAACTCACCAAAACTTTAAATGGCTTTTTCTCCCCTTAAACGTGCGAATTTCGCGTTTTTACGTTTTCATTTGAAGGCTTAGCCCAAACTAGTGTTTTGATGGTCGGAACATGTTTTAGGCAAAATATCTCGAATTTGCTGTTCCTAGAACACGTGCAGTTTTTGTGCAGATTTTCAGCTTTGATTGCTTACTGTGCCCGTAGTTTTAATCCGATTGTTGAAATTTTGGTCTTATCTTATAGTTGCGTTTGTTTAGTTTGCGTCAAGTGCAAATATGTAGTAATTTGCATGAAAATACTAATTTTTATGACGCTTAGGAGGCATAGACATGTATTCGTCTAAAATACGTAAATTTCCTTGTAGGACCTCTGGCTTGAATCGTTCACTGTAGCCACAATTTCTTTTCGATTGTCAAAATTTTGGTCTCATCTTGTAGCTGTTAGTCTGTTTTTTACGTCAAATACAAATTTGTAGTACTTTTCATAAGAATACTAATTTTTATAAGGTTCCTATTATTTTTGGGGGCAGGTTATGGACACTTTTTCCCTTTACGGCATTGCTGTGGCGTGATTTTTTAATCGATGTGCTATATTTAAGTGTTAATGAATAGATCAGCGTCTGAATTTTCCAAAAACTATAAATTTGTGGTATTTCGCAAAAGTTTAAGGGCGGGTTTAGTGGTTGAAAGCCAACAAAATCCCAATTTTTCACGTGTCAACTCACCAAAACTTTAAATGGCTTTTTCTCCCCTTAAACGTGCGAATTTCGCGTTTTTACGTTTTCAGTTGAAGGCTTAGCCCAAACTAGTGTTTTGATGGTCGGAACATGTTTTAGGCAAAATATCTCGAATTTGCTGTCCCTAGAACACGTGCAGTTTTTGTGCAGATTTTCAGCTTTGATTGCTTACTGTGCCCGTAGTTTTAATCCGATTGTTGAAATTTTAGTCTTATCTTATAGTTGCGTTTGTTTAGTTTGCGTCAAGTGCAAATATGTAGTAATTTGCATGAAAATACTAATTTTTATGACGCTTAGGAGGCATAGACATGTATTCGTCTAAAATACGTAAATTTCCTTGTAGGACCTCTGGCTTGAATCGTTCACTGTAGCCACAATTTCTTTTCGATTGTCAAAATTTTGGTCTCATCTTGTAGCTGTTAGTCTGTTTTTTACGTCAAATACAAATTTGTAGTACTTTTCATAAGAATACTAATTTTTATAAGGTTCCTATTATTTTTGGGGGCAGGTTATGGACACTTTTTCCCTTTACGGCATTGCTGTGGCGTGATTTTTTAATCGATGTGCTATATTTAAGTGTTAATGAATAGATCAGCGTCTGAATTTTCCAAAAAGTATAAATTTGTGGTATTTCGCAAAAGTTTAAGGGCGGGTTTGGTGGTTGAAAGCCAACAAAATCCCAATTTTTCACGTGTCAACTCACCAAAACTTTAAATGGCTTTTTCTCCCCTTAAACGTGCGAATTTCGCGTTTTTACGTTTTCATTTGAAGGCTTAGCCCAAACTAGTGTTTTGATGGTCGGAACATGTTTTAGGCAAAATATCTCGAATTTGCTGTTCCTAGAACACGTGCAGTTTTTGTGCAGATTTTCAGCTTTGATTGCTTACTGTGCCCGTAGTTTTAATCCGATTGTTGAAATTTTGGTCTTATCTTATAGTTGCGTTTGTTTAGTTTGCGTCAAGTGCAAATATGTAGTAATTTGCATGAAAATACTAATTTTTATGACGCTTAGGAGGCATAGACATGTATTCGTCTAAAATACGTAAATTTCCTTGTAGGACCTCTGGCTTGAATCGTTCACTGTAGCCACAATTTCTTTTCGATTGCCAAAATTTTTGTCTCATCTTGTAGCTGTTAGTCTGTTTTTTACGTCAAATACAAATTTGTAGTACTTTTCATAAGAATACTAATTTTTATAAGGTTCCTATTATTTTTGGGGGCAGGTTATGGACACTTTTTCCCTTTACGGCATTGCTGTGGCGTGATTTTTTAATCGATGTGCTATATTTAAGTGTTAATGAATAGATCAGCGTCTGAATTTTCCAAAAACTATAAATTTGTGGTATTTCGCAAAAGATTAAGGGCGGGTTTAGTGGTTGAAACCCAACAAAATCCCAATTTTTCACGTGTCAACTCACCAAACCTTTAAATGGCTTTTTCTCCCCTTAAACGTGCGAATTTCGCGTTTTTACGTTTTCATTTGAAAGCTTAGCCCAAACTAGTGTTTTGATGGTCGGAACATGTTTTAGGCAAAATATCTCGAATTTGCTGTCCCTAGAACACGTGCAGTTTTTGTGCAGATTTTCAGCTTTGATTGCTTACTGTGCCCGTAGTTTTAATCCGATTGTTGAAATTTTGGTCTTATCTTATAGTTGCGTTTGTTTAGTTTGCGTCAAGTGCACATATGTAGTAATTTGCATGAAAATACTAATTTTTATGACGCTTAGGAGGCAGAGACATGTATTCGTCTAAAATACGTAAATTTCCTTGTAGGACCTCTGGCTTGAATCGTTCACTGTAGCCACAATTTCTTTTCGATTGTCAAAATTTTGGTCTCATCTTGTAGCTGTTAGTCTGTTGTTTACGTCAAATACAAATTTGTAGTACTTTTCATAAGAATACTAATTTTTATAAGGTTCCTATTATTTTTGGGGGCAGGTTATGGACACTTTTTCCCTTTACGGCATTGCTGTGGCGTGATTTTTCAATCGATGTGCTATATTTAAGTGTTAATGAATAGATCAGCGTCTGAATTTTCCAAAGGGTATAGATTTGTGGTATTTCGCAAAAGTTTAAGGGCGAGTTTAGTGGTTGAAAGCCAACAAAATCCCAATTTTTCACGTGTCAACTCACCAAAACTTTAAATGGCTTTTTCTCCCCTTAAACGTGCGAATTTCGCGTTTTTACGTTTTCATTTGAAGGCTTAGCCCAAACTAGTGTTTTGATGGTCGGAACATGTTTTAGGCAAAATATCTCGAATTTGCTGTTCCTAGAACACGTGCAGTTTTTGTGCAGATTTTCAGCTTTGATTGCTTACTGTGCCCGTAGTTTTAATCCGATTGTTGAAATTTTGGTCTTATCTTATAGTTGCGTTTGTTTAGTTTGCGTCAAGTGCAAATATGTAGTAATTTGCATGAAAATACTAATTTTTATGACGCTTAGGAGGCATAGACATGTATTCGTCTAAAATACGTAAATTTCCTTGTAGGACCTCTGGCTTGAATCGTTCACTGTAGCCACAATTTCTTTTCGATTGTCAAAATTTTGGTCTCATCTTGTAGCTGTTAGTCTGTTTTTTACGTCAAATACAAATTTGTAGTACTTTTCATAAGAATTCTAATTTTTATAAGGTTCCTATTATTTTTGGGGGCAGGTTATGGACACTTTTTCCCTTTACGGCATTGCTGTGGCGTGATTTTTTAATCGATGTGCTATATTTAAGTGTTAATGAATAGATCAGCGTCTGAATTTTCCAAAAACTATAAATTTGTGGTATTTCGCAAAAGATTAAGGGCGGGTTTAGTGGTTGAAAGCCAACAAAATCCCAATTTTTCACGTGTCAACTCACCAAACCTTTAAATGGCTTTTTCTCCCCTTAAACGTGCGAATTTCGCGTTTTTACGTTTTCATTTGAAAGCTTAGCCCAAACTAGTGTTTTGATGGTCGGAACATGTTTTAGGCAAAATATCTCGAATTTGCTGTCCCTAGAACACGTGCAGTTTTTGTGCAGATTTTCAGCTTTGATTGCTTACTGTGCCCGTAGTTTTAATCCGATTGTTGAAATTTTGGTCTTATCTTATAGTTGCGTTTGTTTAGTTTGCGTCAAGTGCAAATATGTAGTAATTTGCATGAAAATACTAATTTTTATGACGCTTAGGAGGCAGAGACATGTATTCGTCTAAAATACGTAAATTTCCTTGTAGGACCTCTGGCTTGAATCGTTCACTGTAGCCACAATTTCTTTTCGATTGTCAAAATTTTGGTCTCATCTTGTAGCTGTTAGTCTGTTGTTTACGTCAAATACAAATTTGTAGTACTTTTCATAAGAATACTAATTTTTATAAGGTTCCTATTATTTTTGGGGGCAGGTTATGGACACTTTTTCCCTTTACGGCATTGCTGTGGCGTGATTTTTCAATCGATGTGCTATATTTAAGTGTTAATGAATAGATCAGCGTCTGAATTTTCCAAAAAGTATAGATTTGTGGTATTCCGCAAAAGTTTAAGGGCGGGTTTGGTGGTTGAAAGCCAACAAAATCCCAATTTTTCACGTGTCAACTCACCAAAACTTTAAATGGCTTTTTCTCCCCTTAAACGTGCGAATTTCGCGTTTTTACGTTTTCATTTGAAGGCTTAGCCCAAACTAGTGTTTTGATGGTCGGAACATGTTTTAGGCAAAATATCTCGAATTTGCTGTTCCTAGAACACGTGCAGTTTTTGTGCAGATTTTCAGCTTTGATTGCTTACTGTGCCCGTAGTTTTAATCCGATTGTTGAAATTTTGGTCTTATCTTATAGTTGCGTTTGTTTAGTTTGCGTCAAGTGCAAATATGTAGTAATTTGCATGAAAATACTAATTTTTATGACGCTTAGGAGGCAGAGACATGTATTCGTCTAAAATACGTAAATTTCCTTGTAGGACCTCTGGCTTGAATCGTTCACTGTAGCCACAATTTCTTTTCGATTGTCAAAATTTTGGTCTCATCTTGTAGCTGTTAGTCTGTTGTTTACGTCAAATACAAATTTGTAGTACTTTTCATAAGAATACTAATTTTTATAAGGTTCCTATTATTTTTGGGGGCAGGTTATGGACACTTTTCCCTTTACGGCATTGCTGTGGCGTGATTTTTCAATCGATGTGCTATATTTAAATGTTAATGAATAGATCAGCGTCTGAATTTTCCAAAAAGTATAAATTTGTGGTATTCCGCAAAAGATTAAGGGCGGGTTTAGTGGTTGAAAGCCAACAAAATCCCAATTTTTCACGTGTCAACTCACCAAAACTTTAAATGGCTTTTTCTCCCCTTAAACGTGCGAATTTCGCGTTTTTACGTTTTCATTTGAAGGCTTAGCCCAAACTAGTGTTTTGATGGTCGGAACATGTTTTAGGCAAAATATCTCGAATTTGCTGTTCCTAGAACACGTGCAGTTTTTGTGCAGATTTTCAGCTTTGATTGCTTACTGTGCCCGTAGTTTTAGTCCGATTGTTGAAATTTTGGTCTTATCTTATAGTTGCGTTTGTTTAGTTTGCGTCAAGTGCAAATATGTAGTAATTTGCATGAAAATACTAATTTTTATGACGCTTAGGAGGCATAGACATGTATTCGTCTAAAATACGTAAATTTCCTTGTAGGACCTCTGGCTTGAATCGTTCACTGTAGCCACAATTTCTTTTCGATTGTCAAAATTTTGGTCTCATCTTGTAGCTGTTAGTCTGTTGTTTACGTCAAATACAAATTTGTAGTACTTTTCATAAGACTACTAATTTTTATAAGGTTCCTATTATTTTTGGGGGCAGGTTATGGACACTTTTTCCCTTTACGGCATTGCTGTGGCGTGATTTTTCAATCGATGTGCTATATTTAAGTGTTAATGAATAGATCAGCGTCTGAATTTTCCAAAAAGTATAAATTTGTGGTATTCCGCAAAAGTTTAAGGGCGGGTTTGGTGGTTGAAAGCCAACAAAATCCCAATTTTTCACGTGTCAACTCACCAAAACTTTAAATGGCTTTTTCTCCCCTTAAACGTGCGAATTTCGCGTTTTTACGTTTTCATTTGAAGGCTTAGCCCAAACTAGTGTTTTGATGGTCGGAACATGTTTTAGGCAAAATATCTCGAATTTGCTGTTCCTAGAACACGTGCAGTTTTTGTGCAGCTTTTCAGCTTTGATTGCTTACTGTGCCCGTAGTTTTAATCCGATTGTTGAAATTTTGGTCTTATCTTATAGTTGCGTTTGTTTAGTTTGCGTCAAGTGCAAATATGTAGTAATTTGCATGAAAATACTAATTTTTATGACGCTTAGGAGGCAGAGACATGTATTCGTCTAAAATACGTAAATTTCCTTGTAGGACCTCTGGCTTGAATCGTTCACTGTAGCCACAATTTCTTTTCGATTGTCAAAATTTTGGTCTCATCTTGTAGCTGTCAGTCTGTTGTTTACGTCAAATACAAATTTGTAGTACTTTTCATAAGAATACTAATTTTTATAAGGTTCCTATTATTTTTGGGGGCAGGTTATGGACACTTTTTCCCTTTACGGCATTGCTGTGGCGTGATTTTTCAATCGATGTGCTATATTTAAGTGTTAATGAATAGATCAGCGTCTGAATTTTCCAAAAAGTATAGATTTGTGGTATTTCGCAAAAGTTTAAGGGCGGGTTTAGTGGTTGAAAGCCAACAAAATCCCAATTTTTCACGTGTCAACTCACCAAAACTTTAAATGGCTTTTTCTCCCCTTAAACGTGCGAATTTCGCGTTTTTACGTTTTCATTTGAAGGCTTAGCCCAAACTAATATTTTGATGGTCGGAACATGTTTTAGGCAAAATATCTCGAATTTGCTGTTCCTAGAACACGTGCAGTTTTTGTGCAGATTTTCAGCTTTGATTGCTTACTGTGCCCGTAGTTTTAATCCGATTGTTGAAATTTTGGTCTTATCTTATAGTTGCGTTTGTTTAGTTTGCGTCAAGTGCAAATATGTAGTAATTTGCATGAAAATACTAATTTTTATGGCGCTTAGGAGGCAGAGACATGTATTCGTCTAAAATACGTAAATTTCCTTGTAGGACCTCTGGCTTGAATCGTTCACTGTAGCCACAATTTCTTTTCGATTGTCAAAATTTTGGTCCCATCTTGTAGCTGTTAGTCTGTTGTTTACGTCAAATACAAATTTGTAGTACTTTTCATAAGAATACTAATTTTTATAAGGTTCCTATTATTTTTGGGGGCAGGTTATGGACACTTTTTCCCTTTACGGCATTGCTGTGGCGTAATTTTTTAATCGATGTGCTATATTTAAGTGTTAATGAATAGATTAGCGTCTGAATTTTCCAAAAAGTATAGATTTGTGGTATTTCGCAAAAGTATAAGGGCGAGTTTAGTGGTTGAAAGCCAACAAAATCCCAATTTTTCACGTGTCAACTCACCAAAACTTTAAATGGCTTTTTCTCCCCTTAAACGTGCGAATTTCGCGTTTTTACGTTTTCATATAAAGGCTTAGCCCAAACTAGTGTTTTGATGGTCGGAACATGTTTTAGGCAAAATATCTCGAATTTGCTGTTCCTAGAACACGTGCAGTTTTTGTGCAGATTTTCAGCTTTGATTGCTTACTGTGCCCGTAGTTTTAATCCGATTGTTGAAATTTTGGTCTTATCTTATAGTTGCGTTTGTTTAGTTTGCGTCAAGTGCAAATATGTAGTAATTTGCATGAAAATACTAATTTTTATGACGCTTAGGAGGCAGAGACATGTATTCGTCTAAAATACGTAAATTTCCTTGTAGGACCTCTGGCTTGAATCGTTCACTGTAGCCACAATTTCTTTTCGATTGTCAAAATTTTGATCTCATCTTGTAGCTGTTAGTCTGTTTTTTACGTCAAATACAAATTTGTAGTACTTTTCATAAGAATACTAATTTTTATAAGGTTCCTATTATTTTTGGGGGCAGGTTATGGACACTTTTTCCCTTTACGGCATTGCTGTGGCGTGATTTCTCAATCGACGTGCTATATTTAAGTGTTAATGAATAGATCAGCGTCTGAATTTTCCAAAAAGTATAGATTTGTGGTATTTCGCAAAAGTTTAAGGGCGAGTTTAGTGGTTGAAAGCCAACAAAATCCCAATTTTTCACGTGTCAACTCACCAAAACTTTAAATGGCTTTTTCTCCCCTTAAACGTGCGAATTTCGCGTTTTTACGTTTTCATTTGAAGGCTTAGCCCAAACTAGTGTTTTGATGGTCGGAACATGTTTTAGGCAAAATATCTCGAATTTGCTGTTCCTAGAACACGTGCAGTTTTTGTGCAGATTTTCAGCTTTGATTGCTTACTGTGCCCGTAGTTTTAATCCGATTGTTGAAATTTTGGTCTTATCTTATAGTTGCGTTTGTTTAGTTTGCGTCAAGTGCAAATATGTAGTAATTTGCATTAAAATACTAATTTTTATGACGCTTAGGAGACAGAGACATGTATTCGTCTAAAATACTCGTACGTAAATTTCCTTGTAGGACCTCTGGCTTGAATCGTTCACTGTAGCCACAATTTCTTTTCGATTGTCAAAATTTTGGTCTCATCTTGTAGCTGTTAGTCTGTTGTTTACGTCAAATACAAATTTGTAGTACTTTTCATAAGAATACTAATTTTTATAAGGTTCCTATTATTTTTGGGGGCAGGTTATGGACACTTTTTCCCTTTACGGCATTGCTGTGGCGTGATTTTTCAATCGATGTGCTATATTTAAGTGTTAATGAATAGATCAGCGTCTGAATTTTCCAAAAAGTATAAATTTGTGGTATTCCGCAAAAGTTTAAGGGCGGGTTTGGTAGTTGAAAGCCAACAAAATCCCAATTTTTCACGTTCAACTCACCAAAACTTTAAATGGCTTTTTCTCCCCTTAAACGTGCGAATTTCGCGTTTTTACGTTTTCATTTGAAGGCTTAGCCCAAACTAGTGTTTTGATGGTCGGAACATGTTTTAGGCAAAATATCTCGAATTTGCTGTTCCTAGAACACGTGCAGTTTTTGTGCAGATTTTCAGCTTTGATTGCTTACTGTGCCCGTAGTTTTAATCCGATTGTTGAAATTTTGGTCTTATCTTATAGTTGCGTTTGTTTAGTTTGCGTCAAGTGCAAATATGTAGTAATTTGCATGAAAATACTAATTTTTATGACGCTTAGGAGGCAGAGACATGTATTCGTCTAAAATACGTAAATTTCCTTGTAGGACCTCTGGCTTGAATCGTTCACTGTAGCCACAATTTCTTTTCGATTGTCAAAATTTTGGTCTCATCTTATAGCTGTTAGTCTGTTGTTTACGTCAAATACAAATTTGTAGTACTTTTCATAAGAATACTAATTTTTATAAGGTTCCTATTATTTTTGGGGGCAGGTTATGGACACTTTTTCCCTTTACGGCATTGCTGTGGCGTGATTTTTCAATCGATGTGCTATATTTAAGTGTTAATGAATAGATCAGCGTCTGAATTTTCCAAAAAGTATAGATTTGTGGTATTTCGCAAAAGTTTAAGGGCGGGTTTAGTGGTTGAAAGCCAACAAAATCCCAATTTTTCACGTGTCAACTCACCAAAACTTTAAATGGGTTTTTCTCCCCTTAAACGTACGAATTTCGCGTTTTTACGTTTTCATTTGAAGGCTTAGCCCAAACTAGTGTTTTGATGGTCGGAACATGTTTTAGGCAAAATATCTCGAATTTGCTGTTCCTAGAACACGTGCAGTTTTTGTGCAGATTTTCAGCTTTGATTGCTTACTGTGCCCGTAGTTTTAATCCGATTGTTGAAATTTTGGTCTTATCTTATAGTTGCGTTTGTTTAGTTTGCGTCAAGTGCAAATATGTAGTAATTTGCATGAAAATACTAATTTTTATGACGCTTAGGAGGCATAGACATGTATTCGTCTAAAATACGTAAATTTCCTTGTAGGACCTCTGGCTTGAATCGTTCACTGTAGCCACAATTTCTTTTCGATTGTCGAAATTTTGGTCTCATCTTGTAGCTGTTAGTCTGTTGTTTACGTCAAATACAAATTTGTAGTACTTCTCATAAGAATACTAATTTTTATAAGGTTCCTATTATTTTTGGGGGCAGGTTATGGACACTTTTTCCCTTTACGGCATTGCTGTGGCGTGATTTTTCAATCGATGTGCTATATTTAAGTGTTAATGAATAGATCAGCGTCTGAATTTTCCAAAAAGTATAAATTTGTGGTATTCCGCAAAAGTTTAAGGACGGGTTTGGTGGTTGAAAGCCAACAAAATCCCAATTTTTCACGTGTCAACTCACCTAAACTTTAAATGGCTTTTTCTCCCCTTAAACGTGCGAATTTCGCGTTTTTACGTTTTCATTTGAAGGCTTAGCCCAAACTAGTGTTGTGATGGTCGGAACATGTTTTAGGCAAAATATCTCGAATTTGCTGTTCCTAGAACACGTGCAGTTTTTGTGCAGATTTTCAGCTTTGATTGCTTACTGTGCCCGTAGTTTTAATCCGATTGTTGAAATTTTGGTCTTATCTTATAGTTGCGTTTGTTTAGTTTGCGTCAAGTGCAAATATGTAGTAATTTGCATGAAAATACTAATTTTTATGACGCTTAGGAGGCAGAGGCATGTATTCGTCTAAAATACGTAAATTTCCTTGTAGGACCTCTGGCTTGAATCGTTCACTGTAGCCACAATTTCTTTTCGATTGTCAAAATTTTGGTCTCATCTTGTAGCTGTTAGTCTGTTGTTTACGTCAAATACAAATTTGTAGTACTTTTCATAAGAATACTAATTTTTATAAGTTCCTATTATTTTTGGGGGCAGGTTATGGACACTTTTTCCCTTTACGGCATTGCTGTGGCGTGATTTTTTAATCGATGTGCTATATTTAAGTGTTAATGAATAGATCAGCGTCTGAATTTTCCAAAAAGTATAGATTTGTGGTATTTCGCAAAAGTTTAAGGGCGAGTTTAGTGGTTGAAAGCCAACAAAATCCCAATTTTTCACGTGTCAACTCACCAAAACTTTAAATGGCTTTTTCTCCCCTTAAACGTGCGAATTTCGCGTTTTTACGTTTTCATTTGAAGGCTTAGCCCAAACTAGTGTTTTGATGGTCGGAACATGTTTTAGGCAAAATATCTCGAATTTGCTGTTCCTAGAACATGTGCAGTTTTTGTGCAGATTTTCAGCTTTGATTGCTTACTGTGCCCGTAGTTTTAATCCGATTGTTGAAATTTTGGTCTTATCTTATAGTTGCGTTTGTTTAGTTTGCGTCAAGTGCAAATATGTAGTAATTTGCATGAAAATACTAATTTTTATGACGCTTAGGAGGCAGAGACATGTATTCGTCTAAAATACGTAAATTTCCTTGTAGGACCTCTGGCTTGAATCGTTCACTGTAGCCACAATTTCTTTTGGATTGTCAAAATTTTGGTCTCATCTTGTAGCTGTTAGTCTGTTTTTTACGTCAAATACAAATTTGTAGTACTTTTCATAAGAATACTAATTTTTATAAGGTTCCTATTATTTTTGGGGGCAGGTTATGGACACTTTTTCCCTTTACGGCATTGCTGTGGCGTGATTTTTCAATCGATGTGCTATATTTAAGTGTTAATGAATAGATCAGCGCCTGAATTTTTCCAAAAAGTATGAATTTGTGGTATTTCGCAAAAGTTTAAGGGCGGGTTTAGTGGTTGAAAGCCAACAAAATCCCAATTTTTCACGTGTCAACTCACCAAAACTTTAAATGGCTTTTTCTCCCCTTAAACGTGCGAATTTCGCGTTTTTACGTTTTCATTTGAAGGCTTAGCCCAAACTAGTGTTTTGATGGTCGGAACATGTTTTAGGCAAAATATCTCGAATTTGCTGTTCCTAGAACACGTGCAGTTTTTGTGCAGATTTTCAGCTTTGATTGCTTACTGTGCCCGTAGTTTTAATCCGATTGTTGAAATTTTGGTCTTATCTTATAGTTGCGTTTGTTTAGTTTGCGTCAAGTGCAAATATGTAGTAATTTGCATGAAAATACTAATTTTTATGACGCTTAGGAGGCAGAGACATGTATTCGTCTAAAATACGTAAATTTCCTTGTAGGACCTCTGGCTTGAATCGTTCACTGTAGCCACAATTTCTTTTCGATTGTCGAAATTTTGGTCTCATCTTGTAGCTGTTAGTCTGTTGTTTACGTCAAATACAAATTTGTAGTACTTTTTCATAAGAATACTAATTTTTATAAGGTTCCTATTATTTTTGAGGGCAGGTTATGGACACTTTTTTCCCTTTACGGCATTGCTGTGGCGTGATTTTTCAATCGATGTGCTATATTTAAGTGTTAATGAATTAGATCAGCGTCTGAATTTTCCAAAAAGTATAAATTTGTGGTATTCCGCAAAAGTTTAAGGGCGGTTTTGGTGGTTGAAAGCCAACAAAATCCCAATTTTTCACGTGTCAACTCACCAAAACTTTAAATGGCTTTTTCTCCCCTTAAACGTGCGAATTTCGCGTTTTTTACGTTTTCATTTGAAGGCTTAGCCCAAACTAGTGTTTTGATGGTCGGAACATGTTTTAGGCAAAATATCTCGAATTTGCTGTTCCTAGAACACGTGCAGTTTTTGTGCAGATTTTCAGCTTTGATTGCTTACTGTGCCCGTAGTTTTAATCCGATTGTTGAAATTTTGGTCTTATCTTATAGTTGCGTTTGTTTAGTTTGCGTCAAGTGCAAATATGTAGTAATTTGCATGAAAATACTAATTTTTATGACGCTTAGGAGGCAGAGACATGTATTTCGTCTAAAATACGTAAATTTCCTTGTAGGACCTCTGGCTTGAATCGTTCACTGTAGCCACAATTTCTTTTCGATTGTCAAAATTTTGGTCTCATCTTGTAGCTGTTAGTCTGTTGTTTACGTCAAATACAAATTTGTAGTACTTTTCATAAGAATACTAATTTTTATAAGGTTCCTATTATTTTTGCGGGCAGGTTATGGACACTTTTCCCTTTACGGCATTGCTGTGGCGTGATTTTTCAATCGATGTGCTATATTTAAATGTTAATGAATAGATTAGTGTCTGAATTTTCCAAAAAGTATAAATTTGTGGTATTTCGCAAAAGTTTAAGGGCGGGTTTAGTGGTTGAAAGCCAACAAAATCCCAATTTTTCACGTGTCAACTCACCAAAACTTTAAATGGCTTTTTCTCCCCTTAAACGTGCGAATTTCGCGTTTTTACGTTTTCATTTGGAGGCTTATCCCAAACTAGTGTTTTGATGGTCGGAACATGTTTTAGGCAAAATATCTCGAATTTGCTGTTCCTAGAACGCGTGCAGTTTTTGTGCAGATTTTCAGCTTTGATTGCTTACTGTGCCCGTAGTTTTAATCCGATTGTTGAAATTTTGGTCTTATCTTATAGTTGCGTTTGTTTAGTTTGCGTCAAGTGCAAATATGTAGTAATTTGCATGAAAATACTAATTTTTTATGACGCTTAGGAGGCAGAGACATGTATTCGTCTAAAATACGTAAATTTCCTTGTAGGACCTCTGGCTTGAATCGTTCACTGTAGCCACAATTTCTTTTCGATTGTCAAAATTTTGGTCTCATCTTGTAGCTGTTAGTCTGTTGTTTACGTCAAATACAAATTTGTAGTACTTTTCATAAGAATACTAATTTTTATAAGGTTCCTATTATTTTTGGGGGCAGGTTATGGACACTTTTTCCCTTTACGGCATTGCTGTGGCGTGATTTTTCAATCGATGTGCTATATTTAAGTGTTAATGAATAGATCAGCGCCTGAGTTTTCCAAAAAAGTATGAATTTGTGGTATTTCGCAAAAGTTTAAGGGCGGGTTTAGTGGTTGAAAGCCAACAAAATCCCAATTTTTCACGTGTCAACTCACCAAAACTTTAAATGGCTTTTTCTCCCCTTAAACGTGCGAATTTCGCGTTTTTACGTTTTCATTTGAAGGCTTAGCCCAAACTAGTGTTTTGATGGTCGGAACATGTTTTAGGCAAAATATCTCGAATTTGCTGTTCCTAGAACACGTGCAGTTTTTGTGCAGATTTTCAGCTTTGATTGCTTACTGTGCCCGTAGTTTTAATCCGATTGTTGAAATTTTGGTCTTATCTTATAGTTGCGTTTTTTTCGTTTGCGTCAAGTGCAAATATGTAGTAATTTGCATGAAAATACTAATTTTTATGACGCTTAGGAGGCAGAGACATGTATTCGTCTAAAATACGTAAATTTCCTTGTAGGACCTCTGGCTTGAATCGTTCACTGTAGCCACAATTTCTTTTCGATTGTCAAAATTTTGGTCTCATCTTGTAGCTGTTAGTCTGTTGTTTACGTCAAATACAAATTTGTAGTACTTTTCATAAGAATACTAATTTTTATAAGGTTCCTATTATTTTTGGGGGCAGGTTATGGACACTTTTTCCCTTTACGGCATTGCTGTGGCGTGATTTTTCAATCGATGTGCTATATTTAAATGTTAATGAATAGATTAGTGTCTGAATTTTCCAAAAAGTATAAATTGTGGTATTTTGCAAAAGTTTAAGGGCGGGTGTAGTGGTTGAAAGCCAACAAAATCCCAATTTTTCACGTGTCAACTCACCAAAACTTTAAATGGCTTTTTCTCCCCTTAAACGTGCGAATTTCGCGTTTTTACGTTTTCATTTGAAGGCTTAGCCCAAACTAGTGTTGTGATGGTCGGAACATATTTTAGGCAAAATATCTCGAATTTGCTGTTCCTAGAACACGTGCAGTTTTTGTGCAGATTTTCAGCTTTGATTGCTTACTGTGCCCGTAGTTTTAATCCGATTGTTGAAATTTTGGTCTTATCTTATAGTTGCGTTTGTTTAGTTTGCGTCAAGTGCAAATATGTAGTAATTTGCATGAAAATACTAATTTTTATGACGCTTAGGAGGCAGAGACATGTATTCGTCTAAAATACGTAAATTTCCTTGTAGGACCTCTGGCTTGAATCGTTCACTGTAGCCACAATTTCTTTTCGATTGTCAAAATTTTGGTCTCATCTTGTAGCTGTTAGTCTGTTGTTTACGTCAAATACAAATTTGTAGTACTTTTCATAAGAATACTAATTTTTATAAGGTTCCTATTATTTTTGGGGGCAGGTTATGGACACTTTTTCCCTTTACGGCATTGCTGTGGCGTGATTTTTCAATCGATGTGCTATATTTAAGTGTTAATGAATAGATCAGCGCCTGAATTTTCCAAAAAGTATGAATTTGTGGTATTTTGCAAAAGTTTAAGGGCGGGTTTAGTGGTTGAAAGCCAACAAAATCCCAATTTTTCACGTGTCAACTCACCAAAACTTTAAATGGCTTTTTCTCCCCTTAAACGTGCGAATTTCGCGTTTTTACGTTTTCATTTGAAGGCTTAGCCCAAACTAGTGTTTTGATGGTCGGAACATGTTTTAGGCAAAATATCTCGAATTTGCTGTTCCTAGAACACGTGCAGTTTTTGTGCAGATTTTCAGCTTTGATTGCTTACTGTGCCCGTAGTTTTAATCCGATTGTTGAAATTTTGGTCTTATCTTATAGCTGCGTTTTTTTCGTTTGCGTCAAGTGCAAATATGTAGTAATTTGCATGAAAATACTAATTTTTATGACGCTTAGGAGGCAGAGACATGTATTCGTCTAAAATACGTAAATTTCCTTGTAGGACCTCTGGCTTGAATCGTTCACTGTAGCCACAATTTCTTTTCGATTGTCAAAATTTTGGTCTCATCTTGTAGCTGTTAGTCTGTTGTTTACGTCAAATACAAATTTGTAGTACTTTTCATAAGAATACTAATTTTTATAAGGTTCCTATTATTTTTGGGGGCAGGTTATGGACACTTTTTCCCTTTACGGCATTGCTGTGGCGTGATTTTTCAATCGATGTGCTATATTTAAATGTTAATGAATAGATTAGTGTCTGAATTTTCCAAAAAGTATAAATTTGTGGTATTTCGCAAAAGTTTAAGGGCGGGTGTAGTGGTTGAAAGCCAACAAAATCCCAATTTTTCACGTGTCAACTCACCAAAACTTTAAATGGCTTTTTCTCCCCTTAAACGTGCGAATTTCGCGTTTTTACGTTTTCATTTGAAGGCTTCGCCCAAACTAGTGTTTTGATGGTCGGAACATGTTTTAGGCAAAATATCTCGAATTTGCTGTTCCTAGAACACGTGCAGTTTTTGTGCAGATTTTCAGCTTTGATTGCTTACTGTGCCCGTAGTTTTAATCCGATTGTTGAAATTTTGGTCTTATCTTATAGTTGCGTTTGTTTAGTTTGCGTCAAGTGCAAATATGTAGTAATTTGCATGAAAATACTAATTTTTATGACGCTTAGGAGGCATAGACATGTATTCGTCTAAAATACGTAAATTTCCTTGTAGGACCTCTGGCTTGAATCGTTCACTGTAGCCACAATTTCTTTTCGATTGTCAAAATTTTGGTCTCATCTTGTAGCTGTTAGTCTGTTTTTTACGTCAAATACAAATTTGTAGTACTTTTCATAAGAATACTAATTTTTATAAGGTTCCTATTATTTTTGGGGGCAGGTTATGGACACTTTTTCCCTTTGCGGCATTGCTGTGGCGTGATTTTTCAATCGATGTGCTATATTTAAGTGTTAATGAATAGATCAGCGTCTGAATTTTCCAAAAAGTATAGATTTGTGGTATTCCGCAAAAGTTTAAGGGCGGGTTTGGTGGTTGAAAGCCAACAAAATCCCAATTTTTCACGTGTCAACTCACCAAAACTTTAAATGGCTTTTTCTCCCCTTAAACGTGCGAATTTCGCGTTTTTACGTTTTCATTTGAAGGCTTAGCCCAAACTAGTGTTGTGATGGTCGGGACATATTTTAGGCAAAATATCTCGAATTTGCTGTTCCTAGAACACGTGCAGTTTTTGTGCAGATTTTCAGCTTTGATTGCTTACTGTGCCCGTAGTTTTAATCCGATTGTTGAAATTTTGGTCTTATCTTATAGTTGCGTTTGTTTAGTTTGCGTCAAGTGCAAATATGTAGTAATTTGCATGAAAATACTAATTTTTATGACGCTTAGGAGGCAGAGGCATGTATTCGTCTAAAATACGTAAATTTCCTTGTAGGACCTCTGGCTTGAATCGTTCACTGTAGCCACAATTTCTTTTCGATTGTCAAAATTTTGGTCTCATCTTGTAGCTGTTAGTCTGTTGTTTACGTCAAATACAAATTTGTAGTACTTTTCATAAGAATACTAATTTTTATAAGGTTCCTATTATTTTTGGGGGCAGGTTATGGACACTTTTTCCCTTTACGGCATTGCTGTGGCGTGATTTTTCAATCGATGTGCTATATTTAAGTGTTAATGAATAGATCAGCGTCTGAATTTTCAAAAAGTATAGATTTGTGGTATTTCGCAAAAGTTTAAGGGCGAGTTTAGTGGTTGAAAGCCAACAAAATCCCAATTTTTCACGTGTCAACTCACCAAAACTTTAAATGGCTTTTTCTCCCCTTAAACGTGCGAATTTCGCGTTTTACGTTTTCATTTGAAGGCTTAGCCCAAACTAGTGTTTTGATGGTCGGAACATGTTTTAGGCAAAATATCTCGAATTTGCTGTTCCTAGAACATGTGCAGTTTTTGTGCAGATTTTCAGCTTTGATTGCTTACTGTGCCCGTAGTTTTAATCCGATTGTTGAAATTTTGGTCTTATCTTATAGTTGCGTTTGTTTAGTTTGCGTCAAGTGCAAATATGTAGTAATTTGCATGAAAATACTAATTTTTATGACGCTTAGGAAGCAGAGACATGTATTCGTCTAAAATACGTAAATTTCCTTGTAGGACCTCTGGCTTGAATCGTTCACTGTAGCCACAATTTCTTTTCGATTGTCAAAATTTTGGTCTCATCTTGTAGCTGTTAGTCTGTTGTTTACGTCAAATACAAATTTGTAGTACTTTTCATAAGAATACTAATTTTTATAAGGTTCCTATTATTTTTGGGGGCAGGTTATGGACACTTTTTCCCTTTACGGCATTGCTGTGGCGTGATTTTTCAATCGATGTGCTATATTTAAGTGTTAATGAATAGATCAGCGCCTAAATTTTCCAAAAAGTATGAATTTGTGGTATTTCGCAAAAGTTTAAGGGCGGGTTTAGTGGTTGAAAGCCAACAAAATCCCAATTTTTCACGTGTCAACTCACCAAAACTTTAAATGGCTTTTTCTCCCCTTAAACGTGCGAATTTCGCGTTTTTACGTTTTCATTTGAAGGCTTAGCCCAAACTAGTGTTTTGATGGTCGGAACATGTTTTAGGCAAAATATCTCGAATTTGCTGTTCCTAGAACACGTGCAGTTTTTGTGCAGATTTTCAGCTTTGATTGCTTACTGTGCCCGTAGTTTTAATCCGATTGTTGAAATTTTGGTCTTATCTTATAGTTGCGTTTGTTTAGTTTGCGTCAAGTGCAAATATGTAGTAATTTGCATGAAAATACTAATTTTTATTACGCTTAGGAGGCATAGACATGTATTCGTCTAAAATACGTAAATTTTCTTGTAGGACCTCTGGCTTGAATCGTTCACTGTAGCCACAATTTCTTTTCGATTGTCAAAATTTTGGTCTCATCTTGTAGCTGTTAGACTGTTTTTTACGTCAAGTACCAATTTGTAGTACTCTTCATAAGAATACTAATTTTTATAAGGTTCCTATTATTTTTGGGGGCAGGTTATGGACACTTTTTCCCTTTGCGGCATTGCTGTGGCGTGATTTTTCAATCGATGTGCTATATTTAAGTGTTAATGAATAGATCAGCGTCTGAATTTTCCAAAAAGTATAGATTTGTGGTATTTCGCAAAAGTTTAAGGGCGAGTTTAGTGGTTGAAAGCCAACAAAATCCCAATTTTTCACGTGTCAACTCACCAAAACTTTAAATGGCTTTTTCTCCCCTTAAACGTGCGAATTTCGCGTTTTTACGTTTTCATTTGAAGGCTTAGCCCAAACTAGTGTTTTGATGGTCGGAACATGTTTTGGGCAAAATATCTCGAATTTGCTGTTCCTAGAACACGTGCAGTTTTTGTGCAGATTTTCAGCTTTGATTGCTTACTGTGCCCGTAGTTTTAATCCGATTGTTGAAATTTTGGTCTTATCTTATAGTTGCGTTTGTTTAGTTTGCGTCAAGTGCAAATATGTAGTACTTTGCATGAAAATACTAATTTTTATGACGTTTAGGAGGCATAGACATGTATTCGTCTAAAATACGTAAATTTCCTTGTAGGACCTCTGGCTTGAATCGTTCACTGTAGCCACAATTTCTTTTCGATTGTCAAAATTTTGGTCTCATCTTGTAGCTGTTAGTCTGTTTTTTACGTCAAATACAAATTTGTAGTACTTTTCATAAGAATACTAATTTTTATAAGGTTCCTATTATTTTTGGGGGCAGATTATGGACACTTTTTCCCTTTGCGGCATTGCTGTGGCGTGATTTTTCAATTGATGTGCTATATTTAAGTGTTAATAAATAGATCAGCGTCTGAATTTTCCAAAAAGTATAGATTTGTGGTATTCCGCAAAAGTTTAAGGGCGGGTTTGGTGGTTGAAAGCCAACAAAATCCCAATTTTTCACGTGTCAACTCACCAAAACTTTAAATGGCTTTTTCTCCCCTTAAACGTGCGAATTTCGCGTTTTTACGTTTTCATTTGAAGGCTTAGCCCAAACTAGTGTTTTGGTGGTCGGAACATGTTTTAGGCAAAATATCTCGAATTTGCTGTTCCTAGAACACGTGCAGTTTTTGTGCAGATTTTCAGCTTTGATTGCTTACTGTGCCCGTAGTTTTAATCCGATTGTTGAAATTTTGGTCTTATCTTATAGTTGCGTTTGTTTAGTTTGCGTCAAGTGCAAATATGTAGTAATTTGCATGAAAATACTAATTTTTATGACGCTTAGGAGGCAGAGACATGTATTCGTCTAAAATACGTAAATTTCCTTGTAGGACCTCTGGCTTGAATCGTTCACTGTAGCCACAATTTCTTTTCGATTGTCAAAATTTTGGTCTCATCTTGAAGCTGTTAGTCTGTTGTTTCCGTCAAATACAAATTTGTAGTACTTTTCATAAGAATACTAATTTTTATAAGGTTCCTATTATTTTTGGGGGCAGGTTATGGACACTTTTTCCCTTTACGGCATTGCTGTGGCGTGATTTTTCAATCGATGTGCTATATTCAAGTGTCAATGAATAGATCAGCGTCTGAATTTTCCAGGAAGTATAGATTTGTGGTATTTCGCAAAAGTTTAGGGGCGAGTTTAGTGGTTGAAAGCCAACAAAATCCCAATTTTTCACGTGTCAACTCACCAAAACTTTAAATGGCTTTTTCTCCCCTTAAACGTGCGAATTTCGCGTTTTTACGTTTTCATTTGAAGGCTTAGCCCAAACTAGTGTTTTGATGGTCGGAACATGTTTTAGGCAAAATATCTCGAATTTGCTGTTCCTAGAACACGTGCAGTTTTTGTGCAGATTTTCAGCTTTGATTGCTTACTGTGCCCGTAGTTTTAATCCGATTGTTGAAATTTTGGTCTTATCTTATAGTTGCGTTTGTGTAGTTTGCGTCAAGTGCAAATATGTAGTAATTTGCATGAAAATACTAATTTTTATGACGCTTAGGAGGCAGAGACATGTATTCGTCTAAAATACGTAAATTTCCTTGTAGGACCTCTGGCTTGAATCGTTCACTGTAGCCACAATTTCTTTTCGATAGTCAAAATTTTGGTCTCATCTTGTAGCTGTTAGTCTGTTTTTTACGTCAAATACAAATTTGTAGTACTTTTCATAAGAATACTAATTTTTATAAGGTTCCTATTATTTTTGGGGGCAGGTTATGGACACTTTTTCCCTTTACGGCATTGCTGTGGCGTGATTTTTCAATCGATGTGCTATATTTAAGTGTTAATGAATAGATCAGCGTCTGAATTTTCCAAAAAGTATAGATTTGGGGTATTTCGCAAAAGTTTAGGGGCGAGTTTAGTGGTTGAAAGCCAACAAAATCCCAATTTTTCACGTGTCAACTCACCAAAACTTTAAATGGCTTTTTCTCCCCTTAAACGTGCGAATTTCGCGTTTTTACGTTTTCATTTGAAGGCTTAGCCCAAACTAGTGTTTTGATGGTCGGAACATGTTTTAGGCAAAATATCTCGAATTTGCTGTTCCTAGAACACGTGCAGTTTTTGTGCAGATTTTCAGCTTTGATTGCTTACTGTGCCCGTAGTTTTAATCCGATTGTTGAAATTTTGCTCTTATCTTATAGTTGCGTTTGTTTAGTTTGCGTCAAGTGCAAATATGTAGTAATTTGCATGAAAATACTAATTTTTATGACGCTTAGGAGGCAGAGACATGTATTCGTCTAAAATACGTAAATTTCCTTGTAGGACCTCTGGCTTGAATCGTTCACTGTAGCCACAATTTCTTTTCGATTGTCAAAATTTTGGTCTCATCTTGTAGCTGTTAGTCTGTTTTTTACGTCAAACACAAATTTGTAGTACTTTTCATAAGAATACTAATTTTTATAAGGTTCCTATTATTTTTGGGGGCAGATTATGGACACTTTTTCCCTTTACGGCATTGCTGTGGCGTGATTTTTCAATCGATGTGCTATATTTAAGTGTTAATGAATAGATCAGCGTCTGAATTTTCCAAAAAGTATAAATTTGTGGTATTCCGCAAAAGTTTAAGGGCGGGTTTGGTGGTTGAAAGCCAACAAAATCCCAATTTTTCACGTGTCAACCCACCAAAACTTTAAATGGCTTTTTCTCCCCTTAAACGTGCGAATTTCGCGTTTTTACGTTTTCATTTGAAGGCTTAGCCCAAACTAGTGTTTTGATGGTCGGAACATGTTTTAGGCAAAATATCTCGAATTTGCTGTTCCTAGAACACGTGCAGTTTTTGTGCAGATTTTCAGCTTTGATTGCTTACTGTGCCCGTAGTTTTAATCCGATTGTTGAAATTTTGGTCTTATCTTATAGTTGCGTTTGTTTAGTTTGCGTCAAGTGCAAATATGTAGTAATTTGCATGAAAATACTAATTTTTATTACGCTTAGGAGGCATAGACATGTATTCGTCTAAAATACGTAAATTTCCTTGTAGGACCTCTGGCTTGAATCGTTCACTGTGTCCACAATTTCTTTTCGATTGCCAAAATTTTTGTCTCATCTTGTAGCTGTTAGTCTGTTTTTTACGTCAAATACAAATTTGTAGTACTTTTCATAAGAATACTAATTTTTATAAGGTTCCTATTATTTTTGGGGGCAGGTTATGGACACTTTTTCCCTTTGCGGCATTGCTGTGGCGTGATTTTTCAATCGATGTGCTATATTTAAGTGTTAATGAATAGATCAGCGTCTGAATTTTCCAAAAAGTATAGATTTGTGGTATTTCGCAAAAGTTTAGGGGCGAGTTTAGTGGTTGAAAGCCAACAAAATCCCAATTTTTCACGTGTCAACTCACCAAAACTTTAAATGGCTTTTTCTCCCCTTAAACGTGCGAATTTCGCGTTTTTACGTTTTCATTTGAAGGCTTAGCCCAAACTAGTGTTTTGATGGTCGGAACATGTTTTAGGCAAAATATCTCGAATTTGCTGTTCCTAGAACACGTGCAGTTTTTGTGCAGATTTTCAGCTTTGATTGCTTACTGTGCCCGTAGTTTTAATCCGATTGTTGAAATTTTGGTCTTATCTTATAGTTGCGTTTGTTTAGTTTGCGTCAAGTGCAAATATGTAGTAATTTGCATGAAAATACTAATTTTTATGACGCTTAGGAGGCAGAGACATGTATTCGTCTAAAATACGTAAATTTCCTTGTAGGACCTCTGGCTTGAATCGTTCACTGTAGCCACAATTTCTTTTCGATTGTCAAAATTTTGGTCTCATCTTGTAGCTGTTAGTCTGTTGTTTACGTCAAATACAAATTTGTAGTACTTTTCATAAGAATACTAATTTTTATAAGGTTCCTATTATTTTTGGGGGCAGGTTATGGACACTTTTTCCCTTTACGGCATTGCTGTGGCGTGATTTTTCAATCGATGTGCTATATTTAAGTGTTAATGAATAGATCAGCGTCTGAATTTTCCAAAAAGTATAAATTTGTGGTATTCCGCAAAAGTTTAAGGACGGGTTTGGTGGTTGAAAGCCAACAAAATCCCAATTTTTCACGTGTCAACTCACCAAAACTTTAAATGGCTTTTTCTCCCCTTAAACGTGCGAATTTCGCGTTTTTACGTTTTCATTTGAAGGCTTAGCCCAAACTAGTGTTTTGATGGTCGGAACATATTTTAGGCAAAATATCTCGAATTTGCTGTTCCTAGAACGCGTGCAGTTTTTGTGCAGATTTTCAGCTTTGATTGCTTACTGTGCCCGTAGTTTTAATCCGATTGTTGAAATTTTGGTCTTATCTTATAGTTGCGTTTGTTTAGTTTGCGTCAAGTGCAAATATGTAGTAATTTGCATGAAAATACTAATTTTTATGACGCTTAGGAGGCAGAGACATGTATTCGTCTAAAATACGTAAATTTCCTTGTAGGACCTCTGGCTTGAATCGTTCACTGTAGCCACAATTTCTTTTCGATTGTCAAAATTTTGGTCTCATCTTGTAGCTGTTAGTCTGTTGTTTACGTCAAATACAAATTTGTAGTACTTTTCATAAGACTACTAATTTTTATAAGGTTCCTATTATTTTTGGGGGCACGTTATGGACACTTTTTCCCTTTACGGCATTGCTGTGGCGTGATTTTTCAATCGATGTGCTATATTTAAGTGTTAATGAATAGATCAGCGTCTGAATTTTCCAAAAAGTATAAATTTGTGGTATTCCGCAAAAGTTTAAGGGCGGGTGTAGTGGTTGAAAGCCAACAAAATCCCAATTTTTCACGTGTCAACTCACCAAAACTTTAAATGGCTTTTTCTCCCCTTAAACGTGCGAATTTCGCGTTTTTACGTTTTCATTTGAAGGCTTCGCCCAAACTAGTGTTTTGATGGTCGGAACATGTTTTAGGCAAAATATCTCGAATTTGCTGTTCCTAGAACACGTGCAGTTTTTGTGCAGATTTTCAGCTTTGATTGCTTACTGTGCCCGTAGTTTTAATCCGATTGTTGAAATTTTGGTCTTATCTTATAGTTGCGTTTGTTTAGTTTGCGTCAAGTGCAAATATGTAGTAATTTGCATGAAAATACTAATTTTTATGACGCTTAGGAGGCAGAGACATGTATTCGTCTAAAATACGTAAATTTCCTTGTAGGACCTCTGGCTTGAATCGTTCACTGTAGCCACAATTTCTTTTCGATTGTCAAAATTTTGGTCTCATCTTGTAGCTGTTAGTCTGTTTTTTACGTCAAATACAAATTTGTAGTACTTTTCATAAGAATACTAATTTTTATAAGGTTCCTATTATTTTTGGGGGCAGGTTATGGACACTTTTTCCCTTTGCGGCATTGCTGTGGCGTGATTTTTCAATCGATGTGCTATATTTAAGTGTTAATGAATAGATCAGCGTCTGAATTTTCCAAAAAGTATAGATTTGTGGTATTTCGCAAAAGTTTAAGGGCGAGTTTGGTGGTTGAAAGCCAACAAAATCCCAATTTTTCACGTGTCAACTCACCAAAACTTTAAATGGCCTTTTCTCCCCTTAAACGTGCGAATTTCGCGTTTTTACGTTTTCATTTGAAGGCTTAGCCCAAACTAGTGTTTTGATGGTCGGAACATGTTTTAGGCAAAATATCTCGAATTTGCTGTTCCTAGAACACGTGCAGTTTTTGTGCAGATTTTCAGCTTTGATTGCTTACTGTGCCCGTAGTTTTAATCCGATTGTTGAAATTTTGGTCTTATCTTATAGTTGCGTTTGTTTAGTTTGCGTCAAGTGCAAATATGTAGTAATTTGCATGAAAATACTAATTTTTATGACGCTTAGGAGGCATAGACATGTATTCGTCTAAAATACGTAAATTTCCTTGTAGGACCTCTGGCTTGAATCGTTCACTGTAGCCACAATTTCTTTTCGATTGTCAAAATTTTGGTCTCATCTTGTAGCTGTTAGTCTGTTGTTTACGTCAAATACAAATTTGTAGTACTTTTCATAAGAATACTAATTTTTATAAGGTTCCTATTATTTTTGGGGGCAGGTTATGGACACTTTTTCCCTTTACGGCATTGCTGTGGCGTGATTTTTCAATCGATGTGCTATATTTAAGTGTTAATGAATAGATCAGCGTCTGAATTTTCCAAAAAGTATAAATTTGTGGTATTCCGCAAAAGTTTAAGGACGGGTTTGGTGGTTGAAAGCCAACAAAATCCCAATTTTTCACGTGTCAACTCACCAAAACTTTAAATGGCTTTTTCTCCCCTTAAACGTGCGAATTTCGCGTTTTTACGTTTTCATTTGAAAGCTTAGCCCAAACTAGTGTTTTGATGGTCGGAACATGTTTTAGGCAAAATATCTCGAATTTGCTGTTCCTAGAACACGTGCAGTTTTTGTGCAGATTTTCAGCTTTGATTGCTTACTGTGCCCGTAGTTTTAATCCGATTGTTGAAATTTTGGTCTTATCTTATAGTTGCGTTTGTTTAGTTTGCGTCAAGTGCAAATATGTAGTAATTTGCATGAAAATACTAATTTTTATGACGCTTAGGAGGCAGAGACATGTATTCGTCTAAAATACGTAAATTTCCTTGTAGGACCTCTGGCTTGAATCGTTCACTGTAGCCACAATTTCTTTTCGATTGTCAAAATTTTGGTCTCATCTTGTAGCTGTTAGTCTGTTTTTTACGTCAAATACAAATTTGTAGTACTTTTCATAAGAATACTAATTTTTATAAGGTTCCTATTATTTTTGGGGGCAGGTTATGGACACTTTTTCCCTTTGCGGCATTGCTGTGGCGTGATTTTTCAATCGATGTGCTATATTTAAGTGTTAATGAATAGATCAGCGTCTGAATTTTCCAAAAAGTATAGATTTGTGGTATTTCGCAAAAGTTTAAGGGCGAGTTTAGTGGTTGAAAGCCAACAAAATCCCAATTTTTCACGTGTCAACTCACCAAAACTTTAAATGGCTTTTTCTCCCCTTAAACGTGCGAATTTCGCATTTTTACGTTTTCATTTAAAGGCTTAGCCCAAACTAGTGTTTTGATGGTCGGAACATGTTTTAGGCAAAATATCTCGAATTTGCTGTTCCTAGAACACGTGCAGTTTTTGTGCAGATTTTCAGCTTTGATTGCTTACTGTGCCCGTAGTTTTAATCCGATTGTTGAAATTTTGGTCTTATCTTATAGTTGCGTTTGTTTAGTTTGCGTCAAGTGCAAATATGTAGTAATTTGCATGAAAATACTAATTTTTATGACGCTTAGGAGGCAGAGACATGTATTCGTCTAAAATACGTAAATTTCCTTGTAGGACCTCTGGCTTGAATCGTTCACTGTAGCCACAATTTCTTTTCGATTGTCAAAATTTTGGTCTCATCTTGTAGCTGTTAGTCTGTTTTTTACGTCAAATACAAATTTGTAGTACTTTTCATAAGAATACTAATTTTTATAAGGTTCCTATTATTTTTGGGGGCAGGTTATGGACACTTTTTCCCTTTGCGGCATTGCTGTGGCGTGATTTTTCAATCGATGTGCTATATTTAAGTGTTAATGAATAGATCAGCGTCTGAATTTTCCAAAAAGTATAAATTTGTGGTATTCCGCAAAAGTTTAAGGGCGGGTTTGGTGGTTGAAAGCCAACAAAATCCCAATTTTTCACGTGTCAACTCACCAAAACTTTAAATGGCTTTTTCTCCCCTTAAACGTGCGAATTTCGCATTTTTACGTTTTCATTTGAAGGCTTAGCCCAAACTAGTGTTTTGATGGTCGGAACATGTTTTAGGCAAAATATCTCGAATTTGCTGTTCCTAGAACACGTGCAGTTTTTGTGCAGATTTTCAGCTTTGATTGCTTACTGTGCCCGTAGTTTTAATCCGATTGTTGAAATTTTGGTCTTATCTTATAGTTGCGTTTGTTTAGTTTGCGTCAAGTGCAAATATGTAGTAATTTGCATGAAAGTACTAATTTTTATGACGCTTAGGAGGCAGAGACATGTATTCGTCTAAAATACGTAAATTTCCTTGTAGGACCTCTGGCTTGAATCGTTCACTGTAGCCACAATTTCTTTTCGATTGTCAAAATTTTGGTCTCATCTTGTAGCTGTTAGTCTGTTTTTTACGTCAAATACAAATTTGTAGTACTTTTCATAAGAATACTAATTTTTATAAGGTTCCTATTATTTTTGGGGGCAGGTTATGGACACTTTTTCCCTTTACGGCATCGCTGTGGCGTGATTTTTCAATCGATGTGCTATATTTAAGTGTTAATGAATAGATCAGCGTCTGAATTTTCCAAAAAGTATAGATTTGTGGTATTTCGCAAAAGTTTAGGGGCGAGTTTAGTGGTTGAAAGCCAACAAAATCCCAATTCTTCACGTGTCAACTCACCAAAACTTTAAATGGCTTTTTCTCCCCTTAAACGTGCGAATTTCGCGTTTTTACGTTTTCATTTGAAGGCTTAGCCCAAACTAGTGTTTTGATGGTCGGAACATGTTTTAGGCAAAATATCTCGAATTTGCTGTTCCTAGAACACGTGCAGTTTTTGTGCAGATTTTCAGCTTTGATTGCTTACTGTGCCCGTAGTTTTAATCCGATTGTTGAAATTTTGGTCTTATCTTATAGTTGCGTTTGTTTAGTTTGCGTCAAGTGCAAATATGTAGTAATTTGCATGAAAATACTAATTTTTATGACGCTTAGGAGGCAGAGACATGTATTCGTCTAAAATACGTAAATTTCCTTGTAGGACCTCTGGCTTGAATCGTTCACTGTAGCCACAATTTCTTTTCGATTGTCAAAATTTTGGTCTCATCTTGTAGCTGTTAGTCTGTTTTTTACGTCAAATACAAATTTGTAGTACTTTTCATAAGAATACGCATTTTTATAAGGTTCCTATTATTTTTGGGGGCAGGTTATGGACACTTTTTCCCTTTGCGGCATTGCTGTGGCGTGATTTTTCAATCGATGTGCTATATTTAAGTGTTAATGAATAGATCAGCGTCTGAATTTTCCAAAAAGTATAGATTTGTGGTATTTCGCAAAAGTTTAAGGGCGAGTTTAGTGGTTGAAAGCCAACAAAATCCCAATTTTTCACGTGTCAACTCACCAAAACTTTAAATGGCTTTTTCTCCCCTTAAACGTGCGAATTTCGCATTTTTACGTTTTCATTTAAAGGCTTAGCCCAAACTAGTGTTTTGATGGTCGGAACATGTTTTAGGCAAAATATCTCGAATTTGCTGTTCCTAGAACACGTGCAGTTTTTGTGCAGATTTTCAGCTTTGATTGCTTACTGTGCCCGTAGTTTTAATCCGATTGTTGAAATTTTGGTCTTATCTTATAGTTGCGTTTGTTTAGTTTGCGTCAAGTGCAAATATGTAGTAATTTGCATGAAAATACTAATTTTTATGACGCTTAGGAGGCAGAGACATGTATTCGTCTAAAATACGTAAATTTCCTTGTAGGACCTCTGGCTTGAATCGTTCACTGTAGCCACAATTTCTTTTCGATTGTCAAAATTTTGGTCTCATCTTGTAGCTGTTAGTCTGTTGTTTACGTCAAATACAAATTTGTAGTACTTTTCATAAGAATACTAATTTTTATAAGGTTCCTATTATTTTTGGGGGCAGGTTATGGACACTTTTTCCCTTTGCGGCATTGCTGTGGCGTGATTTTTCAATCGATGTGCTATATTTAAGTGTTAATGAATAGATCAGCGTCTGAATTTTCCAAAAAGTATAAATTTGTGGTATTCCGCAAAGTTTAAGGGCGGGTTTGGTGGTTGAAAGCCAACAAAATCCCAATTTTTCACGTGTCAACTCACCAAAACTTTAAATGGCTTTTTCTCCCCTTAAACGTGCGAATTTCGCATTTTTACGTTTTCATTTAAAGGCTTAGCCCAAACTAGTGTTTTGATGGTCGGAACATGTTTTAGGCAAAATATCTCGAATTTGCTGTTCCTAGAACACGTGCAGTTTTTGTGCAGATTTTCAGCTTTGATTGCTTACTGTGCCCGTAGTTTTAATCCGATTGTTGAAATTTTGGTCTTATCTTATAGTTGCGTTTGTTTAGTTTGCGTCAAGTGCAAATATGTAGTAATTTGCATGAAAGTACTAATTTTTATGACGCTTAGGAGGCAGAGACATGTATTCGTCTAAAATACGTAAATTTCCTTGTAGGACCTCTGGCTTGAATCGTTCACTGTAGCCACAATTTCTTTTCGATTGTCAAAATTTTGGTCTCATCTTGTAGCTGTTAGTCTGTTTTTTACGTCAAATACAAATTTGTAGTACTTTTCATAAGAATACTAATTTTTATAAGGTTCCTATTATTTTTGGGGGCAGGTTATGGACACTTTTTCCCTTTACGGCATCGCTGTGGCGTGATTTTTCAATCGATGTGCTATATTTAAGTGTTAATGAATAGATCAGCGTCTGAATTTTCCAAAAAGTATAGATTTGTGGTATTTCGCAAAAGTTTAGGGGCGAGTTTAGTGGTTGAAAGCCAACAAAATCCCAATTCTTCACGTGTCAACTCACCAAAACTTTAAATGGCTTTTTCTCCCCTTAAACGTGCGAATTTCGCGTTTTTACGTTTTCATTTGAAGGCTTAGCCCAAACTAGTGTTTTGATGGTCGGAACATGTTTTAGGCAAAATATCTCGAATTTGCTGTTCCTAGAACACGTGCAGTTTTTGTGCAGATTTTCAGCTTTGATTGCTTACTGTGCCCGTAGTTTTAATCCGATTGTTGAAATTTTGGTCTTATCTTATAGTTGCGTTTGTTTAGTTTGCGTCAAGTGCAAATATGTAGTAATTTGCATGAAAATACTAATTTTTATGACGCTTAGGAGGCAGAGACATGCATTCGTCTAAAATACGTAAATTTCCTTGTAGGACCTCTGGCTTGAATCGTTCACTGTAGCCACAATTTCTTTTCGATTGTCAAAATTTTGGTCTCATCTTGTAGCTGTTAGTCTGTTTTTTACGTCAAATACAAATTTGTAGTACTTTTCATAAGAATACTAATTTTTATAAGGTTCCTATTATTTTTGGGGGCAGGTTATGGACACTTTTTCCCTTTGCGGCATTGCTGTGGCGTGATTTTTCAATCGATGTGCTATATTTAAGTGTTAATGAATAGATCAGCGTCTGAATTTTCCAAAAAGTATAGATTTGTGGTATTTCGCAAAAGTTTAGGGCCGAGTTTGGTGGTTGAAAGCCAACAAAATCCCAATTTTTCACGTGTCAACTCACCAAAACTTTAAATGGCTTTTTCTCCCCTTAAACGTGCGAATTTCGCGTTTTTACGTTTTCATTTGAAGGCTTCGCCCAAACTAGTGTTTTGATGGTCGGAACATGTTTTAGGCAAAATATCTCGAATTTGCTGTTCCTAGAACACGTGCAGTTTTTGTGCAGATTTTCAGCTTTGATTGCTTACTGTGCCCGTAGTTTTAATCCGATTGTTGAAATTTTGGTCTTATCTTATAGTTGCGTTTGTTTAGTTTGCGTCAAGTGCAAATATGTAGTAATTTGCATGAAAATACTAATTTTTCTGACGCTTAGGAGGCATAGACATGTATTCGTCTAAAATACGTAAATTTCCTTGTAGGACCTCTGGCTTGAATCGTTCACTGTAGCCACAATTTCTTTTCGATTGTCAAAATTTTGGTCTCATCTTGTAGCTGTTAGTCTGTTGTTTACGTCAAATACAAATTTGTAGTACTTTTCATAAGAATACTAATTTTTATAAGTTCCTATTATTTTTGGGGGCAGGTTATGGACACTTTTTCCCTTTACGGCATTGCTGTGGCGTGATTTTTCAATCGATGTGCTATATTTAAGTGTTAATGAATAGATCAGCGTCTGAATTTTCCAAAAAGTATAGATTTGTGGTATTTCGCAAAAGTTTAAGGGCGAGTTTAGTGGTTGAAAGCCAACAAAATCCCAATTTTTCACGTGTCAACTCACCAAAACTTTAAATGGCTTTTTCTCCCCTTAAACGTGCGAATTTCGCGTTTTTACGTTTTCATTTGAAGGCTTAGCCCAAACTAGTGTTTTGATGGTCGGAACATGTTTTAGGCAAAATATCTCGAATTTGCTGTTCCTAGAACACGTGCAGTTTTTGTGCAGATTTTCAGCTTTGATTGCTTACTGTGCCCGTAGTTTTAATCCGATTGTTGAAATTTTGGTCTTATCTTATAGTTGCGTTTGTTTAGTTTGCGTCAAGTGCAAATATGTAGTAATTTGCATGAAAATACTAATTTTTATGACCCTTAGGAGGCAGAGACATGTATTCGTCTAAAATACGTAAATTTCCTTGTAGGACCTCTGGCTTGAATCGTTCACTGTAGCCACAATTTCTTTTCGATTGTCAAAATTTTGGTCTCATCTTGTAGCTGTTAGTCTGTTTTTTACGTCAAATACAAATTTGTAGTACTTTTCATAAGAATACTAATTTTTATAAGGTTCCTATTATTTTTGGGGGCAGGTTATGGACACTTTTTCCCTTTACGGCATTGCTGTGGCGTGATTTTTCAATCGATGTGCTATATTTAAGTGTTAATGAATAGATCAGCGTCTGAATTCTCCAAAAAGTATAGATTTGTGGTATTTCGCAAAAGTTTAGGGGTGAGTTTAGTGGTTGAAAGCCAACAAAATCCCAATTTTTCACGTGTCAACTCACCAAAACTTTAAATGGCTTTTTCTCCCCTTAAACGTGCGAATTTCGCGTTTTTACGTTTCATTTGAAGGCTTAGCCCAAACTAGTGTTTTGATGGTCGGAACATGTTTTAGGCAAAATATCTCGAATTTGCTGTTCCTAGAACACGTGCAGTTTTTGTGCAGATTTTCAGCTTTGATTGCTTACTGTGCCCGTAGTTTTAATCCGATTGTTGAAATTTTGGTCTTATCTTATAGTTGCGTTTGTTTAGTTTGCGTCAAGTGCAAATATGTAGTAATTTGCATGAAAATACTAATTTTTATGACGCTTAGGAGGCAGAGACATGTATTCGTCTAAAATACGTAAATTTCCTTGTAGGACCTCTGGCTTGAATCGTTCACTGTAGCCACAATTTCTTTTCGATTGTCAAAATTTTGGTCTCATCTTGTAGCTGTTAGTCTGTTGTTTACGTCAAATACAAATTTGTAGTACTTTTCATAAGAATACTAATTTTTATAAGGTTCCTATTATTTTTGGGGGCAGGTTCTGGACACTTTTTCCCTTTACGGCATTGCTGTGGCGTGATTTTTCAATCGATGTGCTATATTTAAGTGTTAATGAATAGATCAGCGTCTGAATTTTCCAAAAAGTATAAATTTGTGGTATTCCGCAAAAGTTTAAGGACGGGTTTGGTGGTTGAAAGCCAACAAAATCCCAATTTTTCACGTGTCAACTCACCAAAACTTTAAATGGCTTTTTCTCCCCTTAAACGTGCGAATTTCGCGTTTTTACGTTTTCATTTGAAGGCTTAGCCCAAACTAGTGTTTTGATGGTCGGAACATGTTTTGGGCAAAATATCTCGAATTTGCTGTTCCTAGAACACGTGCAGTTTTTGTGCCGATTTTCAGCTTTGATTGCTTACTGTGCCCGTAGTTTTAATCCGATTGTTGAAATTTTGGTCTTATCTTATAGTTGCGTTTGTTTAGTTTGCGTCAAGTGCAAATATGTAGTAATTTGCATGAAAATACTAATTTTTATGACGCTTAGGAGGCAGAGACATGTATTCGTCTAAAATACGTAAATTTCCTTGTAGGACCTCTGGCTTGAATCGTTCACTGTAGCCACAATTTCTTTTCGATTGTCAAAATTTTGGTCTCATCTTGTAGCTGTTAGTCTGTTTTTTCTGTCAAATACAAATTTGTAGTACTTTTCATAAGAATACTAATTTTTATAAGGTTCCTATTATTTTTGGGGGCAGGTTATGGACACTTTTTCCCTTTACGGCATTGCTGTGGCGTGATTTTTCAATCGATGTGCTATATTTAAATGTTAATGAATAGATCAGCGTCTGAATTTTCCAAAAAGTATAAATTTGTGGTATTTCGCAAAAGTTTAGGGGCGAGTTTAGTGGTTGAAAGCCAACAAAATCCCAATTTTTCACGTGTCAACTCACCAAAACTTTAAATGGCTTTTTCTCCCCTTAAACGTGCGAATTTCGCGTTTTTACGTTTTCATTTGAAGGCTTAGCCCAAACTAGTGTTTTGATGGTCGGAACATGTTTTAGGCAAAATATCTCGAATTTGCTGTTCCTAGAACACGTGCAGTTTTTGTGCAGATTTTCAGCTTTGATTGCTTACTGTGCCCGTAGTTTTAATCCGATTGTTGAAATTTTGGTCTTATCTTATAGTTGCGTTTGTTTAGTTTGCGTCAAGTGCAAATATGTAGTAATTTGCATGAAAATACTAATTTTTATGACGCTTAGGAGGCAGAGACATGTATTCGTCTAAAATACGTAAATTTCCTTGTAGGACCTCTGGCTTGAATCGTTCACTGTAGCCACAATTTCTTTTCGATTGTCAAAATTTTGGTCTCATCTTGTAGCTGTTAGTCTGTTGTTTACGTCAAATACAAATTTGTAGTACTTTTCATAAGAATACTAATTTTTATAAGGTTCCTATTATTTTTGGGGGCAGGTTATGGACACTTTTTCCCTTTACGGCATTGCTGTGGCGTGATTTTTCAATCGATGTGCTATATTTAAATGTTAATGAATAGATTAGTATCTGAATTTTCCAAAAAGTATAAATTTGTGGTATTTCGCAAAAGTTTAAGGGCGGGTGTAGTGGTTGAAAGCCAACAAAATCCCAATTTTTCACGTGTCAACTCACCAAAACTTTAAATGGCTTTTTCTCCCCTTAAACGTGCGAATTTCGCGTTTTTACGTTTTCATTTGAAGGCTTCGCCCAAACTAGTGTTTTGATGGTCGGAACATGTTTTAGGCAAAATATCTCGAATTTGCTGTTCCTAGAACACGTGCAGTTTTTGTGCAGATTTTCAGCTTTGATTGCTTACTGTGCCCGTAGTTTTAATCCGATTGTTGAAATTTTGGTCTTATCTTATAGTTGCGTTTGTTTAGTTTGCGTCAAGTGCAAATATGTAGTAATTTGCATGAAAATACTAATTTTTATGACGCTTAGGAGGCATAGACATGTATTCGTCTAAAATACGTAAATTTCCTTGTAGGACCTCTGGCTTGAATCGTTCACTGTAGCCACAATTTCTTTTCGATTGTCAAAATTTTGGTCTCATCTTGTAGCTGTTAGTCTGTTGTTTACGTCAAATACAAATTTGTAGTACTTTTCATAAGAATACTAATTTTTATAAGGTTCCTATTATTTTTGGGGGCAGGTTATGGACACTTTTTCCCTTTACGGCATTGCTGTGGCGTGATTTTTCAATCGATGTGCTATATTTAAGTGTTAATGAATAGATCAGCGTCTGAATTTTCCAAAAAGTATAGATTTGTGGTATTTCGCAAAAGTTTAAGGGCGAGTTTGGTGGTTGAAAGCCAACAAAATCCCAATTTTTCACGTGTCAACTCACCAAAACTTTAAATGGCCTTTTCTCCCCTTAAACGTGCGAATTTCGCGTTTTTACGTTTTCATTTGAAGGCTTAGCCCAAACTAGTGTTTTGATGGTCGGAACATGTTTGAGGCAAAATATCTCGAATTTGCTGTTCCTAGAACACGTGCAGTTTTTGTGCAGATTTTCAGCTTTGATTGCTTACTGTGCCCGTAGTTTTAATCCGATTGTTGAAATTTTGGTCTTATCTTATAGTTGCGTTTGTTTAGTTTGCGTCAAGTGCAAATATGTAGTAATTTGCATGAAAATACTAATTTTTATGACGCTTAGGAGGCAGAGACATGTATTCGTCTAAAATACGTAAATTTCCTTGTAGGACCTCTGGCTTGAATCGTTCACTGTAGCCACAATTTCTTTTCGATTGTCAAAATTTTGGTCTCATCTTGTAGCTGTTAGTCTGTTGTTTACGTCAAATACAAATTTGTAGTACTTTTCATAAGAATACTAATTTTTATAAGGTTCCTATTATTTTTGGGGGCAGGTTATGGACACTTTTTCCCTTTACGGCATTGCTGTGGCGTGATTTTTCAATCGATGTGCTATATTTAAATGTTAATGAATAGATTAGTATCTGAATTTTCCAAAAAGTATAAATTTGTGGTATTTCGCAAAAGTTTAAGGGCGGGTGTAGTGGTTGAAAGCCAACAAAATCCCAATTTTTCACGTGTCAACTCACCAAAACTTTAAATGGCTTTTTCTCCCCTTAAACGTGCGAATTTCGCGTTTTTACGTTTTCATTTGAAGGCTTCGCCCAAACTAGTGTTTTGATGGTCGGAACATGTTTTAGGCAAAATATCTCGAATTTGCTGTTCCTAGAACACGTGCAGTTTTTGTGCAGATTTTCAGCTTTGATTGCTTACTGTGCCCGTAGTTTTAATCCGATTGTTGAAATTTTGGTCTTATCTTATAGTTGCGTTTGTTTAGTTTGCGTCAAGTGCAAATATGTAGTAATTTGCATGAAAATACTAATTTTTATGACGCTTAGGAGGCATAGACATGTATTCGTCTAAAATACGTAAATTTCCTTGTAGGACCTCTGGCTTGAATCGTTCACTGTAGCCACAATTTCTTTTCGATTGTCAAAATTTTGGTCTCATCTTGTAGCTGTTAGTCTGTTGTTTACGTCAAATACAAATTTGTAGTACTTTTCATAAGAATACTAATTTTTATAAGGTTCCTATTATTTTTGGGGGCAGGTTATGGACACTTTTTCCCTTTACGGCATTGCTGTGGCGTGATTTTTCAATCGATGTGCTATATTTAAGTGTTAATGAATAGATCAGCGTCTGAATTTTCCAAAAAGTATAGATTTGTGGTATTTCGCAAAAGTTTAAGGGCGAGTTTGGTGGTTGAAAGCCAACAAAATCCCAATTTTTCACGTGTCAACTCACCAAAACTTTAAATGGCCTTTTCTCCCCTTAAACGTGCGAATTTCGCGTTTTTACGTTTTCATTTGAAGGCTTAGCCCAAACTAGTGTTTTGATGGTCGGAACATGTTTGAGGCAAAATATCTCGAATTTGCTGTTCCTAGAACACGTGCAGTTTTTGTGCAGATTTTCAGCTTTGATTGCTTACTGTGCCCGTAGTTTTAATCCGATTGTTGAAATTTTGGTCTTATCTTATAGTTGCGTTTGTTTAGTTTGCGTCAAGTGCAAATATGTAGTAATTTGCATGAAAATACTAATTTTTATGACGCTTAGGAGGCAGAGACATGTATTCGTCTAAAATACGTAAATTTCCTTGTAGGACCTCTGGCTTGAATCGTTCACTGTAGCCACAATTTCTTTTCGATTGTCAAAATTTTGGTCTCATCTTGTAGCTGTTAGTCTGTTTTTTACGTCAAATACAAATTTGTAGTACTTTTCATAAGAATACTAATTTTTATAAGGTTCCTATTATTTTTGGGGGCAGGTTATGGACACTTTTTCCCTTTACGGCATTGCTGTGGCGTGATTTTTCAATCGATGTGCTATATTTAAGTGTTAATGAATAGATCAGCGTCTGAATTCTCCAAAAAGTATAGATTTGTGGTATTTCGCAAAAGTTTAGGGGTGAGTTTAGTGGTTGAAAGCCAACAAAATCCCAATTTTTCACGTGTCAACTCACCAAAACTTTAAATGGCTTTTTCTCCCCTTAAACGTGCGAATTTCGCGTTTTTACGTTTCATTTGAAGGCTTAGCCCAAACTAGTGTTTTGATGGTCGGAACATGTTTTAGGCAAAATATCTCGAATTTGCTGTTCCTAGAACACGTGCAGTTTTTGTGCAGATTTTCAGCTTTGATTGCTTACTGTGCCCGTAGTTTTAATCCGATTGTTGAAATTTTGGTCTTATCTTATAGTTGCGTTTGTTTAGTTTGCGTCAAGTGCAAATATGTAGTAATTTGCATGAAAATACTAATTTTTATGACGCTTAGGAGGCAGAGACATGTATTCGTCTAAAATACGTAAATTTCCTTGTAGGACCTCTGGCTTGAATCGTTCACTGTAGCCACAATTTCTTTTCGATTGTCAAAATTTTGGTCTCATCTTGTAGCTGTTAGTCTGTTGTTTACGTCAAATACAAATTTGTAGTACTTTTCATAAGAATACTAATTTTTATAAGGTTCCTATTATTTTTGGGGGCAGGTTCTGGACACTTTTTCCCTTTACGGCATTGCTGTGGCGTGATTTTTCAATCGATGTGCTATATTTAAGTGTTAATGAATAGATCAGCGTCTGAATTTTCCAAAAAGTATAAATTTGTGGTATTCCGCAAAAGTTTAAGGACGGGTTTGGTGGTTGAAAGCCAACAAAATCCCAATTTTTCACGTGTCAACTCACCAAAACTTTAAATGGCTTTTTCTCCCCTTAAACGTGCGAATTTCGCGTTTTTACGTTTTCATTTGAAGGCTTAGCCCAAACTAGTGTTTTGATGGTCGGAACATGTTTTGGGCAAAATATCTCGAATTTGCTGTTCCTAGAACACGTGCAGTTTTTGTGCCGATTTTCAGCTTTGATTGCTTACTGTGCCCGTAGTTTTAATCCGATTGTTGAAATTTTGGTCTTATCTTATAGTTGCGTTTGTTTAGTTTGCGTCAAGTGCAAATATGTAGTAATTTGCATGAAAATACTAATTTTTATGACGCTTAGGAGGCAGAGACATGTATTCGTCTAAAATACGTAAATTTCCTTGTAGGACCTCTGGCTTGAATCGTTCACTGTAGCCACAATTTCTTTTCGATTGTCAAAATTTTGGTCTCATCTTGTAGCTGTTAGTCTGTTTTTTCTGTCAAATACAAATTTGTAGTACTTTTCATAAGAATACTAATTTTTATAAGGTTCCTATTATTTTTGGGGGCAGGTTATGGACACTTTTTCCCTTTACGGCATTGCTGTGGCGTGATTTTTCAATCGATGTGCTATATTTAAATGTTAATGAATAGATCAGCGTCTGAATTTTCCAAAAAGTATAAATTTGTGGTATTTCGCAAAAGTTTAGGGGCGAGTTTAGTGGTTGAAAGCCAACAAAATCCCAATTTTTCACGTGTCAACTCACCAAAACTTTAAATGGCTTTTTCTCCCCTTAAACGTGCGAATTTCGCGTTTTTACGTTTTCATTTGAAGGCTTAGCCCAAACTAGTGTTTTGATGGTCGGAACATGTTTTAGGCAAAATATCTCGAATTTGCTGTTCCTAGAACACGTGCAGTTTTTGTGCAGATTTTCAGCTTTGATTGCTTACTGTGCCCGTAGTTTTAATCCGATTGTTGAAATTTTGGTCTTATCTTATAGTTGCGTTTGTTTAGTTTGCGTCAAGTGCAAATATGTAGTAATTTGCATGAAAATACTAATTTTTATGACGCTTAGGAGGCAGAGACATGTATTCGTCTAAAATACGTAAATTTCCTTGTAGGACCTCTGGCTTGAATCGTTCACTGTAGCCACAATTTCTTTTCGATTGTCAAAATTTTGGTCTCATCTTGTAGCTGTTAGTCTGTTGTTTACGTCAAATACAAATTTGTAGTACTTTTCATAAGAATACTAATTTTTATAAGGTTCCTATTATTTTTGGGGGCAGGTTATGGACACTTTTTCCCTTTACGGCATTGCTGTGGCGTGATTTTTCAATCGATGTGCTATATTTAAATGTTAATGAATAGATTAGTATCTGAATTTTCCAAAAAGTATAAATTTGTGGTATTTCGCAAAAGTTTAAGGGCGGGTGTAGTGGTTGAAAGCCAACAAAATCCCAATTTTTCACGTGTCAACTCACCAAAACTTTAAATGGCTTTTTCTCCCCTTAAACGTGCGAATTTCGCGTTTTTACGTTTTCATTTGAAGGCTTCGCCCAAACTAGTGTTTTGATGGTCGGAACATGTTTTAGGCAAAATATCTCGAATTTGCTGTTCCTAGAACACGTGCAGTTTTTGTGCAGATTTTCAGCTTTGATTGCTTACTGTGCCCGTAGTTTTAATCCGATTGTTGAAATTTTGGTCTTATCTTATAGTTGCGTTTGTTTAGTTTGCGTCAAGTGCAAATATGTAGTAATTTGCATGAAAATACTAATTTTTATGACGCTTAGGAGGCATAGACATGTATTCGTCTAAAATACGTAAATTTCCTTGTAGGACCTCTGGCTTGAATCGTTCACTGTAGCCACAATTTCTTTTCGATTGTCAAAATTTTGGTCTCATCTTGTAGCTGTTAGTCTGTTGTTTACGTCAAATACAAATTTGTAGTACTTTTCATAAGAATACTAATTTTTATAAGGTTCCTATTATTTTTGGGGGCAGGTTATGGACACTTTTTCCCTTTACGGCATTGCTGTGGCGTGATTTTTCAATCGATGTGCTATATTTAAGTGTTAATGAATAGATCAGCGTCTGAATTTTCCAAAAAGTATAAATTTGTGGTATTTCGCAAAAGTTTAAGGGCGGGTTTGGTGGTTGAAAGCCAACAAAATCCCAATTTTTCACGTGTCAACTCACCAAAACTTTAAATGGCCTTTTCTCCCCTTAAACGTGCGAATTTCGCGTTTTTACGTTTTCATTTGAAGGCTTAGCCCAAACTAGTGTTTTGATGGTCGGAACATGTTTGAGGCAAAATATCTCGAATTTGCTGTTCCTAGAACACGTGCAGTTTTTGTGTAGATTTTCAGCTTTGATTGCTTACTGTGCCCGTAGTTTTAATCCGATTGTTGAAATTTTGGTCTTATCTTATAGTTGCGTTTGTTTAGTTTGCGTCAAGTGCAAATATGTAGTAATTTGCATGAAAATACTAATTTTTATGACGCTTAGGAGGCAGAGACATGTATTCGTCTAAAATACGTAAATTTCCTTGTAGGACCTCTGGCTTGAATCGTTCACTGTAGCCACAATTTCTTTTCGATTGTCAAAATTTTGGTCTCATCTTGTAGCTGTTAGTCTGTTGTTTACGTCAAATACAAATTTGTAGTACTTTTCATAAGAATACTAATTTTTATAAGGTTCCTATTATTTTTGGGGGCAGGTTATGGACACTTTTTCCCTTTACGGCATTGCTGTGCATGATTTTTCAATCGATGTGCTATATTTAAGTGTTAATGAATAGATCAGCGTCTGAATTTTCCAAAAAGTATAAATTTGTGGTATTTCGCAAAAGTTTAAGGGCGGGTTTGGTGGTTGAAAGCCAACAAAATCCCAATTTTTCACGTGTCAACTCACCAAAACTTTAAATGGCCTTTTCTCCCCTTAAACGTGCGAATTTCGCGTTTTTACGTTTTCATTTGAAGGCTTAGCCCAAACTAGTGTTTTGATGGTCGGAACATGTTTTAGGCAAAATATCTCGAATTTGCTGTTCCTAGAACACGTGCAGTTTTTGTGCAGATTTTCAGCTTTGATTGCTTACTGTGCCCGTAGTTTTAATCCGATTGTTGAAATTTTGGTCTTATCTTATAGTTGCGTTTGTTTAGTTTGCGTCAAGTGCAAATATGTAGTAATTTGCATGAAAATACTAATTTTTATGACGCTTAGGAGGCAGAGACATGTATTCGTCTAAAATACGTAAATTTCCTTGTAGGACCTCTGGCTTGAATCGTTCACTGTAGCCACAATTTCTTTTCGATTGTCAAAATTTTGGTCTCATCTTGTAGCTGTTAGTCTGTTGTTTACGTCAAATACAAATTTGTAGTACTTTTCATAAGAATACTAATTTTTATAAGGTTCCTATTATTTTTGGGGGCAGGTTATGGACACTTTTCCCTTTACGGCATTGCTGTGGCGTGATTTTTCAATCGATGTGCTATATTTAAGTGTTAATGAATAGATCAGCGTCTGAATTTTCCAAAAAGTATAAATTTGTGGTATTCCGCAAAAGTTTAAGGACGGGTTTGGTGGTTGAAAGCCAACAAAATCCCAATTTTTCACGTGTCAACTCACCAAAACTTTAAATGGCTTTTTCTCCCCTTAAACGTGCGAATTTCGCGTTTTTACGTTTTCATTTGAAGGCTTAGCCCAAACTAGTGTTTTGATGGTCGGAACATGTTTTAGGCAAAATATCTCGAATTTGCTGTTCCTAGAACACGTGCAGTTTTTGTGCAGATTTTCAGCTTTGATTGCTTACTGTGCCCGTAGTTTTAATCCGATTGTTGAAATTTTGGTCTTATCTTATAGTTGCGTTTGTTTAGTTTGCGTCAAGTGCAAATATGTAGTAATTTGCATGAAAATACTAATTTTTATGACGCTTAGGAGGCAGAGACATGTATTCGTCTAAAATACGTAAATTTCCTTGTAGGACCTCTGGCTTGAATCGTTCACTGTAGCCACAATTTCTTTTCGATTGTCAAAATTTTGGTCTCATCTTGTAGCTGTTAGTCTGTTGTTTACGTCAAATACAAATTTGTAGTACTTTTCATAAGAATACTAATTTTTATAAGGTTCCTATTATTTTTGGGGGCAGGTTATGGACACTTTTTCCCTTTACGGCATTGCTGTGGCGTGATTTTTCAATCGATGTGCTATATTTAAATGTTAATGAATAGATTAGTGTCTGAATTTTCCAAAAAGTATAAATTTGTGGTATTTCGCAAAAGTTTAAGGGCGGGTTTAGTGGTTGAAAGCCAACGAAATCCCAATTTTTCACGTGGCAACTCACCAAAACTTTAAATGGCTTTTTCTCCCCTTAAACGTGCGAATTTCGCGTTTTTACGTTTTCATTTGAAGGCTTATCCCAAACTAGTGTTTTGATGGTCGGAACATGTTTTAGGCAAAATATCTCGAATTTGCTGTTCCTAGAACACGTGCAGTTTTTGTGCAGATTTTCAGCTTTGATTGCTTACTGTGCCCGTAGTTTTAATCCGATTGTTGAAATTTTGGTCTTATCTTATAGTTGCGTTTGTTTAGTTTGCGTCAAGTGCAAATATGTAGTAATTTGCATGAAAATACTAATTTTTATGACGCTTAGGAGGCATAGACATGTATTCGTCTAAAATACGTAAATTTCCTTGTAGGACCTCTGGCTTGAATCGTTCATTGTAGCCACAATTTCTTTTCGATTGTCAAAATTTTGGTCTCATCTTGTAGCTGTTAGTCTGTTGTTTACGTCAAATACAAATTTGTAGTACTTTTCATAAGAATACTAATTTTTATAAGGTTCCTATTATTTTTGGGGGCAGGTTATGGACACTTTTTCCCTTTACGGCATTGCTGTGGCTTGATTTTTCAATCGATGTGCTATATTTAAGTGTTAATGAATAGATCAGCGTCTGAATTTTCCAAAAAGTATAGATTTGTGGTATTTCGCAAAAGTTTAAGGGCGAGTTTGGTGGTTGAAAGCCAACAAAATCCCAATTTTTCACGTGTCAACTCACCAAAACTTTAAATGGCCTTTTCTCCCCTTAAACGTGCGAATTTCGCGTTTTTACGTTTTCATTTGAAGGCTTAGCCCAAACTAGTGTTTTGATGGTCGGAACATGTTTTAGGCAAAATATCTCGAATTTGCTGTTCCTAGAACACGTGCAGTTTTTGTGCAGATTTTCAGCTTTGATTGCTTACTGTGCCCGTAGTTTTAATCCGATTGTTGAAATTTTGGTCTTATCTTATAGTTGCGTTTGTTTAGTTTGCGTCAAGTGCAAATATGTAGTAATTTGCATGAAAATACTAATTTTTATGACGCTTAGGAGGCAGAGACATGTATTCGTCTAAAATACGTAAATTTCCTTGTAGGACCTCTGGCTTGAATCGTTCACTGTAGCCACAATTTCTTTTCGATTGTCAAAATTTTGGTCTCATCTTGTAGCTGTTAGTCTGTTTTTTACGTCAAATACAAATTTGTAGTACTTTTCATAAGAATACTAATTTTTATAAGGTTCCTATTATTTTTGGGGGCAGGTTATGGACACTTTTTCCCTTTACGGCATTGCTGTGGCGTGATTTTTCAATCGATGTGCTATATTTAAGTGTTAATGAATAGATCAGCGTCTGAATTTTCCAAAAAGTATAAATTTGTGGTATTCCGCAAAAGTTTAAGGGCGGGTTTGGTGGTTGAAAGCCAACAAAATCCCAATTTTTCACGTGTCAACTCACCAAAACTTTAAATGGCTTTTTCTCCCCTTAAACGTGCGAATTTCGCGTTTTTACGTTTTCATTTGAAGGCTTAGCCCAAACTAGTGTTTTGATGGTCGGAACATGTTTTAGGCAAAATATCTCGAATTTGCTGTTCCTAGAACACGTGCAGTTTTTGTGCAGATTTTCAGCTTTGATTGCTTACTGTGCCCGTAGTTTTAATCCGATTGTTGAAATTTTGGTCTTATCTTATAGTTGCGTTTGTTTAGTTTGCGTCAAGTGCAAATATGTAGTAATTTGCATGAAAATACTAATTTTTATGACGCTTAGGAGGCAGAGACATGTATTCGTCTAAAATACGTAAATTTCCTTGTAGGACCTCTGGCTTGAATCGTTCACTGTAGCCACAATTTCTTTTCGATTGTCAAAATTTTGGTCTCATCTTGTAGCTGTTAGTCTGTTGTTTACGTCAAATACAAATTTGTAGTACTTTTCATAAGAATACTAATTTTTATAAGGTTCCTATTATTTTTGGGGGCAGGTTATGGACACTTTTTCCCTTTACGGCATTGCTGTGGCGTGATTTTTCAATCGATGTGCTATATTTAAGTGTTAATGAATAGATCAGCGTCTGAATTTTCCAAAAAGTATAGATTTGTGGTATTTCGCAAAAGTTTAAGGGCGAGTTTAGTGGTTGAAAGCCAACAAAATCCCAATTTTTCACGTGTCAACTCACCAAAACTTTAAATGGCTTTTTCTCCCCTTAAACGTGCGAATTTCGCGTTTTTACGTTTTCATTTGAAGGCTTAGCCCAAACTAGTGTTTTGATGGTCGGAACATGTTTTGGGCAAAATATCTCGAATTTGCTGTTCCTAGAACACGTGCAGTTTTTGTGCAGATTTTCAGCTTTGATTGCTTACTGTGCCCGTAGTTTTAATCCGATTGTTGAAATTTTGGACTTATCTTATAGTTGCGTTTGTTTAGTTTGCGTCAAGTGCAAATATGTAGTAATTTGCATGAAAATACTAATTTTTATGACGCTTAGGAGGCAGAGACATGTATTCGTCTAAAATACGTAAATTTCCTTGTAGGACCTCTGGCTTGAATCGTTCACTGTAGCCACAATTTCTTTTCGATTGTCAAAATTTTGGTCTCATCTTGTAGCTGTTAGTCTGTTGTTTACGTCAAATACAAATTTGTAGTACTTTTCATAAGAATACTAATTTTTATAAGGTTCCTATTATTTTTGGGGGCAGGTTATGGACACTTTTTCCCTTTACGGCATTGCTGTGGCGTGATTTTTCAATCGATGTGCTATATTTAAGTGTTAATGAATAGATCAGCGTCTGAATTTTCCAAAAAGTATAGATTTGTGGTATTCCGCAAAAGTCTAAGGACGGGTTTGGTGGTTGAAAGCCAACAAAATCCCAATTTTTCACGTGTCAACTCACCAAAACTTTAAATGGCTTTTTCTCCCCTTAAACGTGCGAATTTCGCGTTTTTACGTTTTCATTTGAAGGCTTAGCCCAAACTAGTGTTGTGATGGTCGGAACATGTTTTAGGCAAAATATCTCGAATTTGCTGTTCCTAGAACACGTGCAGTTTTTGTGCAGATTTTCAGCTTTGATTGCTTACTGTGCCCGTAGTTTTAATCCGATTGTTGAAATTTTGGTCTTATCTTATAGTTGCGTTTGTTTAGTTTGCGTCAAGTGCAAATATGTAGTAATTTGCATGAAAATACTAATTTTTATGACGCTTAGGAGGCAGAGACATGTATTCGTCTAAAATACGTAAATTTCCTTGTAGGACCTCTGGCTTGAATCGTTCACTGTAGCCACAATTTCTTTTCGATTGTCAAAATTTTGGTCTCATCTTGTAGCTGTTAGTCTGTTGTTTACGTCAAATACAAATTTGTAGTACTTTTCATAAGAATACTAATTTTTATAAGGTTCCTATTATTTTTGGGGGCAGGTTATGGACACTTTTTCCCTTTACGGCATTGCTGTAGCGTGATTTTTCAATCGATGTGCTATATTTAAGTGTTAATGAATAGATCAGCGTCTGAATTTTCCAAAAAGTATAAATTTGTGGTATTCCGCAAAAGTTTAAGGACGGGTTTGGTGGTTGAAAGCCAACAAAATCCCAATTTTTCACGTGTCAACTCACCAAAACTTTAAATGGCTTTTTCTCCCCTTAAACGTGCGAATTTCGCGTTTTTACGTTTTCATTTGAAGGCTTATCCCAAACTAGTGTTTTGATGGTCGGAACATGTTTGAGGCAAAATATCTCGAATTTGCTGTTCCTAGAACACGTGCCGTTTTTGTGCAGATTTTCAGCTTTGATTGCTTACTGTGCCCGTAGTTTTAATCCGATTGTTGAAATTTTGGTCTTATCTTATAGTTGCGTTTGTTTAGTTTGCGTCAAGTGCAAATATGTAGTAATTTGCATGAAAATACTAATTTTTATGACGCATAGGAGGCAGAGACATGTATTCGTCTAAAATACGTAAATTTCCTTGTAGGACCTCTGGCTTGAATCGTTCACTGTAGCCACAATTTCTTTTCGATTGTCAAAATTTTGGTCTCATCTTGTAGCTGTTAGTCTGTTGTTTACGTCAAATACAAATTTGTAGTACTTTTCATAAGAATACTAATTTTTATAAGGTTCCTATTATTTTTGGGGGCAGGTTATGGACACTTTTTCCCTTTACGGCATTGCTGTGGCGTGATTTTTCAATCGATGTGCTATATTTAAGTGTTAATGAATAGATCAGCGTCTGAATTTTCCAAAAAGTATAAATTTGTGGTATTCCGCAAAAGTTTAAGGGCGGGTTTGGTGGTTGAAAGCCAACAAAATCCCAATTTTTCACGTGTCAACTCACCAAAACTTTAAATGGCTTTTTCTCCCCTTAAACGTGCGAATTTCGCGTTTTTACGTTTTCATTTGAAGGCTTAGCCCAAACTAGTGTTTTGATGGTCGGAACATGTTTTAGGCAAAATATCTCGAATTTGCTGTTCCTAGAACACGTGCAGTTTTTGTGCAGATTTTCAGCTTTGATTGCTTACTGTGCCCGTAGTTTTAATCCGATTGTTGAAATTTTGGTCTTATCTTATAGTTGCGTTTGTTTAGTTTGCGTCAAGTGCAAATATGTAGTAATTTGCATGAAAATACTAATTTTTATGACGCTTAGGAGGCAGAGACATGTATTCGTCTAAAATACGTAAATTTCCTTGTAGGACCTCTGGCTTGAATCGTTCACTGTAGCCACAATTTCTTTTCGATTGTCAAAATTTTGGTCTCATCTTGTAGCTGTTAGTCTGTTGTTTACGTCAAATACAAATTTGTAGTACTTTTCATAAGAATACTAATTTTTATAAGGTTCCTATTATTTTTGGGGGCAGGTTATGGACACTTTTTCCCTTTACGGCATTGCTGTGGCGTGATTTTTCAATCGATGTGCTATATTTAATGGTTAGTGAATAGATCAGCGTCTGAATTTTCCAAAAAGAATAGATTTGTGGTATTTCGCAAAAGTTTAAGGGCGAGTTTAGTGGTTGAAAGCCAACAAAATCCCAATTTTTCACGTGTCAACTCACCAAAACTTTAAATGGCTTTTTCTCCCCTTAAACGTGCGAATTTCGCGTTTTTACGTTTTCATTTGAAGGCTTAGCCCAAACTAGTGTTTTGATGGTCGGAACATGTTTTGGGCAAAATATCTCGAATTTGCTGTTCCTAGAACACGTGCAGTTTTTGTGCAGATTTTCAGCTTTGATTGCTTACTGTGCCCGTAGTTTTAATCCGATTGTTGAAATTTTGGTCTTATCTTATAGTTGCGTTTGTTTAGTTTGCGTCAAGTGCAAATATGTAGTAATTTGCATGAAAATACTAATTTTTATGACGCTTAGGAGGCAGAGACATGTATTCGTCTAAAATACGTAAATTTCCTTGTAGGACCTCTGGCTTGAATCGTTCACTGTAGCCACAATTTCTTTTCGATTGTCAAAATTTTGGTCTCATCTTGTAGCTGTTAGTCTGTTGTTTACGTCAAATACAAATTTGTAGTACTTTTCATAAGAATACTAATTTTTATAAGGTTCCTATTATTTTTGGGGGCAGGTTATGGACACTTTTTCCCTTTACGGCATTGCTGTGGCGTGATTTTTCAATCGATGTGCTATATTTAAGTGTTAATGAATAGATCAGCGTCTGAATTTTCCAAAAAGTATAAATTTGTGGTATTCCGCAAAAGTTTAAGGGCGGGTTTGGTGGTTGAAAGCCAACAAAATCCCAATTTTTCACGTGTCAACTCACCAAAACTTTAAATGGCTTTTTCTCCCCTTAAACGTGCGAATTTCGCGTTTTTACGTTTTCATTTGAAGGCTTAGCCCAAACTAATGTTGTGATGGTCGGAACATGTTTTAGGCAAAATATCTCGAATTTGCTGTTCCTAGAACACGTGCAGTTTTTGTGCAGATTTTCAGCTTTGATTGCTTACTGTGCCCGTAGTTTTAATCCGATTGTTGAAATTTTGGTCTTATCTTATAGTTGCGTTTGTTTAGTTTGCGTCAAGTGCAAATATGTAGTAATTTGCATGAAAATACTAATTTTTATGACGCATAGGAGGCAGAGACATGTATTCGTCTAAAATACGTAAATTTCCTTGTAGGACCTCTGGCTTGAATCGTTCACTGTAGCCACAATTTCTTTTCGATTGTCAAAATTTTGGTCTCATCTTGTAGCTGTTAGTCTGTTGTTTACGTCAAATACAAATTTGTAGTACTTTTCATAAGAATACTAATTTTTATAAGGTTCCTATTATTTTTGGGGGCAGGTTATGGACACTTTTTCCCTTTACGGCATTGCTGTGGCGTGATTTTTCAATCGATGTGCTATATTTAAGTGTTAATGAATAGATCAGCGTCTGAATTTTCCAAAAAGTATAAATTTGTGGTATTCCGCAAAAGTTTAAGGGCGGGTTTGGTGGTTGAAAGCCAACAAAATCCCAATTTTTCACGTGTCAACTCACCAAAACTTTAAATGGCTTTTTCTCCCCTTAAACGTGCGAATTTCGCGTTTTTACGTTTTCATTTGAAGGCTTAGCCCAAACTAGTGTTTTGATGGTCGGAACATGTTTTAGGCAAAATATCTCGAATTTGCTGTTCCTAGAACACGTGCAGTTTTTGTGCAGATTTTCAGCTTTGATTGCTTACTGTGCCCGTAGTTTTAATCCGATTGTTGAAATTTTGGTCTTATCTTATAGTTGCGTTTGTTTAGTTTGCGTCAAGTGCAAATATGTAGTAATTTGCATGAAAATACTAATTTTTATGACGCTTAGGAGGCAGAGACATGTATTCGTCTAAAATACGTAAATTTCCTTGTAGGACCTCTGGCTTGAATCGTTCACTGTAGCCACAATTTCTTTTCGATTGTCAAAATTTTGGTCTCATCTTGTAGCTGTTAGTCTGTTGTTTACGTCAAATACAAATTTGTAGTACTTTTCATAAGAATACTAATTTTTATAAGGTTCCTATTATTTTTGGGGGCAGGTTATGGACACTTTTTCCCTTTACGGCATTGCTGTGGCGTGATTTTTCAATCGATGTGCTATATTTAAGTGTTAATGAATAGATCAGCGTCTGAATTTTCCAAAAAGTATAGATTTGTGGTATTTCGCAAAAGTTTAAGGGCGAGTTTAGAGGTTGAAAGCCGACAAAATCCCAATTTTTCACGTGTCAACTCACCAAAACTTTAAATGGCTTTTTCTCCCCTTAAACGTGCGAATTTCGCGTTTTTACGTTTTCATTTGAAGGCTTAGCCCAAACTAGTGTTTTGATGGTCGGAACATGTTTTAGGCAAAATATCTCGAATTTGCTGTTCCTAGAACACGTGCAGTTTTTGTGCAGATTTTCAGCTTTGATTGCTTACTGTGCCCGTAGTTCTAATCCGATTGTTGAAATTTTGGTCTTATCTTATAGTTGCGTTTGTTTAGTTCGCGTCAAGTGCAAATATGTAGTAATTTGCATGAAAATACTAATTTTTATGACGCTTAGGAGGCAGAGACATGTATTCGTCTAAAATACGTAAATTTCCTTGTAGGACCTCTGGCTTGAATCGTTCACTGTAGCCACAATTTCTTTTCGATTGTCAAAATTTTGGTCTCATCTTGTAGCTGTTAGTCTTTTTTTTACGTCAAATACAAATTTGTAGTACTTTTCATAAGAATACTAATTTTTATAAGGTTCCTATTATTTTTGGGGGCAGGTTATGGACACTTTTTCCCTTTACGGCATTGCTGTGGCGTGATTTTTCAATCGATGTGCTATATTTAAGTGTTAATGAATAGATCAGCGTCTGAATTTTCCAAAAAGTATAAATTTGTGGTATTCCGCAAAAGTTTAAGGACGGGTTTGGTGGTTGAAAGCCAACAAAATCCCAATTTTTCACGTGTCAACTCACCAAAACTTTAAATGGCTTTTTCTCCCCTTAAACGTGCGAATTTCGCGTTTTTACGTTTTCATTTGAAGGCTTAGCCCAAACTAGTGTTTTGATGGTCGGAACATGTTTTAGGCAAAATATCTCAAATTTGCTGTTCCTAGAACACGTGCAGTTTTTGTGCAGATTTTCAGCTTTGATTGCTTACTGTGCCCGTAGTTTTAATCCGATTGTTGAAATTTTGGTCTTATCTTATAGTTGCGTTTGTTTAGTTTGCGTCAAGTGCAAATATGTAGTAATTTGCATGAAAATACTAATTTTTTTGACGCTTAGGAGGCAGAGACATGTATTCGTCTAAAATACGTAAATTTCCTTGTAGGACCTCTGGCTTGAATCGTTCACTGTAGCCAAAATTTCTTTTCGATTGTCAAAATTTTGGTCTCATCTTGTAGCTGTTAGTCTGTTTTTTACGTCAAATACAAATTTGTAGTACTTTTCATAAGAATACTAATTTTTATAAGGTTCCTATTATTTTTGGGGGCAGGTTATGGACACTTTTTCCCTTTGCGGCATTGCTGTGGCGTGATTTTTCAATCGATGTGCTATATTTAAGTGTTAATGAATAGATCAGCGTCTGAATTTTCCAAAAAGTATAGATTTGTGGTATTTCGCAAAAGTTTAAGGGCGAGTTTAGTGGTTGAAAGCCAACAAAATCCCAATTTTTCACGTGTCAACTCACCAAAACTTTAAATGGCTTTTTCTCCCCTTAAACGTGCGAATTTCGCGTTTTTACGTTTTCATTTGAAGGTTTAGCCCAAACTAGTGTTTTGATGGTCGGAACATGTTTTGGGCAAAATATCTCGAATTTGCTGTTCCTAGAACACGTGCAGTTTTTGTGCAGATTTTCAGCTTTGATTGCTTACTGTGCCCGTAGTTTTAATCCGATTGTTGAAATTTTGGTCTTATCTTATAGTTGCGTTTGTTTAGTTTGCGTCAAGTGCAAATATGTAGTAATTTGCATGAAAATACTAATTTTTATGACGCTTAGGAGGCATAGACATGTATTCGTCTAAAATACGTAAATTTCCTTGTAGGACCTCTGGCTTGAATCGTTCACTGTAGCCACAATTTCTTTTCGATTGTCAAAATTTTGGTCTCATCTTGTAGCTGTTAGTCTGTTGTTTACGTCAAATACAAATTTGTAGTACTTTTCATAAGAATACTAATTTTTATAAGGTTCCTATTATTTTTGGGGGCAGGTTATGGACACTTTTTCCCTTTACGGCATTGCTGTGGCGTGATTTTTCAATCGATGTGCTATATTTAAGTGTTAATGAATAGATCAGCGTCTGAATTTTCCAAAAAGTATAGATTTGTGGTATTTCGCAAAAGTTTAAGGGCGAGTTTAGTGGATGGAAGCCAACAAAATCCCAATTTTTCACGTGTCAACTCACCAAAACTTTAAATGGTTTTTTCTCCCCTTAAACGTGCGAATTTCGCGTTTTTACGTTTTCATTTGAAGGTTTAGCCCAAACTAGTGTTTTGATGGTCGGAACATGTTTTGGGCAAAATATCTCGAATTTGCTGTTCCTAGAACACGTGCAGTTTTTGTGCAGATTTTCAGCTTTGATTGCTTACTGTGCCCGTAGTTTTAATCCGATTGTTGAAATTTTGGTCTTATCTTATAGATGCGTTTGTTTAGTTTGCGTCAAGTGCAAATATGTAGTAATTTGCATGAAAATACTAATTTTTATGACGCTTAGGAGGCAGAGACATGTATTCGTCTAAAATACGTAAATTTCCTTGTAGGACCTCTGGCTTGAATCGTTCACTGTAGCCACAATTTCTTTTCGATTGTCAAAATTTTGGTCTCATCTTGTAGCTGTTAGTCTGTTGTTTACGTCAAATACAAATTTGTAGTACTTTTCATAAGAATACTAATTTTTATAAGGTTCCTATTATTTTTGGGGGCAGGTTATGGACACTTTTTCCCTTTGCGGCATTGCTGTGGCGTGATTTTTCAATCGATGTGCTATATTTAAGTGTTAATGAATAGATCAGCGTCTGACTTTTCCAAAAAGTATAAATTTGTGGTATTTCGCAAAAGTTTAAGGGCGGGTTTAGTGGTTAAAAGCCAAGAAAATCCCAATTCTTCACGTATCAACTCACCAAAACTTTAAATGGCTTTTTCTCCCCTTAAACGTGCGAATTTCGCGTTTTTACGTTTTCATTTGAAGGCTGATCCCAAACTAGTGTTTTGATGGTCGGAACATGTTTTAGGCAAAATATCTCGAATTTGCTGTTCCTAGAACACGTGCAGTTTTTGTGCAGATTTTCAGCTTTGATTGCTTACTGTGCCCGTAGTTTTAATCCGATTGTTGAAATTTTGGTCTTATCTTATAGTTGCGTTTGTTTAGTTTGCGTCAAGTGCAAATATGTAGTAATTTGCATGAAAATACTAATTTTTATGACGCTTAGGAGGCATAGACACGTATTCGTCTAAAAAACGTAAATTTCCTTGTAGGACCTCTGGCTTGAATCGTTCACTGTAGCCACAATTTCTTTTCGATTGTCAAAATTTTGGTCTCATCTTGTAGCTGTTGGTCTGTTTTTTACGTCAAATACAAATTTGTAGTACTTTTCATAAGAATACTAATTTTTATAAGGTTCCTATTATTTTTGGGGGCAGGTTATGGACACTTTTTCCCTTTACGGCATTGCTGTGGCGTGATTTTTCAGTCGATGTGCTATATTTAAATGTTAATGAATAGATTAGTGTCTGAATTTTCCAAAAAGTATAAATTTGTGGTATTTCGCAAAAGTTTAAGGGCGGGTTTAGTGGTTGAAAGCCAACAAAATCCCAATTTTTCACGTGTCAACTCACCAAAACTTTAAATGGCTTTTTCTCCCCTTAAACGTGCGAATTTCGCGTTTTTACGTTTTCATTTGAAGGCTTAGCCCAAACTAGTGTTTTGATGGTCGGAACATGTTTTAGGCAAAATATCTCGAATTTGCTGTTCCTAGAACACGTGCAGTTTTTGTGCAGATTTTCAGCTTTGATTGCTTACTGTGCCCGTAGTTTTAATCCGATTGTTGAAATTTTGGTCTTATCTTATAGTTGCGTTTGTTTAGTTTGCGTCAAGTGCAAATATGTAGTAATTTGCATGAAAATACTAATTTTTATGACGCTTAGGAGGCATAGACACGTATTCGTCTAAAATACGTAAATTTCCTTGTAGGACCTCTGGCTTGAATCGTTCACTGTAGCCACAATTTCTTTTCGATTGTCAAAATTTTGGTCTCATCTTGTAGCTGTTAGTCTGTTGTTTACGTCAAATACAAATTTGTAGTACTTTTCATAAGAATACTAATTTTTATAAGGTTCCTATTATTTTTGGGGGCAGGTTATGGACACTTTTTCCCTTTAGGGCATTGCTGTGGCGTGATTTTTCAATCGATGTGCTATATTTAAGTGTTAATGAATAGATCAGCGTCTGAATTTTCCAAAAAGTATAGATTTGTGGTATTTCGCAAAAGTTTAAGGGCGAGTATAGTGGTTGAAAGCCAACAAAATCCCAATTTTTCACGTGTCAACTCACCAAAACTTTAAATGGCTTTTTCTCCCCTTAAACGTGCGAATTTCGCGTTTTTACGTTTTCATTTGAAGGCTTAGCCCAAACTAGTGTTTTGATGGTCGGAACATGTTTTAGGCAAAATATCTCGAATTTGCTGTTCCTAGAACACGTGCAGTTTTTGTGCAGATTTTCAGCTTTGATTGCTTACTGTGCCCGTAGTTTTAATCCGATTGTTGAAATTTTGGTCTTATCTTATAGTTGCGTTTGTTTAGTTTGCGTCAAGTGCAAATATGTAGTAATTTGCATGAAAATACTAATTTTTATGACGCTTAGGAGGCATAGACATGTATTCGTCTAAAATACGTAAATTTCCTTGTAGGACCTCTGGCTTGAATCGTTCACTGTAGCCACAATTTCTTTTCGATTGCCAAAATTTTTGTCTCATCTTGTTGCTGTTAGTCTGTTTTTTACGTCAAATACAAATTTGTAGTACTTTTCATAAGAATACTAATTTTTATAAGGTTCCTATTATTTTTGGGGGCAGGTTATGGACACTTTTTCCCTTTACAGCATTGCTGTGGCGTGATTTTTCAATCGATGTGCTATATTTAAGTGTTAATGAATAGATCAGCGTCTGAATTTTCCAAAAAGTATAAATTTGTGGTATTTCGCAAAAGTTTAAGGGCGGGTTTAGTGGTTAAAAGCCAAGAAAATCCCAATTCTTCACGTATCAACTCACCAAAACTTTAAATGGCTTTTTCTCCCCTTAAACGTGCGAATTTCGCGTTTTTACGTTTTCATTTGAAGGCTTATCCCAAACTAGTGTTTTGATGGTCGGAACATGTTTTAGGCAAAATATCTCGAATTTGCTGTTCCTAGAACACGTGCAGTTTTTGTGCAGATTTTCAGCTTTGATTGCTTACTGTGCCCGTAGTTTTAATCCGATTGTTGAAATTTTGGTCTTATCTTATAGTTGCGTTTGTTTAGTTTGCGTCAAGTGCAAATATGTAGTAATTTGCATGAAAATACTAATTTTTATGACGCTTAGGAGGCATAGACACGTATTCGTCTAAAAAACGTAAATTTCCTTGTAGGACCTCTGGCTTGAATCGTTCACTGTAGCCACAATTTCTTTTCGATTGTCAAAATTTTGGTCTCATCTTGTAGCTGTTGGTCTGTTTTTTACGTCAAATACAAATTTGTAGTACTTTTCATAAGAATACTAATTTTTATAATTTTCCTATTATTTTTGGGGGCAGGTTATGGACACTTTTTCCCTTTACGGCATTGCTGTGGCGTGATTTTTCAGTCGATGTGCTATATTTAAATGTTAATGAATAGATTAGTGTCTGAATTTTCCAAAAAGTATAAATTTGTGGTATTTCGCAAAAGTTTAAGGGCGGGTTTAGTGGTTGAAAGCCAACAAAATCCCAATTTTTCACGTGTCAACTCACCAAAACTTTAAATGGCTTTTTCTCCCCTTAAACGTGCGAATTTCGCGTTTTTACGTTTTCATTTGAAGGCTTATCCCAAACTAGTGTTTTGATGGTCGGAACATGTTTTAGGCAAAATATCTCGAATTTGCTGTTCCTAGAACACGTGCAGTTTTTGTGCAGATTTTCAGCTTTGATTGCTTACTGTGCCCGTAGTTTTAATCCGATTGTTGAAATTTTGGTCTTATCTTATAGTTGCGTTTGTTTAGTTTGCGTCAAGTGCAAATATGTAGTAATTTGCATGAAAATACTAATTTTTATGACGCTTAGGAGGCATAGACACGTATTCGTCTAAAATACGTAAATTTCCTTGTAGGACCTCTGGCTTGAATCGTTCACTGTAGCCACAATTTCTTTTCGATTGTCAAAATTTTGGTCTCATCTTGTAGCTGTTAGTCTGTTTTTTACGTCAAATACAAATTTATAGTACTTTTCATAAGAATACTAATTTTTATAAGGTTCCTATTATTTTTGGGGGCAGGTTATGGACACTTTTTCCCTTTACGGCATTGCTGTGGCGTGATTTTTCAATCGATGTGCTATATTTAAATGTTAATGAATAGATTAGTGTCTGAATTTTCCAAAAAGTATAAATTTGTGGTATTTCGCAGAAGTTTAAGGGCGGGTTTAGTGGTTGAAAGCCAACAAAATCCCAATTTTTCACGTGTCAACTCACCAAAACTTTAAATGGCTTTTTCTCCCCTTAAACGTGCGAATTTCGCGTTTTTACGTTTTCATTTGAAGGCTTATCCCAAACTAGTGTTTTGATGGTCGGAACATGTTTTAGGCAAAATATCTCGAATTTGCTGTTCCTAGAACACGTGCAGTTTTTGTGCAGATTTTCAGCTTTGATTGCTTACTGTGCCCGTAGTTTTAATCCGATTGTTGAAATTTTGGTCTTATCTTATAGTTGCGTTTGTTTAGTTTGCGTCAAGTGCAAATATGTAGTAATTTGCATGAAAATACTAATTTTTATGACGCTTAGGAGGCAGAGACATGTATTCGTCTAAAATACGTAAATTTCCTTGTAGGACCTCTGGCTTGAATCGTTCACTGTACCCACAATTTCTTTTCGATTGTCAAAATTTTGGTCTCATCTTGTAGCTGTTAGTCTGTTGTTTACGTCAAATACAAATTTGTAGTACTTTTCATAAGAATACTAATTTTTATAAGGTTCCTATTATTTTTGGGGGCAGGTTATGGACACTTTTTCCCTTTACGGCATTGCTGTGGCGTGATTTTTCAATCGATGTGCTATATTTAAATGTTAATGAATAGATTAGTGTCTGAATTTTCCAAAAAGTATAAATTTGTGGTATTTCGCAAAAGTTTAAGGGCGGGTTTAGTGGTTGAAAGCCAACAAAATCCCAATTTTTCACGTGTCAACTCACCAAAACTTTAAATGGCTTTTTCTCCCCTTAAACGTGCGAATTTCGCGTTTTTACGTTTTCATTTGAAGGCTTATCCCAAACTAGTGTTTTGATGGTCGGAACATGTTTTAGGCAAAATATCTCGAATTTGCTGTTCCTAGAACACGTGCAGTTTTTGTGCAGATTTTCAGCTTTGATTGCTTACTGTGCCCGTAGTTTTAATCCGATTGTTGAAATTTTGGTCTTATCTTATAGTTGCGTTTGTTTAGTTTGCGTCAAGTGCAAATATGTAGTAATTTGCATGAAAATACTAATTTTTATGACGCTTAGGAGGCAGAGACATGTATTCGTCTAAAATACGTAAATTTCCTTGTAGGACCTCTGGCTTGTCGTTCACTGTAGCCACAATTTCTTTTCGATTGTCAAAATTTTGGTCTCATCTTGTAGCTGTTAGTCTGTTGTTTACGTCAAATACGAGTTTGTAGTACTTTTCATAAGAATACTAATTTTTATAAGGTTCCTATTATTTTTGGGGGCAGGTTATGGACACTTTTTCCCTTTACGGCATTGCTGTGGCGTGATTTTTCAATCGATGTGCTATATTTAAATGTTAATGAATAGATTAGTGTCTGAATTTTCCAAAAAGTATAAATTTGTGGTATTTCGCAAAAGTTTAAGGGCGGGTTTAGTGGTTGAAAGCCAACAAAATCCCAATTTTTCACGTGTCAACTCACCAAAACTTTAAATGGCTTTTTCTCCCCTTAAACGTGCGAATTTCGCGTTTTTACGTTTTCATTTGAAGGCTTATCCCAAACTAGTGTTTTGATGGTCGGAACATGTTTTAGGCAAAATATCTCGAATTTGCTGTTCCTAGAACACGTGCAGTTTTTGTGCAGATTTTCAGCTTTGATTGCTTACTGTGCCCGTAGTTTTAATCCGATTGTTGAAATTTTGGTCTTATCTTATAGTTGCGTTTGTTTAGTTTGCGTCAAGTGCAAATATGTAGTAATTTGCATGAAAATACTAATTTTTATGACGCTTAGGAGGCAGAGACATGTATTCGTCTAAAATACGTAAATTTCCTTGTAGGACCTCTGGCTTGAATCGTTCACTGTAGCCACAATTTCTTTTCGATTGTCAAAATTTTGGTCTCATCTTGTAGCTGTTAGTCTGTTGTTTACGTCAAATACGAGTTTGTAGTACTTTTCATAAGAATACTAATTTTTATAAGGTTCCTATTATTTTTGGGGGCAGGTTATGGACACTTTTTCCCTTTACGGCATTGCTGTGGCGTGATTTTTCAATCGATGTGCTATATTTAAGTGTTAATGAATAGATCAGCGTCTGAATTTTCCAAAAAGTATAAATTTGTGGTATTCCGCAAAAGTTTAAGGGCGGGTTTGGTGGTTGAAAGCCAACAAAATCCCAATTTTTCACGTGTCAACTCACCAAAACTTTAAATGGCTTTTTCTCCCCTTAAACGTGCGAATTTCGCGTTTTTACGTTTTCATTTGAAGGCTTAGCCCAAACTAGTGTTTTGATGGTCGGAACATGTTTTAGGCAAAATATCTCGAATTTGCTGTTCCTAGAACACGTGCAGTTTTTGTGCAGATTTTCAGCTTTGATTGCTTACTGTGCCCGTAGTTTTAATCCGATTGTTGAAATTTTGGTCTTATCTTATAGTTGCGTTTGTTTAGTTTGCGTCAAGTGCAAATATGTAGTAATTTGCATGAAAATACTAATTTTTATGACGCTTAGGAGGCAGAGACATGTATTCGTCTAAAATACGTAAATTTCCTTGTAGGACCTCTGGCTTGAATCGTTCACTGTAGCCACAATTTCTTTTCGATTGTCAAAATTTTGGTCTCATCTTGTAGCTGTTAGTCTGTTGTTTACGTCATATATGAGTTTGTAGTACTTTTCATAAGAATACTAATTTTTATAAGGTTCCTAGTATTTTTGGGGGCAGGTTATGGACACTTTTTCCCTTTACGGCATTGCTGTGGCGTGATTTTTCAATCGATGTGCTATATTTAAATGTTAATGAATAGATTAGTGTCTGAATTTTCCAAAAAGTATAAATTTGTGGTATTTCGCAAAAGTTTAAGGGCGGGTTTAGTGGTTGAAAGCCAACAAAATCCCAATTTTTCACGTGTCAACTCACCAAAACTTTAAATGGCTTTTTCTCCCCTTAAACGTGCGAATTTCGCGTTCTTACGTTTTCATTTGAAGGCTTATCCCAAACTAGTGTTTTGATGGTTGGAACATGTTTTAGGCAAAATATCTCGAATTTGCTGTTCCTAGAACACGTGCAGTTTTTGTGCAGATTTTCAGCTTTGATTGCTTACTGTGCCCGTAGTTTTAATCCGATTGTTGAAATTTTGGTCTTATCTTATAGTTGCGTTTGTTTAGTTTGCGTCAAGTGCAAATATGTAGTAATTTGCATGAAAATACTAATTTTTATGATGCTTAGGAGGCAGAGACATGTATTCGTCTCAAATACGTAAATTTCCTTGTAGGACCTCTGGCTTGAATCGTTCACTGTAGCCACAATTTCTTTTCGATTGTCAAAATTTTGGTCTCATCTTGTAGCTGTTAGTCTGTTGTTTACGTCAAATACAAATTTGTAGTACTTTTCATAAGAATACTCATTTTTATAAGGTTCCTATTATTTTTGGGGGCAGGTTATGGACACTTTTTCCCTTTACGGCATTGCTGTGGCGTGATTTTTCAATCGATGTGCTATATTTAAGTGTTAATGAATAGATCAGCGTCTGAATTTTCCAAAAAGTATAAATTTGTGGTATTCCGCAAAAGTTTAAGGGCGGGTTTGGTGGTTGAAAGCCAACAAAATCCCAATTTTTCACGTGTCAACTCACCAAAACTTTAAATGGCTTTTTCTCCCCTTAAACGTGCGAATTTCGCGTTTTTACGTTTTCATTTGAAGGCTTAGCCCAAACTAGTGTTTTGATGGTCGGAACATGTTTTAGGCAAAATATCTCGAATTTGCTGTTCCTAGAACACGTGCAGTTTTTGTGCAGATTTTCAGCTTTGATTGCTTACTGTGCCCGTAGTTTTAATCCGATTGTTGAAATTTTGGTCTTATCTTATAGTTGCGTTTGTTTAGTTTGCGTCAAGTGCAAATATGTAGTAATTTGCATGAAAATACTAATTTTTATGACGCTTAGGAGGCAGAGACATGTATTCGTCTAAAATACGTAAATTTCCTTGTAGGACCTCTGGCTTGAATCGTTCACTGTAGCCACAATTTCTTTTCGATTGTTAAAATTTTGGTCTCATCTTGTAGCTGTTAGTCTGTTGTTTACGTCAAATACAAATTTGTAGTACTTTTCATAAGAATACTAATTTTTATAAGGTTCCTATTATTTTTGGGGGCAGGTTATGGACACTTTTTCCCTTTACGGCATTGCTGTGGCGTGATTTTTCAATCGATGTGCTATATTTAAGTGTTAATGAATAGATCAGCGTCTGAATTTTCCAAAAAGTATAGATTTGTGGTATTTCGCAAAAGTTTAAGGGTGAGTTTAGTGGTTGAAAGCCAACAAAATCCCAATTTTTCACGTGTCAACTCACCAAAACTTTAAATGGCTTTTTCTCCCCTTAAACGTGCGAATTTCGCGTTTTTACGTTTTCATTTGAAGGCTTAGCCCAAACTAGTGTTTTGATGGTCGGAACATGTTTTAGGCAAAATATCTCGAATTTGCTGTTCCTAGAACACGTGCAGTTTTTGTGCAGATTTTCAGCTTTGATTGCTTACTGTGCCCGTAGTTTTAATCCGATTGTTGAAATTTTGGTCTTATCTTATAGTTGCGTTTGTTTAGTTTGCGTCAAGTGCAAATATGTAGTAATTTGCATGAAAATACTAATTTTTATGACGCGTAGGAGGCAGAGACATGTATTCGTCTAAAATACGTAAATTTCCTTGTAGGACCTCTGGCTTGAATCGTTCACTGTAGCCACAATTTCTTTTCGATTGTCAAAATTTTGGTCTCATCTTGTAGCTGTTAGTCTGTTGTTTACGTCAAATACAAATTTGTAGTACTTTTCATAAGAATACTAATTTTTATAAGGTTCCTATTATTTTTGGGGGCAGGTTATGGACACTTTTTCCCTTTACGGCATTGCTGTGGCGTGATTTTTCAATCGATGTGCTATATTTAAGTGTTAATGAATAGATCAGCGTCTGAATTTTCCAAAAAGTATAGATTTGTGGTATTTCGCAAAAGTTTAAGGGCGAGTTTAGTGGTTGAAAGCCAACAAAATCCCAATTTTTCACGTGTCAACTCACCAAAACTTTAAATGGCTTTTTCTCCCCTTAAACGTGCGAATTTCGCGTTTTTACGTTTTCATTTGAAGGCTTAGCCCAAACTAGTGTTTTGATGGTCGGAACATGTTTTAGGCAAAATATCTCGAATTTGCTGTTCCTAGAACACGTGCAGTTTTTGTGCAGATTTTCAGCTTTGATTGCTTACTGTGCCCGTAGTTTTAATCCGATTGTTGAAATTTTGGTCTTATCTTATAGTTGCGTTTGTTTAGTTTGCGTCAAGTGCAAATATGTAGTAATTTGCATGAAAATACTAATTTTTATGACGCGTAGGAGGCAGAGACATGTATTCGTCTAAAATACGTAAATTTCCTTGTAGGACCTCTGGCTTGAATCGTTCACTGTAGCCACAATTTCTTTTCGATTGTCAAAATTTTGGTCTCATCTTGTAGCTGTTAGTCTGTTGTTTACGTCAAATACAAATTTGTAGTACTTTTCATAAGAATACTAATTTTTATAAGGTTCCTATTATTTTTGGGGGCAGGTTATGGACACTTTTTCCCTTTACGGCATTGCTGTGGCGTGATTTTTCAATCGATGTGCTATATTTAAAGGTTGATGAATAGATTAGCGTCTGAATTTTCCAAAAAGTATAAATTTGTGGTATTTCGCAAAAGTTTAAGGGCGAGTTTAGTGGTTGGAAGCCAACAAAATCCCAATTTTTCACGTGTCAACTCACCAAAACTTTAAATGGCTTTTTCTCCCCTTAAACGTGCGAATTTCGCGTTTTTACGTTTTCATTTGAAGGCTTACCCCAAACTAGTGTTTTGATGGTCGGAACATGTTTTAGGCAAAACATCTCGAATTTGCTGTTCCTAGAACACGTGCAGTTTTTGTGCAGATTTTCAGCTTTGATTGCTTACTGTGCCCGTAGTTTTAATCCGATTGTTGAAATTTTGGTCTTATCTTATAGTTGCGTTTGTTTAGTTTGCGTCAAGTGCAAATATGTAGTAATTTGCATGAAAATACTAATTTTTATGACGCTTAGGAGGCAGAGACATGTATTCGTCTAAAATACGTAAATTTCCTTGTAGGACCTCTGGCTTGAATCGTTCACTGTAGCGACAATTTCGTATCGATTGTGAAAATTTTGGTCTCATCTTGTAGCTGTTAGTCTGTTGTTTACGTCAAATACAAATTTGTAGTACTTTTCATAAGAATACTAATTTTTATAAGGTTCCTATTATTTTTGGGGGCAGGTTATGGACACTTTTTCCCTTTACGGCATTGCTGTGGCGTGATTTTTCAATCGATGTGCTATATTTAAGTGTTAATGAATAGATCAGCGTCTGAATTTTCCAAAAAGTATAGATTTGTGGTATTTCGCAAAAGTTTAAGGGCGAGTTTAGTGGTTGAAAGCCAACAAAATCCCAATTTTTCACGTGTCAACTCACCAAAACTTTAAATGGCTTTTTCTCCCCTTAAACGTGCGAATTTCGCGTTTTTACGTTTTCATTTGAAGGCTTAGCCCAAACTAGTGTTTTGATGGTGGGAACATGTTTTAGGCAAAATATCTCGAATTTGCTGTTCCTAGAACACGTGCAGTTTTTGTGCAGATTTTCAGCTTTGATTGCTTACTGTGCCCGTAGTTTTAATCCAATTGTTGAAATTTTGGTCTTATCTTATAGTTGCGTTTGTTTAGTTTGCGTCAAGTGCAAATATGTAGTAATTTGCATGAAAATACTAATTTTTATGACGCGTAGGAGGCAGAGACATGTATTCGTCTAAAATACGTAAATTTCCTTGTAGGACCTCTGGCTTGAATCGTTCACTGTAGCCACAATTTCTTTTCGATTGTCAAAATTTTGGTCTCATCTTGTAGCTGTTAGTCTGTTGTTTACGTCAAATACAAATTTGTAGTACTTTTCATAAGAATACTAATTTTTATAAGGTTCCTATTATTTTTGGGGGCAGGTTATAGACACTTTTTCCCTTTACGGCATTGCTGTGGCGTGATTTTTCAATCGATGTGCTATATTTAAAGGTTGATGAATAGATTAGCGTCTGAATTTTCCAAAAAGTATAAATTTGTGGTATTTCGCAAAAGTTTAAGGGCGAGTTTAGTGGTTGAAAGCCAACAAAATCCCAATTTTTCACGTGTCAACTCACCAAAACTTTAAATGGCTTTTTCTCCCCTTAAACGTGCGAATTTCGCGTTTTTACGTTTTCATTTGAAGGCTTAGCCCAAACTAGTGTTTTGATGGTCGGAACATGTTTTAGGCAAAATATCTCGAATTTGCTGTTCCTAGAACACGTGCAGTTTTTGTGCAGATTTTCAGCTTTGATTGCTTACTGTGCCCGTAGTTTTAATCCGATTGTTGAAATTTTGGTCTTATCTTATAGTTGCGTTTGTTTAGTTTGCGTCAAGTGCAAATATGTAGTAATTTGCATGAAAATACTAATTTTTATGACGCTTAGGAGGCAGAGACATGTATTCGTCTAAAATACGTAAATTTCCTTGTAGGACCTCTGGCTTGAATCGTTCACTGTAGCCACAATTTCTTTTCGATTGTCAAAATTTTGGTCTAATCTTGTAGCTGTTAGTCTGTTGTTTACGTCAAATATAAATTTGTAGTACTTTTCATAAGAATACTAATTTTTATAAGGTTCCTATTATTTTTGGGGGCAGGTTATAGACACTTTTTCCCTTTACGGCATTGCTGTGGCGTGATTTTTCAATCGATGTGCTATATTTAAAGGTTGATGAATAGATTAGCGTCTGAATTTTCCAAAAAGTATAAATTTGTGGTATTTCGCAAAAGTTTAAGGGCGAGTTTAGTGGTTGAAAGCCAACAAAATCCCAATTTTTCACGTGTCAACTCACCAAAACTTTAAATGGCTTTTTCTCCCCTTAAACGTGCGAATTTCGCGTTTTTACGTTTTCATTTGAAGGCTTAGCCCAAACTAGTGTTTTGATGGTCGGAACATGTTTTAGGCAAAATATCTCGAATTTGCTGTTCCTAGAACACGTGCAGTTTTTGTGCAGATTTTCAGCTTTGATTGCTTACTGTGCCCGTAGTTTTAATCCGATTGTTGAAATTTTGGTCTTATCTTATAGTTGCGTTTGTTTAGTTTGCGTCAAGTGCAAATATGTAGTAATTTGCATGAAAATACTAATTTTTATGACGCTTAGGAGGCAGAGACATGTATTCGTCTAAAATACGTAAATTTCCTTGTAGGACCTCTGGCTTGAATCGTTCACTGTAGCCACAATTTCTTTTCGATTGTCAAAATTTTGGTCTCATCTTGTAGCTGTTAGTCTGTTGTTTACGTCAAATACAAATTTGTAGTACTTTTCATAAGAATACTAATTTTTATAAGTTCCTATTATTTTTGGGGGCAGGTTATGGACACTTTTTCCCTTTACGGCATTGCTGTGGCGTGATTTTTCAATCGATGTGCTATATTTAAGTGTTAATGAATAGATCAGCGTCTGAATTTTCCAAAAAGTATAGATTTGTGGTATTTCGCAAAAGTTTAAGGGCGAGTTTAGTGGTTGAAAGCCAACAAAATCCCAATTTTTCACGTGTCAACTCACCAAAACTTTAAATGGCTTTTTCTCCCCTTAAACGTGCGAATTTCGCGTTTTTACGTTTTCATTTGAAGGCTTAGCCCAAACTAGTGTTTTGATGGTCGGAACATGTTTTAGGCAAAATATCTCGAATTTGCTGTTCCTAGAACACGTGCAGTTTTTGTGCAGATTTTCAGCTTTGATTGCTTACTGTGCCCGTAGTTTTAATCCGATTGTTGAAATTTTGGTCTTATCTTATAGTTACGTTTGTTTAGTTTGCGTCAAGTGCAAATATGTAGTAATTTGCATGAAAATACTAATTTTTATGACGCGTAGGAGGCAGAGACATGTATTCGTCTAAAAAACGTAAATTTCCTTGTAGGACCTCTGGCTTGAATCGTTCACTGTAGCCACAATTTCTTTTCGATTGTCAAAATTTCGGTCTCATCTTGTAGCTGTTAGTCTGTTGTTTACGTCAAATATAAATTTGTAGTACTTTTCATAAGAATACTAATTTTTATAAGGTTCCTATTATTTTTGGGGGCAGGTTATAGACACTTTTTCCCTTTACGGCATTGCTGTGGCGTGATTTTTCAATCGATGTGCTATATTTAAAGGTTGATGAATAGATTAGCGTCTGAATTTTCCAAAAAGTATAAATTTGTGGTATTTCGCAAAAGTTTAAGGGCGAGTTTAGTGGTTGAAAGCCAACAAAATCCCAATTTTTCACGTGTCAACTCACCAAAACTTTAAATGGCTTTTTCTCCCCTTAAACGTGCGAATTTCGCGTTTTTACGTTTTCATTTGAAGGCTTAGCCCAAACTAGTGTTTTGATGGTCGGAACATGTTTTAGGCAAAATATCTCGAATTTGCTGTTCCTAGAACACGTGCAGTTTTTGTGCAGATTTTCAGCTTTGATTGCTTACTGTGCCCGTAGTTTTAATCCGATTGTTGAAATTTTGGTCTTATCTTATAGTTGCGTTTGTTTAGTTTGCGTCAAGTGCAAATATGTAGTAATTTGCATGAAAATACTAATTTTTATGACGCTTAGGAGGCAGAGACATGTATTCGTCTAAAATACGTAAATTTCCTTGTAGGACCTCTGGCTTGAATCGTTCACTGTAGCCACAATTTCTTTTCGATTGTCAAAATTTTGGTCTCATCTTGTAGCTGTTAGTCTGTTGTTTACGTCAAATACAAATTTGTAGTACTTTTCATAAGAATACTAATTTTTATAAGTTCCTATTATTTTTGGGGGCAGGTTATGGACACTTTTTCCCTTTACGGCATTGCTGTGGCGTGATTTTTCAATCGATGTGCTATATTTAAGTGTTAATGAATAGATCAGCGTCTGAATTTTCCAAAAAGTATAGATTTGTGGTATTTCGCAAAAGTTTAAGGGCGAGTTTAGTGGTTGAAAGCCAACAAAATCCCAATTTTTCACGTGTCAACTCACCAAAACTTCAAATGGCTTTTTCTCCCCTTAAACGTGCGAATTTCGCGTTTTTACGTTTTCATTTGAAGGCTTAGCCCAAACTAGTGTTTTGATGGTCGGAACATGTTTTAGGCAAAATATCTCGAATTTGCTGTTCCTAGAACACGTGCAGTTTTTGTGCAGATTTTCAGCTTTGATTGCTTACTGTGCCCGTAGTTTTAATCCGATTGTTGAAATTTTGGTCTTATCTTATAGTTGCGTTTGTTTAGTTTGCGTCAAGTGCAAATATGTAGTAATTTGCATGAAAATACTAATTTTTATGACGCGTAGGAGGCAGAGACATGTATTCGTCTAAAATACGTAAATTTCCTTGTAGGACCTCTGGCTTGAATCGTTCACTGTAGCCACAATTTCTTTTCGATTGTCAAAATTTTGGTCTCATCTTGTAGCTGTTAGTCTGTTGTTTACGTCAAATATAAATTTGTAGTACTTTTCATAAGAATACTAATTTTTATAAGTTCCTATTATTTTTGGGGGCAGGTTATGGACACTTTTTCCCTTTACGGCATTGCTGTGGCGTGATTTTTCAATCGATGTGCTATATTTAAGTGTTAATGAATAGATCAGCGTCTGAATTTTCCAAAAAGTATAGATTTGTGGTATTTCGCAAAAGTTTAAGGGCGAGTTTAGTGGTTGAAAGCCAACAAAATCCCAATTTTTCACGTGTCAACTCACCAAAACTTTAAATGGCTTTTTCTCCCCTTAAACGTGCGAATTTCGTGTTTTTACGTTTTCATTTGAAGGCTTAGCCCAAACTAGTGTTTTGATGGTCGGAACATGTTTTAGGCAAAATATCTCGAATTTGCTGTTCCTAGAACACGTGCAGTTTTTGTGCAGATTTTCAGCTTTGATTGCTTACTGTGCCCGTAGTTTTAATCCGATTGTTGAAATTTTGGTCTTATCTTATAGTTGCGTTTGTTTAGTTTGCGTCAAGTGCAAATATGTAGTAATTTGCATGAAAATACTAATTTTTATGACGCGTAGGAGGCAGAGACATGTATTCGTCTAAAATACGTAAATTTCCTTGTAGGACCTCTGGCTTGAATCGTTCACTGTAGCCACAATTTCTTTTCGATTGTCAAAATTTTGGTCTCATCTTGTAGCTGTTAGTCTGTTGTTTACGTCAAATACAAATTTGTAGTACTTTTCATAAGAATACTAATTTTTATAAGGTTCCTATTATTTTTGGGGGCAGGTTATAGACACTTTTTCCCTTTACGGCATTGCTGTGGCGTGATTTTTCAATCGATGTGCTATATTTAAAGGTTGATGAATAGATTAGCGTCTGAATTTTCCAAAAAGTATAAATTTGTGGTATTTCGCAAAAGTTTAAGGGCGAGTTTAGTGGTTGAAAGCCAACAAAATCCCAATTTTTCACGTGTCAACTCACCAAAACTTTAAATGGCTTTTTCTCCCCTTAAACGTGCGAATTTCGCGTTTTTACGTTTTCATTTGAAGGCTTAGCCCAAACTAGTGTTTTGATGGTCGGAACATGTTTTAGGCAAAATATCTCGAATTTGCTGTTCCTAGAACACGTGCAGTTTTTGTGCAGATTTTCAGCTTTGATTGCTTACTGTGCCCGTAGTTTTAATCCGATTGTTGAAATTTTGGTCTTATCTTATAGTTGCGTTTGTTTAGTTTGCGTCAAGTGCAAATATGTAGTAATTTGCATGAAAATACTAATTTTTATGACGCTTAGGAGGCAGAGACATGTATTCGTCTAAAATACGTAAATTTCCTTGTAGGACCTCTGGCTTGAATCGTTCACTGTAGCCACAATTTCTTTTCGATTGTCAAAATTTTGGTCTCATCTTGTAGCTGTTAGTCTGTTGTTTACGTCAAATACAAATTTGTAGTACTTTTCATAAGAATACTAATTTTTATAAGGTTCCTATTATTTTTGGGGGCAGGTTATGGACACTTTTTCCCTTTACGGCATTGCTGTGGCGTGATTTTTCAATCGATGTGCTATATTTAAATGTTAATGAATAGATTAGTGTCTGAATTTTCCAAAAAGTATAAATTTGTGGTATTTCGCAAAAGTTTAAGGGCGGGTTTGGTGGTTGAAAGCCAACAAAATCCCAATTTTTCACGTGTCAACTCACCAAAACTTTAAATGGCTTTTTCTCCCCTTAAACGTGCGAATTTCGCGTTTTTACGTTTTCATTTGAAGGCTTAGCCCAAACTAGTGTTTTGATGGTCGGAACATGTTTTAGGCAAAATATCTCGAATTTGCTGTTCCTAGAACACGTGCAGTTTTTGTGCAGATTTTCAGCTTTGATTGCTTACTGTGCCCGTAGTTTTAATCCGATTGTTGAAATTTTGGTCTTATCTTATAGTTGCGTTTGTTTAGTTTGCGTCAAGTGCAAATATGTAGTAATTTGCATGAAAATACTAATTTTTATGACGCTTAGGAGGCAGAGACATGTATTCGTCTAAAATACGTAAATTTCCTTGTAGGACCTCTGGCTTGAATCGTTCACTGTAGCCACAATTTCTTTTCGATTGTCAAAATTTTGGTCTCATCTTGTAGCTGTTAGTCTGTTGTTTACGTCAAATACAAATTTGTAGTACTTTTCATAAGAATACTAATTTTTATAAGGTTCCTATTATTTTTGGGGGCAGGTTATAGACACTTTTTCCCTTTACGGCATTGCTGTGGCGTGATTTTTCAATCGATGTGCTATATTTAAAGGTTGATGAATAGATTAGCGTCTGAATTTTCCAAAAAGTATAAATTTGTGGTATTTCGCAAAAGTTTAAGGGCGAGTTTAGTGGTTGAAAGCCAACAAAATCCCAATTTTTCACGTGTCAACTCACCAAAACTTTAAATGGCTTTTTCTCCCCTTAAACGTGCGAATTTCGCGTTTTTACGTTTTCATTTGAAGACTTAGCCCAAACTAGTGTTTTGATGGTCGGAACATGTTTTAGGCAAAATATCTCGAATTTGCTGTTCCTAGAACACGTGCAGTTTTTGTGCAGATTTTCAGCTTTGATTGCTTACTGTGCCCGTAGTTTTAATCCGATTGTTGAAATTTTGGTCTTTTCTTATAGTTGCGTTTGTTTAGTTTGCGTCAAGTGCAAATATGTAGTAATTTGCATGAAAATACTAATTTTTATGACGCTTAGGAGGCAGAGACATGTATTCGTCTAAAATACGTAAATTTCCTTGTAGGACCTCTGGCTTGAATCGTTCACTGTAGCCACAATTTCTTTTCGATTGTCAAAATTTTGGTCTCATCTTGTAGCTGTTAGTCTGTTGTTCACGTCAAATACAAATTTGTAGTACTTTTCATAAGAATACTAATTTTTATAAGTTCCTATTATTTTTGGGGGCAGGTTATGGACACTTTTTCCCTTTACGGCATTGCTGTGGCGTGATTTTTCAATCGATGTGCTATATTTAAGTGTTAATGAATAGATCAGCGTCTGAATTTTCCAAAAAGTATAGATTTGTGGTATTTCGCAAAAGTTTAAGGGCGAGTTTAGTGGTTGAAAGCCAACAAAATCCCAATTTTTCACGTGTCAACTCACCAAAACTTTAAATGGCTTTTTCTCCCCTTAAACGTGCGAATTTCGCGTTTTTACGTTTTCATTTGAAGGCTTAGCCCAAACTAGTGTTTTGATGGTCAGAACATGTTTTAGGCAAAATATCTCGAATTTGCTGTTCCTAGAACACGTGCAGTTTTTGTGCAGATTTTCAGCTTTGATTGCTTACTGTGCCCGTAGTTTTAATCCGATTGTTGAAATTTTGGTCTTATCTTATAGTTGCGTTTGTTTAGTTTGCGTCAAGTGCAAATATGTAGTAATTTGCATGAAAATACTAATTTTTATGACGCGTAGGAGGCAGAGACATATATTCGTCTAAAATACGTAAATTTCCTTGTAGGACCTCTGGCTTGAATCGTTCACTGTAGCCACAATTTCTTTTCGATTGTCAAAATTTTGGTCTCATCTTGTAGCTGTTAGTCTGTTGTTTACGTCAAATACAAATTTGTAGTACTTTTCATAAGAATACTAATTTTTATAAGGTTCCTATTATTTTTGGGGGCAGGTTATAGACACTTTTTCCCTTTACGGCATTGCTGTGGCGTGATTTTTCAATCGATGTGCTATATTTAAAGGTTGATGAATAGATTAGCGTCTGAATTTTCCAAAAAGTATAAATTTGTGGTATTTCGCAAAAGTTTAAGGGCGAGTTTAGTGGTTGAAAGCCAACAAAATCCCAATTTTTCACGTGTCAACTCACCAAAACTTTAAATGGCTTTTTCTCCCCTTAAACGTGCGAATTTCGCGTTTTTACGTTTTCATTTGAAGGCTTAGCCCAAACTAGTGTTTTGATGGTCGGAACATGTTTTAGGCAAAATATCTCGAATTTGCTGTTCCTAGAACACGTGCAGTTTTTGTGCAGATTTTCAGCTTTGATTGCTTACTGTGCCCGTAGTTTTAATCCGATTGTTGAAATTTTGGTCTTATCTTATAGTTGCGTTTGTTTAGTTTGCGTCAAGTGCAAATATGTAGTAATTTGCATGAAAATACTAATTTTTATGACGCGTAGGAGGCAGAGACATGTATTCGTCTAAAATACGTAAATTTCCTTGTAGGACCTCTGGCTTGAATCGTTCACTGTAGCCACAATTTCTTTTCGATTGTCAAAATTTTGGTCTCATCTTGTAGCTGTTAGTCTGTTGTTTACGTCAAATACAAATTTGTAGTACTTTTCATAAGAATACTAATTTTTATAAGTTCCTATTATTTTTGGGGGCAGGTTATGGACACTTTTTCCCTTTACGGCATTGCTGTGGCGTGATTTTTCAATCGATGTGCTATATTTAAGTGTTAATGAATAGATCAGCGTCTGAATTTTCCAAAAAGTATAGATTTGTGGTATTTCGCAAAAGTTTAAGGGCGAGTTTAGTGGTTGAAAGCCAACAAAATCCCAATTTTTCACGTGTCAACTCACCAAAACTTTAAATGGCTTTTTCTCCCCTTAAACGTGCGAATTTCGCGTTTTTACGTTTTCATTTGAAGGCTTAGCCCAAACTAGTGTTTTGATGGTCGGAACATGTTTTAGGCAAAATATCTCGAATTTGCTGTTCCTAGAACACGTGCAGTTTTTGTGCAGATTTTCAGCTTTGATTGCTTACTGTGCCCGTAGTTTTAATCCGATTGTTGAAATTTTGGTCTTATCTTATAGTTACGTTTGTTTAGTTTGCGTCAAGTGCAAATATGTAGTAATTTGCATGAAAATACTAATTTTTATGACGCTTAGGAGGCAGAGACATGTATTCGTCTAAAATACGTAAATTTCCTTGTAGGACCTCTGGCTTGAATCGTTCACTGTAGCCACAATTTCTTTTCGATTGTTAAAATTTTGGTCTCATCTTGTAGCTGTTAGTCTGTTGTTTACGTCAAATACAAATTTGTAGTACTTTTCATAAGAATACTAATTTTTATAAGGTTCCTATTATTTTTGGGGGCAGGTTATGGACACTTTTTCCCTTTACGGCATTGCTGTGGCGTGATTTTTCAATCGATGTGCTATATTTAAGTGTTAATGAATAGATCAGCGTCTGAATTTTCCAAAAAGTATAGATTTGTGGTATTTCGCAAAAGTTTAAGGGCGAGTTTAGTGGTTGAAAGCCAACAAAATCCCAATTTTTCACGTGTCAACTCACCAAAACTTTAAATGGCTTTTTCTCCCCTTAAACGTGCGAATTTCGCGTTTTTACGTTTTCATTTGAAGGCTTAGCCCAAACTAGTGTTTTGATGGTCGGAACATGTTTTAGGCAAAATATCTCGAATTTGCTGTTCCTAGAACACGTGCAGTTTTTGTGCAGATTTTCAGCTTTGATTGCTTACTGTGCCCGTAGTTTTAATCCGATTGTTGAAATTTTGGTCTTATCTTATAGTTGCGTTTGTTTAGTTTGCGTCAAGTGCAAATATGTAGTAATTTGCATGAAAATACTAATTTTTATGACGCGTAGGAGGCAGAGACATGTATTCGTCTAAAATACGTAAATTTCCTTGTAGGACCTCTGGCTTGAATCGTTCACTGTAGCCACAATTTCTTTTCGATTGTCAAAATTTTGGTCTCATCTTGTAGCTGTTAGTCTGTTGTTTACGTCAAATACAAATTTGTAGTACTTTTCATAAGAATACTAATTTTTATAAGGTTCCTATTATTTTTGGGGGCAGGTTATAGACACTTTTTCCCTTTACGGCATTGCTGTGGCGTGATTTTTCAATCGATGTGCTATATTTAAAGGTTGATGAATAGATTAGCGTCTGAATTTTCCAAAAAGTATAAATTTGTGGTATTTCGCAAAAGTTTAAGGGCGAGTTTAGTGGTTGAAAGCCAACAAAATCCCAATTTTTCACGTGTCAACTCACCAAAACTTTAAATGGCTTTTTCTCCCCTTAAACGTGCGAATTTCGCGTTTTTACGTTTTCATTTGAAGGCTTAGCCCAAACTAGTGTTTTGATGGTCGGAACATGTTTTAGGCAAAATATCTCGAATTTGCTGTTCCTAGAACACGTGCAGTTTCTGTGCAGATTTTCAGCTTTGATTGCTTACTGTGCCCGTAGTTTTAATCCGATTGTTGAAATTTTGGTCTTATCTTATAGTTGCGTTTGTTTAGTTTGCGTCAAGTGCAAATATGTAGTAATTTGCATGAAAATACTAATTTTTATGACGCGTAGGAGGCAGAGACATGTATTCGTCTAAAATACGTAAATTTCCTTGTAGGACCTCTGGCTTGAATCGTTCACTGTAGCCACAATTTCTTTTGGATTGTCAAAATTTTGGTCTCATCTTGTAGCTGTTAGTCTGTTGTTTACGTCAAATACAAATTTGTAGTACTTTTCATAAGAATACTAATTTTTATAAGGTTCCTATTATTTTTGGGGGCAGGTTATAGACACTTTTTCCCTTTACGGCATTGCTGTGGCGTGATTTTTCAATCGATGTGCTATATTTAAAGGTTGATGAATAGATTAGCGTCTGAATTTTCCAAAAAGTATAAATTTGTGGTATTTCGCAAAAGTTTAAGGGCGAGTTTAGTGGTTGAAAGCCAACAAAATCCCAATTTTTCACGTGTCAACTCACCAAAACTTTAAATGGCTTTTTCTCCCCTTAAACGTGCGAATTTCGCGTTTTTACGTTTTCATTTGAAGGCTTAGCCCAAACTAGTGTTTTGATGGTCGGAACATGTTTTAGGCAAAATATCTCGAATTTGCTGTTCCTAGAACACGTGCAGTTTTTGTGCAGATTTTCAGCTTTGATTGCTTACTATGCCCGTAGTTTTAATCCGATTGTTGAAATTTTGGTCTTATCTTATAGTTGCGTTTGTTTAGTTTGCGTCAAGTGCAAATATGTAGTAATTTGCATGACAATACTAATTTTTATGACGCTTAGGAGGCAGAGACATGTATTCGTCTAAAATACGTAAATTTCCTTGTAGGACCTCTGGCTTGAATCGTTCACTGTAGCCACAATTTCTTTTCGATTGTCAAAATTTTGGTCTCATCTTGTAGCTGTTAGTCTGTTGTTTACGTCAAATACGAATTTGTAGTACTTTTCATAAGAATACTAATTTTTATAAGTTCCTATTATTTTTGGGGGCAGGTTATGGACACTTTTTCCCTTTACGGCATTGCTGTGGCGTGATTTTTCAATCGATGTGCTATATTTAAGTGTTAATGAATAGATCAGCGTCTGAATTTTCCAAAAAGTATAGATTTGTGGTATTTCGCAAAAGTTTAAGGGCGAGTTTAGTGGTTGAAAGCCAACAAAATCCCAATTTTTCACGTGTCAACTCACCAAAACTTTAAATGGCTTTTTCTCCCCTTAAACGTGCGAATTTCGCGTTTTTACGTTTTCATTTGAAGGCTTAGCCCAAACTAGTGTTTTGATGGTCGGAACATGTTTTAGGCAAAATATCTCGAATTTGCTGTTCCTAGAACACGTGCAGTTTTTGTGCAGATTTTCAGCTTTGATTGCTTACTGTGCCCGTAGTTTTAATCCGATTGTTGAAATTTTGGTCTTATCTTATAGTTGCGTTTGTTTAGTTTGCGTCAAGTGCAAATATGTAGTAATTTGCATGAAAATACTAATTTTTATGACGCGTAGGAGGCAGAGACATGTATTCGTCTAAAATACGTAAATTTCCTTGTAGGACCTCTGGCTTGAATCGTTCACTGTAGCCACAATTTCTTTTCGATTGTCAAAATTTTGGTCTCATCTTGTAGCTGTTAGTCTGTTGTTTACGTCAAATACAAATTTGTAGTACTTTTCATAAGAATACTAATTTTTATAAGGTTCCTATTATTTTTGGGGGCAGGTTATAGACACTTTTTCCCTTTACGGCATTGCTGTGGCGTGATTTTTCAATCGATGTGCTATATTTAAAGGTTGATGAATAGATTAGCGTCTGAATTTTCCAAAAAGTATAAATTTGTGGTATTTCGCAAAAGTTTAAGGGCGAGTTTAGTGGTTGAAAGCCAACAAAATCCCAATTTTTCACGTGTCAACTCACCAAAACTTTAAATGGCTTTTTCTCCCCTTAAACGTGCGAATTTCGCGTTTTTACGTTTTCATTTGAAGGCTTAGCCCAAACTAGTGTTTTGATGGTCGGAACATGTTTTAGGCAAAATATCTCGAATTTGCTGTTCCTAGAACACGTGCAGTTTTTGTGCAGATTTTCAGCTTTGATTGCTTACTGTGCCCGTAGTTTTAATCCGATTGTTGAAATTTTGGTCTTATCTTATAGTTGCGTTTGTTTAGTTTGCGTCAAGTGCAAATATGTAGTAATTTGCATGAAAATACTAATTTTTATGACGCTTAGGAGGCAGGGACATGTATTCGTCTAAAATACGTAAATTTCCTTGTAGGACCTCTGGCTTGAATCGTTCACTGTAGCCACAATTTCTTTTCGATTGTCAAAATTTTGGTCTCATCTTGTAGCTGTTAGTCTGTTGTTTACGTCAAATACAAATTTGTAGTACTTTTCATAAGAATACTAATTTTTATAAGTTCCTATTATTTTTGGGGGCAGGTTATGGACACTTTTTCCCTTTACGGCATTGCTGTGGCGTGATTTTTCAATCGATGTGCTATATTTAAGTGTTAATGAATAGATCAGCGTCTGAATTTTCCAAAAAGTATAGATTTGTGGTATTTCGCAAAAGTTTAAGGGCGAGTTTAGTGGTTGAAAGCCAACAAAATCCCAATTTTTCACGTGTCAACTCACCAAAACTTTAAATGGCTTTTTCTCCCCTTAAACGTGCGAATTTCGCGTTTTTACGTTTTCATTTGAAGGCTTAGCCCAAACTAGTGTTTTGATGGTCGGAACATGTTTTAGGCAAAATATCTCGAATTTGCTGTTCCTAGAACACGTGCAGTTTTTGTGCAGATTTTCAGCTTTGATTGCTTACTGTGCCCGTAGTTTTAATCCGATTGTTGAAATTTTGGTCTTATCTTATAGTTGCGTTTGTTTAGTTTGCGTCAAGTGCAAATATGTAGTAATTTGCATGAAAATACTAATTTTTATGACGCTTAGGAGGCAGAGACATGTATTCGTCTAAAATACGTAAATTTCCTTGTAGGACCTCTGGCTTGAATCGTTCACTGTAGCCACAATTTCTTTTCGATTGTCAAAATTTTGGTCTCATCTTGTAGCTGTTAGTCTGTTGTTTACGTCAAATACAAATTTGTAGTACTTTTCATAAGAATACTAATTTTTATAAGGTTCCTATTATTTTTGGGGGCAGGTTATGGACACTTTTTCCCTTTACGGCATTGCTGTGGCGTGATTTTTCAATCGATGTGCTATATTTAAAGGTTGATGAATAGATTAGCGTCTGAATTTTCCAAAAAGTATAAATTTGTGGTATTTCGCAAAAGTTTAAGGGCGAGTTTAGTGGTTGAAAGCCAACAAAATCCCAATTTTTCACGTGTCAACTCACCAAAACTTTAAATGGCTTTTTCTCCCCTTAAACGTGCGAATTTCGCGTTTTTACGTTTTCATTTGAAGGCTTAGCCCAAACTAGTGTTTTGATGGTCGGAACATGTTTTAGGCAAAATATCTCGAATTTGCTGTTCCTAGAACACGTGCAGTTTTTGTGCAGATTTTCAGCTTTGATTGCTTACTGTGCCCGTAGTTTTAATCCGATTGTTGAAATTTTGGTCTTATCTTATAGTTGCGTTTGTTTAGTTTGCGTCAAGTGCAAATATGTAGTAATTTGCATGAAAATACTAATTTTTATGACGCGTAGGAGGCAGAGACATGTATTCGTCTAAAATACGTAAATTTCCTTGTAGGACCTCTGGCTTGAATCGTTCACTGTAGCCACAATTTCTTTTCGATTGTCAAAATTTTGGTCTCATCTTGTAGCTGTTAGTCTGTTGTTTACGTCAAATACAAATTTGTAGTACTTTTCATAAGAATACTAATTTTTATAAGGTTCCTATTATTTTTGGGGGCAGGTTATAGACACTTTTTCCCTTTACGGCATTGCTGTGGCGTGATTTTTCAATCGATGTGCTATATTTAAAGGTTGATGAATAGATTAGCGTCTGAATTTTCCAAAAAGTATAAATTTGTGGTATTTCGCAAAAGTTTAAGGGCGAGTTTATTGGTTGAAAGCCAACAAAATCCCAATTTTTCACGTGTCAACTCACCAAAACTTTAAATGGCTTTTTCTCCCCTTAAACGTGCGAATTTCGCGTTTTTACGTTTTCATTTGAAGGCTTAGCCCAAACTAGTGTTTTGATGGTCGGAACATGTTTTAGGCAAAATATCTCGAATTTGCTGTTCCTAGAACACGTGCAGTTTTTGTGCAGATTTTCAGCTTTGATTGCTTACTGTGCCCGTAGTTTTAATCCGATTGTTGAAATTTTGGTCTTATCTTATAGTTGCGTTTGTTTAGTTTGCGTCAAGTGCAAATATGTAGTAATTTGCATGAAAATACTAATTTTTGTGACACTTAGGAGGCAGAGACATGTATTCGTCTAAAATACGTAAATTTCCTTGTAGGACCTCTGGCTTGAATCGTTCACTGTAGCAACAATTTCTTTTCGATTGTCAAAATTTTGGTCTCATCTTGTAGCTGTTAGTCTGTTGTTTACGTCAAATACAAATTTGTAGTACTTTTCATAAGAATACTAATTTTTATAAGTTCCTATTATTTTTGGGGGCAGGTTATGGACACTTTTTCCCTTTACGGCATTGCTGTGGCGTGATTTTTCAATCGATGTGCTATATTTAAGTGTTAATGAATAGATCAGCGTCTGAATTTTCCAAAAAGTATAGATTTGTGGTATTTCGCAAAAGTTTAAGGGCGAGTTTAGTGGTTGAAAGCCAACAAAATCCCAATTTTTCACGTGTCAACTCACCAAAACTTTAAATGGCTTTTTCTCCCCTTAAACGTGCGAATTTCGCGTTTTTACGTTTTCATTTGAAGGCTTAGCCCAAACTAGTGTTTTGATGGTCGGAACATGTTTTAGGCAAAATATCTCGAATTTGCTGTTCCTAGAACACGTGCAGTTTTTGTGCAGATTTTCAGCTTTGATTGCTTACTGTGCCCGTAGTTTTAATCCGATTGTTGAAATTTTGGTCTTATCTTATAGTTGCGTTTGTTTAGTTTGCGTCAAGTGCAAATATGTAGTAATTTGCATGAAAATACTAATTTTTATGACGCTTAGGAGGCAGAGACATGTATTCGTCTAAAATACGTAAATTTCCTTGTAGGACCTCTGGCTTGAATCGTTCACTGTAGCCACAATTTCTTTTCGATTGTCAAAATTTTGGTCTCATCTTGTAGCTGTTAGTCTGTTGTTTACGTCAAATACAAATTTGTAGTACTTTTCATAAGAATACTAATTTTTATAAGTTCCTATTATTTTTGGGGGCATGTTATGGACACTTTTTCCCTTTACGGCATTGCTGTGGCGTGATTTTTCAATCGATGTGCTATATTTAAGTGTTAATGAATAGATCAGCGTCTGAATTTTCCAAAAAGTATAGATTTGTGGTATTTCGCAAAAGTTTAAGGGCGAGTTTAGTGGTTGAAAGCCAACAAAATCCCAATTTTTCACGTGTCAACTCACCAAAACTTTAAATGGCTTTTTCTCCCCTTAAACGTGCGAATTTCGCGTTTTTACGTTTTCATTTGAAGGCTTAGCCCAAACTAGTGTTTTGATGGTCGGAACATGTTTTAGGCAAAATATCTCGAATTTGCTGTTCCTAGAACACGTGCAGTTTTTGTGCAGATTTGCAGCTTTGATTGCTTACTGTGCCCGTAGTTTTAATCCGATTGTTGAAATTTTGGTCTTATCTTATAGTTGCGTTTGTTTAGTTTGCGTCAAGTGCAAATATGTAGTAATTTGCATGAAAATACTAATTTTTATGACGCGTAGGAGGCAGAGACATGTATTCGTCTAAAATACGTAAATTTCCTTGTAGGACCTCTGGCTTGAATCGTTCACTGTAGCCACAATTTCTTTTCGATTGTCAAAATTTTGGTCTCATCTTGTAGCTGTTAGTCTGTTGTTTACGTCAAATACAAATTTGTAGTACTTTTCATAAGAATACTAATTTTTATAAGGTTCCTATTATTTTTGGGGGCAGGTTATGGACACTTTTTCCCTTTACGGCATTGCTGTGGCGTGATTTTTCAATCGATGTGCTATATTTAAATGTTAATGAATAGATTAGTGTCTGAATTTTCCAAAAAGTATAAATTTTTGGTATTTCGCAAAAGTTTAAGGGCGGGTTTAGTGGTTGAAAGCCAACAAAATCCCAATTTTTCACGTGTCAACTCACCAAAACTTTAAATGGCTTTTTCTCCCCTTAAACGTGCGAATTTCGCGTTTTTACGTTTTCATTTGAAGGCTTAGCCCAAACTAGTGTTTTGATGGTCGGAACATGTTTTAGGCAAAATATCTCGAATTTGCTGTTCCTAGAACACGTGCAGTTTTTGTGCAGATTTTCAGCTTTGATTGCTTACTGTGCCCGTAGTTTTAATCCGATTGTTGAAATTTTGGTCTTATCTTATAGTTGCGTTTGTTTAGTTTGCGTCAAGTGCAAATATGTAGTAATTTGCATGAAAATACTAATTTTTATGACGCTTAGGAGGCAGAGACATGTATTCGTCTAAAATACGTAAATTTCCTTGTAGGACCTCTGGCTTGAATCGTTCACTGTAGCCACAATTTCTTTTCGATTGTCAAAATTTTGGTCTCATCTTGTAGCTGTTAGTCTGTTGTTTACGTCAAATACAAATTTGTAGTACTTTTCATAAGAATACTAATTTTTATAAGGTTCCTATTATTTTTGGGGGCAGGTTATAGACACTTTTTCCCTTTACGGCATTGCTGTGGCGTGATTTTTCAATCGATGTGCTATATTTAAATGTTAATGAATAGATCAGCGTCTGAATTTTCCAAAAAGTATAAATTTGTGGTATTTCGCAGAAGTTTAAGGGCGGGTTTAGTGGTTGAAAGCCAACAAAATCCCAATTTTTCACGTGTCAACTCACCAAAACTTTAAATGGCTTTTTCTCCCCTTAAACGTGCGAATTTCGCGTTTTTACGTTTTCATTTGAAGGCTTAGCCCAAACTAGTGTTTTGATGGTCGGAACATGTTTTAGGCAAAATATCTCGAATTTGCTGTTCCTAGAACACGTGCAGTTTTTGTGCAGATTTTCAGCTTTGATTGCTTACTGTGCCCGTAGTTTTAATCCGATTGTTGAAATTTTGGTCTTATCTTATAGTTGCGTTTGTTTAGTTTGCGTCAAGTGCAAATATGTAGTAATTTGCATGAAAATACTAATTTTTATTACGCTTAGGAGGCATAGACATGTATTCGTCTAAAATACGTAAATTTCCTTGTAGGACCTCTGGCTTGAATCGTTCACTGTGTCCACAATTTCTTTTCGATTGCCAAAATTTTTGTCTCATCTTGTAGCTGTTAGTCTGTTTTTTACGTCAAATACAAATTTGTAGTACTTTTCATAAGAATACTAATTTTTATAAGGTTCCTATTATTTTTGGGGGCAGGTTATGGACACTTTTTCCCTTTGCGGCATTGCTGTGGCGTGATTTTTCAATCGATGTGCTATATTTAAGTGTTAATGAATAGATCAGCGTCTGAATTTTCCAAAAAGTATAGATTTGTGGTATTTCGCAAAAGTTTAGGGGCGAGTTTAGTGGTTGAAAGCCAACAAAATCCCAATTTTTCACGTGTCAACTCACCAAAACTTTAAATGGCTTTTTCTCCCCTTAAACGTGCGAATTTCGCGTTTTTACGTTTTCATTTGAAGGCTTAGCCCAAACTAGTGTTTTGATGGTCGGAACATGTTTTAGGCAAAATATCTCGAATTTGCTGTTCCTAGAACACGTGCAGTTTTTGTGCAGATTTTCAGCTTTGATTGCTTACTGTGCCCGTAGTTTTAATCCGATTGTTGAAATTTTGGTCTTATCTTATAGTTGCGTTTGTGTAGTTTGCGTCAAGTGCAAATATGTAGTAATTTGCATGAAAATACTAATTTTTATGACGCTTAGGAGGCATAGACATGTATTCGTCTAAAATGCGTAAATTTCCTTGTAGGACCTCTGGCTTGAATCGTACACTGTAGCCACAATTTCTTTTCGATTGTCAAAATTTTGGTCTCATCTTGTAGCTGTTAGTCTGTTTTTTACGTCAAATACAAATTTGTAGTACTTTTCATAAGAATACTAATTTTTATAAGGTTCCTATTATTTTTGGGGGCAGGTTATGGACACTTTTTCCCTTTACGGCATTGCTGTGGCGTGATTTTTCAATCGATGTGCTATATTTAAGTGTTAATGAATAGATCAGCGTCTGAATTTTCCAAAAAGTATAGATTTGTGGTATTTCGCAAAAGTTTAGGGGCGAGTTTAGTGGTTGAAAGCCAACAAAATCCCAATTTTTCACGTGTCAACTCACCAAAACTTTAAATGGCTTTTTCTCCCCTTAAACGTGCGAATTTCGCGTTTTTACGTTTTCATTTGAAGGCTTAGCCTAGTGTTTTGATGGTCGGAACATGTTTTAGGCAAAATATCTCGAATTTGCTGTTCCTAGAACACGTGCAGTTTTTGTGCAGATTTTCAGCTTTGATTGCTTACTGTGCCCGTAGTTTTAATCCGATTGTTGAAATTTTGCTCTTATCTTATAGTTGCGTTTGTTTAGTTTGCGTGAAGTGCAAATATGTAGTAATTTGCATGAAAATACTAATTTTTATGACGCTTAGGAGGCAGAGACATGTATTCGTCTAAAATACGTAAATTTCCTTGTAGGACCTCTGGCTTGAATCGTTCACTGTAGCCACAATTTCTTTTCGATTGTCAAAATTTTGGTCTCATCTTGTAGCTGTTAGTCTGTTGTTTACGTCAAATACAAATTTGTAGTACTTTTCATAAGAATACTAATTTTTATAAGGTTCCTATTATTTTTGGGGGCAGGTTATAGACACTTTTTCCCTTTACGGCATTGCTGTGGCGTGATTTTTCAATCGATGTGCTATATTTAAAGGTTGATGAATAGATTAGCATCTGAATTTTCCAAAAAGTATAAATTTGTGGTATTTCGCAAAAGTTTAAGGGCGAGTTTAGTGGTTGAAAGCCAACAAAATCCCAATTTTTCACGTGTCAACTCACCAAAACTTTAAATGGCTTTTTCTCCCCTTAAACGTGCGAATTTCGCGTTTTTACGTTTTCATTTGAAGGCTTAGCCCAAACTAGTGTTTTGATGGTCGGAACATGTTTTAGGCAAAATATCTCGAATTTGCTGTTCCTAGAACACGTGCAGTTTTTGTGCAGATTTTCAGCTTTGATTGCTTACTGTGCCCGTAGTTTTAATCCGATTGTTGAAATTTTGGTCTTATCTTATAGTTGCGTTTGTTTAGTTTGCGTCAAGTGCAAATATGTAGTAATTTGCATGAAAATACTAATTTTTATGAAGCTTAGGAGGCAGAGACATGTATTCGTCTAAAATACGTAAATTTCCTTGTAGGACCTCTGGCTTGAATCGTTCACTGTAGCCACAATTTCTTTTCGATTGTCAAAATTTTGGTCTCATCTTGTAGCTGTTAGTCTGTTGTTTACGTCAAATACAAATTTGTAGTACTTTTCATAAGAATACTAATTTTTATAAGTTCCTATTAATTTTGGGGGCAGGTTATGGACACTTTTTCCCTTTACGGCATTGCTGTGGCGTGATTTTTCAATCGATGTGCTATATTTAAGTGTTAATGAATAGATCAGCGTCTGAATTTTCCAAAAAGTATAGATTTGTGGTATTTCGCAAAAGTTTAAGGGCGAGTTTAGTGGTTGAAAGCCAACAAAATCCCAATTTTTCACGTGTCAACTCACCAAAACTTTAAATGGCTTTTTCTCCCCTTAAACGTGCGAATTTCGCGTTTTTACGTTTTCATTTGAAGGCTTAGCCCAAACTAGTGTTTTGATGGTCGGAACATGTTTTAGGCAAAATATCTCGAATTTGCTGTTCCTAGAACACGTGCAGTTTTTGTGCAGATTTGCAGCTTTGATTGCTTACTGTGCCCGTAGTTTTAATCCGATTGTTGAAATTTTGGTCTTATCTTATAGTTGCGTTTGTTTAGTTTGCGTCAAGTGCAAATATGTAGTAATTTGCATGAAAATACTAATTTTTATGACGCGTAGGAGGCAGAGACATGTATTCGTCTAAAATACGTAAATTTCCTTGTAGGACCTCTGGCTTGAATCGTTCACTGTAGCCACAATTTCTTTTCGATTGTCAAAATTTTGGTCTCATCTTGTAGCTGTTAGTCTGTTGTTTACGTCAAATACAAATTTGTAGTACTTTTCATAAGAATACTAATTTTTATAAGGTTCCTATTATTTTTGGGGGCAGGTTATGGACACTTTTTCCCTTTACGGCATTGCTGTGGCGTGATTTTTCAATCGATGTGCTATATTTAAATGTTAATGAATAGATTAGTGTCTGAATTTTCCAAAAAGTATAAATTTGTGGTATTTCGCAAAAGTTTAAGGGCGGGTTTAGTGGTTGAAAGCCAACAAAATCCCAATTTTTCACGTGTCAACTCACCAAAACTTTAAATGGCTTTTTCTCCCCTTAAACGTGCGAATTTCGCGTTTTTACGTTTTCATTTGAAGGCTTAGCCCAAACTAGTGTTTTGATGGTCGGAACATGTTTTAGGCAAAATATCTCGAATTTGCTGTTCCTAGAACACGTGCAGTTTTTGTGCAGATTTTCAGCTTTGATTGCTTACTGTGCCCGTAGTTTTAATCCGATTGTTGAAATTTTGGTCTTATCTTATAGTTGCGTTTGTTTAGTTTGCGTCAAGTGCAAATATGTAGTAATTTGCATGAAAATACTAATTTTTATGACGCTTAGGAGGCAGAGACATGTATTCGTCTAAAATACGTAAATTTCCTTGTAGGACCTCTGGCTTGAATCGTTCACTGTAGCCACAATTTCTTTTCGATTGTCAAAATTTTGGTCTCATCTTGTAGCTGTTAGTCTGTTGTTTACGTCAAATACAAATTTGTAGTACTTTTCATAAGAATACTAATTTTTATAAGGTTCCTATTATTTTTGGGGGCAGGTTATAGACACTTTTTCCCTTTACGGCATTGCTGTGGCGTGATTTTTCAATCGATGTGCTATATTTAAGTGTTAATGAATAGATTAGTGTCTGAATTTTCCAAAAAGTATAAATTTGTGGTATTTCGCAAAAGTTTAAGGGCGGGTTTAGTGGTTGAAAGCCAACAAAATCCCAATTTTTCACGTGTCAACTCACCAAAACTTTAAATGGCTTTTTCTCCCCTTAAACGTGCGAATTTCGCGTTTTTACGTTTTCATTTGAAGGCTTAGCCCAAACTAGTGTTTTGATGGTCGGAACATGTTTTAGGCAAAATATCTCGAATTTGCTGTTCCTAGAACACGTGCAGTTTTTGTGCAGATTTTCAGCTTTGATTGCTTACTGTGCCCGTAGTTTTAATCCGATTGTTGAAATTTTGGTCTTATCTTATAGTTGCGTTTGTTTAGTTTGCGTCAAGTGCAAATATGTAGTAATTTGCATGAAAATACTAATTTTTATGACGCTTAGGAGGCAGAGACATGTATTCGTCTAAAATACGTAAATTTCCTTGTAGGACCTCTGGCTTGAATCGTTCACTGTAGCCACAATTTCTTTTCGATTGTCAAAATTTTGGTCTCATCTTGTAGCTGTTAGTCTGTTGTTTACGTCAAATACAAATTTGTAGTACTTTTCATAAGAATACTAATTTTTATAAGTTCCTATTATTTTTGGGGGCAGGTTATGGACACTTTTTCCCTTTACGGCATTGCTGTGGCGTGATTTTTCAATCGATGTGCTATATTTAAGTGTTAATGAATAGATCAGCGTCTGAATTTTCCAAAAAGTATAGATTTGTGGTATTTCGCAAAAGTTTAAGGGCGAGTTTAGTGGTTGAAAGCCAACAAAATCCCAATTTTTCACGTGTCAACTCACCAAAACTTTAAATGGCTTTTTCTCCCCTTAAACGTGCGAATTTCGCGTTTTTACGTTTTCATTTGAAGGCTTAGCCCAAACTAGTGTTTTGATGGTCGGAACATGTTTTAGGCAAAATATCTCGAATTTGCTGTTCCTAGAACACGTGCAGTTTTTGTGCAGATTTGCAGCTTTGATTGCTTACTGTGCCCGTAGTTTTAATCCGATTGTTGAAATTTTGGTCTTATCTTATAGTTGCGTTTGTGTAGTTTGCGTCAAGTGCAAATATGTAGTAATTTGCATGAAAATACTAATTTTTATGACGCTTAGGAGGCATAGACATGTATTCGTCTAAAATGCGTAAATTTCCTTGTAGGACCTCTGGCTTGAATCGTTCACTGTAGCCACAATTTCTTTTCGATTGTCAAAATTTTGGTCTCATCTTGTAGCTGTTAGTCTGTTGTTTACGTCAAATACAAATTTGTAGTACTTTTCATAAGAATACTAATTTTTATAAGGTTCCTATTATTTTTGGGGGCAGGTTATAGACACTTTTTCCCTTTACGGCATTGCTGTGGCGTGATTTTTCAATCGATGTGCTATATTTAAGTGTTAGTGAATAGATCAGCGTCTGAATTTTCCAAAAAGTATAGATTTGTGGTATTTCGCAAAAGTTTAGGGGCGAGTTTAGTGGTTGAAAGCCAACAAAATCCCAATTTTTCACGTGTCAACTCACCAAAACTTTAAATGGCTTTTTCTCCCCTTAAACGTGCGAATTTCGCGTTTTTACGTTTTCATTTGAAGGCTTAGCCCAAACTAGTGTTTTGCTGGTCGGAACATGTTTTAGGCAAAATATCTCGAATTTGCTGTTCCTAGAACACGTGCAGTTTTTGTGCAGATTTTCAGCTTTGATTGCTTACTGTGCCCGTAGTTTTAATCCGATTGTTGAAATTTTGCTCTTATCTTATAGTTGCGTTTGTTTAGTTTGCGTCAAGTGCAAATATGTAGTAATTTGCATGAAAATACTAATTTTTATGACGCTTAGGAGGCAGAGACATGTATTCGTCTAAAATACGTAAATTTCCTTGTAGGACCTCTGGCTTGAATCGTTCACTGTAGCCACAATTTCTTTTCGATTGTCAAAATTTTGGTCTCATCTTGTAGCTGTTAGTCTGTTGTTTACGTCAAATACAAATTTGTAGTACTTTTCATAAGAATACTAATTTTTATAAGGTTCCTATTATTTTTGGGGGCAGGTTATAGACACTTTTTCCCTTTACGGCATTGCTGTGGCGTGATTTTTCAATCGATGTGCTATATTTAAGTGTTAATGAATAGATCAGCGTCTGAATTTTCCAAAAAGTATAAATTTGTGGTATTCCGCAAAAGTTTAAGGGCGGGTTTAGTGGTTGAAAGCCAACAAAATCCCAATTTTTCACGTGTCAACTCACCAAAACTTTAAATGGCTTTTTCTCCCCTTAAACGTGCGAATTTCGCGTTCTTACGTTTTCATTTGAAGGCTTAGCCCAAACTAGTGTTTTGATGGTCGGAACATGTTTTAGGCAAAATATCTCGAATTTGCTGTTCCTAGAACACGTGCAGTTTTTGTGCAGATTTTCAGCTTTGATTGCTTACTGTGCCCGTAGTTTTAATCCGATTGTTGAAATTTTGCTCTTATCTTATAGTTGCGTTTGTTTAGTTTGCGTCAAGTGCAAATATGTAGTAATTTGCATGAAAATACTAATTTTTATGACGCTTAGGAGGCAGAGACATGTATTCGTCTAAAATACGTAAATTTCCTTGTAGGACCTCTGGCTTGAATCGTTCACTGTAGCCACAATTTCTTTTCGATTGTCAAAATTTTGGTCTCATCTTGTAGCTGTTAGTCTGTTGTTTACGTCAAATACAAATTTGTAGTACTTTTCATAAGAATACTAATTTTTATAAGGTTCCTATTATTTTTGGGGGCAGGTTATAGACACTTTTTCCCTTTACGGCATTGCTGTGGCGTGATTTTTCAATCGATGTGCTATATTTAAGTGTTAATGAATAGATCAGCGTCTGAATTTTCCAAAAAGTATAAATTTGTGGTATTCCGCAAAAGTTTAAGGGCGGGTTTAGTGGTTGAAAGCCAACAAAATCCCAATTTTTCACGTGTCAACTCACCAAAACTTTAAATGGCTTTTTCTCCCCTTAAACGTGCGAATTTCGCGTTCTTACGTTTTCATTTGAAGGCTTAGCCCAAACTAGTGTTTTGATGGTCGGAACATGTTTTAGGCAAAATATCTCGAATTTGCTGTTCCTAGAACACGTGCAGTTTTTGTGCAGATTTTCAGCTTTGATTGCTTACTGTGCCCGTAGTTTTAATCCGATTGTTGAAATTTTGGTCTTATCTTATAGTTGCGTTTGTTTAGTTTGCGTCAAGTGCAAATATGTAGTAATTTGCATGAAAATACTAATTTTTATGACGCTTAGGAGGCAGAGACATGTATTCGTCTAAAATACGTAAATTTCCTTGTAGGACCTCTGGCTTGAATCGTTCACTGTAGCCACAATTTCTTTTCGATTGTTACAATTTTGGTCTAATCTTGTAGCTGTTAGTCTGTTTTTTACGTCAAATACAAATTTGTAGTACTTTTCATAAGAATACTAATTTTTATAAGGTTCCTATTATTTTTGGGGGCAGGTTATGGACACTTTTTCCCTTTGCGGCATTGCTGTGGCGTGATTTTTCAATCGATGTGCTATACTTAAAGGTTGATGAATAGATTAGCGTCTGAATTTTCCAAAAAGTATAAATTTGTGGTATTTCGCAAAAGTTTAAGGGCGAGTTTAGTGGTTGAAAGCCAACAACATCCCAATTTTTCACGTGTCAACTCACCAAAACTTTATATGGCTTTTTCTCCCCTTAAACGTGCGAATTTCGCGTTTTTACGTTTTCATTTGAAGGCTTAGCCCAAACTAGTGTTTTGATGGTCGGAACATGTTTTAGGCAAAATATCTCGAATTTGCTGTTCCTAGAACACGTGCAGTTTTTGTGCAGATTTTCAGCTTTGATTGCTTACTGTGCCCGTAGTTTTAATCCGATTGTTGAAATTTTGGTCTTATCTTATAGTTGCGTTTGTTTAGTTTGCGTCAAGTGCAAATATGTAGTAATTTGCATGAAAATACTAATTTTTATGACGCGTAGGAGGCAGAGACATGTATTCGTCTAAAATACGTAAATTTCCTTGTAGGACCTCTGGCTTGAATCGTTCACTGTAGCCACAATTTCTTTTCGATTGTCAAAATTTTGGTCTCATCTTGTAGCTGTTAGTCTGTTGTTTACGTCAAATACAAATTTGTAGTACTTTTCATAAGAATACTAATTTTTATAAGGTTCCTATTATTTTTGGGGGCAGGTTATAGACACTTTTTCCCTTTACGGCATTGCTGTGGCGTGATTTTTCAATCGATGTGCTATATTTAAAGGTTGATGAATACATTAGCGTCTGAATTTTCCAAAAAGTATAAATTTGTGGTATTTCGCAAAAGTTTAAGGGCGAGTTTAGTGGTTGAAAGCCAACAAAATCCCAATTTTTCACGTGTCAACTCACCAAAACTTTAAATGGCTTTTTCTCCCCTTAAACGTGCGAATTTCGCGTTTTTACGTTTTCATTTGAAGGCTTAGCCCAAACTAGTGTTTTGATGGTCGGAACATGTTTTAGGCAAAATATCTCGAATTTGCTGTTCCTAGAACACGTGCAGTTTTTGTGCAGATTTTCAGCTTTGATTGCTTACTGTGCCCGTAGTTTTAATCCGATTGTTGAAATTTTGGTCTTATCTTATAGTTGCGTTTGTTTAGTTTGCGTCAAGTGCAAATATGTAGTAATTTGCATGAAAATACTAATTTTTATGACGCTTAGGAGGCAGAGACATGTATTCGTCTAAAATACGTAAATTTCCTTGTAGGACCTCTGGCTTGAATCGTTCACTGTAGCCACAATTTCTTTTCGATTGTCAAAATTTTGGTCTCATCTTGTAGCTGTTAGTCTGTTGTTTACGTCAAATACAAATTTGTAGTACTTTTCATAAGAATACTAATTTTTATAAGTTCCTATTATTTTGGGGGCAGGTTATGGACACTTTTTCCCTTTACGGCATTGCTGTGGCGTGATTTTTCAATCGATGTGCTATATTTAAGTGTTAATGAATAGATCAGCGTCTGAATTTTCCAAAAAGTATAGATTTGTGGTATTTCGCAAAAGTTTAAGGGCGAGTTTAGTGGTTGAAAGCCAACAAAATCCCAATTTTTCACGTGTCAACTCACCAAAACTTTAAATGGCTTTTTCTCCCCTTAAACGTGCGAATTTCGCGTTTTTACGTTTTCATTTGAAGGCTTAGCCCAAACTAGTGTTTTGATGGTCGGAACATGTTTTAGGCAAAATATCTCGAATTTGCTGTTCCTAGAACACGTGCAGTTTTTGTGCAGATTTTCAGCTTTGATTGCTTACTGTGCCCGTAGTTTTAATCCGATTGTTGAAATTTTGCTCTTATCTTATAGTTGCGTTTGTTTAGTTTGCGTCAAGTGCAAATATGTAGTAATTTGCATGAAAATACTAATTTTTATGACGCTTAGGAGGCAGAGACATGTATTCGTCTAAAATACGTAAATTTCCTTGTAGGACCTCTGGCTTGAATCGTTCACTGTAGCCACAATTTCTTTTCGATTGTCAAAATTTTGGTCTCATCTTGTAGCTGTTAGTCTGTTGTTTACGTCAAATACAAATTTGTAGTACTTTTCATAAGAATATTAATTTTTATAAGTTCCTATTATTTTTGGGGGCAGGTTATGGACACTTTTTCCCTTTACGGCATTGCTGTGGCGTGATTTTTCAATCGATGTGCTATATTTAAGTGTTAATGAATAGATCAGCGTCTGAATTTTCCAAAAAGTATAGATTTGTGGTATTTCGCAAAAGTTTAAGGGCGAGTTTAGTGGTTGAAAGCCAACAAAATCCCAATTTTTCACGTGTCAACTCACCAAAACTTTAAATGGCTTTTTCTCCCCTTAAACGTGCGAATTTCGCGTTTTTACGTTTTCATTTGAAGGCTTAGCCCAAACTAGTGTTTTGATGGTCGGAACATGTTTTAGGCAAAATATCTCGAATTTGCTGTTCCTAGAACACGTGCAGTTTTTGTGCAGATTTTCAGCTTTGATTGCTTACTGTGCCCGTAGTTTTAATCCGATTGTTGAAATTTTGGTCTTATCTTATAGTTGCGTTTGTTTAGTTTGCGTCAAGTGCAAATATGTAGTAATTTGCATGAAAATACTAATTTTTATGACGCGTAGGAGGCAGAGACATGTATTCGTCTAAAATACGTAAATTTCCTTGTAGGACCTCTGGCTTGAATCGTTCACTGTAGCCACAATTTCTTTTCGATTGTCAAAATTTTGGTCTCATCTTGTAGCTGTTAGTCTGTTGTTTACGTCAAATACAAATTTGTAGTACTTTTCATAAGAATACTAATTTTTATAAGGTTCCTATTATTTTTGGGGGCAGGTTATAGACACTTTTTCCCTTTACGGCATTGCTGTGGCGTGATTTTTCAATCGATGTGCTATACTTAAAGGTTGATGAATAGATTAGCGTCTGAATTTTCCAAAAAGTATAAATTTGTGGTATTTCGCAAAAGTTTAAGGGCGAGTTTAGTGGTTGAAAGCCAACAACATCCCAATTTTTCACGTGTCAACTCACCAAAACTTTAAATGGCTTTTTCTCCCCTTAAACGTGCGAATTTCGCGTTTTTACGTTTTCATTTGAAGGCTTAGCCCAAACTAGTGTTTTGATGGTCGGAACATGTTTTAGGCAAAATATCTCGAATTTGCTGTTCCTAGAACACGTGCAGTTTTTGTGCAGATTTTCAGCTTTGATTGCTTACTGTGCCCGTAGTTTTAATCCGATTGTTGAAATTTTGGTCTTATCTTATAGTTGCGTTTGTTTAGTTTGCGTCAAGTGCAAATATGTAGTAATTTGCATGAAAATACTAATTTTTATGACGCTTAGGAGGCAGAGACATGTATTCGTCTAAAATACGTAAATTTCCTTGTAGGACCTCTGGCTTGAATCGTTCACTGTAGCCACAATTTCTTTTCGATTGTCAAAATTTTGGTCTCATCTTGTAGCTGTTAGTCTGTTGTTTACGTCAAATACAAATTTGTAGTACTTTTCATAAGAATACTAATTTTTATAAGTTCCTATTATTTTGGGGGCAGGTTATGGACACTTTTTCCCTTTACGGCATTGCTGTGGCGTGATTTTTCAATCGATGTGCTATATTTAAGTGTTAATGAATAGATCAGCGTCTGAATTTTCCAAAAAGTATAGATTTGTGGTATTTCGCAAAAGTTTAAGGGCGAGTTTAGTGGTTGAAAGCCAACAAAATCCCAATTTTTCACGTGTCAACTCACCAAAACTTTAAATGGCTTTTTCTCCCCTTAAACGTGCAAATTTCGCGTTTTTACGTTTTCATTTGAAGGCTTAGCCCAAACTAGTGTTTTGATGGTCGGAACATGTTTTAGGCAAAATATCTCGAATTTGCTGTTCCTAGAACACGTGCAGTTTTTGTGCAGATTTTCAGCTTTGATTGCTTACTGTGCCCGTAGTTTTAATCCGATTGTTGAAATTTTGCTCTTATCTTATAGTTGCGTTTGTTTAGTTTGCGTCAAGTGCAAATATGTAGTAATTTGCATGAAAATACTAATTTTTATGACGCTTAGGAGGCAGAGACATGTATTCGTCTAAAATACGTAAATTTCCTTGTAGGACCTCTGGCTTGAATCGTTCACTGTAGCCACAATTTCTTTTCGATTGTCAAAATTTTGGTCTCATCTTGTAGCTGTTAGTCTGTTGTTTACGTCAAATACAAATTTGTAGTACTTTTCATAAGAATACTAATTTTTATAAGTTCCTATTATTTTTGGGGGCAGGTTATGGACACTTTTTCCCTTTACGGCATTGCTGTGGCGTGATTTTTCAATCGATGTGCTATATTTAAGTGTTAATGAATAGATCAGCGTCTGAATTTTCCAAAAAGTATAGATTTGTGGTATTTCGCAAAAGTTTAAGGGCGAGTTTAGTGGTTGAAAGCCAACAAAATCCCAATTTTTCACGTGTCAACTCACCAAAACTTTAAATGGCTTTTTCTCCCCTTAAACGTGCGAATTTCGCGTTTTTACGTTTTCATTTGAAGGCTTAGCCCAAACTTGTGTTTTGATGGTCGGAACATGTTTTAGGCAAAATATCTCGAATTTGCTGTTCCTAGAACACGTGCAGTTTTTGTGCAGATTTTCAGCTTTGATTGCTTACTGTGCCCGTAGTTTTAATCCGATTGTTGAAATTTTGGTCTTATCTTATAGTTGCGTTTGTTTAGTTTGCGTCAAGTGCAAATATGTAGTAATTTGCATGAAAATACTAATTTTTATGACGCGTAGGAGGCAGAGACATGTATTCGTCTAAAATACGTAAATTTCCTTGTAGGACCTCTGGCTTGAATCGTTCACTGTAGCCACAATTTCTTTTCGATTGTCAAAATTTTGGTCTCATCTTGTAGCTGTTAGTCTGTTGTTTACGTCAAATACAAATTTGTAGTACTTTTCATAAGAATACTAATTTTTATAAGGTTCCTATTATTTTTGGGGGCAGGTTATAGACACTTTTTCCCTTTACGGCATTGCTGTGGCGTGATTTTTCAATCGATGTGCTATATTTAAAGGTTGATGAATAGATTAGCGTCTGAATTTTCCAAAAAGTATAAATTTGTGGTATTTCGCAAAAGTTTAAGGGCGAGTTTGGTGGTTGAAAGCCAACAAAATCCCAATTTTTCACGTGTCAACTCACCAAAACTTTAAATGGCTTTTTCTCCCCTTAAACGTGCGAATTTCGCGTTTTTACGTTTTCATTTGAAGGCTTAGCCCAAACTAGTGTTTTGATGGTCGGAACATGTTTTAGGCAAAATATCTCGAATTTGCTGTTCCTAGAACACGTGCAGTTTTTGTGCAGATTTTCAGCTTTGATTGCTTACTGTGCCCGTAGTTTTAATCCGATTGTTGAAATTTTGGTCTTATCTTATAGTTGCGTTTGTTTAGTTTGCGTCAAGTGCAAATATGTAGTAATTTGCATGAAAATACTAATTTTTATGACGCGTAGGAGGCAGAGACATGTATTCGTCTAAAATACGTAAATTTCCTTGTAGGACCTCTGGCTTGAATCGTTCACTGTAGCCACAATTTCTTTTCGATTGTCAAAATTTTGGTCTCATCTTGTAGCTGTTAGTCTGTTGTTTACGTCAAATACAAATTTGTAGTACTTTTCATAAGAATACTAATTTTTATAAGGTTCCTATTATTTTTGGGGGCAGGTTATAGACACTTTTTCCCTTTACGGCATTGCTGTGGCGTGATTTTTCAATCGATGTGCTATATTTAAAGGTTGATGAATAGATTAGCGTCTGAATTTTCCAAAAAGTATAAATTTGTGGTATTTCGCAAAAGTTTAAGGGCGAGTTTGGTGGTTGAAAGCCAACAAAATCCCAATTTTTCACGTGTCAACTCACCAAAACTTTAAATGGCTTTTTCTCCCCTTAAACGTGCGAATTTCGCGTTTTTACGTTTTCATTTGAAGGCTTAGCCCAAACTAGTGTTTTGATGGTCGGAACATGTTTTAGGCAAAATATCTCGAATTTGCTGTTCCTAGAACACGTGCAGTTTTTGTGCAGATTTTCAGCTTTGATTGCTTACTGTGCCCGTAGTTTTAATCCGATTGTTGAAATTTTGGTCTTATCTTATAGTTGCGTTTGTTTAGTTTGCGTCAAGTGCAAATATGTAGTAATTTGCATGAAAATACTAATTTTTATGACGCTTAGGAGGCAGAGACATGTATTCGTCTAAAATACGTAAATTTCCTTGTAGGACCTCTGGCTTGAATCGTTCACTGTAGCCACAATTTCTTTTCGATTGTCAAAATTTTGGTCTCATCTTGTAGCTGTTAGTCTGTTGTTTACGTCAAATACAAATTTGTAGTACTTTTCATAAGAATACTAATTTTTATAAGTTCCTATTATTTTTGGGGGCAGGTTATGGACACTTTTTCCCTTTACGGCATTGCTGTGGCGTGATTTTTCAATCGATGTGCTATATTTAAGTGTTAATGAATAGATCAGCGTCTGAATTTTCCAAAAAGTATAGATTTGTGGTATTTCGCAAAAGTTTAAGGGCGAGTTTAGTGGTTGAAAGCCAACAAAATCCCAATTTTTCACGTGTCAACTCACCAAAACTTTAAATGGCTTTTTCTCCCCTTAAACGTGCGAATTTCGCGTTTTTACGTTTTCATTTGAAGGCTTAGCCCAAACTAGTGTTTTGATGGTCGGAACATGTTTTAGGCAAAATATCTCGAATTTGCTGTTCCTAGAACACGTGCAGTTTTTGTGCAGATTTTCAGCTTTGATTGCTTACTGTGCCCGTAGTTTTAATCCGATTGTTGAAATTTTGGTCTTATCTTATAGTTGCGTTTGTTTAGTTTGCGTCAAGTGCAAATATGTAGTAATTTGCATGAAAATACTAATTTTTATGATGCTTAGGAGGCAGAGACATGTATTCGTCTCAAATACGTAAATTTCCTTGTAGGACCTCTGGCTTGAATCGTTCACTGTAGCCACAATTTCTTTTCCATTGTCAAAATTTTGGTCTCATCTTGTAGCTGTTAGTCTGTTGTTTACGTCAAATACGAGTTTGTAGTACTTTTCATAAGAATACTAATTTTTATAAGGTTCCTATTATTTTTGGGGGCAGGTTATGGACACTTTTTCCCTTTACGGCATTGCTGTGGCGTGATTTTTCAATCGATGTGCTATATTTAAGTGTTAATGAATAGATCAGCGTCTGAATTTTCCAAAAAGTATAAATTTGTGGTATTCCGCAAAAGTTTAAGGGCGGGTTTGGTGGTTGAAAGCCAACAAAATCCCAATTTTTCACGTGTCAACTCACCAAAACTTTAAATGGCTTTTTCTCCCCTTAAACGTGCGAATTTCGCGTTCTTACGTTTTCATTTGAAGGCTTAGCCCAAACTAGTGTTTTGATGGTCGGAACATGTTTTAGGCAAAATATCTCGAATTTGCTGTTCCTAGAACACGTGCAGTTTTTGTGCAGATTTTCAGCTTTGATTGCTTACTGTGCCCGTAGTTTTAATCCGATTGTTGAAATTTTGGTCTTATCTTATAGTTGCGTTTGTTTAGTTTGCGTCAAGTGCAAATATGTAGTAATTTGCATGAAAATACTAATTTTTATGACGCTTAGGAGGCAGAGACATGTATTCGTCTAAAATACGTAAATTTCCTTGTAGGACCTCTGGCTTGAATCGTTCACTGTAGCCACAATTTCTTTTCGATTGTTAAAATTTTGGTCTCATCTTGTAGCTGTTAGTCTGTTGTTTACGTCAAATACAAATTTGTAGTACTTTTCATAAGAATACTAATTTTTATAAGGTTCCTATTATTTTTGGGGGCAGGTTATGGACACTTTTTCCCTTTACGGCATTGCTGTGGCGTGATTTTTCAATCGATGTGCTATATTTAAGTGTTAATGAATAGATCAGCGTCTGAATTTTCCAAAAAGTATAGATTTGTGGTATTTCGCAAAAGTTTAAGGGCGAGTTTAGTGGTTGAAAGCCAACAAAATCCCAATTTTTCACGTGTCAACTCACCAAAACTTTAAATGGCTTTTTCTCCCCTTAAACGTGCGAATTTCGCGTTTTTACGTTTTCATTTGAAGGCTTAGCCCAAACTAGTGTTTTGATGGTCGGAACATGTTTTAGGCAAAATATCTCGAATTTGCTGTTCCTAGAACACGTGCAGTTTTTGTGCAGATTTTCAGCTTTGATTGCTTACTGTGCCCGTAGTTTTAATCCGATTGTTGAAATTTTGGTCTTATCTTATAGTTGCGTTTGTTTAGTTTGCGTCAAATGCAAATATGTAGTAATTTGCATGAAAATACTAATTTTTATGACGCTTAGGAGGCAGAGACATGTATTCGTCTAAAATACGTAAATTTCCTTGTAGGACCTCTGGCTTGAATCGTTCACTGTAGCCACAATTTCTTTTCGATTGTCAAAATTTTGGTCTCATCTTGTAGCTGTTAGTCTGTTGTTTACGTCAAATACAAATTTGTAGTACTTTTCATAAGAATACTAATTTTTATAAGGTTCCTATTATTTTTGGGGGCAGGTTATAGACACTTTTTCCCTTTACGGCATTGCTGTGGCGTGATTTTTCAATCGATGTGCTATATTTAAAGGTTGATGAATAGATTAGCGTCTGAATTTTCCAAAAAGTATAAATTTGTGGTATTTCGCAAAAGTTTAAGGGCGAGTTTAGTGGTTGAAAGCCAACAAAATCCCAATTTTTCACGTGTCAACTCACCAAAACTTTAAATGGCTTTTTCTCCCCTTAAACGTGCGAATTTCGCGTTTTTACGTTTTCATTTGAAGGCTTAGCCCAAACTAGTGTTTTGATGGTCGGAACATGTTTTAGGCAAAATATCTCGAATTTGCTGTTCCTAGAACACGTGCAGTTTTTGTGCAGATTTTCAGCTTTGATTGCTTACTGTGCCCGTAGTTTTAATCCGATTGTTGAAATTTTGGTCTTATCTTATAGTTGCGTTTGTTTAGTTTGCGTCAAGTGCAAATATGTAGTAATTTGCATGAAAATACTAATTTTTATGACGCGTAGGAGGCAGAGACATGTATTCGTCTAAAATACGTAAATTTCCTTGTAGGACCTCTGGCTTGAATCGTTCACTGTAGCCACAATTTCTTTTCGATTGTCAAAATTTTGGTCTCATCTTGTAGCTGTTAGTCTGTTGTTTACGTCAAATACAAATTTGTAGTACTTTTCATAAGAATACTAATTTTTATAAGGTTCCTATTATTTTTGGGGGCAGGTTATAGACACTTTTTCCCTTTACGGCATTGCTGTAGCGTGATTTTTCAATCGATGTGCTATATTAAAAGGTTGATGAATAGATTAGCGTCTGAATTTTCCAAAAAGTATAAATTTGTGGTATTTCGCAAAAGTTTAAGGGCGAGTTTAGTGGTTGAAAGCCAACAAAATCCCAATTTTTCACGTGTCAACTCACCAAAACTTTAAATGGCTTTTTCTCCCCTTAAACGTGCAAATTTCGCGTTTTTACGTTTTCATTTGAAGGCTTAGCCCAAACTAGTGTTTTGATGGTCGGAACATGTTTGAGGCAAAATATCTCGAATTTGCTGTTCCTAGAACACGTGCAGTTTTTGTGCAGATTTTCAGCTTTGATTGCTTACTGTGCCCGTAGTTTTAATCCGATTGTTGAAATTTTGGTCTTATCTTATAGTTGCGTTTGTTTAGTTTGCGTCAAGTGCAAATATGTAGTAATTTGCATGAAAATACTAATTTTTATGACGCTTAGGAGGCAGAGACATGTATTCGTCTAAAATACGTAAATTTCCTTGTAGGACCTCTGGCTTGAATCGTTCACTGTAGCCACAATTTCTTTTCGATTGTCAAAATTTTGGTCTCATCTTGTAGCTGTTAGTCTGTTGTTTACGTCAAATACAAATTTGTAGTACTTTTCATAAGAATACTAATTTTTATAAGGTTCCTATTATTTTTGGGGGCAGGTTATAGACACTTTTTCCCTTTACGGTATTGCTGTGGCGTGATTTTTCAATCGATGTGCTATATTTAAAGGTTGATGAATAGATTAGCGTCTGAATTTTCCAAAAAGTATAAATTTGTGGTATTTCGCAAAAGTTTAAGGGCGAGTTTAGTGGTTGAAAGCCAACAAAATCCCAATTTTTCACGTGTCAACTCACCAAAACTTTAAATGGCTTTTTCTCCCCTTAAACGTGCGAATTTCGCGTTTTTACGTTTTCATTTGAAGGCTTAGCCCAAACTAGTGTTTTGATGGTCGGAACATGTTTTAGGCAAAATATCTCGAATTTGCTGTTCCTAGAACACGTGCAGTTTTTGTGCAGATTTTCAGCTTTGATTGCTTACTGTGCCCGTAGTTTTAATCCGATTGTTGAAATTTTGGTCTTATCTTATAGTTGCGTTTGTTTAGTTTGCGTCAAGTGCAAATATGTAGTAATTTGCATGAAAATACTAATTTTTATGACGCTTAGGAGGCAGAGACATGTATTCGTCTAAAATACGTAAATTTCCTTGTAGGACCTCTGGCTTGAATCGTTCACTGTAGCCACAATTTCTTTTCGATTGTCAAAATTTTGGTCTCATCTTGTAGCTGTTAGTCTGTTGTTTACGTCAAATACAAATTTGTAGTACTTTTCATAAGAATACTAATTTTTATAAGGTTCCTATTATTTTTGGGGGCAGGTTATAGACACTTTTTCCCTTTACGGCATTGCTGTGGCGTGATTTTTCAATCGATGTGCTATATTTAAGTGTTAATGAATAGATCAGCGTCTGAATTTTCCAAAAAGTATAAATTTGTGGTATTCCGCAAAAGTTTAAGGACGGGTTTGGTGGTTGAAAGCCAACAAAATCCCAATTTTTCACGTGTCAACTCACCAAAACTTTAAATGGCTTTTTCTCCCCTTAAACGTGCGAATTTCGCGTTTTTACGTTTTCATTTGAAGGCTTAGCCCAAACTAGTGTTGTGATGGTCGGAACATGTTTTAGGCAAAATATCTCGAATTTGCTGTTCCTAGAACACGTGCAGTTTTTGTGCAGATTTTCAGCTTTGATTGCTTACTGTGCCCGTAGTTTTAATCCGATTGTTGAAATTTTGGTCTTATCTTATAGTTGCGTTTGTTTCGTTCGCGTCAAGTGCAAATATGTAGTAATTTGCATGAAAATACTAATTTTTATGACGCTTAGGAGGCAGAGACATGTATTCGTCTAAAATACGTAAATTTCCTTGTAGGACCTCTGGCTTGAATCGTTCACTGTAGCCACAATTTCTTTTCGATTGTCAAAATTTTGGTCTCATCTTGTAGCTGTTAGTCTGTTGTTTACGTCAAATACAAATTTGTAGTACTTTTCATAAGAATACTAATTTTTATAAGTTCCTATTATTTTCGGGGGCAGGTTATGGACACTTTTTCCCTTTACGGCATTGCTGTGGCGTGATTTTTCAATCGATGTGCTATATTTAAGTGTTAATGAATAGATCAGCGTCTGAATTTTCCAAAAAGTATAGATTTGTGGTATTTCGCAAAAGTTTAAGGGCGAGTTTAGTGGTTGAAAGCCAACAAAATCCCAATTTTTCACGTGTCAACTCACCAAAACTTTAAATGGCTTTTTCTCCCCTTAAATGTGCGAATTTCGCGTTTTTACGTTTTCATTTGAAGGCTTAGCCCAAACTAGTGTTTTGATGGTCGGAACATGTTTTAGGCAAAATATCTCGAATTTGCTGTTCCTAGAACACGTGCAGTTTTTGTGCAGATTTTCAGCTTTGATTGCTTACTGTGCCCGTAGTTTTAATCCGATTGTTGAAATTTTGGTCTTATCTTATAGTTGCGTTTGTTTAGTTTGCGTCAAGTGCAAATATGTAGTAATTTGCATGAAAATACTAATTTTTATGACGCGTAGGAGGCAGAGACATGTATTCGTCTAAAATACGTAAATTTCCTTGTAGGACCTCTGGCTTGAATCGTTCACTGTAGCCACAATTTCTTTTCGATTGTCAAAATTTTGGTCTCATCTTGTAGCTGTTAGTCTGTTGTTTACGTCAAATACAAATTTGTAGTACTTTTCATAAGAATACTAATTTTTATAAGTTCCTATTATTTTTGGGGGCAGGTTATAGACACTTTTTCCCTTTACGGCATTGCTGTGGCGTGATTTTTCAATCGATGTGCTATATTTAAAGGTTGATGAATAGATTAGCGTCTGAATTTTCCAAAAAGTATAAATTTGTGGTATTTCGCAAAAGTTTAAGGGCGAGTTTAGTGGTTGAAAGCCAACAAAATCCCAATTTTTCACGTGTCAACTCACCAAAACTTTAAATGGCTTTTTCTCCCCTTAAACGTGCGAATTTCGCGTTTTTACGTTTTCATTTGAAGGCTTAGCCCAAACTAGTGTTTTGATGGTCGGAACATGTTTTAGGCAAAATATCTCGAATTTGCTGTTCCTAGAACACGTGCAGTTTTTGTGCAGATTTTCAGCTTTGATTGCTTACTGTGCCCGTAGTTTTAATCCGATTGTTGAAATTTTGGTCTTATCTTATAGTTGCGTTTGTTTAGTTTGCGTCAAGTGCAAATATGTAGTAATTTGCATGAAAATACTAATTTTTATGACGCTTAGGAGGCAGAGACATGTATTCGTCTAAAATACGTAAATTTCCTTGTAGGACCTCTGGCTTGAATCGTTCACTGTAGCCACAATTTCTTTTCGATTGTCAAAATTTTGGTCTCATCTTGTAGCTGTTAGTCTGTTGTTTACGTCAAATACAAATTTGTAGTACTTTTCATAAGAATACTAATTTTTATAAGGTTCCTATTATTTTTGGGGGCAGGTTATGGACACTTTTTCCCTTTACGGCATTGCTGTGGCGTGATTTTTCAATCGATGTGCTATATTTAAATGTTAATGAATAGATTAGTGTCTGAATTTTCCAAAAAGTATAAATTTGTGGTATTTCGCAAAAGTTTAAGGGCGGGTTTAGTGGTTGAAAGCCAACAAAATCCCAATTTTTCACGTGTCAACTCACCAAAACTTTAAATGGCTTTTTCTCCCCTTAAACGTGCGAATTTCGCGTTTTTACGTTTTCATTTGAAGGCTTAGCCCAAACTAGTGTTTTGATGGTCGGAACATGTTTTAGGCAAAATATCTCGAATTTGCTGTTCCTAGAACACGTGCAGTTTTTGTGCAGATTTTCAGCTTTGATTGCTTACTGTGCCCGTAGTTTTAATCCGATTGTTGAAATTTTGGTCTTATCTTATAGTTGCGTTTGTTTAGTTTGCGTCAAGTGCAAATATGTAGTAATTTGCATGAAAATACTAATTTTTATGACGCGTAGGAGGCAGAGACATGTATTCGTCTAAAATACGTAAATTTCCTTGTAGGACCTCTGGCTTGAATCGTTCACTGTAGCCACAATTTCTTTTCGATTGTCAAAATTTTAGTCTCATCTTGTAGCTGTTAGTCTGTTGTTTACGTCAAATACAAATTTGTAGTACTATTCATAAGAATACTAATTTTTATAAGGTTCCTATTATTTTTGGGGGCAGGTTATGGACACTTTTTCCCTTTACGGCATTGCTGTGGCGTGATTTTTCAATCGATGTGCTATATTTAAAGGTTGATGAATAGATTAGCGTCTGAATTTTCCAAAAAGTATAAATTTGTGGTATTTCGCAAAAGTTTAAGGGCGGGTTTGGTGGTTGAAAGCCAACAAAATCCCAATTTTTCACGTGTCAACTCACCAAAACTTTAAATGGCTTTTTCTCCCCTTAAACGTGCGAATTTCGCGTTTTTACGTTTTCATTTGAAGGCTTAGCCCAAACTAGTGTTTTGATGGTCGGAACATGTTTTAGGCAAAATATCTCGAATTTGCTGTTCCTAGAACACGTGCAGTTTTTGTGCAGATTTTCAGCTTTGATTGCTTACTGTGCCCGTAGTTTTAATCCGATTGTTGAAATTTTGGTCTTATCTTATAGTTGCGTTTGTTTAGTTTGCGTCAAGTGCAAATATGTAGTAATTTGCATGAAAATACTAATTTTTATGACGCTTAGGAGGCAGAGACATGTATTCGTCTAAAATACGTAAATTTCCTTGTAGGACCTCTGGCTTGAATCGTTCACTGTAGCCACAATTTCTTTTCGATTGTCAAAATTTTGGTCTCATCTTGTAGCTGTTAGTCTGTTGTTTACGTCAAATACAAATTTGTAGTACTTTTCATAAGAATACTAATTTTTATAAGGTTCCTATTATTTTTGGGGGCAGGTTATAGACACTTTTTCCCTTTACGGCATTGCTGTGGCGTGATTTTTCAATCGATGTGCTATATTTAAAGGTTGATGAATAGATTAGCGTCTGAATTTTCCAAAAAGTATAAATTTGTGGTATTTCGCAAAAGTTTAAGGGCGAGTTTAGTGGTTGAAAGCCAACAAAATCCCAATTTTTCACGTGTCAACTCACCAAAACTTTAAATGGCTTTTTCTCCCCTTAAACGTGCGAATTTCGCGTTTTTACGTTTTCATTTGAAGGCTTAGCCCAAACTAGTGTTTTGATGGTCGGAACATGTTTTAGGCAAAATATCTCGAATTTGCTGTTCCTAGAACACGTGCAGTTTTTGTGCAGATTTTCAGCTTTGATTGCTTACTGTGCCCGTAGTTTTAATCCGATTGTTGAAATTTTGGTCTTATCTTATAGTTGCGTTTGTTTAGTTTGCGTCAAGTGCAAATATGTAGTAATTTGCATGAAAATACTAATTTTTATGACGCTTAGGAGGCAGAGACATGTATTCGTCTAAAATACGTAAATTTCCTTGTAGGACCTCTGGCTTGAATCGTTCACTGTAGCCACAATTTCTTTTCGATTGTCAAAATTTTGGTCTCATCTTGTAGCTGTTAGTCTGTTGTTTACGTCAAATACAAATTTGTAGTACTTTTCATAAGAATACTAATTTTTATAAGTTCCTATTATTTTTGGGGGCAGGTTATGGACACTTTTTTCCTTTACGGCATTGCTGTGGCGTGATTTTTCAATCGATGTGCTATATTTAAGTGTTAATGAGTAGATCAGCGTCTGAATTTTCCAAAAAGTATAGATTTGTGATATTTCGCAAAAGTTTAAGGGCGAGTTTAGTGGTTGAAAGCCAACAAAATCCCAATTTTTCACGTGTCAACTCACCAAAACTTTAAATGGCTTTTTCTCCCCTTAAACGTGCGAATTTCGCGTTTCTACGTTTTCATTTGAAGGCTTAGCCCAAACTAGTGTTTTGATGGTCGGAACATGTTTTAGGCAAAATATCTCGAATTTGCTGTTCCTAGAACACGTGCAGTTTTTGTGCAGATTTTCAGCTTTGATTGCTTACTGTGCCCGTAGTTTTAATCCGATTGTTGAAATTTTGGTCTTATCTTATAGTTGCGTTTGTTTAGTTTGCGTCAAGTGCAAATATGTAGTAATTTGCATGAAAATACTAATTTTTATGACGCGTAGGAGGCAGAGACATGTATTCGTCTAAAATACGTAAATTTCCTTGTAGGACCTCTGGCTTGAATCGTTCACTGTAGCCACAATTTCTTTTCGATTGTCAAAATTTTGGTCTCATCTTGTAGCTGTTAGTCTGTTGTTTACGTCAAATACAAATTTGTAGTACTTTTCATAAGAATACTAATTTTTATAAGGTTCCTATTATTTTTGGGGGCAGGTTATGGACACTTTTTCCCTTTACGGCATTGCTGTGGCGTGATTTTTCAATCGATGTGCTATATTTAAATGTTAATGAATAGATTAGTGTCTGAATTTTCCAAAAAGTATAAATTTGTGGTATTTCGCTAAAGTTTAAGGGCGGGTTTAGTGGTTGAAAGCCAACAAAATCCCAATTTTTCACGTGTCAACTCACCAAAACTTTAAATGGCTTTTTCTCCCCTTAAACGTGCGAATTTCGCGTTTTTACGTTTTCATTTGAAGGCTTAGCCCAAACTAGTGTTTTGATGGTCGGAACATGTTTTAGGCAAAATATCTCGAATTTTCTGTCCCTAGAACACGTGCAGTTTTTGTGCAGATTTTCAGCTTTGATTGCTTACTGTGCCCGTAGTTTTAATCCGATTGTTGAAATTTTGGTCTTATCTTATAGTTGCGTTTGTTTAGTTTGCGTCAAGTGCAAATATGTAGTAATTTGCATGAAAATACTAATTTTTATGACGCTTAGGAGGCAGAGACATGTATTCGTCTAAAATACGTAAATTTCCTTGTAGGACCTCTGGCTTGAATCGTTCACTGTAGCCACAATTTCTTTTCGATTGTCAAAATTTTGGTCTCATCTTGTAGCTGTTAGTCTGTTGTTTACGTCAAATACAAATTTGTAGTACTTTTCATAAGAATACTAATTTTTATAAGGTTCCTATTATTTTTGGGGGCAGGTTATGGACACTTTTTCCCTTTACGGCATTGCTGTGGCGTGATTTTTCAATCGATGTGCTATATTTAAATGTTAATGAATAGATTAGTGTCTGAATTTTCCAAAAAGTATAAATTTGTGGTATTTCGCAAAAGTTTAAGGGCGGGTTTAGTGGTTGAAAGCCAACAAAATCCCAATTTTTCACGTGTCAACTCACCAAAACTTTAAATGGCTTTTTCTCCCCTTAAACGTGCGAATTTCGCGTTTTTACGTTTTCATTTGAAGGCTTAGCCCAAACTAGTGTTTTGATGGTCGGAACATGTTTTAGGCAAAATATCTCGAATTTGCTGTTCCTAGAACACGTGCAGTTTTTGTGCAGATTTTCAGCTTTGATTGCTTACTGTGCCCGTAGTTTTAATCCGATTGTTGAAATTTTGGTCTTATCTTATAGTTGCGTTTGTTTAGTTTGCGTCAAGTGCAAATATGTAGTAATTTGCATGAAAATACTAATTTTTATGACGCTTAGGAGGCAGAGACATGTATTCGTCTAAAATACGTAAATTTCCTTGTAGGACCTCTGGCTTGAATCGTTCACTGTAGCCACAATTTCTTTTCGATTGTCAAAATTTTGGTCTCATCTTGTAGCTGTTAGTCTGTTGTTTACGTCAAATACAAATTTGTAGTACTTTTCATAAGAATACTAATTTTTATAAGTTCCTATTATTTTTGGGGGCAGGTTATGGACACTTTTTCCCTTTACGGCATTGCTGTGGCGTGATTTTTCAATCGATGTGCTATATTTAAGTGTTAATGAATAGATCAGCGTCTGAATTTTCCAAAAAGTATAGATTTGTGGTATTTCGCAAAAGTTTAAGGGCGAGTTGAGTGGTTGAAAGCCAACAAAATCCCAATTTTTCACGTGTCAACTCACCAAAACTTTAAATGGCTTTTTCTCCCCTTAAACGTGCGAATTTCGCGTTTTTACGTTTTCATTTGAAGGCTTAGCCCAAACTAGTGTTTTGATGGTCGGAACATGTTTTAGGCAAAATATCTCGAATTTGCTGTTCCTAGAACACGTGCAGTTTTTGTGCAGATTTTCAGCTTTGATTGCTTACTGTGCCCGTAGTTTTAATCCGATTGTTGAAATTTTGGTCTTATCTTATAGTTGCGTTTGTTTAGTTTGCGTCAAGTGCAAATATGTAGTAATTTGCATGAAAATACTAATTTTTATGACGCTTAGGAGGCAGAGACATGTATTCGTCTAAAATACGTAAATTTCCTTGTAGGACCTCTGGCTTGAATCGTTCACTGTAGCCACAATTTCTTTTCGATTGTCAAAATTTTGGTCTCATCTTGTAGCTGTTAGTCTGTTGTTTACGTCAAATACAAATTTGTAGTACTTTTCATAAGAATACTAATTTTTATAAGTTCCTATTATTTTTGGGGGCAGGTTATGGACACTTTTTCCCTTTACGGCATTGCTGTGGCTTGATTTTTCAATCGATGTGCTATATTTAAGTGTTAATGAATAGATCAGCGTCTGAATTTTCCAAAAAGTATAGATTTGTGGTATTTCGCAAAAGTTTAAGGGCGAGTTTAGTGGTTGAAAGCCAACAAAATCCCAATTTTTCACGTGTCAACTCACCAAAACTTTAAATGGCTTTTTCTCCCCTTAAACGTGCGAATTTCGCGTTTTTACGTTTTCATTTGAAGGCTTAGCCCAAACTAGTGTTTTGATGGTCGGAACATGTTTTAGGCAAAATATCTCGAATTTGCTGTTCCTAGAACACGTGCAGTTTTTGTGCAGATTTTCAGCTTTGATTGCTTACTGGGCCCGTAGTTTTAATCCGATTGTTGAAATTTTGGTCTTATCTTATAGTTGCGTTTGTTTAGTTTGCGTCAAGTGCAAATATGTAGTAATTTGCATGAAAATACTAATTTTTATGACGCTTAGGAGGCAGAGACATGTATTCGTCTAAAATACGTAAATTTCCTTGTAGGACCTCTGGCTTGAATCGTTCACTGTAGCCACAATTTCTTTTCGATTGTCAAAATTTTGGTCTCATCTTGTAGCTGTTAGTCTGTTGTTTACGTCAAATACAAATTTGTAGTACTTTTCATAAGAATACTAATTTTTATAAGTTCCTATTATTTTTGGGGGCAGGTTATGGACACTTTTTCCCTTTACGGCATTGCTGTGGCGTGATTTTTCAATCGATGTGCTATATTTAAGTGTTAATGAATAGATCAGCGTCTGAATTTTCCAAAAAGTATAGATTTGTGGTATTTCGCAAAAGTTTAAGGGCGAGTTTAGTGGTTGAAAGCCAACAAAATCCCAATTTTTCACGTGTCAACTCACCAAAACTTTAAATGGCTTTTTCTCCCCTTAAACGTGCGAATTTCGCGTTTTTACGTTTTCATTTGAAGGCTTAGCCCAAACTAGTGTTTTGATGGTCGGAACATGTTTTAGGCAAAATATCTCGAATTTGCTGTTCCTAGAACACGTGCAGTTTTTGTGCAGATTTTCAGCTTTGATTGCTTACTGTGCCCGTAGTTTTAATCCGATTGTTGAAATTTTGGTCTTATCTTATAGTTGCGTTTGTTTAGTTTGCGTCAAGTGCAAATATGTAGTAATTTGCATGAAAATACTAATTTTTATGACGCTTAGGAGGCAGAGACATGTATTCGTCTAAAATACGTAAATTTCCTTGTAGGACCTCTGGCTTGAATCGTTCACTGTAGCCACAATTTCTTTTCGATTATCAAAATTTTGGTCTCATCTTGTAGCTGTTAGTCTGTTGTTTACGTCAAATACAAATTTGTAGTACTTTTCATAAGAATACTAATTTTTATAAGGTTCCTATTATTTTTGGGGGCAGGTTATAGACACTTTTTCCCTTTACGGCATTGCTGTGGCGTGATTTTTCAATCGATGTGCTATATTTAAAGGTTGATGAATAGATTAGCGTCTGAATTTTCCAAAAAGTATAAATTTGTGGTATTTCGCAAAAGTTTAAGGGCGAGTTTAGTGGTTGAAAGCCAACAAAATCCCAATTTTTCACGTGTCAACTCACCAAAACTTTAAATGGCTTTTTCTCCCCTTAAACGTGCGAATTTCGCGTTTTTACGTTTTCATTTGAAGGCTTAGCCCAAACTAGTGTTTTGATGGTCGGAACATGTTTTAGGCAAAATATCTCGAATTTGCTGTTCCTAGAACACGTGCAGTTTTTGTGCAGATTTTCAGCTTTGATTGCTTACTGTGCCCGTAGTTTTAATCCGATTGTTGAAATTTTGGTCTTATCTTATAGTTGCGTTTGTTTAGTTTGCGTCAAGTGCAAATATGTAGTAATTTGCATGAAAATACTAATTTTTATGACGCGTAGGAGGCAGAGACATGTATTCGTCTAAAATACGTAAATTTCCTTGTAGGACCTCTGGCTTGAATCGTTCACTGTAGCCACAATTTCTTTTCGATTGTCAAAATTTTGGTCTCATCTTGTAGCTGTTAGTCTGTTGTTTACGTCAAATACAAATTTGTAGTACTATTCATAAGAATACTAATTTTTATAAGGTTCCTATTATTTTTGGGGGCAGGTTATGGACACTTTTTCCCTTTACGGCATTGCTGTGGCGTGATTTTTCAATCGATGTGCTATATTTAAAGGTTGATGAATAGATTAGCGTCTGAATTTTCCAAAAAGTATAAATTTGTGGTATTTCGCAAAAGTTTAAGGGCGGGTTTGGTGGTTGAAAGCCAACAAAATCCCAATTTTTCACGTGTCAACTCACCAAAACTTTAAATGGCTTTTTCTCCCCTTAAACGTGCGAATTTCGCGTTTTTACGTTTTCATTTGAAGGCTTAGCCCAAACTAGTGTTTTGATGGTCGGAACATGTTTTAGGCAAAATATCTCGAATTTGCTGTTCCTAGAACACGTGCAGTTTTTGTGCAGATTTTCAGCTTTGATTGCTTACTGTGCCCGTAGTTTTAATCCGATTGTTGAAATTTTGGTCTTATCTTATAGTTGCGTTTGTTTAGTTTGCGTCAAGTGCAAATATGTAGTAATTTGCATGAAAATACTAATTTTTATGACGCTTAGGAGGCAGAGACATGTATTCGTCTAAAATACGTAAATTTCCTTGTAGGACCTCTGGCTTGAATCGTTCACTGTAGCCACAATTTCTTTTCGATTGTCAAAATTTTGGTCTCATCTTGTAGCTGTTAGTCTGTTGTTTACGTCAAATACAAATTTGTAGTACTTTTCATAAGAATACTAATTTTTATAAGGTTCCTATTATTTTTGGGGGCAGGTTATAGACACTTTTTCCCTTTACGGCATTGCTGTGGCGTGATTTTTCAATCGATGTGCTATATTTAAAGGTTGATGAATAGATTAGCGTCTGAATTTTCCAAAAAGTATAAATTTGTGGTATTTCGCAAAAGTTTAAGGGCGAGTTTAGTGGTTGAAAGCCAACAAAATCCCAATTTTTCACGTGTCAACTCACCAAAACTTTAAATGGCTTTTTCTCCCCTTAAACGTGCGAATTTCGCGTTTTTACGTTTTCATTTGAAGGCTTAGCCCAAACTAGTGTTTTGATGGTCGGAACATGTTTTAGGCAAAATATCTCGAATTTGCTGTTCCTAGAACACGTGCAGTTTTTGTGCAGATTTTCAGCTTTGATTGCTTACTGTGCCCGTAGTTTTAATCCGATTGTTGAAATTTTGGTCTTATCTTATAGTTGCGTTTGTTTAGTTTGCGTCAAGTGCAAATATGTAGTAATTTGCATGAAAATACTAATTTTTATGACGCTTAGGAGGCAGAGACATGTATTCGTCTAAAATACGTAAATTTCCTTGTAGGACCTCTGGCTTGAATCGTTCACTGTAGCCACAATTTCTTTTCGATTGTCAAAATTTTGGTCTCATCTTGTAGCTGTTAGTCTGTTGTTTACGTCAAATACAAATTTGTAGTACTTTTCATAAGAATACTAATTTTTATAAGGTTCCTATTATTTTTGGGGGCAGGTTATGGACACTTTTTCCCTTTACGGCATTGCTGTGGCGTGATTTTTCAATCGATGTGCTATATTTAAATGTTAATGAATAGATTAGTGTCTGAATTTTCCAAAAAGTATAAATTTGTGGTATTTCGCTAAAGTTTAAGGGCGGGTTTAGTGGTTGAAAGCCAACAAAATCCCAATTTTTCACGTGTCAACTCACCAAAACTTTAAATGGCTTTTTCTCCCCTTAAACGTGCGAATTTCGCGTTTTTACGTTTTCATTTGAAGGCTTAGCCCAAACTAGTGTTTTGATGGTCGGAACATGTTTTAGGCAAAATATCTCGAATTTTCTGTCCCTAGAACACGTGCAGTTTTTGTGCAGATTTTCAGCTTTGATTGCTTACTGTGCCCGTAGTTTTAATCCGATTGTTGAAATTTTGGTCTTATCTTATAGTTGCGTTTGTTTAGTTTGCGTCAAGTGCAAATATGTAGTAATTTGCATGAAAATACTAATTTTTATGACGCTTAGGAGGCAGAGACATGTATTCGTCTAAAATACGTAAATTTCCTTGTAGGACCTCTGGCTTGAATCGTTCACTGTAGCCACAATTTCTTTTCGATTGTCAAAATTTTGGTCTCATCTTGTAGCTGTTAGTCTGTTGTTTACGTCAAATACAAATTTGTAGTACTTTTCATAAGAATAATAATTTTTATAAGGTTCCTATTATTTTTGGGGGCAGGTTATGGACACTTTTTCCCTTTACGGCATTGCTGTGGCGTGATTTTTCAATCGATGTGCTATATTTAAATGTTAATGAATAGATTAGTGTCTGAATTTTCCAAAAAGTATAAATTTGTGGTATTTCGCAAAAGTTTAAGGGCGGGTTTAGTGGTTGAAAGCCAACAAAATCCCAATTTTTCACGTGTCAACTCACCAAAACTTTAAATGGCTTTTTCTCCCCTTAAACGTGCGAATTTCGCGTTTTTACGTTTTCATTTGAAGGCTTAGCCCAAACTAGTGTTTTGATGGTCGGAACATGTTTTAGGCAAAATATCTCGAATTTGCTGTTCCTAGAACACGTGCAGTTTTTGTGCAGATTTTCAGCTTTGATTGCTTACTGTGCCCGTAGTTTTAATCCGATTGTTGAAATTTTGGTCTTATCTTATAGTTGCGTTTGTTTAGTTTGCGTCAAGTGCAAATATGTAGTAATTTGCATGAAAATACTAATTTTTATGACGCTTAGGAGGCAGAGACATGTATTCGTCTAAAATACGTAAATTTCCTTGTAGGACCTCTGGCTTGAATCGTTCACTGTAGCCACAATTTCTTTTCGATTGTCAAAATTTTGGTCTCATCTTGTAGCTGTTAGTCTGTTGTTTACGTCAAATACAAATTTGTAGTACTTTTCATAAGAATACTAATTTTTATAAGTTCCTATTATTTTTGGGGGCAGGTTATGGACACTTTTTCCCTTTACGGCATTGCTGTGGCGTGATTTTTCAATCGATGTGCTATATTTAAGTGTTAATGAATAGATCAGCGTCTGAATTTTCCAAAAAGTATAGATTTGTGGTATTTCGCAAAAGTTTAAGGGCGAGTTGAGTGGTTGAAAGCCAACAAAATCCCAATTTTTCACGTGTCAACTCACCAAAACTTTAAATGGCTTTTTCTCCCCTTAAACGTGCGAATTTCGCGTTTTTACGTTTTCATTTGAAGGCTTAGCCCAAACTAGTGTTTTGATGGTCGGAACATGTTTTAGGCAAAATATCTCGAATTTGCTGTTCCTAGAACACGTGCAGTTTTTGTGCAGATTTTCAGCTTTGATTGCTTACTGTGCCCGTAGTTTTAATCCGATTGTTGAAATTTTGGTCTTATCTTATAGTTGCGTTTGTTTAGTTTGCGTCAAGTGCAAATATGTAGTAATTTGCATGAAAATACTAATTTTTATGACGCTTAGGAGGCAGAGACATGTATTCGTCTAAAATACGTAAATTTCCTTGTAGGACCTCTGGCTTGAATCGTTCACTGTAGCCACAATTTCTTTTCGATTGTCAAAATTTTGGTCTCATCTTGTAGCTGTTAGTCTGTTGTTTACGTCAAATACAAATTTGTAGTACTTTTCATAAGAATACTAATTTTTATAAGTTCCTATTATTTTTGGGGGCAGGTTATGGACACTTTTTCCCTTTACGGCATTGCTGTGGCTTGATTTTTCAATCGATGTGCTATATTTAAGTGTTAATGAATAGATCAGCGTCTGAATTTTCCAAAAAGTATAGATTTGTGGTATTTCGCAAAAGTTTAAGGGCGAGTTTAGTGGTTGAAAGCCAACAAAATCCCAATTTTTCACGTGTCAACTCACCAAAACTTTAAATGGCTTTTTCTCCCCTTAAACGTGCGAATTTCGCGTTTTTACGTTTTCATTTGAAGGCTTAGCCCAAACTAGTGTTTTGATGGTCGGAACATGTTTTAGGCAAAATATCTCGAATTTGCTGTTCCTAGAACACGTGCAGTTTTTGTGCAGATTTTCAGCTTTGATTGCTTACTGTGCCCGTAGTTTTAATCCGATTGTTGAAATTTTGGTCTTATCTTATAGTTGCGTTTGTTTAGTTTGCGTCAAGTGCAAATATGTAGTAATTTGCATGAAAATACTAATTTTTATGACGCTTAGGAGGCAGAGACATGTATTCGTCTAAAATACGTAAATTTCCTTGTAGGACCTCTGGCTTGAATCGTTCACTGTAGCCACAATTTCTTTTCGATTGTCAAAATTTTGGTCTCATCTTGTAGCTGTTAGTCTGTTGTTTACGTCAAATACAAATTTGTAGTACTTTTCATAAGAATACTAATTTTTATAAGTTCCTATTATTTTTGGGGGCAGGTTATGGACACTTTTTCCCTTTACGGCATTGCTGTGGCGTGATTTTTCAATCGATGTGCTATATTTAAGTGTTAATGAATAGATCAGCGTCTGAATTTTCCAAAAAGTATAGATTTGTGGTATTTCGCAAAAGTTTAAGGGCGGGTTTAGTGGTTGAAAGCCAACAAAATCCCAATTTTTCACGTGTCAACTCACCAAAACTTTAAATGGCTTTTTCTCCCCTTAAACGTGCGAATTTCGCGTTTTTACGTTTTCATTTGAAGGCTTAGCCCAAACTAGTGTTTTGATGGTCGGAACATGTTTTAGGCAAAATATCTCGAATTTGCTGTTCCTAGAACACGTGCAGTTTTTGTGCAGATTTTCAGCTTTGATTGCTTACTGTGCCCGTAGTTTTAATCCGATTGTTGAAATTTTGGTCTTATCTTATAGTTGCGTTTGTTTAGTTTGCGTCAAGTGCAAATATGTAGTAATTTGCATGAAAATACTAATTTTTATGACGCTTAGGAGGCAGAGACATGTATTCGTCTAAAATACGTAAATTTCCTTGTAGGACCTCTGGCTTGAATCGTTCACTGTAGCCACAATTTCTTTTCGATTGTCAAAATTTTGGTCTCATCTTGTAGCTGTTAGTCTGTTGTTTACGTCAAATACAAATTTGTAGTACTTTTCATAAGAATACTAATTTTTATAAGGTTCCTATTATTTTTGGGGGCAGGTTATGGACACTTTTTCCCTTTACGGCATTGCTGTGGCGTGATTTTTCAATCGATGTGCTATATTTAAATGTTAATGAATAGATTAGTGTCTGAATTTTCCAAAAAGTATAAATTTGTGGTATTTCGCAAAAGTTTAAGGGCGGGTTTGGTGGTTGAAAGCCAACAAAATCCCAATTTTTCACGTGTCAACTCACCAAAACTTTAAATGGCTTTTTCTCCCCTTAAACGTGCGAATTTCGCGTTTTTACGTTTTCATTTGAAGGCTTAGCCCAAACTAGTGTTTTGATGGTCGGAACATGTTTTAGGCAAAATATCTCGAATTTGCTGTTCCTAGAACACGTGCAGTTTTTGTGCAGATTTTCAGCTTTGATTGCTTACTGTGCCCGTAGTTTTAATCCGATTGTTGAAATTTTGGTCTTATCTTATAGTTGCGTTTGTTTAGTTTGCGTCAAGTGCAAATATGTAGTAATTTGCATGAAAATACTAATTTTTATGACGCGTAGGAGGCAGAGACATGTATTCGTCTAAAATACGTAAATTTCCTTGTAGGACCTCTGGCTTGAATCGTTCACTGTAGCCACAATTTCTTTTCGATTGTCAAAATTTTGGTCTCATCTTGTAGCTGTTAGTCTGTTGTTTACGTCAAATACAAATTTGTAGTACTTTTCATAAGAATACTAATTTTTATAAGGTTCCTATTATTTTTGGGGGCAGGTTATAGACACTTTTTCCCTTTACGGCATTGCTGTGGCGTGATTTTTCAATCGATGTGCTATATTTAAAGGTTGATGAATAGATTAGCGTCTGAATTTTCCAAAAAGTATAAATTTGTGGTATTTCGCAAAAGTTTAAGGGCGAGTTTAGTGGTTGAAAGCCAACAAAATCCCAATTTTTCACGTGTCAACTCACCAAAACTTTAAATGGCTTTTTCTCCCCTTAAACGTGCGAATTTCGCGTTTTTAACGTTTTCATTTGAAGGCTTAGCCCAAACTAGTGTTTTGATGGTCGGAACATGTTTTAGGCAAAATATCTCGAATTTGCTGTTCCTAGAACACGTGCAGTTTTTGTGCAGATTTTCAGCTTTGATTGCTTACTGTGCCCGTAGTTTTAATCCGATTGTTGAAATTTTGGTCTTATCTTATAGTTGCGTTTGTTTAGTTTGCGTCAAGTGCAAATATGTAGTAATTTGCATGAAAATACTAATTTTTATGACGCTTAGGAGGCAGAGACATGTATTCGTCTAAAATACGTAAATTTTCTTGTAGGACCTCTGGCTTGAATCGTTCACTGTAGCCACAATTTCTTTTCGATTGTCAAAATTTTGGTCTCATCTTGTAGCTGTTAGTCTGTTGTTTACGTCAAATACAAATTTGTAGTACTTTTCATAAGAATACTAATTTTTATAAGTTCCTATTATTTTTGGGGGCAGGTTATGGACACTTTTTCCCTTTACGGCATTGCTGTGGCGTGATTTTTAAATCGATGTGCTATATTTAAGTGTTAATGAATAGATCAGCGTCTGAATTTTCCAAAAAGTATAGATTTGTGGTATTTCGCAAAAGTTTAAGGGCGAGTTTAGTGGTTGAAAGCCAACAAAATCCCAAATTTTCACGTGTCAACTCACCAAAACTTTAAATGGCTTTTTCTCCCCTTAAACGTGCGAATTTCGCGTTTTTACGTTTTCATTTGAAGGCTTAGCCCAAACTAGTGTTTTGATGGTCGGAACATGTTTTAGGCAAAATATCTCGAATTTGCTGTTCCTAGAACACGTGCAGTTTTTGTGCAGATTTTCAGCTTTGATTGCTTACTGTGCCCGTAGTTTTAATCCGATTGTTGAAATTTTGGTCTTATCTTATAGTTGCGTTTGTTTAGTTTGCGTCAAGTGCAAATATGTAGTAATTTGCATGAAAATACTAATTTTTATGACGCGTAGGAGGCAGAGACATGTATTCGTCTAAAATACGTAAATTTCCTTGTAGGACCTCTGGCTTGAATCGTTCACTGTAGCCACAATTTCTTTTCGATTGTCAAAATTTTGGTCTCATCTTGTAGCTGTTAGTCTGTTGTTTACGTCAAATACAAATTTGTAGTACTTTTCATAAGAATACTAATTTTTATAAGGTTCCTATTATTTTTGGGGGCAGGTTATAGACACTTTTTCCCTTTACGGCATTGCTGTGGCGTGATTTTTCAATCGATGTGCTATATTTAAAGGTTGATGAATAGATTAGCGTCTGAATTTTCCAAAAAGTATAAATTTGTGGTATTTCGCAAAAGTTTAAGGGCGAGTTTAGTGGTTGAAAGCCAACAAAATCCCAATTTTTCACGTGTCAACTCACCAAAACTTTAAATGGCTTTTTCTCCCCTTAAACGTGCGAATTTCGCGTTTTTACGTTTTCATTTGAAGGCTTAGCCCAAACTAGTGTTTTGATGGTCGGAACATGTTTTAGGCAAAATATCTCGAATTTGCTGTTCCTAGAACACGTGCAGTTTTTGTGCAGATTTTCAGCTTTGATTGCTTACTGTGCCCGTAGTTTTAATCCGATTGTTGAAATTTTGGTCTTATCTTATAGTTGCGTTTGTTTAGTTTGCGTCAAGTGCAAATATGTAGTAATTTGCATGAAAATACTAATTTTTATGACGCTTAGGAGGCAGAGACATGTATTCGTCTAAAATACGTAAATTTCCTTGTAGGACCTCTGGCTTGAATCGTTCACTGTAGCCACAATTTCTTTTCGATTGTCAAAATTTTGGTCTCATCTTGTAGCTGTTAGTCTGTTGTTTACGTCAAATACAAATTTGTAGTACTTTTCATAAGAATACTAATTTTTATAAGGTTCCTATTATTTTTGGGGGCAGGTTATGGACACTTTTTCCCTTTACGGCATTGCTGTGGCGTGATTTTTCAATCGATGTGCTATATTTAAATGTTAATGAATAGATTAGTGTCTGAATTTTCCAAAAAGTATAAATTTGTGGTATTTCGCAAAAGTTTAAGGGCGGGTTTAGTGGTTGAAAGCCAACAAAATCCCAATTTTTCACGTGTCAACTCACCAAAACTTTAAATGGCTTTTTCTCCCCTTAAACGTGCGAATTTCGCGTTTTTACGTTTTCATTTGAAGGCTTAGCCCAAACTAGTGTTTTGATGGTCGGAACATGTTTTAGGCAAAATATCTCGAATTTGCTGTTCCTAGAACACGTGCAGTTTTTGTGCAGATTTTCAGCTTTGATTGCTTACTGTGCCCGTAGTTTTAATCCGATTGTTGAAATTTTGGTCTTATCTTATAGTTGCGTTTGTTTAGTTTGCGTCAAGTGCAAATATGTAGTAATTTGCATGAAAATACTAATTTTTATGACGCTTAGGAGGCAGAGACATGTATTCGTCTAAAATACGTAAATTTCCTTGTAGGACCTCTGGCTTGAATCGTTCACTGTAGCCACAATTTCTTTTCGATTGTCAAAATTTTGGTCTCATCTTGTAGCTGTTAGTCTGTTGTTTACGTCAAATACAAATTTGTAGTACTTTTCATAAGAATACTAATTTTTATAAGTTCCTATTATTTTTGGGGGCAGGTTATGGACACTTTTTCCCTTTACGGCATTGCTGTGGCGTGATTTTTCAATCGATGTGCTATATTTAAGTGTTAATGAAAAGATCAGCGTCTGAATTTTCCAAAAAGTATAAATTTGTGGTATTTCGCAAAAGTTTAAGGGCGGGTTTGGTGGTTGAAATCCAACAAAATCCCAATTTTTCACGTGTCAACTCACCAAAACTTTAAATGGCTTTTTCTCCCCTTAAACGTGCGAATTTCGCGTTTTTACGTTTTCATTTGAAGGCTTAGCCCAAACTAGTGTTTTGATGGTCGGAACATGTTTTAGGCAAAATATCTCGAATTTGCTGTTCCTAGAACACGTGCAGTTTTTGTGCAGATTTTCAGCTTTGATTGCTTACTGTGCCCGTAGTTTTAATCCGATTGTTGAAATTTTGGTCTTATCTTATAGTTGCGTTTGTTTAGTTTGCGTCAAGTGCAAATATGTAGTAATTTGCATGAAAATACTAATTTTTATGACGCGTAGGAGGCAGAGACATGTATTCGTCTAAAATACGTAAATTTCCTTGTAGGACCTCTGGCTTGAATCGTTCACTGTAGCCACAATTTCTTTTCGATTGTCAAAATTTTGGTCTCATCTTGTAGCTGTTAGTCTGTTGTTTACGTCAAATACAAATTTGTAGTACTTTTCATAAGAATACTAATTTTTATAAGGTTCCTATTATTTTTGGGGGCAGGTTATGGACACTTTTTCCCTTTACGGCATTGCTGTGGCGTGATTTTTCAATCGATGTGCTATATTTAAAGGTTGATGAATAGATTAGCGTCTGAATTTTCCAAAAAGTATAAATTTGTGGTATTTCGCAAAAGTTTAAGGGCGGGTTTGGTGGTTGAAAGCCAACAAAATCCCAATTTTTCACGTGTCAACTCACCAAAACTTTAAATGGCTTTTTCTCCCCTTAAACGTGCGAATTTCGCGTTTTTACGTTTTCATTTGAAGGCTTAGCCCAAACTAGTGTTTTGATGGTCGGAACATGTTTGAGGCAAAATATCTCGAATTTGCTGTTCCTAGAACACGTGCAGTTTTTGTGCAGATTTTCAGCTTTGATTGCTTACTGTGCCCGTAGTTTTAATCCGATTGTTGAAATTTTGGTCTTATCTTATAGTTGCGTTTGTTTAGTTTGCGTCAAGTGCAAATATGTAGTAATTTGCATGAAAATACTAATTTTTATGACGCTTAGGAGGCAGAGACATGTATTCGTCTAAAATACGTAAATTTCCTTGTAGGACCTCTGGCTTGAATCGTTCACTGTAGCCACAATTTCTTTTCGATTGTCAAAATTTTGGTCTCATCTTGTAGCTGTTAGTCTGTTGTTTACGTCAAATACAAATTTGTAGTACTTTTCATAAGAATACTAATTTTTATAAGTTCCTATTAATTTTGGGGGCAGGTTATGGACACTTTTTCCTTTTACGGCATTGCTGTGGCGTGATTTTTCAATCGATGTGCTATATTTAAGTGTTAATGAATAGATCAGCGTCTGAATTTTCCAAAAAGTATAAATTTGTGGTATTTCGCAAAAGTTTAAGGGCGAGTTTAGTGGTTGAAAGCCAACAAAATCCCAATTTTTCACGTGTCAACTCACCAAAACTTTAAATGGCTTTTTCTCCCCTTAAACGTGCGAATTTCGCGTTTTTACGTTTTCATTTGAAGGCTTAGCCCAAACTAGTGTTTTGATGGTCGGAACATGTTTTAGGCAAAATATCTCGAATTTGCTGTTCCTAGAACACGTGCAGTTTTTGTGCAGATTTTCAGCTTTGATTGCTTACTGTGCCCGTAGTTTTAATCCGATTGTTGAAATTTTGGTCTTATCTTATAGTTGCGTTTGTTTAGTTCGCGTCAAGTGCAAATATGTAGTAATTTGCATGAAAATACTAATTTTTATGACGCTTAGGAGGCAGAGACATGTATTCGTCTAAAATACGTAAATTTCCTTGTAGGACCTCTGGCTTGAATCGTTCACTGTAGCCACAATTTCTTTTCGATTGTCAAAATTTTGGTCTCATCTTGTAGCTGTTAGTCTGTTGTTTACGTCAAATACAAATTTGTAGTACTTTTCATAAGAATACTAATTTTTATAAGTTCCTATTATTTTTGGGGGCAGGTTATGGACACTTTTTCCCTTTACGGCATTGCTGTGGCGTGATTTTTCAATCGATGTGCTATATTTAAGTGTTAATGAATAGATCAGCGTCTGAATTTTCCAAAAAGTATAGATTTGTGGTATTTCGCAAAAGTTTAAGGGCGAGTTGAGTGGTTGAAAGCCAACAAAATCCCAATTTTTCACGTGTCAACTCACCAAAACTTTAAATGGCTTTTTCTCCCCTTAAACGTGCGAATTTCGCGTTTTTACGTTTTCATTTGAAGGCTTAGCCCAAACTAGTGTTTTGATGGTCGGAACATGTTTTAGGCAAAATATCTCGAATTTGCTGTTCCTAGAACACGTGCAGTTTTTGTGCAGATTTTCAGCTTTGATTGCTTACTGTGCCCGTAGTTTTAATCCGATTGTTGAAATTTTGGTCTTATCTTATAGTTGCGTTTGTTTAGTTTGCGTCAAGTGCAAATATGTAGTAATTTGCATGAAAATACTAATTTTTATGACGCGTAGGAGGCAGAGACATGTATTCGTCTAAAATACGTAAATTTCCTTGTAGGACCTTTGGCCTGAATCGTTCACTGTAGCCACAATTTCTTTTCGATTGTCAAAATTTTGGTCTCATCTTGTAGCTGTTAGTCTGTTGTTTACGTCAAATACAAATTTGTAGTACTTTTCATAAGAATACTAATTTTTATAAGTTCCTATTAATTTTGGGGGCAGGTTATGGACACTTTTTCCTTTTACGGCATTGCTGTGGCGTGATTTTTCAATCGATGTGCTATATTTAAGTGTTAATGAATAGATCAGCGTCTGAATTTTCCAAAAAGTATAAATTTGTGGTATTTCGCAAAAGTTTAAGGGCGAGTTTAGTGGTTGAAAGCCAACAAAATCCCAATTTTTCACGTGTCAACTCACCAAAACTTTAAATGGCTTTTTCTTCCCTTAAACGTGCGAATTTCGCGTTTTTACGTTTTCATTTGAAGGCTTAGCCCAAACTAGTGTTTTGATGGTCGGAACATGTTTTAGGCAAAATATCTCGAATTTGCTGTTCCTAGAACACGTGCAGTTTTTGTGCAGATTTTCAGCTTTGATTGCTTACTGTGCCCGTAGTTTTAATCCGATTGTTGAAATTTTGGTCTTATCTTATAGTTGCGTTTGTTTAGTTTGCGTCAAGTGCAAATATGTAGTAATTTGCATGAAAATACTAATTTTTATGACGCTTAGGAGGCAGAGACATGTATTCGTCTAAAATACGTAAATTTCCTTGTAGGACCTCTGGCTTGAATCGTTCACTGTAGCCACAATTTCTTTTCGATTGTCAAAATTTTGGTCTCATCTTGTAGCTGTTAGTCTGTTGTTTACGTCAAATACAAATTTGTAGTACTTTTCATAAGAATACTAATTTTTATAAGTTCCTATTAATTTTGGGGGCAGGTTATGGACACTTTTTCCTTTTACGGCATTGCTGTGGCGTGATTTTTCAATCAATGTGCTATATTTAAGTGTTAATGAATAGATCAGCGTCTGAATTTTCCAAAAAGTATAAATTTGTGGTATTTCGCAAAAGTTTAAGGGCGAGTTTAGTGGTTGAAAGCCAACAAAATCCCAATTTTTCACGTGTCAACTCACCAAAACTTTAAATGGCTTTTTCTCCCCTTAAACGTGCGAATTTCGCGTTTTTACGTTTTCATTTGAAGGCTTAGCCCAAACTAGTGTTTTGATGGTCGGAACATGTTTTAGGCAAAATATCTCGAATTTGCTGTTCCTAGAACACGTGCAGTTTTTGTGCAGATTTTCAGCTTTGATTGCTTACTGTGCCCGTAGTTTTAATCCGATTGTTGAAATTTTGGTCTTATCTTATAGTTGCGTTTGTTTAGTTTGCGTCAAGTGCAAATATGTAGTAATTTGCATGAAAATACTAATTTTTATGACGCGTAGGAGGCAGAGACATGTATTCGTCTAAAATACGTAAATTTCCTTGTAGGACCTTTGGCTTGAATCGTTCACTGTAGCCACAATTTCTTTTCGATTGTCAAAATTTTGGTCTCATCTTGTAGCTGTTAGTCTGTTGTTTACGTCAAATACAAATTTGTAGTACTTTTCATAAGAATACTAATTTTTATAAGGTTCCTATTATTTTTGGGGGCAGGTTATAGACACTTTTTCCCTTTACGGCATTGCTGTGGCGTGATTTTTCAATCGATGTGCTATATTTAAAGGTTGATGAATAGATTAGCGTCTGAATTTTCCAAAAAGTATAAATTTGTGGTATTTCGCAAAAGTTTAAGGGCGAGTTTAGTGGTTGAAAGCCAACAAAATCCCAATTTTTCACGTGTCAACTCACCAAAACTTTAAATGGCTTTTTCTCCCCTTAAACGTGCGAATTTCGCGTTTTTACGTTTTCATTTGAAGGCTTAGCCCAAACTAGTGTTTTGATGGTCGGAACATGTTTTAGGCAAAATATCTCGAATTTGCTGTTCCTAGAACACGTGCAGTTTTTGTGCAGATTTTCAGCTTTGATTGCTTACTGTGCCCGTAGTTTTAATCCGATTGTTGAAATTTTGGTCTTATCTTATAGTTGCGTTTGTTTAGTTTGCGTCAAGTGCAAATATGTAGTAATTTGCATGAAAATACTAATTTTTATGACGCTTAGGAGGCAGAGACATGTATTCGTCTAAAATACGTAAATTTCCTTGTAGGACCTCTGGCTTGAATCGTTCACTGTAGCCACAATTTCTTTTCGATTGTCAAAATTTTGGTCTCATCTTGTAGCTGTTAGTCTGTTGTTTACGTCAAATACAAATTTGTAGTACTTTTCATAAGAATACTAATTTTTATAAGTTCCTATTATTTTTGGGGGCAGGTTATGGACACTTTTTCCCTTTACGGCATTGCTGTGGCGTGATTTTTCAATCGATGTGCTATATTTAAGTGTTAATGAATAGATCAGCGTCTGAATTTTCCAAAAAGTATAAATTTGTGGTATTTCGCAAAAGTTTAAGGGCGGGTTTGGTGGTTGAAATCCAACAAAATCCCAATTTTTCACGTGTCAACTCACCAAAACTTTAAATGGCTTTTTCTCCCCTTAAACGTGCGAATTTCGCGTTTTTACGTTTTCATTTGAAGGCTTAGCCCAAACTAGTGTTTTGATGGTCGGAACATGTTTTAGGCAAAATATCTCGAATTTGCTGTTCCTAGAACACGTGCAGTTTTTGTGCAGATTTTCAGCTTTGATTGCTTACTGTGCCCGTAGTTTTAATCCGATTGTTGAAATTTTGGTCTTATCTTATAGTTGCGTTTGTTTAGTTTGCGTCAAGTGCAAATATGTAGTAATTTGCATGAAAATACTAATTTTTATGACGCTTAGGAGGCAGAGACATGTATTCGTCTAAAATACGTAAATTTCCTTGTAGGACCTCTGGCTTGAATCGTTCACTGTAGCCACAATTTCTTTTCGATTGTCAAAATTTTGGTCTCATCTTGTAGCTGTTAGTCTGTTGTTTACGTCAAATACAAATTTGTAGTACTTTTCATAAGAATACTAATTTTTATAAGGTTCCTATTATTTTTGGGGGCAGGTTATGGACACTTTTTCCCTTTACGGCATTGCTGTGGCGTGATTTTTCAATCGATGTGCTATATTTAAATGTTAATGAATAGATTAGTGTCTGAATTTTCCAAAAAGTATAAATTTGTGGTATTTCGCAAAAGTTTAAGGGCGGGTTTGGTGGTTGAAAGCCAACAAAATCCCAATTTTTCACGTGTCAACTCACCAAAACTTTAAATGGCTTTTTCTCCCCTTAAACGTGCGAATTTCGCGTTTTTACGTTTTCATTTGAAGGCTTAGCCCAAACTAGTGTTTTGATGGTCGGAACATGTTTTAGGCAAAATATCTCGAATTTGCTGTTCCTAGAACACGTGCAGTTTTTGTGCAGATTTTCAGCTTTGATTGCTTACTGTGCCCGTAGTTTTAATCCGATTGTTGAAATTTTGGTCTTATCTTATAGTTGCGTTTGTTTAGTTTGCGTCAAGTGCAAATATGTAGTAATTTGCATGAAAATACTAATTTTTATGACGCTTAGGAGGCAGAGACATGTATTCGTCTAAAATACGTAAACTTCCTTGTAGGACCTCTGGCTTGAATCGTTCACTGTAGCCACAATTTCTTTTCGATTGTCAAAATTTTGGTCTCATCTTGTAGCTGTTAGTATGTTGTTTACGTCAAATACAAATTTGTAGTACTTTTCATAAGAATACTAATTTTTATAAGTTCCTATTATTTTTGGGGGCAGGTTATGGACACTTTTTCCCTTTACGGCATTGCTGTGGCGTGATTTTTCAATCGATGTGCTATATTTAAGTGTTAATGAATAGATCAGCGTCTGAATTTTCCAAAAAGTATAAATTTGTGGTATTTCGCAAAAGTTTAAGGGCGGGTTTGGTGGTTGAAATCCAACAAAATCCCAATTTTTCACGTGTCAACTCACCAAAACTTTAAATGGCTTTTTCTCCCCTTAAACGTGCGAATTTCGCGTTTTTACGTTTTCATTTGAAGGCTTAGCCCAAACTAGTGTTTTGATGGTCGGAACATGTTTTAGGCAAAATATCTCGAATTTGCTGTTCCTAGAACACGTGCAGTTTTTGTGCAGATTTTCAGCTTTGATTGCTTACTGTGCCCGTAGTTTTAATCCGATTGTTGAAATTTTGGTCTTATCTTATAGTTGCGTTTGTTTAGTTTGCGTCAAGTGCAAATATGTAGTAATTTGCATGAAAATACTAATTTTTATGACGCTTAGGAGGCAGAGACATGTATTCGTCTAAAATACGTAAATTTCCTTGTAGGACCTCTGGCTTGAATCGTTCACTGTAGCCACAATTTCTTTTCGATTGTCAAAATTTTGGTCTCATCTTGTAGCTGTTAGTCTGTTGTTTACGTCAAATACAAATTTGTAGTACTTTTCATAAGAATACTAATTTTTATAAGTTCCTATTATTTTTGGGGGCAGGTTATGGACACTTTTTCCCTTTACGGCATTGCTGTGGCGTGATTTTTCAATCAATGTGCTATATTTAAGTGTTAATGAATAGATCAGCGTCTGAATTTTCCAAAAAGTATAGATTTGTGGTATTTCGCAAAAGTTTAAGGGCGAGTTTAGTGGTTGAAAGCCAACAAAATCCCAATTTTTCACGTGTCAACTCACCAAAACTTTAAATGGCTTTTTCTCCCCTTAAACGTGCGAATTTCGCGTTTTTACGTTTTCATTTGAAGGCTTAGCCCAAACTAGTGTTTTGATGGTCGGAACATGTTTTAGGCAAAATATCTCGAATTTGCTGTTCCTAGAACACGTGCAGTTTTTGTGCAGATTTTCAGCTTTGATTGCTTACTGTGCCCGTAGTTTTAATCCGATTGTTGAAATTTTGGTCTTATCTTATAGTTGCGTTTGTTTAGTTTGCGTCAAGTGCAAATATGTAGTAATTTGCATGAAAATACTAATTTTTATGACGCGTAGGAGGCAGAGACATGTATTCGTCTAAAATACGTAAATTTCCTTGTAGGACCTTTGGCTTGAATCGTTCACTGTAGCCACAATTTCTTTTCGATTGTCAAAATTTTGGTCTCATCTTGTAGCTGTTAGTCTGTTGTTTACGTCAAATACAAATTTGTAGTACTTTTCATAAGAATACTAATTTTTATAAGGTTCCTATTATTTTTGGGGGCAGGTTATAGACACTTTTTCCCTTTACGGCATTGCTGTGGCGTGATTTTTCAATCGATGTGCTATATTTAAAGGTTGATGAATAGATTAGCGTCTGAATTTTCCAAAAAGTATAAATTTGTGGTATTTCGCAAAAGTTTAAGGGCGAGTTTAGTGGTTGAAAGCCAACAAAATCCCAATTTTTCACGTGTCAACTCACCAAAACTTTAAATGGCTTTTTCTCCCCTTAAACGTGCGAATTTCGCGTTTTTACGTTTTCATTTGAAGGCTTAGCCCAAACTAGTGTTTTGATGGTCGGAACATGTTTTAGGCAAAATATCTCGAATTTGCTGTTCCTAGAACACGTGCAGTTTTTGTGCAGATTTTCAGCTTTGATTGCTTACTGTGCCCGTAGTTTTAATCCGATTGTTGAAATTTTGGTCTTATCTTATAGTTGCGTTTGTTTAGTTTGCGTCAAGTGCAAATATGTAGTAATTTGCATGAAAATACTAATTTTTATGACGCGTAGGAGGCAGAGACATGTATTCGTCTAAAATACGTAAATTTCCTTGTAGGACCTCTGGCTTGAATCGTTCACTGTAGCCACAATTTCTTTTCGATTGTCAAAATTTTGGTCTCATCTTGTAGCTGTTAGTCTGTTGTTTACGTCAAATACAAATTTGTAGTACTTTTCATAAGAATACTAATTTTTATAAGGTTCCTATTATTTTTGGGGGCAGGTTATGGACACTTTTTCCCTTTACGGCATTGCTGTGGCGTGATTTTTCAATCGATGTGCTATATTTAAAGGTTGATGAATAGATTAGCGTCTGAATTTTCCAAAAAGTATAAATTTGTGGTATTTCGCAAAAGTTTAAGGGCGGGTTTGGTGGTTGAAAGCCAACAAAATCCCAATTTTTCACGTGTCAACTCACCAAAACTTTAAATGGCTTTTTCTCCCCTTAAACGTGCGAATTTCGCGTTTTTACGTGTTCATTTGAAGGCTTAGCCCAAACTAGTGTTTTGATGGTCGGAACATGTTTTAGGCAAAATATCTCGAATTTGCTGTTCCTAGAACACGTGCAGTTTTTGTGCAGATTTTCAGCTTTGATTGCTTACTGTGCCCGTAGTTTTAATCCGATTGTTGAAATTTTGGTCTTATCTTATAGTTGCGTTTGTTTAGTTTGCGTCAAGTGCAAATATGTAGTAATTTGCATGAAAATACTAACTTTTATGACGCTTAGGAGGCAGAGACATGTATTCGTCTAAAATACGTAAATTTCCTTGTAGGACCTCTGGCTTGAATCGTTCACTGTAGCCACAATTTCTTTTCGATTGTCAAAATTTTGGTCTCATCTTGTAGCTGTTAGTCTGTTGTTTACGTCAAATACAAATTTGTAGTACTTTTCATAAGAATACTAATTTTTATAAGGTTCCTATTATTTTTGGGGGCAGGTTATAGACACTTTTTCCCTTTACGGCATTGCTGTGGCGTGATTTTTCAATCGATGTGCTATATTTAAAGGTTGATGAATAGATTAGCGTCTGAATTTTCCAAAAAGTATAAATTTGTGGTATTTCGCAAAAGTTTAAGGGCGAGTTTAGTGGTTGAAAGCCAACAAAATCCCAATTTTTCACGTGTCAACTCACCAAAACTTTAAATGGCTTTTTCTCCCCTTAAACGTGCGAATTTCGCGTTTTTACGTGTTCATTTGAAGGCTTAGCCCAAACTAGTGTTTTGATGGTCGGAACATGTTTTAGGCAAAATATCTCGAATTTGCTGTTCCTAGAACACGTGCAGTTTTTGTGCAGATTTTCAGCTTTGATTGCTTACTGTGCCCGTAGTTTTAATCCGATTGTTGAAATTTTGGTCTTATCTTATAGTTGCGTTTGTTTAGTTTGCGTCAAGTGCAAATATGTAGTAATTTGCATGAAAATACTAATTTTTATGACGCGTAGGAGGCAGAGACATGTATTCGTCTAAAATACGTAAATTTCCTTGTAGGACCTTTGGCTTGAATCGTTCACTGTAGCCACAATTTCTTTTCGATTGTCAAAATTTTGGTCTCATCTTGTAGCTGTTAGTCTGTTGTTTACGTCAAATACAAATTTGTAGTACTTTTCATAAGAATACTAATTTTTATAAGGTTCCTATTATTTTTGGGGGCAGGTTATAGACACTTTTTCCCTTTACGGCATTGCTGTGGCGTGATTTTTCAATCGATGTGCTATATTTAAGTGTTAATGAATAGATCAGCGTCTGAATTTTCCAAAAAGTATAGATTTGTGGTATTTCGCAAAAGTTTAAGGGCGAGTTTAGTGGTTGAAAGCCAACAAAATCCCAATTTTTCACGTGTCAACTCACCAAAACTTTAAATGGCTTTTTCTCCCCTTAAACGTGCGAATTTCGCGTTTTTACGTTTTCATTTGAAGGCTTAGCCCAAACTAGTGTTTTGATGGTCGGAACATGTTTTAGGCAAAATATCTCGAATTTGCTGTTCCTAGAACACGTGCAGTTTTTGTGCAGATTTTCAGCTTTGATTGCTTACTGTGCCCGTAGTTTTAATCCGATTGTTGAAATTTTGGTCTTATCTTATAGTTGCGTTTGTTTAGTTTGCGTCAAGTGCAAATATGTAGTAATTTGCATGAAAATACTAATTTTTATGACGCTTAGGAGGCAGAGACATGTATTCGTCTAAAATACGTAAATTTCCTTGTAGGACCTCTGGCTTGAATCGTTCACTGTAGCCACAATTTCTTTTCGATTGTCAAAATTTTGGTCTCATCTTGTAGCTGTTAGTCTGTTGTTTACGTCAAATACAAATTTGTAGTACTTTTCATAAGAATACTAATTTTTATAAGTTCCTATTATTTTTGGGGGCAGGTTATGGACACTTTTTTCCTTTACGGCATTGCTGTGGCGTGATTTTTCAATCGATGTGCTATATTTAAGTGTTAATGAATAGATCAGCGTCTGAATTTTCCAAAAAGTATAGATTTGTGGTATTTCGCAAAAGTTTAAGGGCGAGTTTAGTGGTTGAAAGCCAACAAAATCCCAATTTTTCACGTGTCAACTCACCAAAACTTTAAATGGCTTTTTCTCCCCTTAAACGTGCGAATTTCGCGTTTTTACGTTTTCATTTGAAGGCTTAGCCCAAACTAGTGTTTTGATGGTCGGAACATGTTTTAGGCAAAATATCTCGAATTTGCTGTTCCTAGAACACGTGCAGTTTTTGTGCAGATTTTCAGCTTTGATTGCTTACTGTGCCCGTAGTTTTAATCCGATTGTTGAAATTTTGGTCTTATCTTATAGTTGCGTTTGTTTAGTTTGCGTCAAGTGCAAATATGTAGTAATTTGCATGAAAATACTAATTTTTATGACGCTTAGGAGGCAGAGACATGTATTCGTCTAAAATACGTAAATTTCCTTGTAGGACCTCTGGCTTGAATCGTTCACTGTAGCCACAATTTCTTTTCGATTGTCAAAATTTTGGTCTCATCTTGTAGCTGTTAGTCTGTTGTTTACGTCAAATACAAATTTGTAGTACTTTTCATAAGAATACTAATTTTTATAAGTTCCTATTATTTTTGGGGGCAGGTTATGGACACTTTTTCCCTTTACGGCATTGCTGTGGCGTGATTTTTCAATCGATGTGCTATATTTAAGTGTTAATGAATAGATCAGCGTCTGAATTTTCCAAACAGTATAGATTTGTGGTATTTCGCAAAAGTTTAAGGGCGAGTTTAGTGGTTGAAAGCCAACAAAATCCCAATTTTTCACGTGTCAACTCACCAAAACTTTAAATGGCTTTTTCTCCCCTTAAACGTGCGAATTTCGCGTTTTTACGTTTTCATGTGAAGGCTTAGCCCAAACTAGTGTTTTGATGGTCGGAACATGTTTTAGGCAAAATATCTCGAATTTGCTGTTCCTAGAACACGTGCAGTTTTTGTGCAGATTTTCAGCTTTGATTGCTTACTGTGCCCGTAGTTTTAATCCGATTGTTGAAATTTTGGTCTTATCTTATAGTTGCGTTTGTTTAGTTTGCGTCAAGTGCAAATATGTAGTAATTTGCATGAAAATACTAATTTTTATGACGCGTAGGAGGCAGAAACATGTATTCGTCTAAAATACGTAAATTTCCTTGTAGGACCTTTGGCTTGAATCGTTCACTGTAGCCACAATTTCTTTTCGATTGTCAAAATTTTGGTCTCATCTTGTAGCTGTTAGTCTGTTGTTTACGTCAAATACAAATTTGTAGTACTTTTCATAAGAATACTAATTTTTATAAGGTTCCTATTATTTTTGGGGGCAGGTTATAGACACTTTTTCCCTTTACGGCATTGCGTGATTTTTCAATCGATGTGCTATATTTAAAGGTTGATGAATAGATTAGCGTCTGAATTTTCCAAAAAGTATAGATTTGTGGTATTTCGCAAAAGTTTAAGGGCGAGTTTAGTGGTTGAAAGCCAACAAAATCCCAATTTTTCACGTGTCAACTCACCAAAACTTTAAATGGCTTTTTCTCCCCTTAAACGTGCGAATTTCGCGTTTTTACGTTTTCATTTGAAGGCTTAGCCCAAACTAGTGTTTTGATGGTCGGAACATGTTTTAGGCAAAATATCTCGAATTTGCTGTTCCTAGAACACGTGCAGTTTTTGTGCAGATTTTCAGCTTTGATTGCTTACTGTGCCCGTAGTTTTAATCCGATTGTTGAAATTTTGGTCTTATCTTATAGTTGCGTTTGTTTAGTTTGCGTCAAGTGCAAATATGTAGTAATTTGCATGAAAATACTAATTTTTATGACGCTTAGGAGGCAGAGACATGTATTCGTCTAAAATACGTAAATTTCCTTGTAGGACCTCTGGCTTGAATCGTTCACTGTAGCCACAATTTCTTTTCGATTGTCAAAATTTTGGTCTCATCTTGTAGCTGTTAGTCTGTTGTTTACGTCAAATACAAATTTGTAGTACTTTTCATAAGAATACTAATTTTTGTAAGTTCCTATTATTTTTGGGGGCAGGTTATGGACACTTTTTCCCTTTACGGCATTGCTGTGGCGTGATTTTTCAATCGATGTGCTATATTTAAGTGTTAATGAATAGATCAGCGTCTGAATTTTCCAAAAAGTATAGATTTGTGGTATTTCGCAAAAGTTTAAGGGCGAGTTTAGTGGTTGAAAGCCAACAAAATCCCAATTTTTCACGTGTCAACTCACCAAAACTTTAAATGGCTTTTTCTCCCCTTAAACGTGCGAATTTCGCGTTTTTACGTTTTCATTTGAAGGCTTAGCCCAAACTAGTGTTTTGATGGTCGGAACATGTTTTAGGCAAAATATCTCGAATTTGCTGTTCCTAGAACACGTGCAGTTTTTGTGCAGATTTTCAGCTTTGATTGCTTACTGTGCCCGTAGTTTTAATCCGATTGTTGAAATTTTGGGCTTATCTTATAGTTGCGTTTGTTTAGTTTGCGTCAAGTGCAAATATGTAGTAATTTGCATGAAAATACTAATTTTTATGACGCTTAGGAGGCAGAGACATGTATTCGTCTAAAATACGTAAATTTCCTTGTAGGACCTCTGGCTTGAATCGTTCACTGTAGCCACAATTTCTTTTCGATTGTCAAAATTTTGGTCTCATCTTGTAGCTGTTAGTCTGTTGTTTACGTCAAATACAAATTTGTAGTACTTTTCATAAGAATACTAATTTTTATAAGGTTCCTATTATTTTTGGGGGCAGGTTATGGACACTTTTTCCCTTTACGGCATTGCTGTGGCGTGATTTTTCAATCGATGTGCTATATTTAAGTATTAATGAATAGATCAGCGTCTGAATTTTCCAAAAAGTATAGATTTGTGGTATTTCGCAAAAGTTTAAGGGCGAGTTTAGTGGTTGAAAGCCAACAAAATCCCAATTTTTCACGTGTCAACTCACCAAAACTTTAAATGGCTTTTTCTCCCCTTAAACGTGCGAATTTCGCGTTTTTACGTTTTCATTTGAAGGCTTAGCCCAAACTAGTGTTTTGATGGTCGGAACATGTTTTAGGCAAAATATCTCGAATTTGCTGTTCCTAGAACACGTGCAGTTTTTGTGCAGATTTTCAGCTTTGATTGCTTACTGTGCCCGTAGTTTTAATCCGATTGTTGAAATTTTGGTCTTATCTTATAGTTGCGTTTGTTTAGTTCGCGTCAAGTGCAAATATGTAGTAATTTGCATGAAAATACTAATTTTTATGCCGCGTAGGAGGCAGAGACATGTATTCGTCTAAAATACGTAAATTTCCTTGTAGGACCTCTGGCTTGAATCGTTCACTGTAGCCACAATTTCTTTTCGATTGTCAAAATTTTGGTCTCATCTTGTAGCTGTTAGTCTGTTGTTTACGTCAAATACAAATTTGTAGTACTTTTCATAAGAATACTAATTTTTATAAGGTTCCTATTATTTTTGGGGGCAGGTTATAGACACTTTTTCCCTTTACGGCATTGCTGTGGCGTGATTTTTCAATCGATGTGCTATATTTAAATGTTAATGAATAGATTAGTGTCTGAATTTTCCAAAAAGTATAAATTTGTGGTATTTCGCAAAAGTTTAAGGGCGGGTTTAGTGGTTGAAAGCCAACAAAATCCCAATTTTTCACGTGTCAACTCACCAAAACTTTAAATGGCTTTTTCTCCCCTTAAACGTGCGAATTTCGCGTTTTTACGTTTTCATTTGAAGGCTTAGCCCAAACTAGTGTTTTGATGGTCGGAACATGTTTTAGGCAAAATATCTCGAATTTGCTGTTCCTAGAACACGTGCAGTTTTTGTGCAGATTTTCAGCTTTGATTGCTTACTGTGCCCGTAGTTTTAATCCGATTGTTGAAATTTTGGTCTTATCTTATAGTTGCGTTTGTTTAGTTTGCGTCAAGTGCAAATATGTAGTAATTTGCATGAAAATACTAATTTTTATGACGCGTAGGAGGCAGAGACATGTATTCGTCTAAAATACGTAAATTTCCTTGTAGGACCTCTGGCTTGAATCGTTCACTGTAGCCACAATTTCTTTTCGATTGTCAAAATTTTGGTCTCATCTTGTAGCTGTTAGTCTGTTGTTTACGTCAAATACAAATTTGTAGTACTTTTCATAAGAATACTAATTTTTATAAGGTTCCTATTATTTTTGGGGGCAGGTTATAGACACTTTTTCCCTTTACGGCATTGCTGTGGCGTGATTTTTCAATCGATGTGCTATATTTAAAGGTTGATGAATAGATTAGCGTCTGAATTTTCCAAAAAGTATAAATTTGTGGTATTTCGCAAAAGTTTAAGGGCGAGTTTAGTGGTTGAAAGCCAACAAAATCCCAATTTTTCACGTGTCAACTCACCAAAACTTTAAATGGCTTTTTCTCCCCTTAAACGTGCGAATTTCGCGTTTTTACGTTTTCATTTGAAGGCTTAGCCCAAACTAGTGTTTTGATGGTCGGAACATGTTTTAGGCAAAATATCTCGAATTTGCTGTTCCTAGAACACGTGCAGTTTTTGTGCAGATTTTCAGCTTTGATTGCTTACTGTGCCCGTAGTTTTAATCCGATTGTTGAAATGTTGGTCTTATCTTATAGTTGCGTTTGTTTAGTTTGCGTCAAGTGCAAATATGTAGTAATTTGCATGAAAATACTAATTTTTATGACGCTTAGGAGGCAGAGACATGTATTCGTCTAAAATACGTAAATTTCCTTGTAGGACCTCTGGCTTGAATCGTTCACTGTAGCCACAATTTCTTTTCGATTGTCAAAATTTTGGTCTCATCTTGTAGCTGTTAGTCTGTTGTTTACGTCAAATACAAATTTGTAGTACTTTTCATAAGAATACTAATTTTTATAAGTTCCTATTATTTTTGGGGGCAGATTATGGACACTTTTTCCCTTTACGGCATTGCTGTGGCGTGATTTTTCAATCGATGTGCTATATTTAACTGTTAATGAATATATCAGCATCTGAATTTTCCAAAAAGTATAGATTTGTGGTATTTCGCAAAAGTTTAAGGGCGAGTTTAGTGGTTGAAAGCCAACAAAATCCCAATTTTTCACGTGTCAACTCACCAAAACTTTAAATGGCTTTTTCTCCCCTTAAACGTGCGAATTTCGCGTTTTTACGTTTTCATTTGAAGGCTTAGCCCAAACTAGTGTTTTGATGGTCGGAACATGTTTTAGGCAAAATATCTCGAATTTGCTGTTCCTAGAACACGTGCAGTTTTTGTGCAGATTTTCAGCTTTGATTGCTTACTGTGCCCGTAGTTTTAATCCGATTGTTGAAATTTTGGTCTTATCTTATAGTTGCGTTTGTTTAGTTTGCGTCAAGTGCAAATATGTAGTAATTTGCATGAAAATACTAATTTTTATGACGCGTAGGAGGCAGAGACATGTATTCGTCTAAAATACGTAAATTTCCTTGTAGGACCTCTGGCTTGAATCGTTCACTGTAGCCACAATTTCTTTTCGATTGTCAAAATTTTGGTCTCATCTTGTAGCTGTTAGTCTGTTGTTTACGTCAAATACAAATTTGTAGTACTTTTCATAAGAATACTAAGTTTTATAAGGTTCCTATTATTTTTGGGGGCAGGTTATAGACACTTTTTCCCTTTACGGCATTGCTGTGGCGTGATTTTTCAATCGATGTGCTATATTTAAAGGTTGATGAATAGATTAGCGTCTGAATTTTCCAAAAATTATAAATTTATGGTATTTCGCAAAAGTTTAAGGGCGAGTTTAGTGGTTGAAAGCCAACAAAATCCCAATTTTTCACGTGTCAACTCACCAAAACTTTAAATGGCTTTTTCTCCCCTTAAACGTGCGAATTTCGCGTTTTTACGTTTTCATTTGAAGGCTTAGCCCAAACTAGTGTTTTGATGGTGGGAACATGTTTTAGGCAAAATATCTCGAATTTGCTGTTCCTAGAACACGTGCAGTTTTTGTGCAGATTTTCAGCTTTGATTGCTTACTGTGCCCGTAGTTTTAATCCGATTGTTGAAATTTTGGTCTTATCTTATAGTTGCGTTTGTTTCGTTTGCGTCAAGTGCAAATATGTAGTAATTTGCATGAAAATACTAATTTTTATGACGCTTAGGAGGCAGAGACATGTATTCGTCTAAAATACGTAAATTTCCTTGTAGGACCTCTGGCTTGAATCGTTCACTGTAGCCACAATTTCTTTTCGATTGTCAAAATTTTGGTCTCATCTTGTAGCTGTTAGTCTGTTGTTTACGTCAAATACAAATTTGTAGTACTTTTCATAAGAATACTAATTTTTATAAGGTTCCTATTATTTTTGGGGGCAGGTTATGGACACTTTTTCCCTTTACGGCATTGCTGTGGCGTGATTTTTCAATCGATGTGCTATATTTAAATGTTAATGAATAGATTAGTGTCTGAATTTTCCAAAAAGTATAAATTTGTGGTATTTCGCAAAAGTTTAAGGGCGGGTTTAGTGGTTGAAAGCCAACAAAATCCCAATTTTTCACGTGTCAACTCACCAAAACTTTAAATGGCTTTTTCTCCCCTTAAACGTGCGAATTTCGCGTTTTTACGTTTTCATTTGGAGGCTTAGCCCAAACTATTGTTTTGATGGTCGGAACATGTTTTAGGCAAAATATCTCGAATTTGCTGTTCCTAGAACACGTGCAGTTTTTGTGCAGATTTTCAGCTTTGATTGCTTACTGTGCCCGTAGTTTTAATCCGATTGTTGAAATTTTGGTCTTATCTTATAGTTGCGTTTGTTTAGTTTGCGTCAAGTGCAAATATGTAGTAATTTGCATGAAAATACTAATTTTTATGACGCTTAGGAGGCAGAGACATGTATTCGTCTAAAATACGTAAATTTCCTTGTAGGACCTCTGGCTTGAATCGTTCACTGTAGCCACAATTTCTTTTCGATTGTCAAAATTTTGGTCTCATCTTGTAGCTGTTAGTCTGTTGTTTACGTCAAATACAAATTTGTAGTACTTTTCATAAGAATACTAATTTTTATAAGGTTCCTATTATTTTTGGGGGCAGGTTATGGACACTTTTTCCCTTTACGGCATTGCTGTGGCGTGATTTTTCAATCGATGTGCTATATTTAAATGTTAATGAATAGATTAGTGTCTGAATTTTCCAAAAAGTATAAATTTGTGGTATTTCGCAAAAGTTTAAGGGCGGGTTTAGTGGTTGAAAGCCAACAAAATCCCAATTTTTCACGTGTCAACTCACCAAAACTTTAAATGGCTTTTTCTCCCCTTAAACGTGCGAATTTCGCGTTTTTACGTTTTCATTTGAAGGCTTAGCCCAAACTAGTGTTTTGATGGTCGGAACATGTTTTAGGCAAAATATCTCGAATTTGCTGTGCCTAGAACACGTGCAGTTTTTGTGCAGATTTTCAGCTTTGATTGCTTACTGTGCCCGTAGTTTTAATCCGATTGTTGAAATTTTGGTCTTATCTTATAGTTGCGTTTGTTTAGTTTGCGTCAAGTGCAAATATGTAGTAATTTGCATGAAAATACTAATTTTTATGACGCTTAGGAGGCAGAGACATGTATTCGTCTAAAATACGTAAATTTCCTTGTAGGACCTCTGGCTTGAATCGTTCACTGTAGCCACAATTTCTTTTCGATTGTCAAAATTTTGGTCTCATCTTGTAGCTGTTAGTCTGTTTTTTACGTCAAATACAAATTTGTAGTACTTTTCATAAGAATACTAATTTTTATAAGGTTCCTATTATTTTTGGGGGCAGGTTATGGACACTTTTTCCCTTTACGGCATTGCTGTGGCGTGATTTTTCAATCGATGTGCTATATTTAAGTGTTCATGAATAGATCAGCGTCTGAATTTTCCAAAAAGTATAGATTTGTGGTATTTCGCAAAAGTTTAAGGGCGAGTTTAGTGGTTGAAAGCCAACAAAATCCCAATTTTTCACGTGTCAACTCACCAAAACTTTAAATGGCTTTTTCTCCCCTTAAACGTGCGAATTTCGCGTTTTTACGTTTTCATTTGAAGGCTTAGCCCAAACTAGTGTTTTGATGGTCGGAACATGTTTTAGGCAAAATATCTCGAATTTGCTGTTCCTAGAACACGTGCAGTTTTTGTGCAGATTTGCAGCTTTGATTGCTTACTGTGCCCGTAGTTTTAATCCGATTGTTGAAATTTTGGTCTTATCTTATAGTTGCGTTTGTTTAGTTTGCGTCAAGTGCAAATATGTAGTAATTTGCATGAAAATACTAATTTTTATGACGCGTAGGAGGCAGAGACATGTATTCGTCTAAAATACGTAAATTTCCTTGTAGGACCTCTGGCTTGAATCGTTCACTGTAGCCACAATTTCTTTTCGATTGTCAAAATTTTGGTCTCATCTTGTAGCTGTTAGTCTGTTGTTTACGTCAAATACAAATTTGTAGTACTTTTCATAAGAATACTAATTTTTATAAGGTTCCTATTATTTTTGGGGGCAGGTTATAGACACTTTTTCCCTTTACGGCATTGCTGTGGCGTGATTTTTCAATCGATGTGCTATATTTAAAGGTTGATGAATAGATTAGCGTCTGAATTTTCCAAAAAGTATAAATTTGTGGTATTTCGCAAAAGTTTAAGGGCGAGTTTAGTGGTTGAAAGCCAACAAAATCCCAATTTTTCACGTGTCAACTCACCAAAACTTTAAATGGCTTTTTCTCCCCTTAAACGTGCGAATTTCGCGTTTTTACGTTTTCATTTGAAGGCTTAGCCCAAACTAGTGTTTTGATGGTCGGAACATGTTTTAGGCAAAATATCTCGAATTTGCTGTTCCTAGAACACGTGCAGTTTTTGTGCAGATTTTCAGCTTTGATTGCTTACTGTGCCCGTAGTTTTAATCCGATTGTTGAAATTTTGGTCTTATCTTATAGTTGCGTTTGTTTAGTTTGCGTCAAGTGCAAATATGTAGTAATTTGCATGAAAATACTAATTTTTATGACGCGTAGGAGGCAGAGACATGTATTCGTCTAAAATACGTAAATTTCCTTGTAGGACCTCTGGCTTGAATCGTTCACTGTAGCCACAATTTCTTTTCGATTGTCAAAATTTTGGTCTCATCTTGTAGCTGTTAGTCTGTTGTTTACGTCAAATACAAATTTGTAGTACTTTTCATAAGAATACTAATTTTTATAAGGTTCCTATTATTTTTGGGGGCAGGTTATGGACACTTTTTCCCTTTACGGCATTGCTGTGGCGTGATTTTTCAATCGATGTGCTATATTTAAATGTTAATGAATAGATTAGTGCCTGAATTTTCCAAAAAGTATAAATTTGTGGTAGTTCGCAAAAGTTTAAGGGCGGGTTTAGTGGTTGAAAGCCAACAAAATCCCAATTTTTCACGTGTCAACTCACCAAAACTTTAAATGGCTTTTTCTCCCCTTAAACGTGCGAATTTCGCGTTTTTACGTTTTCATTTGAAGGCTTATCCCAAACGAGTGTTTTGATTGTCGGAACATGTTTTAGGCAAAATATCTCGAATTTGCTGTTCCTAGAACACGTGCAGTTTTTGTGCAGATTTTCAGCTTTGATTGCTTACTGTGCCCGTAGTTTTAATCCGATTGTTGAAATTTTGGTCTTATCTTATAGTTGCGTTTGTTTAGTTTGCGTCAAGTGCAAATATGTAGTAATTTGCATGAAAATACTAATTTTTATGACGCTTAGGAGGCAGAGACATGTATTCGTCTAAAATACGTAAATTTCCTTGTAGGACCTCTGGCTTGAATCGTTCACTGTAGCCACAATTTCTTTTCGATTGTCAAAATTTTGGTCTCATCTTGTAGCTGTTAGTCTGTTGTTTACGTCAAATACAAATTTGTAGTACTTTTCATAAGAATACTAATTTTTATAAGGTTCCTATTATTTTTGGGGGCAGGTTATAGACACTGTTTCCCTTTACGGCATTGCTGTGGCGTGATTTTTCAATCGGTGTGCTATATTTAAGTGTTGATGAATAGATTAGCGTCTGAATTTTCCAAAAAGTATAAATTTGTGGTATTTCGCAAAAGTTTAAGGGCGAGTTTAGTGGTTGAAAGCCAACAAAATCCCAATTTTTCACGTGTCAACTCACCAAAACTTTAAATGGCTTTTTCTCCCCTTAAACGTGCGAATTTCGCGTTTTTACGTTTTCATTTGAAGGCTTAGCCCAAACTAGTGTTTTGATGGTCGGAACATGTTTTAGGCAAAATACCTCGAATTTGCTGTTCTTAGAACACGTGCAGTTTTTGTGCAGATTTTCAGCTTTGATTGCTTACTGTGCCCGTAGTTTTAATCCGATTGTTGAAATTTTGGTCTTATCTTATAGTTGCGTTTGTTTAGTTTGCGTCAAGTGCAAATATGTAGTAATTTGCATGAAAATACTAATTTTTATGACGCTTAGGAGGCAGAGACATGTATTCGTCTAAAATACGTAAATTTCCTTGTAGGACCTCTGGCTTGAATCGTTCACTGTAGCCACAATTTCTTTTCGATTGTCAAAATTTTGGTCTCATCTTGTAGCTGTTAGTCTGTTGTTTACGTCAAATACAAATTTGTAGTACTTTTCATAAGAATACTAATTTTTATAAGGTTCCTATTATTTTTGGGGGCAGGTTATGGACACTTTTCCCTTTACGGCATTGCTGTGGCGTGATTTTTCAATCGATGTGCTATATTTAAGTGTTGATGAATAGATTAGCGTCTGAATTTTCCAAAAAGTATAAATTTGTGGTATTTCGCAAAAGTTTAAGGGCGGGTTTAGTGGTTGAAAGCCAACAAAATCCCAATTTTTTACGTGTCAACTCACCAAAACTTTAAATGGCTTTTTCTCCCCTTAAACGTGCGAATTTCGCGTTTTTACGTTTTCATTTGAAGGCTTATTCCAAACTAGTGTTTTGATGGTCGGAACATGTTTTAGGCAAAATATCTCGAATTTGCTGTTCCTAGAACACGTGCAGTTTTTGTGCAGATTTTCAGCTTTGATTGCTTACTGTGCCCGTAGTTTTAATCCGATTGTTGAAATTTTGGTCTTATCTTATAGTTGCGTTTGTTTAGTTTGCGTCAAGTGCAAATATGTAGTAATTTGCATGAAAATACTAATTTTTATGACGCTTAGGAGGCAGAGACATGTATTCGTCTAAAATACGTAAATTTCCTTGTAGGACCTCTGGCTTGAATCGTTCACTGTAGCCACAATTTCTTTTCGATTGTCAAAATTTTGGTCTCATCTTGTAGCTGTTAGTCTGTTGTTTACGTCAAATACAAATTTGTAGTACTTTTCATAAGAATACTAATTTTTATAAGGTTCCTATTATTTTTGGGGGCAGGTTATGGACACTTTTTCCCTTTACGGCATTGCTGTGGCGTGATTTTTCAATCGATGTGCTATATTTAAGTGTTAATGAATAGATCAGCGTCTGAATTTTCCAAAAAGTATAAATTTGTGGTATTCCGCAAAAGTTTAAGGGCGGGTTTGGTGGTTAAAAGCCAACAAAATCCCAATTTTTCACGTGTCAACTCACCAAAACTTTAAATGGCTTTTTCTCCCCTTAAACGTGCGAATTTCGCGTTTTTACGTTTTCATTTGAAGGCTTAGCCCAAACTAGTGTTTTGATGGTCGGAACATGTTTTAGGCAAAATATCTCGAATTTGCTGTTCCTAGAACATGTGCAGTTTTTGTGCAGATTTTCAGCTTTGATTGCTTACTGTGCCCGTAGTTTTAATCCGATTGTTGAAATTTTGGTCTTATCTTATAGTTGCGTTTGTTTAGTTTGCGTCAAGTGCAAATATGTAGTAATTTGCATGAAAATACTAATTTTTATGACGCTTAGGAGGCAGAGACATGTATTCGTCTAAAATACGTAAATTTCCTTGTAGGACCTCTGGCTTGAATCGTTCACTGTAGCCACAATTTCTTTTCGATTGTCAAAATTTTTGTCTCATCTTGTAGCTGTTAGTCTGTTGTTTACGTCAAATACAAATTTGTAGTACTTTTCATAAGAATACTAATTTTTATAAGTTCCTATTATTTTTGGGGGCAGGTTATGGACACTTTTTCCCTTTACGGCATTGCTGTGGCGTGATTTTTCAATCGATGTGCTATATTTAAGTGTTAATGAATAGATCAGCGTCTGAATTTTCCAAAAAGTATAAATTTGTGGTATTCCGCAAAAGTTTAAGGGCGGGTTTGGTGGTTGAAAGCCAACAAAATCCCAATTTTTCACGTGTCAACTCACCAAAACTTTAAATGGCTTTTTCTCCCCTTAAACGTGCGAATTTCGCGTTTTTACGTTTTCATTTGAAGGCTTAGCCCAAACTAGTGTTTTGATGGTCGGAACATGTTTTAGGCAAAATATCTCGAATTTGCTGTTCCTAGAACACGTGCAGTTTTTGTGCAGATTTTCAGCTTTGATTGCTTACTGTGCCCGTAGTTTTAATCCGATTGTTGAAATTTTGGTCTTATCTTATAGTTGCGTTTGTTCAGTTTGCGTCAAGTGCAAATATGTAGTAATTTGCATGAAAATACTAATTTTTATGACGCTTAGGAGGCATAGACATGTATTCGTCTAAAATACGTAAATTTCCTTGTAGGACCTCTGGCTTGAATCGTTCACTGTAGCCACAATTTCTTTTCGATTGTCAAAATTTTGGTCTCATCTTGTAGCTGTTAGTCTGTTGTTTACGTCAAATACAAATTTGTAGTACTTTTCATAAGAATACTAATTTTTATAAGGTTCCTATTATTTTTGGGGGCAGGTTATGGACACTTTTTCCCTTTACGGCATTGCTGTGGCGTGATTTTTCAATCGATGTGCTATATTTAATGGGGCGTGAATAGATCAGCGTCTGAATTTTCCAAAAAGTATAGATTTGTGGTATTTCGCAAAAGTTTAAGGGCGAGTTTAGTGGTTGAAAGCCAACAAAATCCCAATTTTTCACGTGTCAACTCACCAAAACTTTAAATGGCTTTTTCTCCCCTTAAACGTGCGAATTTCGCGTTTTTACGTTTTCATTTGAAGGCTTAGCCCAAACTAGTGTTTTGATGGTCGGAACATGTTTTAGGCAAAATATCTCGAATTTGCTGTTCCCAGAACACGTGCAGTTTTTGTGCAGATTTTCAGCTTTGATTGCTTACTGTGCCCGTAGTTTTAATCCGATTGTTGAAATTTTGGTCTTATCTTATAGTTGCGTTTATTTAGTTTGCGTCAAGTGCAAATATGTAGTAATTTGCATGAAAATACTAATTTTTATGACGCTTAGGAGGCAGAGACATGTATTCGTCTAAAATACGTAAATTTCCTTGTAGGACCTCTGGCTTGAATCGTTCACTGTAGCCACAATTTCTTTTCGATTGTCAAAATTTTGGTCTCATCTTGTAGCTGTTAGTCTGTTGTTTACGTCAAATACAAATTTGTAGTACTTTTCATAAGAATACTAATTTTTATAAGGTTCCTATTATTTTTGGGGGCAGGTTATGGACACTTTTTCCCTTTACGGCATTGCTGTGGCGTGATTTTTCAATCGATGTGCTATATTTAAGTGTTAATGAATAGATCAGCGTCTGAATTTTCCAAAAGGTATAAATTTGTGGTATTCCGCAAAAGTTTAAGGGCGGGTTTGGTGGTTGAAAGCCAACAAAATCCCAATTTTTCACGTGTCAACTCACCAAAACTTTAAATGGTTTTTTCTCCCCTTAAACGTGCGAATTTCGCGTTTTTACGTTTTCATTTGAAGGCTTAGCCCAAACTAGTGTTTTGATGGTCGGAACATGTTTTAGGCAAAATATCTCGAATTTGCTGTTCCTAGAACACGTGCAGTTTTTGTGCAGATTTTCAGCTTTGATTGCTTACTGTGCCCGTAGTTTTAATCCGATTGTTGAAATTTTGGTCTTATCTTATAGTTGCGTTTGTTTAGTTTGCGTCAAGTGCAAATATGTAGTAATTTGCATGAAAATACTAATTTTTATGACGCTTAGGAGGCAGAGACATGTATTCGTCTAAAATACGTAAATTTCCTTGTAGGACCTCTGGCTTGAATCGTTCACTGTAGCCACAATTTCTTTTCGATTGTCAAAATTTTTGTCTCATCTTGTAGCTGTTAGTCTGTTGTTTACGTCAAATACAAATTTGTAGTACTTTTCATAAGAATACTAATTTTTATAAGTTCCTATTATTTTTGGGGGCAGGTTATGGACACTTTTTCCCTTTACGGCATTGCTGTGGCGTGATTTTTCAATCGATGTGCTATATTTAAGTGTTAATGAATAGATCAGCGTCTGAATTTTCCAAAAAGTATAAATTTGTGGTATTCCGCAAAAGTTTAAGGGCGGGTTTGGTGGTTGAAAGCCAACAAAATCCCAATTTTTCACGTGTCAACTCACCAAAACTTTAAATGGCTTTTTCTCCCCTTAAACGTGCGAATTTCGCGTTTTTACGTTTTCATTTGAAGGCTTAGCCCAAACTAGTGTTTTGATGGTCGGAACATGTTTTAGGCAAAATATCTCGAATTTGCTGTTCCTAGAACACGTGCAGTTTTTGTGCAGATTTTCAGCTTTGATTGCTTACTGTGCCCGTAGTTTTAATCCGATTGTTGAAATTTTGGTCTTATCTTATAGTTGCGTTTGTTTAGTTTGCGTCAAGTGCAAATATGTAGTAATTTGCATGAAAATACTAATTTTTATGACGCTTAGGAGGCATAGACATGTATTCGTCTAAAATACGTAAATTTCCTTGTAGGACCTCTGGCTTGAATCGTTCACTGTAGCCACAATTTCTTTTCGATTGTCAAAATTTTGGTCTCATCTTGTAGCTGTTAGTCTGTTGTTTACGTCAAATACAAATTTGTAGTACTTTTCATAAGAATACTAATTTTTATAAGGTTCCTATTATTTTTGGGGGCAGGTTATGGACACTTTTTCCCTTTACGGCATTGCTGTGGCGTGATTTTTCAATCGATGTGCTATATTTAATGGGGCGTGAATAGATCAGCGTCTGAATTTTCCAAAAAGTATAGATTTGTGGTATTTCGCAAAAGTTTAAGGGCGAGTTTAGTGGTTGAAAGCCAACAAAATCCCAATTTTTCACGTGTCAACTCACCAAAACTTTAAATGGCTTTTTCTCCCCTTAAACGTGCGAATTTCGCGTTTTTACGTTTTCATTTGAAGGCTTAGCCCAAACTAGTGTTTTGATGGTCGGAACATGTTTTAGGCAAAATATCTCGAATTTGCTGTTCCTAGAACACGTGCAGTTTTTGTGCAGATTTTCAGCTTTGATTGCTTACTGTGCCCGTAGTTTTAATCCGATTGTTGAAATTTTGGTCTTATCTTATAGTTGCGTTTATTTAGTTTGCGTCAAGTGCAAATATGTAGTAATTTGCATGAAAATACTAATTTTTATGACGCTTAGGAGGCAGAGACATGTATTCGTCTAAAATACGTAAATTTCCTTGTAGGACCTCTGGCTTGAATCGTTCACTGTAGCCACAATTTCTTTTCGATTGTCAAAATTTTGGTCTCATCTTGTAGCTGTTAGTCTGTTGTTTACGTCAAATACAAATTTGTAGTACTTTTCATAAGAATACTAATTTTTATAAGGTTCCTATTATTTTTGGGGGCAGGTTATGGACACTTTTTCCCTTTACGGCATTGCTGTGGCGTGATTTTTCAATCGATGTGCTATATTTAAGTGTTAATGAATAGATCAGCGTCTGAATTTTCCAAAAGGTATAAATTTGTGGTATTCCGCAAAAGTTTAAGGGCGGGTTTGGTGGTTGAAAGCCAACAAAATCCCAATTTTTCACGTGTCAACTCACCAAAACTTTAAATGGTTTTTTCTCCCCTTAAACGTGCGAATTTCGCGTTTTTACGTTTTCATTTGAAGGCTTAGCCCAAACTAGTGTTTTGATGGTCGGAACATGTTTTAGGCAAAATATCTCGAATTTGCTGTTCCTAGAACACGTGCAGTTTTTGTGCAGATTTTCAGCTTTGATTGCTTACTGTGCCCGTAGTTTTAATCCGATTGTTGAAATTTTGGTCTTATCTTATAGTTGCGTTTGTTTAGTTTGCGTCAAGTGCAAATATGTAGTAATTTGCATGAAAATACTAATTTTTATGACGCTTAGGAGGCAGAGACATGTATTCGTCTAAAATACGTAAATTTCCTTGTAGGACCTCTGGCTTGAATCGTTCACTGTAGCCACAATTTCTTTTCGATTGTCAAAATTTTGGTCTCATCTTGTAGCTGTTAGTCTGTTGTTTACGTCAAATACAAATTTGTAGTACTTTTCATAAGAATACTAATTTTTATAAGGTTCCTATTATTTTTGGGGGCAGGTTATGGACACTTTTTCCCTTTACGGCATTGCTGTGGCGTGATTTTTCAATCGATGTGCTATATTTAAGTGTTAATGAATAGATCAGCGTCTGAATTTTCCAAAAAGTATAAATTTGTGGTATTCCGCAAAAGTTTAAGGGCGGGTTTAGTGGTTGAAAGCCAACAAAATCCCAATTTTTCACGTGTCAACTCACCAAAACTTTAAATGGCTTTTTCTCCCCTTAAACGTGCGAATTTCGCGTTTTTACGTTTTCATTTGAAGGCTTAGCCCGAACTAGTGTTTTGATGGTCGGAACATGTTTTAGGCAAAATATCTCGAATTTGCTGTTCCTAGAACACGTGCAGTTTTTGTGCAGATTTTCAGCTTTGATTGCTTACTGTGCCCGTAGTTTTAATCCGATTGTTGAAATTTTGGTCTTATCTTATAGTTGCGTTTGTTTAGTTTGCGTCAAGTGCAAATATGTAGTAATTTGCATGAAAATACTAATTTTTATGACGCTTAGGAGGCAGAGACATGTATTCGTCTAAAATACGTAAATTTCCTTGTAGGACCTCTGGCTTGAATCGTTCACTGTAGCCACAATTTCTTTTCGATTGTCAAAATTTTGGTCTCATCTTGTAGCTGTTAGTCTGTTGTTTACGTCAAATACAAATTTGTAGTACTTTTCATAAGAATACTAATTTTTATAAGGTTCCTATTATTTTTGGGGGCAGGTTATGGACACTTTTTCCCTTTACGGCATTGCTGTGGCGTGATTTTTCAATCGATGTGCTATATTTAAGTGTTAATGAATAGATCAGCGTCTGAATTTTCCAAAAAGTATAGATTTGTGGTATTTCGCAAAAGTTTAAGGGCGGGTTTAGTGGTTGAAAGCCAACAAAATCCCAATTTTTCACGTGTCAACTCACCAAAACTTTAAATGGCTTTTTCTCCCCTTAAACGTGCGAATTTCGCGTTTTTACGTTTTCATTTGAAGGCTTAGCCCGAACTAGTGTTTTGATGGTCGGAACATGTTTTAGGCAAAATATCTCGAATTTGCTGTTCCTAGAACACGTGCAGTTTTTGTGCAGATTTTCAGCTTTGATTGCTTACTGTGCCCGTAGTTTTAATCCGATTGTTGAAATTTTGGTCTTATCTTATAGTTGCGTTTGTTTAGTTTGCGTCAAGTGCAAATATGTAGTAATTTGCATGAAAATACTAATTTTTATGACGCTTAGGAGGCAGAGACATGTATTCGTCTAAAATACGTAAATTTCCTTGTAGGACCTCTGGCTTGAATCGTTCACTGTAGCCACAATTTCTTTTCGATTGTCAAAATTTTGGTCTCATCTTGTAGCTGTTAGTCTGTTGTTTACGTCAAATACGAGTTTGTAGTACTTTTCATAAGAATACTAATTTTTACAAGTTTCCTATTATTTTTGGGGGCAGGTTATGGACACTTTTTCCCTTTACGGCATTGCTGTGGCGTGATTTTTCAATCGATGTGCTATATTTAAGTGTTAATGAATAGATCAGCGTCTGAATTTTCCAAAAAGTATAAATTTGTGGTATTCCGCAAAAGTTTAAGGGCGGGTTTAGTGGTTGAAAGCCAACAAAATCCCAATTTTTCACGTGTCAACTCACCAAAACTTTAAATGGCTTTTTCTCCCCTTAAACGTGCGAATTTCGCGTTTTTACGTTTTCATTTGAAGGCTTAGCCCAAACTAGTGTTTTGATGGTCGGAACATGTTTTAGGCAAAATATCTCGAATTTGCTGTTCCTAGAACACGTGCAGTTTTTGTGCAGATTTTCAGCTTTGATTGCTTACTGTGCCCGTAGTTTTAATCCGATTGTTGAAATTTTGGTCTTATCTTATAGTTGCGTTTGTTTAGTTTGCGTCAAGTGCAAATATGTAGTAATTTGCATGAAAATACTAATTTTTATGACGCTTAGGAGGCAGAGACATGTATTCGTCTAAAATACGTAAATTTCCTTGTAGGACCTCTGGCTTGAATCGTTCACTGTAGCCACAATTTCTTTTCGATTGTCAAAATTTTGGTCTCATCTTGTAGCTGTTAGTCTGTTGTTTACGTCAAATACAAATTTGTAGTACTTTTCATAAGAATACTAATTTTTATAAGTTCCTATTATTTTTGGGGGCAGATTATGGACACTTTTTCCCTTTACGGCATTGCTGTGGCGTGATTTTTCAATCGATGTGCTATATTTAAGTGTTAATGAATAGATCAGCGTCTGAATTTTCCAAAAAGTATAGATTTGTGGTATTTCGCAAAAGTTTAAGGGCGAGTTTAGTGGTTGAAAGCCAACAAAATCCCAATTTTTCACGTGTCAACTCACCAAAACTTTAAATGGCTTTTTCTCCCCTTAAACGTGCGAATTTCGCGTTTTTACGTTTTCATTTGAAGGCTTAGCCCAAACTAGTGTTTTGATGGTCGGAACATGTTTTAGGCAAAATATCTCGAATTTGCTGTTCCTAGAACACGTGCAGTTTTTCTGCAGATTTTCAGCTTTGATTGCTTACTGTGCCCGTAGTTTTAATCCGATTGTTGAAATTTTGGTCTTATCTTATAGTTGCGTTTGTTTAGTTTGCGTCAAGTGCAAATATGTAAAAATTTGCATGAAAATACTAATTTTTATGACGCTTAGGAGGCAGAGACATGTATTCGTCTAAAATACGTAAATTTCCTTGTAGGACCTCTGGCTTGAATCGTTCACTGTAGCCACAATTTCTTTTCGATTGTCAAAATTTTGGTCTCATCTTGTAGCTGCTAGTCTGTTGTTTACGTCAAATACAAATTTGTAGTACTTTTCATAAGAATACTAATTTTTATAAGGTTTTGGGGGCAGGTTATGGACACGTTTTCCCTTTACGGCATTGCTGTGGCGTGATTTTTCAATCGATGTGCTATATTTAAGTGTTAATGAATAGATCAGCGTCTGAATTTTCCAAAAAGTATAAATTTGTGGTATTCCGCAAAAGTTTAAGGGCGGGTTTGGTGGTTGAAAGCCAACAAAATCCCAATTTTTCACGTGTCAACTCACCAAAACTTTAAATGGCTTTTTCTCCCCTTAAACGTGCGAATTTCGCGTTTTTACGTTTTCATTTGAAGGCTTAGCCCAAACTAGTGTTTTGATGGTCGGAACATGTTTTAGGCAAAATATCTCGAATTTGCTGTTCCTAGAACACGTGCAGTTTTTGTGCAGATTTTCAGCTTTGATTGCTTACTGTGCCCGTAGTTTTAATCCGATTTTTGAAATTTTGGTCTTATCTTATAGTTGCGTTTGTTTAGTTTGCGTCAAGTGCAAATATGTAGTAATTTGCATGAAAATACTAATTTTTATGACGCTTAGGAGGCAGAGACATGTATTCGTCTAAAATACGTAAATTTCCTTGTAGGACCTCTGGCTTGAATCGTTCACTGTAGCCACAATTTCTTTTCGATTGTCAAAATTTTGGTCTCATCTTGTAGCTGTTAGTCTGTTGTTTACGTCAAATACAAATTTGTAGTACTTTTCATAAGAATACTAATTTTTATAAGGTTCCTATTATTTTTGGGGGCAGGTTATGGACACTTTTTCCCTTTACGGCATTGCTGTGGCGTGATTTTTCAATCGATGTGCTATATTTAAGTGTTAATGAATAGATCAGCGTCTGAATTTTCCAAAAAATATAAATTTGTGGTATTTCGCAAAAGTTTAAGGGCGGGTTTAGTGGTTGAAAGCCAACAAAATCCCAATTTTTCACGTGTCAGCTCACCAAAACTTTAAATGGCTTTTTCTCCCCTTAAACGTGCGAATTTCGCGTTTTTACGTTTTCATTTGAAGGCTTATCCCAAACTAGTGTTTTGATGGTCGGAACATGTTTTAGGCAAAATATCTCGAATTTGCTGTTCCTAGAACGCGTGCAGTTTTTGTGCAGATTTTCAGCTTTGATTGCTTACTGTGCCCGTAGTTTTAATCCGATTGTTGAAATTTTGGTCTTATCTTATAGTTGCGTTTGTTTAGTTTGCGTCAAGTGCAAATATGTAGTAATTTGCATGAAAATACTAATTTTTATGACGCTTAGGAGGCAGAGACATGTATTCGTCTAAAATACGTAAATTTCCTTGTAGGACCTCTGGCTTGAATCGTTCACTGTAGCCACAATTTCTTTTCGATTGTCAAAATTTTGGTCTCATCTTGTAGCTGTTAGTCTGTTGTTTACGTCAAATACAAATTTGTAGTACTTTTCATAAGAATACTAATTTTTATAAGGTTCCTATTATTTTTGGGGGCAGGTTATGGACACTTTTTCCCTTTACGGCATTGCTGTGGCGTGATTTTTCAATCGATGTGCTATATTTAAGTGTTAATGAATAGATCAGCGTCTGAATTTTCCAAAAAGTATAGATTTGTGGTATTTCGCAAAAGTTTAAGGGCGAGTTTAGTGGTTGAAAGCCAACAAAATCCCAATATTTCACGTGTCAACTCACCAAAACTTTAAATGGCTTTTTCTCCCCTTAAACGTGCGAATTTCGCGTTTTTACGTTTTCATTTGAAGGCTTAGCCCAAACTAGTGTTTTGATGGTCGGAACATGTTTTAGGCAAAATATCTCGAATTTGCTGTTCCTAGAACACGTGCAGTTTTTGTGCAGATTTTCAGCTTTGATTGCTTACTGTGCCCGTAGCTTTAATCCGATTGTTGAAATTTTGGTCTTATCTTATAGTTGCGTTTGTTTAGTTTGCGTCAAGTGCAAATATGTAGTAATTTGCATGAAAATACTAATTTTTATGACGCTTAGGAGGCAGAGACATGTATTCGTCTAAAATACGTAAATTTCCTTGTAGGACCTCTGGCTTGAATCGTTCACTGTAGCCACAATTTCTTTTCGATTGTCAAAATTTTGGTCTCATCTTGTAGCTGTTAGTCTGTTGTTTACGTCAAATACAAATTTGTAGTACTTTTCATAAGAATACTAATTTTTATAAGGTTCCTATTATTTTTGGGGGCAGGTTTGGACACTTTTTCCCTTTACGGCATTGCTGTGGCGTGATTTTTCAATCGATGTGCTATATTTAAGTGTTAATGAATAGATCAGCGTCTGAATTTTCCAAAAAGTATAAATTTGTGGTATTCCGCAAAAGTTTAAGGGCGGGTTTGGTGGTTGAAAGCCAACAAAATCCCGATTTTTCACGTGTCAACTCACCAAAACTTTAAATGGCTTTTTCTCCCCTTAAACGTGCGAATTTCGCGTTTTTACGTTTTCATTTGAAGGCTTAGCCCAAACTAGTGTTTTGATGGTCGGAACATGTTTTAGGCAAAATATCTCGAATTTGCTGTTCCTAGAACACGTGCAGTTTTTGTGCAGATTTTCAGCTTTGATTGCTTACTGTGCCCGTAGTTTTAATCCGATTGTTGAAATTTTGGTCTTATCTTATAGTTGCGTTTGTTTAGTTTGCGTCAAGTGCAAATATGTAGTAATTTGCATGAAAATACTAATTTTTATGACGCTTAGGAGGCATAGACATGTATTCGTCTAAAATACGTAAATTTCCTTGTAGGACCTCTGGCTTGAATCGTTCACTGTAGCCACAATTTCTTTTCGATTGTCAAAATTTTGGTCTCATCTTGTAGCTGTTAGTCTGTTGTTTACGTCAAATACAAATTTGTAGTACTTTTCATAAGAATACTAATTTTTATAAGGTTCCTATTATTTTTGGGGGCAGGTTATGGACACTTTTTCCCTTTACGGCATTGCTGTGGCGTGATTTTTCAATCGATGTGCTATATTTAAGTGTTAATGAATAGATCAGCGTCTGAATTTTCCAAAAAGTATAAATTTGTGGTATTTTGCAAAAGTTTAAGGGCGGGTTTAGTGGTTGAAAGCCAACAAAATCCCAATTTTTCACGTGTCAACTCACCAAAACTTTAAATGGCTTTTTCTCCCCTTAAACGTGCGAATTTCGCGTTTTTACGTTTTCCCTGAAGGCTTAGCCCAAACTAGTGTTTTGATGGTCGGAACATGTTTTAGGCAAAATATCTCGAATTTGCTGTACCTAGAACACGTGCAGTTTTTGGGCAGATTTTCAGCTTTGATTGCTTACTGTGCCCGTAGTTTTAATCCGATTGTTGAAATTTTGGTCTTATCTTATAGTTGCGTTTGTTTAGTTTGCGTCAAGTGCAAATATGTAGTAATTTGCATGAAAATACTAATTTTTATGACGCTTAGGAGGCAGAGACATGTATTCGTCTAAAATACGTAAATTTCCTTGTAGGACCTCTGGCTTGAATCGTTCACTGTAGCCACAATTTCTTTTCGATTGTCAAAATTTTGGTCTCATCTTGTAGCTGTTAGTCTGTTTTTTACGTCAAATACAAATTTGTAGTACTTTTCATAAGAGTACTAATTTTTATAAGGTTCCTATTATTTTTGGGGGCAGGTTATGGACACTTTTTCCCTTTACGGCATTGCTGTGGCGTGATTTTTCAATCGATGTGCTATATTTAAGTGTTAATGAATAGATCAGCGTCTGAATTTTCCAAAAAGTATAAATTTGTGGTATTCCGCAAAAGTTTAAGGGCGGGTTTGGTGGTTGAAAGCCAACAAAATCCCAATTTTTCACGTGTCAACTCACCAAAACTTTAAATGGCTTTTTCTCCCCTTAAACGTGCGAATTTCGCGTTTTTACGTTTTCATTTGAAGGCTTATCCCAAACTAGTGTTTTGATGGTCGGAACATGTTTTAGGCAAAATATCTCGAATTTGCTGTTCCTAGAACACGTGCAGTTTTTGTGCAGATTTTCAGCTTTGATTGCTTACTGTGCCCGTAGTTTTAATCCGATTGTTGAAATTTTGGTCTTATCTTATAGTTGCGTTTGTTTAGTTTGCGTCAAGTGCAAATATGTAGTAATTTGCATGAAAATACTAATTTTTATGACGCTTAGGAGGCAGAGACATGTATTCGTCTAAAATACGTAAATTTCCTTGTAGGACCTCTGGCTTGAATCGTTCACTGTAGCCACAATTTCTTTTCGATTGTCAAAATGTTGGTCTCATCTTGTAGCTGTTAGTCTGTTGTTTACGTCAAATACAAATTTGTAGTACTTTTCATAAGAATACTAATTTTTATAAGGTTCCTATTATTTTTGGGGGCAGGTTATGGACACTTTTTCCCTTTACGGCATTGCTGTGGCGTGATTTTTCAATCGATGTGCTATATTTAATGGTGCGTGAATAGATCAGCGTCTGAATTTTCCAAAAAGTATAGATTTGTGGTATTTCGCAAAAGTTTAAGGGCGAGTTTAGTGGTTGAAAGCCAACAAAATCCCAATTTTTCACGTGTCAACTCACCAAAACTTTAAATGGCTTTTTCTCCCCTTAAACGTGCGAATTTCGCGTTTTTACGTTTTCATTTGAAGGCTTAGCCCAAACTAGTGTTTTGATGGTCGGAACATGTTTTAGGCAAAATATCTCGAATTTGCTGTTCCTAGAACACGTGCAGTTTTTGTGCAGATTTTCAGCTTTGATTGCTTACTGTGCCCGTAGTTTTAATCCGATTGTTGAAATTTTGGTCTTATCTTATAGTTGCGTTTGTTTAGTTTGCGTCAAGTGCAAATATGTAGTAATTTGCATGAAAATACTTGTAGGACCTCTGGCTTGAATCGTTCACTGTAGCCACAATTTCTTTTCGATTGTCAAAATTTTGGTCTCATCTTGTAGCTGTTAGTCTGTTTTTTACGTCAAATACAAATTTGTAGTACTTTTCATAAGAATACTAATTTTTATAAGGTTCCTATTATTTTGGGGGCAGGTTATGGACACTTTTTCCCTTTACGGCATTGCTGTGGCGTGATTTTTCAATCGATGTGCTATATTTAAGTGTTAATGAATAGATCAGCGTCTGAATTTTCCAAAAAGTATAAATTTGTGGTATTCCGCAAAAGTTTAAGGGCGGGTTTGGTGGTTGAAAGCCAACAAAATCCCAATTTTTCACGTGTCAACTCACCAAAACTTTAAATGGCTTTTTCTCCCATTAAACGTGCGAATTTCGCGTTTTTACGTTTTCATTTGAAGGCTTAGCCCAAACGAGTGTTTTGATGGTCGGAACATGTTTTAGGCAAAATATCTCGAATTTGCTGTTCCTAGAACACGTGCAGTTTTTGTGCAGATTTTCAGCTTTGATTGCTTACTGTGCCCGTAGTTTTAATCCGATTGTTGAAATTTTGGTCTTATCTTATAGTTGCGTTTGTTTAGTTTGCGTCAAGTGCAAATATGTAGTAATTTGCATGAAAATACTAATTTTTATGACGCTTAGGAGGCAGAGACATGTATTCGTCTAAAATACGTAAATTTCCTTGTAGGACCTCTGGCTTGAATCGTTCACTGTAGCCACAATTTCTTTTCGATTGTCAAAATTTTGGTCTCATCTTGTAGCTGTTAGTCTGTTGTTTACGTCAAATACAAATTTGTAGTACTTTTCATAAGAATACTAATTTTTATAAGGTTCCTATTATTTTTGGGGGCAGGTTATGGACACTTTTTCCCTTTACGGCATTGCTGTGGCGTGATTTTTCAATCGATGTGCTATATTTAAGTGTTAATGAATAGATCAGCGTCTGAATTTTCCAAAAAGTATAGATTTGTGGTATTTCGCAAAAGTTTAAGGGCGGGTTTAGTGGTTGAAAGCCAACAAAATCCCAATTTTTCACGTGTCAACTCACCAAAACTTTAAATGGCTTTTTCTCCCCTTAAACGTGCGAATTTCGCGTTTTTACGTTTTCATTTGAAGGCTTAGCCCAAACTAGTGTTTTGATGGTCGGAACATGTTTTAGGCAAAATATCTCGAATTTGCTGTTCCTAGAACACGTGCAGTTTTTGTGCAGATTTTCAGCTTTGATTGCTTACTGTGCCTGTAGTTTTAATCCGATTGTTGAAATTTTGGTCTTATCTTATAGTTGCGTTTGTTTAGTTTGCGTCAAGTGCAAATATGTAGTAATTTGCATGAAAATACTAATTTTTATGACGCTTAGGAGGCAGAGACATGTATTCGTCTAAAATACGTAAATTTCCTTGTAGGACCTCTGGCTTGAATCGTTCACTGTAGCCACAATTTCTTTTCGATTGTCAAAATTTTGGTCTCATCTTGTAGCTGTTAGTCTGTTTTTTACGTCAAATACAAATTCGTAGTACTTTTCATAAGAATACTAATTTTTATAAGTTCCTATTAATTTTGGGGGCAGGTTATGGACACTTTTTCCCTTTACGGCATTGCTGTGGCGTGATTTTTCAATCGATGTGCTATATTTAAGTGTTAATGAATAGATCAGCGTCTGAATTTTCCAAAAAGTATAAATTTGTGGTATTCCGCAAAAGTTTAAGGGCGGGTTTGGTGGTTGAAAGCCAACAAAATCCCAATTTTTCACGTGTCAACTCACCAAAACTTTAAATGGCTTTTTCTCCCCTTAAACGTGCGAATTTCGCGTTTTTACGTTTTCATTTGAAGGCTTAGCCCAAACTAGTGTTTTGATGGTCGGAACATGTTTTAGGCAAAATATCTCGAATTTGCTGTTCCTAGAACACGTGCAGTTTTTGTGCAGATTTTCAGCTTTGATTGCTTACTGTGCCCGTAGTTTTAATCCGATTTTTGAAATTTTGGTCTTATCTTATAGTTGCGTTTGTTTAGTTTGCGTCAAGTGCAAATATGTAGTAATTTGCATGAAAATACTAATTTTTATGACGCTTAGGAGGCAGAGACATGTATTCGTCTAAAATACGTAAATTTCCTTGTAGGACCTCTGGCTTGAATCGTTCACTGTAGCCACAATTTCTTTTCGATTGTCAAAATTTTGGTCTCATCTTGTAGCTGTTAGTCTGTTGTTTACGTCAAATACAAATTTGTAGTACTTTTCATAAGAATACTAATTTTTATAAGGTTCCTATTATTTTTGGGGGCAGGTTATGGACACTTTTTCCCTTTACGGCATTGCTGTGGCGTGATTTTTCAATCGATGTGCTATATTTAAGTGTTAATGAATAGATCAGCGTCTGAATTTTCCAAAAAATATAAATTTGTGGTATTTCGCAAAAGTTTAAGGGCGGGTTTAGTGGTTGAAAGCCAACAAAATCCCAATTTTTCACGTGTCAGCTCACCAAAACTTTAAATGGCTTTTTCTCCCCTTAAACGTGCGAATTTCGCGTTTTTACGTTTTCATTTGAAGGCTTATCCCAAACTAGTGTTTTGATGGTCGGAACATGTTTTAGGCAAAATATCTCGAATTTGCTGTTCCTAGAACGCGTGCAGTTTTTGTGCAGATTTTCAGCTTTGATTGCTTACTGTGCCCGTAGTTTTAATCCGATTGTTGAAATTTTGGTCTTATCTTATAGTTGCGTTTGTTTAGTTTGCGTCAAGTGCAAATATGTAGTAATTTGCATGAAAATACTAATTTTTATGACGCTTAGGAGGCAGAGACATGTATTCGTCTAAAATACGTAAATTTCCTTGTAGGACCTCTGGCTTGAATCGTTCACTGTAGCCACAATTTCTTTTCGATTGTCAAAATTTTGGTCTCATCTTGTAGCTGTTAGTCTGTTGTTTACGTCAAATACAAATTTGTAGTACTTTTCATAAGAATACTAATTTTTATAAGGTTCCTATTATTTTTGGGGGCAGGTTATGGACACTTTTTCCCTTTACGGCATTGCTGTGGCGTGATTTTTCAATCGATGTGCTATATTTAAGTGTTAATGAATAGATCAGCGTCTGAATTTTCCAAAAAGTATAGATTTGTGGTATTTCGCAAAAGTTTAAGGGCGAGTTTAGTGGTTGAAAGCCAACAAAATCCCAATATTTCACGTGTCAACTCACCAAAACTTTAAATGGCTTTTTCTCCCCTTAAACGTGCGAATTTCGCGTTTTTACGTTTTCATTTGAAGGCTTAGCCCAAACTAGTGTTTTGATGGTCGGAACATGTTTTAGGCAAAATATCTCGAATTTGCTGTTCCTAGAACACGTGCAGTTTTTGTGCAGATTTTCAGCTTTGATTGCTTACTGTGCCCGTAGTTTTAATCCGATTGTTGAAATTTTGGTCTTATCTTATAGTTGCGTTTGTTTAGTTTGCGTCAAGTGCAAATATGTAGTAATTTGCATGAAAATACTAATTTTTATGACGCTTAGGAGGCAGAGACATGTATTCGTCTAAAATACGTAAATTTCCTTGTAGGACCTCTGGCTTGAATCGTTCACTGTAGCCACAATTTCTTTTCGATTGTCAAAATTTTGGTCTCATCTTGTAGCTGTTAGTCTGTTGTTTACGTCAAATACAAATTTGTAGTACTTTTCATAAGAATACTAATTTTTATAAGGTTCCTATTATTTTTGGGGGCAGGTTTGGACACTTTTTCCCTTTACGGCATTGCTGTGGCGTGATTTTTCAATCGATGTGCTATATTTAAGTGTTAATGAATAGATCAGCGTCTGAATTTTCCAAAAAGTATAAATTTGTGGTATTCCGCAAAAGTTTAAGGGCGGGTTTGGTGGTTGAAAGCCAACAAAATCCCAATTTTTCACGTGTCAACTCACCAAAACTTTAAATGGCTTTTTCTCCCCTTAAACGTGCGAATTTCGCGTTTTTACGTTTTCATTTGAAGGCTTAGCCCAAACTAGTGTTGTGATGGTCGGAACATGTTTTAGGCAAAATATCTCGAATTTGCTGTTCCTAGAACACGTGCAGTTTTTGTGCAGATTTTCAGCTTTGATTGCTTACTGTGCCCGTAGTTTTAATCCGATTGTTGAAATTTTGGTCTTATCTTATAGTTGCGTTTGTTTAGTTTGCGTCAAGTGCAAATATGTAGTAATTTGCATGAAAATACTAATTTTTATGACGCTTAGGAGGCAGAGACATGTATTCGTCTAAAATACGTAAATTTCCTTGTAGGACCTCTGGCTTGAATCGTTCACTGTAGCCACAATTTCTTTTCGATTGTCAAAATTTTGGTCTCATCTTGTAGCTGTTAGTCTGTTGTTTACGTCAAATACAAATTTGTAGTACTTTTCATAAGAATACTAATTTTTATAAGGTTCCTATTATTTTTGGGGGCAGGTTTGGACACTTTTTCCCTTTACGGCATTGCTGTGGCGTGATTTTTCAATCGATGTGCTATATTTAAGTGTTAATGAATAGATCAGCGTCTGAATTTTCCAAAAAGTATAAATTTGTGGTATTCCGCAAAAGTTTAAGGGCGGGTTTGGTGGTTGAAAGCCAACAAAATCCCGATTTTTCACGTGTCAACTCACCAAAACTTTAAATGGCTTTTTCTCCCCTTAAACGTGCGAATTTCGCGTTTTTACGTTTTCATTTGAAGGCTTAGCCCAAACTAGTGTTTTGATGGTCGGAACATGTTTTAGGCAAAATATCTCGAATTTGCTGTTCCTAGAACACGTGCAGTTTTTGTGCAGATTTTCAGCTTTGATTGCTTACTGTGCCCGTAGTTTTAATCCGATTGTTGAAATTTTGGTCTTATCTTATAGTTGCGTTTGTTTAGTTTGCGTCAAGTGCAAATATGTAGTAATTTGCATGAAAATACTAATTTTTATGACGCTTAGGAGGCATAGACATGTATTCGTCTAAAATACGTAAATTTCCTTGTAGGACCTCTGGCTTGAATCGTTCACTGTAGCCACAATTTCTTTTCGATTGTCAAAATTTTGGTCTCATCTTGTAGCTGTTAGTCTGTTGTTTACGTCAAATACAAATTTGTAGTACTTTTCATAAGAATACTAATTTTTATAAGGTTCCTATTATTTTTGGGGGCAGGTTATGGACACTTTTTCCCTTTACGGCATTGCTGTGGCGTGATTTTTCAATCGATGTGCTATATTTAAGTGTTAATGAATAGATCAGCGTCTGAATTTTCCAAAAAGTATAAATTTGTGGTATTTTGCAAAAGTTTAAGGGCGGGTTTAGTGGTTGAAAGCCAACAAAATCCCAATTTTTCACGTGTCAACTCACCAAAACTTTAAATGGCTTTTTCTCCCCTTAAACGTGCGAATTTCGCGTTTTTACGTTTTCCCTGAAGGCTTAGCCCAAACTAGTGTTTTGATGGTCGGAACATGTTTTAGGCAAAATATCTCGAATTTGCTGTTCCTAGAACACGTGCAGTTTTTGGGCAGATTTTCAGCTTTGATTGCTTACTGTGCCCGTAGTTTTAATCCGATTGTTGAAATTTTGGTCTTATCTTATAGTTGCGTTTGTTTAGTTTGCGTCAAGTGCAAATATGTAGTAATTTGCATGAAAATACTAATTTTTATGACGCTTAGGAGGCAGAGACATGTATTCGTCTAAAATACGTAAATTTCCTTGTAGGACCTCTGGCTTGAATCGTTCACTGTAGCCACAATTTCTTTTCGATTGTCAAAATTTTGGTCTCATCTTGTAGCTGTTAGTCTGTTTTTTACGTCAAATACAAATTTGTAGTACTTTTCATAAGAGTACTAATTTTTATAAGGTTCCTATTATTTTTGGGGGCAGGTTATGGACACTTTTTCCCTTTACGGCATTGCTGTGGCGTGATTTTTCAATCGATGTGCTATATTTAAGTGTTAATGAATAGATCAGCGTCTGAATTTTCCAAAAAGTATAAATTTGTGGTATTCCGCAAAAGTTTAAGGGCGGGTTTGGTGGTTGAAAGCCAACAAAATCCCAATTTTTCACGTGTCAACTCACCAAAACTTTAAATGGCTTTTTCTCCCCTTAAACGTGCGAATTTCGCGTTTTTACGTTTTCATTTGAAGGCTTATCCCAAACTAGTGTTTTGATGGTCGGAACATGTTTTAGGCAAAATATCTCGAATTTGCTGTTCCTAGAACACGTGCAGTTTTTGTGCAGATTTTCAGCTTTGATTGCTTACTGTGCCCGTAGTTTTAATCCGATTGTTGAAATTTTGGTCTTATCTTATAGTTGCGTTTGTTTAGTTTGCGTCAAGTGCAAATATGTAGTAATTTGCATGAAAATACTAATTTTTATGACGCTTAGGAGGCAGAGACATGTATTCGTCTAAAATACGTAAATTTCCTTGTAGGACCTCTGGCTTGAATCGTTCACTGTAGCCACAATTTCTTTTCGATTGTCAAAATGTTGGTCTCATCTTGTAGCTGTTAGTCTGTTGTTTACGTCAAATACAAATTTGTAGTACTTTTCATAAGAATACTAATTTTTATAAGGTTCCTATTATTTTTGGGGGCAGGTTATGGACACTTTTTCCCTTTACGGCATTGCTGTGGCGTGATTTTTCAATCGATGTGCTATATTTAATGGTGCGTGAATAGATCAGCGTCTGAATTTTCCAAAAAGTATAGATTTGTGGTATTTCGCAAAAGTTTAAGGGCGAGTTTAGTGGTTGAAAGCCAACAAAATCCCAATTTTTCACGTGTCAACTCACCAAAACTTTAAATGGCTTTTTCTCCCCTTAAACGTGCGAATTTCGCGTTTTTACGTTTTCATTTGAAGGCTTAGCCCAAACTAGTGTTTTGATGGTCGGAACATGTTTTAGGCAAAATATCTCGAATTTGCTGTTCCTAGAACACGTGCAGTTTTTGTGCAGATTTTCAGCTTTGATTGCTTACTGTGCCCGTAGTTTTAATCCGATTGTTGAAATTTTGGTCTTATCTTATAGTTGCGTTTGTTTAGTTTGCGTCAAGTGCAAATATGTAGTAATTTGCATGAAAATACTAATTTTTATGACGCTTAGGAGGCATAGACATGTATTCGTCTAAAATACGTAAATTTCCTTGTAGGACCTCTGGCTTGAATCGTTCACTGTAGCCACAATTTCTTTTCGATTGTCAAAATTTGGTCTCATCTTGTAGCTGTTAGTCTGTTTTTTACGTCAAATACAAATTTGTAGTACTTTTCATAAGAATACTAATTTTTATAATGTTCCTATTATTTTTGGGGGCAGGTTATGGACACTTTTTCCCTTTACGGCATTGCTGTGGAGTGATTTTTCAATCGATGTGCTATATTTAAGTGTTAATGAATAGATCAGCGTCTGAATTTTCCAAAAAGTATAAATTTGTGGTATTTCGCAAAAGTTTAAGGGCGGGTTTAGTGGTTAAAAGCCAAGAAAATCCCAATTCTTCACGTGTCAACTCACCAAAACTTTAAATGGCTTTTTCTCCCCTTAAACGTGCGAATTTCGCGTTTTTACGTTTTCATTTGAAGGCTTAGCCCAAACTAGTGTTTTGATGGTCGGAACATGTTTGAGGCAAAATATCTCGAATTTGCTGTTCCTAGAACACGTGCAGTTTTTGTGCAGATTTTCAGCTTTGATTGCTTACTGTGCCCGTAGTTTTAATCTGATTGTTGAAATTTTGGTCTTATCTTATAGTTGCGTTTGTTTAGTTTGCGTCAAGTGCAAATATGTAGTAATTTGCATGAAAATACTAATTTTTATGACGCTTAGGAGGCATAGACATGTATTCGTCTAAAATACGTAAATTTCCTTGTAGGACCTCTGGCTTGAATCGTTCACTGTAGCCACAATTTCTTCTCGATTGTCAAAATCTTGGTCTCATCTTGTAGCTGTTAGTCTGTTTTTTACGTCAAATACAAATTTGTTGTACTTTTCATAAGAATACTAATTTTTATAAGGTTCCTATTATTTTTGGGGGCAGGTTATGGACACTTTTTCCCTTTACGGCATTGCTGTGGCGTGATTTTTCAATCGATGTGCTATATTTAAGTGTTAATGAATAGATCAGCGTCTGAATTTTCCAAAAAGTATAAATTTGTGGTATTTTGCAAAAGTCTAAGGGCGGGTTTAGTGGTTGAAAGCCAACAAAATCCCAATTTTTCACGTGTCAACTCACCAAAACTTTAAATGGCTTTTTCTCCCCTTAAACGTGCGAATTTCGCGTTTTTACGTTTTCCTTGAAGGCTTAGCCCAAACTAGTGTTTTGATGGTCGGAACATGTTTTAGGCAAAATATCTCGAATTTGCTGTTCCTAGAACACGTGCAGTTTTTGTGCAGATTTTCAGCTTTGATTGCTTACTGTGCCCGTAGTTTTAATCCGATTGTTGAAATTTTGGTCTTATCTTATAGTTGCGTTTGTTTAGTTTGCGTCAAGTGCAAATATGTAGTAATTTGCATGAAAATACTAATTTTTATGACGCTTAGGAGGCAGAGACATGTATTCGTCTAAAATACGTAAATTTCCTTGTAGGACCTCTGGCTTGAATCGTTCACTGTAGCCACAATTTCTTTTCGATTGTCAAAATTTTGGTCTCATCTTGTAGCTGTTAGTCTGTTGTTTACGTCAAATACAAATTTGTAGTACTTTTCATAAGAATACTAATTTTTATAAGGTTCCTATTATTTTTGGGGGCAGGTTATGGACACTTTTTCCCTTTACGGCATTGCTGTGGCGTGATTTTTCAATCGATGTGCTATATTTAAGTGTTAATGAATAGATCAGCGTCTGAATTTTCCAAAAAGCATAAATTTGTGGTATTCCGCAAAAGTTTAAGGGCGGGTTTGGTGGTTGAAAGCCAACAAAATCCCAATTTTTCACGTGTCAACTCACCAAAACTTTAAATGGCTTTTTCTCCCCTTAAACGTGCGAATTTCGCGTTTTTACGTTTTCATTTGAAGGCTTAGCCCAAACTAGTGTTTTGATGGTCGGAACATGTTTTAGGCAAAATATCTCGAATTTGCTGTTCCTAGAACACGTGCAGTTTTTGTGCAGATTTTCAGCTTTGATTGCTTACTGTGCCCGTAGTTTTAATCCGATTGTTGAAATTTTGGTCTTATCTTATAGTTGCGTTTGTTTAGTTTGCGTCAAGTGCAAATATGTAGTAATTTGCATGAAAATACTAATTTTTATGACGCTTAGGAGGCAGAGACATGTATTCGTCTAAAATACGTAAATTTCCTTGTAGGACCTCTGGCTTGAATCGTTCACTGTAGCCACAATTTCTTTTCGATTGTCAAAATTTTGGTCTCATCTTGTAGCTGTTAGTCTGTTGTTTACGTCAAATACAAATTTGTAGTACTTTTCATAAGAATACTAATTTTTATAAGGTTCCTATTATTTTTGGGGGCAGGTTATGGACACTTTTTCCCTTTACAGCATTGCTGTGGCGTGATTTTTCAATCGATGTGCTATATTTAAGTGTTAATGAATAGATCAGCGTCTGAATTTTCCAAAAAGTATAGATTTGTGGTATTTCGCAAAAGTTTAAGGGCGAGTTTAGTGGTTGAAAGCCAACAAAATCCCAATTTTTCACGTGTCAACTCACCAAAACTTTAAATGGCTTTTTCTCCCCTTAAACGTGCGAATTTCGCGTTTTTACGTTTTCATTTGAAGGCTTAGCCCAAACTAGTGTTTTGATGGTCGGAACATGTTTTAGGCAAAATATCTCGAATTTGCTGTTCCTAGAACACGTGCAGTTTTTGTGCAGATTTTCAGCTTTGATTGCTTACTGTGCCCGTAGTTTTAATCCGATTGTTGAAATTTTGGTCTTATCTTATAGTTGCGTTTGTTTAGTTTGCGTCAAGTGCAAATATGTAGTAATTTGCATGAAAATACTAATTTTTATGACGCTTAGGAGGCAGAGACATGTATTCGTCTAAAATACGTAAATTTCCTTGTAGGACCTCTGGCTTGAATCGTTCACTGTAGCCACAATTTCTTTTCGATTGTCAAAATTTTGGTCTCATCTTGTAGCTGTTAGTCTGTTTTTTACGTCAAATACAAATTTGTAGTACTTTTCATAAGAATACTAATTTTTATAAGGTTCCTATTATTTTTGGGGGCAGGTTTGGACACTTTTTCCCTTTACGGCATTGCTGTGGCGTGATTTTTCAATCGATGTGCTATATTTAAGTGTTAATGAATAGATCAGCGTCTGAATTTTCCAAAAAGTATAAATTAATGTATTCCGCAAAAGTTTAAGGGCGGGTTTGGTGGTTGAAAGCCAACAAAATCCCAATTTTTCACGTGTCAACTCACCAAAACTTTAAATGGCGTTTTCTCCCCTTAAACGTGCGAATTTCGCGTTTTTACGTTTTCATTTGAAGGCTTAGCCCAAACTAGTGTTTTGATGGTCGGAACATGTTTTAGGCAAAATATCTCGAATTTGCTGTTCCTAGAACACGTGCAGTTTTTGTGCAGATTTTCAGCTTTGATTGCTTACTGTGCCCGTAGTTTTAATCCGATTGTTGAAATTTTGGTCTTATCTTATAGTTGCGTTTGTTTAGTTTGCGTCAAGTGCAAATATGTAGTAATTTGCATGAAAATACTAATTTTTATGACGCTTAGGAGGCAGAGACATGTATTCGTCTAAAATACGTAAATTTCCTTGTAGGACCTCTGGCTTGAATCGTTCACTGTAGCCACAATTTCTTTTCGATTGTCAAAATTTTGGTCTCATCTTGTAGCTGTTAGTCTGTTGTTTACGTCAAATACAAATTTGTAGTACTTTTCATAAGAATACTAATTTTTATAAGGTTCCTATTATTTTTGGGGGCAGGTTATGGACACTTTTTCCCTTTACGGCATTGCTGTGGCGTGATTTTTCAATCGATGTGCTATATTTAGCACATCGGTTGAAAAATATGTAGTAATTTGCATGAAAATACTAATTTTTATGACGCTTAGGAGGCAGAGACATGTATTCGTCTAAAATACGTAAATTTCCTTGTAGGACCTCTGGCTTGAATCGTTCACTGTAGCCACAATTTCTTTTCGATTGTCAAAATTTTGGTCTCATCTTGTAGCTGTTAGTCTGTTGTTTACGTCAAATACGAGTTTGTAGTACTTTTCATAAGAATACTAATTTTTATAAGGTTCCTATTATTTTTGGGGGCAGGTTATGGACACTTTTTCCCTTTACGGCATTGCTGTGGCGTGATTTTTCAATCGATGTGCTATATTTAAGTGTTAATGAATAGATCAGCGTCTGAATTTTCCAAAAAGTATAGATTTGTGGTATTTCGCAAAAGTTTAAGGGCGAGTTTAGTGGTTGAAAGCCAACAAAATCCCAATTTTTCACGTGTCAACTCACCAAAACTTTAAATGGCTTTTTCTCCCCTTAAACGTGCGAATTTCGCGTTTTTACGTTTTCATTTGAAGGCTTAGCCCAAACTAGTGTTTTGATGGTCGGAACATGTTTTAGGCAAAATATCTCGAATTTGCTGTTCCTAGAACACGTGCAGTTTTTGTGCAGATTTTCAGCTTTGATTGCTTACTGTGCCCGTAGTTTTAATCCGATTGTTGAAATTTTGGTCTTATCTTATAGTTGCGTTTGTTTAGTTTGCGTCAAGTGCAAATATGTAGTAATTTGCATGAAAATACTAATTTTTATGACGCTTAGGAGGCAGAGACATGTATTCGTCTAAAATACGTAAATTTCCTTGTAGGACCTCTGGCTTGAATCGTTCACTGTAGCCACAATTTCTTTTCGATTGTCAAAATTTTGGTCTCATCTTGTAGCTGTTAGTCTGTTTTTTACGTCAAATACAAATTTGTAGTACTTTTCATAAGAATACTAATTTTTATAAGGTTCCTATTATTTTTGGGGGCAGGTTATGGACACTTTTTCCCTTTACGGCATTGCTGTGGCGTGATTTTTCAATCGATGTGCTATATTTAAGTGTTAATGAATAGATCAGCGTCTGAATTTTCCAAAAAGTATAAATTTGTGGTATTCCGCAAAAGTTTAAGGGCGGGTTTGGTGGTTGAAAGCCAACAAAATCCCAATTTTTCACGTGTCAACTCACCAAAACTTTAAATGGCTTTTTCTCCCCTTAAACGTGCGAATTTCGCGTTTTTACGTTTTCATTTGAAGGCTTAGCCCAAACTAGTGTTTTGATGGTCGGAACATGTTTTAGGCAAAATATCTCGAATTTGCTGTTCCTAGAACACGTGCAGTTTTTGTGCAGATTTTCAGCTTTGATTGCTTACTGTGCCCGTAGTTTTAATCCGATTGTTGAAATTTTGGTCTTATCTTATAGTTGCGTTTGTTTAGTTTGCGTCAAGTGCAAATATGTAGTAATTTGCATGAAAATACTAATTTTTATGACGCTTAGGAGGCAGAGACATGTATTCGTCTAAAATACGTAAATTTCCTTGTAGGACCTCTGGCTTGAATCGTTCACTGTAGCCACAATTTCTTTTCGATTGTCAAAATTTTGGTCTCATCTTGTAGCTGTTAGTCTGTTTTTTCTGTCAAATACAAATTTGTAGTACTTTTCATAAGAATACTAATTTTTATAAGGTTCCTATTATTTTTGGGGGCAGGTTATGGACACTTTTTCCCTTTACGGCATTGCTGTGGCGTGATTTTTCAATCGATGTGCTATATTTAAGTGTTAATGAATAGATTAGTGTCTGAATTTTCCAAAAAGTATAAATTTGTGGTATTTCGCAAAAGTTTAAGGGCGGGTTTAGTGGTTGAAAGCCAACAAAATCCCAATTTTTCACGTGTCAACTCACCAAAACTTTAAATGGCTTTTTCTCCCCTTAAACGTGCGAATTTCGCGTTTTTACGTTTTCATTTGAAGGCTTAGCCCAAACTAGTGTTTTGATGGTCGGAACATGTTTTAGGCAAAATATCTCGAATTTGCTGTTCCTAGAACACGTGCAGTTTTTGTGCAGATTTGCAGCTTTGATTGCTTACTGTGCCCGTAGTTTTAATCCGATTGTTGAAATTTTGGTCTTATCTTATAGTTGCGTTTGTTTAGTTTGCGTCAAGTGCAAATATGTAGTAATTTGCATGAAAATACTAATTTTTATGACGCTTAGGAGGCATAGACATGTATTCGTCTAAAATACGTAAATTTCCTTGTAGGACCTCTGGCTTGAATCGTTCACTGTAGCCACAATTTCTTTTCGATTGTCAAAATTTTGGTCTCATCTTGTAGCTGTTAGTCTGTTGTTTACGTCAAATACGAGTTTGTAGTACTTTTCATAAGAATACTAATTTTTATAAGGTTCCTATTATTTTTGGGGGCAGGTTATGGACACTTTTTCCCTTTACGGCATTGCTGTGGCGTGATTTTTCAATCGATGTGCTATATTTAAGTGTTAATGAATGGATTAGCGTCTGAATTTTCCAAAAAGTATAGATTTGTGGTATTTCGCAAAAGTTTAAGGGCGGGTTTGGTGGTTGAAAGCCAACAAAATCCCAATTTTTCACGTGTCAACTCACCAAAACTTTAAATGGCTTTTTCTCCCCTTAAACGTGCGAATTTCGCGTTTTTACGTTTTCATTTGAAGGCTTAGCCCGAACTAGTGTTTTGATGGTCGGAACATGTTTTAGGCAAAATATCTCGAATTTGCTGTTCCTAGAACACGTGCAGTTTTTGTGCAGATTTTCAGCTTTGATTGCTTACTGTGCCCGTAGTTTTAATCCGATTGTTGAAATTTTGGTCTTATCTTATAGTTGCGTTTGTTTAGTTTGCGTCAAGTGCAAATATGTAGTAATTTGCATGAAAATACTAATTTTTATGACGCTTAGGAGGCAGAGACATGTATTCGTCTAAAATACGTAAATTTCCTTGTAGGACCTCTGGCTTGAATCGTTCACTGTAGCCACAATTTCTTTTCGATTGTCAAAATTTTGGTCTCATCTTGTAGCTGTTAGTCTGTTGTTTACGTCAAATACAAATTTGTAGTACTTTTCATAAGAATACTAATTTTTATAAGGTTCCTATTATTTTTGGGGGCAGGTTATGGACACTTTTTCCCTTTACGGCATTGTTGTGGCGTGATTTTTCAATCGATGTGCTATATTTAAATGTTAATAAATAGATTAGTGTCTGAATTTTCCAAAAAGTATAAATTTGTGGTATTTCGCAAAAGTTTAAGGGCGGGTTTAGTGGTTGAAAGCCAACAAAATCCCAATTTTTCACGTGTCAACTCACCAAAACTTTAAATGGCTTTTTCTCCCCTTAAACGTGCGAATTTCGCGTTTTTACGTTTTCCTTGAAGGCTTAGCCCAAACTAGTGTTTTGATGGTCGGAACATGTTTTAGGCAAAATATCTCGAATTTGCTGTTCCTAGAACACGTGCAGTTTTTGTGCAGATTTTCAGCTTTGATTGCTTACTGTGCCCGTAGTTTTAATCCGATTGTTGAAATTTTGGTCTTATCTTATAGTTGCGTTTGTTTAGTTTGCGTCAAGTGCAAATATGTAGTAATTTGCATGAAAATACTAATTTTTATGACGCTTAGGAGGCAGAGACATGTATTCGTCTAAAATACGTAAATTTCCTTGTAGGACCTCTGGCTTGAATCGTTCACTGTAGCCACAATTTCTTTTCGATTGTCAAAATTTTGGTCTCATCTTGTAGCTGTTAGTCTGTTGTTTACGTCAAATACAAATTTGTAGTACTTTTCATAAGAGTACTAATTTTTATAAGGTTCCTATTATTTTTGGGGGCAGGTTATGGACACTTTTTCCCTTTACGGCATTGCTGTGGCGTGATTTTTCAATCGATGTGCTATATTTAAGTGTTAATGAATAGATCAGCGTCTGAATTTTCCAAAAAGTATAAATTTGTGGTATTCCGCAAAAGTTTAAGGGCGGGTTTGGTGGTTGAAAGCCAACAAAATCCCAATTTTTCACGTGTCAACTCACCAAAACTTTAAATGGCTTTTTCTCCCCTTAAACGTGCGAATTTCGCGTTTTTACGTGTTCATTTGAAGGCTTAGCCCAAACTAGTGTTTTGATGGTCGGAACATGTTTTAGGCAAAATATCTCGAATTTGCTGTTCCTAGAACACGTGCAGTTTTTGTGCAGATTTTCAGCTTTGATTGCTTACTGTGCCCGTAGTTTTAATCCGATTGTTGAAATTTTGGTCTTATCTTATAGTTGCGTTTGTTTAGTTTGCGTCAAGTGCAAATATGTAGTAATTTGCATGAAAATACTAATTTTTATGACGCTTAGGAGGCAGAGACATGTATTCGTCTAAAATACGTAAATTTCCTTGTAGGACCTCTGGCTTGAATCGTTCACTGTAGCCACAATTTCTTTTCGATTGTCAAAATTTTGGTCTCATCTTGTAGCTGTTAGTCTGTTGTTTACGTCAAATACAAATTTGTAGTACTTTTCATAAGAATACTAATTTTTATAAGGTTCCTATTATTTTTGGGGGCAGGTTATGGACACTTTTTCCCTTTACGGCATTGCTGTGGCGTGATTTTTCAATCGATGTGCTATATTTAAGTGTTAATGAATAGATCAGCGTTTGAATTTTCCAAAAAGTATAGATTTGTGGTATTTCGCAAAAGTTTAAGGGCGAGTTTAGTGGTTGAAAGCCAACAAAATCCCAATTTTTCACGTGTCAACTCACCAAAACTTTAAATGGCTTTTTCTCCCCTTAAACGTGCGAATTTCGCGTTTTTACGTTTTCATTTGAAGGCTTAGCCCAAACTAGTGTTTTGATGGTCGGAACATGTTTTAGGCAAAATATCTCGAATTTGCTGTTCCTAGAACACGTGCAGTTTTTGTGCAGATTTTCAGCTTTGATTGCTTACTGTGCCCGTAGTTTTAATCCGATTGTTGAAATTTTGGTCTTATCTTATAGTTGCGTTTGTTTAGTTTGCGTCAAGTGCAAATATGTAGTAATTTGCATGAAAATACTAATTTTTATGACGCTTAGGAGGCAGAGACATGTATTCGTCTAAAATACGTAAATTTCCTTGTAGGACCTCTGGCTTGAATCGTTCACTGTAGCCACAATTTCTTTTCGATTGTCAAAATTTTGGTCTCATCTTGTAGCTGTTAGTCTGTTTTTTACGTCAAATACAAATTTGTAGTACTTTTCATAAGAATACTAATTTTTATAAGGTTCCTATTATTTTTGGGGGCAGGTTATGGACACTTTTTCCCATTACGGCATTGCTGTGGCGTGATTTTTCAATCGATGTGCTATATTTAAATGTTAATAAATAGATTAGTGTCTGAATTTTCCAAAAAGTATAAATTTGTGGTATTTCGCAAAAGTTTAAGGGCGGGTTTAGTGGTTGAAAGCCAACAAAATCCCAATTTTTCACTCGTCAACTCACCAAAACTTTAAATGGCTTTTTCTCCCCTTAAACGTGCGAATTTCGCGTTTTTACGTTTTCATTTGAAGGCTTAGCCCAAACTAGTGTTTTGATGGTCGGAACATGTTTTAGGCAAAATATCTCGAATTTGCTGTTCCTAGAACACGTGCAGTTTTTGTGCAGATTTTCAGCTTTGATTGCTTACTGTGCCCGTAGTTTTAATCCGATTGTTGAAATTTTGGTCTTATCTTATAGTTGCGTTTGTTTAGTTTGCGTCAAGTGCAAATATGTAGTAATTTGCGTGAAAATACTAATTTTTATGACGCTTAGGAGGCAGAGACATGTATTCGTCTAAAATACGTAAATTTCCTTGTAGGACCTCTGGCTTGAATCGTTCACTGTAGCCACAATTTCTTTTCGATTGTCAAAATTTTGGTCTCATCTTGTAGCTGTTAGTCTGTTGTTTACGTCAAATACAAATTTGTAGTACTTTTCATAAGAATACTAATTTTTATAAGGTTCCTATTATTTTTGGGGGCAGGTTATGGACACTTTTTCCCTTTACGGCATTGCTGTGGCGTGATTTTTCAATCGATGTGCTATATTTAAGTGTTAATGAATAGATCAGCGTCTGAATTTTCCAAAAAGTATAAATTTGTGGTATTCCACAAAAGTTTAAGGGCGGGTTTGGTGGTTGAAAGCCAACAAAATCCCAATTTTTCACGTGTCAACTCACCAAAACTTTAAATGGCTTTTTCTCCCCTTAAACGTGCGGATTTTGCGTTTTTACGTTTTCATTTGAAGGCTTAGCCCAAACTAGTGTTTTGATGGTCGGAACATGTTTTAGGCAAAATATCTCGAATTTGCTGTTCCTAGAACACGTGCAGTTTTTGTGCAGATTTTCAGCTTTGATTGCTTACTGTGCCCGTAGTTTTAATCCGATTGTTGAAATTTTGGTCTTATCTTATAGTTGCGTTTGTTTAGTTTGCGTCAAGTGCAAATATGTAGTAATTTGCATGAAAATACTAATTTTTATGACGCTTAGGAGGCAGAGACATGTATTCGTCTAAAATACGTAAATTTCCTTGTAGGACCTCTGGCTTGAATCGTTCACTGTAGCCACAATTTCTTTTCGATTGTCAAAATTTTGATCTCATCTTGTAGCTGTTAGTCTGTTGTTTACGTCAAATACAAATTTGTAGTACTTTTCATAAGAATACTAATTTTTATAAGGTTCCTATTATTTTTGGGGGCAGGTTATGGACACTTTTTCCCTTTACGGCATTGCTGTGGCGTGATTTTTCAATCGATGTGCTATATTTAAATGTTAATAAATAGATTAGTGTCTGAATTTTCCAAAAAGTATAAATTTGTGGTATTTCGCAAAAGTTTAAGGGCGGGTTTAGTGGTTGAAAGCCAACAAAATCCCAATTTTTCACGTGTCAACTCACCAAAACTTTAAATGGCTTTTTCTCCCCTTAAACGTGCGAATTTCGCGTTTTTACGTTTTCATTTGAAGGCTTAGCCCAAACTAGTGTTTTGATGGTCGGAACATGTTTTAGGCAAAATATCTCGAATTTGCTGTTCCTAGAACACGTGCAGTTTTTGTGCAGATTTTCAGCTTTGATTGCTTACTGTGCCCGTAGTTTTAATCCGATTGTTGAAATTTTGGTCTTATCTTATAGTTGCGTTTGTTTAGTTTGCGTCAAGTGCAAATATGTAGTAATTTGCATGAAAATACTAATTTTTATGACGCTTAGGAGGCAGAGACATGTATTCGTCTAAAATACGTAAATTTCCTTGTAGGACCTCTGGCTTGAATCGTTCACTGTAGCCACAATTTCTTTTCGATTGTCAAAATTTTGGTCTCATCTTGTAGCTGTTAGTCTGTTTTTTACGTCAAATACAAATTTGTAGTACTTTTCATAAGAATACTAATTTTTATAAGGTTCCTATTATTTTTGGGGGCAGGTTATGGACACTTTTGCCCTTTACGGCATTGCTGTGGCGTGATTTTTCAATCGATGTGCTATATTTAAATGTTAATGAATAGATTAGTGTCTGAATTTTCCATAAAGTATAAATTTGTGGTATTTCGCAAAAGTTTAAGGGCGGGTTTAGTGGTTGAAAGCCAACAAAATCCCAATTTTTCACGTGTCAACTCACCAAAACTTTAAATGGCTTTTTCTCCCCTTAAACGTGCGAATTTCGCGTTTTTACGTTTTCATTTGAAGGCTTAGCCCAAACTAGTGTTTTGATGGTCGGAACATGTTTTAGGCAAAATATCTCGAATTTGCTGTTCCTAGAACACGTGCAGTTTTTGTGCAGATTTTCAGCTTTGATTGCTTACTGTGCCCGTAGTTTTAATCCGATTGTTGAAATTTTGGTCTTATCTTATAGTTGCGTTTGTGTAGTTTGCGTCAAGTGCAAATATGCAGTAATTTGCATGAAAGTACTAATTTTTATGACGCTTAGGAGGCAGAGACATGTATTCGTCTAAAATACGTAAATTTCCTTGTAGGACCTCTGGCTTGAATCGTTCACTGTAGCCAAAATTTCTTTTCGATTGTCAAAATTTTGGTCTCATCTTGTAGCTGTTAGTCTGTTTTTTACGTCAAATACAAATTTGTAGTACTTTTCATAAGAATACTAATTTTTATAAGGTTCCTATTATTTTTGGGGGCAGGTTATGGACACTTTTTCCCTTTACGGCATTGCTGTGGCGTGATTTTTCAATCGATGTGCTATATTTAAGTGTTAATGAATAGATCAGCGTCTGAATTTTCCAAAAAGTATAAATTTGTGGTATTCCGCAAAAGTTTAAGGGCGGGTTTAGTGGTTGAAAGCCAACAAAATCCCAATTTTTCACGTGTCAACTCACCAAAACTTTAAATGGCTTTTTCTCCCCTTAAACGTGCGAATTTCGCGTTTTTACGTTTTCATTTGAAGGCTTAGCCCAAACTAGTGTTTTGATGGTCGGAACATGTTTTAGGCAAAATATCTCGAATTTGCTGTTCCTAGAACACGTGCAGTTTTTGTGCAGATTTTCAGCTTTGATTGCTTACTGTGCCCGTAGTTTTAATCCGATTGTTGAAATTTTGGTCTTATCTTATAGTTGCGTTTGTTTAGTTTGCGTCAAGTGCAAATATGTAGTAATTTGCATGAAAATACTAATTTTTATGACGCTTAGGAGGCAGAGACATGTATTCGTCTAAAATACGTAAATTTCCTTGTAGGACCTCTGGCTTGAATCGTTCACTGTAGCCACAATTTCTTTTCGATTGTCAAAATTTTGGTCTCATCTTGTAGCTGTTAGTCTGTTGTTTACGTCAAATACAAATTTGTAGTACTTTTCATAAGAATACTAATTTTTATAAGGTTCCTATTATTTTTGGGGGCAGGTTATGGACACTTTTTCCCTTTACGGCATTGCTGTGGCGTGATTTTTCAATCGATGTGCTATATTTAAGTGTTAATGAATAGATCAGCGTCTGAATTTTCCAAAAAGTATAAATTTGTGGTATTCCGCAAAAGTTTAAGGGCGGGTTTGGTGGTTGAAAGCCAACAAAATCCCAATTTTTCACGTGTCAACTCACCAAAACTTTAAATGGCTTTTTCTCCCCTTAAACGTGCGAATTTCGCGTTTTTACGTTTTCATTTGAAGGCTTAGCCCAAACTAGTGTTTTGATGGTCGGAACATGTTTTAGGCAAAATATCTCGAATTTGCTGTTCCTAGAACACGTGCAGTTTTTGTGCAGATTTTCAGCTTTGATTGCTTACTGTGCCCGTAGTTTTAATCCGATTGTTGAAATTTTGGTCTTATCTTATAGTTGCGTTTGTTTAGTTTGCGTCAAGTGCAAATATGTAGTAATTTGCATGAAAATACTAATTTTTATGACGCTTAGGAGGCAGAGACATGTATTCGTCTAAAATACGTAAATTTCCTTGTAGGACCTCTGGCTTGAATCGTTCACTGTAGCCACAATTTCTTTTCGATTGTCAAAATTTTGGTCTCATCTTGTAGCTGTTAGTCTGTTGTTTACGTCAAATACAAATTTGTAGTACTTTTCATAAGAATACTAATTTTTATAAGGTTCCTATTATTTTTGGGGGCAGGTTATGGACACTTTTTCCCTTTACGGCATTGCTGTGGCGTGATTTTTCAATCGATGTGCTATATTTAAGTGTTAATGAATAGATCAGCGTCTGAATTTTCCAAAAAGTATAGATTTGTGGTATTTCGCAAAAGTTTAAGGGCGGGTTTGGTGGTTGAAAGCCAACAAAATCCCAATTTTTCACGTGTCAACTCACCAAAACTTTAAATGGCTTTTTCTCCCCTTAAACGTGCGAATTTCGCGTTTTTACGTTTTCATTTGAAGGCTTAGCCCGAACTAGTGTTTTGATGGTCGGAACATGTTTTAGGCAAAATATCTCGAATTTGCTGTTCCTAGAACACGTGCAGTTTTTGTGCAGATTTTCAGCTTTGATTGCTTACTGTGCCCGTAGTTTTAATCCGATTGTTGAAATTTTGGTCTTATCTTATAGTTGCGTTTGTTTAGTTTGCGTTAAGTGCAAATATGTAGTAATTTGCATGAAAATACTAATTTTTATGACGCTTAGGAGGCAGAGACATGTATTCGTCTAAAATACGTAAATTTCCTTGTAGGACCTCTGGCTTGAATCGTTCACTGTAGCCACAATTTCTTTTCGATTGTCAAAATTTTGGTCTCATCTTGTAGCTATTAGTCTGTTGTTTACGTCAAATACAAATTTGTAGTACTTTTCATAAGAATACTAATTTTTATAAGGTTCCTATTATTTTTGGGGGCAGGTTATGGACACTGTTTCCCTTTACGGCATTGCTGTGGCGTGATTTTTCAATCGATGTGCTATATTTAAGTGTTAATGAATAGATCAGCGTCTGAATTTTCCAAAAAGTATAGATTTGTGGTATTTCGCAAAAGTTTAAGGGCGGTTTTAGTGGTTGAAAGCCAACAAAATCCCAATTTTTCACGTGTCAACTCACCAAAACTTTAAATGGCTTTTTCTCCCCTTAAACGTGCGAATTTCGCGTTTTTACGTTTTCATTTGAAGGCTTATCCCAAACTAGTGTTTTGATGGTCGGAACATGTTTTAGGCAAAATATCTCGAATTTGCTGTTCCTAGAACACGTGCAATTTTTGTGCAGATTTTCAGCTTTGATTGCTTACTGTGCCCGTAGTTTTAATCCGATTGTTGAAATTTTGGTCTTATCTTATAGTTGCGTTTGTTTAGTTTGCGTCAAGTGCAAATATGTAGTAATTTGCATGAAAATACTAATTTTTATGACGCTTAGGAGGCAGAGACATGTATTCGTCTAAAATACGTAAATTTCCTTGTAGGACCTCTGGCTTGAATCGTTCACTGTAGCCACAATTTCTTTTCGATTGTCAAAATTTTGGTCTCATCTTGTAGCTGTTAGTCTGTTGTTTACGTCAAATACAAATTTGTAGTACTTTTCATAAGAATACTAATTTTTATAAGGTTCCTATTATTTTTGGGGGCAGGTTATGGACACTTTTTCCCTTTACGGCATTGCTGTGGCGTGATTTTTCAATCGATGTGCTATATTTAAGTGTTAATGAATAGATCAGCGTCTGAATTTTCCAAAAAGTATAAATTTGTGGTATTCCGCAAAAGTTTAAGGGTGGGTTTGGTGGTTGAAAGCCAACAAAATCCCAATTTTTCACGTGTCAACTCACCAAAACTTTAAATGGCTTTTTCTCCCCTTAAACGTGCGAATTTCGCGTTTTTACGTTTTCATTTGAAGGCTTAGCCCAAACTAGTGTTTTGATGGTCGGAACATGTTTTAGGCAAAATATCTCGAATTTGCTGTTCCTAGAACACGTGCAGTTTTTGTGCAGATTTTCAGCTTTGATTGCTTACTGTGCCCGTAGTTTTAATCCGATTGTTGAAATTTTGGTCTTATCTTATAGTTGCGTTTGTTTAGTTTGCGTCAAGTGCAAATATGTAGTAATTTGCATGAAAATACTAATTTTTATGACGCTTAGGAGGCAGAGACATGTATTCGTCTAAAATACGTAAATTTCCTTGTAGGACCTCTGGCTTGAATCGTTCACTGTAGCCACAATTTCTTTTCGATTCTCAAAATTTTGGTCTCATCTTGTAGCTGTTAGTCTGTTGTTTACGTCAAAAACAAATTTGTAGTACTTTTCATAAGAATACTAATTTTTATAAGGTTCCTATTATTTTTGGGGGCAGGTTATGGACACTTTTTCCCTTTACGGCATTGCTGTGGCGTGATTTTTCAATCGATGTGCTATATTTAAGTGTTAATGAATAGATCAGCGTCTGAATTTTCCAAAAAGTATAGATTTGTGGTATTTCGCAAAAGTTTAAGGGCGGGTTTAGTGGTTGAAAGCCAACAAAATCCCAATTTTTCACGTGTCAACTCACCAAAACTTTAAATGGCTTTTTCTCCCCTTAAACGTGCGAATTTCGCGTTCTTACGTTTTCATTTGAAGGCTTAGCCCGAACTAGTGTTTTGATGGTTCCTAGAACACGTGCAGTTTTTGTGCAGATTTTCAGCTTTGATTGCTTACTGTGCCCGTAGTTTTAATCCGATTGTTGAAATTTTGGTCTTATCTTATAGTTGCGTTTGTTTAGTTTGCGTCAAGTGCAAATATGTAGTAATTTGCATGAAAATACTAATTTTTATGACGCTTAGGAGGCAGAGACATGTATTCGTCTAAAATACGTAAATTTCCTTGTAGGACCTCTGGCTTGAATCGTTCACTGTAGCCACAATTTCTTTTCGATTGTCAAAATTTTGGTCTCATCTTGTAGCTGTTAGTCTGTTGTTTACGTCAAATACAAATTTGTAGTACTTTTCATAAGAATACTAATTTTTATAAGGTTCCTATTATTTTTGGGGGCAGGTTATGGACACTTTTTCCCTTTACGGCATTGCTGTGGCGTGATATTTCAATCGATGTGCTATATTTAAGTGTTAATGAATAGATCAGCGTCTGAATTTTCCAAAAAGTATAGATTTGTGGTATTTCGCAAAAGTTTAAGGGCGGGTTTAGTGGTTGAAAGCCAACAAAATCCCAATTTTTCACGTGTCAACTCACCAAAACTTTAAATGGCTTTTTCTCCCCTTAAACGTGCGAATTTCGCGTTTTTACGTTTTCATTTGAAGGCTTATCCCAAACTAGTGTTTTGATGGTCGGAACATGTTTTAGGCAAAATATCTCGAATTTGCTGTTCCTAGAACACGTGCAGTTTTTGTGCAGATTTTCAGCTTTGATTGCTTACTGTGCCCGTAGTTTTAATCCGATTGTTGAAATTTTGGTCTTATCTTATAGTTGCGTTTGTTTAGTTTGCGTCAAGTGCAAATATGTAGTAATTTGCATGAAAATACTAATTTTTATGACGCTTAGGAGGCAGAGACATGTATTCGTCTAAAATACGTAAATTTCCTTGTAGGACCTCTGGCTTGAATCGTTCACTGTAGCCACAATTTCTTTTCGATTGTCAAAATTTTGGTCTCATCTTGTAGCTGTTAGTCTGTTGTTTACGTCAAATACAAATTTGTAGTACTTTTCATAAGAATACTAATTTTTATAAGGTTCCTATTATTTTTGGGGGCAGGTTATGGACACTTTTTCCCTTTTCGCGTTTTTACGTTTTCATTTGAAGGCTTATCCCAAACTAGTGTTTTGATGGTCGGAACATGTTTTAGGCAAAATATCTCGAATTTGCTGTTCCTAGAACACGTGCAGTTTTTGTGCAGATTTTCAGCTTTGATTGCTTACTGTGCCCGTAGTTTTAATCCGATTGTTGAAATTTTGGTCTTATCTTATAGTTGCGTTTGTTTAGTTTGCGTCAAGTGCAAATATGTAGTAATTTGCATGAAAATACTAATTTTTATGACGCTTAGGAGGCAGAGACATGTATTCGTCTAAAATACGTAAATTTCCTTGTAGGACCTCTGGCTTGAATCGTTCACTGTAGCCACAATTTCTTTTCGATTGTCAAAATTTTGGTCTCATCTTGTAGCTGTTAGTCTGTTGTTTACGTCAAATACAAATTTGTAGTACTTTTCATAAGAATACTAATTTTTATAAGGTTCCTATTATTTTTGGGGGCAGGTTATGGACACTTTTTCCCTTTACGGCATGGCTGTGGCGTGATTTTTCAATCGATGTGCTATATTTAAGTGTTAATGAATAGATCAGCGTCTGAATTTTCCAAAAAGTATAGATTTGTGGTATTTCGCAAAAGTTTAAGGGCGAGTTTAGTGGTTGAAAGCCAACAAAATCCCAATTTTTCACGTGTCAACTCACCAAAACTTTAAATGGCTTTTTCTCCCCTTAAACGTGCGAATTTCGCGTTTTTACGTTTTCATTTGAAGGCTTATCCCAAACTAGTGTTTTGATGGTCGGAACATGTTTTAGGCAAAATATCTCGAATTTGCTGTTCCTAGAACACGTGCAGTTTTTGTGCAGATTTTCAGCTTTGATTGCTTACTGTGCCCGTAGTTTTAATCCGATTGTTGAAATTTTGGTCTTATCTTATAGTTGCGTTCGTTTAGTTTGCGTCAAGTGCAAATATGTAGTAATTTGCATGAAAATACTAATTTTTATGACGCTTAGGAGGCAGAGACATGTATTCGTCTAAAATACGTAAATTTCCTTGTAGGACCTCTGGCTTGAATCGTTCACTGTAGCCACAATTTCTTTTCGATTGTCAAAATTTTGCTCTCATCTTGTAGCTGTTAGTCTGTTGTTTACGTCAAATACAAATTTGTAGTACTTTTCATAAGAATACTAATTTTTATAAGGTTCCTATTATTTTTGGGGGCAGGTTATGGACACTTTTTCCCTTTACGGCATTGCTGTGGCGTGATTTTTCAATCGATGTGCTATATTTAAGTGTTAATGAATAGATCAGCGTCTGAATTTTCCAAAAAGTATAAATTTGTGGTATTCCGCAAAAGTTTAAGGGCGGGTTTGGTGGTTGAAAGCCAACAAAATCCCAATTTTTCACGTGTCAACTCACCAAAACTTTAAATGGCTTTTTCTCCCCTTAAACGTGCGAATTTCGCGTTTTTACGTTTTCATTTGAAGGCTTAGCCCAAACTAGTGTTTTGATGGTCGGAACATGTTTTAGGCAAAATATCTCGAATTTGCTGTTCCTAGAACACGTGCGGTTTTTGTGCAGATTTTCAGCTTTGATTGCTTACTGTGCCCGTAGTTTTAATCCGATTGTTGAAATTTTGGTCTTATCTTATAGTTGCGTTTGTTTAGTTTGCGTCAAGTGCAAATATGTAGTAATTTGCATGAAAATACTAATTTTTATGACGCTTAGGAGGCAGAGACATGTATTCGTCTAAAATACGTAAATTTCCTTGTAGGACCTCTGGCTTGAATCGTTCACTGTAGCCACAATTTCTTTTCGATTGTCAAAATGTTGGTCTCATCTTGTAGCTGTTAGTCTGTTGTTTACGTCAAATACAAATTTGTAGTACTTTTCATAAGAATACTAATTTTTATAAGGTTCCTATTATTTTTGGGGGCAGGTTATGGACACTTTTTCCCTTTACGGCATTGCTGTGGCGTGATTTTTCAATCGATGTGCTATATTTAAGTGTTAATGAATAGATCAGCGTCTGAATTTTCCAAAAAGTATAGATTTGTGGTATTTCGCAAAAGTTTAAGGGCGGGTTTGGTGGTTGAAAGCCAACAAAATCCCAATTTTTCACGTGTCAACTCACCAAAACTTTAAATGGCTTTTTCTCCCCTTAAACGTGCGAATTTCGCGTTTTTACGTTTTCATTTAAAGGCTTAGCCCAAACTAGTGTTTTGATGGTCGGAACATGTTTTAGGCAAAATATCTCGAATTTGCTGTTCCTAGAACACGTGCAGTTTTTGTGCAGATTTTCAGCTTTGATTGCTTACTGTGCCCGTAGTTTTAATCCGATTGTTGAAATTTTGGTCTTATCTTATAGTTGCGTTTGTTTAGTTTGCGTCAAGTGCAAATATGTAGTAATTTGCATGAAAATACTAATTTTTATGACGCTTAGGAGGCAGAGACATGTATTCGTCTAAAATACGTAAATTTCCTTGTAGGACCTCTGGCTTGAATCGTTCACTGTAGCCACAATTTCTTTTCGATTGTCAAAATTTTGGTCTCATCTTGTAGCTGTTAGTCTGTTGTTTACGTCAAATACAAATTTGTAGTACTTTTCATAAGAATACTAATTTTTATAAGGTTCCTATTATTTTTGGGGGCAGGTTATGGACACTTTTTCCCTTTACGGCATTGCTGTGGCGTGATTTTTCAATCGATGTGCTATATTTAAATGTTAATGAATAGATTAGTGTCTGAATTTTCCAAAAAGTATAAATTTGTGGTATTTCGCAAAAGTTTAAGGGCGGGTTTAGTGGTTGAAAGCCAACAAAATCCCAATTTTTCACGTGTCAACTCACCAAAACTTTAAATGGCTTTTTCTCCCCTTAAACGTGCGAATTTCGCGTTTTTACGTTTTCATTTGAAGGCTTAGCCCAAACTAGTGTTTTGATGGTCGGAACATGTTTTAGGCAAAATATCTCGAATTTGCTGTTCCTAGAACACGTGCAGTTTTTGTGCAGATTTTCAGCTTTGATTGCTTACTGTGCCCGTAGTTTTAATCCGATTGTTGAAATTTTGGTCTTATCTTATAGTTGCGTTTGTTTAGTTTGCGTCAAGTGCAAATATGTAGTAATTTGCATGAAAATACTAATTTTTATGACGCTTAGGAGGCAGAGACATGTATTCGTCTAAAATACGTAAATTTCCTTGTAGGACCTCTGGCTTGAATCGTTCACTGTAGCCACAATTTCTTTTCGATTGTCAAAATTTTGGTCTCATCTTGTAGCTGTTAGTCTGTTGTTTACGTCAAATACAAATTTGTAGTACTTTTCATAAGAATACTAATTTTTATAAGGTTCCTATTATTTTTGGGGGCAGGTTATGGACACTTTTTCCCTTTACGGCATTGCTGTGGCGTGATTTTTCAATCGATGTGCTATATTTAAGTGTTAATGAATAGATCAGCGTCTGAATTTTCCAAAAAGTATAGATTTGTGGTATTTCGCAAAAGTTTAAGGGCGGGTTTAGTGGTTGAAAGCCAACAAAATCCCAATTTTTCACGTGTCAACTCACCAAAACATTAAATGGCTTTTTCTCCCCTTAAACGTGCGAATTTCGCGTTCTTACGTTTTCATTTGAAGGCTTATCCCAAACTAGTGTTTTGATGGTCGGAACATGTTTTAGGCAAAATATCTCGAATTTGCTGTTCCTAGAACATGTGCAGTTTTTGTGCAGATTTTCAGCTTTGATTGCTTGCTGTGCCCGTAGTTTTAATCCGATTGTTGAAATTTTGGTCTTATCTTATAGTTGCGTTTGTTTAGTTTGCGTCAAGTGCAAATATGTAGTAATTTGCATGAAAATACTAATTTTTATGACGCTTAGGAGGCAGAGACATGTATTCGTCTAAAATACGTAAATTTCCTTGTAGGACCTCTGGCTTGAATCGTTCACTGTAGCCACAATTTCTTTTCGATTGTCAAAATTTTGGTCTCATCTTGTAGCTGTTAGTCTGTTGTTTACGTCAAATACAAATTTGTAGTACTTTTCATAAGAATACTAATTTTTATAAGGTTCCTATTATTTTTGGGGGCAGGTTATGGACACTTTTTCCCTTTACGGCATTGCTGTGGCGTGATTTTTCAATCAATGTGCTATATTTAAGTGTTAATGAATAGATCAGCGTCTGAATTTTCCAAAAAGTATAAATTTGTGGTATTCCGCAAAAGTTTAAGGGCGGGTTTGGTGGTTGAAAGCCAACAAAATCCCAATTTTTCACGTGTCAACTCACCAAAACTTTAAATGGCTTTTTCTCCCCTTAAACGTGCGAATTTCGCGTTTTTACGTTTTCATTTGAAGGCTTAGCCCAAACTAGTGTTTTGATGGTCGGAACATGTTTTAGGCAAAATATCTCGAATTTGCTGTTCCTAGAACACGTGCAGTTTTTGTGCAGATTTTCAGCTTTGATTGCTTACTGTGCCCGTAGTTTTAATCCGATTGTTGAAATTTTGGTCTTATCTTATAGTTGCGTTTGTTCAGTTTGCGTCAAGTGCAAATATGTAGTAATTTGCATGAAAATACTAATTTTTATGACGCTTAGGAGGCAGAGACATGTATTCGTCTAAAATACGTAAATTTCCTTGTAGGACCTCTGGCTTGAATCGTTCACTGTAGCCACAATTTCTTTTCGATTGTCAAAATTTTGGTCTCATCTTGTAGCTGTTAGTCTGTTGTTTACGTCAAATACAAATTTGTAGTACTTTTCATAAGAATACTAATTTTATAAGGTTCCTATTATTTTTGGGGGCAGGTTATGGACACTTTTTCCCTTTACGGCATTGCTGTGGCGTGATTTTTCAATCGATGTGCTATATTTAAGTGTTAATGAATAGATCAGCGTCTGAATTTTCCAAAAAGTATAGATTTGTGGTATTTCGCAAAAGTTTAAGGGCGAGCTTAGTGGTTGAAAGCCAACAAAATCCCAATTTTTCACGTGTCAACTCACCAAAACTTTAAATGGCTTTTTCTCCCCTTAAACGTGCGAATTTCGCGTTTTTACGTTTTCATTTGAAGGCTTAGCCCAAACTAGTGTTTTGATGGTCGGAACATGTTTTAGGCAAAATATCTCGAATTTGCTGTTCCTAGAACACGTGCAGTTTTTGTGCAGATTTTCAGCTTTGATTGCTTACTGTGCCCGTAGTTTTAATCCGATTGTTGAAATTTTGGTCTTATCTTATAGTTGCGTTTGTTTAGTTTGCGTCAAGTGCAAATATGTAGTAATTTGCATGAAAATACTAATTTTTATGACGCTTAGGAGGCAGAGACATGTATTCGTCTAAAATACGTAAATTTCCTTGTAGGACCTCTGGCTTGAATCGTTCACTGTAGCCACAATTTCTTTTCGATTGTCAAAATTTTGGTCTCATCTTGTAGCTGTTAGTCTGTTGTTTACGTCATAAGAATACTAATTTTTATGAGGTTCCTATTATTTTTGGGGGCAGGTTATGGACACTTTTTCCCTTTACGGCATTGCTGTGGCGTGATTTTTCAATCGATGTGCTATATTTAAATGTTAATGAATAGATTAGTGTCTGAATTTTCCAAAAAGTATAAATTTGTGGTATTTCGCAAAAGTTTAAGGGCGGGTTTAGTGGTTGAAAGCCAACAAAATCCCAATTTTTCACGTGTCAACTCACCAAAACTTTAAATGGCTTTTTCTCCCCTTAAACGTGCGAATTTCGCGTTTTTACGTTTTCATTTGAAGGCTTATCCCAAACTAGTGTTTTGATGGTCGGAACATGTTTTAGGCAAAATATCTCGAATTTGCTGTTCCTAGAACACGTGCAGTTCTTGTGCAGATTTTCAGCTTTGATTGCTTACTGTGCCCGTAGTTTTAATCCGATTGTTGAAATTTTGGTCTTATCTTATAGTTGCGTTTGTTTAGTTTGCGTCAAGTGCAAATATGTAGTAATTTGCATAAAAATACTAATTTTTATGACGCTTAGGAGGCAGAGACATGTATTCGTCTAAAATACGTAAATTTCCTTGTAGGACCTCTGGCTTGAATCGTTCACTGTAGCCACAATTTCTTTTCGATTGTCAAAATTTTGGTCTCATCTTGTAGCTGTTAGTCTGTTGTTAACGTCAAATACAAATTTGTAGTACTTTTCATAAGAATACTAATTTTTATAAGGTTCCTATTATTTTTGGGGGCAGGTTATGGACACTTTTTCCCTTTACGGCATTGCTGTGGCGTGATTTTTCAATCGATGTGCTATATTTAAGTGTTAATGAATAGATCAGCGTCTGAATTTTCCAAAAAGTATAGATTTGTGGTATTTCGCAAAAGTTTAAGGGCGAGTTTAGTGGTTGAAAGCCAACAAAATTCCAATTTGTCACGTGTCAACTCACCAAAACTTTAAATGGCTTTTTCTCCCCTTAAACGTGCGAATTTCGCGTTTTTACGTTTTCATTTGAAGGGTTAGCCCAAACTAGTGTTTTGATGGTCGGAACATGTTTTAGGCAAAATATCTCGAATTTGCTGTTCCTAGAACACGTGCAGTTTTTGTGCAGATTTTCAGCTTTGATTGCTTACTGTGCCCGTAGTTTTGATCCGATTGTTGAAATTTTGGTCTTATCTTATAGTTGCGTTTGTTTAGTTTGCGTCAAGTGCAAATATGTAGTAATTTGCATGAAAATACTAATTTTTATGACGCTTAGGAGGCAGAGACATGTATTCGTCTAAAATACGTAAATTTCCTTGTAGGACCTCTGGCTTGAATAGTTCACTGTAGCCACAATTTCTTTTAGATTGTCAAAATTTTGGTCTCATCTTGTAGCTGTTAGTCTGTTGTTTACTTCAAATACGAGTTTGTAGTACTTTTCATAAGAATACTAATTTTTATAAGGTTCCTATTATTTTTGGGGGCAGGTTATGGACACTTTTTCCCTTTACGGCATTGCTGTGGCGTGATTTTTCAATCGATGTGCTATATTTAAGTGTTAATGAATAGATCAGCGTCTGAATTTTCCAAAAAGTATAGATTTGTGGTATTTCGCAAAAGTTTAAGGGCGGGTTTAGTGGTTGAAAGCCAGATAAATCCCAATTTTTCACGTGTCAACTCACCAAAACTTTAAATGGCTTTTTCTCCCCTTAAACGTGCGAATTTCGCGTTTTTACGTTTTCATTTGAAGGCTTATCCCAAACTAGTGTTTTGATGGTCGGAACATGTTTTAGGCAAAATATCTCGAATTTGCTGTTCCTAGAACACGTGCAGTTTTTGTGCAGATTTTCAGCTTTGATTGCTTACTGTGCCCGTAGTTTTAATCCGATTGTTGAAATTTTGGTCTTATCTTATAGTTGCGTTTGTTTAGTTTGCGTCAAGTGCAAATATGTAGTAATTTGCATGAAAATACTAATTTTTATGACGCTTAGGAGGCAGAGACATGTATTCGTCTAAAATACGTAAATTTCCTTGTAGGACCTCTGGCTTGAATCGTTCACTGTAGCCACAATTTCTTTTCGATTGTCAAAATTTTGGTCTCATCTTGTAGCTGTTAGTCTGTTGTTTACGTCAAATACAAATTTGTAGTACTTTTCATAAGAATACTAATTTTTATAAGGTTCCTATTATTTTTGGGGGCAGGTTATTGACACTTTTTCCCTTTACGGCATTGCTGTGGCGTGATTTTTCAATCGATGTGCTATATTTAAGTGTTAATGAATAGATCAGCGTCTGAATTTTCCAAAAAGTATAAATTTGTGGTATTCCGCAAAAGTTTAAGGGCGGGTTTGGTGGTTGAAAGCCAACAAAATCCCAATTTTTCACGTGTCAACTCACCAAAACTTTAAATGGCTTTTTCTCCCCTTAAACGTGCGAATTTCGCGTTTTTACGTTTTCATTTGAAGGCTTAGCCCAAACTAGTGTTTTGATGGTCGGAACATGTTTTAGGCAAAATATCTCGAATTTGCTGTTCCTAGAACACGTGCAGTTTTTGTGCAGATTTTCAGCTTTGATTGCTTACTGTGCCCGTAGTTTTAATCCGATTGTTGAAATTTTGGTCTTATCTTATAGTTGCGTTTGTTTAGTTTGCGTCAAGTGCAAATATGTAGTAATTTGCATGAAAATACTAATTTTTATGACGCCTAGGAGGCAGAGACATGTATTCGTCTAAAATACGTAAATTTCCTTGTAGGACCTCTGGCTTGAATCGTTCACTGTAGCCACAATTTCTTTTCGATTGTCAAAATTTTGGTCTCATCTTGTAGCTGTTAGTCTGTTGTTTACGTCAAATATAAATTTGTAGTACTTTTCATAAGAATACTAATTTTTATAAGGTTCCTATTATTTTTGGGGGCAGGTTATGGACGCTTTTTCCCTTTACGGCATTGCTGTGGCGTGATTTTTCAATCGATGTGCTATATTTAAGTGTTAATGAATAGATCAGCGTCTGAATTTTCCAAAAAGTATAGATTTGTGGTATTTCGCAAAAGTTTAAGGGCGGGTTTAGTGGTTGAAAGCCAACAAAATCCCAATTTTTCACGTGTCAACTCACCAAAACTTTAAATGGCTTTTTCTCCCCTTAAACGTGCGAATTTCGCGTTTTTACGTTTTCATTTGAAGGCTTATCCCAAACTAGTGTTTTGATGGTCGGAACATGTTTTAGGCAAAATATCTCGAATTTGCTGTTCCTAGAACACGTGCAGTTTTTGTGCAGATTTTCAGCTTTGATTGCTTACTGTGCCCGTAGTTTTAATCCGATTGTTGAAATTTTGGTCTTATCTTATAGTTGCGTTTGTTTAGTTTGCGTCAAGTGCAAATATGTAGTAATTTGCATGAAAATACTAATTTTTATGACGCTTAGGAGGCAGAGACATGTATTCGTCTAAAATACGTAAATTTCCTTGTAGGACCTCTGGCTTGAATCGTTCACTGTAGCCACAATTTCTTTTCGATTGTCAAAATTTTGGTCTCATCTTGTAGCTGTTAGTCTGTTGTTTACGTCAAATACAAATTTGTAATACTTTTCATAAGAATACTAATTTTTATAAGGTTCCTATTATTTTTGGGGCCAGGTTATGGACACTTTTTCCCTTTACGGCATTGCTGTGGCGTGATTTTTCAATCGATGTGCTATATTTAAGTGTTAATGAATAGATCAGCGTCTGAATTTTCCAAAAAGTATAGATTTGTGGTATTTCGCAAAAGTTTAAGGGCGGGTTTAGTGGTTGAAAGCCAACAAAATCCCAATTTTTCACGTGTCAACTCACCAAAACTTTAAATGGCTTTTTCTCCCCTTAAACGTGCGAATTTCGCGTTTTTACGTTTTCATTTGAAGGCTTAGCCCAAACTAGTGTTTTGATGGTCGGAACATGTTTTAGGCAAAATATCTCGAATTTGCTGTTCCTAGAACACGTGCAGTTTTTGTGCAGATTTTCAGCTTTGATTGCTTACTGTGCCCGTAGTTTTAATCCGATTGTTGAAATTTTGGTCTTATCTTATAATTGCGTTTGTTTAGTTTGCGTCAAGTGCAAATATGTAGTAATTTGCATGAAAATACTAATTTTTATGACGCTTAGGAGGCAGAGACATGTATTCGTCTAAAATACGTAAATTTCCTTGTAGGACCTCTGGCTTGAATCGTTCACTGTAGCCACAATTTCTTTTCGATTGTCAAAATTTTGGTCTCATCTTGTAGCTGTTAGTCTGTTTTTTACGTCAAATACAAATTTGTAGTACTTTTCATAAGAATACTAATTTTTATAAGGTTCCTATTATTTTTGGGGGCAGGTTATGGACACTTTTTCCCTTTACGGCATTGCTGTGGCGTGATTTTTCAATCGATGTGCTATATTTAAGTGTTAATGAATAGATCAGCGTCTGAATTTTTCAAAAAGTATAGATTTGTGGTATTTCGCAAAAGTTTAAGGGCGGGTTTAGTGGTTGAAAGCCAACAAAATCCCAATTTTTCACGTGTCAACTCACCAAAACTTTAAATGGCTTTTTCTCCCCTTAAACGTGCGAATTTCGCGTTTTTACGTTTTCATTTGAAGGCTTAGCCCGAACTAGTGTTTTGATGGTCGGAACATGTTTTAGGCAAAATATCTCGAATTTGCTGTTCCTAGAACACGTGCAGTTTTTGTGCAGATTTTCAGCTTTGATTGCTTACTGTGCCCGTAGTTTTAATCCGATTGTTGAAATTTTGGTCTTATCTTATAGTTGCGTTTGTTTAGTTTGCGTCAAGTGCAAATATGTAGTAATTTGCATGAAAATATTAATTTTTATGACGCTTAGGAGGCAGAGACATGTATTCGTCTAAAATACGTAAATTTCCTTGTAGGACCTCTGGCTTGAATCGTTCACTGTAGCCACAATTTCTTTTCGATTGTCAAAATTTTGGTCTCATCTTGTAGCTGTTAGTCTGTTGTTTACGTCAAATACAAATTTGTAGTACTTTTCATAAGAATACTAATTTTTATAAGGTTCCTATTATTTTTGGGGGCAGGTTATGGACACTTTTTCCCTTTACGGCATTGCTGTGGCGTGATTTTTCAATCGATGTGCTATATTTAAATGTTAATGAATAGATTAGTGTCTGAATTTTCCAAAAAGTATAAATTTGTGGTATTTCGCAAAAGTTTAAGGGCGGGTTTAGTGGTTGAAAGCCAACAAAATCCCAATTTTTCACGTGTCAACTCACCAAAACTTTAAATGGCTTTTTCTCCCCTTAAACGTGCGAATTTCGCGTTTTTACGTTTTCATTTGAAGGCTTATCCCAAACTAGTGTTTTGATGGTCGGAACATGTTTTAGGCAAAATATCTCGAATTTGCTGTTCCTAGAACACGTGCAGTTTTTGTGCAGATTTTCAGCTTTGATTGCTTACTGTGCCCGTAGTTTTAATCCGATTGTTGAAATTTTGGTCTTATCTTATAGTTGCGTTTGTTTAGTTTGCGTCAAGTGCAAATATGTAGTAATTTGCATGAAAATACTAATTTTTATGACGCTTAGGAGGCAGAGACATGTATTCGTCTAAAATACGTAAATTTCCTTGTAGGACCTCTGGCTTGAATCGTTCACTGTAGCCACAATTTCTTTTCGATTGTCAAAATTTTGGTCTCATCTTGTAGCTGTTAGTCTGTTGTTTACGTCAAATACAAATTTGTAGTACTTTTCATAAGAATACTAATTTTTATAAGGTTCCTATTATTTTTGGGGGCAGGTTATGGACACTTTTTCCCTTTACGGCATTGCTGTAGCGTGATTTTTCAATCGATGTGCTATATTTAAGTGTTAATGAATAGATCAGCGTCTGAATTTTCCAAAAATTATAGATTTGTGGTATTTCGCAAAAGTTTAAGGGCGAGTTTAGTGGTTGAAAGCCAACAAAATCCCAATTTTTCACGTGTCAACTCACCAAAACTTTAAATGGCTTTTTCTCCCCTTAAACCTGCGAATTTCGCGTTTTTACGTTTTCATTTGAAGGCTTAGCCCAAACTAGTGTTTTGATGGTCGGAACATGTTTTAGGCAAAATATCTCGAATTTGCTATTCCTAGAACACGTGCAGTTTTTGTGCAGATTTTCAGCTTTGATTGCTTACTGTGCCCGTAGTTTTAATCCGATTGTTGAAATTTTGGTCTTATCTTATAGTTGCGTTTGTTTAGTTTGCGTCAAGTGCAAATATGTAGTAATTTGCATGAAAATACTAATTTTTATGACGCTTAGGAGGCAGAGACATGTATTCGTCTAAAATACGTAAATTTCCTTGTAGGACCTCTGGCTTGAATCGTCCACTGTAGACACAATTTCTTTTCGATTGTCAAAATTTTGGTCTCATCTTGTAGCTGTTAGTCTGTTGTTTACGTCAAATACAAATTTGTAGTACTTTTCATAAGAATACTAATTTTTATAAGGTTCCTATTATTTTTGGGGGCAGGTTATGGACACTTTTTCCCTTTACGGCATTGCTGTGGCGTGATTTTTCAATCGATGTGCTATATTTAAGTGTTAATGAATAGATCAGCGTCTGAATTTTCCAAAAAGTATAAATTTGTGGTATTCCGCAAAAGTTTAAGGGCGGGTTTGGTGGTTGAAAGCCAACAAAATCCCAATTTTTCACGTGTCAACTCACCAAAACTTTAAATGGCTTTTTCTCCCCTTAAACGTGCGAATTTCGCGTTTTTACGTTTTCATTTGAAGGCTTAGCCCAAACTAGTGTTTTGATGGTCGGAACATGTTTTAGGCAAAATATCTCGAATTTGCTGTTCCTAGAACACGTGCAGTTTTTGTGCAGATTTTCAGCTTTGATTGCTTACTGTGCCCGTAGTTTTAATCCGATTGTTGAAATTTTGGTCTTATCTTATAGTTGCGTTTGTTTAGTTTGCGTCAAGTGCAAATATGTAGTAATTTGCATGAAAATACTAATTTTTATGACGCTTAGGAGGCAGAGACATGTATTCGTCTAAAATACGTAAATTTCCTTGGAGGACCTCTGGCTTGAATCGTTCACTGTAGCCACAATTTCTTTTCGATTGTCAAAATTTTGGTCTCATCTTGTAGCTGTTAGTCTGTTGTTTACGTCAAATACAAATTTGTAGTACTTTTCATAAGAATACTAATTTTTATAAGTTCCTATTATTTTTGGGGGCAGGTTATGGACACTTTTTCCCTTTACGGCATTGCTGTGGCGTGATTTTTCAATCGATGTGCTATATTTAAGTGTTAATGAATAGATCAGCGTCTGAATTTTCCAAAAAGTATAAATTTGTGGTATTCCGCAAAAGTTTAAGGGCGGGTTTGGTGGTTGAAAGCCAACAAAATCCCAATTTTTCACGTGTCAACTCACCAAAACTTTAAATGGCTTTTTCTCCCCTTAAACGTGCGAATTTCGCGTTTTTACGTTTTCATTTGAAGGCTTAGCCCAAACTAGTGTTTTGATGGTCGGAACATGTTTTAGGCAAAATATCTCGAATTTGCTGTTCCTAGAACACGTGCAGTTTTTGTGCAGATTTTCAGCTTTGATTGCTTACTGTGCCCGTAGTTTTAATCCGATTGTTGAAATTTTGGTCTTATCTTATAGTTGCGTTTGTTTAGTTTGCGTCAAGTGCAAATATGTAGTAATTTGCATGAAAATACTAATTTTTATGACGCTTAGGAGGCATAGACATGTATTCGTCTAAAATACGTAAATTTCCTTGTAGGACCTCTGGCTTGAATCGTTCACTGTAGCCACAATTTCTTTTCGATTGTCAAAATTTTGGTCTCATCTTGTAGCTGTTAGTCTGTTTTTTACGTCAAATACAAATTTGTAGTACTTTTCATAAGAATACTAATTTTTATAAGGTTCCTATTATTTTTGGGGGCAGGTTATGGACACTTTTTCCCTTTACGGCATTGCTGTGGCGTGATTTTTCAATCGATGTGCTATATTTGAGTGTTAATGAATAGATCAGCGTCTGAATTTTCCAAAAAGTATAAATTTGTGGTATTCCGCAAAAGTTTAAGGGCGGGTTTGGTGGTTGAAAGCCAACAAAATCCCAATTTTTCACGTGTCAACTCACCAACACTTTAAATGGCTTTTTCTCCCCTTAAACGTGCGAATTTCGCGTTTTTACGTTTTCATTTGAAGGCTTAGCCCAAACTAGTGTTTTGATGGTCGGAACATGTTTTAGGCAAAATATCTCGAATTTGCTGTTCCTAGAACACGTGCAGTTTTTGTGCAGATTTTCAGCTTTGATTGCTTACTGTGCCCGTAGTTTTAATCCGATTGTTGAAATTTTGGTCTTATCTTATAGTTGCGTTTGTTTAGTTTGCGTCAAGTGCAAATATGTAGTAATTTGCATGAAAATACTAATTTTTATGACGCTTAGGAGGCAGAGACATGTATTCGTCTAAAATACGTAAATTTCCTTGTAGGACCTCTGGCTTGAATCGTTCACTGTAGCCACAATTTCTTTTCGATTGTCAAAATTTTGGTCTCATCTTGTAGCTGTTAGTCTGTTGTTTACGTCAAATACAAATTTGTAGTACTTTTCATAAGAATACTAATTTTTATAAGGTTCCTATTATTTTTGGGGGCAGGTTATGGACACTTTTTCCCTTTACGGCATTGCTGTGGCGTGATTTTTCAATCGATGTGCTATATTTAAGTGTTAATGAATAGATCAGCGTCTGAATTTTCCAAAAAGTATAGATTTGTGGTATTCCGCAAAAGTTTAAGGGCGGGTTTGGTGGTTGAAAGCCAACAAAATCCCAATTTTTCACGTGTCAACTCACCAAAACTTTAAATGGCTTTTTCTCCCCTTAAACGTGCGAATTTCGCGTTTTTACGTTTTCATTTGAAGGCTTAGCCCAAACTAGTGTTTTGATGGTCGGAACATGTTTTAGGCAAAATATCTCGAATTTGCTGTTCCTAGAACACGTGCAGTTTTTGTGCAGATTTTCAGCTTTGATTGCTTACTGTGCCCGTAGTTTTAATCCGATTGTTGAAATTTTGGTCTTATCTTATAGTTGCGTTTGTTTAGTTTGCGTCAAGTGCAAATATGTAGTAATTTGCATGAAAATACTAATTTTTATGACGCTTAGGAGGCATAGACATGTATGCGTCTAAAATACGTAAATTTCCTTGTAGGACCTCTGGCTTGAATCGTTCACTGTAGCCACAATTTCTTTTCGATTGTCAAAATTTTGGTCTCATCTTGTAGCTGTTAGTCTGTTTTTTACGTCAAATACAAATTTGTAGTACTTTTCATAAGAATACTAATTTTTATAAGGTTCCTATTATTTTTGGGGGCAGGTTATGGACACTTTTTCCCTTTACGGCATTGCTGTGGCGTGATTTTTCAATCGATGTGCTATATTTAAGTGTTAATGAATAGATCAGCGTCTGAATTTTCCAAAAAGTATAAATTTGTGGTATTTCGCAAAAGTTTAAGGGCGGGTTTAGTGGTTGAAAGCCAACAAAATCCCAATTTTTCACGTGTCAACTCCCCGAAACTTTAAATGGCTTTTCTCCCCTTAAACGTGCGAATTTCGCGTTTTTAAGTTTTCATTTGAAGGCTTAGCCCAAACTAGTGTTTTGATGGTCGGAACATGTTTTAGGCAAAATATCTCGAATTTGCTGTTCCTAGAACACGTGCAGTTTTTGTGCAGATTTTCAGCTTTGATTGCTTACTGTGCCCGTAATTTTCATCCGATTGTTGAAATTTTGGTCTTGTCTTATAGGTGCGTTTGTTTAGTTTGCGTCAAGTGCAAATATGTAGTAATTTGCATGAAAATACTAATTTTTATGACGCTTAGGAGGCATAGACATGTATTCGTCTAAAATACGTAAATTTCCTTGTAGGACCTCTGGCTTGAATCGTTCACTGTAGCCACAATTTCTTATTGACTGTCAAAATTTCCGTCTCATCTTGTATTTGTTAAACTGTTGTTTACGTCAAATACAAATTTGTAGTACTCTTCATAAGAATACTAATTTTTATAAGGTTCCTATTATTTTTGGGGGCAGGTTATGGACACTTTTTTCCTTTGCGGCATTGCTGTGGCGTGATTTTTCAACCGATGTGCTATATTTTAGTGTTAGTGGATAGATCAGCGTCTGAATTTTCCAAAAGGTTTAAATTTGTGGTATTTCGCAAAAGTTTAAGGGCGGGTTTGGTGGTTGAAAGCCAACAAAATCCCAATTTCGCACGTGTCAACTCCCCAAAACTTTCAATGGCTTTTTCTCCCCTTAAACGTTTGGATTTCGCGATTTTACGTTTTCATTTAGAGGCTTAGCCCAAACTAGTGTTTTGATGGTCGGAACATGTTTTAGGCAAAATATCTCGAACTTGCTGTTCCTAGAACACGTGCAGTTTTTGTGCAGATTTTCAGCTTTGATTGCTTACTGTGCCCGTAATTTTAATCCGATTGTTGAAACTTTGGTCTTATCTTATAGTCGCGTTTGTTTAGTTTGCGTCAAGTGCAAATACGTAGTAATTTGCATGAAAATACTAATTTTTATGACGCTTAGGAGGCATAGACATGTATTCGTCTAAAATACGTAAATTTCCTTGTACGACCTCTGGCTTGAATCGTTCACTGTAACCACAATTTCTTATTGATTGTCAAAATTTCGGTCTCATCTTGTAGCTGTTAGTCTGTTTTTTACGTTAAATACAAATTCGTAGTACTTCTCATAAGAATACTAATTTTTATAAGGTTCCTATTATTTTTGGGGGCAGGTTATGGACACTTTTTCCTTTTACGGCATTGCTGTGGCGTGATTTTTCAATCGAGGTGCTATATTTTAGCGTTAATGAATAGATCAGCGTCTGAATTTTCCAAAAAGTATAAATTTGTGGTATTTCGCAAAAGTTTAAGGGCGGGTTTAGTGGTTGAAAGCGAACAAAATTCCAATTTTTCACGTGTCAACTCCCCAAAACTTTAAATGGCTTTTTCTCCCCTTAAACGTGCGAATTTCGCGTTTTTACGTTTTCATTTGAAGGCTTAGCCCAAACTAGTGTTTTGATGGTCGGAACATGTCTTGGGCAAAATATCTCGAATTTGCTGTTCCTAGAACACGTGTAGTTTTTGTGCAGATTTTCAGCTTTGATTGCTTACTGTGCCCGTAATTTTCATCCGATTGTTGAAATGTTGGTCTTGTCTTATAGTTGCGTTTGTTAAGTTTGCGTCAAGTGCAAAAATGTAGTTATTTGCATGAAAATACTAATTTTTATGACGCTTAGGAGGCATAGACATGTATTCGCCTAAAATACGTAAATTTCCTTGTAGGACCTCTGGCTTGAATCGTTCACTGTAGCGACAATTTCGTATCGATTGTGAAAATTTCGGTCTCATCTTGTAGCTGTTAGTCTGTTGTTTACGTCAAATACAAATTTGTAGTACTTTTCATAAGAATACTAATTTTTATAAGGTTCCTATTATTTTTGGGGGCAGGTTATGGACACTTTTTCCCTTTACGGCATTGCTGTGGCGTGATTTTTCAATCGATGTGCTATATTTAAGTGTTAATGAATAGATCAGCGTCTGAATTTTCCAAAAAGTATAAATTTGTGGTATTCCGCAATGTTTAAGGGCGGGTTTGGTGGTTGAAAGCCAACAAAATCCCAATTTTTCACGTGTCAACTCACCAAAACTTTAAATGGCTTTTTCTCCCCTTAAACGTGCGAATTTCGCGTTTTTACGTTTTCATTTGAAGGCTTAGCCCAAACTAGTGTTTTGATGGTCGGAACATGTTTTAGGCAAAATATCTCGAATTTGCTGTTCCTAGAACACGTGCAGTTTTTGTGCAGATTTTCAGCTTTGATTGCTTACTGTGCCCGTAGTTTTAATCCGATTGTTGAAATTTTGGTCTTATCTTATAGTTGCGTTTGTTTAGTTTGCGTCAAGTGCAAATATGTAGTAATTTGCATGAAAATACTAATTTTTATGACGCTTAGGAGGCAGAGACATGTATTCGTCTAAAATACGTAAATTTCCTTGTAGGACCTCTGGCTTGAATCGTTCACTGTAGCCACAATTTCTTTTCGATTGTCAAAATGTTGGTCTCATCTTGTAGCTGTTAGTCTGTTGTTTACGTCAAATACAAATTTGTAGTACTTTTCATAAGAATACTAATTTTTATAAGGTTCCTATTATTTTTGGGGGCAGGTTATGGACACTTTTTCCCTTTACGGCATTGCTGTGGCGTGATTTTTCAATTGATGTGCTATATTTAAGTGTTAATGAATAGATCAGCGTCTGAATTTTCCAAAAAGTATAAATTTGTGGTATTTCGCAAAAGTTTAAGGGCGGGTTTGGTGGTTGAAAGCCAACAAAATCTCAATTTTTCACGTGTCAACTCACCAAAACTTTAAATGGCTTTTTCTCCCCTTAAACGTGCGAATTTCGCGTTTTTACGTTTTCATTTGAAGGCTTAGCCCAAACTAGTGTTTTGATGGTCGGAACATGTTTTAAGCAAAATATCTCGAATTTGCTGTTCCTAGAACACGTGCAGTTTTTGTGCAGATTTTCAGCTTTGATTGCTTACTGTGCCCGTAGTTTTAATCCGATTGTTGAAATTTTGGTCTTATCTTATAGTTGCGTTTGTTTAGTTTGCGTCAAGTGCAAATATGTAGTAATTTGCATGAAAATACTAATTTTTATGACGCTTAGGAGGCAGAGACATGTATTCGTCTAAAATACGTAAATTTCCTTGGAGGACCTCTGGCTTGAATCGTTCACTGTAGCCACAATTTCTTTTCGATTGTCAAAATTTTGGTCTCATCTTGTAGCTGTTAGTCTGTTGTTTACGTCAAATACAAATTTGTAGTACTTTTCATAAGAATACTAATTTTTATAAGGTTCCTATTATTTTTGGGGGCAGGTTATGGACACTTTTTCCCTTTACGGCATTGCTGTGGCGTGATTTTTCAATCGATGTGCTATATTTAAGTGTTAATGAATAGATCAGCGTCTGAATTTTCCAAAAATAATAGATTTGTGGTATTCCGCAAAAGTTTAAGGGCGGGTTTGGTGGTTGAAAGCCAACAAAATCCCAATTTTTCACGTGTCAACTCACCAAAACTTTAAATGGCTTTTTCTCCCCTTAAACGTGCGAATTTCGCGTTTTTACGTTTTCATTTGAAGGCTTAGCCCAAACTAGTGTTTTGATGGTCGGAACATGTTTTAGGCAAAATATCTCGAATTTGCTGTTCCTAGAACACGTGCAGTTTTTGTGCAGATTTTCAGCTTTGATTGCTTACTGTGCCCGTAGTTTTAATCCGATTGTTGAAATTTTGGTCTTATCTTATAGTTGCGTTTGTTTAATTTGCGTCAAGTGCAAATATGTAGTAATTTGCATGAAAATACTAATTTTTATGACGCTTAGGAGGCAGAGACATGTATTCGTCTAAAATACGTAAATTTCCTTGTAGGACCTCTGGCTTGAATCGTTCACTGTAGCCACAATTTCTTTTCGATTGTCAAAATTTTGGTCTCATCTTGTAGCTGTTAGTCTGTTGTTTACGTCAAATACAAATTTGTAGTACTTTTCATAAGAATACTAATTTTTATAAGGTTCCTATTATTTTTGGGGGCAGGTTATGGACACTTTTTCCCTTTACGGCATTGCTGTGGCGTGATTTTTCAATCGATGTGCTATATTTAAGTGTTAATGAATAGATCAGCGTCTGAATTTTCCAAAAAGTATAAATTTGTGGTATTTTGCAAAAGTTTAAGGGCGAGTTTAGTGGTTGAAAGCCAACAAAATCCCAATTTTTCACGTGTCAACTCCCCAAAACTTTAAATGGCTTTTTCTCCCCTTAAACGTGCGAATTTCGCGTTCTTACGTTTTCATTTGAAGGCTTAGCCCAAACTAGTGTTTTGATGGTCGGAACATGTTTTAGGCAAAATATCTCGAATTTGCTGTTCCTAGAACACGTGCAGTTTTTGTGCAGATTTTCAGCTTTGATTGCTTACTGTGCCCGTAGTTTTAATCCGATTGTTGAAATTTTGGTCTTATCTTATAGTTGCGTTTGTTTAGTTTGCGTCAAGTGCAAATATGTAGTAATTTGCATGAAAATACTAATTTTGATGACGCTTAGGAGGCATAGACATGTATGCGTCTAAAATACGTAAATTTCCTTGTAGGACCTCTGGCTTGAATCGTTCACTGTAGCCACAATTTCTTTTCGATTGTCAAAATTTTGGTCTCATCTTGTAGCTGTTAGTCTGTTTTTTACGTCAAATACAAATTTGTAGTACTTTTCATAAGAATACTAATTTTTATAAGGTTCCTATTATTTTTGGGGGCAGGTTATGGACACTTTTTCCCTTTACGGCATTGCTGTGGCGTGATTTTTCAATCGATGTGCTATATTTAAGTGTTAATGAATAGATCAGCGTCTGAATTTTCCAAAAAGTATAAATTTGTGGTATTTCGCAAAAGTTTAAGGGCGGGTTTAGTGGTTGAAAGCCAACAAAATCCCAATTTTTCACGTGTCAACTCCCCGAAACTTTAAATGGCTTTTCTCCCCTTAAACGTGCGAATTTCGCGTTTTTAAGTTTTCATTTGAAGGCTTAGCCCAAACTAGTGTTTTGATGGTCGGAACATGTTTTAGGCAAAATATCTCGAATTTGCTGTTCCTAGAACACGTGCAGTTTATGTGCAGATTTTCAGCTTTGATTGCTTACTGTGCCCGTAATTTTCATCCGATTGTTGAAATTTTGGTCTTATCTTATAGGTGCGTTTGTTTAGTTTGCGTCAAGTGCAAATATGTAGTAATTTGCATGAAAATACTAATTTTTATGACGCTTAGGAGGCATAGACATGTATTCGTCTAAAATACGTAAATTTCCTTGTAGGACCTCTGGCTTGAATCGTGCACTGTAGCCACAATTTCTTATTGACTGTCAAAATTTCCGTCTCATCTTGTAGCTGTTAGTCTGTTGTTTACGTCAAATACAAATTTGTAGTACTTTTCATAAGAATACTAATTTTTATAAGGTTCCTATTATTTTTGGGGGCAGGTTATGGACACTTTTTTCCTTTGCGGCATTGCTGTGGCGTGATTTTTCAATCGAGGTGCTATATTTTAGCGTTAATGAATAGATCAGCGTCTGAATTTTCCAAAAGGTTTAAATTTGTGGTATTTCGCAAAAGTTTAAGGATGGCTTTGGTGGTTGAAAGCCAACAAAATCCCAATTTCGCACGTGTCAACTCCCCAAAACTTTCAATGGCTTTTTCTCCCCTTAAACGTTTGGATTTCGCGATTTTACGTTTTCATTTAGAGGCTTAGCCCAAACTAGTGTTTTGATGGTCGGAACATGTTTTAGGCAAAATATCTCGAATTTGCTGTTCGTAGAACACGTGCAGTTTTTGTGCAGATTTTCAGCTTTGATTGCTTACTGTGCCCGTAATTTTAATCCGATTGTTGAAACTTTGGTCTTATCTTATAGTCGCGTTTGTTTAGTTTGCGTCAAGTGCAAATACGTAGTAATATGCATGAAAATACTAATTTTTATGACGCTTAGGAGGCATAGACATGTATTCGTCTAAAATACGTAAATTTCCTTGTAGGACCTCTGGCTTGAATCGTTCACTGTAACCACAATTTCTTATTGATTGTCAAAATTTCGGTCTCATCTTGTAGCTGTTAGTCTGTTTTTTACGTTAAATACAAATTCGTAGTACTTCTCATAAGAATACTAATTTTTATAAGGTTCCTATTATTTTTGGGGGCAGGTTATGGACACTTTTTCCTTTTACGGCATTGCTGTGGCGTGATTTTTCAATCGAGGTGCTATATTTTAGCGTTAATGAATAGATCAGCGTCTGAATTTTCCAAAAAGTATAAATTTGTGGTATTTCGAAAAAGTTTAAGGGCGGGTTTAGTGGTTGAAAGCGAACAAAATCCCAATTTTTCACGTGTCAACTCCCCAAAACTTTAAATGGCTTTTTCTCCCCTTAAACGTGCGAATTTCGCGTTTTTACGTTTTCATTTGAAGGCTTAGCCCAAACTAGTGTTTTGATGGTCGGAACATGTTTTAGGCAAAATATCTCGAATTTGCTGTTCCTAGAACACGTGCAGTTTTTGTGCAGATTTTCAGCTTTGATTGCTTACTGTGCCCGTAGTTTTAATCCGATTGTTGAAATTTTGGTCTTATCTTATAGTTGCGTTTGTTTAGTTTGCGTCAAGTGCAAATATGTAGTAATTTGCATGAAAATACTAATTTTTATGACGCTTAGGAGGCAGAGACATGTATTCGTCTAAAATACGTAAATTTCCTTGTAGGACCTCTGGCTTGAATCGTTCACTGTAGCCACAATTTCTTTTCGATTGTCAAAATGTTGGTCTCATCTTGTAGCTGTTAGTCTGTTGTTTACGTCAAATACAAATTTGTAGTACTTTTCATAAGAATACTAATTTTTATAAGGTTCCTATTATTTTTGGGGGCAGGTTATGGACACTTTTTCCCTTTACGGCATTGCTGTGGCGTGATTTTTCAATTGATGTGCTATATTTAAGTGTTAATGAATAGATCAGCGTCTGAATTTTCCAAAAAGTATAAATTTGTGGTATTCCGCAAAAGTTTAAGGGCGGGTTTGGTGGTTGAAAGCCAACAAAATCCCAATTTTTCACGTGTCAACTCACCAAAACTTTAAATGGCTTTTTCTCCCCTTAAACGTGCGAATTTCGCGTTTTTACGTTTTCATTTGAAGGCTTAGCCCAAACTAGTGTTTTGATGGTCGGAACATGTTTTAAGCAAAATATCTCGAATTTGCTGTTCCTAGAACACGTGCAGTTTTTGTGCAGATTTTCAGCTTTGATTGCTTACTGTGCCCGTAGTTTTAATCCGATTGTTGAAATTTTGGTCTTATCGTATAGTTGCGTTTGTTTAGTTTGCGTCAAGTGCAAATATGTAGTAATTTGCATGAAAATACTAATTTTTATGACGCTTAGGAGGCATAGACATGTATTCGTCTAAAATACGTAAATTTCCTTGTAGGACCTCTGGCTTGAATCGTTCACTGTAGCCACAATTTCTTTTCGATTGTCAAAATTTTGGTCTCATCTTGTAGCTGTTAGTCTGTTGTTTACGTCAAATACAAATTTGTAGTACTTTTCATAAGAATACTAATTTTTATAAGGTTCCTATTATTTTTGGGGGCAGGTTATGGACACTTTTTCCCTTTACGGCATTGCTGTGGCGTGATTTTTCAATCGATGTGCTATATTTAAGTGTTAATGAATAGATCAGCGTCTGAATTTTCCAAAAAGTATAGATTTGTGGTATTTCGCAAAAGTTTAAGGGCGAGTTTAGTGGTTGAAAGCCAACAAAATCCCAATTTTTCACGTGTCAACTCACCAAAACTTTAAATGGCTTTTTCTCCCCTTAAACGTGCGAATTTCGCGTTTTTACGTTTTCATTTGAAGGCTTAGCCCAAACTAGTGTTTTGATGGTCGGAACATGTTTTAGGCAAAATATCTCGAATTTGCTGTTCCTAGAACACGTGCAGTTTTTGTGCAGATTTTCAGCTTTGATTGCTTACTGTGCCCGTAGTTTTAATCCGATTGTTGAAATTTTGGTCTTATCTTATAGTTGCGTTTGTTTAGTTTGCGTCAAGTGCAAATATGTAGTAATTTGCATGAAAATACTAATTTTTATGACGCTTAGGAGGCAGAGACATGTATTCGTCTAAAATACGTAAATTTCCTTGGAGGACCTCTGGCTTGAATCGTTCACTGTAGCCACAATTTCTTTTCGATTGTCAAAATTTTGGTCTCATCTTGTAGCTGTTAGTCTGTTGTTTACGTCAAATACAAATTTGTAGTACTTTTCATAAGAATACTAATTTTTATAAGGTTCCTATTATTTTTGGGGGCAGGTTATGGACACTTTTTCCCTTTACGGCATTGCTGTGGCGTGATTTTTCAATCGATGTGCTATATTTAAGTGTTAATGAATAGATCAGCGTCTGAATTTTCCAAAAAGTATAGATTTGTGGTATTCCGCAAAAGTTTAAGGGCGGGTTTGGTGGTTGAAAGCCAACAAAATCCCAATTTTTCACGTGTCAACTCCCCAAAACTTTAAATGGCTTTTTCTCCCCTTAAACGTGCGAATTTCGCGTTCTTACGTTTTCATTTGAAGGCTTAGCCCAAACTAGTGTTTTGATGGTCGGAACATGTTTTAGGCAAAATATCTCGAATTTGCTGTTCCTAGAACACGTGCAGTTTTTGTGCAGATTTTCAGCTTTGATTGCTTACTGTGCCCGTAGTTTTAATCCGATTGTTGAAATTTTGGTCTTATCTTATAGTTGCGTTTGTTTAGTTTGCGTCAAGTGCAAATATGTAGTAATTTGCATGAAAATACTAATTTTTATGACGCTTAGGAGGCATAGACATGTATGCGTCTAAAATACGTAAATTTCCTTGTAGGACCTCTGGCTTGAATCGTTCACTGTAGCCACAATTTCTTTTCGATTGTCAAAATTTTGGTCTCATCTTGTAGCTGTTAGTCTGTTGTTTACGTCAAATACAAATTTGTAGTACTTTTCATAAGAATACTAATTTTTATAAGGTTCCTATTATTTTTGGGGGCAGGTTATGGACACTTTTTCCCTTTACGGCATTGCTGTGGCGTGATTTTTCAATCGATGTGCTATATTTAAGTGTTAATAAATAGATCAGCGTCTGAATTTTCCAAAAAGTATAAATTTGTGGTATTTCGCAAAAGTTTAAGGGCGGGTTTAGTGGTTGAAAGCCAACAAAATCCCAATTTTTCACGTGTCAACTCCCCGAAACTTTAAATGGCTTTTCTCCCCTTAAACGTGCGAATTTCGCGTTTTTAAGTTTTCATTTGAAGGCTTAGCCCAAACTAGTGTTTTGATGGTCGGAACATGTTTTAGGCAAAATATCTCGAATTTGCTGTTCCTAGAACACGTGCAGTTTATGTGCAGATTTTCAGCTTTGATTGCTTACTGTGCCCGTAATTTTCATCCGATTGTTGAAATTTTGGTCTTGTCTTATAGGTGCGTTTGTTTAGTTTGCGTCAAGTGCAAATATGTAGTAATTAGCATGAAAATACTAATTTTTATGACGCTTAGGAGGCATAGACATGTATTCGTCTAAAATACGTAAATTTCCTTGTAGGACCTCTGGCTTGAATCGTTCACTGTAGCCACAATTTCTTATTGACTGTCAAAATTTCCGTCTCATCTTGTAGCTGTTAGTCTGTTGTTTACGTCAAATACAAATTTGTAGTACTTTTCATAAGAATACTAATTTTTATAAGGTTCCTATTATTTTTGGGGGCAGGCTATGGACACTTTTTTCCTTTGCGGCATTGCTGTGGCGTGATTTTTCAATCGAGGTGCTATATTTTAGCGTTAATGAATAGATCAGCGTCTGAATTTTCCAAAAAGTATAAATTTGTGGTATTTCGCAAAAGTTTAAGGGCGGGTTTAGTGGTTGAAAGCGAACAAAATCCCAATTTTTCACGTGTCAACTCCCCAAAACTTTAAATGGCTTTTTCTCCCCTTAAACGTGCGAAATTCGCGTTTTTACGTTTTCATTTGAAGGCTTAGCCCAAACTAGTGTTTTGATGGTCGGAACATGTTTTAGGCAAAATATCTCGAATTTGCTGTTCCTAGAACACGTGTAGTTTTTGTGCAGATTTTCAGCTTTGATTGCTTACTGTGCCCGTAATTTTCATCCGATTGTTGAAATGTTGGTCTTGTCTTATAGTTGCGTTTGTTAAGTTTGCGTCAAGTGCAAAAATGTAGTAATTTGCATTAAAATACTAATTTTTATGACGCTTAGGAGGCATAGACATGTATTCGTCTAAAATACGTAAATTTCCTTGTAGGACCTCTGGCTTGAATCGTTCACTGTAGCGACAATTTCGTATCGATTGTCAAAATTTTGGTCTCATCTTGTAGCTGTTAGTCTGTTGTTTACGTCAAATACAAATTTGTAGTACTTTTCATAAGAATACTAATTTTTATAAGGTTCCTATTATTTTTGGGGGCAGGTTATGGACACTTTTTCCCTTTACGGCATTGCTGTGGCGTGATTTTTCAATCGATGTGCTATATTTAAGTGTTAATGAATAGATCAGCGTCTGAATTTTCCAAAAAGTATAAATTTGTGGTATTCCGCAAAAGTTTAAGGGCGGGTTTGGTGGTTGAAAGCCAACAAAATCCCAATTTTTCACGTGTCAACTCACCAAAACTTTAAATGGCTTTTTCTCCCCTTAAACGTGCGAATTTCGCGTTTTTACGTTTTCATTTGAAGGCTTAGCCCAAACTAGTGTTTTGATGGTCGGAACATGTTTTAGGCAAAATATATCGAATTTGCTGTTCCGAGAACACGTGCAGTTTTTGTGCAGATTTTCAGCTTTGATTGCTTACTGTGCCCGTAATTTCAATCCGATTGTTGAAATTTTGGTCTTATCTTATAGTTGCGTTTGTTAAGTTTGCGTCAAGTGCAAATATGTAGTAATTTGCATGAAAATACTAATTTTTATGACGCTCAGGAGGCATAGACATGTATGCGTCTAAAATACGTAAATTTCCTTGTAGGACCTCTGGCTTGAATCGTTCACTGTAGCCACAATTTCTTTTCGATTGTCAAAATTTTGGTCTCATCTTGTAGCTGTTAGTCTGTTGTTTACGTCAAATACAAATTTGTAGTACTTTTCATAAGAATACTAATTTTTATAAGGTTTCTATTATTTTTGGGGGCAGGTTATGGACACTTTTTCTCTTTGCGGCATTGCTGTGGCGTGATTTTTCAATCGATGTGCTATATTTAAGTGTTAATGAATAGATCAGCGTCTGAATTTTCCAAAAAGTATAAATTTGTGGTATTCCGCAAAAGTTTAAGGGCGGGTTTAGTGGTTGAAAGCCAACAAAATCCCAATTTTTCACGTGTCAACTCCCCGAAACTTTAAATGGCTTTTCTCCCCTTAAACGTGCGAATTTCGCGTTTTTACGTTTTCATTTGAAGGCTTAGCCCAAACTAGTGTTTTGATGGTCGGAACATGTTTTAAGCAAAATATCTCGAATTTGCTGTTCCTAGAACACGTGCAGTTTTTGTGCAGATTTTCAGCTTTGATTGCTTACTGTGCCCGTAGTTTTAATCCGATTGTTGAAATTTTGGTCTTATCTTATAGTTGCGTTTGTTTAGTTTGCGTCAAGTGCAAATATGTAGTAATTTGCATGAAAATACTAATTTTTATGACGCTTAGGAGGCATAGACATGTATTCGTCTAAAATACGTAAATTTCCTTGTAGGACCTCTGGCTTGAATCGTTCACTGTAGCCACAATTTCTTTTCGATTGTCAAAATTTTGGTCTCATCTTGTAGCTGTTAGTCTGTTGTTTACGTCAAATACAAATTTGTAGTACTTTTCATAAGAACACTAATTTTTATAAGGTTCCTATTATTTTTGGGGGCAGGTTATGGACACTTTTTCCCTTTACGGCATTGCTGTGGCGTGATTTTTCAATCGATGTGCTATATTTAAGTGTTAATGAATAGATCAGCGTCTGAATTTTCCAAAAAGTATAAACTTGTGGTATTTCGCAAAGGTTTAAGGGCGGGTTTAGTGGTTGAGAGCCACCAAAATCCCAATTTTTCACGTGTCAACTCACCAAAACTTTAAATGGCTTTTTCTCCCCTTAAACGTGCGAATTTCGCCTTTTTACGATTTCATTTGAAGGCTTAGCCCAAACTAGTGTTTTGATGGTCGGAACATGTTTTAGGCAAAATATCTCGAATTTGCTGTTCCGAGAACACGTGCAGTTTTTGTGCAGATTTTCAGCTTTGATTGCTTACTGTGCCCGTAATTTCAATCCGATTGTTGAAATTTTGGTCTTATCTTATAGTTGCGTTTGTTTAGTTTGCGTCAAGTGCAAATATGTAGTAATTTGCATGAAAATACTAATTTTTATGACGCTTAGGAGGCATAGACATGTATGCGTCTAAAATACGTAAATTTCCTTGTAGGACCTCTGGCTTGAATCGTTCACTGTAGCCACAATTTCTTTTCGATTGTCAAAATTTTGGTCTCATCTTGTAGCTGTTAGTCTGTTGTTTACGTCAAATACAAATTTGTAGTACTTTTCATAAGAATACTAATTTTTATAAGGTTCCTATTATTTTTGGGGGCAGGTGATGGACACTTTTTCCCTTTGCGGCAATGCTGTGGCGTGATTTTTCAATCGATGTGCTATATTTAAGTGTTAATGAATAGATCAGCGTCTGAATTTTCCAAAAAGTATAAATTTGTGGTATTTCGCAAACGTTTAAGGGCGGGTTTAGTGGTTGAAAGCCAACAAAATCCCAATTTTTCTCGTGTCAACTGCCCAAAACTTTAACTGGCCTTTTCTCCCCTTAAACGTGCGAATTTCGCGTTTTTACGTTTTCATTTAAAGGCTTAGCCCAAACTAGTGTTTTGATGGTCGGAACATGTTTTAGGCAAAATATCTCGAATTTGCTGTTCCGAGAACACGTGCAGTTTTTGTGCAGATTTTCAGCTTTGATTGCTTACTGTGCCCGTAGTTTTAATCCGATTGTTGAAAGTTGGTCTTATCTTATAGTTGCGTTTGTTTCGTTTGCGTCAAGTGCAATATGTAGTAATTTGCATGAAAATACTGATTTTTATGACGCTTAGGAGGCATAGACATATACTTGTCTGAAATACGTAAATTTCCTTGTAGGACCTCTGGCTTGAACCGTTCACTGTAGCCACAATTTCTTTTCGATTGTCAAAATGTTGGTCTCATCTTATAGCTGTTAGTCTGTTTTGTACGTCAAATACAAATTTGTAGTACTTTCCATAAGAATACTAATTTTTATAAGGTTCCTGTTATTTTTGGGAGCAGGTAAAGCACACTATTTCCCTTTGCGCCATTGCTGTGGCGTGATTTTTCAATCGATGTGTTATATTTTAGTATAAATGGATAGATCAACGTCTTTATTTTCAAAGAGGTATAAATTTGTGGTATTCCGCAAAAGTTTAAGGGCGGGTTTAGTGGTTGAAAGCCAAAAAAAATCCCAATTTTTCACGTGTCAACTCCCCAAAACTTTAGATGGCTTTTTCTCCCCTTAAACGTGCGATATTTGGGTTTTTACGTTTTAATTAAAAGGCTTAGCCCAAACTAGTGTTTTGATGGTCGGAACATGTTTTAGGCAAAATATCTCGAATTTGCTGACCCTAGAACACGTGCAGTTCTTGTGCAGATTTTCAGCTTTGATTGCTTACTGTGCCCGTAGTTTTAATCCGATTGTTGAAATTTTGGTCTTATCTTATAGTTGCGTTTGTTTAGTTTGCGTCAAGTGCAAATATGTAGTAATTTGCATGAAAATACTAATTTTTATGACGGTTAGGAGGCATAGACATGTACTTGTCTAAAATACGTAAATTTCCTTGTAGGAACTCTGGCTTGAATCGTTCACTGTAGCCACAATTTTTTTCGATTGTCAAAATGTTGGTCTCATCTTGTAGCTGTTAGTCTGTTATTTACGTCAAATACAAATTTGTAGTACTTTTCATAACAAAAATAATTTTTAGAAGGTTCCTATTATTTTTGGGGGCAGGTTATGGACACAGTTTCCTTTTGCGGCATTGCTGTGGCGTGATTTTTCAATCGATGTGCTATATTTTAGTGTTAATGAATAGATCAGCGTCTGAATTTTCCAAAAAGTATAAATTTTTGTATCTCGCAAAAGTTTAAAGGCGGGTTTAGTGGTTGAAAGCCAACAAAATCCCAATTTTTCACGTGTCAACTCCCCAAAACTTTAAATGGCTTTTTCTCCGCTTAAACGTGCGAATTTCGCGTTTTTACGTTTTCATTTGAACGCTTAGCCCAAACTAGTGTTTTGGTGGTCGGAACATGTTTTAGGCAAAATATCTCGAATTTGCTGTTCCTAGAAAACGTGCAGTTTTTGTGCAGATTTTCAGCTTTGATTGCTTACTGTGCCCGTAAATTTTATCCAATTGTTGAAATTTTGGTCTTATCTAATAGCTGCGTTTGTTTTGTTCGCGTCAAGTGCAAATATGTAGTAATTTGCATGAAAATACTAATTTTTATGACGTTTAGGAGGCATAGACATGCACTTGTCTAAAGTACGTAAATTTTCTTGTAGGACCTCTGGTTTGAATCGTTCACTGTAGCCACAATTTCTTTTCGATTATCAAAATGTTGGTCTCATCTTGTAGCTGTTAGTCTGTTGCTTACGTCGAGTACAAATTTGTAGTACTTTTCAGAGGAATACTAATTTTGAATAAGGTTCTTATTATTTTTGGGGGCAGGTTATGAAAACTTTTTCCCTTTTCGGCATTGCTGTGGTGTGATTCTTCAACCGATGTGCTATATTTTAGTGTTAATGAATAGTTCAGCGTCTGAATTTTCCAAAAAGTATAAATTTGAGGAATTTCGCAAAAGTTTAAGGGCGGGCTTAGTGGTTGAAAAGCAACAATATCCCAATTTTTCACGTGTCAACTCCCCAAAACTTTAAATGGCTTTTTCTCCCCCCTTTAACGTGCGAATTTCGCGTTTTTGCGTTTTCATTAAAAGGCTTAGCCCAAACGAGTGTTTTGATGGAACATGTTTTAGGCAAAATATCTCGAATTTGCTGTTCCTAGAACACGTGCAGTTTTTGTGCAGATTTGCAGCGTGGATTGCTTATTGTGCCCGTAATTTTAATCCGATTGTTGAAATTTTGATCTTATCTTATAGTTGCGTTTGTTTAGTTTGCGTCAAGTGCAAATATGTAGTAATTTGCATGAAAATACTAATTTTTATGACGCTTAGGAGGCATAGACATGTGTTTGCCTAAACTACGTCAATTTACTTGTCAGACCCCTGGCTTGATTCGGTCACTCTAGCCACAATTTCTATTCGATTATCAAAATCTTCATCTCATTTTGTAGCTGCCAGTCTGTTGTTAACGCCAAATACAAATTTGTAGTACTTTTCATAAGAATACTAATCTTTATAAGGTTTCTATTATTTTTGGGGGGCATGTTAAGGAAACTTTTTTCCGTTACGGCATTGCTGTCCTAGATTTTGGTGTTAATGAATAGATCAGCATCTGAATTTTCCAAAAAGTATGAATTTCTGGTATTTTGCAAAAGGTTCAGACAGTGCTTACAAAAGGAGCGAAGACAGCCGAAAAGAAACTCCTTCAAAAAAAGCCAGAAAGTTAAGTTTGCACGGACATTCAACAAGAAAAAGACCTGATGTAAAACAGGAGAGAAAGAAGCTTCGATTAAGACCCTGGCAGCAGGCACTGTTCTTAAAACCCCAAAATGGCCGATCCTATGTGGAGGTGCTATTGGACATTAGGAGAAACGTAAGGCCCGAAGACACAAACACTGCATTAAATTAGTACGACCAACGCGGTCAGGCCACATATTGGTCGAAGTCAGAGCATAAGGAAGCATTCTGCGATGCTGTAAGGCATGTCCTCTGCAAAAGCGCAACCAGAGCCTCGCTCGAGCCGATGGCAACGATCAAATTAAGAGACAATGACTGCGTCACAGATCTGGCCGATGTAGAAGAGGCCATCAAAAAGAAGTTCTCCGTGGGCAGGTTCATAGCGAGGCTTAGACCAGAAAATCACAGAGGACAACGCATGGCCAGCATTGACTTGACCGAAAAGGACGCCGAACAATTTCTGAACACGGCAAAGTAAAAAAAGGGGTGGGTTATCTGTAAGATACTGCGAAGAGCAAAACGTCTTCAATGTTCCAAATGCCTTGGCTATGGTAATATCGCACAAGTATGCAAAGGGCCCGATAGGAGTTCCCTATGTTATAAATGCGGTGAAATGGGGCATATAAAAAGAGTGTACGAAGGAGGCACATAAGAGTGTACGAGGATCCAACACCTGATTTTGGACACGTCTTGGGATCAAAAAGATGCCGGGATTTCCAGGAAGCCTTAGCCAAGGCAAAATCAGAACTTCGATGACCCACATCCTGCAGCTAAGCCTACATCGCAGTTCAACCGTTCAAAATCTGCTTGAGCAGTTTGCGAGGGACATGAAAGCTGACTTCTTGCTGCTGAGTTAGCGACACCGTGATAAAAGCGCTGCATTATGGTATCCTGACAAAACTAGTACTGCCGCCATCCGGGTTCGGAAGAGTGATTTCCAAGCGAGAGTTGTGGATGGGGAATGGTTTCGTGTGGGTTCGGTGTTCAGTGATGTGGTCTCCCAATGTCCGTGCTCTCGGCTTTCTACAACTGGGTGGAACATTGAAAGAATAGACGTCGAGATGTTCATCGAAGTGCTTCCAGCAGGTGAGTCACTGCAGGAAGCTTCGGAGGGTATGGAAGACCTGGCAGCTCAAGACGTGGTGAACTCAACTATGAGCATCATCACGACTGTTTGATGCGCTTTTATGCCCCGTTGAAAACCTCTGCACGGTAAGCCCCAAGTATCAGCTGTCAACTTAAATTGGTGAAAAGTGAAGAGAGTGTCACAAGCTTCGACGTGAGGCTCAACGGGCGTGGAAATGTGATGAGACATACAACCAGGGAGCAGCATATAAGTCGGCCAGGAAATGCCTTCGCGAATTGATTAACAATAGCAAGACTCACTGCTAGCAAGACCAAGTGGACACTGTGAAAAAGGATCGGAGGGGCCTTGGCCACAAGATAGTTATAAGGAAGCTTGGCGCCCTACGGAAGCCTTGCATACATAATGCGGAAAAGATGGATGAGATAGTGCGGGCCCTCTTCCCCACCCATCGCGTCTATGTTGACACTGTCCACGGTGAAACAGCAGTCGAGTGTCCACTCTTAACATAGCCGAAACTGGAAGAGGCTGTCCTTCACTGAAAGCGAGGAAGGCTCCAGGTCCAGGTGGTGTTCCGGCCGAGATGTTGCAATTTGTCTATCACCATTGTCCTGACTTGCTGCTCAGTACATTTAACGCTTGCCTACGGGATGGGGTTCTCCTGGTTTCCCAGCTCGTGCTGATCAGCAAGGGGGAACGAGCCGCCGTTAGCATACCGCCCGTTATGCATGCTAGACATGCCTGCGAAATGCTAGAGAAACCAATCAAGGGAAGACTCACTGACGCGATTCTCTTCGGCAGTACGGCTTTGGAGCAGGACATTCTATAATTGATGCAATTACAGAGATGGTTAGTGCGGTAAACCCGATCAGTGTTGGAGATATACAAATCGAAACGAAACCAGCGGTGAAGTATCTGGGGCTAATGATCGACTTAAAGATGAATTTCTCTGTGTGAATCAAGGCAACGGCTGAGAAGGCTGCCTCGGGAATATTGGCTCTGAGTTGACTTATGACCAACGTAGGGGGACCCAAGAAGACGCCTCTTGATGAGTGCTGTAGGACCAGCGCTACTATATGGAGCAGAAGTATGAGGGGACGCTATCAGTAAGGAGGTTTACCGAAAATGCCTGGCACCGTTACAGTGAAGAGGAGCGCTGAGGATTGCAGCTTCGTATCTGATAGTCTCTGATTCGGTAGTGAAAGTCTTTGCGGCCGTGATGCCCGTCCGCCTCCTTGCTAGAGAGTGCTGCTCTATTTATCTGCGTTGAATCAATGATGCGAGGAAGATGGTTGTCTATGAGGAGAGACAGCTCTCACTCAACAATTGGCAGCAGTCTTGGGTGAATCGCACGAAGGAAAGGTGGACTGTGCACCTCATCCTGGATATGAGACCGTGGATAAATCGAAACCATGGTGAGACTGACTTCTATCTAGCCCAGTTTTTGAGCGGGCATGGGTGTTTTAAGTCTGAGCTGCACCAGATTGGTAAGTCACGGTCCTCCAACTGTCGGTTTTTTCCAGGGGGGAAGACAATGCCTGCAATACATTTTTTGCGTGCGGGAAACGGGACAGGCTGTAAAGGAACCTCTACAGGGAGAAGGGAGAGCTCACCCCGGATAATATAGTCACGGTGATGCTCGAATCGGTTGACAAATGGAACCAGGTGGCACATTATGCTCGGGCAGTCCTAAAAGATAAAAGGTACTCACAGCAGCTGGGGGCGTAGGGGCTGGGGGATTGCTTGTCTGGCACTTCCTCTTCCCCTCTCCCATTCCGTTCGAAAAGGGATCCCCAGCTTGAAGGCATCTCACGGCGTACTAAAACGATACCTGGCCCGAAGTAATGTGTCAAACGGTTCCAGGCTAGGTTCTCAGGTTGACAGGGGAAGTGTTTAGTGGGTAGTCCAGTCACCTTCTTGCGAGCATGGGAGTCCCACACTCTGTACATAAATGGGCACTCACCTCTCTACCACAAAACAACCGTAAAATTTTCATTCTTGATGTATATACGCCGGGCTGGCCTTAACCATACTGGCACCCCGGCGAGTCGTCTATTTGGCACCCCTTCATTTAAAGTTGATCGCATTAGCTAGTCTTTATTTTGATTTTTTTTAATATTAAACCAGAAATTCCACGTAATAGAAAAGTCTTGCATCTGTTGAAATCTCTCCTTCATAGATATAACGGCGTCCAAAAGAGGGTTAAAAAATTCGGCATCAAATTTTTTTTCATGGTTAGTTATTGGTTCATCAACAGTCTCATCACCCGGTCTGCGTTTAATGCGTCTTAGTCGCATTCGTGGTTTGAACTGGTTCCATATCAAGTTCTGATACTAATTCACTTGTTGTTACAATAGGTTGCTTGAAGCCTATTTGTCTATATGTTTCCAAATAAGAACAACATTTATTAAGCACATTGGTAAAGTCAACAACGTTTATTTTAGGTGACTGATCTGCTTTACTACAATGTTAATTTGAAGAAAAAAAAAACATCATACCATATTATCAGAGAAACAATAAAGCTAAAATCCCTTATCTGTCCTGGCAACGTCATCGCTTCGAATGACGACACGGAATCGCTTTGCTTGGTAGCTTCGATCAAAGAAAACAAAGCATCATGTATTTCACATAATTGACAACATACTGCTTTGACGCTTTCAATTCGAGCTTCCAAACGGGTATCACTTAAATTTTTCAGATTAAAATTTTTTTGTGAAATTCCGAACAGGGTCACGAATCTCACTGAAGTTTTGCCACATCACATAATACTAAATTATAGTTATGACATCCAAAAGGTACAAAAAAGCTAACGGATTTAAGTTTGTAATTCTTTTCTGTACCCCTTTATTTTTTCCCTTCATGTTCGCACCATTATTATAGCCCTATCCTTTACAGTCCAGTCTGTGAGACTCGAGCCCGTTGTATAATCTATTTGCGAATTGATATAAAATATTCTTTTATGTTTACGGCATCGTCTGTTATGTCGGCGCATCTTAGCGTGGTTGAAAGCTACTCTTTATGACTGCTATCAAGAGTGCAATTGGCTATAATTGCATAATACTTTCGACTCTTTTATATGGGATACTATTGTAGATAAAACTTTAGATGCCATAAGTGCTATTAATTCATTTTGTAGATTTTTTCCACAATAATGGTCAGCCAAGTTACCTTTTATAGCCAACCCGACATGCTCTTCCATGATGGAGTCGAACTTTGCCAAAAATTGTACAAGGCCTAAGAATTTTCCATTGTTTGGTGTAAATTGTTTATTGGATGATCTTCTGAACGCCTTGTTATTTTCAGCCAAATACAATGTTATATGTATCAATCTTTGAAACACAAGGTTCTATCGTAATCTTTCCTTAGAAATTATTTTTTGTTCTGCTTGGTCAATAGTTAATCCAGCTTTAAGCTTCAGTCCATTGGATGAATGCTTTTTTGTGTGCAGGACTATTTTCATGCAATGCTAAAGCTTCCATAAATGTTTCCAACTTTTGAAACCTTGTGCAGTGGTCAGATTTGTTATTGACTTTAAATCGAACAACCGGCAGCAAAAGCAAAAGACACTATCGTTTGATTTTGAATAAACCAACACCCAACATCCGATAGTTTCTTCATTTAATGGCTTTCTTGTATAATGAACTGAACAAAAATGACGCACATTTTTATCCTTCGGAAAATTATTTAAAAATATTTTTGAGAGTCCACACAAAATAATTTGGTCTTAATTTCTTGCATTAACTACCTTTGGCCACGTAGCTACGTCTGAAATATTGTATTTTTCAGTACAATCTGAGTTGACTCTTTCATCAACGAAAGAATTTATATTTTAAGTTTGACTTTTAAGCAACTCAGATGTTTCATCCAAAGATTCAATGGGCTGACTGATTTGGTCACCTTGAATATGTGACTGTGCATTATTGGTACCTGATTGTTTCAAGTCTAGAGAAATATTGACCGTAATTTGGCTTTCGGGTCCAGACGTGAAAGTGGTAGCTCCTGATTCAGTGTTCAAAGTACTAGCTTTAGAAATTCCTTTTAAGTATTTCTCGGTATTCTCGTGTATTTACTTCTCATGAACAAATACGAGTATTTATTTCTCATCCATCCAGTAACTTAGACTTTCTTCACTTCTTTTGTTGACATGTAAATTAAACCCAATAAAATTGATTGAGTCGCCCCACCCTAAAGTCAGCCCTGTCTATACGTATTTCGAGGTTCACTCAGACTCTTCCTCAGTACAACTGACTAACTTATTCTCAGTGGCGGACTTACTTATGGTGCCGCCCCTTGGCACGATTCGGCCTGCCACCTTTTTCTGATTCGCTAATAAGGGAAACGCATCAAGGTAAAACGCATATTTAATTTTACCTCGTAGGTATACTTTTGTTCATGGCTTTTTCCAAGTAAGGCAGGCAGGCGTTCCAATTTTATTAATACTGCGTTCTCTGCTTGCGAATAAATTAATCGCTTGCCGCTATACCATTCTTGGCAAAGTCGATTAAAATGTTCTAAGTTTAATTAAAATTGTCTATTTATAACGCATTTTCATTTGCGAAATTGATTTCTGTGCACTTGTTTTATATTTCATGTTATGAAAATTTTCATGAACATTTAGTTTGTTTAAAAACCACTAGTTAATGCTTGTATGAGAACTTGTAGCGACAACAAATTAATTTCATTTTTTAACATTTTAAATCATTTTATACATTTTTATGCCTACATGTCAATATTTACCATAAAGGTTATTCGTACACTTTACTTAACTGTACAGTTCATTCCACTGCACTAAAGGCAGTAATAATCAAACCACCGCACTAACAGCAGTGATAAAAAATCCGGTTTGAACGAAAAGAAAGAAGTGGAATGTGCGTAGTCAAAACGTGTACGCGAGAATAAAATCAAATTACATCTAAATTAAAAAACATAACAAAATGAAGAGTGCGTTACATAGTGGTGACCCCTGAATACCGATTTTCGTAATTAAAAAGAAAAACTGTAATAAAAACACTTGTGTCGCACCCCATATTTAAGTATGCTACCAAAAATACAATACACATTGAGGCAAATGAAACGTCAGAAAATCATCCCAATGATCGAAGTGATGCTCTCTTCAAAGTTCAACTACAAAACAATTTTATAACGTATTTAAGTGTGGTCTCCCCATATAAGGGAGTGGCCTCCCGACATGCGAACTTTGCAAAACAGATCTTAATTTGACAATTTATTGCTTCGAGGGGCACACAGGGAGGGGAAATACATGAAAAATATGTGTCCCCCCTCGCGATTGGACACCTGTGATCCGAAAATTCTGAAAAACTATGCAGGTAGATGTCTATGAGTACAATAACAACAAATACCTTAGAAGTCGAAATTCGCTGAGCTATGTTAATAATAGTATGATATTCGAATGTCACATTTTCCCCAATAAAATCGTATAGGTACTCTTAATATTTAAGTAGTTCTACAAAAGGTCCTTAAGTTTTATAAGTTTGAAGAAAATCGATCGATATACACGGCAGTTATAGCCATTTGAAATTTCTCCAATTACAAAAACAATAACACATGATTTTGGTCACTGCATTCTTGATTCGATCTTCTGGAGATTTTCAAATAAGATCAATGACATTAATATTTTTGGGAGTCCACGATTTGAGTGATTTTTGTTGGTCTGCAACAAAATGGCGACCGTTGAAAGTACAAAGTAATGGATTTCTTTTAAACGTGCACGTCTCTTTGACACACTTCTTGACTTTATTCATTGCTGGTGACTGCATTACTGAGAAGTTGAGTACAAAACCCTTCTGACATGAGCGTAGGTCTATCCACCCAACTTGTTACTGTCTGAAATCAAGCAATTAGCATCAGCGATGATATCCTAAAAACTCTATGGCTACAGAACTTGCCCGAAACCATACGTGCAATTCTATCTGTATCATCGGAACCATGACTTGGTTTAGCGAAAATTGCCGACAACATTTGGGAATCAACTGACGTTCATCAGGCTTTTGCAACTGCAAACCGTACAATCTCTGACGAAAATACGGGATCATTTCAAAGGCGAATTCAGCAATTAGAAGCAGAAGTTCAGAATCTGCGTAACGCAAACAGTGTAATCAACCATCGTCCAGTTCGGATAAACTTCGCCGCAGCGCTAGCAAGCCCAAAAACAAGAGCTGCTGGTGTCATCATAGGTTTGGGCAGAATTCAACCAAGTGTGTGCCACCTTGCAACTTCAGAAGTTCGGAAAACTAAAGCACCATGTTTGTTTCGAGGCGGATGTACTTGGCGCATCCCCACCACGCCTTTTTATATACTATACTTTTACTAAACGTAGATTTCTTATAGATACGGGTGCAGCTGTATCCGTCATCCCCTCAACACTAGAATCAAAACTGTACGATGCCAGTAATGCCAATCATAAAAGACTGTATACTGCTAATGGAACAGTGATAAATACATATGGCAAAAGAAAACTTACTGTTTCACTCAACTAACGCCGCACTTTTGACTGGCCTGATGTTAACACATCGCTAATAGGGGAAGATTTTTTGAAGTATCATGGCCTTGTAGTAGACTCACAAAAACGAGCACTAGTAGAAACATCAACTAAACTTAACAGCATAGGCATCGTCATCAAATCTTCAACGCCTCAAGTCATGCTTGCTAATTTCAAGGATCCATTCGTAAAAATATAACGAGGCTGTAAGCAAATGTTGCATAAACATGTGGTGCCCATGGAAAAAATGAAAACAATGGTCACACATTGCATTCTTACCAAAGGTCCACCAGTCGCATCAAGAGCAAGAAAGATTGTCACTCGACAAACTTGCCGCGGCTAAAACAGAGTTTAATAACTTGCTATCGAGGGACATATCAAAGAGCAATTGAGCAACACCTCTTCAGATGGTCCAAAAACCTGATGGTACTTGGCGACCATGTGGCGATTATTGCTAACCCAATTCTATCACGGTACCAGACAAGTACCCGATACCGCACATACAAGATTTTGTATGCATTTTACTTGGCAAAAATATTTTCAGCAAGATTGATTCAAACAAGTTGGGAAGACAGACCTACGCTCAGGTCAGAAGGGTTTTGTATCCAAGCTCGCAGAAATGCAGTCACCAGCGACGAAAAAGTCAAGAAATATGTCAGAGAATTTCATTCAGCTTAAGGGTACCCATACGATTTCATTGGGGAAAATGTGAAATTCGGATATCATACTATTATTAACAAAGTTAAGGGAATTTTGGCTTCTAAGGTATTTGTTGTTGTACTCATAAACACCTATATCCAAAATTTATTGCAGATGTTTCGGATCACAGGTGTTTAATCGCGAGGGGGGGACACAAATTTTTCGTGCATTTCCCCTCCCTGTGCACCCCTCAAAGCAAAAAGTGTCAAGTTAAGACCTGGTTTGAAAAGTTCTCATCAGGACCTTTCACTTGATATATGCTGAGACCCCCTTAAATACCATATAAAATTTTTTGTAGTTATTCTTTGAAGAGAGCACCACTTTAAACCTGCATACAAAATTGGAAATTTCTAGCTTCGTTAGTTTGCGAGAAAAATTGCTATGACACACGGACAGACGGACGGATAGACGGACTGATGGACATACAGACAGACAGGACGCGATTTTAGAGGGGTTTTGGAAAACTATTTTACAAAACTCTAAAAAGGCTTTTAATCATATCTCGGTTGAACCGTGCGATATACCAGCTATCATTACGCCCTGGCCTGTTTGACTTTGCATTTATGATATTTGGTCTCAGAAATGCCGCGCAGACACTTCAACAGCTAACCGATGAAGTGCTTCGTGGACTTGATTTTGTCAAAGCATACATAGATGACATTTTCATCGCAAGTCAGAATATCGAGCAACAACAAGAGCATGTTAGAACCGTTTTGGATCGACTTTCACAGCATGGACTAAGAATAAATCCGGACAATTCGCACAAAATGAACTGGAGGTCTGTGGTCACTTCGCCACACCCCAAGGTATTAAACCAATCACCTGGTAAAGTAGAAGCCATGGTTCATTTCGAAAAGCCTCCACTCCCCTCACTGATGTCCCATCTGCGGCCCTGACCACGACAGATGTTGCACAACAGTCGCTTCTGATTCATCTTTTGCCACCCTGAAGACTATTCCGGCAACTACAGTTACTGAGTGCAGTGTTACAACTGATGTCCACACCGATGTTCCGATTTTTTCTACAATGCCCTCCATCGCAGCCGCTGTTATTGCCTATGAAACCGCTGCACCTACGAAACAAGCTGTTGTCCACGATGTTTTAACCACCACCCGTTTCCCGTAAGCCACTGTTTTGTCTCAATAACCCCCCTTGGCTAACGAAGTCACCGAAGAAGAGGCCATTGAACGAGAAATTGCGATTTTGAAGAAAGGCAAGGAAAAACTCGAATTACAACATGCGATTAGTCTACTCGAAGCAGGTAGTCAACCGACCCAGACTGCGAGCACTCGACATATTGACTTTGGTGATGTTGAATACACGGCCAACAAATTCAGCGGTGATGACCACTATGATGTCCGGAGCTTCATAGCCGACTTAGATGACTTTTTGGCAACCGCCAATATAGATGATCACTTTAAGCTCTTCTGCCTTGGATTTCTCCTCACGGGAACTGCGAAAGCCTTTCTTAGAACCACTCGTGCCGCAGACTATGCAAGCTTCCAAACCGAACTGATGGTGTAATTCGGTCACACGTTCACTCTACAAGATATCTACCACCAACCGAAAGCCCGTAGTTGGGATCAGAAGAACGTGACGTGGCAGAGATGTGTTCTTGAAATGCAAGCATCTACAAAATCCGCCCAACGCACCGCAATCGAATTACTTAACCTCATCGTGGACGGATTAAAGGTCCGCAATACTGATGCATTTTTACTTTTGAGAGCACGCACTGTCCGACAGCTGAAGGAGTTACTTGAGCGTCACGAAATGTGCATTACATCTGCTCTAAAGTGTGTTGTTAATACACGTGAAGTCACCGCAACTTCCCACCAATTTGCTGCAACTTCCCGTAAACCTGCCGCAACGGTACCCAGAAATCTGTCGTTCACGCTATTTTTGAAGAAACGCCACACTGTTTTAACTGCATCAGGCGAGGGCCACTATCAAAGTTCCTGCCCTTAGGAGAAGCATGCACCAGGTCGTGCTTCAAATGTTGGGATCGGACATCAGCACTGAGGTTGCCCGAATCCAAACAAAGTCATGAGAGTTATCCGCAACACCAACACCGCTGTCTTTGCTAACGAACCGAAGAACAATAGAGATATAACTGACGTTGAAACTAACAGCGGCTTCAGCGCAATTAATCTGATAAGTGTTGCTTTTACTTATAGTCAGGGAGAATACACAGATATGGTTAAAATATTGTCTCTTTTTGACACTGGCAGTCCAATTAGTTTCGGAAAACCATATGCAGTCCCTCTTCTCATTAGTAATAGATCCTTTGTTACGAGACTCCACGGCTTAGGAAATGCAACGACAAAAACGTATGGTAAGGTCAATGCCTGTATTAAGTTTCGTAGACAATGTGGAAAGATACCTCTTGTAGTGATTCCAGATGAAACAGTATCACTAACCATAATCTTAGAGCAGAATTTCCTAAAGGAGTTTAGTATATATCTTCATGAATTCAAAGTCATAAGAATAAAGCGTTTGAAAAAGACAAAAAATATTTCTGTGCCTTCAAACCGACAAATAATAAAGGGTTGATCGGTCTATGAGTTAAATACGAATCTCCTGAGGAAGCCACCTTTGAACTTAAAAGCATTAGAACTACTGAAAAAAATTCGGCCAACGCGAGTGCAGCCGTTAATGATCAAACCGACAATAACTTTAGAACCTTGTCCGACCTTACTACATTACCACCAGATGATACAGAAACCGTAGAAGTAAATATTTCCCTGAGCAAAAATGACAGTGGAGCCCTTAGAAAGACCATTTACGAAAATTATTTGAACCCGATGAATCTCATTGTAGCGCCCCATCAAGAATTTCACCTACATAATAACACTCCGCTTCACTGCATGCCACGAAGATTACCTTACCACGAGCGAACGGAAGTTTTGAAGATCACAGAAGAGCTACTAAAGAAGGGGGTAATTAGACCCAGCAATTCCCCATACGCTTCTGCCATAGTCTTAGTTAGGAAGAAAAGCGGTGAGTTGAGAATGTGTGTGGACTACAGAGCCCTAAACAAACAGACCATATGAGACAATTTTCCACTGCCACTTATAGAAGACTGCACCGATCATTTGGTAGGAAAGAAGTTATTTTCAATTTAAGATCTACGTGATAGACTCCATTAAGTTAGAATGGCACCTAAATCTGTAAAATACACAGCATTCATAACTTTAAACGGTCACTATGCATATATGTGGATACCCTTCGGACTGGAAAAATGCTCCTGCTGCATTCCAGCGCTTTATATACGAAATCTTTAGAAATATGCTTGAGTCTGGATCCATTGGCGTCTACATGGACGATATACTGCTCGCAACCACATCCCTTGGAGACCATATCGAACTCCTAGGTAGAGTCTTGAAACGTATTATTGAAAAGAACCTTGAGTTAAAGTTAGGAAAATGTAGATTTTCATTTGAAGAGATCAAGTATTTAGGATACGCTGTCAGTGCCTCTAGAGTGCGTCCAAGTGAGGCCCATATAAAAACCGTCAAGCAATATCCTATACTGACGAACCAGAAGGAACTTAAGACCCGCTTTGGATTGTTCTCCTATTTTTGCATGTTCATCCTCACCCGCAAGGGTGTAGCCTTCAAATTCACTGACAAATGTAACGCGGCCTTCATTGAACTGCGCACTAATATATAGCTGCTGCCCCATTATTAGCAATTTTTGATCCGAAAAAAGAAACTGAACTTCATTGCGATGCTAGGTCCTCTGGCTACAGAGCAATATTGTTACAAAAGCAAGTCGATAATGAATTTTCCCCTGTACTATTTTTTTCGAGAGCTACCACACCCGCTGAATCTCTTTATCACAGTTTCGAATCATAGACGATGGCCATTGTCTATGCACTGAGGCACTTCCGAGCTTACTTAGAAGCCAAAGATATGTTAATCTAAGAATCGCCAGATTGGCCCTTGAGCTTGAGAATTGTGATTACACAGTACAGCATCAAAGCGGAGTATCCATGGGCCGTGTAGACGCATTGAGCCGGTGCTACAATTCTTGCCCTTCTTCAAATGACAAATCAATAAGTGATACTAGAGCTACTATTTCTGATATAAAACAGATGACGGATCCTCGGTGCGTCACTTACGCTCTTAATCACGCTCAACTTGACTTATCCTTAGACCATTACCCCGAATCAACCAAAGCCAGTACTAATGCCCCTCACTCTTCTGTGCTATTTTCTGCTATCCCTTATGACATTACTGACGGCCCTTTCATGTATATCTGTTAGAATCAATAATTACATACAAGACTCTAATGAGAATGCTAGCATCTCCACAGATGCACCACTAGGAAACGCAACTGATGTAACTGATCAAGTATGAGCCACTGCTGACAGTGACGACTTAAACTTTTTCATCTAAGTCACGCAAAACCGGGACGAACACATCCAAAAACTTCACGAACAACTAAGCTTATGTCCAGTCCCAGGTTAACAGTTATTGGACAGTGTTGTCTTTAGAAGAAATGTATCCGGACAAACGCAAATGTACGTACCATTAGAAATGGAGGATAGTGTGATTCGTTTGACGCATATAAAAGATTTGTCACCTAGGAATAGAAAAAATTTATGAGCGCCTGAAAAAGCACTATTGGTTTCCAAAAGTGAAAGGAAAAACCAAAAACCAACAACAAAAAACCAAAAACCTAAAAGCAAAAACCAAAAACCAAAAACCAAAAACAAAAAACCAAAACCCAAAAACCAAAAACCAAAAACCAAAAACCAAAAACCAAAAACCAAAACCCAAAACCAAAAACCATAAACCAAAAACTAAAAACCAAAAACCAAAAAACCAAAAAACCTTAAACCTAAAACCAAAAACTGAATACCAAAAACCAAAAATCAAAAACAAAAAACCCAAAAACGAAAAATCAAAAAACAAAAACCAAACACCCAAAAACCAAAAACAGAATACCAAAAACTAAAACTAAAAAACAAAAAACCAAAATCAAAAATTAAAAACGAAAAACAAAACCCAAAAACCAAAAACCAAAAACCAAAAACCAAAAAAACAAAAACCAAAAACCAAAAATCAAAAACCAAAAACTAAAAACCAAAAACCAAACACCAAAAACCAAAAACCAAAAACCAAAACCCGAAATCAAGAACCAAAAACCAAAACTCAAAAACAAAAAACCAAAAACCAAAACCCATAAACAAAAAAACCAAAAACCTAAAACCAAAAACCAAAAACAAAAAACCAGAAACCAAAAACCAAAAACCAAAAACAAAAAACCAAAAACCAAAAACTAAATACCAAAAACCAAAAACCAAAAACAAACAAGTTGAGTAAGCAGGAGAGTGCTCCTACCAGAAGGTCTTTGTAAACATCCTAGGATTAGAAGCAAGTTTTCTAATGGCGTGAATCGATAACTTGAATTATTCATCCAATACTTTGATATGAAATCGTTCAAATTTATACAAAAGATGCACAGTTTCTTTCATAAGCACAGTGCAGCCGCCATTTTAATCTAGCTTAAATGATTTTTCTGAATGCTCGGCCGATTGAGCATGTTCAAGTTAAACACTATTCCTTAAATTTTCATGAAAATTGAAAGAAAATAAAAGTACCTAAGTCAATTTTAAATATATATAGGGTTTTCCAATAAGAGGTGTTATTTTGAATAGATCTTGTGATTTAACACCTTGCGACTTCCCCCTCTGGGATCACGTGAAAAAGAAGGCCTACGCCAACAGCCCAGCGTAGATTCCAGACCTTAAAGATAAATTCGTGAAGCTATCGAGGACATAGGGCAGCCACTTTGCGATTTGCTTATGGAAAATTTCATGAAGAGGATATGGTCCTGTAAGCGTCCCGTAGTGGCTATTTGCCCAATGTTAGTTATTGCTATTAACGACATATCTTCTTCTTTATAATGAAATGAACATCCGATCATTTATTTTAAAAAATGGCATTTTTCTTTTAATATCAAAATAACACCTCTTATTGGAAAACCCTATATGAACCATAAACACGTGTTATCGTTGTTGTAATTCCATATAATTGAAATGGATATAACTCACTTGATTATGATTCGATCTCAATCAAATTTTGTGAACATATATATCTTTGTCAGTCTATATAATTACTAAATTTCAAGAAGTTTAAAGGTACAGTTTTGATTTTATGGACAAAAATGTAAAATCTACAAATCATACTATTGTTAACAAAGTTGAGCGAATTTCGATTTCTAAGGTATTTGTTGCCCTTGTACTCATAAAGGTCCACGTTCGTGATAATTTTCAGATTTTTCGGCTGAAAGGTGTCCAATCGCGAGGGGGGGGGGACACAAATTTTTGGTACATTTTGCCTTCCCGCGGACCCCCTAATTCATCAAATGATTTTTTTATTTCAGATTCTAAAAGTTCCTGTCAAGACCTTTCGTTTGATACCCCACTCGACTACCTTTGTTAAAAAAAATTTTTTAAGGGCCAATTCGCTATTCGGGGGGACCCCCTTAAACAGTTTTTAAACTTTTGTCAAGGTCTTAACTTTTGAGAGACCATCACTTCTGACCTTTCCACAAAGTTTGAGCATTCTAGCTTCTATAGTTTCTGAGAAAATTAGCCTTGACGCACGGACAGACGGACAGACGGGCAGACGGACAGACGGACAGACGGACAGACGGACAGACGGACAGACGGACAGACGGACAGACGGACAGACGGACAGACGGACAGACGGACAGACGGACAGACGGACAGACGGACAGACGGACAGACGGACAGACGGACAGACGGACAGACGGACAGACGGACAGACGGACAGACGGACAGACGGACAGACGGACAGACGGACAGACGGACAGACGTACAGACGGACAGACGAACGGACGGACAGACGACGGACAGACGGACAGACAGGTCGCGAAAATAATAGGTCTTTGTAAAAAAATTTTTTTTACAAAGACATAAAAACAAAAAATCAAAAAAACAAAAACCAAAAATCAAAAACCGAAAACCAAAAACCAAAAACCAAAAACCAAAAACCAAAAACCAAAATACAAAAACCAAAAACCAAAAACCAAAAACCGAAAACCAAAAACCAAAAACCAAAAACCAAAAACCAAAAACCAAAAACCAAAAACCAAAAACCAAAAACCAAAAACCAAAAACCAAAAACCAAAAACCAAAAACCAAAAACCAAAAACCAAAAACCAAAAACCAAAAACCAAAAACCAAATACCAAAAACCAAAAACCAAAAACCAAAAACCAAAAACCAAAAACCAAAAACCAAAAACCAAAAACCAAAAACCAAAAACCAAAAACCAAAAACCAAAAACCAAAAACCAAAAACCAAAAACCAAAAACCAAAAACCAAAAACCAAAAACCAAATACCAAAAACCAAAAACCAAAAACCAAAAACCAAAAACAAAAAACCAAAAACCAAAAACCAAAAACCAAAAACCAAAAACCAAAAACCAAAAACCAAAAATCAAAAACCAAAAACCAAAAAACCAAAAACCAAAAACCAAAAACCAAAAACCAAAAATCAAAAACCAGAAACCAAAAACCAAAAACCAAAAACCAAAAACCAAAAACTAAAAACCAAAAACCAAAAACCAGAAACCAAAAACCAAAAACCAAAAACCAAAAAACCAAAAACCAAAAAAAAACCAAAAAACAAAAATCAAAAACCAAAAACCAAAAACCAAAAACCAAAAACCAAAAACCAAAAACCAAAAACCAACAAGTTGGGTAGACAGACCTATGCTCATGTCAGAAGGGTTTTGTACTCAACTTACAAAATGCCGTAACCAGCAACGAATAAAATTAAGAAACACGTCATGTTCGAGGATCATACTATTTTTAACTAAGTTGGAAGAATTTTTTAATTCTGAGGTATTTGTTAAAATTATACCCATAAATATCTCGCTTGATAATTTTTTCAGATTTTTTTAGATCACGGGTGTCCATTCGCGAGGGAGAAAACACATTTTTCATGTATTTCCCCCCCCCCCCTCTGTGCCCCACTGAAGCAAAAACTGTCAGTTTAAGAACTGTTTTGAAAAGCTCTCATAGAGAACTTTCATTTCATACTCATATCGGCTACATTTCATGAAATTTTTTTTCAGGGGCCACTCCTCTGCACTGTAAGCATCGATTCATGTCCTATTTTTTCGAATCCTAGAATGGCTACAAAACCCTTTTGCTAGGAGCTCTCTCCTGCCTCTTTGACTTGTTTCAATTGTATGTACTCATCCTCATGATATCTATCATTCCTGAAACTTTCATACAAATCCTAGCAAAGCTGTAGTGTCTAAGTCGGTAAAAAGCGCATATGGCTCCATAGCCATATGTTTCCATAGTAATACAGGGCATATTGTTCCATTGTAATACAGGAAAATTCAAATCGCTATAACTTCGTTAAATACAAATCGATCTTTATGAAACTTTCAGGAAAGATCAATCTTATAAATAGTCATCTGTTCGCTAAATTTTATTGAATTTAAGGGTACCGTTTAGATTTTATTCAAGAAAACATAAAATCGATAAATCATACTATTACTAACAAAGTTGAGTGAATTTCGACTTCTCACGTATTTGTTGTTGTTGTACTCATTAAGGCCTACATCCATGATTTTTTTCAGGTTTTTCGGATGGAAGGTGTCCAATCGCGAGGGGGGGGTACGCGAAAAGTTCGTACATTTCCCCTTTCCCTGCCCCCCTCGGTACTCATAAGGCAATTTGAAGACCTGTTTTGAAAAGATCTCATTGAGACCTTTCCAATGACACCCTACTCGACTACCATTGGTGAAAATTTTTTTTTGAGGGGTCAACTCCCTATATGGGGAGATCCCCCTTAAACCCCTTCGAAAAATTTTTCCACCCTTGAACTTTCAAGAGGTCACCACTTCTGACCTTTCCACAAAGTTTCATGGCTGTAGCCTCTATAGTTTCGGAGAAAAAGTGCTGTGACATACAGACGGACGGACGGACGGACGGACGGACGGACGGACGGACGGACGGACGGACGGACAGACGGACACAGGTCGTGATTGCAATAGGGTTTTGTATTTTAGTACAAAACCCTAAAAACCAAAAACCAAAAAACAAAAACCAAAAACCAAAAACCAAAAACCAAAAACCAAAAACCAAAAACCAAAAACCAAAAACAAAAAACCAAAAACCAAAAACCAAAAACCAAAAACCAAAAACCAAAAACCAAAAACCAAAAACCAAAAACCAAAAACCAAAAACCAAAAACCAAAAACCAAAAACCAAAAACCAAAAACCAAAAACCAAAAACTAAAAACCAAAAACCAAAAACCAAAAACCAAAACCAAAAACCAAAAACCAAAAACCAAAAACCAAAAACCAAAAACCAAAAACCAAAAACCAAAAACCAAAAACCAAAAACCAAAAACCAAAAACCAAAAACCAAAAACCAAAAACCAAAAACCAAAAACCAAAAACCAAAAACCAAAAACCAAAAACCAAAAACCAAAAACCAAAAACCAAAAACCAAAAACCAAAAACCAAAAACCAAAAACCAAAAACCAAAAACCAAAAACCAAAAACCAAAAACCAAAAACCAAAAACCAAAAACCAAAAACCAAAAACCAAAAACCAAAAACCAAAAACCAAAAACCAGAAACAGAAAACCAAAAACCAAAAACCAAAAACCAAAAACCAAAAACCAAAAACCAAAAACCAAAAACCAAAAACCAAAAACCAAAAACCAAAAACCAAAAACCAAAAACCAAAAACCAAAAACCAAAAACCAAAAACCAAAAACCAAAAACTAAAAACCAAAAACCAAAAACCAAAAACCAAAACCAAAAACCAAAAACCAAAAACCAAAAACCAAAAACCAAAAACCAAAAACCAAAAACCAAAAACCAAAAACCAAAAACCAAAAACCAAAAACCAAAAACCAAAAACCAAAAACCAAAAACCAAAAACCAAAAACCAAAAACCAAAAACCAAAAACCAAAAACCAAAAACCAAAAACCAAAAACCAAAAACCAAAAACCAAAAACCAAAAACCAAAAACCAAAAACCAAAAACCAAAAACCAAAAACCAAAAACCAAAAACCAAAAACCAAAAACCAAAAACCAAAAACCAAAAACCAAAAACCAAAAACCAAAAACCAAAAACCAAAAACCAAAAACCAAAAACTGAAAACCAAAAACCAAAAACCAAAAACCAAAAACCAAAAACCAAAAACTAAAAACCAAAAACAAAAAACCAAAAACCAAAAACCAAAAACCAAAAACCAAAAACCAAAAACCAAAAACCAAAAACCAAAAACCAAGAACCAAAAACCAAAAACCAAAAACCAAAAACCAAAAACCAAAAACCAAAAACCAAAAACCAAAAACCAAAAACCAAAAACCAAAAACCAAAAACCAAAAACCAAAAACCAAAAACCAAAAACCAAAAACCAAAAACCAAAAACCAAAAACCAAAAACCAAAAACCAAAAACCAAAAACCAAAAACCAAAAACCAAAAGCCAGAAACCAAAAACCAAAAACCAAAAACCAAAAACCAAAAACCAAAAACCAAAAACCAAAAACCAAAAACCAAAAACCAAAAACCAAAAACCAAAAACCAAAAACCAAAAACCAAAAACCAAAAACCAAAAACCAAAAACCAAAAACCAAAAACCAAAAACCAAAAACCAAAAACCAAAAACCAAAAACCAAAAACTGAAAACCAAACACCAAAAACCAAAAACCAAAAACCAAAAACCACAAACCAAAAATCAAAAACCAAAAACCAAAAACCAAAAACCAAACACCAAAAACCAAAAACCAAAAACCAAAAACCAAAAACCAAAAACCAAAAACCAAAAACCAAAACCCAAAAACCAAAAACCAAAAACCAAAAACCAAAAACCAAAAACAAAAGCCAAAAACCAAAAACCAAAAACCAAAAACCAAAAACCAAAAACCAAAAACCAAAAACCAAAAACCAAAAACCAAAAACCAAAAACCAAAAACCAAAAACCAAAAACCAAAAACCAAAAACCAAAAACCAAAAACCAAAAACCAAACACCAAAAACCAAAAACCAAAAACCAAAAACCAAAAACCAAAAAATAAAAACCAAAAACCAAAAACCAAAAACCAAAAACCAAAAACCAAAAACCAAAAACCAAAAACCAAAAACCAAAAACCAAAAACTAAAAACCAAAAACCAAAAACCAAAAACCAAAACCAAAAACCAAAAACCAAAAACCAAAAACCAAAAACCAAAAACCAAAAACCAAAAACCAAAAACCAAAAACCAAAAACCAAAAACCAAAAACCAAAAACCAAAAACCAAAAACCAAAAACCAAAAACCAAAAACCAAAAACCAAAAACCAAAAACCAAAAACCAAAAACCAAAAACCAAAAACCAAAAACCAAAAACCAAAAACCAAAAACCAAAAACCAAAAACCAAAAACCAAAAACCAAAAACCAAAAACCAAAAACCAAAAACTAAAAACCAAAAACCAAAAACCAGAAACAGAAAACCAAAAACCAAAAACCAAAAACCAAAAACCAAAAACCAAAAACCAAAAACCAAAAACCAAAAACCAAAAACCAAAAACCAAAAACCAAAAACCAAAAACCAAAAACCAAAAACCAAAAACCAAAAACCAAAAACCAAAAACTAAAAACCAAAAACCAAAAACCAAAAACCAAAACCAAAAACCAAAAACCAAAAACCAAAAACCAAAAACCAAAAACCAAAAACCAAAAACCAAAAACCAAAAACCAAAAACCAAAAACCAAAAACCAAAAACCAAAAACCAAAAACCAAAAACCAAAAACCAAAAACCAAAAACCAAAAACCAAAAACCAAAAACCAAAAACCAAAAACCAAAAACCAAAAACCAAAAACCAAAAACCAAAAACCAAAAACCAAAAACCAAAAACCAAAAACCAAAAACCAAAAACCAAAAACCAAAAACCAAAAACCAAAAACCAAAAACCAAAAACCAAAAACCAAAAACTGAAAACCAAAAACCAAAAACCAAAAACCAAAAACCAAAAACTAAAAACCAAAAACAAAAAACCAAAAACCAAAAACCAAAAACCAAAAACCAAAAACCAAAAACCAAAAACCAAAAACCAAAAACCAAGAACCAAAAACCAAAAACCAAAAACCAAAAACCAAAAACCAAAAACCAAAAACCAAAAACCAAAAACCAAAAACCAAAAACCAAAAACCAAAAACCAAAAACCAAAAACCAAAAACCAAAAACCAAAAACCAAAAACCAAAAACCAAAAACCAAAAACCAAAAACCAAAAACCAAAAACCAAAAACCAAAAACCAAAAACCAGAAACCAAAAACCAAAAACCAAAAACCAAAAACCAAAAACCAAAAACCAAAAACCAAAAACCAAAAACCAAAAACCAAAAACCAAAAACCAAAAACCAAAAACCCAAAAACCAAAAACCAAAAACCAAAAACCAAAAACCAAAAACCAAAAACCAAAAACTGAAAACCAAACACCAAAAACCAAAAACCAAAAACCAAAAACCACAAACCAAAAATCAAAAACCAAAAACCAAAAACCAAAAACCAAACACCAAAAACCAAAAACCAAAAACCAAAAACCAAAAACCAAAAACCAAAAACCAAAAACCAAAAACCAAAACCCAAAAACCAAAAACCAAAAACCAAAAACCAAAAACCAAAAACAAAAGCCAAAAACCAAAAACCAAAAACCAAAAACCAAAAACCAAAAACCAAAAACCAAAAACCAAAAACCAAAAACCAAAAACCAAAAACCAAAAACCAAAAACCAAAAACCAAAAACCAAAAACCAAAAACCAAAAACCAAAAACCAAAAACCAAACACCAAAAACCAAAAACCAAAAACCAAAAACCAAAAACCAAAAACTGAAAACCAAAAACCAAAAACCAAAAACCCAAAAACCAAAAACCAAAAACCAAAAACTAAAAACCAAAAACAAAAAACCAAAAACCAAAAACCAAAAACCAAAAACCAAAAACCAAAAACCAAAAACCAAAAACCAAAAACCAAGAACCAAAAACCAAAAACCAAAAACCAAAAACCAAAAACCAAAAACCAAAAACCAAAAACCAAAAACCAAAAACCAAAAACCAAAAACCAAAAACTGAAAACCAAACACCAAAAACCAAAAACCAAAAACCAAAAACCACAAACCAAAAATCAAAAACCAAAAACCAAAAACCAAAAACCAAAAACCAAAAACCAAAAACCAAAAACCAAAAACCAAAAACCAAAAACCAAAAACCAAAAACCAAAAACCAAAAATCAAAAACCAAAAACCAAAAACCAAAAACCAAAAACCAAAAACCAAAAACCAAAAACCAAAAACCAAAAACCAAAAACCAAAAACCAAAAACCAAAAACCAAAAACCAAAAACCAAAAAACCAAAAACCAAAAAGCAAAAACCAGAAACAGAAAACCAAAAACCAAAAACCAAAAACCAAAAACCAAAAACCAAAAACCAAAAAACCAAAAACCAAAAACCAAAAACCAAAAACCAAAAACCAAAAACCAAAAACAAAAGCCAAAAACCAAAAACCAAAAACCAAAAACCAAAAACCAAAAACCAAAAACCAAAAACCAAAAACCAAAAACCAAAAACCAAAAACCAAAAACCAAAAACCAAAAACCAAAAACCAAAAAACTGAAAACCAATAACCCAGAAACCAAAAACTGAAAACCAAAAACCAAAAACCAAAAACCAAAAACCAAAAACCAAAAACTAAAAACCAAAAACAAAAAACCAAAAACCAAAAACCAAAAACCAAAAACCAAAAACCAAAAACCAAGAACCAAAAACCAAAAACCAAAAACCAAAAACCAAAAACCAAAAACCAAAAACCAAAAACCAAAAACCAAAAACCAAAAACCAAAAACCAAAAACCAAAAACCAAAAACCAAAAACCAAAAACCAAAAACCAAAAACCAAAAACCAAAAACCAAAAACCAAATTCAAAAACCAAAACCCAAAAACCAAAAACCAGAAACCAAAAACCAAAAACCAAAATCCAAAAACCAAAAACCAAAAACCAAAAACCAAAAACCAAAAACCAAAAACCAAAAACCAAAAACCAAAAACCAAAAACCAAAAACCAAAAACCAAAAACCAAAAACCAAAAACCAAAAACCAAAAACCAAAAACCAAAAACCAAAAACTGAAAACCAAACACCAAAAACCAAAAACCAAAAACCAAAAACCACAAACCAAAAACTAAAAACCAAAAACCAAAAACCAAAAACCAAAAACCAAAAACCAAAAACCAAAAACCAAAAACCAAAAACCAAGAACCAAAAACCAAAAACCAAAAACCAAAAACCAAAAACCAAAAACCAAAAACCAAAAACCAAAAACCAAAAACCAAAAACCAAAAACCAAAAACCAAGAACCAAAAACCAAAAACCAAAAACCAAAAACCAAAAACCAAAAACCAAAAATCAAAAACCAAAAACCAAAAACCAAAAACCAAAAACCAAAAACCAAAAACCAAAAACCAAAAACCAAAAACCTAAAACCAAAAACCAAAAACCAAAAACCAAAAACCAGAAACCAAAAAACCAAAAACCAAAAACCAAAAACCAAAAACCAAAAACCAAAAACCAAAAACCAAAAACCAAAAACCAAAAACCAAAAACCAAAAACCAAAAACCAAGAACCAAAAACCAAAAACCAAAAACCAAAAACCAAAAACTAAAAACCAAAAACCAAAACCAAAAACCAAAAACCAAAAACCAAAACCCAAAAACCAAAAACCAAAAACCAAAAACCAAAAACCAAAAACAAAAGCCAAAAACCAAAAACCAAAAACCAAAAACCAAAAACCAAAAACCAAAAACCAAAAACCAAAAACCAAAAACCAAAAACCAAAAACCAAAAACCAAAAACCAAAAACCAAAAACCAAAAACCAAAAACCAAAAACCAAAAACCAAAAACCAAAAACCAAAAACCAAAAACCGAAAACCAAAAACCAAAAACCAGAAACCAAAAACCAAAAACCAAAAACCAAAAACCAAAAACCAAAAACCAAAAACTAAATACCAAAAACTAAAAACCAAAAACCAAAAACAAAAAACCAAAAACCAAAAACCAAAAACCAAAAACCAAAAACCAAAAACCAAAAACCAAAAACCAAAAACCAAAAACCAAAAACCAAAAACCAAAAACCAAAAACCAAAAACCAAAAACGAAAAACCAAAAACCAAAAGCCAAAAACCAAAAACCAAAAACCAAAAACCAAAAACCAAAAACCAAAAACCAAAAACCAAAAACCAAAAACCAAAAACCAAAAACCAAAAACCAAAAACCAAAAACCAAAAACCAAAAACCAAAAACCAAAAACCAAAAACCAAAAACCAAAAACCAAAAACCAAAAACCAAAAACCAAAAACCAAAAACCAAAAACCAAAAACCAAAAACCAAAAACCAAAAACCAAAAACCAAAAACCAAAAACCAAAAACCAAAAACCAAAAACCAAAAACCAAAAACCAAAAACCAAAAACCAAAAACCAAAAACCAAAAACCAAAAACCAAAAACCAAAAACCAAAAACCAAAAACCAAAAACCAAAAACCAAAAACCAAAAACCAAAAACCAAAAACCGAAAACCAAAAACCAAAAACCAAAAACCAAAAACCAAAAACCAAAAACAAAAAACCAAAAACCAAAAACCAAAAACCAAAAACCAAAAACCAAAAACCAAAAACCAAAAACCAAAAACCAAAAACCAAAAACCAAAAACCAAAAACCAAAAACCAAAAACCAAAAACCAAAAACCAAAAACCAAAAACCAAACACCAAAAACCAAAAACCAAAAACCAAAAACCAAAAACCAAAAACTGAAAACCAAAAACCAAAAACCAAAAACCAAAAACCAAAAACCAAAAACCAAAAACCAAAAACCAAAAACCAAAAACCAAAAACCAAAAACCAAAAACCAAAAACCAAAAACCAAAAACAAAAAACCAAAAACAAAAAACCAAAAACCAAAAACCAAAAACCAAAAACCAAAACCAAAAACCAAAAACGAAAAACCAAAATCAATAACAAAAAACTAAAAACAAAAAACCAAGACCAAAAACCAAAAACCAAAAACCAAAAACCAAAAACAAAAGCCAAATACCAAAAACCAAAAACCAAAAACCAAAAACCAAAAACCAAAAACGAAAAACCAAAAACCAAAAACCAAAAACCAAAACCCAAAAATCAAAAACCAAAAACCAAAAACCAAAAACCAAAAAACCAAAAACCAAAAACCAAAAACCAAAAAAACAAAACCAAAAACCAAAAACCAAAAACCAAAAACCAAAAACCAAAAAAAACAAAACCAAAAACCAAAAACGAAAAACCAAAAACCAAAAACCAAAAGCCAAAAACCAAAAACCCAGAACCAAAAACCAAAAACCAAAATCCAAAAACCAAAAACCAAAAACCAAAAACCAAAAACCAAAAACCAAAAACCAAAAACCAAAAACCAAAAACCAAAAACCAAAAACCAAAAACCAAAAACCAAAAACCAAAAACCAAAAACCAAAAACCAAAAACCAAAAACCAAAAACCAAAAACCAAAAACCAAAAACCGAAAACCAAAAACCAAAAACCAAAAACCAAAAACCAAAAACCAAAAACAAAAAACCAAAAACCAAAAACCAAAAACCAAAAACCAAAAACCAAAAACCAAAAACCAAAAACCAAAAACCAAAAACCAAAAACCAAAAACCAAAAACCAAAAACCAAAAACCAAAAACCAAAAACCAAAAACCAAAAACCAAAAACCAAAAACCAAAAACCAAAAACCAAAAACCAAAAACCAAAAACCAAAAACCAAAAACCAAAAACCAAAAACCAAAAACCAAAAACCAAAAACCAAAAACCAAAAACCAAAAACCAAAAACCAAAAACAAAAAACCAAAAACCAAAAACCAAAAACCAAAAACCAAAAACCAAAAACCAAAAACCAAAAACCAAAAACCAAAAACCAAAAACCAAAAACCAAAAACCAAAAACCAAAAACCAAAAACCAAAAACCAAAAACCAAAAACCAAAAACCAAAAACCAAAAACCAAAAACCAAAAACCAAAAACCAAAAACCAAAAACCAAAAACACCAAAAACACCAAAAACCAAAAACCAAAAACCAAAAACCAAAAACCAAAAACCTAAAACCAAAAACCAAAAACCATTTTGGTTTTTGGTTTTTCGTTTTTGGTTTTTGGTTTTTGGTTTTTGGTTTTTGTTTTTGGTTTTTGGTTTTTGGTTTTTGGTTTTTGGTTTTTGGTTTTTGGTTTTTGGTTTTTGGTTTTTGGTTTTTGGCTTTTGGTTTTTGAGTTTTGGTTTTTGGTTTTTGGTTTTTGGTTTTTGGTTTTTGGTTTTTGGTTTTTGGTTTTTGGTTTTTGGTTTTTGGTTTTTGGTTTTTGGTTTTTGGTTTTTGGTTTTTGGTTTTTGGTTTTTGGTTTTTGGTTTTTGGTTTTTGGTTTTTGGTTTTTGGTTTTTGGTTTTTGGTTTTTGGTTTTTGGTTTTTGGTTTTCGGTTTTTGTTTTTTGGTTTTCGGTTTTCGGTTTTTGGTTTTTGGTTTTTGATTTTTGGTTTTTGGTTTTTGGTTTTTTGTTTTTGGTTTTTGGTTTTTGGTTTTTGTTTTTTGGTTTTTGATTTTTGGTTTTTGGTTTTTGGTTTTTGGTTTTTGGTTTTTGGTTTTTGGTTTTTGGTTTTTGGTTTTTGGTTTTTGGTTTTTGGTTTTTGGTTTTTGGTTTTTGGTTTTTGGTTTTTGGTTTTTGGTTTTTGGTTTTTGGTTTTTGGTTTTTGGTTTTTGGTTTTTGGTTTCTGGTTTTTGGTTTTTGGTTTTTGGTTTTAAGTTTTTGGTTTTTGGTTTTTGGGTTTTTGGTTTTTGGTCTTTGGTCTTTGGTCTTTGGTCTTTGGTTTTTGGTTTTTGGTTTTGGTTTTTGGTTTTTGGTTTTTGGTTTTTGGTTTTTGGTATTTGGCTTTTGGTTTTTAGTTTTTGGTTTTTGGTTTTTGGTTTTTGGTTTTTGGTTTTTGGTTTTTGGTTTTTGGTTTTTGGTTTTTGGTTTTTGGTTTTTGGTTTTTGGTTATTGGTTTTTGGTTTTTGGTTTTTGGTTTTTGGTTTTTGGTTTTTGGTTTTTGGTTTTTGGTTTTTGTTTTTGGTTTTTGGTTTTTGGTTTTTGGATTTTGGTTTTTGGTTTTTGGTTTTTGGTTTTTGGTTTTTGGTTTTTGGCTTTTGGTTTTTGGTTTTTGGTTTTTGGTTTTTGGTTTTTGGTTTTTGGTTTTTGATTTTTGGTTTTTGGTTTTTGGTTTTTGGTTTTTGGTTTTTGGTTTTTGGTTTTTGGTTTTTGGTTTTTGGTTTTTGGTTTTTGGTTTTTGGTTTTTGGTTTTTGGTTTTTGGTTTTTGGTTTTTGGTTTTTGGTTTTTGGTTTTTGGTTTTTGGTTTTTGGTTTTTGGTTTTTGGTTTCTGGTTTTTGGTTTTTGGTTTTTGGTTTTTGGTTTTTGGTTTTTGGTTTTTGGTTTTTGGTTTTTGGTTTTTGGTTTTTGGTTTTTGGTTTTTGGTTTTTGGTTTTTGGTTTTTGGTTTTTGGTTTTTGGTTTTTGGTTTTTGGTTTTTGGTTTTTGGTTTTTGGTTTTTGGTTTTTGGTTTTTGGTTTTTGGTTTTTGGTTTTTGGTTTTTGGTTTTTGGTTTTTGGTTTTTGGTTTTTGGTTTTTGGTTTTTGGTTTTTGGTTTTAGGTTTTTGGTTTTAGGTTTTTGGTTTTAGGTTTTTGGTTTTTGGTTTTAGGTTTTTGGTTTTTGGTTTTTGGTTTTTGGTTTTTGGTTTTTGGTTTTTGGTTTTTGGTTTTTGGTTTTTGGTTTTTGGTTTTTGGTTTTTGGTTTTTGGTTTTTGGTATTTGGTTTTTGGTTTTTGGTTTTTGGTTTTTGGTTTTTGGTTTTTGGTTTTTGGTTTTTGGTTTTTGGTTTTTGGTTTTTGTTTTTTGGTTTTTGGTTTTTGGTTTTGGGTTTTTGGTTTTTGGTTTTTGGTTTTTGGTTTTTGGTTTTTGGTTTTTGGTTTTTGGTTTTTGGTTTTTGGTTTTTGGTTTTTGGTTTTTGGTTTTTGGTTTTTGTTTTTTGGTTTTCGGTTTATTGTTTTTGGTTTTTGGTTTTTGGTTTTTGGTTTTTGGTTTTTGGTTTTGGTTTTTGGTTTTTGGTTTTTGGTTTTTGGTTTTTGGTTTTTGGTTTTTGGTTTTTGGTTTTTGGTTTTTGGTTTTTGTTTTTTGGTTTTTGGTTTTTGGTTTTTGGTTTTTGGTTTTTGGTTTTTGGTTTTTGGTTTTTGGTTTTTGGATTTTGGTTTTTGGTTTTTTGGTTTTTGGTTTTTGGGTTTTGGTTTTTGGTTTTTGGTTTTTGGTTTTTGGTTTTTGGTTTTTGGTTTTCGGTTTTTTGTTTTTGGTTTTTGGTTTTTGGTTTTTGGCTTTTGGTTTTTGGTTTTTGGTTTTTGGTTTTTGGTTTTTGGTTTTTGGTTTTGGTTTTTGGTTTTTGGTTTTTGGTTTTTGGTTTTTGGTTTTTGGTTTTTGGTTTTTGGTTTTTGGTTTTTGGTTTTTGGTTTTTGGTTTTTGGGTTTTTGGTTTTTTGTTTTTGGTTTTTGGTTTTTGGTTTTTGGTTTTTGGTTTTTTGGTTTTTGGTTTTTGGTTTTTGGTTTTTGGTTTTTGTTTTTGGTTTTTGGTTTTTGGTTTTTGGATTTTGGTTTTTGGTTTTTGGTTTTTGGTTTTTGGTTTTTGGTTTTTGGCTTTTGGTTTTTGGTTTTTGGTTTTTGGTTTTTGGTTTTTGGTTTTTGGTTTTTGGTTTTTGGTTTTTGGTTTTTGGTTTTTGGTTTTTGGTTTTTGGTTTTTGTTTTTTGGTTTTTGGTTTTTGGTTTTTGGTTTTTGGTTTTTGGTTTTTGGTTTTTGGTTTTTGGTTTTTGGTTTTTGGTTTTTGGTTTTTGGTTTTGGTTTTTGGTTTTTGGTTTTTGGTTTTTGGTTTTTGGTTTTTGGTTTTTGGTTTTTGGTTTTTGGTTTTTGGTTTTTGGTTTTTGGTTTTTGGTTTTTGGTTTTTGGTTTTTGGTTTTTGGTTTTTGGTTTTTGGTTTTTGGTTTTTGGTTTTTGGTTTTTGGTTTTTGGTTTTAGGTTTTTGGTTTTTGGTTTTTGGTTTTAGGTTTTTGGTTTTTGGTTTTAGGTTTTTGGTTTTTGGTTTTTGGTTTTTGGTTTTTGGTTTTTGGTTTTTGGTTTTTGGTTTTTGGTTTTTGGTTTTTGGTTTTTGGTTTTTGGTTTTTGGTTTTTGGTTTTTGGTTTTTGGTTTTTGGTTTTTGGTTTTTGGTTTTTGGTTTTTGGTTTTTGGTTTTTGGTTTTTGGTTTTTGGTTTTGGTTTTTGGTTTTTGGTTTTTGGTTTTTGGTTTTTGGTTTTCGGTTTATTGTTTTTGGTTTTTGGTTTTTGGTTTTTGGTTTTTGGTTTTTGGTTTTTGGTTTTTGGTTTTTGGTTTTTGGTTTTTGTTTTTTGGTTTTTGGTTTTTGGTTTTGGGTTTTTGGTTTTTGGTTTTTGGTTTTTGGTTTTTGGTTTTTGGTTTTTGGTTTTTGGTTTTTGGTTTTTGGTTTTTGGTTTTTGGTTTTTGGTTTTTGGTTTTTGTTTTTTGGTTTTCGGTTTATTGTTTTTGGTTTTGGTTTTTGGTTTTTGGTTTTTGGTTTTTGGTTTTTGGTTTTTGGTTTTTGGTTTTTGGTTTTTGGTTTTTGGTTTTTGGTTTTTTGGTTTTTGGTTTTTGGTTTTTGGTTTTTGGTTTTTGGTTTTTGGTTTTTGGTTTTTGTTTTTTGGTTTTTGGTTTTTGGTTTTTGGTTTTTGGTTTTTGGTTTTTGGTTTTTGGTTTTTGGTTTTTGGTTTTTGGTTTTTGGTTTTTGGTTTTTTGGTTTTTGGTTTTTGGGTTTTGGTTTTTGGTTTTTGGTTTTTGGTTTTTGGTTTTTGGTTTTCGGTTTTTTGTTTTTGGTTTTTGGTTTTTGGTTTTTGGCTTTTGGTTTTTGGTTTTTGGTTTTTGGTTTTTGGTTTTTGGTTTTTGGTTTTGGTTTTTGGTTTTTGGTTTTTGGTTTTTGGTTTTTGGTTTTTGGTTTTTGGTTTTTGGTTTTTGGTTTTTGGTTTTTGGTTTTTGGTTTTTGGGTTTTTGGTATTTTGTTTTTGGTTTTTGGTTTTTGGTTTTTGGTTTTTGGTTTTTGGTTTTTGGTTTTTGGTTTTTGGTTTTTGGTTTTTGGTTTTTGGTTTTTGGTTTTTGGTTTTTGGATTTTGGTTTTTGGTTTTTGGTTTTTGGTTTTTGGTTTTTGGTTTTTGGCTTTTGGTTTTTGGTTTTTGGTTTTTGGTTTTTGGTTTTTGGTTTTTGGTTTTTGGTTTTTGGTTTTTGGTTTTTGGTTTTTGGTTTTTGGTTTTTGTTTTTTGGTTTTTGTTTTTTGGTTTTCGGTTTATTGTTTTTGGTTTTTGGTTTTTGGTTTTTGGTTTTTGGTTTTTGGTTTTTGGTTTTTTGTTTTTGGTTTTTGGTTTTTGGTTTTTGGTTTTTGGTTTTTGGTTTTTGGTTTTTGGTTTTTGGTTTTTGGTTTTTGGTTTTTGGTTTTTGGTTTTAGGTTTTTGGTTTTTGGTTTTTGGTTTTTGGTTTTTGGTTTTTGTTTTTTGGTTTTTGTTTTTTGGTTTTCGGTTTTTGGTTTTTGGTTTTTGGTTTTTGGTTTTTGGTTTTTGGTTTTTGGTTTTTGGTTTTTGGTTTTTGGTTTTTGGTTTTTGGTTTTTGGTTTTTGGTTTTTGGTTTTTGGTTTTTGGTTTTTGGTTTTTGGTTTTTGGTTTTTGGTTTTTGGTTTTTGGTTTTTGGTTTTTGGTTTTTGGTTTTTGGTTTTTGGTTTTTGGTTTTTGGTTTTTGGTTTTTGGTTTTTGGTTTTTGGTTTTTGGTTTTTTGGTT